>JARDYH010000004.1:201914016-204345266 GCA_029215795.1 Anniella stebbinsi
TTTCAGCAGATGTTTTACTTGGAAAATAATTCAGGCAATATATATGACACAAAATTATGTTTGTCATGAGGTTTCTCACAGCAGGTGTAACAGAAGCCTATTTTCATTATCTTAAAAGTATAAATGGCATTGACAAGAGTTTTGATCAATTGACTGGCAATTGTTTCGGGACATATACAAAAGGGAACTACTTCACACAGGCAACACACAACCAGTTGATCGAATTCACTGCTACAGACAAACAGGGTTGCGTGTCTTTATCTTGCCCTGCTTTGCTTCATAAACACTAGGCTACTTGTATGTTAATCTGATCGAGGAAGTTGCTATGAGAGCATGAAATGGCTTTCAGTAGTTTTGTTGACTAATATCTGTGAACATCTGAGTCCAAGTGCCAAGTTTGGCATTTGTACTTGGGCATTTGTATGTAATTCTTTTAAAAATGTGACTTGTGTGTAAAATAGGGATGTTTGCTTCTCCAGGGATTTTACATTTTCTAAAAAAAAATAGTTGAAGCCATGCATACATAGTAATATGTTTTAAAAACACATTCCCCTGTACCATCACTTGCATTAGGGATAAGAGGAGGCAGGACATGGGCCAGATCTATGCAAGCAGGATATAGTGGTATGAAAGTGGTATATAAAAAGCAGGAGCCACACCACTGCTTTATAGTGGTATTGAAGTGCACTGGCAACTGTTGGGGCCCATAGACACCTACCATATACTGCTTTCATGGTGCAATATCCTGCTTGGTATAGATCTGGTCAAGGTCTGTGTGCATCAGTTCATTTGATGCGCCAATGCAAGGGGTGGGGCTGCAAGGCCTGTAAAAGCCTGTGGCACCCTCCCCATTTCCTCTTTGTAATTCTGGCTTCCATCTGCCAATCCTTTATTTCAGTGTAGGTTTAGCTAGTCACTTTGGGGCCAAGTTATCAAATTAGCCTGTATCACAGAGTTTGTTTGTTTGCCTACTCTGCATTGGCATTGGGGGGATGCTTACAGGTAGACTATCATGTTAGGTTAATTGGGAAATACAAATAGGAATAGGCACAGGTGGGCACCCAGAGTACCTTCATGGTGACTGGTGGTTTCCATGGACAAGATACAGATCACCTGGAGGCTAATTCAGCTCATACACTCAGTCTTGGGACTCTGGGAGGGGTTGACATGGGAAGCCTTCCCTACTGACCTAGAAAGGTGCATTCAAGTGGAGGTTTACTTGCTGGTCCATAACTCTCTAAGGCCAGGATGGTCTCACCCAAGTTGCTGAGGCTAGTTGCGGACTTAAATGTTCCCATGCAGACATCCTTGACAGCTCCTATTTTTATTAAACAAAGATGGCTCTCATTCAACCATTTCCTGGATCTCGCCTCTTTATTACTATCTCCACTGTAATCACTTACTAAGTATGAGTATTTTGCACATAATCAAGTGTTTGTCTAGTGGCTAGACTCTAGCATGTTATCATTCTGACAGATTTCAGCCATATGGATCATTTACCAAATTTACTGTCTCACAAAGCTTTCTAGCTAAGGACTGACTCATGTGGCCAAGAAGCAACATGGTGATTGCGTCAAATCCAAACCATGTAGAGGCTGTGCAGCCAATGTGGCTGTTTCAACACAAATGCTGCCTTTGGTAGTTGGCATAAAGAAAAACTGGGGTCCTCCTGTATGTTGACTAGCTACAACTGAACTGGCTGTCAGTTTGGAGCAACTTCTAACATGTCATCGGCTGCCATGCAGTTGCTGGTTCATGCCAATTGATTGCTTTGAACCTGTAGATAGAATTTGTATGTCCACATAACACCATACCTATTTGATTTCCTTAAGACCATACTCAGCGTGAGGTGGAACACCATCCCACTTCTTTTCAGGCAAGCCTATAACCATTCCATTTCTTTTCAATGGATATAATTTGAAGCAAAATTATCCCAGTTATTTCCCCCCCCCTCCCACTGCAAGCTCAAGAGCATTTTTAATAGGGTGAAATCCAAGCTAACTTGAATTTTTGCTTCAGTGGCTTTGAAGATGTTGACTTGGTGTTGTGAAAATGCTGGTAGGTGCCCAGCTTTCCAGATCCAGGGGTGTGGGGAGGGAATTAAAAAGTGGATACAATGAGGATGTTGTTACAATTTTATTCTGGATATGCATCGCAGCATTCAGAAGACACCATGAAAATTTGTAGGGGGACAACCCCAGAAAATAAAATCAGTCAGAGGCTGACTTCATTGTGCAAAAAATGGGTTGCCTCAATCATACTTATTTTCTGGGAATATAAGAATAACTGTTCATACTGAACAGGGATGGCAGCATGAAAGTTAAATCAAGAGTTTTTATCCTTTTTATTGTAATGGATAATAAACCTGTTAAACCTGCTTGAAAATGCTGTGTGCTACAATCTGCACCATGGTTCAGCTGCAGCAATTCATTTGGAATGCAGAGGGACTCAACTATCTAATGCGTTAAATATGGTTTTTTTTTCATGACTATAATGAAAGAGCCATGAGAAAGGTTAATTGGTACAAATCAATGGTAATTCTTACGAATGAAAAAACTAGGAACACAGAAATACTTTGTGCATGTCTTTCAGCTTACATTCGAAAACACAATTTCCTGCTATAATAAATCAGGGTTGCTTGGGTAGAAAGTATACCCTTGGGTATTCTTCGGTTTGTGTGTTCATCTGTCTTCATTGGCCTTGAGGAATGAGAGCTTTGCCTTTCTCATTCCAGCTGACAAACTAATAAGAAAGCATAGTATCATACAGTTGGAACTGGTATTGGAGATCATCTAGTCCATCCCACTGCTCAAAACAGGCTTTGCAATTCAGAATGCAGCTACAGCCAAGATCCAGCCTTTAGGTAGTTGGAGCCAAAGAAGGTGGTTCAAAAACTGTGACCCTCTTCAGATGACATGCTAAGCCACAGCAGTTAAGTATTTTAAGCTAAACGTTATGGCTTAGTGTATTGTCTGAACAGGTCTAGCGCCAGTTGTGACTGCCTCCAAGAGAATCGTAGACAAGCAAGGAGATGCCTTTAGTGCAAATGTTACCACGGCTAGTGGATATTTCTTTATCTTATTGTTGAAATAATATCCTGCACTTCAAATAAAAATGTATCAGGGTAGCTTGCAGAATATTCATTAAAAATAATATCATAAAATACAAACAAGTACAACAAGAGTAAAATAGCAGATAATGGAAAATACAACTAATTCAGATGTCGTGGTAGAACCGATGAATAGATAGCAGCACAAGCACCAGGTATACCTCCCTAGGGAGAGCATCCTACATGCAGGGCTCTACCACGGAGATGGCACTCATTGCAGTTATCACCTGTCACACCTCATCCAGCAGGATCACCTAGAGAAAAGCCTTCAAGGAAGATCTTAGGATCTACACTACTGCTTTATAACAATATTGAAGTGCACTGACAAATGTTGGGGACCATGACACATTCATAAGAACATAAGAACTGCCATGCTGGATCAGACCGAGGGTCTATCTAGTCCAGCACTCTGTTCATACAATGGCCAACGAGCTCTCGGCCAGGGACTAATAAAGCAGGACACAGTGCAACAGCACTCTCCTATCCATGTTCCCCAGCAGCTGGTGCATATAGGCATACTGCTTCAGATACTGGAGGCAGAACATATACCATTTTCCATATACCCTTCCATATACCATTTTCAAACTGCTTTCAAAGTGTTATATCCTGCTTGGTATAGATCTGGCCTTAGCGTATGGGCAAGCTGTTGTGTGCAAAGAACTAAGTGAAGAATGTGTTGTGGACAACCAACGAAAGATCAAAGCAGCTACTTTTTGAGATCTAAAACTTAATTCAGAATACATTTGAGATTTATCTCATCTGTGCTGTACTTCTAAAAATAAAGTGAATTTTCTTAAAACTATCCCTTTACCTAAATCTTCTTAAATATTCCCATGCATTCAAAACACTGAATAATATCCTGAAAATGAGAGGAAGGGTCATGGACTTTGGCTTCTGCTCTGCCCTGAGGATATTTACAAGTATTATGAGATCCACCACTCACCTTATGCAACCTCTGGGAACAAAACTGTTTAGTTATACATATTTTTTTTATTGCAGCCAAGTCAAAAGGGTCACTAAATCAAGACACAGTAAACACAACCATTTTGTTTGGTTGACTTTCTGCATTCACTATGAGTAGCATGGGCGCGATATCCATCCTAGAGATAAAAATTTATGTCACTTTCACTGTCATATACCTAGGATATTAAAAAAACCAGCAAAATCTGAGCCCACCGAGTATGAGCATCATCAGCCATGAGCAGTTGGTTCTGCTGTGACACCACTGTTAGGAATGTATAAGAAATTCATTTCGGTTCACTTTTGATCAGAATTTACCCAGGTTGCACCTTTCTGAGTGGACTGAACATAGGCTTGGATGCTACATCAAAGTCGGTATATTTTCGAGCTTGCAATGTGATTCACGGACCCCCCAAAATGTGTCCAATAGCATGTGTACATTTGAAAAATGTGTATGAAAAAAATGTGTACTTTTGAAAAATACATACAAATATGCTTTCATCAATGGGAGAACAATGTGTACTTTCAAAGATGCACACAACTGATGCCTGCTTTTAGAAAAAATATGCACAAAAATATACACAAGAGTTTCATGCAAAAGGAAGGGGGAAATATGCAATCTGATATAGACTCACTCAAGTCAGAACGAGCTTAAAGATGGAATTCGGAGAACTTCGGCCACATTGTGTTTTGCTGATTCGCACATTCCTAATCACAGTGGACCTATGAAAGCAGTACAGTCCAATATAAAGAACTTAACAGCCATGCCTTGTGGAGATTTCATGTCCAGCATGGTTGAAAAGTTGACTTTGTAACTGTTTGTGAATAATGTGCTGTTTCAGACACATATACATTATTTTTCACTAAATTAACTGCAGCTGAAGGTGTGACCCGCCTCCATTAAAAAGCTCATTCTGGGTTGAAGCTGTGGTAGACATTTCACTGATGGATATGCCACTGTATGTTGCCATCACTGAGAAGGGAATGTGCATGTGTGAATGCAAAGTGGGCACAGGAGAGGGAGAGATGGGACAGCAAAGCCCACCCTATTGACTTGGCTGTGAGACCATCTGCCATTTGGCTCCAGGGTTAGCTAGCAGGTTTATGGGGTTGGGGCACATGTGATGGGGGGCTGCAACTCCCCCCCTCAAGGACCCATGTGCATGTGGGACTCCAATGAGAAATGTGGCAAGGCCAGGGAAGCGTCAATGATATGCTCAGGAGCTGATGTAGGGGACCCTTTGCTTGTGGGGGGTAGGCAACTTTTCCCCTTTCCTCTCCTTCCTTGTTTCCTCTTGAGTCATGTTAGGCTCAGGAGAGACTGCCATTTTTTTTAAAAAAATGTACAATTCTTTGTATGTTTAGATGCTTTATAAATTAATAATAATAATAACCTCCAAGAAAGAAACATGAGGATTTAGAACAAGGGTGGGCAACTTGTGGCCCTCCCTCCAGATGTTTTGGCTTACAACTCCCATCAACCCTAACCATGGATCATGGGAGTTGTATACCGAAACACCTGGAAAGCCACCAGTTGCTGACTTGTGATTTAGAATATAGTTCAGCCATACAGGAGACATTTAATTCAACCTATCCCAAAGAAGCACCACCCCAAGGCACACAAGCAAAGGTTTCCGCCTGCAATTTCTCTACTTATGTTATTGATCACCCAAGCTTTGAAGATGAATTGATTCATGAAGCACTTTTTAAACACACATCAGAATTTTAATGTTACATTAATATATATATATATATATATATATATATATATATATTCTAATAACTTGCATCACAATAGCATTCTAAGTCAATTGTCCAGTCGAAGAAATAGCTGATATGACTTCACTTATGTTCCTACTATAGAATTTCTCAGCTTGAACATTTTGGTCAGGGGAGAAGTGACCTGTGAAGGTGTGTTTAAAGTAGGTGCAATACACCTTTTAGATCAGAGATCATCGTAAGCAATGTTGAGCAGAACCTTCCTATTAAATGGGGACATCATCTCCCCAAATGTAATAGAGAAAGTAAAGGAAGGAGAATACATTTATAAAAACAGCTGAATGTATTGCCAAAGGAGAAGCAAAGATTACACATATTACTTTTTAAAAAACTGAAAACTGTTAAAAATAGAGTTAAATAAAAATCAAGGGAACTGATTTTTACAACTTTTAGACATGGAAAACACTTGTAAATCCAAGAAGATCAAACCTGATAACAAACACCAAAGAAATATCTGCAATTCACCTGGGAGCCAGCTAGGTTCTTAGTATGAACAATAAGTATTAATTTGCATCTTAATTCTTCTGCATTTTCATTGCATTTTAATAATAATTATAATAATAGTAATAAAAAAAATCCAAGGCCTCTTTTTTTGAGAACCACATAGCACCTGTGTAGATTTTAGATTTAAAAGCATTCAGGAACACGTTTGCCATCCTCTGGCTCTACACAAATCGGTAACATCATACTGCAAGACTGAATTGCTAAGATGCTCTCTCACCTGTCGCGAAGAGGTGAATGAAAATGAAGCACTGCAGATGTATTCCTCCAAGGAGAGTCCTCCAGCCTACTTACAGCCAGGGAAATTTCTGTACCAGTGGAAGCGAGAGCAAAATATGCAAGAGATCAGATGTTGCAAGGTCAAGCTCCAGTGTAGGAGTTGGACTTCCTCTTCCCAGTCTTGAGAGACACTGAGCATTGCTAAGGTATCTGGTGAATCTCTAGGGATAAGGTTCAGGCCTTGTCACTACAAATCACCCTCTGCCAAGCAATTTGTGCAAGCAGCATAGAACAGCTGTTGAACAAAGGAGTCCTGGGCTATGCCTTTGGCCGAAGGCAAGCATGGCAGTTGCTACTTGGGAGAAGAGACTGGGAGATGAAAGCAAAGCAAACATGCTGAAGTTGAGAGGGCAGCGAGAAACTCTTTCAACTTCCCTCTCAATTATGCAGCGAAAAAGCCTCAGAATCACGAAGATCCATTTGTGAGGATGCACATCGGTCTATTTGGGATCGCCTTCTATGTATTCCCAAGTGGATTTATCAAAGCTTTTTCTTAATAGTCTCAACTGAAAAGCACAAGTTTATATAAAATAGTATTTTAGAAAACTTGCAAGATGCATTCATTTGGACATAGTGAGTACTTCTTATGGACCAAATGACTGCTCTCAGGGTCAGGAACTGATTTCTGTAGCTGGTCAAGACCAAATGAGGGTCTGAAGGGGAACGAAAGATGAGCAGGCAGATGCATTTGGAGTACAAAGAGTACAAGTGTAAGAAACAAAACCGACACAATTCCCACCCCCCCCCCCTCTCTGTCACCTAAATAATTGCCAGTAGGGCTCAGGCTTGCTGCACTGGGAAAAGAAGACTGAAAACACTTCCACATCGGTACAATACTCTTATACCAAGCAATACTTCATCTTCCTGCACTCATTAAATTCAAAAATTCCAAATGCACACGAGAGTCTGTTGTTCCTCTCTGATCCACCTAAACGAACCTTTGGCTAGAGTAAGCACTTCCATGACAGAAAGCTTTCGGAGTTCTTTTTCTACTGAGTTCACAGAAACCATTTTAAGGATCGTTGGTACACTGGGTGGATTTGGGGGTGTGGAAATAGGGAGGCTGTGTACCCTCACTTCCAGAGGACAATCTTCTATCAGAAGGACTGTCAGAAGGCAGTCCACTATTTGAAAGTACCCTGCATTTCAAGGGCTGTCCAGTCCAAGTCCAATTTCAAGATAGCAGGGACCTTGGAGATGCTCATCAACAGTTAGACTCACAACTGCAGACTGAGCAGGCATACGGCCACCTGGTACACTATGGTGAGATGTATTGTATTTCTGTTTAAATCATAGTAATTATTTCTAACTTTGCATCTATACATATAAATTATCACATGGTTGTTTTTGTTGTCAGCAAATCTTGTGCCTTCTTTGTTGGTGATTCTTAAGTGGACATCCTAGAGGGAAACAACTTGGAATTTCTGTGAGATACACTGATAATTTTATTATAATTCTTTGTCTGCAAGCTACTTTGAATATTTTCCATGGAAAGGCCAAATAGAAGTCAATAATAATAATTTCAGTGAGTTTGTGTGAGTTCAGAGTGCTAGCAAGTCTTGGAATAGTTCTATGTCAAACGTCCCAAAAAGCTCACACAGGATCCCAGGCCGTCTCTGCCCTACCTGAAATTCAGGCCCTTTCCATACCAGGCGTTTTGCTTGGGATAGCCCCTGGGTGTAGAGGGAGGACGATCCCAGAAGTATCTAATATACATCTTTGGAGCACAGGGAGCAGCCGGGGTCCATCCCAAGCAAACTGCCTGGTGCGGAAAGGGCCTCAGTGTGATCAGCCACTTTTGCTACTGCACTGCACTTGACTTGTGCTGTTCACACCATGTTACATTGGCTTAGGTGTTAAATAGAGCTGTGCATGAACGGCTTCTTGAAATTCTCCATCCAATTTTTAGGCAGAGAAATTGGGTGGTCAATTTCAGCAACTTTCTTCAGGGGGAGGAGAAATTCTCAAACAGTTTCTTGGAGGTGGGGCTCAGTATTGGCAGTGGTTGTAGCACAGCTCTTACTTTTTTCATAAGGGCTTTGTTTGTTTGTTTGTTTGCACTGCAAACACTAAAGGTAACAGCAACAGCAAGAGGCAACAGCAAATACCTAGTGTCATTCCAAGACATTACGAGTGTGTTGGGCACACCTTAAAAATGGAGAAAAATTGGAGGAGATCAAGAGTGCTGAGTGTTTTTCTTTCTATCTATCACACATCTCTTCATTGCCTTGCATCCTCCCTGGCTGCCCATATTTCCTCATCTGAAAAAGCCCTTAGGGGAGGAGTTACCTCATGATGTGTGGGAAGCTGAGGAAGCTGCAGGCAGGCTGGCAGAGAGATGACTGTACCATGAAAGACAGGTTACTCATACATACATCTCAGCCACCTCATAAGTAAAGTAAAAACAAGAACACTGAAGCCAACTCATGAGAATTTCTCTGATTTTTTTTTTTGCTCGTGTAAACTAGATTCAAGGATGGGTTATATCACAGAGTATCTACTAGGGCTGGACTTACCACTCTTACCAGGGTGAGGAAACTACAGCAGACAACTAATCTGGCATGCTATGAAACGGCATGTATTAGGGCTGTGCAAGCCTCGGGCCCCAGATTCAGAAATCCGAATCATGGAGGCCATTTTATGGCAGATTCACCATTTCCTTGCACAGCCCTAAGCCCCCATACAGCCTACAACTCCCAGCATGCAGTGCACTTTCTAGGGCCCAGGAACGGAAGGCACATGTGTACTCATCACTGCCACAGTCATCCACTCCTGGGCATGATTGCCTCCTCCTTGACGCGATCACCTCCTCCTTGGCAAGATCACCGGCTGCTCAGCGCGAATGGCTGCTGCTGCTGCAATCCAGGATACTCCAATGATCCTGGAGGGTCCCTGCACATTCTGTAGGTGCCCCGCAGCCACCTGCTTTCCCCGAGAGCTGCCCACTCTGGTAAAGGAAGGAGTCAATCACGCAGAGGAGCAGGTGATTGTGACAGCAATGAGTACACATGTGCCCTCCATTCCTGAGCCCCGGAAAGTTCACTGCATGCTGGGAGTTGTAGGCTGTACGTGGGGGGGGGGGGGGCTAGGGCTATTCAAGAAAATGGCAGATCCGGCATAAAATGGCAGATTTGCCATAAAATGGCCTCTGTGATTCAGATTTCCGAATCCGAGGCCCAAGGCTTGCACAGCCTAGCATGTGTTGTTGTTGTTATTATTATTAGATTTTATATTTAATTTGTTATTGTTCAATCTTGCCTGCTAAGGAGGGGAGAAGTGCTGGTGGATTTTTTAATTATTATTATTTTATTTATTTATTTTTGCCTCAGGTGCCAAAATAGCATGTCTAACCTCGGATAACACCTTAAACAGGTGTTTGCTACACTGTGGATTTGCTGCTCCATGTCAAACCCTGATACCTACCGAAGTTTAGTCAAAATTCTACAAGATCTGTTTGTTTGTTTGTTTTGTTTTAGGCCAGTTCTGTTTGGGAAATCTGATACAAATTTCTTTGTACTTTATCCCTGTTATAAAGACATTCCCAACCCTTAGCTATGAAATGAAGAATGATGTAATTGATAAATCGATAGGAAATGTTGTGCAAGTTTTCTTACAATCTAATGTGAGCATCAATGCCTCATTGCGTGCTGCTGATCTTTGTGTCAAAGGCCCCAACCTGGGTTTGGAGATGTGTCAACCAGTTCTGGATGGGGTTACACCCCCCCTGAAAGACTGTGTTCGCAGCTTGGGGGTACTCCTGGATCCGTCACTCCAGATGACAGTTCAGATTGATGCGACGGCCAGGAGTGCCTACTACCAGCTTCGGCTGATACGCCAGCTGCGCCCCTTCCTAGAGTTGGAAGACCTAAAGACGGTAGTGCACGTGCTGGTAACTTCGAGGCTCGACTTCTGCAATGTGCTGTACATAGGGCTACCTTTGTGCCTAGTCCGGAAACTTCAACTTGTTCAAAATATGGCAGCCAGGTTGGTCACCGGTACACCTAGGGGTGACCACATTACACCAGTTTTAAAATCACTTCACTGGCTGCCGGTCAGTTTCTGGGCAAAGTATAAAGTGTTGGTTATTACCTTTAAAGCCCTACATGATTTGGGCCCAGGCTACCTACGGGATCGCCTTCTCCCGTACAATCCGCCCCACACTCTTAGGTCCTCTGGGAAGAACGTACTCAAGCCAGCCAGAACTAGGCTGGCAAGTGTTACCCAGAGGACCTTCTCTTCTATGGCTCCCAGACTATGGAATGGTCTGCCGGAGGAGGTTAGACAAATTGGCAGTCTTCATGAATTCAAGAGAGTCATGAAGACTGTTCTCTTCCGGCAGGCCTATCCGGATGAATTTTAAATGTTTTAATGATGTGTTTCTCTTGTTTAAATTTTTTAAACTTTGTTATGCTTGTATTTGCATTGTGTTCCCCGCCTTGATCCGTAGGGAAAGGCGGGTTATAAATAAATATTATTATTATTATTATAATTATTATTATTATAATTATCATAATGCTCAGATACACTGTTTGGGGATATCACTGTGTCATTTATTATGCTCACACTGTTTACGGAATTTATTGTTTGTGTCCTTGGCCACTGTTATCAATGGATGCCACCACATTCATGAAATTACGGTGGCGTTTTTTTTTTTTTTTTACATGGTCTATGTGTGCGCATGGTTAGGGAAATATAGAAGGTAAAAGCAATAGAAAAAGATGCAGAGGCATTGGCAATGAGAAATAAAGAGCCTTGTGGGAAGGACTGTTCAGACAGATAGGGTTGGTCCAAGACATTTTTCTGCCTGAGGCAGAGGACAAGATGGTGTCCTCACTCTCCAGTCCATGTACTGAAACTGACTGGACTGGCAGTTGAAATTTACTTCAACACTGGAGTGGGGCAGAGAACACCTGAAGCAGCAGCCTACTTTAGGGGCCTAAAGACAGATCGTGTGGCATACATAGCTCTGTTCTCCAACACAGGGGAACAGCCAGATGATTAATGAGGAATAGCTGGGAGGTTACCGCCACTGCCCCCAATATCTGCTATCTGAGACAGTCACTTCATTCTGCCTAATGGTAGGGCTGGCCCTGAACCAAGAACCTTATAGAATTTGAAGTCTAATTCTCCTAGCCATTCCCATCCAGAGCCCTGCTGCAACAAGGCTATGTCTACAAAAAGACAGATATAAATCAGGCTAGTAGGTAGTAAGCTGATGTTCCACTTCTACAGATACTAGTTTGATTTACAGCACTTGGACATTCTGGCTCATATTGATCTAACTTATAAGTGGAAATATTTCCAAAAGGCATATGTGATTTCAGCTGCTGTATGTTCATGCATAGATACTGTCCGCTAATCCATCAAAAGCAGAGTGGCTACTGTTGCATTACAGGAGCTCAACCTCCTTTCAAAAACACTGACCTGAATTTAAACATAACTCAGTTTAGCATAGAAAAGTTATATTTCATTTTTTTAAAAAATCTGACTTTTTATAAACCTCCTCCAATCCTTTTACTGAAGAGGGAATTCTTGGATTATGGAAGAAAAAAATGAATAGATTTAATTAATATAGTCCTATTATATGATGACATCTGCTTTTCTTTCTCTCCCCCCCGACTCCTCCCCACCATAAATACTTGTCAGGTTTATGATTTTCTACTCATTGGCTAGGAATTGTGTTGCACGAGCTCAGATTGTGGGTGCTCATACCAAGTTTAATTTCACTCACAAGTAGAGTTGACAAAAGATCACAGCCACTAAGCCCTGGAATTACCCTAGATATTGCCCTCTGTGCTCTGCAAATGAAATCCTACAGAAGACCCTTTGGAAAAAAAGAACATGATGGTTAACACTCAGAAATCCATTTTGCACAGGGCAGCGTTTGTACACAGACAAGCACTGAATGACAGGCCGAGCTGCCGGTTCCTGGCGGAGAGAAGTCAGATGCTTAGCATTTCTCTCTCTCTCTCTCTCTCTCTCTCTCTCTCTCTCTCTCTCTCTCATTCTCTCTCACACACTCTTTGGCCTGGCCCTCCCTTCCCTCTTGGTCTCCCCCCACCCCCGACCGCCCCATGCCCTTGATTGACTACCAGGTCAGATAAGAAATTAAGACCAGTGAAATCAGAACCAGACCGCACCTGTCCCCAGTGCAGCCAGAAGAGAACTGAAATAAAGCACTTATGAAACTGCTGTGATCATAACCTTCAAAACACTGAACTCTCCCCAGCTGTCTGCTTTTCCAAACCCCGATTGGAAATTTCTACAATGGGAGCACTGGCACTGAGGTCTAAGCAATCTATTTAGAACAGAACTCTGTCATTTTGGGGAAAGGTGAAGCATCTCACCAAGCAGAAGGTCTTCCCCTGTTTAGCAACAAAGCTGCTGAAAATAAGCCATGACTTCATTGATTTCAGCCTGTTTAATTTGATGCATTTGCTTTCAAAGGGCAATTTGCATTCATCACTTTTGTTAGTGAAGGAGGAGTCAATGTGTAAAATGGATGAAAGCTTACAAATGCAACTCAAGTCAACTCTTTTGCTGATTCTTGAGATATATGATCTATTAATTCCTTGTAGTTTATAATAGGGCTTAATTAGACTCAAGGCTCAGCTCCAGGACTTGCACATTAAGCTGTGTAAAACCCTACAACTGGTTCTAAATGGAGCACATCAAGGAATAACAATGACAAGGGAACTTCTGAGCAAGCACAAAGTGCATTCCCTTTGCTGCTGAATAACTACAATTCTTCCCCACATATCCGAGACAGGGAGCAGGAACTTCCAGGTCATACACCATAGCTTTGAAGCAGATTTAAGGCTTGTTCCACTCTATTTGGGGGGGGGGGGACGGGAGGCTAGTGGCTTATAAATCAATTTATCTAACTATCCACTAAAGAATTTATACCAGGGGTGGTATAAATCCTTCAATGAACCTGTCAGGCTGCACCTCGGTCAGCCTGAGAGCCAAATTCAATTTCAGAGAAGCTCTTGAGGGGCCACGTTGCAGTGCTGGACAGGGCCAAAGGCAAAAAAGGTGGTGCAAAAAATATCAAAAATGCCAGTATATTTTATCATAAAGCACTTACTGCCAGGAACTGAGCCTTAGGGGAGGCATTTTAACCTTTCAGAATAGCCCCCCCCCCAAAAAAAACCAGTCGTACTTCCAAGCCCTCCCACTGAGATGTGAGAAAATAAAGAGGTCCTCTGTGCAATCCACAAATCTTTATTCAGTAAAAACTAAAACCAAAACCTCTCCACTTCTGAAGGGAGTGTGAATGCTAGGAGCTATCCTCTAACCTTAATTAGCCTAACAAAGCAAGGTAGTTGCCTATCAACTAAATGGATGGTTTCCTGCTATGTCTGACTGGCTTTTACTGGAGGGAGGGTCCTCATGACGTAACTTCTGCCATGTGGCTAATCTGATGGACTGCCTCCCACCTCCTCTCAACTCCACCCACTTGACCCTGCAGCAGACTCTGGGATCTGTCAATTCTGATGCTTCCCCATTCCAACAAAGACTGAGTTCCTGAGGTGGAGTGGGGTGGGGTGGAGAGAGGATCCCTGAGCCTGGGCTGACTGTTTGATAAGCTCCTGGGAAGATTCTTCCCTGACTTCTAGAGAGTCTTGGAGAATTTCCTCTCCCACTTTCTGTCTCAACTGGTCTTCTTCTACTTTAGCTTCCAAGTCCAATTCAGAAGCCAAACCAGGGAGCCCAGGCCTCATCTTGACAAAACCTGAGCAAAAGCGGAGAAACCACCAAACAATTGGTGGTCAGAGGAAAGCAGGTGGGGCCAGGGGAGGGAATGTGGCCATCTGGATAACCCCAAGAGGACTGAATTTGGCCTAAGGTTCCCCACCCCTGACTTATACAGTTTCTGCCTACATAAAATACACAAGGAAGCTCGCATTCTTCAAGCACAAAAACTGGCTCTCAATTGCGACTGGAAGGCCTCCTCACTCGCTCAGTCAAGGTCTGGCTGAAATGTGTGGAAAGGCAATGCAAGTACAATTCAACAACACATGAATTTTTGCTCTCCCTGTGCTGGAATACAGACCTTTTATGAGGTGATATCCAGAGTTTTGAGTATTACATGTAAAGATATCCCATTTTCCATACTTGGTATATGCATACCAAATTTCAGTTTTCTGGAAGACATTTTTAAATGTCTTCCTTGTGCTTTTTCTAGTAATCAGAGTGTCTGATTTTTGTACAACTTATGAGGCAGGTTTCACCTTTTACCTAGTATGAAAATAGCTTAACTATTGGACATCTTGGTCCTGTGGGGAAGAAGAAAGAGCAAGGAAGACAAGAGCAGGCAAAGGAAACATCAGGATCTGCTCCAGTTTTACTCTCCTCCCCCCAACAGAGCTAACTGACATTTTGCCCTGTGGGGAAGAAGAGCCTGAGCTTATAGGCCAAGAACTCCTAAATTGGAACTCCCAGTGGAGTTCTTAACTAGCTTAACTATTGGAGGACAGTATACTTTGTAGCCTCTTTTTGGTGGAATGTAAAAAATGTCCCTTTTCAGATTGCATTAGACTACATGTATGTATCTTATATATCTTATTTCTGGTTCTCATGGCAAATACCCTAACATTTTCAATACACCTGTAAATCAGTCAGTAAGGCTCAAGTGTTTTTGTGTATGCACATACATGTTTGATAAACGAAGCTTGAATTCTGCAACCAAAGATCCACATTCCTGGCTGCTACATGAAGTGCTTTTTCATACACAACCCTAGCTACACGGGAGTCACTTTTCCACAATGTGAACCTATAAAGCTGAGGGAGTACAGGTCAATAAGGGCCAAACTAGATAATATATTAATTGTATTTTCACATTCATGTATCTTTATATTATTTTTGAGTCACCCATAGCAACTTTTCTCCTGGGGCAAATAGTAATTTGGGGTAGCGTGGATGTGATTTTTGTTGGGGAAATAGCATAGAAGGCTTCCTTCGACAATGTGGTTTGGAGCAGGTGACATGTGGGGGCTGGGGTACCGTGGCTGCTTTTCTTTTCTTTTTTTAAAAGGAAAGATACACAAAAGTAATCATGATTTTAAGAGATCATCAAGTTTGGCGCTGATGCTAAAAAATAATAATATAAGTTCTTAGGAATCCTAATGTTATTTTAAATACCACTGCCTGATTTTAGCTTTTGCTGTTCTGATTTGTTTCAGCATATGTGGACATGACTTGGCCTTGCAAAAAAAATAAAAAAAAATAAAATCGGGGGTAAGTATACTAGTAAATTTAATAACAAGCCCATTGCAAATGTCACTGAACTGCGAATAGGCAACACACTCCAGTCTGGGGCTGAATTGAGGTCTTTCACCTTTACTGGGCCAGATCACCCTTTCCAGGCTCCACCCTTTCTGAGAAGTGGAAGGCAGTCTTCATAAAGGGGCAGAATGCTAGGCCCCTAGAGCCTAGTATTCAGACTACTCTTTAATAGTTTCTCCGCATGCCTTGTAGTTTCTCCGCATGCCTTGCCAGTACTAGCAGGCAGGCACAGGGGAGAATAGGCTCCCTCATGGAGAGGAGGAAATATTTTCCCAGGTGGATTCAGAGCTTATAGCCTCTGGGAATTCCAATTCAGGAGCTCCTGGCCTACAAGCTCAGGCTCTGATTCTGGCCCAGGTGTGATGTTGGAGTATGGATCCATAAGCAGGACTCATCCAACAAATCTAGTTGGTCCCATCTAGGTCAGAGTCAGGGTCTGAGCTAGTACTCAGGGTTGAGCTCATGACACAGCACATTATTAGTTTTAGTATCATACACAGAAGTAGTAGAAATGGCCAGAGGAGGATTCTCCACATAGACAACATCAGGATTAATTCTAGCCCACCCTAGAAGGCATCCCAGATACTAGCCCTGTGCAGACGTTTTGTTCATGTGCTCCATGAACACACTTAGGGAAAAGGCGTCAGGCTCTGCCTCTCCCTATACACACATCATTGAATGCTTCAGCAGGAACCATCACCACCAACACTACCATGTATACAGCTGTAAATGTAGCGGCCTCTGCCCACGCGATCAGGTTTCCAATAATATGGGCAGAGCCTTTAGTGCAGGAACATCATGGCATCAAATCTCTTTCAGCCCAAAGGCCTCATTCAGTTCTGCAGAAGCTCTTGAGGGCTGCATTCCAATAAACAGGGCCAATATTCCAAAATATGCCAGCATATTGTAGCTTAAAGCGCTTGTTGCCAGTAACTAAGCCTTAGGAAGGCATTGCAACCTTTTCGAATCAGAAGAAAATGGTGGAAGCGCCGGAAAGCCATCAAACAATTTTTGGGCAGGGAAAAAGAGAAGGAGGTGGGGTCATCTCATCTGGGGACCACAAGGGGCCAAACTGGATCTCTGGAAAGGTCATATTAGACCTGTGGGCCTAAGGTTCAGAACCCCTACTTTAGTGTGTACAGCTGTATTTATACAAGATCCATTTATGTGCTTAATGGGGAGGGGGGGTATTAGCTGCTAAAAAATAATTTAAAATATATTTGAAAGGTACCCACAAATCCAGTTGCTGCTATCACCAAACTCCTCCAAACTTCATCTTCAGCTCACTAAAGGTGCAGACTGACCCATGTTTAAATTAGTGCTGGGCAGAATCCTGCCCCCTATTTTCAGGAACTGTCTCTCTCCCTGTGAAAGAGGCATTGTTTTTTCTGCCTCTTTCGCAGGGGGTGGGGGGAATTCAGAGAATCTTCTCCTTGGGGAGGGGGCAGGGTTTTCACATACCTTCTTTAAGTGTAGCTAAGGGGCCTTCTTATTTTTAAAGTTTTTTAAAACAACAACACAGGCACCCTTCTCTCAGCATTTGGAGGAGCCCAGTTCTTAGTGAATGCCTATTGGAGACCATTTGACCTCACCCTCTCCATTAAGGATTCAGGAAGACCTCCTGGGCCCCTGAAAATGGTGGGGGTGCTTAAAAAAATAAAAACAAAGAAAGAAAACCCCTTTCAACAACTGGCTACATTTAAAAAGGAATGTGGAAATCTGTCCTCCTCCCCAAAGAAAAAAATCTCTGAAATTCTCTCCTCTCCCAGCCTCTTTTGGCCAAGCTTTCATTTTTCCCCTACTCCCCCCAATGCGAAAAATGGAATGGTTAAAACTTTTAGCACAGCTCTTTAAATAGAAAAGTCCTACAACTCCCAGCATTCCCTAGCTGACTTTTTTCTGTCTATACATACTTAAGATTACAATTTAAGTAATTTTGGGTAAACCACTCCTAGCTGCAGCCCCCTTCCACCACCACCCATTATACAATATGCGTAAATAGATCTTACCTACCTCATAGCATCATTGAATGATTGCTAACATAGTGTAGGTGAAAAACTTTGAAACCTAAAGATTTCTCTGTGAATGCGAAATATTACTTTTATTATGCGGATTTTTTTGTTTGTTTTAAAAAATTTTTTTAAAGGTGCTAAGCATGGGCATTAAAAGTTTGCAGAGCACAGATTCATATTTGCAGGAATTCTTCTCCCTCAGACAGAGGACTGATCTGGGAGTAAATAGTCTTAAGCAACTGCATTTCTTTTTATCCTCTGTACAGAACTATCTGTCACGTAATTTAAACGTCTCCATAAGTTTGCTGTCATGTTACTATCGAATCTGTTTCACATTTAAAGCAGAAAGAAAAGCTGATAAATTCTGTGGGGTTTTTTGCCTCCCCCTTTCTTTATATTTTACAAAGTTTATTGCAACGGTCAAAAAATATGATTGGGGCAATAAAATGTTACTGTTGCTCAGAGTAATGGTATGTGTTTGAAATACAACCCATTTCTCTTCATTCACTTCATGATAGCGCTTGGCAACCTAGAAAGGGGGTTTGTGTGGGTGTCCAGTATTCTTTGTTGCATTCGCAAAGTCCTACTATTTCTACATGTAATCTTCCTTGATAAAAAAAAAGTATATATATATTTTCCAGCTGATGTCTGCTTCTTGTCACTTTATCACATTTCCCCTCTGCTTTGGACCATTTTATGAAGTGTTGTGATGTCTAAAGAGCATTTAAACGGGTGTGTAACATTTTGAATTACCACCAACTTCTGCTGCTGGCTTGCATGGGGAACATTTGGACTAGATGTAGGGTCAATTCACACAACCACTTTGGAGGGCTTATTTTCCATTTGATGGTCTTATTTTCCATCCATTTTTGCCAGCCTGGATTGAAAATAGATGTAGTGAAATGGTCACCTGAGCACCCAGATACCAATTTAGTGCATCACTGAAAATTCTATAGACACAGAGGCAGCTAGGCAGAGACAGAAAGGCTCTGTCGGCATATCAAGTCTCTTGGTGATATTTATACGATAGCAAAATACTATCATTTATTCTCATGAATATTTCAATGGAGCCTCCAGTATAAAAAGGGCTTTACAATATTTCATATTTAATTCACTTTCAAGGGCTGCCTTGTGAGGCATGCCAATATTATTTCTATTTTACAGATGGGGAAGTAAAGGTGAAAAATAATGGCCACAATCTGCATGCAACCATAGGACCCACTCATCTGCTCACAGGGGTAGGAGAGTGGGTGAAGGATTGTTTGTGAATCAAAAAGTACTTCATCCCACCCCAGTTAAACTATACTTTTAAAGCCTCATGCTTAAAGGACATTAGTTGAGTTTAGTCAGGGTGGTGAAAGATTGGTGCCTCAGAAAAGTAGCAAACCCTTGAGGCATTCACATCCTCTTACAACGGGGTCTTTGCTGGTTCACACTCACTCCTGAGTCCTAACTTCTTCAGGGCTACCAAATGAGAACCAGTTCAGACTTTCAGGCATGCAGGTGGCACTTTTCTGATTGTATCACTGCAGAATATGTTTGAAAGCATCCTCAGACGTTAAAAAAACAACATAAAAAAATCTACCCCTACATGGAAATCAGACAAAAGCATTATAGACTAGCCTTTTCCCTAAATCAGGGGTGGAGAAAACTGGCTTTAGGCAAATTGTAGTACAGATCGTGCTCGACTATAGTTCCCATCATTGCTAACCATATTAGCTAGGGCTGATGGAAGCTGGGCAGGATCTACACTACTGCTTTAAAACAGTTTAAAACGGTTTATAACAGTAGTGACAACTGTTGGGTCCCAGGACACACTCCATATACAGTTTTCAAAATGTTTTCAAAGTGTTGTATCCTGCTTGGTGTAGATCAGCCCTTGGAAAGCGACAGGGAGCTCACATCTTGGGAGATTTAACTTGTAGATACCTTTCACAGAAGCAATTGCTCATGTGAATTCTGAGGTGGGATAGTCAAGTAAGAGGACCCCCATACCACCAAGTCAGAAACCACACATTTAAATTGTTTCTTTGTCCATATTTGAATAGGAAGGTGAAAAAGACTAAAAATCAAATTCTGATATTCTGTCAACAGTATCACATTACTTCTAAGCACTGGGGCCTCCGAACTTACTGTATACTATACGTAGTTCAACAGTGAATCCAGCTCTGGTGGCATACTTTCAGTCCTTTGCAGAGGTGACACTTCTAGAGTTGATTTACAAAAGGCTCCCTCATACTGAGTCGGACCATTTGTTCACCTTGCCCCATTCAAACTGGTAGATTCCCCCCACCCCTTTTTACCTGTGAACCATTTAGTACTGGATCTGGGAACTTCTGCATGCAAAGAATGTGCTCTACAACTGAGCTATAATCCATCATCGCTACATACTACTGGTTAGGTTCTGCCATACACAATCAGGATACATGATAAATCCAAGAACTCTACAGTAGGGATGAGGGAGAGATTTATTTGGTTCACAGTTTAATGCGAATTTATCTAACTTTGCACTTTCGAACCACTGCATGAACTGAAATTCAGTTATCCTTCCAAATTTCACACATCCCTTCTGGGATCAGGATAGCCATTCATATGTCTACTGAATGGTGCATAAAGAATGCTCACCAGTGCCAGCTAAGAATCAAAAATACACACCAAGATAAGGATTACTGATTTAGTCATTTGCAGCACGCACTCCTGCAAAGCTGGTATTAGTCACTATATAAGACATCGTACCAAATTTTATCAAGTGGGCACTTTCATCCTGTCCTTAAACAGACCACTAGGCTTTTAAAACAGTGAATTTGTGGTTGTCTAGACCATTAAGAAAAATAACCATTTTTTCAGAACAGCGATACTTTATCAATTTATGAACGTTTTGCTGTTTTTGTTTGTTTGTTTGTTTAGGTCTCAGCAAGTGGTATAATCCCCTTTCCATCACTACAGCACACTGAAGTTGCCAATTCATTGCAGATTGCCCAAGGATACCCTCCTTCATTGTATGTGAATGGGATCTCAAATCACTGTTGCTGATTTAGGGCTTATATGAACACGGTGCTACAGATAAAACTAGGGCTGTTCTTTTCATTTCTTTTTAATTGCCTGGAAAGGCCTTAAACCATTGATTTTTCTTCCCATATGTTGTTCTAGCCTAGTTCATGCTTTCTCTGAAATACATAAAACTGAAATGTATAATTATCTGGAGTAACCACTTTAGCACTATAGGTTACTTTTCAAAGATCAGATCAATCTGGGCAACTAATTGTGTACTTGCATTCAATTGTTAGCAGAAGAAAGTGTTGAGGGCAATTCAACAAATGCCAAAAAGTGCATAATATAGTTGCCAGTGATGACCAGAAAGTTCATTTTTGCTACTAGTGGGGAAAGCTTCCTGTGCATTCTACTGCAGCTGTAACAAATTCTTTAGGACCTACCAATAACACAGGGAGGCAGAGAATGCACCTTTCAAAATAGCACCAGGATGCAGCATTGGGGTCATTGGTTGGAGCGAAGGGTTTCTACAAACACAAACACCCACATCCACACAAAAGGCATGCACTTTGTCCCTGTGGATTAGAATGGGAGGAAGCCATTCCTCACTAGCTAGTAGAAACAATTTTGGCTACCAATTCTCAGCCATCTGCACTTGCCTAATTCAATAGGTACAGCTGTTCCCAGCATAGAGAGAACCATGATGTACCTGCCTGCCATGTAGCTGTTAAAGATGAGGAGCCCATTAGAAAAAATGGTGATGACCCAAATTCAGAACAGGGATTCAAACACAAACTTTGAAGAGCAAATCACTCATAGCTGTGGGCTTGGATAGAAGAATCTCTCAGTTTTGATTTCCTTGCATTTTGTTTTTAATTCAAGGGGGGGTTTGCACCAGATACAGAGAATGTGACAAATCGGGTAAGTTCTTATCAAAACTGAACTGAATGAAATCCTCATCCGTATGAACAGTATGAGCAGTTGCCAAGAGCATTCACCACTAGAATGGAGTATCCCAATTTAGTCCAGGTAATCCACAATCAAGGGGTTCTCAAAGGCAACCACCATTTGGACCCATCACCACACAAAAGCATTTCAAGCTTAAGCACCTTGGAGATAGCTCTTTTAGCACTCTGACTGGTATTGACTGAGACCCAGAGCTGATTCACTCCCCCATGACATCAGAGCCACCGGCCTCCACTGTCCGACAGCTAAATTAAACTCACAACACTCATTGCAGTTAAATTTTACAGCTACTTCCTGAAGGAATCTATGAGGAACACTCAGGACCCGTTGGGGTCATATGCTAATGGAGTGGTATAGGACAGGCATAGGTCGAGTCTAAAAGTAACAACCAAGCGTTCAAAGGGCCAGAGGTAGGCAAAATGTTTCAAGGCAACCAGATGGTTTGGTTCTATGAAGAGAAGGGGGAATCGGGGGTCTGCATGGTTACTGTGGCAACATGTTGCTTGGACTGGGAGACAAGCCTAGGACAGTTCTTATATAAGGCCATCAAAGTCCCCCTTGGCTCCCCAGTTCCTCCTATTCCTCTGGGCTGACAAGATGCAGCGTGTCTTCTTGTCAATATTATAATGCTGCCAGTCAGCACAGACAATACTGGGCTAGATGAACTGATGGTCTGTGTGGAGATCAGGAAGCAGCATATGTCTATAAGACTACAAAAAGGTCACCAAATCTACTCTTAGCAACAATGTCCAAGAAGGTTAAGCTTCCTGAGATACAGCTCAACCCAACCCTATGCACAGTTGTCTCTGAAACTGAACTGCTGGGATTCTTCTTTACTTCTTGAGAGCAGAAGTTGGGTTAGTGTTTAAAACTGGCCATCAATTGCTATCATGTAACACTTGGTAGTATGTTCAAATCTACTGTATTTTCAATCATAAATACAGAACAATACAAATGAGATAGACTAATCCAGTCCAGTTCAATGTCCATCATGTCAGCAGCTTCCCACTTATACTGGGCTGCTCAAAAGATTTGCACACTGGATCCAATATAATTCTGAGAGTCACCCCATGCTTTGTTTGTCCCTCCATTGCTCAAAGGTCAGAATGTGTGTCCTGTTTTCATCTCTGTGTAAAATGCAGCATAGATAACCTGTACAATCGGCAAAAATGTGGCCACCAGTTTCCATTCTCATTGGATTTGGCAACCTTTCAAAGGGAAGCCTTTAGGGATTTACTGTTCAATCAATCACATTTTATGATACCTACCAGCTGGCAATACAAACAAGCTACACGGTCAACCCACAGGAATAAAATCAGAAATAAATTAGATCTATTCTTAGAACTTTGCCAAAATATAGGCGGGGTGAAAGAACCATTCAAACATCCCCCAACACCATGATGCCAAATTCTAATTTAAGGCCAGCTTGTGTTCAACTAAGGCAGCAATCAGATGCCCATTAACATGTATTAAAGCCCAATGAATTCAGTGGGACTTTCTTCTAAGTACATAGGCATATGATTGGGCAGCAGATGCAGGGTTAGACAAAAAAATATTTTAAGTAAGTGATAGAGTATGGCTCCAACCAAATTGAATCTCTTGCTGTAGTGCAATTATCTAGAAAATGCCCAAGGAGATGCTATGCCTCACACTACTAGTCTTTATCTTATGTATTTTTATCTAAAAATGCATCTACATGGGAACTGATCATGCTTTAGCATCAAAATTTAAGTTTTGGAGATTGATCACAAAGTAGGTACAGAACGAGTACTAAAATTACAATGCATCAGTCTGAATCTATGATACCAATCCACACTGGTTCTGTTATGGTGGTCCCCTGCCATATAGACTGAGAGGTAGGCAGAATACGCTCAACCAACGGCAAGTGTGGGTTGTAAAATTTCATGGAGCTTTTAAATGTTAGTTGTTTTATGGGGGCCTGGAATGCTTTTTTGAATTGTTTTTAGTTGTTTCAAACTGTTATAAATGTTTGTATGTTAAAAGTGTTATAGTTGGATGTGGTGATGGCCATGAATTTGGGTGGCTTTAAAAGGAGGTTGAATAAATTCCTAGAGGAGAAGGCTGTCAATGGCTACTAGTCCTGATGGCTAAGTACAACCTCCAGTTTCAGAGGCAGTAAGCCTGTATACCCAAGTTGCTAGAAGGGGAACATGAGTGGATGCATGCTGTTGCACCGTGTCTTGCCTATGGTTCCGTGGTTGACAGCTGGTTGGCCACTGTGCTAGACTAGATGGATCCTTGGTCTGATCCAGCATGGTTCTTTTTAACTACATGAAAATAATTATGATTTTGCCATTCTTATAAATATGTTACATTTACAGTGCATATATGTGATAATTATTCTCAGCAGTGCATAGGTTAATTCTTTTATTTGATGAGCAGAAAATTCATCCACACTGAATCCAATGAAGTATGGCATTTTGTTTGAAACCCAAAAAAATTCATTAGTCCTTAAAGTTCCTTAAGATTCTGTTTTTGCAACAGACTAAAATTATTATCTTGGAATTCAGTTTCAATTTTTCTTTTCTAAAAGTTGTATTTATCAATTCAACAGTATGATAATTTTGTCACAATCAACTGGTCCTCAAGATTAGTGGTACTCAACCTTTAATAGCTGGAGAGCCACTTCACAGTCAATTGCCATCATAAAAAGCCACAGAAATCATGGATTGATGTCCTGACATTTGTTCTACAATATTTGCATCAGGGCACATTAATGCACAATGTTGTATCGACATATTTCAGGGTCAACATGCACTGATGCAATAGGTATTAATACCAACTTTCTATCTCCATCTCTTCCACCTTGCCTTGGTTAGCAGGTGTATCCCCATCCCTCCGTCAGGATTTCCTGGTATTATCCTATCGTTAACACCCAGAGAGGGGCAGAAGCTTTCTTCACACACACACAAAACCTGCAATTAAAAAAGTCTACACCTAGTGTAGGGGCAAATCAAGTTCTACCAATAGATCTCTGGCTGATTTGTAGTAGGTGAGCAAAAATTTCCAACTTGCAATAGTTTAACAATAGTGAAACCAAAACGGTTTCCTTTGTTCCTAAATAAGGCTTCTAAAATCAAGAAAGCTGGTGGGGAGGGGAGCAGTAGACTCAGGTACAGCCTTCCTATGAAGCAGGGTGAGGAACTCACATCAGGTGGCAGACCAGGTGGAGTGGCGAATTACAGCAGGTGCTCTGGAGAGCTTCACCAGACCCTCTCCTACCATGGCATTTGCCACAGTGACAGAGTAGCCAGCAGAGTTCTCTAGGGCAGCCACCTGCCCTCTCCCTCCCTCATGGCACAAGGTGGAAAGAAACAGTTGTGCAGTTCCTGAAAGACCTCATGAGAACTCCCACGAGAATCCCGCAAGGTCTCATGAGAGTCCTTCAGCCATTTTTCCAGGCGCACGGCTCTCACATGGCAAAGGCAAAGGTAAGGAAAAAGGAAACGGGGAAAAAGGAAAGGGGAAAGGGGGTGGGAGTTGAAGGTCATGATGTGGTGGCAGCACATCTTCTGTCTCGCCTCTGGGGATGAGAAACCTTGTACTAGGCTCCAATGGATTTGTGTGTGGTAATGAAAAATAATTCCTGGGGAGAGCATGTGCTCAGAGGCACCTTGTTCCTCAATTTTATGACCACCTTCCTAAGCCAATATTTTGCAGTAGGCACCAGTTGGTGAACCTCTGGGTTCTATGAAAAAAAAGCAAAGACTCTAGAAGCCTAAAATCATCCACCCCTACCCTAGTGCTTAACCTTAACAACAGCAACCATATTTAACATTTATATGACACTTTGGGCATATGCAAAGTTTTTCACTTACATTATTTCAATAATCTTTACAACAACTCATAATCCAACATCATGATCATCATGATCATTATCATCATATCTTTAAGTTGAACTGATGAACATAAGAAGAGCTATGCTGGACATCCGAACAATTCAAAAGGAATCTTGATTCAACCATGCATTTGATCACATCAAGATTGCTCCTCTCTCCCTGCCACACACACATGGACATCAGTAAATACAGGGGAAATGTGCATCAATAATATATTGCACATCAGTAAAATAAAGGGAGGAAATACACAAATGAGCTGAAGGAAGAAAAGCTGCAGAAAATTGTGCAAAGCTCAATTTTGGAATTAATTTTAGAAATTCTCCTGGTTAGATCCAGAGAAGAACGCTGACCTGCCCTTGAGGAATGTTTGGAAACTGCAGCTAGTACAGAATGTGGCAGTCAAATTGCTTTCTGGTATGCATTTTGTAGATAATATGAACACCAGTCCTAAATCAAGTGCACTGACTTCCAATTTGTTTCTTGGCCAATTCAAGATGTTGGTTCTCTTATCTATAACACCATAAATGGTTTGGGGCTAGGATATCTGAAAAACCACCTCCTCCCGTATGAACCTGCCCATAATTTACAGTCTTTTTCATCAGGAAAAGTTGGGTTTGCTGGAAGATGTTTCAGGGCCTTTTCTGTGGCAGCACACTGATTATGGAGGTCAGTTCAGCAACCTCTTTGCCTAGTTTTAAGCAGTCCATAAAAACTACACTGTTCCATCTGGCTTTTGGTGGCTTTTAAGTAATTTTTAAATCATTTTAAAGTTGGTTTATTCTGTTCTTAATTTGATTTGTTTTGACATGAGATTGTTCTTAAAGGTTGTTTGTCACTTTGGAAGCCCTTTTAGGCAATTCATATATAGTTAAATAAAGAAATAAATAAAATGGAACCTGAGTGATGTAATCTCTGTGCAGCCAATTCACACTTTCAGATATGCGTGCACATCATTCAGTATCTGTTCCCGCAGCGATTTATCACTCGGCGATTCACAGCTGACCATGCAAGCTGCTTCTGTTGAAAACTTCTGTGACTGTGGTGACATTAAGTAATATGAAAACTGTGCTTGGTCAGTGATGGATGTTTTAAACATACATTGTCATTTAGTGCTCGGATTATATTCTGAGGGCTAAATTACATTCTACATTAAATGAGTAGCACGTAGCTGATCCTAACATTTTTTTTACTTTAATGTAAGCACGCAGGGCCCATGATTGAGGCAACCATTTGCAGGTTGTGGGGTGGGGGTTAAGCCTTCCCACCCAGCCACTTTTCCTCTCCTAAATCCACCTCTTGTCCCTGTGCAGTGGTTAAAAGAAAGAAGACCTCTATTGGTGCTGATGGATATATATTTTTTCGCCCCTCTGCAGTGATTTGGGGGTTGGGGGCTGATTGGGAAGATTCACCCTTCCCCACTCACATACACACACATGCACACAGTGGTCCCAGTCTGAATCAGGGCCCTGCACGCTTACGTGAAAGTATAATAATAATAATAATAATAATAATAATAATAATAATAAGGTAGTAGCATGCATTTAACTTAACGTGTAGTTTAGTAATGAAGGTAGAAAGAGATTAGAGAGTGAAATGGTGTTTACATGACCCCCTTCTGCTTGCTTCACCCCGTCCCATGTTTTGCAGGGGGCAGTGGCGTTCCTCTTGGCATCTGACAGCCACCACGTTCCCCCCTCTGGAAGCCTCCATTAGGACAGATAGGACATATGTATCTTGGCTTATTAAGGTGAGCTGTACATGAGACTTATGCCCTCATGCTCCATCTCTATGCCACCACATACCTCCTTTCTTCTTGGTACACCACATCTGAAGTCTTCCTGAATTAATTAATCAGAGTTTCCCATTACGTCCAAACTGGGTAACCATGGTTACCAGATGTGGAACAGAGAAAAAATTGAAGCCAACTACAAACTGTGGATATCTTCAATCAAGGAGAGAGGAGGGAAGGGTAGCACAAGAATGGAGCACATGGGCACGAGGCTCATGCACATCTTCTTTTAATAAGCTGAGGAATATATGCCCAAATAGGGCTGTTACAATGTAGCATTGCGCATAAAATGGTGGCAGGAAATTTTCAGAAAATGGTGGCAAAATGGTGGCTGCTGAGCAGAGCTGTTGTTGCTGCTGCTTCCACTCTTGCTGCTGCTGCCACCACCAGTAAATATCGACCTGAAAACCTTTGTTTCAAATCACCTCCTTCTTTTGAAAACTGGCAAAATGTCCCCCCTCTTTTTGCCACCTGAGACTAGAACAGTAACAACAAGAGGAAGAGGATTTTGCAACATCTCTAATTGCCACTTTATGGTAGTGACCAAATTATTGTTATAACCTTCCCTACAATATCTGTTGTCTTCCAGATATTTTCAACTTCAATTCCCATCAGCCTCCGTCAGCATGGCCAGTGGTCAGCGATACTGGTAGTTGTAGTCTAAAATAACAATATGCATCATGTTGGAGAAGCTAGCATAGGACATTTCACTCCTTAAAATGCTTTAAACTATTGGTCTAACCTGTTTTTGTTTTGTACATACAACAATCCTCCCACACCCAGGGAAGCAGCGGCACTGTTGTTTCAGAAGCTGACATCAAATGCATCAGTTATTATGGGGTGCTATAAAAAGCAGTTGCCACCAGCACCGCTTCTGGCCTGTGAGCTTTACATCATATTTTAATATCTGTCAGGATGGAGGGGAGAAGGCTATCTGAATTCCATCAGGGGCCTGTGCCGCAGCACGAACCATTGAGCTTATGTCAGTCATAGGATTTCTAAGGGGTGGGGTGCAGGCCAGTGATTGTTGCTTGGTGTCCAACGCTTCTCCAGAAGGCTTGCATACATTGCACACAAGTTGATCTATAGAAATCATATATATATATATATATATGATATAAATCTCTCTCTCTCTCTCTCTCTCTCTCTGGAAAATAGTGCAATGGACCTCAGCATTTAAATAATACAGTTTCAACAAATGGTAATAGTAACACAGTAAGTCTGTTGTGGTCCTGTCCCTCCTTCACCCAACCTCCAAAGGTGTCCCTTCAGAAAACACAAACCCTCAAAGTCCTGTTTTCTGCTTCAGTCAGGCCTAATACAGCACAGATCCTTCCTTCTCTTGGGAAGAGATGCTTCTTCTGTTCACAGTAAGTGCTCTCTTTCTCTGTCAAATGTGCTACTCCTGGTCTTCTGCAGTCTCAGGCGTTTATTCTTGACTTCGGCCAGATCTACACCTTGAACACCATCATACGGGGGAATTGCATTTCCTTACCGCTGCTTCTCTGCCCCCACTTCTGTCCTTCATTACTTCTTCCTTCCTCTTGGAGAGGAAAGAGGAAGTAAACAAAGACCAGGTGGCCCATTCAGGGACCGTTTTTTCAGCGCTTCTTTTCCTGCACACAGCAGGAGATCACGCCACATTCCAATTTGTTTTTTTAAAAATAAGATTAAAAGGGGTCTATTTTGCGACAGAAAAATGAGTGGAAGGAAGGAGTGGGAGGCATGTACAAACATCTGTAACTGGGCAGTAGTGAGCATGCAATAAAACGCTCATCTGATGATGCCTCTTGTGTCAAACCATTGCAAATGTAGAAAAAGCAGAACATAACACTATGAAAGCAGTATATGGAATGTGGATTGTGTCCCAACAGTTATCAGTGCACTTCAATACCGCTAAAAAGCAGTAGTGTAGATCTTCATCTGTTTTCTTCTTCTTCTCTCATGAACACTTTCCTTAGTTTCTCTCTTAGGCCCTTTCCACAACAGCCATTTTTGCCGGGGCTGCCCCTGCCTGCTCATGGAGAGTCCGCATGACGCACAGAGCATCCCGCAAGCAGGCAGAGGCCAGCCCTCCATTTTCCTGGGAGTTCAGGGAACACTATTATCCTGGTTTGTTCCCTGCTCCTGGGAGGGAAGCAAGATGGGCGGCTGGTGTGGCCACCCATCCCGGGCGCAGCCGCGCTTACCCATGAATAAGTGCGGCTGCACCAACGGCCATGGAGCCACACCATGCGGCTCCAAGGCCATCAGGAGAGGAGGACTACGAAATCGCTATCCCCAAGATGGGGGGAGGGGGCACTCGTGCGCTCCTCCACAGATCTGTCAAAGAAAATGGACAGCGCGAGTTGCGATGGCCCGGTAGAAGCCCAGGCTGTCACATTCTGGTGCGGCCTCTGCATGCCGGATCCGGAAGTGGTTACTTCCGGGTTTCCCCGCTTCCCGTCCTCTCCGCCCTTATGGTGCGGAAAGGGCCTTAGTCAGCCATGACTCCTTCTACTCTCCGCTCTTCCTTCGCTCCCCCTCCCATCAAAATAAGCTGTCAACCTTCTTTTTCCGTTACCTGGCAATTTGCTCTCTTCCCCCACCCCTGCTGTATCTATCTGATACTTTCAGATACGGTGTGGTGATCTAGGCCATCCTTAATGCCCCAAACCAGGGTTGCAGAACCTCTTTCAGGTCAGGGGCCAAATTGCATTTCAGAGAAGCTTTTGGGAGTCACATTCCAGTAGTGTAGGAAAAGGCAAAATGGGAAAGCATATTTTATCTTAAAGTGCTAACTGCCAGTGAGTAATAGTGTGACCATATGAAAAGGAGGACAGGGCTCCTGTATCTTTAACAGTTGTATTGAAAAGGGAATTCCCTCTTTATCCCAAAAGTTCAAGCTGCAGGAGCCCTGCTTGTTTTTGTATCTGGTCACTCTAGTATAGCTCCTGCAGCTTGAACTGTTGTGATGAAGAGGGAATTTCATCAGGAGCTGCATGCATACAAATGACACCTGCTGAAATACCCTTTTCCAAACAACTCTTAAAGATGTAGGAGCCCTGTCCTCCTTTCCATATGGTCACCCTGGTGAGTAAGCCTTAGGAATGGCATTTCATCCTTTTAGAATGGTGGGGTGTTCAAAAAGCCGGTGAACCACCAAACAATTTGTGAGAGGAGGGAAAGGAGCGACTCCAGGGGAGGACAGGGGCTCCAGAAAGGCTGGAAATGGCCCTTGGAGCTGAGCTTCTGCACCCCTGCCGCTAAACTGAACATATGGTGTTGCACTATACTGACTGGATTGGGCCATTGGTTTGTCTAGCTCAGTACTGGCTACACTGATTGGCTACAGCTCTCCAAGTTTCTTCCCAGGCATGCTACCTACAATCTCATTTTTTAAGAAAGCAGAAAATAATATTCACCTGGGATATTATGCCTGCAAAACATGTGTTCTACTATAGGACCTCTTTCACCATAGTTGTTGTTGGGGGTGGGGCAGTTATGTTAGAAAGTTATAGAGTTCCTTGGGCTGCTAAACGCAACAGGATCTGGCTATTGTCAGAGACAGGATACTGGACTAATGGCTGATTGGTCAGACTGCTACGGCTGTTCTTGTCTTCTTAGGCTGCTTCCTTCTGTCTGGTGCAATCTTATTATAGCAACATTCTATGGATGTTTGCCTGTGTCTGAGCATTTAACAAACCCTTCATATTCTCAAGTTATAGGTATAGGTATCAATAAAGAATGCAGTAAATGTAACCTCTGACTTCTAACTCATGTTTGCAAATAACTTTCCAGCATTCACTGAGCAGGGTGAGAAATGCACAAACTGACATGCCAGTAATTCAGCAATCTGACATTCCAGTCTAGTTTTAAGTGTTGTGACATCTGGATGAAGCTATTGTAGCAATATATATTAAAATGATGCTGTTAAATGGCATTTTCAAACTAACTTTGCTATTTTATATGCAGTATTAGGCCATTAATTATTTAATTGCTTAGAAAGGTACATACTTTGGTAAAATTGATGCCAATAGTAGTACTGCTAGTATTAGTAACTACAGCTAATAGTAGCTATATAGTAGCGCTCCTGAAATATTCCTTAACAATACTCTTTGCAAATACAGTCAAGAAACAACAACAAAAAGTGCTTTTCATTATAAAAAGAAACATTTTTTCTGCATCCTCTCCAGGAAACAAAAATACATTTATGCATTAGGAACTCCCTCTGATTAGCCATGAAATTGACACAAACTAGAGCTGTAAAAAATGTATGTAAGAAGTGAACATCTGATAAAGCAAACTAAACTGTTTATTTCTTAAGCATGAAACACGGGACATCCCTGATGATCCTGCAGTAGAAGCTGGTAAGGACAATTTCATACAGAGTCATTGAGGACTAAATAGTTGAAAGTGAACGTAAGACTAATTAAGATGCAGACATAGCCTTAAAATGGAAGCTGACTTTATGAAGCACATTAACTATGGTGCTTTTCTGTGATGCCTTATGCTCGTACATTGTTTTTATTAAAGACCGGGCAATGTGAACCATATCGTTTCACTTTAAAGCTAAGAGGGGGGGAAATCTGGATTCCTTCTCTATCAGCAAATAAAGATAAGAGTCACATGCTGAAAATGCCAATTTTACTACATGTTTTGAGAGGTGATAATACTCTTTCCACAGCAAACTCTCTTCTCAATATCTAAAGAATCAATAGCAGTACAAAATTATTTCCCCTGGAAAGTTCTATATTTGAAATATAATGAGGAAGCCACTTATAGGAAATCTTGAAGCAATTCTTTGTTTTTATAATGTACCTGCCTACCATTTGGAAGTGCACATTCTAGGCAATGGGGGAGCGCTTAGATGTTGCACAGGAATGCCCCTACTACATGCCCCCAGAAGTCTGTCGTCTGTGTTAGTATTCCACAAGGACAGTAGGGCAGATGAAAGAAGGTCTCATGCCAGAAAAGCTATTTCAGGGGCTGTGGAGAGATGGGAGAAGTGGATGAGATGCTCTGTGACTGGCTAGCTCAGATGCTTTTGCAAAAGCTTTATAAGGATCTGGTGAAGAATTTCTACAGTTTTGTGCAACAGTAACTCAAGATGCTACACAAATTAATCGGTTCATCAGGAATAGTATGCATGTTTAGCACAGGAATGGTTGCAAATAGGGCTGCACATGTGCAAATAGGGAACCCAATGTGTGAGATCAATTAATTTCTAGTCTATTGTCACATCAAGAAAAGGCTTTTTATGGCTCTGAGTAGAACCAATACAATTCCGTCCCCTCTCCTCCATCTCTGGCCCAGTGTTACATTCAATGTTGATCCAAGTTGTGGGTTTCACTTTTCCTATTTGCTATGGCTGGGGTGGGTAACCTGTGCCCCTCCAAATGTTTTGGCCTAAAATTCTCATCAGTCTTAACCAGGGAGTTGTAGGCCAAAACATCTGGAGTAGGGTGACCATGTGAAAAGGAGGACTGGGATCCTGTATCTTTAACAGTTGCATAGAAAACTGAATTTCAGTAGGTGCCCTACCTAGTGTGACCAGATAAAAAAGAGGGCAGATCTCCTGCAGCTTTAAATGTCGCGACCAGATAAAAAAAGGGGGCAGGGCTCCTGCAGCTTTAACTGTTGTGATGAAAAGGAAATTTCACCAGGTGCTGCAGGCATACAAATGACACCTGCAGGCATACAAATGACACCTGTTGAAATTCCCTTTTCTATACAACTGTTAGATACAGGAGCCTTGTCCTCCTTTTCATATGGTCACCCTATCATCTTCATTTCTTTCTAAACTTCTTGAAGTCAAAGCTGTATTTACGTAGATATTAGTGCTGTACTGACAGTTGCATAGAAAACTGAATTTCAGCAGGTGTCATTTGTATACATGCAACACCTGGTAAAATTCCCTCTTCATCACAACGGTTTAAGCTGCAGGAGCCCTGCTCTCTTTAGCTAGAGTAACCAGATTCAAAAGAGGGCAAGGCTCCTGCAGCTTTAACTGTTGTGATGAAGAGGGAATTTCACCAGGGGCTCCTCTAAACAGCTTCAATTTGACGCCTGGTTCTCTGAATATGCGCATTTTCCATTATTCAATTTTACGTCTAATAACGATAGACAAGAGCTGTGGAGGTGAATTATGGGCTCCATATAATGTGTTTTACAATTATTTATATGTGTAGATTTGGCCTAGTGGCTTTTGGTACCACCCACCTGCATTTCCTGCCGTTCGTTACCCCTGCCCACGGAGTTCAATGAGGCTGGAATTAGGGACAAAATGAGAGCATGTCTTGTCAGAAACCAGAGTGAGGTTACTATTAACAATGATGATCAAGAACAAAGGCATCTACAGGCATCTGGTGGGTGTGCATGTTTTAGGGTGACCAGATAAAATCCAGGTCAGACCTCATGTAACTTTAACAGTTGTAGAGAAAAGGGAATTTCAGCCAGAGTCATTTGTATGCAATTAGTTCCTGGTGAAATTCCCTCTTCATCACAACAGTTAAAGTTGCAGACACTATACTAGAGTGACCATATACAAAAGAAGACAGGGCCCCTGCAACTTTAACTGTTGTGATGAAGAGGGAATTTCACCAGGAACTAATTCCATACAAATGACACTGGCTGAAATTCCCTTTTCTCTACAACTGTTAAAGTTACATGAGCCCTGACATGGATTTTATCTGATCACCCTAGCATGTTCAATGGGAAACTCCAATACAGCCTTCCCTGAGCCTAATGGGGCTTACTTCTGAGTAGCCCTGGCCAGGATTGCACTGGAAACATGCCAAGGCTTGTAGCCATGCAACCCCAATCCCGATCCTGCGCCATGGTTCCCAGGGAGCAAGTCCCCCCATCTGCTCAATGCGCCTTACTCCTGAGTAACAGTGTGCAACATGGCCGCTCAATGCCAAGAACTCGCTCGCAGGGAGAGAAGTTTCCCTAACTTTTTCCAGCCAGGATACCAGCAGTAGAGAAGTGGGAGGGGGGAGGGAACTGGAGTAGATACAAAGCCTTAGTGGACCTCAAATACACAAAATGAACAGCGCACATCCTTTTTCTAACCCCCTTCCTCTAGCAATGAAGGGGCAGTCATTCACTCATGACATCACCACCAGCCCTGCCCTCCAAACTACGCCCACTATTAGCATTAATCCAAATGGATTGGTTACATTAAGATAATGCTCTTGTACTGTGGTGAAAAAATTAAAGTCGCGGTAAATTGACACTTTGAAAATGGGCATTACTGGAGGCTATAAATCGGATGTCCCAACTCCTGCCACGGCGTATTCAGTGAGGCACAAATAAGCCGTCTAGAGGCCCCCCAGGTGCTGCACGCATACAAATGACACTTGCTGAAATTCCCTTTTCTATACAACTGTTAAAAGTACAGGAACTCTGTCCTCATATTCATATGGTCACCCTAATCTGGTGGGATACAAACTTGCTCACCCCTGTGCTATAGGAAATATTTTTGAAAAATACACACATTTGTCAATTGATCTTCAACAAATGCCACAACAAATGTTTGAGTGACTACATCCATAACTGCAATGTGCTAACAGAAGAGGAAGTCTACTAACATGAGAGAGGGCTTCTCTAGAGGAAATGGGTTATGGAGTTCAGCTAAAGACACTTGGAAATATTGGCCCTGGACCAGAAGATTACACCCTATGTCTTCTTGAAATCAGTGCGATGACTTAGTTGAACTGAACTGGGCTTCAGTGTGGCTGTCTGTAGATGTTGGGTCTGAAAACACAACACTTTTGACAAGCTGAACTAAGTATCTGGTCTCTGCATGGGATCTTCATCTCCCTACTTGCACTTCCAGATGAGAGAGAGAGAGAGGCTCTAAAATGATGGAATTCATGACATTTACAAATAAAAGCAGCTGGTTATAACTAGTTGCTTAAACTAATCAATTTTCCAATATATCTTATCATGCCTGTCAAGAATTCATTGATGCAGGTTTGTAGCAAGCAGCTCTTCTCAAATGAAACATTGCTCATTGCCTTTATTTGGAAGTCTGACAGTTCCCTTGATTAAAATGAAGAGTCTTCATTATGGGTATTAAGCACTACTTTATGAGTTATGTAAAGTTTGTGATTTTTTCATTTATGCTGTAGAATCTTAACAGCATTGTCTCACTTATGCATAATCCATCAGCCCAGGTGACAAATAGTCTTCTATATTTACTCGCTCAGAATATACAAGGGGTGCACTGGAGAAGCAGCTGAAACTACAAACGCTCCTGTCAATCAAACTGGCTGGCAAAGGACCATATTTCTTGTCACCAAGAGGCTTAAAGCAAAGAATCTGTGCCTAATTCTCTTAAACCTTGCAGGTCAAAAGGTTTTAAAATTATTTTTGACACCATTTCTTTGCTTTGTCAACAGGCCTGAGTACTTTTTAGCATGTAAGGGATATCAAAAAAGCTGCATACTGAACCGGTCTAACATTAGCAATTTATGAGTTTAAGGTTTACAGTTAGGCTATACTGTTGATGCTATGGATGCATATACTATTTTGAAGTAAGTGGGGAGGAGGAAGGCAGGAAGGAGAGGCAACTTATAACTGGAAAAACCTCTGTAGATAGACACAGAGCTCAAACCAAATGCAAACAAATCAGCCTGATCCAGCAGGAAAATAGCATATCAGTCAGTTTCTTACTTATGGCCCTTTGAGACTCCTTCCTCAAGCTTCAGCCCATCAAATTGAGTGAAACTGCCTGCAAAAGATGTAAAGATAAGATCTAATTAATATATTTTTCTGCATGAGGGGCCCTGAAACCCTATAACTGAAGTCACGGCAGCAATGCAAACATGGCAGCACTTAAAAAAACAAAACCCCAAAAGAAAAGTTATATGGTGCAAGTGGGCGAATTCTCCACATTTAATGGCACTGCACGGGCGCTTATATGCAGAGCAAAATGGAGGCCTTTAAACCATCCCTGTGGTCTTCCCATCCCCTTAACGCACTTGCACAGCTTATTCAGTCATGGGGGGTTATGGTATGGCAGCCAGTCTTTGACTGCCGGTGGGTGGCATAATCACCCAGAATCAGGGGATAACCAACGTTATGGATTCAGTGCCTTATTTAAGCACAGGAAGGGGCTGTTGAGCTGAATCATATCCTGAGGCCCCCATGCTTCAGGCTCCAAGGTCACATGCCTTGGCCTGCAATCACGGGGTGCATTTGCATTCAAGGATTTCACAGAGATTGGATGTGAGCTTAGCCTTATCATAGAGCAGTCATGTGGGGCAGCAAGGACCTTTGAGCTTTCAGAAGGGCTGAGTCAGCACTATTCCGGAGTCCATCTTTGTAGCCTTTAAAAACGTGCAAGGAAGGAGTGTGATTTTGATTTTTCATCTCAGATGTAAAACTTCGTAAGTGAGCACTTGACACCCTTGGATGGCAGCTGGGCCTAAGGACCCTGGTAAGGCCCAGCATCATTAGCACCTGCCTAGGTACACTTGTGCTGAAGGGAGGAGCCCTGGCTCTCCTGCCTGTCAAATCTCCCAGCCATTGCTTTACATGGCTGCACCAGCTAGCTCTGGAAAGATGTTCATTGTAGCAAGTTTCACTCAGTGCCCTGGATCATCCAGAGCAGCGTGGTCATGTGTCCTGTTCTACAGATGATAATCCTCTATCTGGAGGGCTGTCCACTATTTTGAAGACATCCTCTATTTGAAGGATCATATCCAGTTTAAAGCTAAAGGGTCATATCCAGTTTAAAGACTTGGTCTTTAAAGTCCAGTTTAAAGGTATCCAAGAAGGGAGAGCAATGAAAGGGCCTTAAAGTTGCCCATCAGCACTTAGCGTCTGGGCTGCAGACTGAGCAGGCACACAGCAGACCTGGTCAGAGAAAGTCTACACTACTATGCTGTGAGATGTATTGTATTTCTGTTTAAATTCTAGTAATTATTTTTAAATTTGCATCTTTCTGTATAAATTAGCACATGCAAATTTTAGGCAAATATGTGTCTTCTTTCATCCTCTTTTTTTTTTTAGTGCTGCATAAATGGCTCCCTAAGCCAGGACATTGTGGGAAATTTAGATAGTAGGCAGCTTTCCAGACACAGCTGCCCCCATCATGGCCAGGTGCAGGGGCATAAAAATATGGCATTTAGCCAACAAAAAAGAAAACCATATTATTTTAGGAAAAAACATAATGTGCCTTCAGAGAGTTGGATTCAAATTATGAGTGTTCCATGTTTCTGTCAATGAGCTGCTAGGTGGTTTCAGACAGGACAACAGCCAGGATCTACAGCTTTGGGGAAGAAATCCCATAAACAGGGCTAGATCTACACTACTGCTTTAAAGCAGTATTGAAGTGCACTGATAATTGTATGGGTACATTCCATATACCGCTTTCATAGTGCTATTTCCTGCTATTGAATTCCACATTCGTAATGATTTGACACAAGGTGCAGATCTGGTTCAGGATAACTTGGCCACCTTTTTAGAACCAGAAGATACATACACATGTCTATAAGTAAAAGTGCCCCCTCCTTTGTGCCCCCGTAACCTCTGTCAGAGGGATACCTGAAAGAGAGCATCAGTAGATGATTTCAGTGTGAGGGAGGCTTGATGCAGTTTTTCTTTCAGTACCTGGGCCCCAAGGCATATAGGATTGTATAAATTAATACTAGCACCAATTATGAAATGGTTTCTCCTTGGTCTGAGAGGCTACTGTTTGAGAAACAGAAGTTTGATAATCCTGTGGGGGCATGGGACTAATTGTACAGTTCTTTGGATCCTGACCTAGATCATTAAAGGACAGACTTTTTCAATAGGGACTAGATATTATGTTCATCGGAACTAGGTACTACCAACAGTCATCCCAAGGCTATAATCTAGGATTATGTATCAAACATGTTTGCCAAGTAAAACTTTCCTGAATTTAGTTTCAGTGACTAACTTTCAAAAATTAACAAGCTTTTTTTTATATAAATGTATTGAACTGACAGCACCAGACGCTCCACCCACTACTTTCATTATAAACATTTGGATATATAGCATGATTATTCCATCTGAAATATAGTTCAAATACTGGAGTTGAGTGGGTGGAAATCAGAAGCCAAGATGACAACTATGACTAATGCAGCCTCCAGTGATGCCCCAAAGCTGCATTTGGGCCTCCAGCCAAAAAAAGAATATTGTTGGCTTACATGGGTTTTGATGAAATAATATCATGCATTTATATCAATTTCACCATATGCTATATGTTGAGTATTTTTTTTCCTATTTTGATTAAGAGCAACTGAATTATACTTGGTAATTCAACCCCAACTCTTCTGATTGGCGCAGCTTATCAATGGGGGCACAAATATCTAAATAAACATGGATTTAATCAAGATTGCTGTGAGAAGCACTGCATAAGAAAACCACAAATACAAGATATCCATCCAACACGTTGCCTTTCACTTTACACATTCATACAAGTTGCTTGGCATGATAGATTGACCAATACATACGGCGATCCTAACAGTCCCATTGTGGTGGATATGCATTTATAACGTGTTCAGTGGAATAGATTCACTATGAGCCTGTTCAGACAGCACACAAAGCTATGGTTAGGGCACTAAACCTTTTGCAGCAAATGGTTAGTGAGAATGTTTAAACCCTGATTTTATAGCCACCATGGTTAGGAATGGCTCACACAACATGCTAAGTATGGTTCACACAACAAGTTAAGCCATAATTAACTCAAAATGCTTAACCACTATGGTTTAGCATGTCATCTGAACAGAGTCAATATGTATCTAGTCGAATTCACACAATAAAACCGGCACAGGGGGAGGAGGAGGAGGAGGATTTTAAAATGTATGTGTCCCTTCCCACTGCAGATAGTAGTCTTGAAGCAACTTACATATGCAAACACAGACATCCATAATAAATATAACAGAGCAAAACAAAACAAAATCAGTACACAATACAAATGAACACCATAAAACATGACCTAAAAACAATACGATACTAAAAGTGTTCATCCATAATACACAAAATCTCCCCACCACACAGCCTAGAATGGACATCACAAAAGCAGCCCACAGCAACCGGGATGTAGGCTAAACATAACAAACAGAGAAGCACTTGGGGTACGGTGGTGGAGGCTGGTGGCTCCGATTTCTGTGGGGCTGTGAATCCATTCCAAGTTTTGGTCAGAACTCTAAAGTAGTTTGAATAGCTTCTGTAGAGTTCTAGCTGGTTCTGACTAAAACCCGGAATGGATTCACACTCCCACCGAAATCTGAGCCACCAGCCCCCCACTGGGGCATAGTGCCTGGGTCATAGCTTCACCATGAGCAGTGCAACATAACTTCCATTTACTGCAAGTGGTCAAAACTGGGTTAAACAACAGCCTGGTAAGTTGTGCAGGCTACATTATTATGAAGGCAGCTTAGCCCAGACATTATCAACACTTATACTTCTTATACCAGTTTGATATCTGAACCCTCATTGCCATGCCATCCTGTACCCAGAAAGCTATATATTTGAACCTTGAATAAACATGGCTCTTCACAAGGCTTTGGTGAGATGGCCATCCAGATGTTTTCGCCCACAACTCCTATCAGCCGAAGTCAGCACAGCCAAAGGTGAGGGCTGATGGACGTTCTAAGCCAAAACACCTAGAAGGCCTCAAATTGCCCACCCCTAATATATATGAGCATTCCCTCAACTCGACTGATCTGGCCTAGGCTGGGATGCCTTTGGCAAAGGAGGCAGACACACATCAGACAACAGTCCATAGAGAAACACAGTACCAATATCATAGGAGGAGCTCCAGCCTACTTAAGCTTGCTCCTCCTTTATTCAGATCTCTTCCCATGTCCCCCCTTCCTCCCAGATTTCCACGATTAGCTGGTCACCCTTCTATTTGTAAATCAGGCTGGTGGGCGGGGGGGGGGGTTCTCCCAACAACTCTGCACTGAGTACCTGGAGATAGGGGAAAGAGTAGGATTGGGGCTTGGTAAATAGGTGAATCGGTCACATTTGGCAGGGGTGTGTGGGATATTTTAGTTAGCGACAATGTTTGGGGAGCACATGGAGGCATTTTTATGGTGGTGGCTGTTATAACATTTTATTAATTGATTTATTTGTATTTTCTGTTTTTAATATGTTGTACCTCACTCAGAAAATGTGGATTATTGGGTGGTTTAAAACTGCAATAAATTAATTAATAAATTATAGGCAATGCCTGACAGAGTTGCTGCTCAGAGCTGTGGAACCCATGCCCATGGCAAGCATTACCTTTGGGACTCACCTGCCCGGAGTTCTGGGAGGGAGTGGCTCAGGAAGGCCTCCCTACTCACCTGGAGGGTGAAGCTTAAGGGAAGGAGAGGGGACTAATTTCTGGTTCTCACCCTAAGCAGGGTGAGGGTCACCCACATAACACATAGGCTAAGTGCCTGCCAGACCTTAGGAGCAGTTTCCTGCACAGTCACCTGTCAGATCCTGTTATTTTATTAAATAAATGTGGCCTTAGTTCACCCAAACTTCTGGTCTATCACTCTTTAATTCCTGCTTTAGTCAGCAAGGATCTCTTCCCTACCATCAAGCTCTGGTGAGAAACTCACTTTTTTCCATATAGCAAAATGTGAGGGGTTAATGAATAACAAATAAAGTTGGGGTGTTTTAGAATGTTGTGATTAAGAGAGATTATTTAACAGGGAATTTGCACATTTTAGAAGGAAAAGTCTAATTACAGTTTTTTTAAAAAAAAGATTAAGAGTAGGATACCAAATAAGTTCCAGAAAAGAGACTTTATATACAAAGAGACATCCCAAATTGCATTTTGCCTGTATATTCCATATTCATGTGCACTGAGGTTCCGAGAAGGATTATAAACAAAATATTGTGTCCCACCCCCACCCCCCAAAAAATTAGACTGTTAGGAAAGTTATTTCTATTAATATTGCTAATTAAAATACCTAGACTATAGTAGTAGGTCTGACATGATCATTTTTGTGAATTAAAAGATTGCTTAGTAAGAGTTTCATTTGTTTTTATCACCTTATAATTTTCAGCATAGTTGTGGCCTATTTCTGAAGGAATGTCATTTATTTCCATTTTTTCTCAACAAATATCTGTAGCTTAAAGTCTATTTAGTATTATTTCCATACCTAAATGGACTGATTTAGTCAAGTGGGCTTCCTCCACTCCCACCACGAGGTAACGATAATCTTTGTTATAGTCAGTAATACTCCAGTGACACTAGAGATTCATATGGAATATGATCATGGGCATGTTCCAACTGATGTTGGAATGATGGGCTGACGTAAAATGTACAACCTATGACATTGATATTAGTCATGACTATCTGGTTGTAGGGAGATGATTATCATGAAATTGATATTTCAATCATATTGGATCCTAGGCCATTAGGCGCACTAGAATTGGTCTGCTCATTTTGGCTTCTTCACATTATGGTTGTCCTGTTTTTGAATTCCTCAGAAAGACTCATTTGTTAAACTCATGTTGGCCTGGAATTGGAACAATGATCTGGTTTTCTTCGAAGCCAATTTTCATGATATAGATCACCACCACACTTAGAAAGCAAGAAATTTGCAGTTAAATATGATCACATGGATCCATATGTAGAACATTTGCATCCTTAATGCAAACCATCTCTAGGTCTCTTTACCCCGGCCCCCAGCATTTTGCGGATGAAAAATAGGGGCACACAACATCCCGAGGTGCACAGCAAGGATCATTGGGCTTGAGCCCAGAATATCCCTATTACACATTACTCCATTACTTTATAGTGTATTCATTTACATGGCAAAAATTAGCCTGTCCTACACGGGCTTTTGAATCAAGATGTGTCAGTAACTGATCTTAACAGTTTGCCTTTTAAAAAAAACTTAAGTCTGGTAGAATACTTTAATCTTACAAGGGAACTAGTTGTAACTTCTTATAGAATAGCAGCAACTCAAACATATTTGACAACAATGGGTGGCATAGTGGCTTAGTCATACTTAGAGTAGACCCACTGAAATCAATGATTAACTCAGGGAACAATCCTATGGCCCCTAGACAGAGTTGGGGAGGGGAGCATGGGATATTTTGGGTTCCTGGAGCCGAGGTTGGAGACAGTGCTCCGACCTCCAACCTAGGATTCCAAGCTTCCTGCTCCCTCCCGCGGAGTGGAGACAACTTCACCGGCTGCCATTCCGAGGTCACAAAAGTGACCTGGGAGAGAAGGTAAAGGAAGCATTTCCATGGGCAGGAAGGGGAGGGGACTGGAGAGATTGGCCTAAGCTGTGACCCCCTCTACAAGAATTCGGTTTGATGCCTGGTTCTCCGATTATGCGCATCTTCTCGGAAGTGCTTTATGGTAAATGACTGTACGCAGGAGGTAATTGAGCGCACAACTGGTGGCCTTACCGGTTGTTTGAAATGCGCTTTAGAAGTAGTTAATGCGGAGAGTCGCTTGTTCACATAGTCAAAATGCGCTTTAACAGCCTCAGCAAAATAAAATTCGGTATTTAACGCACATTCGATAATGCGCATAATCGGATAGATAACGCGCCTCAACTCCCAATTTGTGCTCCGCTCACGTAGAGGTAAATTTTTTAATGAGACTTGAAAGAGCTTTAAACCTCTCGTGTAGAGGCAGCCTCTCTCTAGAGGCCTCTCCAGACTCTTTCCTTCCCCCTCTGTGATGTCTCAGCTAGACAGTAAAAAAGCATGTCTTGCTGAAATGCATAGCAAAGGTGAGGATTGCCTTCTCTGTGCCTCCCACTCTTCACTGGATACCATTAAGCCTCATGGAGGCTTACAAGTATCAAGAGCAGATCCCATAGGATTGCACCCTTAGTCATGACTCACTTAAGTTCCATGGATTTCAACGGGTCTGCTCTAAATATCACTCTGGATCCAACTCAGTCACTATATGGTGTGTGCTGTGGGGGAAAAGAGGCTATGCACTGACCTTCTGGATTGGATTGCACATGTACGTGGTGATGTACACTAGAGCCAATGTATTTCTAACCCCCTCTCCGACTCAAAGATTTAACTTCTAAAAACCCTAGTAAAGGGGATGAAAGACGAAGAACTCCAGAACAATCACACCAATAGCTGCACTTTGGAAAAGTGTCTTCAATGCCTCCCAAGATATCATAACTATTATGAAATAGGATAATGCTGTCCCAGGATGAGGAACTGGAAAAAAGAATTTGTTCTTGGTAAATTGTGATGACTAGAGTGTATATGACCTAGCAATTGCTAACTATGTTTAGGAAAGGTCTCTTCCAGAAGAGGCACTTTGTGAATTTAATGTATATGCAGGGGGTGAAATCCAGGAGGGCAAGCACCTTTCTGACCCAAAAGCAGCTGATCCATTCATTTTGGTCCCCTGTAGTTGTTTGAATGAAATACACATTTCACATGTAAGTTATAACTCAGTCATGCACTGAAAATTAAAACAAGACTGAATCTTTTAAAAAATGGATGAGAGCTAATCAATAGGCCTTTCTTCAGAGAAAATGTATTAAGAGAGTGAATGTGAAATATACTATTATTCTTCCCAGTGGGACCATTAGGGCAGGACTTTGGAGCTAACATCCAGGGCCAATGTCAGTACAACAAGCAGGAGGACCCTCAAGCTCATTAGAACTTAAGAACATAAGAAGTGCCATGCTGGATCAGACCAGGGATCCATCTAGGCCAACGCTCTGTTCACACAGTGGCCAACCAGCTGTCAACCAGGAACCAAAAGCAGGACACAGTGCAACAGCACCCTCCTACCCATGTTCCCCAGCATTTGGTGCATATAGGTTTACTGCCTCTGATACTTAGAACTGACTTACCATATTTGAAGCAAGTGAATATGCATTACTATCTAAACAGCTTCCCCACCTCCCCTACAGACCATTATGTCTGGCATCTAAAATCACTTAACTGCACCACTGATACTTCCTTCAGAACTTTAACACATGAAAGCAATTCACATCCCAGAAACACACTTTTTTTGTTTCTGTGTTTCCTCCAATATAGATAATCGATAGATAGAGGTGCCACTACTATTAATAATGTATTCTGTATTGCAAAAAATAATTGTTCCTGCTGCTCACACACCTTGTGCATGTTAGTCAAGTGCTATGTTGTTTGCTCAGAAAAGCTCTGGTGCATTGGGGAAGTCAGCAGACATTTTGTTAGACAATCACTGATGCAAGTCCTGAGCCCTGACTCCCTCCTCCAGACAGCAAGCGAAAGAGAAAGCCAATGTGGTGTCATGGCTAGGATGATGGAGTAAGACTGGGAAGTCCCAGGTCCAAATCCATAGCCAAGAATGCGATCTTCAGACAGTCAATATATCTTAGCCCAGTGGTGCAGAACTTCAGGGCCAGGGGCTAAATGTGGCCCTCCTGAGGTCCACATCCTGCCCTGCATGGCCGTCTAGAAACTAAAAGGTTTTAATGTCTCTCCTGAGTCTGAGTTGCTGGCAGTAAGAGCTTTAAGTTAATATATGCTGGGATGTTTCGTATTTTGGCCCCATCCATTTTGTCTTTGGCCAAAGCCACCACTGAAATGCAACTCCCCAAATACTTCTCTGGAATGGAATTCGGCCCTTGGACTGGAGGAGGTTCTTCACTCCTCTCTTTCCATAACCCATCTCAAAGATTTACTGTGAGGTTAAAAGTGGAGAGCACCCCCCTGACTGCCTTGGAAAGAAAGAAAGAAAGAAAGAAAGAAAGAAAGAAAGAAAGAAAGAAAGAAGAAAATGAGAGCTGGAAATTGAAAGAGTTACCTTCTGTGATCAAGAAAGTGAATTCCTATTTCCCATATTTGAAATGCACACGCCAATAGATCATCAGCCAACGCTTTCCAGAGGCCAGTTCTCAGCCACATACTTTGGATGTCCGCTCCAAATTGGACACAGCAGCATTCAGAACATAGTGCTTCACCACATCTGTTACTGCATCTCAAACACAGGTCAGGGTGGGCACTCAACTGCATTATGGAGACCATTTATGAGCAACTATGCAAGGACTAATCCAATTTGCTTGCAATGTGTATGTTAAGATCACTCACGGAATAAATTCTCCTCCCTAACGGCAACAGACTGTCAGCAAAACAGGTAGCCTCCAAAAGGGCACAATCACGTTATATCTTGAGTGAGCTGCAAACTGCCAATTTTCAATGCTGGCATTTAAACCATGTAGTTTGGTCTCCCTTTCATCAGGTTGCATGAATCTCTATGAATGCACAGAATTGTCTTCTGGTTTGTCTAAAAAAAAAAAAAAGAAGTGAAATGCTACCTAACAATAGTAAAGAAAAGGGGTTATATGCTTTCCTACGGAGTGTACAAAATGGATGCAATAGCAGTTCACTACAATATCTTCTATCAGTCATCAGCAGCATAAGATATACATATTTTGCCTAAATGCTGCTTTGGGGGATAGTATATAGATAATACATATCTGTTTTTCCATATGTTTTATTGGGGTTGCTTTTGAACAATAAACCTTTCTTGTTTATGTGCCTGTGTTTATGCTTGCATTTAGTTCTTGCTTTTTTAAAAAATATATATGATAAATACATAGTATACAAATATATATATGCATTACACAACACAAATGTATTTGAATCACAACAGTTAAAAATGAATATTACCATTTCAGAAATTCTAAATCCAAGCCAGACATTGTAATCTTCTTACTAATGTATTTTGTTACCATTTTCCACATATTTATCAAATTCCTTTTTTCTTCTCAGTGCAAAAATATCACTACTTTGCAATTCAGTCATAAAATCAATGCAACAATTGTCTTTTAATATGTCAATTCTCCAGTACTGGAAGAATAAATGCCAATTCCTTTCATATTCTCAATAAACCTTCTCTAAGACCTAATAAATATGTGAACATTAAACATTCCAGTGGCTCAGTTTGCACTCTACACAGTGACCCTTGAGCTGTCGTCCAACCTTCCTCCCTCTTCTGGTCTGGCATAGCCATGCAGCAGAGATCAGAAACTTTTGCATCCGTGTTAGATTAAGCACCGTTTAGTTTTACATCTGAACCCTAAACTGTGGTTAATCATAAGTATGGTTAGTGGAAACAAGCTGCCTTGAAGTTGGCTTGTTTCCACTACACATCATTAAGATTAACTGCATATTTGGATGTCATGACAAGCTGTAAGTTCTCTAAAATAGAAGGGAAAGTTTCCCAACCCTTCCTCATGCACTGCAGGGTGAGTGCATGAGCCAGAGGTTTGCACTGGCTCAGCTTTGGAAGGCCAAGCCACCGTTTAGCAAAGTGAACAAGCCCACTTTGTTCTTCAGGGAAAAATAGGAATTACTTTACATAGTCAAATATTTACAATCCTATGGTGTAAATGAGTAGTGAGGCATTTGTTTAGATCATTTGAGCTTTTGCATCTATGGCTCTGAAACATGTTGTAAATGAGTAACAAAGCTACTTCAAAAGGGGCAGAGCTGAGATGTATGGGTTTGGACAGGTTGGGATGAAAACAGGTGTGAATGGATAAATACAGATTACCTAAAAACTTTATGCAGGTGGGGGGTGGGGCAGGTGGGGTTGGGGAGAAACATCCATACTGTCACTGAGCTGAGGGTTTTGCATCATGTTATAAGAATATCAGAAAAAAAATATGTGCTTTCATCATGATGTATTTATTTAACATATTAATATCCTGACCTTTATACCCTGTTCACTATAGCTGATTAAGACACAGTAGTTTCTGACACCTTTGTAGGTTCTGCCCCACTTGCCCAGAATTAGCTGGGGCATTGCTGTTGCTAAAGCTCATCTACAATCTGGGGCCATCAAGCAGTTTCCAACTTAGTATAAATGACTATTGCCAGGTTGGTGCCACATAATAAGAAATTAGAAGAAGAAAGATAGCATGATTCATTAGACCAACTTCTGTTGGATAGGACTTTTTAATTTTTTGAATTAACAAAAATCCATCCATTCAAAAGCCTTAATGTGTTTAATATAGGTAGAAAGATATAAGTGATCATTACCTCTATTTCTGAAGTTCAAGATCTGAGTGTAGTTGGTTTTGTAGACAAAATGGTCACACACACACACACGGGGGGGGGGGCAGAATCTCAAAACAGTCCTCTGAGGACTGAGCATGCTCAGTGGACACAGAATGCTGAGTTACTGGTGGGTTGAGTTGAAAAACTGGTGGAGAGGAGGAATAAAATGGAGTCCCCTGGGAGAACTAATGGCTGGCTAACTGGTACACAAACAGAAGCATTTCACACTGCAAGGATTTTGTCCCACTTCTAATTCTATATTATCTCTCAAGAAAACAAAATCCTCAGCTGTAAGGAGGTATGTATAACAGCAGTGTCAATGTTATCAATACCCATCTCAGAAGCTACTTTTCGACGCATGGATTCGACCAGTCAGCTGACAAAAGAGGGAATGTAAAGCTTTGTGATGTGAAACCCATTGTGTCTTACATTACTGGAATTTACATAATGACAGCACAGAATTGTGAAGCATTGACAATAAGCGTTGCTTATTAGTATGTGCCCTTCACAACATCAAGATGCCCGGTCCCATTGTTTACTTTCCCTTCTGAAAGAGCAAGTGCTTTTTATTATATTTCATTATGACATTACATTTCAGTAAGACTGATTGATTGGAGCTCAATTAGACCCTGCACAATGCAGCTATTCTCACGTCTAATTCATTACAAACTAATAGAAATGCCATGTCCATCAAATTAGAATTGAACCTTAAATGGGTGTTTTGTTTTGCTTTTGCTACTAACAGAAATTGTTTCTCCAGGATCAGCTTGATGGTTTATGCTATATATGACTGTAAATTGATCTTGTTACTTTTTCTCCTAGATGTATTGAATGTCCTCTCAGATGCTTTTTCTGCTTTGTGATTATATATATATATATATATATATATATATATGAGGCACAGTGCCATGCTCTTTTGCTTCTGATAACACAATCATCACCTATAGACAGGCAATTATAGGCTTCACTACTCAGGTTTGCCTTCCTCCTATGCCTCCACTTGAATTGATGCTCACAGTTTGGGAAATACAGAATATCGCCTGCATTTAAAAACTGGAGCTCTTGGTGGAATATACCTGGAGGGGAAAAAATTGTCTTGCACAACAGACTCTGAATAAATTATGCAGAAATGGACCATGAATCAAGAGCACTAGAAATCTACGCAAATAATTCCCAATAGCAGTGGATTGACGTGGTTGAGTGCCAATAGGATTGGAGCCTGAACGGGGCCACTGAGAAAGAAGATGGACGTATGAGTATACTCAGGTCAACCCTATGGTAGGCAGAAGTACGAAGGGCATCATCAGATGCTGGCATATACTATCCTGGGAGGAAGGAGGGGCTCATTCGGTGGCTAGCTGGCAGCAACCCTGTTAGCACGTGAGGATGTGCTGCAACCTTTTGTTGCAATATTAATTTGTCTAAATAATCTCCTTCTTGTGACTCCTTCTTTGTGAATCGTTCTCAATGGAGCAAAAAAAAATTTCTATCAAAGTTTGTCCCCAGCAATAATAATAATAATAATAATAATAATAATAATAATAATAATATATTTATTTATTACCCACCTCTCCCTCTGGATAGAGGCAGGGAACAGCATCATACAGACAATATAAAATACATAAAACTGATTAAAAGCATATAAATTAATATATTATTAAAATCAAACAAGTCTTAAAATTCTACTGGGTAGGCCTGCCAGAAGAGATCAGTCTTTAAAGCTTTCTTAAATTCTTGAAGATTGGTAAGTTGGGGGATCTCTCCCGGCAAGTCGTTCCACAGTCTGGGAGCGGCAGAAGAGAAGGTCCTCTGGGTATCGGTTGTCAACCTAGTCTTGGCTGACTGTAGTAAGTTCTTCCCAGAGGACCAGAGCGTGCGGGGCGGATTATACGGGAGAAGGCGATCCCGCAGGTAACCTGGACCCAAACCATGTAGGGCTTTAAAGGTAACAACCAACACTTTGTACTTCGCCCGGAAACTAATTGGCAGCCAGTGAAGTGATTTAAAAACTGGTGTGTTATGGTCACCCCTAGATGTACCGGTGACCAACCTGGCTGCCATATTTTGAACTATTTGAAGTTTCCGGACAAGGCACAGAGGTAGCCCTATATACAGTGCATTGCAGAAGTCAAGTCTCGAAGTTACCAGCGCGTGCACTACCATTTTTAGGTCTTCCAACTGTAGGAAGGGGCGCAGCTGGCGTATCAGCCGAAGCTGACAGTAGGCACTCCTGGCCATCGCATTTATCTGAGCTGTCATTTGGAGCGACGGATCCAGGAGCACTCCCAAGCTGTGAACACAGCCTTTCAGGGGGAGTGCAATCCTATCCAGAACTGGTTGACACACTTCCAAACCCAGGTTGCGGCCTTTGACAGTAAGCACCTCTGTCTTGTCTGGATTCAGCTTCAGTTTGTTTTTCCTCATCCAGCCCATTACTGCCTCCAGGCATTCATTCAGAGGCGACACACTATCCTTAGCTGACACTGTTGTCAAAGGCATGGAGAAATATATTTGGGTGTCATTAGCATACTGATAGCACCCTGCCCCATGCCTCCTGATGATCTCTCCCAGCGGTTTCATGTAGATGTTAAACAGCATTGGGGATAGTATTGCGCCTTGAGGTATGCTATACAACAGCTCTTTCTTTGAGGAGCAACTATCCCCAAGCATCACCACCTGGAACCTGCCCAAGAGGTAGGGCCGGAGCCACTGAAGCTGGAAATCTAAATAAGCCAAACACAGAGATCTAAATCAACCTCTGTGTTTGCCCCTAATGTCCATGGTCTGGATTGCTACGTTCAGTGGCCATCTGAAAACTTTCTGGACCTTGAACACAAATATCCGCATTGAGTAGGAGGATCATAGAATCATAGAATAGTAGAGTTGGAAGGGGCCTGTAAGGCCATCAAGTCCAACTCCCTGCTCAATGCAGGGGGTATATGAGCCTGCTGCTGGAGTTGGGAGTTTCCAACTTTCACAGCCAACAGTTGTATTTAAGGGAGAAGAGGGGGCGTGCTTGGATTAAACCTAGTAAGTCATTCTCTCCCTGCCCCAAGTCAGAGCATTAGTAATGAAAAACACACACCTTTCCTCACCCATGTGCATGCCACTCTGTAGCCTTTCCTTACAGTGTAGTTTATTTTTTTTCTTTGTCTTTCAAGCCTAAAGCTGTCATCTGCTATATCTGTGGATTTAAAGCCTATATCAGGTAGCCTTAGAAAAAGTGGAGAACCATGATTACCTGCTTCCACCCCCCAACCACACACAAACACACACACATACAGAGAGAGAGAGAGAGAGAACTCCTTTTTTAGGGTGACCAGATTTTAAAAATAAAAATCCCGGTCCCCCCCCCCGCCCCCCCCCACCCAAAACAACCCCCCCCCACCAAGCCACCCCCCAAAACAAACCCCCCAAGCCACCACCCCCACCCAAAACAACCCCCCCACCAAGCCACCCACCCCCAAAAAACATCAGCCCAGACCTACCGGGGCGGGTTCTCTTCTGCTGCTGCCGCCGCCGCCACCGCTGCCACCGCCGGGTCCCCCACCGGCTCGTAAGGCCAGCGGCTACGCGGAAGAGGCAGTGGAGGGCCGGATCCGGAAGTGACGTGATCGGCCCTCCCCCGCCTCTTCCGCGCAGCCGCTGGCCTTACGAGCTGGCGGGGGACCCGGCGGCGGTGGCGCGGCGGGGGACCCGGCGGCAGCGGCGCAGCAGCGGACCCGGCGGCAGTGGCGCGGCGGCGGACCTGGCCGCCCCAGCAGGTAAGTGCCCCGCGCCCCGCGCCTCGCACTCCTTACCCGCTTCCCTCCTGTGCTCGAATCTACTGAGAAACAGGCTTCACGGCCTGTCTCTCAGTATCGCGCCAGGTGATGACATCATCACCCGGTGCGCTACTGAGGGACAGGCCGCGAAGCCTGTTTCTCAGTAGATTCGAGCACCGGAGGGAAGCGGACACCCCTGCGGGTAAGGAGCGTGAGGCGCGAGGGAGGGCACTTACCTGCTGGGGCGGCCGCTTCCCGGGCTCCTCCACCGCCACTGCTGCCGGGTCTACCACCGCTCCTTGCTTGCTGCCACTGCCGCGTGACCCCCCGCCACCCCGGTTTGCCCCCCCGCCCCCCGGTTGGGCCGGTTTGCCCCTGGATTCCCGGTTAGGACCGGGAAATCCCGAGCCATCTGGACAGCCTACCTTTTTAAAATTATTCATTCATTCATTACATTTCTATCCTGCCCCATAGCCAAAGCTCTTATGAAGCTCACAAAAATTAAAAAGCCATTAAACATATTATTCAAAGTTCCAAAAAGTCATTTACATAAAACCATATAAACAGATAATACAGATAGCACAGAGAGACAATAGATATCTAAAAACAATTTGTTAAACCATCAACCAAAGACGATTCAAGACCTAATTTAAAACATGTTGTATGCTGCCAAATGCCTGAGAGAATAGGGCAGTTTTAACCTGGTGCCGAAAAAATAACAAAGTTGGTGCCAGATGGGCCTCATTTGGGACATCATTCTGTAACTGGGGGGCCACCACCAAGAAAGCCCTCTCTCTTGTTCCCACCCTCCAAGCTTCCTGCCTTATATGCTGAGCATAGTGCATGGGTCAATTCATGCCTGGAGAGCTACTCCATTAGGTATTGTGGTCCTGAGACACAATACCTGATGACATTTAATGACATTTACGGCTGTGTGCTTCCCACTTTCCAGGCTTTATGATTCCCCATTGGAAGGCTTTATCCCAGGGGTGCAGAAATTTGGGCCTGCAGGCCAAATCTGGCCCACCTGGTGTCCCAATCCAGCTCTCCCAGGTTCCCCAGAAAACCATGCTGCCTTTCCTTGGCCCCACCCCTTTAAAGACAAGTTTTCACTGGTTGGACAGCATTGAATGGGATCAACATCAGATATGACAGGTGGGCTGGGACCAGAACAGGGGACCCTGGACTCTCTTCATGCAATCCGAATTGCATGGAGGAACTAATGCTGAAACAGGGATTTTCTCTGCAACTTAAGTGTCTCATTCTTTCCTGACTTCTTCCATCTTAAGTCATATTTTCATGGCTTTACGAAGAAGGAGGAGGAGGAGGAGGAGGAGGAGGGAAATGTACTATTGAATCCTTCCACTGTGTATGGCTGAAGCTAAAGTTCTACATGGGTGGTGATGAGTTATATAGCACCATCCCTGTACATGTGCATTGCAGAGCAACGGACAAATGTTCTGGCATTTGTCTCCCTGCTATATTTTTTCTCCAAGTTGTTATAAGCAGGCATTACATTTTGCTTCTTTTTATCTTTCCTTTTGGGGTCTCCAATTTTTTTTGTGTTCTTGCTCTCTGTGTGCGTTCGTGTGTGTGTGTGTGTGTGTATGGTTACATAAATAAATAAATATAAAATTGAAAACAAAACCGTATCCAGTTTTGTGGTATATTCTTAATCCACATGCAAGCCTTCAGTCATTGTAACTGTCAGATCCGTTCTAGAATAGAAAAATCTATGACATATGTCACCAGGGATATACAAGTGTCCTTTACAGGATTTGCATTGTATATATGAAGAAGCTACATGGATTTAACAAAATTGCTGTACTGACAGCCCTAAAGCCAGCTGAATATCTATTGCCATTATATATGATATGGCAAAATACCACCACACTGAGGTTAGCTACAGAAAATGTATGCCTATATTTTGAATAAGACATCATAAAGCATGATTTATATTCACTTTTCTTGTGGTTTGCTTTAACTAGGGGATAAATAACAAAATCAAGCATGTCCCATTTTGTTTATTCATTTTAGGGCCTCCCAGCCAAACATGTCTTTAGTCTGCAAACATTTAACATTTTTAACAAAAGTGTTTTACCACAAAAGACATCTGAAGGTTATCCTCTTCCCTTTACTCTAATAAATTATATAACGCAAAGGCCTGATCAAAGCCCTCTCTCTAACTTGAATGATGCAAAAGCAGAAATTGTTAAATTGAAGTCATTTCAAATTCCTCAGTAGTGAAAACGTCTCTTTTTAAAAAATTATTTTTATACAGACATAGTTGAGTCTTCTTTAAAGTTACAATTAATTCTTTGTTTGTTGGGGAGGGGGAGCCATCTGGAATAAAATTCTCTTTGGAAGTCCTGTGTTTGCATACCAGCTGTATGATTATTCTTACCACACCAGAAACTTCTTAATTAATTGCAATCTGCATCACTATGCTGAACAGATGTAAATAAGGAGTTGGTTTTTGTTTCTTGGCTTTTGATATTAACCATTAGCTTTCTCAGCAGACCCCCTCTCACTGTACAGTATAAATCATCAAATCAGAGGAAAGCAATCTAGAATTTAGGCTGCAACCCTATAGATATGTACCTGAAAAGGAGATGTACATAGTTTGCACTGTTAACTGCCAACAGCCCAGCCATTTGGAAGTGCACTCCAACAATAGTACCCTCACCCACTGGTATTCATTCATTCATTACATTTTTAAACCACCCAATAGTCACAGCTCTCTTGGTGGTTCACAGCATGTTAAAACAATATTAAACCTTTAACACACAATTTAAAGCAGAAACAATTAACCATGAAACTACCAGGATAAAAAAAACCAACATTAAAACACCTCATTGTATGCTGTCAAATGCCTGGGAGTAGAGAAAATTGGCACTGAGCAGACCTCTCTGAGGAGAGCATTCCACAAATGGGGGGCACCACCAAGAAGGCCAAACCTCCCTCGGAGGAATCACTCAGATATGTGTCAGTGTTACCACCGATGTATGTCATATAAGTTAAGTGGACAAGGCCACAGTGCCATATATAGTAGATGATCAGCAAAACCTGTGTTTGTGTTGATGGAGATGGCTAGTCTTTAGTAGCTGTAATGTTTTCTTCTGCGCCCATTTCCATGGTGCATCATGAAATGCATATATGCATCCATGTATACATCAGGACAGCAATCACTCTGGAAATGGAGGCTGTGTCCAATTTTCAGCATGCCCACTATGTTTTGTAACAATAGTGATAAGTCATGAGCTGTGATTGCCATTCTTTATTCTCATCTGCATAAGACTTTTCATCACAACAATCCTGAAGGGCATGGGATTTGAACATGAGTGTCTAGTATTCACAATGAATGCTCTACCACTGCACCCAAACATTGATTTCCTACTAGATCAGTTGTCTTCCCAATTGGGTTATTACAATACGTTCATAAATGACATTTGTTCTTACTGGGTGTTGTGGTAATATATAACGGGATGTTCCTATAAGCATTTGGTATTTGCATTGGCAATAAACTGCAGCGTGTGTGTAGATCACAGCATGTGACAATCACATACTTACTTTTTCCACTCTGAACAAACACAGGGGGGGGAACCCCAAAAGCCCAAATCCCCAAACCCTGCAAGTCAAATCACTCAGGTTATATATTTGTTCTTACTCAATATGGAAGCAAAAGCTCAGCAGTTTTGATTAGAGCTCTTTGTTAAACAAAAAGCAATATACCAAGAAAAAATGGTGCGCACAAAAGAAATACAAAGTTCAGACATGTAATAATAAAGATGTTTTTGTAATATAACTATATGATACTGTATTGCTTCAGCCTAATTATACTTAGAAGAACACAGAATGCCTGAGAAGACTAGCTGAACCAAGTTGGCTTTGAATAATTAAAAAGCCGGCATAATTGCAAACAAGGCCAGCCCTGCTATGCAGCAGGGTAAAGCAAAGTGCTTCAGGCAGCGCATCAGGGTGGAGGCTAGAGAAAAGCAGGAACTAGTGTCAGAATGGTATTGCAAGACTCTTTAAGGTGTTGGTCTAAAGTGTTGGGCAACTTTAGGCAACAAAATATCTTGAGTGCAAAAGTACTGCCTGCTTAAATCATTAGAGAATTGAAATATTGGAATTGTAGGCACCTTGAATAAAAGCAAAACACTAAATGGGGTTGGGGGAGAGATGCAAAATTAGATGGATACCAACGTGGAAGGAGGGAGACACATCATCTACACAACTCTAGGTGCATGCAAAAAGTGAAGACCTGTTAGCTTTGTTCTTGAGATACACCGCTCTCCCTCACCATATGGATTGTAATCTATGTTATTGCTATCTGAGACTTGAAAGCTATAAAGGGCATGTCTATATTGGACTTACAGTACAATCCAAATGCTTGGATGGGGGAAGCTCTAACCCAAAGCCCCACCAAGCTTATGATAGCAGGACAGAAGAAAAGAAAGGACAGACCTTCTCCTCCTCCTCCTCCTTCTTCTTCTCTTTCACATTTTTTCTTCTTTTAACAGTCTCCTCCTATTGAAGTAAATGGGAGGAAAATGACCTATGCCAACTCTGAGGCCACCATGATTCTCCCCCTCCTTTGGGGGAGAGGTTGTCAGGAGCTTGGTTTCAAGCTAAATTTGTCCATTCTAAGATTCTGTAGTTGTTTGCCATTGACTTTTGGCAGACACCCACTCCTCTCCCCATTTTTTCTGATTAAAAGATATAGGTGCAGTGAGGAGGGAACATGAGGCAGTAGGGGCTGACTGCAGTCCAAGCATTGCCCACCCCTGCCCTAAACCAAGCCATCTTAAAAGGCATTGGTCATAGTCTGCATGTGAATCATTCTTAGCTTTAGAGATCATTGAAACTAGCAAATGCAAGTGATACATGGTATCGAAGAAGACTTCTTGTAGGACACAAAATCACTATGAAGGTTTCTTTTCTGTTGATTTTATTGGACCTGTTAATGTGTTTGCAAACTTAGTCTCCTCTGAGCTAAGGGAAGGATGAGCTATGTTGGAGAAGAAGAAGAAGAAGAAGAAGAAGAAGAAGAAGAAGAAGAAGAAGAAGAAGAAGAAGAAATAGTATTATTATGCAAGAGACGTGGTTTGCAAGGAAGTAAAAACCTGAAAGACGCAAGATATCTTATAGAACCAGGACCATTATGAATTGTGCAAGTTGGGAAGGGCCTCATTCTATTTGGAAGTACCTTAACAATACTAAGTAAGTTGCAAATACACTTAACAATACTAAGTAAGTTGCAAATACAAAAAAAAGGGGGGAGACACAATATTAAGGATGCAATCCTTGCTGGGAGTTGTAGGACATTTTTCCATCTAAACATGCATAGGCCTGTGCCCTAAGTAAGTTAGGGGCTACTTTCAAATCATATTGTTTCTTGGGGAAGGGAGGGTGCAGCAGCAGGGGAGAGCTTTATGACTTATTTCTTCATTCAAAATTAGGGATGGATGAATCTGTCAGTTTCAGTCCCTCATCTTTCAAATCTTAAATTTGATTCATCTCAAACTTTGCAGATTTCTCCAGTCTTTCTTTATTTTGGTTCACCACCAACTTTGAGAATTTCTTTTCCTTTTTTTTAAGTTTGTATGAAAATTCCTAAACACTTCTGTGCATATTTCTCCTGCAACACACCTTTTTGTATGTATTTTTGCCTTATATACCTATTGCTTTGTAAGCAATTTCCCCAATGAAATGCATTTTCATATGCATTTTTTAAAAATTGGAGAACTCCAATACAAAATTCAGAGAAGTGTGAATTTTGAAGGCTAACTGTTCACATGGTGGTTCAAATGTGTGAAATTATGTGAACAATTTTCTCCCCCATCCCTAAAAAGTGATCTAAAGTGTGGCCTTAATAATAGAAATTCAACTTCCTTTCACACATACATGCTCAGACATCCTTTCTTCTGTTGTCTTCTATTCAGAAACTTTCATTTCCAGCCAAGACAGCAGAGCTACTCTAATATCCTTGGATTCATGTTCAAAGAAGTGCTGTTTATAATGTGATTGCCTCTTAGCTTCAACTGCCATCATATCCCACTCACTGGCAACAGCACCTGTGGGTATATAACCACATCTATATCCAATAATAATAATAATTAATAATAATAATAATAATATATTTATTTATTACCCGCCTCTCCCTCCGGATCGAGGCGGGGAACAACATCATCATAAAACACACAAAACTGATTAAAAATACACAAAACCAATACATCATTAAAATACCAATAAAACACCAATAAAACACTTAAAATTCATCTGAATAGGCCTGAAGGGGTGAGGGGAGAGAAATCACCATGTCTCAGTGAGCAAGGATGTCCAGTCATCCAATGTGCAGTGGACACAGCTGGACTGGCAATTCATAAGTGCATTCCCAATAAATGATGAAAACAAGCCCTGTACAGTATTTGGCATTCATACTCAAGCCGTTGTGTAACAGTAATGTTGAGGAAACTACTGAAAAGAAAAATGTTCACGTGAGATTTCAAAATCTAACACTCACCATTATAGATATCCCACTGCATAAATAATCTAATGATGAAGTAAGTGTTGTTTTGGTTCCTACTGGTATTGCCTCACTTATTTTCTGATGCTAATCACAGAATGTATTAATAGTTTCAGTTTCAGTGAAGAATTATTGAAGGAGGAGCAGTGTTTTGGGTTGCTGCCACTGCTGCTAGGTCTACTATTAACAAGGTTATAACTCTCTCTCTTCTTATCTGCCTGCACTTCAAGAAAAGTAAAATGGAGCCAGATTCGTCCGAGGTGTTATCTTCTTGGACTTCAGTGGATTGACATCAGCCAATGCATTTTGGCATTTCCCCGCCATCATATTTAATTAATTTGATCAAGCACCCCCCAAAATGAAGGAGTCAGATAAAAAATTTTAGGGAGCTCCTCCCCACCCCGGCTACCCTAACAGTGTATGACTGCATGATAATAATAATGTCCGTGCTTGTGTGCCTGTTTTCAATTCTGTCCTATGTATTCTGAAATAGATCAACAGGGTTGCCAATATATATTGTTCCCATTTAGACATTCAATGGACTAGTAAGATGGTTTAACATCTACTGTACCTGGGGGGAAATAGTATTATTATTTTTATAGATAGGCATTCAAAAGTCAGGAAGGGTTACTTCTAAAATATGTTCATATCTTCATTCACAGAATCTGCAGTTACTTTTTGTCCAATTCCGCACACACGCACACACACACACACACACACACCCCAACATATCATTCCATGGCACAAAGCACTCCAGTCAGCCAATACATAGGGTCACCTAAAAAGGAGCAAAGATATGGCAGCTTTAGCACTGCAATTCTGACTGATAAACTGCCTATATGTTCCTAAAATCTTCAGAGTTTGGAAGCTATCTCCCAAACTGGGAGATGGACCACAACACAGGGTATATGGAGCATCAAAAGTTTATATCTTGTGAGAAGATTTAATGGATAAATACTCTCTCATTTGCTGTCAATATTTTTATTAAGGGATATATATATATATCAGGGGTGCAGAACCTCTTTCAGCTGAGGGCTGGTTCCTATTTCAGAGAACCTCTTGGGGACCATATTCTAATGGTGGCAAGGCCAAAGGCAAAAGGGACAAAGCCAACCCCCCCCACACACAGACACATAAAATATCAGCATATTTATCTTAAAGCTTTTACTACCCGTAACTAAGTGTTAAGGTAGACATCTTAACCTTTTAGAATGGGGGGGGGGGGCTGCTCAAAAGTTGGGAAACCACCAAATGATCAATTGTCCGTGGTGCCTAAAGTAGTTCTTGGATCCTAACTTAACCAATAGTTGCTTATTTATAAGCAGAGAATAGTATAGCTTAAGTCTGACCACCTTTAACTCAGCTCAGCTACAAAAACAATAAAGTGTCTTGTGGCACCTTAAAGTCTAACACATGTAATCTGGCATGGGGTAATTAAGGCAGTTATCACTGTCTGTATTTTCTGCATTTCAACTTCCTCTGACAACACAATTTACATCTTCTCCATTGCTCAGCTACATGAATTCATTAAAGGAGGCAATTTGGAACCCAACCCTTTTTCTTCTTCTTTAATTGGTGGGGGAGCCCCTTACTCAATTTCTTCAACAGGTTTTCACCAAATTTCAAATCAGATTTCCATAGTGCTGCAGTGAATATTTTAGAGCATATAACATTATCACTCTCTGGCTGCATTCAGACAACACGATAGTCAATGGTGGGGTAATAATCAACTTTACAGTTGTTCATCTAGGGGGTACTCCCCACACAACATGGTAATAAATAATCAAGCATGGTGTGGATTAGGATCAGCGCTGAGTTGACTATGGCAGCATTCTGATGACATGATAGTCAATACAACTGACGATTGTTCCACACACCCCCCCCCGATGATTATTGTGTTATCTGAATGCAATCTCTATTTACCCATATCTTTGTGTCTGACAGTTTTGTCAATTTTAGAAAGAGCACAGTTTTTTCTCTGTTTGGCAATGTTTGTGTTGTTTCCTACACACAGACAACAATTACACACACACACACACACACACACACACACACACACAGGAAGGAAGAGGATTAGTAGCCCTATACCTATATCCATATCCAGCAATCGTAACCCCCTAACCACAATCTAAATAAAAAGCAGCATATACTTGCTCATCAAGAATATTTATGTGGAACATTGCATAATCTGTAGAAGTAATTTGGAAGTTGTTTTTTAAAAAAACATACTGTCCTCAAAAACGTTAGGCTGGAATACTGATGTTTAAGCTGATTTATTTCCATTGATATATACAAAATGGGCACCCTGTTCCGATACATTCCTGTGACTGTGAATATAACTTCGGTGTAGTCAACGTCTCTACAACAACATCCTAATGAGACATGTGGATTAGGCCAATCGTGGGATTCTGACTGTCAGTTGCAATTCCTTTAGGACAAATTGTTATCCTGTTTCATAGGTTTTACTAGGTAGCTAACTCCATGGGGACCAAAATACCATCGGGAGACTTCATAAGTGAGAAACTTCTGCCAGTGGATCTTCTTTCCCATGCTTGTTCTCTTTCTATATTTCACCCACATCGAGCTGCTGTACTGCATCCAGTGGGAGAACTGCTGCAGTGTAGAGGCATTGATACAGCCAGATGCACTGCGACACCGACCATGGTCGGCTAGCAGTGCAACAACATGATTTGTGATGTTACACTGTGGTCCTGGCACCCACTCCTGTTCTCTCATTTGCCCTTGTAGCATCTCACAGGGCTGGATCCTTAGCTGGCTAATAATCCAAGTGTTTCCTTGGCTTGCAGTTCACAGCATTCATATATAGCTTTTAGCAATTAAAATCTGCAATGTCTGTGACTTAATAATTCCCATCTGTTTCTAGGATATTTCATAAGAACTGGTTTGCTGAATTAGACCAAAAGTCCATCCCGTCAGACCTCATGGTAATGTAACAAGTAAAACATGATGGTGATGGCTTCCCTGTTTGTCCCAAACCATCAGTTATTCTCTACTCACAATCTCCTTTTTAGACTTTTCTTTCCTTTGCTGCATGTTTTCTTTTACCCAAATCCAGCCTCTGCTTTGCTTTATTCCTAGATACAGCTTGCCAACTGCTTTCCTCATGGGCTACGTTAATGCTATTCATATTCTTCAACTGTCAATTCTTTGAAGTTGTGTTTCCTAGCTTTTCTGATGTGTTTCTTTCGTGCTTTCAACAATACAACTTTAATCCTTTTTTTCAACCTACATTATAGAGTTCTTTAATTGAAACCTACATCTGTTCAGTACACCAGCAGCTTCCATGTTTAAGGAAAAAGCAATCGTCCGACAATTGAAGTCCTAACAGCTTAAGACCCATTTTCAAAGTTTTCGAAGGCATGTGAACAAAAGTGGTCTGAGTGGAAGCAGAGTAGGAAAATGCATTGATAAAACAGGAATTGCTTTGACATCATGTTCGTTTCACTGTTTGTAGAAAAACTTAAAATACCACATCACTATATTCTATGGAGGTTGAAGGAAAGCAACCTTGTAACTTGAATCTAAGTGGCCCACATCACAATCTGAAACAGCACAAGAATTATGTACACACATGGTGCTCCCCCAGTGAGTCAGCTAATTGGTTGAAAGGGATCCTGCTGGCCTATGTCATTTCTGGGTCAGCAAAATGTAATACAATTTGAACCGGAAACCCCAGTCAACAGGAGCCATTTAAAAATTAGCTGATGCAATGAAGGACCATTGTGTTTACATGGGACCCCTAGTGTTCAATCTTGGGTTGTAACACAGATCATCTGTGCCCAGGTCATTAAGGTTCTTTCAATACATCTCACGATACAATGCTTGCAATGATATGCATGAATTGTGTTGAGTTACTATGCCAAGGTTGTACGTCCATTTCAGAAAATCGAGTATGTTCTAAAGGAAGGCCAACAGCAAAGAATAGGAAGCCTAAGTGACAACTGTTAACTGGAAAAAGTTGAGTTAGATAGACCGGCATCCAGTTCCATTTATTTGGCTGGCATGCATGCATGTATGCATAGTAGGTATAGACAACTCTACAACTAAATAAATAAATCCTGAATGGTGAACAATAATTACAATATCAAGAAATAAAAGATAAAATGATTCTTTATTTAATTTCTAAACTGCCCAATAGCTGAATCTTTCTAGGCAGTTTACAACAATTCACAAGATAACAAAATAACGGCATAAAATACAGCATACAAATGCAAATATTCAAAGGTAAAGCAGTTTAGAAAGCTAAAAACATATTTTAAAATATTTCAAATATAGCAGTTTATGCTAATAAAACCATGGCTGGGCTTTCAATCTGGAAAAGCTTGTTTAAACAAAACTGTATGTAGCAGATGCTGAAAACAAGAGTACCATTGGTACGTTCAGAAAAGCAGTTGGTAAAGAATCCCAGAGAGGGAGCTGATGCCCAGGTGGAACCACCAGGAAAGCCTCATCTGATGACCTCAGTGACCAGGCAGGTTGATAAAGGAGAAGACAAGTTCTCAAGTATCCTGGTCTCAAGCTGTGTTGGGCTTTATACATCAACAACAAAATTTTAAACCTGCCTCAGTAGCAGCCTCCTTTCCCCAATGTTATTTAATATTTATATGAAGCCATTGGGAGTGTTGATCAGGAGATTTGGGGCAACTTGTCACCAGTATGCTGACGACACCAAGCACTGTTTCTCTGTAACATCTGAATCTGGAGAAGCCATGCACGTTCTAAACCGATGCCTGGATGCAGTTATGGCTTGGATGAGCCCCAACAAATTGAAGCTGAATCCCAATAAGACAGAGACTCTGTGGGTTGTGGTTCCCAGGTCTGGGAATTGGAGTGTTTGCCTGTTCTGGATGGGGTTGCACTCCTTCTGAAGGAGCAGGTCCATAGTTTGGGAGTGCCCCTGGATCCATCTTTGTCACTGGAGGCCCAGGTGACCATGATGACCTGGAGCACCCATCATCAACTTGTTTGGTATGCCAACTATGCCCATTCCTGGATAGGTATAATCTAGCCATGATCAACCATGCACTGGTAACCTCACAATTAGACTACAGTAATGCACTCTATGTGGGGCTGTCTTCATGCGTGGTTCAAAAGCTGCAGCTAGTACAGAATGCAGCAGCTAGGGGGCTCACTGGGATACCCAGCTACGCCCACATAACACCTGTGTTAAAAGAACTGCACTGGCTGCCTATTAGCTACTGAGCCATGTACAAGATTGTGTTACTCTCATATAAAGCCCTAAACTTGGAACCAGAATAACTAGCAGACTGCCTTCTCTTATACATACCCAGCTGACCTTTAAGATCAGCAGAGAAGGTCTTGCTGGTCATTCCGAAATGGATGGCGGGTCTACTCTGTAGCAGCACCTACCATTTGAAACACCCTCCCTGGTGTAGTTCGGAAGGAAGAAAATGTAACATCATTCAAACCCCTCCTGAGGACATACTTGTTCACCCAGGCCTTCCTGGGGCCTAAAATAAATGAACTACGTCACTCCATTTTATAGCCCCATGAAATATAATAGAATCTCTCAGCAGTTGACAACATTAAAATGCAATATTAAAATGCAGTACTAAAATATAGCATGAAAACGCAGCATTGTGTCCCCACAAAATATGGGATAAATGACGCACATTTTACCGCCATGTTGTGCATACTGGGTCAGTGTGGTATAGTGTTAGAATGTTAGACTGGGACTTGGGAGATCTTGGTTCTAGGCCCCACTTGGCTATGAAGTTGACATCATTGCCTCTCTGCCTTACCTATTGTAAGGATAAAATGGAAAGGAGGAGGAAGATATTGTTCGCTGCCTTGGGTTCCTTGTAGGAAAGAAGGGCAGTATATAAATATATAAATAAATGAATAAACTTCACTGATGGCATTAAGAAGATGCTTGGACATTATTTTCTGACAGACAAGCAAGTTAAAAATCAAACTCCACATTTAGACATACTTGAGGGAAGAAACATCCAACAGCATTCTGTATCTCTGTATAAAGATACTTGGACTCATGAGTCGTTGAAGTGCTTCCACAATAAAATAGGACAGAGACTTCAGCTAGTCCAAATTATAACAACCAAACTTTTGTCTCATGTGTGTTTTACAGACGCAATGTAATATCAGTCTTGAAACATTGGATTCCAGTTTATTTCTGAGGTCTATTCAAGGTGCTGTTTCTTACCCATAAAGCCCTAAATGGCTTGGGATCACCTCCTCCCACATGAGCATGCCCCAAATTTGTGTTCATCATTCCTAACCAACCCATAGCTTTGCAGTCCATACAGTTTGAAACCAGGGAGGAAAAGTCCAAAGGATACAGTTTTATGGCTGTCCAGCAAAGGGATGCACAAGGAGTGTCAGTGGACATGACTTCACTCAGACAGTTAGGCTCAACATGTTAAGGTCTGACAGCTGTGTAATGTTTCTTGAAGACTTCCCTATACCAAACAAAGAGCTATTCCAATCTGTGTGAAGCCGGGTCCGTCTGCCAGTAAATAAATGAATAAAAGAATGTGATATTTGTGCAGATTGTCCAGTGTACCCTGGAATTTCAAGATAATAGGACATTACCAACTTGCTTCAGAGTAGTTAAGACAGCAGCCAGAATTCTAGCACCAAATAAGCCAAGGAACAGAATGCTAGATTGTGTGAGTTCCCACTTCATACAATTTGAAGCAGAAGGAGTTGGGTGGTCTGCAGTGAATGTTTCTATAAATATAAAAATGAAACAAACCATATTTGTGTGAAAGTTCCTAATCACTCACTTCAGTATTGCTCAGAACTCAATGGGGGATTTCTAATGGCTTCCAGGAATGTACATAAGCAAGATGCAGTCTGTATTTACCACCAAACATATTTTCTGTTATTCCCCCTTCCTCTTTGTATTATTATTATTATTATTATTATTATTATTATTATTATTATTATTAAATGTAATTATCTTCTTTTAGGCTTTTACAGTAAATTTCAGAAACAAATCCCCTATTTCCTGGTCAACGTCCTCTTCATTTGGATGTACAACAATGCAATCTGGAACAAGTCTTTGGCCATCAGTTTAAGATGAGGTGTACTGCCTGTCTCTTCCAAACATCTTACTTTAATAATCAAATCAGACTTTTTAGTCATGTCAGCACTGCTGACCCAGATCATGCCAAATTCTAAATAGTTTCATGAACCATCGATAAAAGTCTCTTATAATTTTATATACCATAATTTTTGTACTTGATCATGATTAGTTATGATGTATTTACTATATAAAGCCACAAAGGGCAAAATATAGGCTTCAGACACTGACATGAATCCAATTTGGTAGCAGTTAAAAATAGTTAGCTTTGCTTAAACTGCGTACATTCTGTAAAATATTCCAGGAGAAAATCCGCATATATGAAAAGTGCTTTTTAAAAAGTCTGTTCGCTGATCAAAACCACAACTTAAAAGAAGAATATAAACAAAGCTTATGTCTGTCAAGGGTTTGCAATTTTGATTACTGATGTGATTTTTTAAAGTATCCGTATAATCCAATAATTATTTCATTCAATGGAAGGATATTTCTGGAGTGACTGCATATATAGACTTTTCCCCTTATTTTAATAGATAAATTGTTCGTAATTATAATGTAATCCTGTTTTTTATAATGTAATTTTCTATGTGTGGAAGAAAACATGGCCAGAATAAACCCCCAAACACAACAAGAACATAGATACAAACTTTGCAGTCTTAATGGCCTATTAGATGTAACATTCCTCAACTCCTATCCATGGGGTTCTTTAACCATGGTATGTCATTACATTGAGGAAAAGCTATAGCTTAGTGGTAGGACAGATGCTTTACATGCCAAAGGTCCCAGATTCAATTTCTGGCATCTGCAGTTAACAGGATTTTAAGGACTGTATTAGAGGTACTGGACTAGACAGACTAATGATCAGTCTCCACTGAAGGCAGCTTCATATATCCATCTTCATCAGCACTAACCATATTTAATGCTAACTATGGTTTGCACACATAACCAGGGTATTTGAAACTGTGGTGTAATCTCAACTAGTAATAAATAATGATCAGTTCCTAAACAGATGTAATGCTACACCACTGTGAAGGCAAAGCGTGGGAAGAAGAAGGGAATTTGTGCAGGAGAAAGAAAGGACCACATGCACTGAATAATGGTCTAGATAGATGTACATTCCTCTTAAGATTTGGAGTGTGGGTTATGCTGATGATGCTCAACTCTATTTTCTTTGTCGCATCAGGATCAGTAGAGACTGTGCAGGTCCAAGGTTGGTGTCTGGATGCACTGATGTGCTAGTGAGTGAATCCTGGTAAAACGGAGGTCCTGTGGGTGGGCAGTTCCTGGGTCTGGGAATTAGGCAGTTTCCCAGTTTTTGATGGACTTTCACTCCTTCTGAAAAAGCAGGTACAAGGTCTAGGGGTGCTCATAGAACCACCACTATCACTGGAGACCCAAGTGGCTGCAGGAACAATGAGAACCTTTTATCAAATCATGTGCCAGATACAGCCATTAACTTAGCCATGGTAACCCACATTGCTATTACTGTAATGTGCTCTTGGTGGGGTTGCCCTCGTTCATGGTCTGGAAGCTGCAGCTAGTGCAGATTGCATAGAAACACAGGAAGCTGCCTTGTACTAGGTCAGACCATTGGTCCAGCTAGCCCAGTATTGCTAACATAGGGTGACCAGATAAAATCCAGGTCAGGGCTCATGTAACTTTAACAGTTGTAGAGAAAAGGGAATTTCAGCCAGTGTCATTTGTATGCAATTAGTTCCTGGTGAAATTCCCTCTTCGTCACAACAGTTAAAGTTGCAAGGGCCCTGCCTTCTTTTGTATATAGTCACTCTAGTATAGTGCCTGCAACTTTAACTGTTGTGATGAAGAGGGAATTTCACCAGGAACTAATTGCATACAAATGACACTGGCTGAAATTCCCTTTTCTCTGCAACTGTTAAAGTTACATGAGCCCTGACCTGGATTTTATCTGGTTAGCCTATGCTAACACTGACTGGCAGTGCCTCTCCTGGATTTCAGGTAGGAGTGTGTGTGTGTGTGTGTGTGTGTGTGTGTGAACTGCCTAGAGCAGTTAACCTGGGCCTTCTGCATGCAAAGCAGGTGCTCTACCACTGAGCAGCAGTGAAGTTGTTGTGTGATGCACCTGGCCACTGCCATGTAACTGCACTGGCTGACAATTTGCTACTAAGCCATCGTTAATATTCTGTTATTAATCTATAAGGTTCTAAACAACTTGAGAACATAACACCTGAGAGAACATCTTCTCCCTATAGATCTCCTGGCTGCTGTGATCATCATCATCATCAGAGGCCCTCCTGCTTTTGCCACATCCTGCAGATGTCCATCTGGTTTCCAGGAAGAGGGCCTTTTCCTTAATGCACCTGCTCTCTGCAATACCACCTCCCTGAAATAAAACCAGTGCCAACTCTGTTGCAGTTTCAGTGCATGTGAAAAAAATGTTTTATTTACCTCAGCATTTCCTGATATATGAACTATGAAGCCTGTTGTTATGATTTTTAATGCATGGTCGACTGATTTCTTAGATAGATGTACTTTGTTAGAATCTAAAACGTCCAACCTGAATTAAACCAGGAGAACTGCCCCTCGTGCATTTTGTGATAACTATATCTAGTTCTGGTTCTAGCACTGATTTAGCTCCTCACCTCCCTCCCACACCCAGGTCCCATGCTTCAGTCACCATGGTATTTTTTCAGGCACCATTTAAAAGGTTATTGAATACCTTTATTTTACTTTATTTTTTAACAGGCAAATCTTTGTTTTTAATCTGGACAATTGCTTGGAGCAAGTGGGAGGGGTGGTTTTGTGATCCCCACAAGGACCAAACAGTCAACACTCTGCAGAGATGGATATGGCAGTGACTTCATGGCCGTTACAAGAGCCAACCGATCAGCACTCTGCACAGCCACCTTCTCCTGGAAACAGGTAGTAACAAGGAAGGGAAATACATTCTGGCCTTCTCTCCCAACCAGAGGAACAAGGGTGCTGCATAGCTTTTAGTGTGTTGTAAGGTGCTTTGGAAATAATTTCATGGAAAGTATTAAAAAATGAAGTCAATGTTCCTCTGGCATACCTTAAGTAGCTTTTTGGGTCCTGGCCAAAGAGACCAGAAATCAGTTAATTGATGCTGGCAACTATGTCCGGCATACTTTCCAAGCCTGGTGGCATAATAATTATCTTAAAAATATACGATTACCCTCAGCATCCTGACCAATATTTCTATCTTCTGGTGTGAGTTATGGAAATCTCTGATCTAATAGATACATATCATCTGTTTGTGGTCTAAATGCCAACTCTAATATTCCCGCCAGAGTCTGTCTGGATCACAAGCACAAGTGATAGGAAAAAAACAAGTCACTGTCTCAGTAAGAGTACTGAGGGTGTGAATCACTTTGGTTTTGGAATTCTACCAGGAGAGGCATAATCTTTCATTTCTGGGGCAGCCTGTATGTTGCCAAAAAGTATTGTTGCATGTATGTCCATTTTGATCCTTATGAATGAATTGACAGGACTTCGGAGCTTGAGGAAACAGCAGAGGAAGAATCTGGAGTGAATTTGAGGCCCGACCTACACATTCAGCAGAATGTGGTAGTTACATCCTGAAGTGGTGAAGTGGACGGTACCACTTTAGAGACCAGAAGCCAGGTACTGTTTACAAATGCTCCCCTAAATAAAAAGCTCCTTGTCAGAAGAACACTAGCATAGCAGGGAGAGAGGTTCTAGCCTCTCTGGGTAGTTTTCTCCTTGCAGAGAGATTTCTACCAACTCGGGATTTTGCCATCTCATTATGCTGCATGTTTCAATCCCTAGTTTGAAGTGAAGAGAGAGCTGGGATTTTCTACATGGAGGTTCAGATCCAGATTTAATCTGGATCTTTTGTGCTGGTAGAAGTGGACATCTCTGCCTCCAGGCTCTCCAGCGCACCCCCCCCCCAAGATGGGGTGACCTGGGGTGTGTGGAGGAGGGGGCATCCCTAAAAACTGGGCAGAGAGATTTTTTAGAAGGGGACCCCCTTCCTCTCACAGAAGGTCCCCTCCTTTTGCAGAAGGCAGATCCTGGATCCAACCTGGCATTAGCTGAAACTAGGGCTCAGCTGGAGTGAGTCTGTAAAAGCTGCTCTTGGGGAATCAAATATAGGATCTAAGGATTTTTTAAACTGCGGTAGCAATGTTGGTTTGCTTACAGTAGGTTCTGATTGTATATATTTGCATATATTACAAAAATTCCTTTAAGATTCTACTACTTTTCTCATCCAAAAGAAAATTACATTGAAATCTTTTGCATGTCTATACAGTAGCAAGCTCCATTAAGTTCAATGGGACTTACTCTCAGGTGAGTGTATGACCCCTTCTAGATGGATTCTGTTTGACGCCTGGTTAGCCGATTATGCGCATAATCACGGAGGCGCTTTATCGTAAATTTCTGTATGCAAGAGGTAATTGAGTGCACAACTGGTGGCCTTGCCGGTTGTTTGAAATGCGCTTTACAAGTAGTTAATGCAGAGAATTGCTTGTTCACATAGGCAAAATGCGCTTTAACGGCCGGAGGAAAATAAAACTCGCTATTTAACGCGCATTCGATAATGCGCATAATCGGAGAGATAAAGCGCCTCAACTCCCAATTTACGCTCCGCTCTTGTAGAGGTAAAATTTTTAATGAAACTTCAAAGAGCTTTAAACGTCTTGTGTAGAGGCAGCCTAAGATTGCATTCTAAACCCTATAATGCTTGACACTGGAACTTGTTACTGCTCAGATTAATGGGAAGTGCATAACAGTTAGGTTTACTAAATGGTTACCGTAAATGATTTTTATGTTTATGAGGACTTGTGGAAATTAGAATGGGATACAACAAATTCAGCTGCTGGAATACGAAGTTTAGGTGAGCAAATGTCAAAACAGCACAAGATTTTGATTTAATTAAAAATGACTAGCAGCCAGGTATACAAACCAGCTAATCCTATGGCCTTTATCACACCTACTATTTCCCCCCCGGTTTGCTTCTGCGGGTTCCCCCTCCGTTTCCTATGCGAGTCTAGTGTTTTGAATCACATGTGGTTGGTATTGCTGCGATACCTCAGCTTGGCCTGTTGAACTTTGCCTGTTTCGGACTTTGCCCATTCAGGGATAAATCGAAACAGAAACTAAAAACTGCGACCTCAGGGCGAGAGAACAGCATGAGTGGGACAATGTCATGCAAGCCAGCACTGACGAAGTGGATCAAAGTCGAGGTGGGTGTGCTTAAAACTGTGCATTTGCTAAACACCTATGGCTTGGCTTTATGATGGTGGTTTCATTCACATGGCTATTTTTATGGGGGAAAGGACCAACATGAATTGACTGGTTTCATTTGATTCAATGCAGGTCCAGAAAGGAAATCACAATATCCTGGCAAACAACTTCCAGAGGGCTAGTTCTTACACCTGATTAAGTGGATTTTTGTCCACAAAGTTATTCAAACCTTCCGCAACACCAATGTCCTCCAGATATGTTGGACTACAACTCCCATCATCCCCAACACAACTGGAAGTCACCAAATTGGGGAAGGCTGGCTTATGGCATAATATATTTGTTAACCTGCAAAGTGCCACAAGACTCTTATTACATATATCCTGGGAAATCATTATGAAGTTGACAGACATGTAGAAGCATTCATACAAAATTATATAATTTTGCCCCCCCCACCGCCGCCACCCCCGCTCCCAGACCAGGAAGGTTTCAAGTTTTATATCTTGTCAAGAAATCCATTTTCCTTCTGTGTCTGAGCAGCCTGTAAAGTTCCATTCCGTGAGGCTGAGTTTGCATGCATTCATTAGGCCATTTGTGTATGTTATCCCGACCCTTTCCAGACTTCAAGCTCATAACAGCACTCACTCATTTGGCTGAGTTCAGCTGATTGTTTGTGGGAACCTTCTGCCCTCCCCGCAAAAGCCTGAGAAGACTCAGTCAGCTTATGATTCAGCTAGCTAAAGGTTTTTGAATATTAAATGAGGGCGAGGGCTACAGTTGCCCATTGTCTTTGTCATAATTTGGGCCAGATCTACACCAAGCAGACTATAACACTTTGAAAGTGGTTTGAAAATGGTATATGGAATGTGTCATGGGCCCCAAGAGTTGTCAGTGCACTTCAATAGTGTTAAAAAGCAGTAGTGTAGATTCTGCTCTGGTTTCATTTGGCCTTTCTCTTGTCTGCTTGGGATATCTGATTTTTGAGTTCCTGTTCCATTGAAGACCTGTGCCTTGGTACATATAGACAGGTCTAGTCAGCTTTGTTGTTTTACTTTGTAAGTGCTGTTTTCAAAGATTGCTCTTTTTCCTTGTATGTTCCCCCTTTGCTTTCTGCAAATAAATTTATGACCTATTTTAATTGAATGTGTGTGCTTTATTCCAACTGAGCCTTAGTACTACATTGAGAGCTTTCCTCTTGCTTATTGCTGTTTAAGATTTCAGGTCTAGGATTTTTAAATAGAGGATGCCAGCTTGGTCACTTATTTCTTAAGCCTCAGGGGTGTCCTATAAGGTTTGAGATTCTCCTGGCTTGGGCTAAATTGGACATAAGGGGTCATGGCAGCCTATCTTGCTGGGTTGGTGTTCAATCTGAGCAACCTTTTCTCTCCACTTAGACTGCTGGGGTTAGGGCACCCCCTTCCTCACTTTACGTGCCTATATTAAAGATGCCGATATACCTTAGCACTGCATTGAGTATCTTAGCCTCCTTTTTGCTCATCTGTGTTTTGGTGCTGCCCTCTCTTTTCCACACTTGGTGTGTGGGTACATCATAATCTGGATGCATAAAGCATTCACACAATTTGAACCACATATAGAACTATTATTATTTTTCAGGGTTTATGTGAGGAACTCATAAAGGAAAAATGCTCTTAGGGTTTATTAATATAGTTGCAAAACATACTCCATGTAAAATCTTCCAGGGTCTGGGATTCTGAATATTATTGCTATTAATCATTGGAATGCTTGCTATTTTGGCTATGAGCAAAGTGACCCCCATTACATTTGCAGAGCAGTTTGTAGAATATTTGTGGGTTCTTTTAAGAATTAGTTTCATTACTTATGCATGACACTTGTTCAAGAGAGAGCTTTCTGCCAGCTGTTCCAAAAATTGGATCAAAATCTTTATATGCTTCAGCTCCACTCCATATATATATATATATATATATATAATATTTAGCCCTCACACCATGATTTATGCTGCCCCATAGAAAAAACTAAAAACAGTCCTTCTTTGAAGGTTGGTGGTTTATTTGTATGCATTCAGACTTTGTCAACTGCAATGGAAGAATTTGCTGGGCACAATACAAATGTTTGGGTTTTTTGTCTGCATATATTGGTTGCTTTAACTTTACAGCACTCTATGGTTTCTGCACATAATTTGATAATTACTCAAATGTTATTTCATACGAAAGTCATTATTCCGAGAATCTGCTAAAGGTCCCACCAGCAAAAATGCAGAGGGAGGAGTCTACATTATAAATGTAAAACATCTAGTGTTCCTTTTCAAATGCAGTTTGAGAATATTTAGATAACATTTCCTGTTTGAAAATGTTTGGAGTCACCTGTAGCATTTTGAAGTTACATGGCAGGTTCATGGGTCTTGAGAAAAATCCAGCTATTTTTCTTAGCTTAGCAGGAAATTGATGGCTATGTTTCAAAAATGAGTCACACATACAGTCAGAAGAGAAACAGAAAATCAGTTCACTTTCATGTCGGCTTTACATTTGCATAATCTGCAACAAAAGCAGAATGACTACTTTTTCAGCACTGGACTCGCTCAGGGCGCGAGAACATGGGGATGATGTCATGAGAGTCCAGCGCTGAAAAAGTGGATCAAAGTCATGGCAGGTGTGCATCAAACCCTGCGTGTGATGATGCACATACTCTCCAATCAAAAAGAAACCTCATGGCACTTTTTAAAGGGCTGCTGTAAGGAACACTGGAGTGGTGCAAAGTCAATTACAATTTGCATGTATGTTGTTATGCCATACTATTTTCAAACTTTCTGATTTGCTTCTGTTGCTGTGATGGTATTGCTTTGAAGTAGCTCTCTTCTGAGTGAACAGTACTGACTCCATTTTATGACACAACCCAAAAGCCAGGCGTCTTCATCCCAGCTTCAGAAAAGGTGGGAGAAAAACACAGGAACAGGGTTGAGCAATCATATAAAATTAGATCAAGCAATTCAGTATCTAACAGACCTCCTAAAATACATTCCACAAAGGCAAAGGTGGGGTAAAAATTGAGCAAAACATGAATGTGCTGGATAGCGATATCTGGTAAGGCACCTGTTCAACTACCTGCAATATGTCCTATTGTTGCACTCCAACCTTGACACCTGTCTTTAAGGCGGTCATTAACATGTGAAGTCATCTTTTGTTAGAAGAATAAGAGATGGTAAGTAGAACTTTGGATTACGGCAAATACAGCTATCATCCCCAAACACCCTCTTTTGTTATATGGGATGAAAGCTTCCATAGCAAGTAGCACCATTTCAAGTGCCTATGGACTTCTTCACACGAGCAAAATAAGGCGTGCTCATGACTGGCCATACACAGAAGTTCGCAGGTCCTTTTGACAATGTTGGCAACCTTCTGCACATCTCCTGTATCTTCCCCCGGTAATTCCGATTTTTAAAATTCAAACAAACGGTGATATCCCGATTCTGCTGAAATATCTCAGAATTGCCTACCGTGCACAGGGGAAGTTGCACTACAAATCACCCACTGGAGGGCGCTGTCCCATTCAGGGAGGGAGAGGAAGGGAGGTTTTCCATTATAGACCACATGGTTGCTCCTCTCCAGCCATGTAATGCAGCCCCATTATGATTGCGCAAGAGAAGCAGAAAGCAAAGCCCCAGTTAGGAAACACAATTTCCTCTTAATCTAAAGAAGCCCTATGAGCAATGCCTGGTTCATCAATGTTATGATGTCACTGTCTTTCTCTGAACTGTATAAGTACCTTCAGGTTTGGCCAGCCCGAGTCCCCCGTCCTGCTCTTTCTAGAGGCATGGTGCCATCAGTGAATGCCTTGCCACCCCTAGTCAAGGCTCTCTATTTTCCTTCCTCTTCACCTGAGACTATGAGTTGCAACACTAACTAGTTCTTGTTTGCAGGAAAGGGCTACAGCCCAAGGAAAGGTATATTGCTTTTAGAAGTTCCACCCCCTCTTTCCCCTCCTTGTGTGTGTGGGTGCCTCTACAAAAGCGATTTAAAACTCTTTCAAGGCGCATTACAAGAGCAGAGCGCAAATAGGGGGTCGGGGCGCTTTTTCTATGTGATTATGGGCATTATTGAATGCGCGTTAAATAGCGAGTTTTCATTTACCGCGGCCGTTAAAGCGCCTTATGACCATGTAAACAAGTGATTCTCTGCATTAAACACCTCTGAAGCACGTTTCATACAACTGGTAAGGCAACCTGTTATGCGCTTAACCGCCTCCCGTGTATAGTGATTTGCCGTAAAAGCGATTGCGAGAAGATGCGCATAATCAGACAACCAGGCGTCAAACTGAATTCTTGTAGAGGGGACCTGTGTGTGTGTGTGTGTGTGTGTGTATATATATATATATGCTTCAAGCCTTGGGAAGACTCCTTCCTGCAGTCTTGAAGACTACTTTTAGGCCTGGAGCTCAGTTTCACCAAGAATTGTGCAGCTAATTTCCCCATTAAAGTGTAAATTGGTAAAGGCTGGAGCATCCCCAATTAACTAATTCCGTTTGCTCAGCTAATTCCCCCAAAACTAGCCTATGCATTTGAGTCTTTGCAAACCTCAGTGAGCATGTCATCAGATGAGCATTTTATCGCATGCTCGTTACAGGCCACTCACCGTTTTTCATGGGTCCTTTGGATGACGCCATCCACCTTCTGCGCATCTCCTGTTCCTACTGGGTTTCCGCAAAACAAACAAACAAACAAAAAAGGCCCGGTAAATCTTATTTTATTTTATTTTTTGAACAAAACTTGCTGCCATGTCCTGCCGTGTGCACGAAAAGCAGCATGATAAAAACGCCCACTGAATGGGCCACGTGGTTGTCGCTGCTGCTTCTTTCTTCCCCGTTTGAAGAAAGAGGAAGCTGTTTGGTGCTATTGTGGGACAGCAGCAGGAGGCCAAAGTGACGGTAGAGAAACGTGATTTTCCCTCTGTCTGATGATGCTCTAAATGTGCCATTGTGGCATTATCCTCTTCTGTGGTGCCTTGAGTGTGGATATCCTTGGGTGGGAATTTCCTTCTTAGCTGTAGACACTCTACAGCCAATGTCTAAAGATTCCTTGTAAGTGGGTATGTAGTTCTCATTAGAACATAAGCAAGTTTCTACACAGATCTTACTAGACCACATCAAGTATGCTTGATGGCTGATACAATTTGATCACAGCCCTGTTACCTGATATATTTAACATTTATTCAATTGTCTATATGCATTCACATTTTATCCTTCTCCATTTTCATGTTTTTATCTCATTTAAAACAACAACAACTTGACAGTGATGTGCTGTGGTGCACAAACATGGGTGCAGGAATATGAGTCTCCCTTAGTCTTTGCTGGGAAAGCGTGAACCTGCAAACATGCTCTAACCAGATCTGACTATACTAAAGTTCTTGTCACCCTCTGTTATTCTCTTTATGTTGCCGCCCTGGATCTAACTCTGACATCATTGTACCTACCTGTATTCACTTTTTTGTTCCTCGAACCATCTTTCTGGCTAAAGATTATGGCTAGACCCAAGTACTCCCAGAACTGCCTGGCCCTTAGACTCTTGGCCAGCTCTAATCCTGCCTTCACCAAGTACTTCCCTGGACTCATGTAGTGCCAGGACAACATGAAACATAAGGATTATCAAGGTTCATGGAAGGAAATTCACATTATTTTAATTACAGAAAAGAAGCCTATCCTACTAAGCTAAAGATACAAAAATGGAAGAGGTACATTAAGTACCAGATTAAAATATAATTTTTATAAGATGATGTATAGATGGTATATGTCTCCATCGCAACTAGCTAAAATGTATAAGGGAGTCTTGGGAACTTGTTGGAAATGTGAAGAGCAAGAAGGAACTTTTTACTATGTATGGTGGATCTGTAAAAAAGCAACATCTTTCTGGATACAAATTCACTCTCTGATGCAGAAGATACTAAGGATTAATATACAACTGAAACCGGAGTACTTCCTCTTGGGACTAATGGACGAGGAGACGGAAGGTAAATATGGAACTTTAGTTCTATATATGATGACGGCAACGAGGCTGTTATATGCACAGAACTGGAAAAACACAATGTTACCTCCAATGGAGGACTGGATTTTGAAACTATTGGAGATGGCGGAGATGGCAAAACTCACATCAATAATTAGAGACAAGTCAACAGTTAGATTTAGAACTGAATGGAAATCTCTTATAGATTATGTGATGGAGCAATAGAAAAATAACTTATTCATCTGTAGATTCAACCAATAAGAAAGGGTTAATGAATAAACGGAGAGAGGAAAAATTAGATCAATAAGCCTTTGCTGTGGAAAATGTGCTGTAACTTGGTTGAATACCTCTTTTAGTGTGTAGTTTTTGTTGTGCTGTGGGTGTATGTACTGTGTATGTGTTAAATGTTTTTTATGTTGGGAAAAAGAATAAAAAACTTAAAATCGAAAACCGAAAGAGGTACATACAAAATTCCAATTGAATTTTGAAATGAATTTAATTACTCTATGGACTATTTATTATTTTATTGCATTTATAATGGGAACTCAAGGCAACACGCATGGCATTGCTGGCAGCCTCCCATCTGGGCACTAAACAGACACAGATCTGCATAGCTTCAGCAAGGTTAAATTCCTCTTCTGTAATTGTTGATGGAAACCTAATGAAGAGTGAATTCAGTCAGAAAATCATCATCTATTTTTAGCATAAGAGCCTCCATAGGTGAGAAAAAATGTTTATGATCAAGAATGTTTGGGGCCAAAATTCCTTTCTGGGGACAACTCAGTTTTATTCAGTTCTGTGCCAGATAAGGGCAATTTCTTCACACCCGGCAAGCCTGGGTGCGGGAAAGACATTACGGGTGGGGGTGGGGAGACGGGGTATGTAAGGGAGCCACCCATTGGTGTGGCTCCCTGGTGATGCCATCACGGTGGGGAGGGGACTGAGTGAGTATATAAAGGTACTCACCCCTCCCCACGGCCTCTTCTGCTCTTTTGGCGGCTTGCTCTGCTTGCGCGGCTCGCTCTGCTGGCTCCTGCGCCATGAGGCTTCAGGCAACAGCGGCGAGCTGGTCGGAGGCGACAATTGTCTGGGCAATCAGGAGCAGAAGGAGAAGTGACGCGCTGCGAGGGATCTGCCTTTCTGGACAGATCAGCCACAGGTTTCCCGAGAACCGGACGGTTCTCTAACACACTGCTGGTGGGCTTTTGGCCAGCAGTGGGGGAGAGGGCAGCTGCTTTGGGAGGCGGCGCTTCACCTGGTCGATTGAGAACAGAGGGAGAAGCAGCTCATGGCAAGGGAGCTACCTTTCCGGCCTGATCGGCCACAGGTTTCCCGAAAACTGGACGGGTTCTCTAGCAAGGGGATGGTCCCCAGGGGTTGTTTAGAGCTGCGGTGCCTGAGCTGGTGCAGATAGGAGTGGTGGTACCTAAACTGCAGGCGGGCTTTCAACCTGCAGTGGGAGGGGGCGGCTGCTTCTGGGCCTGCTTGTTGGTGCGCCAACACGCGTGATAGCAGTAATGTGCTGGGGATCGGTGCGATAAGCATGGCGGGAATTATAGCCGTGGGCGGGCTTTAGGCCCGCAGTGTGTGGGGGGGTGCCATTTTTGAATTCTCCAGCCTTGGGGCCTATCAATTTGTTGCAGAGTGCTGGCCTGTCTTTTAGCAGGGATTGCTGGGAGCCAGTGCAAGTACTATTTCATTTCTATTATTATTTAATTTGAATTGTGCCACGTGGAAGATTGGGGTGGAATCTTCTCTCCTTTGGATTGTGTGGAACTCTATGGGCTGAGTGGAAACTCTCCCCCCTCCCAATTATTATTTGCTACGTGGTTCTGTGGTAGGAATTCTTCATACTGTTTTTAGTTTGTAATAATATCAATACTATCAACGATAATAAGGATTGTCATAAATATCGAGAATAAATACATAACATTAATTGTACATTGCCACCTAAAAAGGGTGTGGGTGGAAAGAAAGGGAAGAGGAAAGCCCTTCGCCCCTCTCCAAAACAGCCCAGGAGGGGAAATGTGTCTTCTTCGGAGGAAGAAGACACCCCTAATATTTTTGCGATACTTGCTAGATTACTGGCTGTTGAAAAATATAAAGGGATTGCCTCAACAACCACTGAGATTGCCCCTGCACCCTCTCCCACAATCCCACAGGGATGGGTGGGGCAGGAACGGTGGCAGACTAGGAAACAAGTTCAAGACATACTGTGGTCCACTGTTTCAGCAAGACTTGATGCCATAAAGGCGGCATCCAATGCGGCTACTGGGCAAAGCTCTATCCCAGTGTCAACATCCAATTTGCTGGACAACAGCACGGCGCCCGTTGCTGTGGAAAGTTGTGGAGAGCCAGCAGCAGTCAGTTATCACGAGCCAGTTGCACCGTCTGCAACACAAGCCCGGCCCGTGAGCGCAGGTGAGACAACAGTCACTACACCGCCTACACAGACACAGATGGTAGGAGCCAAGCCACCTTGGGGATGGTACCCATGGCTTTCTGGAGTTGGATGGCCTTACCCGGGTGTGATTGGTGGCTGTGTCACAGCTGGCCAGCTTGAGGCAGTGCCATTGAGAGTGCTTGAGGTGGGACGCTCGGTGCAGGCTTCTTCATCCACTGTAACTGCAGCTTCTGGCTCCGCAGGGCTTAATGGGCTGTCTTCCAATTCCATTTAATGTACACCACAGAGTGCTGGACAGGGTGATAGTATCTCAACCATGCTTCATAATTTAGCTTCAGATGTGGCATCTCAGTCGCCACTTCCAGCGACACCGCAGTCTCCCTCATTGAGCACGGTTTGTATGGCTGTCTGGCACGTGCAGGAATGGCTTAGTGCAAGCTACTAAAGATCCTTATCCAGGTGCTGATGCAGAGGCCATTCCTACTGGTAGCACATCAGCTCCATTGGGCTACCACCTCCTACTGGCGACCAGGGAAAAGATATTAAAGGGAGACTTTATCGATGTTTTTTCCTTGCTTTTCTGGGAGCCAGAAGATAAGAAAAAGGAAAAAGCTGCAGATAAAGATTTGGCAAGGCTAAGGAAAAAGAAGGTAGCCAGGACTTGGTCCAATTGGCTCCCTGGTTTCCTTATATATATGGGTGCTGTGCAGCAGCGATTTCCAGAGCGCAGTTGCATACTCATCAAGTACCTCGATATGATTTATCGAGCTTTCTCTGAATATGAAGGCAGAGCTTGGCTCGCATATGATGAGTCATTCTGCCAGAGGGCCACCTTTGATCATTCCCTTCATTGGGATGTCAAGGACCATGATTTATGGCTTCAATTTATGATGCCAGCTAGGCCAGGATTTGGGGAAAGGGCTGATAGTGGACACATCTTGGCCAAACATCAACCCGCTTTATCCAAAGCGCCTAGATGCAACGTATTTAGAGCAAGGTTTTACAGAGGGTTTTCATATTCCTTTTCAGGGTCCCCAACAAGCCTTTTTTGCAAAGAATCAAAAATCAATCTCTTTCTTGGAACCTTTGGTTTGGGAGAAGATTGCCAAGGAAGTAAACGTTGGAAGGGTCTTGGGCCCTTTTTATGCACCTCCTATTCTCAACCTTCGGGTGTCTCCGTTGGGAATTGTGTCCAAGAAGGCGCCTGGAGAATACAAGTTAATTCATAACCTGTCTTTTCCAGAAGTTGGTTCGGTTAATGATTCCATTCCGGATCATCTTTGTTCTGTGTGGTATGCCTCTTTTGATGCAGCAGTGGCAATGGTCTGTAGATGCGGCCGAGGAGCTTTGATCGGAAAATGTGACATCAAATCTGCATTTAGTATTTTACCCATCAACCCTCAGGATTTTGATTTGTTAGGTTTTAGCTTTGATGGGCAGTTTTTTGTCGACTGGGCTCTCTCTATGGGATGTGCCTTAACCTGTGCCATGTTTGAACAATTCAGCTCCTTCTTGGAATGGGCCTTGCATACAAAGACAGGTTCATGGGATTGCATTCATTACCTGGATGACTTCCTGTTTGCTGGATCCATGGATACCATGTGCTGCGCAGGCTTGATTCGAGAGTTCTAGGAATTATGTGAGGAGTTGGGCGTTCCACTGGCACAGGAAAAAACAGTGGGACCTGTTAGTAGTATCAACTTCCTAGGCATTGAATTGGACTCCATGCAGCAGTGTTGTCGACTTCCTGCAGATAAGCTCTCTGCGTTGCAAGGCAAATTATTAGAAATTATTAATTCCAGAAAGGTCACTTTACTTCAGCTGCAATCCATAGTGGGCCTTCTTAATTTTGCATGTCGGGTAGTAGCTCCCAGCCATGCTTTTATTAGGCATGGAGGGCCTCATCATCGTGTGCGGGTCACAAGGGCTATGCGAGATGACCTCACAGTGTGGCTTAGTTTCTTGGAGGAATACAGTGGCATTTCCTTTTGGAGACAGGAACTGTTATTGGAAGCCGAGATGCAAATCCATTCCGATGCGTCCGGTGCACTGGGATTTGGTATCATCTGGCAGGATCGTTGGTGTGCTGAGCGGTGGCCTGATCGTTGGCTCTCCTCTGATGTATGCAGGGATCTCACGTTTTTGAATTTTTTTCCAATATTTGTGGTGGTGCATCTGTGGGTTTCCGAGATGTGAGATTCTGTGGTACATTTTTGGTGTGACAATCTGGCTACTGTGCAGGTGATCAATTCCTTGTCATCTCGCAGCTCTAGAGTCATGACGTTGGTCCGGGCCTTCACGTTGCATTGCCTTCGTCATAACATTTTGTTCAGAGCACAGCACATCCCAGGCCTAGATAATCCCATTGCCGACACTTTATCGCGTCAGCAGGTCCAGAAATTTCGGGAACTGGCTCCCTGGGCCAGGCCACTTCCGGAAGCAATGCCACCCATGCTCTGGGAGATTGGCAGGATGAAGTTGAGTGGGCAACATGGCAATTCTTAGCACCTAGCACCTGAGGTGCATATACAAGGGCAGGTAGGGAGTTTCGTTCTTTTAGATTCAACATGCAGTTGCAGTAGCTCTGGCCTATCCCTGTGGATCACATATCGCAGTTTTGCGTGGCTTCACAGCAGAGAGGCTTATCGGCGGGAACCATTTATGGCAAACTTGCTGCCATTTCATTTTTGTCTAAAATACAGGGTGTCGATGATGTTACCTCCAATTTCAGAGTGTGGAGGGTGTTAAGGGGATGGGCCAGGCCATTGCCCAGGGTGCCAGATGCTAGGCGACCCCTGTCTCCCGACATTCTTAAGGGTTTGGGCGCTTTGTGGCCATCACTTTGCCATTCTCCATACGAAGCAGCCCTTTATCATATTCTGAAAGCCTTTTTGGGGGCTTTCAGAATATCTGAAATAGTGGCCCTTTCCAAATGCGATTCTTCTAAGCGAGCGTTACAACTGATTGATGCTCAGGTCTCCTCACAGAGGGTTACCTTGCATCTTAGATATTCCAAAACTGACCAACAGGGTAGAGGAAGAGCGGTTACCCTGTTTCCAGCCCCGGTCGAGGAGCTGTGCCCAGTTAAGGCATTGCATAACTTTCTCACATTACGGGGCAGCAGTAGCGGTTATTTGTTTTGGCACCAAGACCTTATGCCTTTGTCCAAGTACCAGTTCTGGTCAGTTACAAAAAAGGCACTACAGTCCCTTGGACTGGGTAATTGCCAATTCGGCACTCATTCTTTCTGCATTGGTGCTGCTTTCACAGCTGTTTCCATTGGGTTTTCTGTGGAACAAATACAGGCAGTAGGTAGATGGCAGTCTAGTGCATACCAGTCATATGTCAGACTGCCAGTTTAAATCGACGTTGCGTTGATCTAATATTTTCGTGTTTGATTTTAGATTCCTCTGCGGGCTTCGCCCTGGTGCATGTGGTCATCTGTGGGCACAGCATGATCTTTTGGGCCAGTCAGAAGGCTTTGAGATCCAGCTTTGGGACACAGCTGGGATTAAGCCTCCACACCAACATTCTGTGGTTAGGTAAACATGGCATGCGTTGGGAGCGCCTCTTGCCCACTTTATTCCAGCAGCATGTGGCCTGTGTTCCCACACAGGTTTTACTCATTCACTTGGGTGGAAATTATTTGGGTTTGCTCAAAGGCAAAGCCCTTATCATGCAAGCGATTGCCGATTTTGACACAATTCGCCTGCGTTGGCCTGGCGTTGTCATCATTTGGTCTTGTTTGCTGCCTCGGCTCAATTGGCAAGAGGGCAATGACCAGAAGGCCATGGAAAGGGTCCATACGAAAGTCAATAATCAAATATTTAAGGAATTAATTAAACACGGAGTTCATAGTATTCAACATCCCGCAATTGTGTTAACGCGGAGGGAGCTTTTTAGGCCCTACGGGGTCCATTTGTCTGACCCTGGTAACGATTTATTTTTGAAAGATCACAGTTGGGATTGTGGGGTGTCATTAGGTCTAGGTGGGGGGGAGCGACTAATCAAGTGCATTGTCGCCCCCTGTGGCAGGTTTTGGTGGGCATCCAGAGCAGTTGTTAGGGTTGGTGAGCATTCAGAGGCACTGTTGTGGTGATTGGTAATACCTGAGGCTCCCAGCTGTAAGTTTAACGGCCTCAGCTGGAGGGATAAGGGTTACCTTTGAGGTCAACCTTCCTCACCCACTCGGAGATAAACGGCATGAGGAGGGGTCGACACCAGAAGGCCTCCCTACCCAAAAGGCGTAAGCCTGTGGGGTGGTGAATGGCTCGCCCATATATAAGAGTTGGATGCCCGCATAGGTTTTCCCATACTGCAGATCTATAATAAAGTGGCCCTGTTTTAAATCCATACTTCATGTCTCATCTTGTTATTTCACACCCTCCACTACCCGCAATGTTGCTTTTTCCTTTCTTCTATCCCAAGGTGGCATTTTCATGATGATCAAGGTTTTCCCAGCACCTGCTGAGATTCATGGTGTGGTGGTAAATGATGGCATGCAGGTGCTCTTCATGACATAGCCATGCTCCCTAGGAGAGCCCCAAAATTCAAATGTTATGAAATGCAAAAACAGTTCTAGCAATTTTGTCTCCACCAAAAGCAGGTCTTTTGTAAAGCTCATGGGTCTTAATTTCTCCTTGAAGACAAAGCCATCCCAAAATGATTTGCATGACAATGGGAAACAATGTATTGTCACTGGGAAAATTCATTCCCCCCCCTCCACCAATGTGAGAACTGCAGCTAAGTTCAGAGGGAAGAGGAAATTCTAAAGGAGGTAGCAGATGACATCACCATTCCTGTTAATCAAAAAATGCTGGGACTGTATCCCTGAGTGACCTTGTTCCACTACACCACTGGCCGAGATCTGTTTAGCTTTGTTTCTTACACTCATTTTTCTAACTTTAGCACAAGCAATAGATGAAGGATATCCTTTTGTAATTTTTTTAAAAAATGTAGTTACCTTAGCATTTTCCCAGCTGCATTTCTATCCATATCTATATATTATTACGAAATGATTTTCCTTTAAGATCAAATGTGAACAGATGAAAAGCAGGACAGTGGGATTTGTGATTAAATTAAAAGCAATCCCCCCCCCACAAAGGTTGGCAAGGCTTTGTGAATCTGATCACAGCACCTTCTTTGTATGAATGAGTTCTAATGTCATTAAGTACCTTATCTTAATAAGCCTCAATTCCAAGATAGTTCAGAAGAATTTCCTTCATGAAATTAACAGATTCAGATCGTTTTAATGCATAAAGCAACTGATTCTTCTAAATTGGTGGATAAAGACTATGTTTTTTTTCTTTTTCTTTCTTTTTAAAATTATATAAAGAGAGCCTGGACTGAACAAAAATAAAAGCTAATCCAGCCGACAGCTATGGTAGGAGAGTCTATGGTGTTTATACTTGCAATCATTGTGGTCAAGTTTTCTTTGTGTAGAAAAAGCTAGGATAAACACAAGACGCGATTGCTGCAATTAGGGAATTTGTGGATCACTTTCTTTAGAGATGTGATGAGCTTCTTGGCATGGTTTATATCTGCTAAAAGTCCCTTCAAATTTTACTTTCATGCAATTTCTTGTTAAATCTTTTTCCATTAGCAAAAAGCCAACTAGTACACTTTAAGCCGCTCATTTGAAAAAGCTCCCAGACACCTCACCAAACAATGTTATAAGGACAGGTGCTGCATTTTTCTACACTTATGCAGATAGTAGTATAATACGATGACCCACCATGGGTTATTCAACCCACAGTGAGGCTGTGGTGTGTTCATAGTGTGTGCGGCCACCATTTTGAATATGCAACCCTGGCTCAAGGGCTGTTATGCAAACCCAGCGAGCATAGGTTATATGAAGATTAAAAAGCCTTTGCATAACCTACAGTCTATTTGGTTCTCATGTCACAGCAACCCTGAGCAGGGGTTGCTTATGCAACCTGGGGCACATCATGGAGCGTTGTCCAAACCCAGTCATTGGCTGAATTCTGACAACACGATAATCAATGGTGGGGTAATAATCAGCTTTACAGTTGTTCATCTAGGGGATACTCCCCACACAACATGGTAATAAATAATTAACTGTGGTGTGGATTAGGATCAGCGCTGAGTTGACTATGGCAGCATTCGGACGACACGATAGTCAATAAAACTGACGATTGTTTCCCCCTCCTCCCAGCTGCTTATTGTGTAGTCCGAATTCAGCCATTGTCTTTTTCTAGATGGCCAGGCAGCAGCAGTGGCTAGGGTCAGATCTACACCAAGCAGGATATAGCAGCATGAAAGCAGTATATAAAAGGCAGGAGCCACACAACTGCTTTATAGCATTATTGAAGTGCACTGACAACTGTTGGGGCCCATTGACACAAACCATATACCGCTATGTCTTGCTTGGTGTGGCTCCTGCCTTTTATATCCTGCTTTCATACAGCTTTCCTGCCACTATATCCTGCTTGGTGTAGATCTGGCCCTAGGATTGCCTTTTATCAGCTGGTAAGTCAGCTGCCCCATTTTCTTGAATCAGATCTGACCACTGTCATTCGTGCCCTAGCCATGTCCATATTGGATAACAGTGACGCACACTACATAGATGGGAAACTGTAAGTGGTTCAAAATACAGCTGCCAAGTTATTAATTCATTTACCCAGAGACACTTCTTGACCTTGGGTGCGTATGCTGTGGAGGTGCCTCTCACTTCGCTACTCCAATGGTCCTTTCAACTGCCATTCTCTTTAGTATTTCCTTGTTGAAGTTTCATCAACATTTTGCCTAATAGCAAGTATCTCTTCTATTCCCATTATAAATGTGCTATTCCCATTGTAAACCACAAAGGATGATAATTACCTTCATTTCAGTATCTATAAAATTGGACAGGTGCAGGTCCTTCGCACTCCTGCATTGAATACTGTTATTCGTTTCCCATATTGTTCCTCCCCCACTGATCTCTGATGTCAAAAACATTTTGTATTTTCTATTGAAAATATTTCTTTGAACTGTATAAAAAAAATAAAAATAGGGGAGATCATAATGGAATTGTGCAGCTGGAATACTGAGGCCCAGAGTTCAGTTTCTGTTTTTTTAAAAAATCAATGTGATCATCTGGGTAGGATTTTGCTTCTTAGTACAGGAGGGCAAAGGGACAGCACAATTTTATGTTTTTAAATACTTTCCGTGATCATTGTGAAATGTGCCTTCTTCGAGTTAACAGCAGAGGGAGAGCCTCTCCAAACGTCATTATACCCCAATCAAGCCTCTTTTAATATAATAAAAAAGCAATTAACTTGAATTAATTTCCCCAAGTTTGAATTGCTTCATTTTTATTGGAAAAGGCTGATTTCATTTGAGCAGCCAGCGCTTTTCCATTACTGGAGGTAAACTGGAGCAGGGAGGAGGGAGTTCTCCATTGTCCTTCTGTTCCTGGCTTTTCTAAAGCTGCCCACTGAACTTAATTTGAGCCAAAACCCATCAGGGATTACTTCTGATCTGTTTCCAGTGACAGGGCTCACTGCTAGGACATGTGAAGTAATAATAAAAAGAGAGTGCCTCTGATCATGTGCAGAGTGCCTTTCCACACCACTCAAACAACTATAAACTTTTCCTATATGTTTAGAATTAGTGAAATAACTTCTCAGACAGAAAGTGTGATTTCATAGACACATACACATATGTATGTATCTCCTTGGGAATGTGTTTTCAGTTTCTCATTTCTGAGGTGTAGTAGCATAGTATAACTTAGGGATTATGAAACTTTGCCAGCAAATCAAGAAACAATTGGAATATCCCCAAGTATAAAGAAAAAGGCAACCCACCTGGTAGTACTGCATGTATGTGGACAGAGGAGGGTTTTTATTATTTTATTTATTTATTTATTTATTTATTTATTGCATTTTTATACCGCCCTATAGCCGAAGCTCTCTGGGCGGTTCACAAAAATTAAAACCATAAAACCATTTTAAAAATATAAAACAAGCCACAATCCAAAAACAACAAATAACATACAATCTAAAAACACAACCAGAATAAAACCAGAATAAAACCAGCAGCAGGAATTAATACAGATTAAAATACAAATTTAAAACAGCAAGGATTAAAATTGAGTTAATTTAACTGTTAAAATACTGGGAGAATAAAAAGGTCTTCACCTGGCGACGAAAAGAGTACAAAGTAGGCGCCAGGCGAACCTCTCTGGAGAGCTCATTCCACAGCCGGGGTGCCACAGCGGAGAAAGCCCTCCTCCTAGTGGCCACCTGCCTCACTTCCTTTGGCAGGGGCTCACGGAGAAGGACCCCTGTAGATGATCTTAGGGTCCGGGCAGGTACATATGGGAGGAGGCGTTCCTTTAGATAACCTGGCCCCAAGCCGTTTAGGGCTTTAAATGTTAGTACCAACACTTTGAATTGGGCCCGGACCTGGATCGGCAGCCAGTGAAATTGGAAAAGGACTGGCGTAATATGGTCTCGTTGGCCATCATTTTCAATGTTAGACTTACATTCATGTCATTTTTTCATTCAGTGGAGTTATGTTAGTTTAATCATTCATTCATTCATTCATTCATTCATTTTTACATTGATAGTAATGGGATGGACAGCCACCCGCTGCAATCTCCTGTCCAGGGGGACCATATGAAAAGGAGGACAAGGCTTCTGTATCTTTAACAGTTGCATTAAAAAGGAAATTTCAGTACATGTCATTATTATGCATGCAGCACCTGGTGAAATTTACTCTTCACCACAACAGTTAAAGCTGCAGGAGCCATGTTCTTTTTTGTATCTGGTCACACTAGGCAGGGCTCCTGCAGCTTTAACTGTTTTGGTGATGAGGGAATTTCACCAGGTGCTGCATGCATAACAATGACACCTGCTGAAATTTCCCTTTCAATACAACTGTTAAAGATACAGAAGCCCTGTCCTCCTTGTCATATGGTCACCTTATTCCTGCCTGTGACTTTTACTGCCTACCTTTGTTTTCCATCCAAACGGAATGAAAGTTGGAAGTCAATTTAAATGATTCATTATTCTTAAATATCATCCTTTTAATAGTTAATTCCAGTGGTGAGTGCTGACAGAATGGAGCCAGAGTCAGTCCAAGAAAAACAAGAGAGAGAGAGAGAGAGAGAGAGAGAGAGTCAGTGATTGGCCCAAAGTCACCCACTGAGCATCGTGTCCAAGCAGGAAGTTAAACATGGGTCTTCCCAGTCCCAATCCAACATCCTCATCACTACACTGCTATGGTTCTCCATTGGGCCTTTTCAGATTTGAACCCTGAAGAGCCCTGTCCTCCTATCCATATGGTCACCCTATTCAGGTCCCACTTGTATTGTCGTATTGCCAGAACTTCCAAATCGGTCTTTTTTGGATTATGCAAAAGTGTGGAAGCTTTTAATTTAATTAGCAAATGTTAATTTTTAGCAGAAAAAGGCATAATACTTCCTTTTTAAATTCTGTAATACAGTAACAAAAACAGAATCTAAACGGTTTTACAAAATAAAAAATACCTTAAATCTTTGTCCCACCAATAAAGATCTGTCTTCAATGATTAAAATTGCTCCCACTGATTAATCAGCTAATTACAAACTAAAAGTTGAAGCCTGAACAATTTGTAATACCAGATTAATTCCCTTTGGAAATGGACATAGAACAATTTACTCCTTTAAATTCTTTGGTACATTGCATAGAAAATCTAAAAAGGAACCTAAGACCATTTGAAAATCAATAGGCCAATTCATACTGTATTACTGCACATTTTATGGGCACATTCTATAATCATCATCTAAAACTTTGATGTAACATCATTTTTATAACCTAAAATGTAATTTATGTTTCTTATCTGAGATGATCCACAAGAAAAAAAAAGTGATGACTACCACCATTATTTTTGATACCCATGAAATACTTCAGCTGTATAAAGTAAGGGCTGTTTTGTTCCTACTAAGCTGATAGGGCTTTCACTGAATAATATGTAATTATGCAAATAGGCACCCTTAGAAAAACAGAAGAACATTCCTGTATCATCCGTATGATTCATGTATCATGAAAGGTCACTCAGTAGTTTGATAGGTTTTCCTACAAATTCTATCTGCTTAAATTCTGCCATGCAATTGTATATAATAACTTGTAATAAATTATCCTTGGGTAGAGGAGAGGGTTAAAAATTTACATTTCACTATGAATTAGAAGACTGGTTACAATTTTAAGATGCTTCACTGACAAATTGAAAGGAAAATGCAAGGTACTAGGATTTGAATTAACATTATAGCAGAGAGACTTTTTTCATTTGCAGATTTTGGAGTTTAAAGTAAAAAAGAATTGCCACCTATTTTTTTTTTTTTTTTTTGGCAATACCCGGTTTTTGAGGTAATTTCTTTTTATTCTTCACCCCCCATGAATGGTCAAAAATAGTCGGAGCAAAAATTTCAGCTGAGCTCGTTCATCCTTTTAAATCATGTGCTCTGTTAGGACCTTAGTCAGAACTGTTTAAGGTACTAAAATTTGGATTAGGAATGGGAGTCCTTCTCCTTTAATCCAGCCTGGAGTTTTTCCTACAGCATGGGTTATAAATAATAGAATGAGGGATACTCGGAACTTGACATTTTATTTTTATCTTCGCATGCAAACATGGTATTTTTTTTAACTCCAGTTCCTGTATTTTTCTCGTTTCCATTTGATCCACTGTTTAATACAACTTAAATATTGGTAGTATATTGACCTCTACAAATGCCAACTCATAGACTTTGACTATATTTAAATTGCTGCTACAATATCTTGAATTGACAAGAAGCCCACCACTTCTTGTTGAAAAGTAAAACTAATTTAGCAACTCATATGTAGAGATTGCCCTTAGAACCAGACATCATGGGGTGCATTGCTGACGTTATTACACTGACAAAGCACATGGAAGCTGATGTCTCTGCTACATTCAAGGAATATGAAGAGCTGGCCAACTGCAATAACTTATGGAACAAGGAGGGAAGTAAGCACCAACAAACTGGTGAAAAAAGGAGAGCAAAGCTCTACTTAAGATATTTTTAATGATTTTATGTTTGTATTTTAGTTTTGTGTAGCTCCTGACGAAGGTTTTGTAACCGAAACGCGTCGAGCATACAGAAGATAAGATAAAAGAAATAAAGAAAAATATATTTTTACATAGCACCAGAGCTTTGCTCTCCTTTTTTCACCAACTGCAATAACACAAAAACAGCATTTCCCTCACCTCCATAGAGAAACCAGGGGATCATCTACACCTAAGGGTGTGGAGGGAGGAAGGGAGGGAGGGAGGGAGGGGGAGGATAGCAGACTTACCTGTTTCCACGATTCTCCCCCAGTGTCTAGACAGCAGCGCGGCATCCTGGAATGGAAGAGGGATGTCACAGCCACCATTTTTTAAAAAGAAAAGAAAAGAAGAGGAGCCGCACATGGCCCCGATCCAGCAAAAGAAGGTAAAAAACAAAATCATGCCCAAACCCCTCCCACCATCTTGGGAATGGCGAAATTGCTGCCCCCCAACCCCATGGGCATGGAGCCACCCCGCATGGCTCTGTGCCCATTTTAGACCTGGGATGCCGTGCCACACCTGGTGTGGTCCTCAGGATGGTCCAGGGACCATGGAAAAACCGGGAAATCCCTGGTTTCCATTATCCCAGGCTTGTCCCTAGGTCATCCCGGGTTGATCCCAGGATCCCCTGTGGGTCATATGGATGCATAGGGACAACCTATGGATGACTCCGGGATAAATGCCTGGTGTAGATATGGCCCAGGATTAGAATCCCTGGTCATCTGCTGTAATGAATTCTCTAGGCACTTTGAGGAGAAAGTTCCTTGTATTCACTCAGAACTTGATGCCACAGTTATCGCAGAACCTGGGGAGGTGTCCAATGCCTCGTCTGGTCAAGTTTCCTGGGATCAGTTGTTGCAGCCTGATGATGTGGACAAGATGCTTGAATCAGTTCATCCCACCATTTGTAAGCTTGACCCTTGCCCATCTTGGCTAATATGATCTAGCAGAGGTGGATTGATTGGGTGGCTCCAGGGGGTGGTGCCTGCTGCCTTGAAAGAGGCTGTAGTGCAACCTCTCCTGAAGAGGATCTCCCTGGACCCAAAGGTATGTGAGAACTACCACCTCATTGCTAATATCCCTTTTTTGGGCAGGGTGCTTGGGTGTGTGGTGGCTGGGCAGCTTCAGACGTTCTTGGAGGAATGCATTTCAGTCTAGATTCTTAGACACAGTTCAGTCTGGTTTCAGGCCAGGGCACGGCACTGAAATAGCCTTGGTTGCTCTGACTGATGACCTACTCCAGGTGAAAGATAGGGGGAGTGCTACCCTGTTGACCTTCCTATCTCTCAGCGGCTTTTGATACCATTGATCATGGTATCTTACTGGACTGGCTCTGCAAGATGGGAGTAGGAGGCACTGTGTTACAGTGGTTCAGCTCCAACTTTCAGGGCCGATTCCAGAGAGTGGTACTGGGAGATTCCTGTTCCATCCCATGGCTATTAAGCTGTGGGTGCCACAGAGCTCTATTCTATCTTTCAAATATTCATAAAAAATACAGGGTTTCCCCAATTGTTATGATTTTTTTCACACATGCCTAACATTCTTCCAACTCCACTGTCAGCTATTTTCAAGTCTCTTCTGCTTACTCGCAAGTTATCGGATATCGGAACAATACAATACACATCCCTAGTTGGTGGTTCCCGAGTCCGGGAATTGGGTAAGTGACCTGTTCTGGATGGGGTTGCACTCCCTCTGAAGGAGCAGGTGCATAGCTTGGGAGTACTCCTAGCTCCATCCTTGTCACTGGTGGATTTCATGGAGTGAAGTACTTGGGGTCAGCTTCAGCTGATCCACCAGCTACAGCCTTCCCTGGAAAGGGATAACCTAGCCACAGTAGTCCATGCACTGGTAACTCCCAATTAGATTACTGCAATGCACTCTAAGTGGGACTGCCCTTGAAGAAGACTCAGAAGTTGCAGCTGGTGCAAAATGCAGCTGGAACATCCTATAAAGACAAATCCTATAAAGACAAATGGGATACAAATGTTTTAATATATTAATGATAATGAATAAATAAATATAACCTCTTTTGAAGTTAAAATAGAGCAACATTTTCACATATATAAACTACTAGGTGTAATAAACAGCTAACACAGAGAGATACACATAAGCCATGCATTCATCCTCCTCCCCCTTCCCACAACACACACTATTACCCTTGTACAGGGATCCCAAACCATTTTGGTGGGCACATTTGGAATGTTGACAGTGCCATAAGCATTTTCACAAAATGGCTGCCCTGGGGCATCTTGCCCATTCATAAAATAGCTGCTATGTTAGTCATAGGCAGTCACAGAGTACTTGTTTCTCAGAAGCCAAACTGGTGAGACTAAAAGAAAAGCAACTTGATCAAGAACTTAAGTAAAAGGCAGAGATCCGTTCTGAGCTCCAAAATACAAACACACCCTTTTGAGCTCAAGTACAGGTGGAACTGGATGGCAGCACTTCACTTTGTAGCAAGCTAGCCTTCCAGTTAAACAAAATAAATAAGAAAAACTTAAGAACTAAATATCAGGAGGACCAGATAGCCTGGTGGTCGTCATGGGACATGACCATGGGACATGACCATGGGGACATGAATGTCCACAGGAACCACACTGGACACTCCAGCGCTATGGGTAAAGCATGGATGAGCATCCTGCCTTTATGTCCTCCTGCATATCCCCTTTGCCATTCCTGCAGACACCAACCTCCCCCCACAAAATATTGGGAGCTGAACAGTTGCTTGGAAAGCCTAGGAGGAGGTATGTGTGCATGCCAACATGAGTTGATGTCCTGCTCCATCACACCTCTTCATTCTAAGAGAGACATGTATTACTGCACCTTTAAACTGGGTTAAACAAAAGGATTATTTTCCTGGAACCAAAAATGTAGCAATCTCATGGTCAATTAGCACCATGAGCCAGATGTAAGATGTGTCATCTTCTTTTAAACCTTTTCTTGTTCTCTACTTTTAAAAATATCATTCAAACTGATTTCTTCCACAACGTGCTATTTTACTTTTGGTTATTATAATTCTGGGCCTGGAATTCATTCACACTTGCCTTTCTATGTCTGCTTGCTTGTATAAACTACTGAGAGTTTGGGATACCACACAATTATTGGGACTTCTTTGGGTTCTTTTTGTACTTTTTATTTACAGCTCGTTCAAATGAATCTGGTGGTGGCAACTCTTAAAATGAGTTTTATAAAACCTTATGGGTCCCATCACACTAACTTTGAACCAGATCCTTCACAGCTGTCAAATACTATAAAATACCTAATACCATTTTGTTTCATCTATCAAATACTATAAGATACCAACACCATTACATGCTGACATCATATTTTGGTTAGATTTTGAAATACCATTGCATGACAGCTACCCAAAACAAACATATGCTAAAAAAAGAAATGCATGGCAACTACGAACTACTATCAAATATCAAGTACTGATATTATAGGATTTCAAAGGCATGCATTGTTTGGTAAATACTGGAATATCACTTGATATTCAACATTCAAATTCAGAGAGAATGATGAAGGAAATTTGGGGGATTAAATTTGTTCCAGCTCCAAATAAAATATTATCCATAATATTCTAGAAAACTTGAATCCATAAATACCCAAGGCCATAAACCTAGCCCTTCACAACTATAGATTCCACACTATGAATGGGCAAGGCCCAAGAGAATGCCAGAGCTATCAATCAACACATTCCTATGTCTGTTCTTTTATATAAGTGTTCATATTTCCCACAAGTGTCTCAAAATTTTAGTCTTATCCTGGTATTCTCCAGCTGTTCCATTTTAGTCTCATCTAGAAAATTGTCTGCGTTTGGCACCACTTGAACAGTAATTCATCAACCCCCAACATGGCACTGACAAACAGTACTCATTGCAACCTCTGGTAGCCCTGTTCCCTTTTGCAGAAATTGGCTCTTTGTAGCATCTTTCATCCTGGGGAGACACCAATCATTTTTTAGGGAAAGGAAAAATCATGTTCATTCAGACATGCCAAAAAGGAATCTCTGTCACTCCCCGATACGTGAGGTGATGCAACTAGGCACACCATCCAAAAACTTCCCTCTCAGATCAGGTTGTTGAATGATGCATAAGCCATAGGGCATGCCATCAAATACTGAAACATAAAAATCTACAGCGGAAGGAGCACCATGACAGGCTTTCCTGCCACCGCCACTGCGCCCACTGAGCAAAGCATGAGCGGCAGGTTTAGGGCCACCTGGGAGCGTCCGCCCCCTCTTCCAAGGTAAGCTGTTTTTTAAAAACAACTTTTTAAAATGGGGGGAACAAAGGTGGGAGGTCTGTGGAGGCACGGAGTTGATGCAGCGAGCTTATTTATTTATTTATTTTATTCCATTTATATACCGCCGCATAGCCGAAGCTCTCTGGGCGGTTTACAAAAATTAAAAACATTGAACAATTAAAACACCAATATACAAAATTTAAAAGCATAAAGCATAAAAACAAGTTAAAATTACAATATCCTTCTGGGTCAAAGCACAACAACAACACAAAAACACAAAAAAACCTCATCATATGCTGTTAAATGCCTGGGAGAAGAGGAAAGTCTTGACCTGGCGCCGAAAAGATAACAATGTTGGCGCCAGGCGAACCTCGTCAGGGAGATCATTCCATAATTGGGGGGCCACCACTGAAAAGGCCCTTTCCCTTGTTGCCACCCTCCGTGCCTCCCTTGGAGTAGGCAACCGGAGGAGGACCTTCGATGTGGATCGTAGTGTACGGGTAGGTTCGTGTCGGGAGAGGCGTTCCATCAGGTATTGTGGTCCCAAGCCGTGTAAGGCTTTATGGCTCGATGGCCCACCGCTTTCCCTGCCCAGCCCATGGCGACCAATCAGTGGTCGCCATAGACTGTGGCACACCTCCCAGAAGCTCCGGAGCAAGAGCAACCAATGGCAAATGCCATCGTTGCATTGCTCCAAGCTAAAAAAGTCAGGGTAAATGACCGACGTTTTTAGAGCGGAGCTTTGGGGCTTTGCCCCTAGATGGCTTTGGAGTGGCGGCAGCATCATGTAAATCACCTGCAGCCACTCTGAAGCCACCATAGGGAAAAGTGCCCGTCTAGAGGCACCCTAGGTCATCCTGCAAGGGAAATTCCTCAGAAAAGAGTTTGTGGGTGATCAGCACTCCAAAGAAGAACACCAGTCACTTGCAAATCACACTTTGTAGAGGAGTTGTAGCTCAGTGGTAGAACACATGGCTTGCTTGTGGAAAGTCCCAGGTTCCATGCCTCACATCTCTAGGTAGGACTGGAAGACTCCAGTTTGAAAGCCTGGACAGCTGCTGCCACTCAGTGTAGATCAGGGATGTTAAATCTCTTAGCTGGAGGAATGAATTCCATTTCAGAAAAGCTTCGGGGGGGGGGGGTTAGTCCAGTGGTTACTGGGGCAAAAAGTGTGGGCCTTCAAATACCAGCACAAGGCATTTCATGCTTTTAGAATGGGGGGGGGGGGTTGTACAAAAGCTGGGAAATCACCAAATGATCAGTGGTTGTGGGAAAGGCAATGGAGCCAGGGGAAGGGGGCATAGCCATCCAGATTGGGATCCCAGGAGGGCCGAATGTGGCCCCTAGGCCTTAGGTTCTACACCCCTATTGTAGATAATCCTAAACTCAATAGACCAATGGCAGCTTCCTGTGTGCATGTGCACACATGCCTGCAATTTACTAATCCAAGCACTGCTACGCAGGATGGGCAGGATGTTACAATGCTCCATTCCTTTGCAATGGAGCACTGGTACTGTTTCCTGCTTGGATGAAAATATCACTGCTTAGAACAATGTCTGTAAAAATATCTAAAGAGGGGTATGGTATTGTAGTAATTTGGAGTGGCCATTGGGGGAAATGCCCATTTCTTTTCCCCCTGTGCTGATCCTCTATGGTATGTACAGAATAGCAGTGTACAGCATGGAGATAGCTATGATTGGGCAGTGGCTTGTGAGGCTTTAGCACAATCAACATAATGGTCAGTCATAGTAAAGCCTCAATTGCTCTGGAAAGCTAATGACTCACAAGAGTCCTTGGACACAGTACTTGGAATTGTCATGAGCTCTTTTCTTTCTACGTTTCATTTCAAATCAGAGAATTGAAGCACAGGTTGGCAAAGATGCAAGAACAACTGGTACAATATTAAAGGTATCACAGGACAAGAAGTTAATAGAAATAGGTTTTACAGTTCACATAATATTCAGTGCCAGACCAGAGAGAGAGAGAGAGAGAGAGAGAGAGAGAGAGGTCAGCATGGAGAAGTAACACGGAACATTTTGTTGTCCAAATAAAACAGATGAATGGATTATGTTATGCAACATCCCAAAAATGAATTATGCAACATCACAAAGCATCACAGAAGTTTTCAACAAGGATGTGTAATTAGGACCCAGTGAAATCAATCCACTATTCCACCTTTAGTTCACTGCAATTTATGGTCATATGAATCACTAGCAGCCCCTGCAAAACATTGGCTGCTCCTTTAATATCTTTCAAGGTGTGTGTGTGTTGGTGAGAAAGAATTTCTTTTCTTCTGCTACTCCCATACTCCTTATATTCATATGGGGCAGGACCAATCTTTACTTTTCTTCCATCATTCTTTTCCATAGCATAGGAGGGAAGGGTGGAGTGCAGGAGCTCAGAATAGGAAGAGATGTTCCTACCCTCTTCCCATGCCTCCCTCTCTAGCAGCGGCGCATCTCATCGCATGCTAGATGTTTCCATAGAGATGACGAACAAAGAAACACCATTGTGGTGGCCTCTATCGCCACTTAATCTGGAACGTTCCAGGCCAAGTTGTAGTAGCAGTGGGGACAATGCTTTCTTTGTGCACCATTTGGAGGCGGTGCACATTGTGATTTCTGCCATGGGCGCTTAGTTCAAGATGTGCCCAAATCACTTGGCTAATGGCAGAAACAATGGCAACTATTTTGAGGTCAAAGGCAAGGATGTATGGTGCTAGTGGTGGTGGCGGCAGCAGAAACACACAGCAAGCATTGATCTTTCAGGGGGATCAGCTGACCTCTGTGCTCCTATTCTCTTCCTTCCCCCATCCAACTGGTCCTCCTCCCAAAGCTAGTTATACAGTCCCCCACCTGCAGTATGAAGAAATACAGTCCCATAAAGACTGTACCATGTGCTATTTCTGAAGGTTTAAATTGGTCATGTTCTATTGACATTTGTGAACGTGAATTGAGTAAATGCACATTCTAAACCCTGCATTTGGAATATACATGTGCCTAAGTGTGAATATCCTTTCCCTAATGCCGTCCCTTTCTTTCTTAGAACTATTTTCTCTCTGCCTGGCTGAATTACAGCATTTTAGAAATGAAGGTTGCCTGATCTATTAAGAAAATGGAAGGATATTGTTTGTTTGATTGATATATATATATATATATATATATGCACAGACACACACACTGAAATTTTCTTGGCAAACCTGATACTGCTTTCTTGCAAGATCCCACTGCTTCAGAAGCATGACTTCCCCGAGGAAACGCTAGATCTTGCAACAGAAATATCTTTGAATCTTTCAGATAGCCAGTCCTCAGGGAAAGGTTTAAGAAAGGATCAAAGCTTGTCCTTTCAGCTTGAATTATTCCATTACAGCCGAATGTGACATAATTACAAAAGATGCTGGACGTGGAATCTCATCAGGATTATCTGACACTCATCTTTGTTGAAAAAGTCTCCCCAGCTGTTGCTCCGATAGCACAAATGTGACAGGAGCGCAGAGCGCAAAAGTACTTCTAAGTGACCACTGCTTTGGGGGCTGGCGTCTGTTCCCTGGGCTGCTTTGCAACTTTCCAGTTACCATGAAGATCAACATTGAATAAGTTCAAGAGATGAAGGAACGTGTTTACTGTTGCCGTTTCTCCAGCGAATATCCATTAGTTGCCTAGAAAATATAAAAACGATATCACCTTTGGTAGTGGGTCTCCTTGCTGAAAACAAGATATTTGGTTTTTTACTAGAAATGTTTACGCTTAAACACACACACTTGCATCAATATTGTTTATTGGCCATAGGCCCAATCCACAGCCAAGTTGTCCTGCACAACCTGATCAAACTGAATTCATCTGGATTGGATTTAGCCAGAAGAGTGTGCCAGATAACTTTTAACTGTTATTGACAAACAAAGAAAAGCAGCAATGGCTGAATGTACAGGGGTGATCTTACCTATATAGTGACGAAATGAGAGGCACTAAGAAGACAACATAACCTCAAGGGGTGGTTAGTTCTGTGCCAACATTAGACCTTACTGGAATTGTGTTTTATTTTATTTTTTAAAAAAATGTAACTGACTATATTAAACGGTTGCCCAAATCATGTATCAGATATTCTTAGCTACTTGAATATAGAATTGATGTTGAGCTTGCTAACAGCAGTAGAAATGTTGATTCCCTACTACTGGAAGGATAAATATCAGCCCCACATAATGTTGATTCCCTACATAATCCCTTCCGGATAGCTATCATACTGTTTGGGATCTTGCCTATATGACCAGCTGACTCTGTTGGAAGGAAGACCGACAGCCAACAAATCAATTCAAAACTAAATTTTGTTTATTGCATATTGGAGTGAAACAAAGATTCTGACCATGTAAATAAATAAATAAAAAATTAATCCCTTTCATGCTCTAATTCATTTAAATTGTAAACATACTTTTAAAAAGAAGAAAAGATGCTCACCTGCAAAATGACTACAAAAAAGGATTCATTTTTCTCCTGATGTTCAGCGCCTGGAATTGAAATGGTAAGAAGCGAATTAGAGAATTTATATATATATATATATATATATATATATATATATATTCCTATTACTATGTTTATGACAGCAGCTCAATTGTAAAGAAGACAACATCAAACACCCAGTGTTGAATAATTACCTACGCCAAAGGAATTGGTGGCTTGCTTGTTTTTTTAAAAAAAAACCAAGAAACTTTATTTCCCTTCCCTTGTCATGGATTACATTTTCTTCATACATTATTAATGAAGTTAAACTACTAGTAACATGCCAAATGTGCTGTATGGGAGATTTGTGCCTAATCCAGCACAAAACAGGCCCAGTCACATAATGACAGGGGAAGAAAGAAGAAGAAAAAAAGAACAAATGTCAACAGTTTCACATTGGGACTAGATTAAGCAGACCATACTTACTGATTTCTTACACAGGGATTAGTTTGCTCTTAGTGCTAGGCAAAGGGAAGCCACACTTCTATATTATGAACACGGCCTACACATTACAATAAAATAAAAATAAATGAAAGGAGACCAGAACCCCTCTGACCTGCAGAAAAGCCATTTATTAATATTAGTCTTGTGCTATCTTTGGGGTAAGGAACTGCACAAGGTGATTAGATGGACAGATGATAGAGAGATGTACTACTAATCATGTATTAATCGCATGTAATGGACTTATATGTTGAAATAGAGAAAGGGGCCATGCTTTTAGCCCTACACTCATTCAGCATCTCCTTCCCCCAACATCTTCGCGTTGAGCATGATCATCTACAAAGGAACCCCAATGTTAGGCTGACCATATGAAAAGGAGGACAGGGCTCATGTAACTTTAACTGTTGTAGAGAAAAGGGAATTTCAGCCAGTGTCATTTGTATGCAATTAGTTCCTGGTGAAATTCCCTCTTCATCACAACAGTTAAAATTGCAGGGGCCCTGCCTTCTTTTGTATATGGTCACTAGTGTATAGTGCCTGCAACTTTAACTGTTGTGATGAAGAGGGAATTTCACCAGGAACTAATTGCATACAAATGACATTGGCTGAAATTCCCTTTTCTCTACAATAATTAAAGTTACATGAGCCCTGTCCTCCTTTTCATATGGTCAGCCTACTCAACGTGTGAGTAGCAGTTCGTGTGTAGGGGATCCGCACGAGGACATCTGTGCAACCAGATCTCTTGGTCATGCAGAACTCCTACATACAAGGAGCTGCCCCCGTCTTGGGGTTCCTTTTCAGACAACTGTGCTCATTGATTGTGCAGATGTCAGAGGAAGGGGGCACAATGTCAGGGGCAGGACTGAAAGGGCCACAATGTTTTAACTGGGTATGTCCATTGCTGGAAAATCCAGGGTTGGGTTGTTGTTGTTGCTGTTGTTTTGACTCAATGATATTCTGCAGCACGTGCGACTTGATTTTCATTTGTGAGCTGAGCTGCAGGCTTTCCCCTGAACTCTGGGAATGTTTTTGTGCATGTGTTTAACGATGTCGATACAATACAAAAACCTACGATAATCATCGAAGACGATAATTTTCGGGCGATTTTTTCATTTTATCGGACTGCCATATACCTATAACTTCTGTATTTTAAAAGTTAGAGGCTTGAAATTTGGTCACAATGCTTATGGGGTATGCCAAAGTATGTGTATGAAATTTGAGATCGATCCCTCCAACCCATGGTTTTATATGAATTTTTTAAAGATCGTTTCCGTTCTGACAGGTCTGAATGAACGCACGTGGCGAGCTGTCATTCTGATCTGTCAGAACTGAAATTATCTTTAATAAATTCATATAAAATTGAGGGTTGGAGGGATTGATCTAAAATTTCATACACATACTTAGGCATACCCCATAAGAACTGTGACCAAGTTTCAAGCCTCTAACTTTTAAAATACAGAAGTTATTGGCATTTTTTCTTTAAAAATAGGGCTGCAAAAATATCATTTTTTCATGATAATTATCGTGAAGACGATACAGTTCACCTATGATATGAATGAAGATGATATCTTTTTTTGGTCCGAAATGATGATAATGATAAATGACAATATTTTTTAGTGTGAACACCCCTAGCATTTATCTCAGAGGCAATTCATTTAACCTTGTATAGTTGCCATCTAGCCCTCCACAGTGTTATAGGTGGTCCCTAGCTGTTTCCACCACTTGTGAATTTCTACCAGCAGTGGTAAAAGTCAGCAGGTACCGTCAGGCACCACCACAAAGTTCAGTGATTATAAAAGGGTACCAACATAAGCAGTACATTTTAAAGGGATTCGTTCAGTGGGTTGCTGTTTTAATAAAGCTGTCTAGTGGCAGAATGCTTACATTTTGGAAATAATATCTTTTCTTGGGCTCAAGCCCTAATGAGAAGCATACCATTTGCCATGGGAGGATGCCTTGGTTCTTAAGCAAGTGGGAACAGGCTGCATTTGCACAGTGGTAAAGAAAAGACTATATATGCTCAGAAGTTCCTTTATATTGACACGATAGTGAATGGTGGGGTAATAATCAACTTTACAGTTGTTCAGCTAGGGGGTACTCCCCACACAACATTGTAATAAATAATCAACTGTGGTGTGGATTAGGATCAGCACTGAGTTGACTATGGCAGCATTCGGATGACACAATAGTCAAAACAACTGACGATTGTTTCCCCCACACCAGTTGTTTATTGTGTCATCCGAATTGAGCCATTGTTTTCTTTTAAAAAGAAACATGGATGAGATTGATAGGTGAGTGTGGGTAAAGAAAGAAGGAAGGAAGATCAACAGTTCCTGCTAGAGATTCATCTGCCCACCACCATCCTTTACACCAGCCCACCACCATCCTTTACACCACTGGCCACTAGCTGTGACTTGCAGAAAGGAATGCAGCTACTAATTGGTAATAGAGCAATTGGCTCTTAGTATAGCAGACAATGGCACAGCAAACAAATGGAAGGCGTATATGAACTGGGCCTTCTGTTCCATCGCTTTTTACTCATATATTTACTAAGCTGGAGTGGATACAGTTGAAGCTGTTTTGGGGGTTGTTCACACAGTGCTTTCCCCCAGTCAAGCAGCCCTCTCCCTCCTTTCTTTCCCCAGCCAAGAATATGACCCTGCAATCTTCTTCCCCAGGATAATTTATGCTTGAGACTGTAGAAAGTCCATCCCTTAAGACTGGGCAGTTGGCCTGTTTCAACAATGTGGTGATGAGCCTCCTGTGTAGTTTTCTCTTTCTCTTCTGGACATCCCTTTGAGCCAGGCTTCAAACTTCCTGAGCGATCGGATGACTTTTTTTCCTATTTCCAGCAGACGTTAGTTGAGCAGAGAGCTGCTTGGCTAACCTTCAGAGCAAGCTTGAAACTGCTTCCTTCCCCACCCTCCACCATGGACAATTTTTCAAATTAACCACCAGTTGATTGGGTTGTTGTTGTTTTTAAGTGCCAAATAAGTGTTTAACCGGGTAAAGATGCCAAGATTCTGTGGGGGTAGTGGGGGGAATAACTTTAGCATGGGGGGGAGGGGATAGTGTGCTCAAACTAGCTCGCTGTAGGGTGACCATATGGAAAGGAGGAGAGGGCTCCTGTATCTTTAACAGTTGCATAGAAAAAGGAATTTCAGCAGGTGTTATTTGTATGCATATAGCACCTGGTGAAATTCCCTCTTCATCGCAACAGTTAAAGCTGCAGGAGCCCTGCCCTCACCCTAGCTCTGTGTCCAAAGCAGGTATGTGTGTCACCAGGGAAATGAAGGTGGAGGGGAGCACAGCTTGAACTGCAGCAGGGGAAACAACGAAGCAGAAAAAAGCTCCATTAGTAGGGGTGCTGAACCTCAGCCCAGGGCCAAATTCAGTTTTGGAGCAGCTCTCAGGGGCTGCATTCCAATGGTGGGTGGGGCCAAAGGCAAAAGGGGTGAGGCCCAAACCACCAGCCTATTTTAGCTTAACACACTTACTGCTGGACATTAAGTCTTAGGAGAGGCATTTCAAACAATTTAGAATTGAGGTGGGGGAGACTGTACAAAAGCTGGGAAACCATTGATGGGTGGCTGGGGGTGTGGCCAGGGAAAGGGGCGTAGCCATGTGGGAAACCCAGGAGGGCTGGATTTGGCCCCTGGGTCTGAGATTCTGCGCCCCTGCTCTAAATGAACTCATTCAACTTGTCATTCAAGAAGATAATATACCAAAATGCAGACTAATTGCCATTTTATTTTTACTTTAAGCAATATTTTGAGGCTTTGCCTTCCCACACTCCTCTTTTAGGGCTCATTGTACTTTTTTTGCTATCCCTTTTTGTGCAAAAATTCAACCATCCCAGTGGAACATGAGGAATGAATGAGATGAAAAGGAAGAAAAGGAAAGTGTTTTTCATAGCTCCCTCCCCTGCTTTCCTTCTTGTTTACCTTCAAAATACTAAATACACCACCCTACTCCAGCCCAATTTTACCACCATTGTGATTCCACTAACAATACATTGTTTTTTGGTTTTTGTTTTTGTTTTGTTTTTTAAATGTACGTGGGAATCTCACTGAATGGGACACACGTTTGTAGAGTAATGCAGCTTTATTTGGCTTTTTTTTTCTATCCTTAAATCTTCAAGCATCCTGAGCTCTCAGATCCCAACCCAATGAGGTTGTGGGAATTTAAAATCTTTTTGTGATCTCTTCAGGCCTTCAATAATTTAGCAATTAGCAACTAGTAATTTCTGGTGCACATATGTTAAAACACTGGCTGTTGACAAGCCTGTCGTTTTATTAAATACATCTGCAGAAATCAAAGAGGGTGATTTCACTGTGGAAATGTTGGATGGAGCTAACATTGCTATAGGAAAACTCTTCATTTCCTTAGCTAGATGTTTGTGCTTAAACATGATAGTGATGAAACATGAAGATTCACGGGCTCACTGGAAACTGGTGTAATCGGGCCTTAAGTACACAGGTAGTTCATCTCCTGTCTTTCTTCAACTAGCTAGCTTTATTCAGGGAATAGTGCACACACTATGGGCCAGTTCACACTCTGTGATAAGTCACTGTGGGTTAATTAACAACAAGATGTGCATTGGCCACCATTTTAAATATACAAGCTGCAGTGGGGATGGGGAGGCACCACAGCTTGTGTCATGTGAACCTGGGCACTGAGAGTTATTTCAGGGGTAAACAAGCCTGGGATAACTGTAGAAAACCCACCATGGGTTGCATATTCAAAATGGTGGCCGGCATGCATCTTGGAGCCCTGTGGGTTAATTAACCCATGGTGGCTTATCATAATGTATGAACCAAGTCATTTGCTTGTTCATTATTTCCAGTGATTCCCAAGTGACCATGGAGAAGTTGAAAGATATGAAGAGTCTATTCTCTGTAGTATACACACATTTACACTGTATATTCTGGGGTTTTATCTGGAATTTCCTAGCATGATCAGAAACATCTTCAGCCCGTTCTGATACCTTCAGAGTAAGTCAATGCAAGGTCCCCATTCTGATACTTTCAGAGTAAGTGAATGCAAGGCAATTGGTGGCATCAGCTACTGTCAAACAATTTCCTACTCCCAAACAAGGCAATCAATCTAACTCAATGTTTCGTATAGAACCTGTTCATGGACTCATAGGGTTGGAATGGGATTAGAGGTCATCTAGTCCAACTGCTTGCTCAGTCCAGGATCTGCAATGCAGAAAGCAACTACAGATTCCTGACAGAGGGCCAACTAGCTTCTGCTTAAATACCTCTAGTGAAGGAGAGCCCACCACTTCCTGAGGAAGTTTGTCCCACTATCAAACAACATTCGACATCCTTCAAATATTTGAAGATGGCTAGCATGTTTCCGCTTAAGCTTCTCTTCTCTAGGATAAACAAACCCCACTCTTTCAAACATTCCTCAAAGGACTCTGTTTCCAGGCCCCTCACCATTCTGATCACCCTCCCCTGGACATATTCCAGTTTGTTAGTAGGCCAATGCCGGTGTTTGCCTGCATCGCCCATAGAGCTAAGGTGGGGACAAGATGTGTTTGAGCATGCATGCCCCACCCCCAGGTGTACCTATGTGCCTGGCTACCTCAAGCCTGGGGGGCAAATCTGGCCCTTCTGGAGCCACCACCCAGCTCTCTGGGGTTCCCCAGATGGCCATACCCTAGGGTGACCAGATAAAATTCAGGTCAGGGCTCATGTAACTTTAACAGTTGTAGAGAAAAGGGAATTTCTGCCAGTGTAATTTGTATGCAATTAGTTCCTAGTGAAATTCCCTCTTCATCACAACTGTTAAAGTTGCAGGGGCCCTGCCTTCTTTTGTATATGGTCACTCTAGTATAGTGCCTGCAACTTTAACTGTTGTGATGAAGAGGGAATATCACCAGGAACTAATTGCATACAAATGACACTGGCTGAAATTCCCTTTTCTCTACAACTGTTAAAGTTACATGAGCCCTGACCTGGATTTTATCTGGTCACCCTACCATACCCTCTTCCCCTGGCTCCTCCCCCATTACCACAACCTCTAATCATTTGGCTTGTGGCAGTGTTTTTCTCCTAAGGCTTAGTTATTGGGAGTAAGAGCTTTAATTTATAACATGCTGATATGTTTAGTCCTGTCCCTATTGACTTCAGGTCCAATGGATGTTCAAATGCAACCCTTTCTTACCCCCTAGAAATAAAAGCACACTTTTCAGAATTTGCTCCATATTTCCTTCATTATTTTTTGTGGTGGCTGCATTCTCCCTCCCCCCACATGCCCTGGAGTGAGGCTAGGTAAATGGGGTGTTGTGGAGGATGCAAAATGGGGACCAAGCTGCCAACACAATTGATGCTGTTGCCACTTGCAATGTCAGTGCAAAAAAAAAAAAAAACCCAAATAATCCTTATAGAAAAAAGGAAGAAGCTGTTATACAATTCTTTCCAATGAGAAATTGTTGGAGAATTTCTCCTCCCCCTAGATAAATTCAGTGAAATTGTTCCCCCCCCCCCAATATCTCTATCCACAAATAGGGTGGAGAATTTTGAGAGGCCACTTGTGCCCAGCTTTAGATTACTTTCTTGTAAAAGTATTTACTTATTTATTTATTATATTTGTATACCACCCCATAGCCGAAGTTCTCTGGGCGGTTTACATAGGATTAAAACAATTAAAAACAATATACAAAAATGAAAACAGCAAAAACATACAACATACACACAATACACACATACATTTAAAACTACTACAACAACCCAAAAAGCTACAAAAACAAAAACAAACCCAGGCTCCTCAGATATTGCCAAATGTCTGAGAGAAGAGGAAAGTTTTGACCTGGCGCTGAAAAGATAACAATGTTGGCACTAGGCGGGCCTCATTAGGGAGATCATTCCACAATTGGGGGGCCACCACAGAGAAGGCCCTCTCCCTTGTTGCTGACCTCCAAGCTTCCCTCGGAGTAGGCACTCGGAGGAGGGCCTTAGATATTGAACGTAGTGTTCAGGTAGGTTCATGTTGGGAAAGGCGTTCCGTCAGGTATTGTGGTCCCAAGCCGTGTAAGGCTTTATAGGTTAAAACCAGCACCTTGAATCGGGCTCGGAAACATACAGGCAGCCAATGCAAGCAGGCCAGAGTAGGTCTTATATGCTCGAACCTTCTGGTTCCAGTTATCAATCTGGTCGCTGCATTTTGCACAAGCTGCAGCTTCCGAACCGCCTTCAAAGGCAGCCCCATGTAAAGTGCATTGCAGTAATCTAACTTGGAGGTTACCAGAGCATAGACAACTGAAGCCAGGTTATCCCTGTCCAGATAGGGACATAACTGGGCCACCAACTGAAGTTGGTAGAAGGCCATTGAGGCCACCTGAGCCTCAAGTGACAGAGATGGTTCTAGGAGAACCCCCAAGCTACGAACCCGCTCCTTCAAGGAGAGTGCAACCCCATCCAAAACAGGTTGAAGACCCTTCATCCGGTCAGCAGAACCACCCACTAACAGTGTCTCAGTCTTGTCTGGATTGATTTTCAGTTCATTATCCCTCATTCAGTCCATTGTCGCAGCCAGGCACTGGTTCAGCACATCCACAGCCTCACCTGATGAAGATGAAAAGGAGAAATAGAGCTGCGTGTCATCAGCGTACTGATGACAACACACTCCAAAACTCCGGATGACTGCACTCAATGGTTTCATGTAGATGTTGAACAGCATGGGGGACAAGACTGACCTCCATACTGGAGACTCCACGGGGCCGAGCAATGTTCCCCAAGCACCACCTTCTGGAGCCGACCCCCCAAGTAGGAGTGGAACCACTGCAATGCAGTGCCTCCCACTCCCAACTCAGACAGTTGTCCCAGAAGGATACCATGGTCGATGGTATCAAAAGTCGCTGAGAGATCAAGGAGAATCAACAGAGTCACACTCCCCCTGTCTTTCTTCCGACATAGGTCATCATACAGGGTGACCAAGGCTGTTTCCGTACCAAAGCCAGGCCTGAAACCTGACTGAAATGGATCCAGATAATCAGTCTCATCCAAGAGTGCCTGGAGCTGGCTCTCAACCGCTCCAGGACCTTGCCCAGGAATGGAACATTTGCTACTGGCCTGTAGTTATTAAGATTTTCAGGATCCAAGGAAGATTTCTTTAGGAGTGGTCTCACTGCCGCCTCTTTCAGGAGGCCTGGGACCACTCCCTCTTGCAAAGAGGCATTAATCACTTCCCTGGCCCAGCCAGTTGTTCCATCCCTGCTAGCTTTTATTAGCCAAGAGGGGCAAGGATCCAATATGGAAGTGGTTGCACGAACCTGTCCAAGCACCTTGTCAACGTCCTCAAGCTGTACCAACTGATACTCATCCAAGAAAACAGGACAAGCCTGGGCTCTGGATACCTCATGTGAATAAAAGTAGGATAAAAGAGCAAAACTATGTTTCTATATGTGGTAGGCAATATTGTAATTTAAATTATGTTGCTCGATAAGCAATTATTTTGGTACAATAACTAACAAAGTGTGAGTATGTATTACAAGTACGTAACACTTGATGTTAGTATTCAGTAAAAGACATTTCTCTGTTTAAAAACCTAGGTACTCAAAATGGATTCAGAGGGACTAATAAATTGGTCCGGTATGTGTTAATCAATAATGTGAATGAATAACCAATGAAAAAGTGTCACTGGCCTGCCAAAGGGGAAATCATCCAAGAATGAAACCAGTGTAATAACACAAGTGCATTGTATCCTTCAGCAATTAAATGTAAAACATATTGGAGTGAGTAGCAATTCCCAGTGCTAAAATGTATGCTGCTCCAGCAACATTCAAATGGTCACTTTAATAGGGTTTAAGGTATTTTAGGTGTAAAATGTTGAATTCAGTATATTCTTACAATGACATTTCAATCCAATGTGCTGGACATTTGAAAAGTTTTTTTAATGCACTGTAAATTTTAATATTATGCAAAAGCTTTTGCCAAAGCTGGAGAAAAATTCTATGTAGATTTGCATATAAAAGCTGGCATCCCTTTGTTTTTGCTTAAGGAACTTGCTTCCAACAATAATTGTCAGGCTAGCAAAGGTAAAACTGATCCAATTCCCATCTCTGGGTCTGAGTGTTTTAACAAAAGCCATTTTGTTTTTATACCTTTAGTAAAAGTTAATAGAGCAAGATATAAGCCTGCATTTTTACCTAAAGTGCTACAAAACAGGAAAAATAATAATGGTTCCCAGTCTTGCCCTTAAAAGCAACTGAGATTTTTTCTAAGTGTTTGGCCTGCTATTCTTTGCTAGACCACTTTGCCAGCTCCTGGCTTTCTAAGCTCGTGATCTTTCCCTTTGGCTGCTTGGTTTAATTTTCCTGGACAAGAGGTTTATGCCAAGCTGAGTAGCTCTTCACATTTATTGCCAACATGAGATGGGGAGCTCATCATTGGATCTTTAGTGTGTAATCCAACTCACTGTAAAGGCATCAACAGACCTCAGTGGGTTGACCAAACCTTTGTTGTTTTGTAACAGGATGCTAAGGAAGATCGTTACCCTTTTCACAAGTAGAAAATGTATTCAATATTTGACAAAAGTATCTAATTTGATTGGGAGCAGACACACAGAGCAGAAACAGATTGTTATTCTGGATGCCTGAAATAATCGAGTCGTTTTCAAAACTCACATTGAGTTCCTTTTCACTCAAATTTACTGTAATTGGTAAATGCAATCTGTAATACAAGACACAAACATTTTAATTGGAAGTACCATTTGGAGAAAGGTGAAGATGTGTTGTGTGCATGTTTTCCTGTTTCTCTGAACCAAAGGTAGCTGATAACCAACTTTAACACATAGAAATGGAGCATCTTCTCCTGGGCTTCTCCTGCAATTGGACACAATATTTTTGAGACCATGAAAAGCTTAACATCTGAACATGCATAATATAGGCCAATGTGATGTCATGGCACAGTCTCGAAAACCAGTTTAAGCATCTCTTGCGAAACAGGCTTCAATATGCAGCTTGAATAAAATAATTCACATATGTGACATTAGAACAGCAGGGAAGATATTCTTCCTGGTAACATCAGTATTTAGAGAGCAGTAGAAGACCTGAAACCATACATGCTAAAGAATGCACCCAGTTCAAGAATGTAGTCTCATATCAATATAAAGACACGTAATATCACAGAATAAAAGAAACATGCCCATGGGCAATGCATTCACAGGCTCACCAAGCTCTTATAGTTCATGCTGGAAAGTTCACTGGAATCATCATTTCAATGTTAAAGGACACATTCACTGCTTGGAATTATTAGGAAACTTAGGAGGCACCAGCCACATTTATCGAGTTGAGATGGAGAAGGAGAAAAAGTGCAACACAAATGCCTGATAGATTTCTGTATAAAGAAAGACTTAATTTGTGTTTTTACCTTAGAAAAATAGCAACTTGGAGGAGGAAAGGAAACAGCAACATTTCTTTAACAGTCTAGAGCAGGGGTGAGCATCTTGTGGCCCTTCAGATGTTTTGAACTACAACTCCCATGATCTCTCATTATTGGCAGTGCTGACTAGGACTGATGGGAGATGTAGACCGTAAAGTGTTCAAAGTACGTTACATACATTATCTCATTAAACGTTATTGGTTTTTATAAAACCATGGAAAGTGTGGTTTGAGGATGTTTCTCATTAGAACTTGGATAAGCATCTTTACCCAAGGAATTAATACACACAAGAAGTTGTCATGTTCATCAGTAGCAATCATTTACATCATTTACAAGGATTAGAAAGATCCATTGTAGGTAAGAGTACTATAATTGACTAAGAACTGGATCTACTTGTCCAGAGTCAATATACCTTGGCAACAAGGGGCTGCAGATAGGGAGGGGAGGGGGAGAAATTCATCATATTTGCACTTCATGAACAATAATCACATCTCTCCAAATTTTGTAACCTCATTCTCCATATATATATATATATATATATATATAGGTTGATGTGCACATAGAAATACTTTAAGGTGGATTTAAAATTATGCTTTAAGGTGGATTCCTGCATTAAGCAGGGGTTTGGACTCGAACTCTACTATTCTATGATTCTATGAAATGCATATATTCATGAAAATAACATAAAAGATTAATGATATTAAGGAAAACTATTTGCAGAAATGTGTATGTTGGAGAAAATGTTACACACAAATTCATGCGCATGAAAATGCATACAAATATTTGCATGGACAATTTTTTAAAAGCATGTTTTTTATGCTGTTGCATTCAGTTGACTAGAAGTAAAGTGGCTTAAATCCAAATACTTTGTTTTAACTGAATTGTAGTTCAGGCCATAAAGCAGCAATCAAAAATGCATATATTTGTAATAATAACATACAAAATGCATTATATTAAGGAAAATTGCTTGCAAAAATGTGTATGATTTATTAGTTTGGCATAAGCATTGACAGCCAACTTTATCAAATGCATGCAGACCAATGCTGGCCTTCTCATTTGCTAGAATCCTAATCCAGACACTTTGCTTGACAACTTAAGAACTTAGAGGCAGTAAGGAAATATGGAGCAGTAACGCTTTAACCTATTGGGACAATACTCCCTGCTCTCACCCTTTCAACTCTGGCTGTTGTAGCAAGTAGGACTCTAGTTTTGTTCTTGGTCGATTATAAGTGTTTTCCCCCAGTCTTTCTCCTAAAAGAATTGCTCAAGGTAGCTTTATGGTAGCCACATGTGTTCAAATTTACAGAGAAGAGTCCTGTATTTGAAGGGTTGTCAGAGGACAGCCCTTTATTTGAAGGTGTCCTTTATTTGAAGGCCTGTCCAGTTCAGGTCCATTTCAAAGAGAAAGGATTAAAAGTGCAGGGACCTTGAAATTGCCCATCAACAGTTAGCAACACAGATCTCCTATGTCTTCCCCCCTGTGATGAGATGCATTGCATTACTATTTAAGTTAGACCAATTATTTCTAAATGTGCACCAATACATATAAATTAGCATATGCAATTTTTCTGCAGGTCTCTACCTCCTTTTGACCTCTTTTTGGATCACACGTTTCCTCTTTTTGGGAAATATGTAAGTGGCCACCTCACAATCACTCCCTTTATTTCCTCTGTTCAGGCTGTGAGAGTTGTTGCTTATATAGGCAAAGGAGCATCACCCACTCAACAGAAAGGCGATATCAGCAGGCTTGGGGGAACCCCAAGGTTTGCAGAAGTAGAGAAAAATCTGTAGGGGACTTTAAAAAAAACTTAAGGGGAGAAGAAAGTCCAAAACCAGTCCAATGAGAACTGAGCATGCTCAATGGCTACAGAGTGGCATCTCAGGCCTCCCAACCAAAGGTAATTCAGATGTTGGTGGGTTGTGGAGAAAAGGTTATATAGAAGTTTTGAAGGGTAGGGAGATTGTATTGGAGAAGAATATTCACATGGAATCCAAAATTCCTATGGAATAAGTCTGCGTATACACAAACAGAAAAAGAGAGTATCATAGAAGCGTACAGGAGCACTATGGAGTATCTAAAGGATTGCTTTCCTGTTTGTCACTGCATATCACTGTCTGGGATAATGACATCCATTGGATTGCAAAGTGTTGAAGGTTACAAATCATGGAATAGAGACTCTGTGTGAACTGTGTGTGACTTGGAATGGAATGAAGATAAATGTGTAAACTGCCTTCTGTGATTTGCACAGTTTTATTCTCATGAACAGCCATAACTCTAACAGACCATGGTGAACCAACTATGAACCTGTGTAAATTTCAATCTAATTTTGTTGATGATACTGATGCAATCATATTCAGCAGGAGGTCAAACTGATGAAGCTTGACACAGGTATGCCACAGGGTCCTCCCAACTAGATCTGTACCGACTGGACACAATTGTCAGGTGTGAAAGAAGGTTACTGATTGCTCCTCCATCTCTGTTGGCATGTAGGGATTTGCTTGTTTGTTAGATACTCAGCAGTCCTTCTGGACTGAACAAGGACAGTGGATGAATCTTATCATATAATCATAACATATTGAGTGATACTCAAATTTAACATCAGTAGGAGTCATTGGATTCTTAAAGTTGTCAAAATCCAGCTATTTATTTGTCTTTACATGCATTAAGGAGACAGGCTTTACACAGACTTAAAAGAGGAGATGATCTTCAGAATGCTTCTTTCAGTGCATACATTCATATAATAGTGAATACTGCTGAAATGTTGAATAGTCAGGGGAAAGTGTCCTTTATTTTTTTTAGAGTGCATCGTTTTGTTTGTTGGTTTAGAATACTATTTTATGTTAATAAAAAGTTAGGTGTCATATTTTTGAAATCCCATAACAATACAATGGCCATTTGGGGTGGAAAGTGAAACCACATGATTATAGGCAAACTTAGGCCCTGTCTTCACGCCATCAGGAGCACTGTGGCCTGATGCCTCCCTGGCGGCACATGGTGCATTTACGCCCCTTACGCCAGTCCTGACATAAGGGGCGCGACTGCGCCTTTTCTTTTGTTGCCGCCTGCACCGCCGAGCATTTGGTGGTGTGGCGGCTGCTGAAGGGGGGACTGGGAACCTCGTCTCCCCTACTCCCAGGTAAGTGTTTTTTTATTTTATTTTATTTTTTGCAAAAAGGGGGAGGGGAGGGGAGGAGGAGGGGAGGGTTTTTTTTACAACTTTAAATGTGGGGGGAGGACTGCTGCTAACTAAAAAAGTCACGCTTAATGGGTGACTTTTTTAGTTCACGGCAAAAGGCCTTCGCCCCTAGATGTCTTCGCATTGGCAGCTGCATCATGTAACGCTACTGCCGCCAGTACGAAGACATGTTGACGGAAACTGTCCCTCAAGAGGTACCCTTAGATTAAGCAAGAATAAGACTGAATATCAGAACTCTGAACAAAACATCCTACAATTCTGACTTTTGAGTCCAGAATAAATTAAGTGGCACTAAGCAGCTTTACACAGATATCCTTAGTTAGCACAATTCATCCTGTTTTACAGTCATGTTCACACATGCATGTTCATCACTAGATGGCCACAATATCAAGTGATGGCTTGCATGCTTAGTAGAGCCATTACAGATCATATACCACAAATGGGAAATGTCTACCACTTCAGAAATTATACTTTCCAATGGAAGCAGTTTGTGCATGCTGCTCTTTGCCATCAACAGCTGGTTCACACATGTATGTGCATCATTCCCCATACCATACCAACTTGTCTGCATCTTCACTGAAGCCTTTCATAAATTGCTTTCTCTATTGGAAGTATATTATTTAACCACAAGGAAGAGGGGGGTTTCAGCAGAGACCCTGCAGTTTTGGCATGCCCTCCCTAAAAGAAGATTGCCTGGCACCCACATGGCAATCCCTTCAGGACCAGGCTAAGACATTTTTATTTATCCAGGCATTTAAATATTGTTTAACCCTTAGCCTCCATAATGTTTTAATCATAATTATTCTATCTATCTATCTATCTATCTATCTATCTATCTATCATCTTCTATCTATCTATCATCATTTTGCTGTATAAATAATTATATATTCAGCTTCCCGGGCTTTGTACAATTAGAGAGTGAGAGAGAGGTTGTTCAACACTGCCCAAGAATCTGACTTGTATAATGCAGGGACACCAAACCTCTTTTAGCCTGAGGCTCAAATGCAATTTCAGAGAAGCTCTCAGAGGTTGCATTCCAGAGGTGAGTGGGGCTGATTGCAAAGGGGGTGGGGCCAAAATCCCAAAAATATGCAAAATACTCAACCTATTTTGGTTTACAGCTTTTACTACCAGTAACTAAGCCTTAGGAGAAGCATTACAACGTTTTAGAATGGGGGAATATGTGCAAAAGCCAGAAAACGATCCAACAATTGGCAGTGTGGGGAAAGGGGTGGAGCCAAAGGAAGGGTGCGTGGCCATCTGGGAAACCCCGGAGAGCTGGATTGCAACTCCAGGTGGGCTGGATTTGAACAATGGTTTGAGTTTCAACCCCCTGGTATAATGGGTGTTACATAAATGTTTGCATGAATTAAATAAAATCGTTACTGTACATACATAATGACTGAGAACTGAATATATGAACTCACTCCATTGAAAAGTATTGTGTTTAAGGTCAGGTTATCCAAGGTTCACCTATGATTTATCACTTGCTGTTGATGTTACCTAGTCGAGGCCAGACTTAGGGATGGGCGAGCTGGGCAGTTGCCTGGGGCGCTGAGCTGAGAGGGGGGTGCCAAGCTGAGATGAGGGGCTGTGATTTTTTTTAAATGCAGTATCTGGAGTGAGCTAGGGTGGCAAAAAGCAAGTGTCTCTAACCTTTTTTTCAACGTTCTACAGGTTGTTTGGTACTACAAAAATGATCTTCCATCAATTAGCTTCATAATATGTCTCTTTCAATTTCCATTTTGATGTCATTTGCACTAGGTAAAAATCAGTAGAACACAGCTTTACTTTGAGTGAACATTACTGAGCACTTCAACTACTGTAAATCCAATAAGCTCTATATAAATAATAATAAAATAAAAATATAGGCACTATATAAATAATAATAATAATAAATAAATAAATAAATAAAAATATTATAAGCACAATATAAATAATATTAAAATAAAAATATAGGCACTATATAAATAATAATAATAATAATAATAATAATAATAACAACCTAGTGATAAAACAAAAATATTATAAGTAAAACCTGTGATTGTTCTGCTGTGTTACATAGTGCAGCTGCTCAGAATGTGGCTTTTCAAACTTAGGCTTGTGCAAACTGTAGCACAGGGGCTGAGAGATCAAGGTTTTGAGCAGTGTCATTCTGGAGGGACATCCCACCTGCATCAGGCTCCATAAATCTTCTGGGTGGCCCTGCAAAACTGACTATGGTGGAGGGGGGGACCAAAAGCGTTCCTCACCCAGGGTGCTATTTATCCTAGGCTGGCCCTGCACCTACAGCAAATCTACACCAAGCAGGATATAATACTATGAAAGCAGTTTGAAAATGGTATATGGAATGTGTCATAGGTCCCAACAGTTGTCAGTGCATTTCAATACCATTATGAAGCAGTAATGTAGATCCTGCCCTAGTGATAAATATGCATGTGTGAGCTTGGCCTCTATGTGCCTTCAAAGGATTATTTCTTTTCTTTCTTTTTCTTTGCTAAAAGACTGAGGACAAGTAGTAAGGGAAACTATGGATATTTCAGACAGAGGAGCATTGAATGAATTCCATGAAATTGTAATGCTTTTTAATGCTCAATCTTCTTAATTTACCGCCCAGAGAGCTTCGGCTATGGGGCAGTATATAAGTGTTATTATTATTATTATTAATAATAATAATAATAATAATGGTCTCTGAAGACCCATTAAATTATTGTATAGTTGCTCCTCAATTTCAGTTTTCTTCAGCAACAAAATGGGCCTTTCCAAATAGGTTTCCACATTCATGAGGGCAAGAAGTGTGACTTTTACTTTAAAAAACTGAAAGCTAATAGTCATGGGACTAAACATTCACAGCCTGACCTTTAATCATCCCAATCTTTTGGGCTTTGGTACCAATTTTCCAGCACTAGCCTAGTGGAGAAGGGAAACAAATTACATAGGATCACTTCCATACTTTTCCAAAATTCAAACCAGAGAGCATGTGGAAAGGAGCAGGAAAAAATATTATATCCCATTGATTTTGTATACTCTCACTTTTCCTCCTTCTTCCCCCCTCCCCCTGCACTCCTTTCTTTTTCCTCTTTTATTTTGAACCTGGGGCAGATTATTGTACCTCTGGTTTTATACAGTTCTGAAGAACTCAGAAAGCCAAATATGTTTCTATATTCATAAGGGCAAGAAGTGTGACTTTTACTTTAAAAAACTGAAAGATAATAGTCATGAGATTAAAAATTCAGTCCGCCTGACCTTTAGTCATCCCAATCCCTTGGGCTTTGATACCAATTTTCCACTCCTTTCCTTTTCCTCTTTCACTTTGGACCTGAGGCAGGTTATTGTACCTCTCGTTTGTATACAGTTCCAAGGAACTCAGAAAGCCAAACCAGCAGACTAGAGAATGTTTACACCCCATCCTACTCCCACACAGCCAATTTAAAGCAATCAGACCCCTTTTATATTCATACATATGTTTATATACATACACATACTTCCAGTCTTTGCAGGATAGCCTGTTGATTATTTTACTTTGAGCACGGGGTGCGGGATGGCGGGATGGGTGCGGGGATCCCTAAAAATAAAAGGGGGGAAGTGACTTTTAGTAATCTTAAATTAGCACAATTTTTCAAACCCACCATTTTAAAAGAGCCAAATGAAAGCCAGGAATCGACTTTCATCTATTAAAAGAAAGATGTATTTACTCCCTACCCCTGTCCCTATCAGCCAGCGCAGAAGATGTTCTACAGTCTATTAAAATTCACCTCCCTTTCTTCCTTCTACTCCCTAACTAACCTTTTACAAAAAGAGAGATAACTTGTTCGCACAGATAGCTGCTCTGCCCTTAAAAGTAATGATCTAATTACCCTTGCTTCCTTGTGTTCTATATTTTGAAAAAAATAATAATTAATTGCTAGTGTGTGAACAAGGCTGATGCAACCACACAGAGGATTGTGTTATCACTTCAGTATTTATACATTCTCTGCTGCCAGGTTTATGGATAGCTAAATTGATGTTTCACTTAAGTATTCAGCTAATGAGAGTTCCTCCTCTTTTCCAGATACTATGCTGACTGTACTAGCTTCTCCAAACCAGTCAAACAAATGGCTGTTGTCTTGACATTTCCTTTATAAAGGCATAAGAAGAAAGGGGAATATGTTTGGTTGTGGAGCAGTCACAAAATTCTCCACTAGTTCTTGCCTCATACAAACCTCACAGAGTTGCCCTCTGACTGGTTTTAAACTGGCCTGGTCTCTTTGTCTTTCCACATATTCAGTATTAAGCTTCTGTGTATAGACATACAGGAATACTAAAAAAAAAAAAAAAAAGTTATGTTATACAAATTAGCAATTAGTGGCAACTCAACAAACCCTGGCTGCCTCTACAAGAGAGGTTTAAAGCTCTTTCAAGGCGCTTAAAATTTTTTAACCTCTGCAAGAATGAAGCGCAAATCGGGCGTAGAGGCGCATTATCTCTCCGATTATGCACATTATCGAATGCGCATTAAACAGCGAGTTTTATTTTGCTCCGTCCGTTCAAGCACATTTTGACTATGTGAACAAGTGCTTATGCGCATTAACTACTTGTAAAGCGCATTTTCGTCATCCCTTAATACGCTTTGCCACCTCTCGCCGCCTCTCGTGCAGAGGCATTAGGCGTAAATGCGCTTCAGCGATTATGCGCATAATCGCCTAACCAGGCACAAAAGCGAATCCTTGTAGAGGGGACCCCATTTTACCTGACAGTTCCTCCTTCCTCCCACTGAAAGCAAAGTCATAAGAACTAATGAGTCCTCTTCATCCTACACACACACACACACACACACACACATGCAACCCCCCCACACACACACCACCCATGCTCTGCCACCAGATATCTCTCCTCACACCTCCATTGACAGATTCCCCGCCCCCATGTGCAACCTCTCCTTGCTACATGGCAGGATAGAGCTCAAGTTATCTGACCAGGAAAAACCGCAGTGCCGTTGTCAGGCAGCGGGAATGGGGAACACACCAAGGAACTGGAAAACCGCAAAAACTGTTTTTTTCCCTTGCAGCTCTGCGCAGCTTTGAAAGCTGCACTACTACAGCTCATTTAATGGACCTTCATTTAATATGAAGTGCCCTTACTTTCCTTCCTCTTTAACATCACCATGGGGGCCATTCAGCTTATCAATCTGCTCACTGCTCCCTGCACCGGAATCCGCCCAGAGCTATGCCCACTTTATTAACCCAAATCAAAGCTACCTGTGACAGATGAAGAAACAACATGGTGACATGGAAACAACTGAAAAAGTCATGGTAAAATGACACTTCATAAAAGCATAGTATCACAGGAAAAGCCCCAATGTAGCTGCAAGTTGGTGGCTGTGTCAATTAAACAATAGGGTGCAACTGCACAGCCACAATGAGGTATATAGGGGATATAGATAAGGCCCTGGTTAAGTCCTCTAGGGGTCTTTTCAGAACACTCAAGAAACTGGAAACACTCCAAGGAAAGAATGGGGGTAAAAACTGTGAAATAAAGAGCACACATGAATCCCTCAGCCACCTCCTTTTCCTTCTCTTCTGCCGCTCCCAGACTGTGGAATGGCCCGCCAGAGGAGATTCGACAAATTAGCAGTCTCCTTGAATTTAGGAGAGGCGTGAAGACTGATCTCTTCCGGCAGGCCTACCTAGTTGAATTTTAAGATGTTTTTAATAATATATTAGTTTTTATTAGTTTTTAATGTTTTATCTATTTTATGGTCCTTGCATTTAGATTTATTGTTGTTCCCCACCTTGATCCAGAGAGAGAGGCAGGTTAGAAATAAATAAATATATTATTATTATTATTATTATTATTATTATTATTAAGGTAAGCTTGGCATACTAAGAAATGTCTCCCTGCGTAAGAAGAGGAAAAACGAATGCCTATTTCACCAGGAATGAGAAGAGGTTGTGAAAGGGCAAGTGGGGTTTGAGCACTGCAGAAGCTTTTATTGTATTATCATATTGTATTTTTTCAAGTTTGTACCATGCGTTTTGTATACCATCATAATAAAAGGTTGTCTATTGCAGCTCACAACTGTTTATTATGTGGCTTTATAGTGACTTCTTTCACAGTTATCGCTCTCTTTCTATTAACCTTCACTGAGGGAAGGATTTGGATGTGATTCTCTCTCTGTTCCTCCTCCCCACACTATCTTACTTCTTCTGATTAGCTCAATTTTGCTAGGATGACTGGACATTGGACATTTGAGTGTTAAACTCTTGTGCAACCTTTTTGCTGAGATGTTTCTATTTAGGATATTCCTAGGCAATTAGGAACATCTTTCAGGGCCATATTGCTATTTGTGGTGCAACTGAGGGCTACCTGGAATTGAGCATTTCCCACACCAAACCTTTGGAACTCCCTCCCAGGGGAAAAATGATCTCCTTCCTGACAGCTAAGCCAAAATGGTTTTATTCCAGATAGCATTTGGTCTCTCTGTGCTGTGGTGTTAGGGTTGGTTTTTCCACTGCAATCCAGAATTGTGTTTTTTATTTTTGTTTTTTACTGCTGTTTCTGTTTTCTTGTTGTCTGATTCATTTGCAATTTTAATATTGTTATTCAGTCATCAGCCATCATGACGTGTTTCAGCATGAGATGGCCGGGTATGAATATTTGCATGAATAAATGAAACATCTAATCCTTGTACTGTACTCATGTTCCTATACTTCCACCATATTCTGTACTTTTGTTTCCCCTCTCTTCTTGTTCTTCTCCAAGTGCCTTCTCCCTTTCCCTTTCTCTTTCTCAGCCTAGTTGTCTCTATAGCTGCCAGAACCATTGCTGAAAGGGGATGAGTGGTTTGCAGTTGCTAGGCAACCATGAAGCTCCCCCGAACACATAATCTAAATAGTGTTCCTGGTTTAACTTTCTCCAGTATTCCTTGTACTATGTTATATATCCATTTCTACTAGGATCACCATTACATTGCTGCTTTGTCTTAATCTTCCCCCAACAATTTCAGGATATCATTACATTGCTTAAATTACAAAAATGTCACATCAGAACATTCTAGGGTTAGACTTGCATATAATTCAGCTTTCACTTGGTAAAGATGTGTTTTCTCCCAGATATAACTCTCCAGCTATGGTTTTTGTTTAAATAATAGAAAAAGTATAATGGAAAGCAGCCTACTTTTCTATACTTCGAGTACCTAAAGGCATAGCATTGTTGAAGCTAAGTGGTATAGATGTAAACAGTGCCTGGACTTCAGGCCACCAGATGCTCTAAGATACTATAAAGAAAAGTGAAATAGGAGTGTGTGTGTGTGTGTGTGTGTGTGCACTATGTACTAATAGCAAACTCATTCTCCAATTGTGAATCCATATGTAGCCATCCATGTACAAAAGAGAGGTGTCAAAAAATCCTTAGGACAGTCCAACAATAGGCTGACCATATGAAAAGGAGGACAGGGCACATGTAACTTTAACAGTTGCAGAGAAAAGGAAATTTCAGCTAGCATCATTTGTATGCAATTAGTACCTGGTGAAATCATCTCTTCATCAAAGCAATTAAAGTTGCAGATACAAAAGAGGGTAGGGCCCCTGCAGCTTTAACTGTTGTAACGAAGAGGGAATTTCACCAGGTACGAATTGCATACAAATGACACCGGCTGAAATTCCCTTTTCTCTACAACTGTTAAAGTTACATGAGCTCTGTCCTCCTTTTCATATGGTCAGCCTATCCAACAAGGAATGAGCATGCTCAATGGCCGTAGAATGCTATCTGACTGTTGGGTGGTGGAAATGGAATGGAGCACCCTGGAAAAGAGCATGGCTGGTTGGCTGGCATTCCAAACAGGAACATTTCATACTGCAACATTTTGTTTCAGTCCCACTTGTTCCTTCTAATAGTGAACTTGGGTGGTCAAGTACCTATCAGTCTGAAAGCAAAATGGGGCCACACAGCAATGAGATAGTCAACATTTCTGCATACCTGAGGTACTTCCTAGATATGCATAAGTACATCAGATTATTTTTTTAAGGGAAACTGGAAAACACACACCAAATGGCCCTACAAGGACCTGTAAGTTTCCAGGGCGGTGAAACAAGACTAACAGAAAACAGTGTTTAAAACACAAACCAAAGTGGCTCATCTGTTTCCAGGACACAGTGAGTTTCCAGGACCTCAATGAATGCTCCAGGGCATAGATTTTTGTTTTATTTTTCAAACTAGGCTAACTCATCTCATTGTCTGGAGAGGGAACTTCTGAGTTCATATTGAACACAAAAGGCAGTAACTTCTGTCTTTGCTCATACCTTTTGTTCAAGTAGGCATAGACATGTTGCTGCCATAGGATTACTTCTGTTAGTAACGGATAGTAACAGTCCCAGGTTTTTTATTTGTTTTGTTTTGGTTTTGTTTTGTTATGGAGCCCCACTTGCTATATCTATTTCAAAACTGTTTCAAAATCTGCACTATTTACAATGGATGTCAAGATTACATGAACTCTGGATTCAAACTTCACCAGTTTTTGCACCTGCTACAGAATGTCATTGGACGTGTGTTGTAAAACCTTGCTATGTTCCTTCTGTTCACAACCAAAATACACCCTCCGTCCCTTCCCCCATAGCTGTTCATACAACAAACCAACTACTACTTACAAGTAATGAAGTCTCACCACAAAATATGGCCTTCAGTAAATTCAATTGAAGTATCCTTCCTTCCAATCCCCAAGTAAACCCATACTTTCCACATTTCTTTGGATACCTGCCAGCCACCGTATACGTAACTATTCAGGCAGGAAAATAAAAATAAAGATAATTGATTGCCTATTAATTATATATAGGTATGTTTAAAGGGCAGTAAAAAGCCTTACAGCCTTTGTCCAAAGATTCAGTTTTAAGTAGTCTCAAAAATATGTCTTGAATACTTTCCATCTTAACTGCTTAGGATTGTTATTCCACATACCACTTTTTACATAAATGTAGTTTATGAGATGTTTTTAAAATATATAGCTTATGACAGCTCTATTATGAGAGTCAAAAAAGCACTTTGGTAATAGTATTGTTGAATATTGGAAAGTAAATCCCTGATCAACTTGTCTTATAAAGTAAGTCTTTCTATGTGCATAAAATATAGTTCAACGTTAAGTATTTTCTGCAGAACTGACGACAAATCCCTGTGTAATCTTTATACAAAGTTATTTTAGATGTCTAATGCCTGTAAAATTATAGTGTTGCCTTGTTTTAAATGTGAAGGCCTTTCCTTCTTTCCATTAAAAGACCACTTTTCTGGCGCTTACAACTCAGTCTTAACAAAGTGAAGACAGAGTGTATTGAAGCAATGGCCTAATATGAACCTATAAACTATCAAGCAGAAACATGGAATCAAAGATGTATTGTCAAGGGGAATCATGAATTCTTTGTGAATCACAGATTTGTTTGTACTTCCTACTCAAAAGTTGCACGTACTCCCAAATTACTTACTCCAAACTACTTACTTACTACTTACTACTTCCTTATTCTGCTGAAGTTATTGGGATTGCAGAATCTTCAACATACCAACAATTTTAATACCCATTTCCTGTAAGTCAAATGGTGGGACTTCAGCTGCCCTCTCTCATAACTAGCAGAGGCAGAATATATCATACAAACAGAGCAAATATATGCAGATGTGCTTACTGTATCACTCTCAACCAGAGCCAACGAAGGGTGCTTGTACATGGATGTTGGCTTCCGCATACTTTTCCCCAGATGAATGGAAAAACAAAAATGGGTTGTGCACATATGTTGCTCTTCCATGTTCTCACATCTGGGGGCATACACCCCCGAGCCTTTTCAAAAATGCAAAAACAATAATGATCCACTGTGATGTTTCTGTCTCTGGGTTATTCTCCCTCAAGTTTCCACCAGCTGGAAACTTGAAAAAAACCCAAGACGACTGTCTCAGCTTTGGTCAGTTGTCCACATGGAATCCTCAAAGCTTCAGCCCGTTTACCTTGTGCCAAGGAAGCACTCAATGGTTTAACTGATTTCCTTCAATTTATGTACAGTATAGTAATAGGAAACTAGATTTTTCTATTTGGTATTTATTTATTTATTGCATTTTATACCGCCCAATAGCCGAAGCTCCATGGGCAGTTCACAAAAATTTAAACCATAACAATTATTCAAAATATAAACAACAACAGTATAAAAACATACTATATAAGAATGGAATGGTAGCATTATCAAATCTACGGTGACCATATGGAAAGGAAGACAAGGCTCCTGTACCTTTAACAGTTGTATAGAAATGGAATTTCAGCAGGAGTCATTTGTATGCATGCAGCACCTGGTGAAATTCCCTCTTCATCACAACCATTAAAGCTGCAGGAGCCCTGCCTCTTTTGAATTTGGTCAGGAGGGCAGGGCTCCTGCAGCTTTAACTATTGTGATGAAGAAGGAATTTCACCAGGTACTACATGCATACAAATGACATCTGGTAAAATTCCCTTTTCTATGCAAATGTTAAGGATACAGGAGCCCTTTCCTCCTTTTCATATGGTCACTCTGAACAAATCAATACAAATCATTGAGTTATATAAATAATAAAGCAAATAAAAAAATATTATGTACAAGAATATTTATTGAGGTTATTATTTAATCATCTTATACTAAGTCCTAACCTACCCAGGGCCGTGCAGAGCTCATAATATGCCCGGCCAGATGGGAAGTGTGTGCCCCCCCCCATTTCAAACTGCTCATTAAGTATTTTTTTAATGCCCACCAACATGTCCGTTCTACATAACACCTTCATATTAAACCTGTTCTACAGCACCTCAATGTTGAATCAGAAATTCATATTTATTTGTAATTGCTGTACAAATAGAAGCAACAACAATAAAACAGTCCTTCAACATTATCAAATATTATCATCATCATCATCATCATCACCCTCACGGTATCATCTTCATTATAATCATTAAAAGCTATCATCATCATTACCTCATCCTCCGCTCCAGAGATTATATGCCATGGAGAAGATTGAGGAAAAAGATGCAGTAAGGACAACCATCGCAACTTAGGCACATAGATCCCTGCCCCACATGTGGCATGGCCCTCTGGAGCTTGTAGTCTGACCGTGGTATTCACAACGGAAGGCTTCTGCGCTGTTTCCACAAGGTGGGTTCCTCGCTTCTCGATGGGCCGCCTATGCTATGGAAGCAGTAACGTGAACTGGGGGGGGGACTCCTCGTTGGAGTGCCCCCTCAAAATCATGGGCCCTGTGCCAACTGGCCCCACTGCCCCCCCTCTGCATGGCCCTGAACCTACCTGTCTATATACCCCTTCTAAACCCATCATCCAAGCCATTCTGCAGATAGGGTTAAGGGCTTCAGATAAGATAAACCAGCTAACATGTACCTTAACTGAACCTTAAACCCTATCTGACTGTTAAACTGTCCAGACTTTCCTTTTAAACCCCTTAGAATTCTCCTCACTCACACACCCCTCCCACCCATCAATCACACATCCACATTCCATTAACTCTATCTTGCCTGGGTAAAATCCAACAACTCAAAACACAAACATTTACATGACTTTCTAAAAAACAACACCAGCATCACTGCCACAGAGTAAGATCGCAAATGGATTATTACTTGTGTTCAACCATATTCGTTATGGGTCTTCTGCTATTTGCACTTGATCGTTTACATAGTCATGTCATCACCCTTAGCTCCTCAAAAAACCTAGGAGCTGAAATGGTTCTATGACTAGGTCAAGCATGTTTGGGAGCAATCATATTGATAGCCTGAGACCTTTATCACACGGGTGGTTTGATCCACACCCGCCGCGACTTTGATGCAATTCTTTCACATGATGTCACCCCCCTCACGCTGCTCTTGCGCCCTGAGTGCTCCTTTTTTCCTTCCTCTTTCGAAATATCCCTGAGTGGGGATTGTCCATTTTCTCCCCTCCTCCGCAGGCTTAGCTACACTCGCATAGGAAACGGAGGGGAACCCACATAAGCAAAACGGGTAGGTGTGATAAAGGCTTGAATCATCCTCCATTCCAAGCAGTGACACCAGTAACTTGCCAGGACTGTTGGATAAGCCTGTAGGAAAATCCCCAAGAGTCTTCATTAATCTATCCATATTCATCGGCCTCCAGGAACAGACCATTACATGTTGTCCCCCACCTTTGCAGAGTTCACAGCAGGCCTGAAGGTTAAAACTGGTCAGATAATGATCTGTCCATGCAAATGGAATCACTGCTGGCTCCTCTACCCACTGATCATTTTCTCCTTCCCCAATCCAGCACAGAAAACCTGATCCCAGGTGTGTCCTGCCTCAAGTGTTGGGCCAGATTTAGCTGTCAGGCCCATGCTTGACATGGCAGCCATGAAATCCTGAGCAATTCCTCACAAGGTAGCCTCTGCATTAATATTAAAATTCACCATGGGGTGACTTGAGGGGTCATAGTGCACAGGCAACAGAGTTTTATCCCTTCTCTTCCCAGCCATCCTTTCCCCCCAAATCCCCCCCATGCATGTGGCTAGGAACATTAGTAAAAGTGTTCCAATTAGTTGAGATCCGTGTATATCAAAAATTGTAAGTAGTTGTTTATAAAATGCCATAAAGGAAGGTAAATAGACTTACAGTTATGTTGTAACTGGGTAAGCATAAGGGGGGGGGGGAGTTCATGTGTGAGTGCTGATTGGATGGTGGCGGGGGAGTGCCTGGATTGGCTGGCTGTGTGAGAGCGTCTGTGTATATATTGAGGGAGCTGACAAGAGCTGACAGGGAGAGTGTGGGACAGGAGAATGTGAGAAGAGTGTGAGGGAGGGAGAGGATTTATTGTTGACTAGATTAGAGGTTAGGAAGGACCAACGTGTTTTGTTATTTTGGTGGAATTAGATTGTGGGAAAGAGTGTAGTGTAGGTTAGAGGGGGTAGATTAGGCAGGAGAAACATAGAACGTGAGAGTTTCTATTGTAAATGTTATGAACAGAAAGTACTGAAACCATAAAGCATTGTGCCTGTAACCAATACGAGTATATACTTGAGGAAACCATCACGCTTATTGACATACATATACTTCTGTTAATAAATTCTTGTTAATTACAACTGGTGTGATCATTGGAAGTGTACCTGAGGAAGGTACTGGTGGCAGCAGACAGAAGAAGGGGGATTTGAAGGCTAGGGTGCTGGGCTGTGGAGCCGTGGAGCCCAAAAGAATAAAGGCAGGACGGGAGCAGCAGCAGTGAGCCTAAACCCTCAAACACGTCATAAGCACAGGGGGGGTTGAAGTAAGCCCTGAGTGCGAGTGGCATGGACAGCCCTGTTGTGTAGCTTAGTGAGTGTCACAGGTGCAGGCAGGGTGTCACAGTCAGGCCCGTGGTTGACATGGCAGCCATGAAATCCTGAGCAATTCCTCACAAGGTAGCCTCTGTATTAATATTAAAATTCACCAAGAGGTGACTTGAGGGGTCATAGTGCACAGGCAGCAGAGTTTTATCCCTTGTCTTCCCAGTCATCCTTTCCCCCCAAATCCCCCCATGCATATGGCTAGGAACATTAGTAAAAGTGTTCCAATTAGTGCCAATCAGTTCCCCCCCCCTAATGTCCCTAGCCACGTGGGGCTTGACTGAGGGGGAGGGAAAAATATCCCCTCCTATGTGTTGCAACACACATCCTTCAAATTGCCCCCACACCTATAATTAATTAAAGAAGATTGGAAGTTTTTCATTACATGAAACATGTAGCTTGGCCCTCAGATACTTTTCTCTATTGATCACACACACACACACACACACACACACACACCAGCCTCAGTCTGTAACTTTTTCCTATACACACAATCAGATGTCATGTTAACCTTCCCTCTCCCACCACACTGTGCCCTCCTGAGAGATTTCCATATGCTAGGGTGTGCTGGGGAACCTGCCAGGTGGCTCCTGCCCTACTTGTTGCTTGTTCTAAAGGCATTTTAAGAAAATTTACAGCCACCTTCTCACTCTGATTTAACATTTGGTCCCTCACTTAGTTAAGAGGCATTTCATCAGACGCACGTCTTCTGTTTAGCAAGAAAATGTAGTCTGTTTCTCAAAGTTGAGCTGTAGTCTTTAGAATGGGATCCAAATTATAACCATGGAGAACCTGTGGGTTATGTGATGTTTGGTTTTGATGGCCCTAAGACCATCACTTCCTACTTAATATAATGATTAGTATATAGCATCACAGAGAACAGAGCCATTTTGATTAGTTTCTAATTTGTTTTCAAGACTCAATAAGATTGCTGTTGTTTTAAAAAACGAAAACAATAATGAAACAGAGCTTGCATCCACTTTTTTTTATGACACAGGGCTTTTCTACACCTACAGGTTAGAGGGAGGGAGGGAGGGAGGATGATCCCAGACTTAACAGCTTCCCAGACCGTCACCCTGTGTGCAAACAGGAAATGCTATGTCTCGGAAGCAAACAGGACGTCGCGATCATCACGACCACCATTTATTTTTATTTTTTTAACATGGAGCCAGGAGTGCACTTGCGCTCCATCACAAAGGTCAGGTTTAAAAAACAACAGAACAAAATCATGGCCATTATCACCACCACCCACTATCCCATGGATGGCAAAAATACTGCCCCCCTCTCCCCTGATGGGCACGGAGCTGCATGGCACGGCTCCATGCCCATTTCTGGTGAAGTGCTTACTTGTCAGTGAACAGGCACCAGGCAGAATGGTCGCCCACACCTCCTGTGGTCTTGGGATGGTCCTGAGACTGCTCGAAAAATTGGGTTTTCCCAGGGTCTCTTCATCCCTGGGAAAACCCATGCGCATTCCCCCTGCCCCTGGAACTCCCTACATACAAAGAGCAGCCAGTGGCAACCCCGGGAGAGAAGGCTGATTTAGAAATGGCCACAGACACCAGAAGTGTGGTAAAATCCTCCCTACCATTTGGCAAAGTGGTTCAGACAACCAGCTTACCTTCTTATAGATTTTGGCGGTCTATATGAAGTCCTAAAGTGCACATCAGTGGCTGTTTTTGTTTGGACTACATTCAGAATTCCCTGCTCAAAAGCAGAATCTTGTATCTGAGTAAAAACTTGTCATTCTAATGACTGTTTTGCTTGGCAATTCTTAACCTTTGTGGCATTGTTGGACCATTTTCCTGGTTTGTCAGTTCTTCACAGATGTTCACACATCGTTACATTGCAGCCTCCACATGGGAGGCAGCTGAATTGTATGCCTCATGGGAAGCTATGTCCTCAGCTGGGAGGTTTCCACTGAGATTTCCCACTGCAGCTGCTGAAGACACAAACCAATGTAAACTGTAAATATTAACTTAAACAAATAAGCAATTGTGAACCAACAGCTCTGGGTGGTTATGGTATGCAGTTGCACTGCTCAAGAATCAAGCTAAATTTAAATGAAAAGCAGGTAGCCTCTTCACCAGCTACAGTGGAAATCTACTGATAGTGATACAGTGGCTGAATTCGAACAACACGATAGTCAATGGTGGGGTAATAATCAACTTTACAGTTGTTCATCTAGGGGGTACTCCCCACACAACATCGTAATAAATAATTAACTGTGGTGTGGATTAGGATCAGCGCTGAGTTGACTATGGCAGCATTCGGACGACACGATAGTCAATACAACTGACGATCGTCGTCCCCCCCCCAGTTGCTTATTGTGTCATCCGAATTCAGCCAGTGTGTTAGATTCCACTGTAGCTGGTGAAGAGGCTACCCACTTTCTGTTTTAATTTAGCTTGACTCTTCAGCAGTGCAACTGGTTACAGCAGAACTTGGCATACCATTACCTTCCAGGGCTGTTGTTCCACAAGTCAGTCTACAAATGGGTCTCCCTGCATATTTCATAATTAGACCTTAATGGAGCTCATTCTATTGATTTCCAATGTGTGCATTCAAGCAGTACAGGTGTTCCCTAAAACCCAAACAATATGGTCTTGATGAATAACAGTAAGAACCACCCATGTATGCTTCAAAATAATAAGCAAATATTAACCAGTAGCCCCTGCCCCAGAAATCTGAGATCCTATAAACATGTGCAAAACCTTTAGTTTAAATTACAAAGGGAAATAATAATATGGGCACAAAAAGCACTCCATGGGAAACATTACAACATAATACAGAACCCACAAATGAACAAAGAACAATTGTACAAATGGCTCAGGAAGGGTGAGCTATTTCCAGAAACAGAAGGATTCCTAATAGCTATACAGGATCAAGTTATAGCAACCAAGAACTACCAAAAATACATCGTAAAAGATAACAGTGTAACAACAGACCTATGCAGGAAATGCCATCAATTCCAAGAAACAATAGTCCATATAATAGAAGGATGTAAAATTCTGGCAGGAATGGACTATAGGGACAGATACAGTACAGCTACAAAAATGATTCACCAACAACTGGCCATCAAATTCAACCTTATCAAATAATCTACACCATACTATACATACTCACCCAAAACAATCTTGGAAAATGCAGATCATAAAATATACTGGGACAGAATAATTCATACAACAAGATAATACCTTGCAACCGACCAGACATAACGACCATAAACAACAACAAAAAAAAACATACCTCATCGACATAGTAATACCAAATAACAAAGGTGTTGTTGAAAAGAAAGAGGAGAAGAGAGAAAAATATACACCACTGGCCAGGAAAAGGTTACAATTATTCCTTTAATCATGTCAGTCACCAGCATCACATAAAAAAAAACCTATAATGAAAACCTTCAGAAACTGGGCCTACCAAAATACATCCACACCAACATCCAGAAAGCAGTCATAATTAAAACATGCTCAATTGTCAGGAAATTCCTGAATCTGTAAAAGACAGCATGACTTGACAATGCCTGTTACGTCTGTCTAGAAAACCCGCCACAAGCAAGGAAGAGGTATAATAATAAAAAATTCCATATAGGACATATTTCATCACAGTACAATCCTATGCAAATCTAGTCAGATGAAAAACCCAATAACGTCAATGAGACTTATTCCCAGATAAGTGTGTATAGGATTGCAGCCTCAGTTTTTATATTTCTTTTATACACCTTCCAACATGTTTCCAGGGCAGCGTACGAAAAGTTAAAACCGGTTAAACAAACATTTTTAAAAACAGAGTAACTGCAAAAATATGAGATACATTTTGGAATTCTGCAATTTCCATAGGAAAATAACTCAGATTCCACAATGCTTCTAGACACATCCTCTTTCTGCAGAACTACATATTGATGCAGTTTGTCATAGCAATCTAATGTATCCTCTCATAGGGCTAAATTCTCCATTCTGATTCAGTGCTTATTCTGAGCACACAGGTTTATTGATGTTGGTGAATGTTCCACACATGGAACAAATATAAAATATGCAGCAGAGATCTGTGATGAGGATTAGAGGAAAGAATTTTGATTGACATCTTTTATTAGAGCAGGGTGGCCAAGCAGTTGCAGTGTGGTGTTTCGGGGGGGGGGGTCTTCCCTTTGAGTCTTAAACTGAGGAGTGGAGAGGACTCTTTTAAGAGTCCATTATGGCAAGCGTGAAGCTGATGAATGAAATGGATCACCGTGGATAGTGCACGCGTGCAGTGGGGAAGATGGAGAATGACACCTCCTTCCCTGTTATGACTGCTGCCAGCTATGGAACAAAGCTATATTTGGTCTGCCCTTGTATGGCTCAAAGCACTTACCTCTCTTCTTCCTGTTCTCATGTTTCACCAAGGCAAGGGCAAGCCTGTCACGAAGGAACTGTGGAAAGCAACATGTGCTGCAGGAGAGCATGTCCTTTTGACCACAATATGGCTCTTACCATCATCATTGTAAGTAGGAATAGGTAACATAGGGTGACCATATGGAGAGGAGGACAGGGCTCCTGTATCTTTAACAGTTGTATAGAAAAGGGAATTTCAGCAGGTGTTATTTGTATGCATGCAGCACCTGGTGGAATTCCCTCTTCATCACAACAGTTAAAGCTGCAGGAGCCCTGCCCTCTCTTGTAGCTGGTCAAGAGGGCAGGGCTCCTGCAGATTTAACTGTTGTGATGAAGAGAGGATTTCACCAGGTGCTGCATGTATACATGCATACAACTGCTTTCTATTTAACTGTTTTCTATTCAACTGTTAAAGATATAGCAGCCCTGTCTTCTTTTTCATATGATCACCCTAGGTATAATCACTGGTTTAACAAAAATGAGCATAGTAACCGAACATGTTTTCATTCTCTTCTGAATGTAATGTGCAGTCATAACACAAAATGTACTATTCCTAGCTGATCTCAAATCCTACTTATGTCTAAAGGGTGCAATCCTATGCATGTTTAGACAGAAAAAAATCCTACATCTACCAGCCTGGTTGGCTGGGCAACACTGGGAATTGTAGGACTTTTTCTGTCTAAACATGCATGGTGTTGAGAATGTGGATAGGGAGACATTTTTCTCCCTCTCCCATAATAATAGAACCCGGGTTCATCCCATGAAGCTGATTGGTGGGAGATTCAGGGCAAATTAAAGGAACTACTTCTTCATACTGCTCTTAGTTAAATTATGGAATTTGCTACCACAAGATGTAGTGATGGCTACCCATATGGATGGCTTTAAAAGGGGGTTAGATATATTCCTGGAGGAGAAATCTATCAATGGCTATTAATCCTAATGGCTATGGGCTACCTCCAGTATCAGAGGAACTATGCCTATGTACACCAGTTGCTGGGGAACATGGGTGGGATGATACTGTTGCACCATGTCCTTGTGGGTCCCTGTTGACAGCTGATTGGCAACTGTGCTGGACTATGTTATTATAGGATTGCACTCTATGTGCTGTTTCATTGGGAGTGCGCATGGCCTCAGCTATCTCACAAGCCATTCTGTGTCTTTGTGTTTCCTTGCTTCCCTGTGCCTTTGTGCTTTCTTTTGGAGATGCATGAAACAATGAATTAGGGAAGCCCCCCGCCCCCCCCAAAGAAGAAGAAGGCAGAGTTGGGGGGGCACGGGAACCATTACAGGATAAGGAAGCAATACAGTATGCCAAAGAGTATCTACTATCGTCACTACTTCTAATGTACGGTGACTGTAACTTAGTATGCATGAAGGTGATTGATTGATTGGTTGATTGTTTGGACAGGTGAATAAAACCAGATTACAACCTGAATTCTTCTCATCCAAATTTCTCCTCAGTTCTAGAGGTTCCAAAAGACCTGCTCTGATTTGCGGAATGATAGCAATACATTAGGAATCCATCATTTCTATTTATGATTTCTGGACTTCATTCGTTTAGATCCCTGGAGCAAATCAAGATTGTTGTTTGATCAGCCAGCATATTTTGTCCTGTGAAATGCCATCAGCCTGTATTGTGGGGGGAGGGGAGATTGAAACTGAAACAACATATGGTGCATGTACCACTTCCAAAATGAATTGCAGAAATCCTCCAAGTTAAACTAGAAGGCAGGTGGAGTGTAATGTGAGGCAGAGACAACCAATGGAACAGTAATGCAACAAGAGACATCTACTCATCCCTTTAGCATTATGATGTGCTTGAAGTCTGGGCTGATCAATAACATGCAAAGCTCAACCAGTTTCCAAAGTACAGATTTAGTCACATGAAATGTCAAAAGTGTTTCGATGAGCAATGTGGACTAAGCATAAGGGCTAGAGTGTTCCTTTCAGCATAACGTTCATGACCTATTAGCACCCCATGATGCTAGTATGCACTCGGGGAGAGCATGGGAAATTCCAACCCATAAGCCTTTCTGATGGGCATAGATCAATGATGCAAATAAGAAAGGCTGATTCTCTGGATACCATGTACAGAAGACTGGTAGAGAGATTGCACTTGCTGAAGCATACAAAAATACAACCCACTTCACCAAGCCCCAAGATGCTGAAGTAGTTGTATGAACAGACTGCAGCTTTGCCTTTATAGGGAATTTTTGCCTATATATGGATAGGGAAAAATATCCTAGATAAGTGGCATGTCTAAACTTACCTTGTCTCTGGCGCTGGCGCTGCTAGAACTGGGCACCTTGAGTTCTGTATGCAACCCTCCTGTGTGATGAACTATCACTTGGAGCATCTTCCTGGCAGTGAAGCATTCTCAGACTCTGGACCAACCCTCCCCAATCTGAGTTGGACTACAACTTCCATTATCCCTAAACATGCTGGTTTGGGATGATAAGAGTTGTAGTCCAATACATCAGGCTGGGGAAGGATGTTCTGGACTGACCATCCACCCAGGCTCAGCGTTGGATGTTCCTAGACATGCTTCCTGTTTAGGATGGATGCTTGCCTAAGCAACAAGGTCTTCCTGGCTCTTGTGTGTTTCCTTGCATCCCTCAGTTCTGATTCTAAGGTTCAATACCTGTTCCCTAGCTCCTGGCTCAACTGTGACAGCTGCATAGGGCTCAGGCACCTAGAGAGAACCTGACAGAGGGAGATTTCATCTGGAAGCCTCCCAGTTCACTGTTAGCTGCAACATGACACCATATGTCAAATTTCCTTACTCCTCTTGTCAAAGATTGCCTTGCATTCTGTTTTTCCATGAGACAGAGACAGAATACAAAGGATACCGGCTGACATATTTAAGAATATGCATAAGGGAGAAAGTGACAAGGCCTCCCTTTGTTCCTTCATTATTATGGAAGTCGGGATCCTCAGGTAAGGGGAGGAGTGAATTTAGTTGGCCCTACCTGCTGATCCTTTCATTATGTATAATGCCATATAATTTTCAATAATAATAATAATAATAATAATAATAACAACTAAGTTAGTAAGTAACAAAGCTAAGGACAAATTTTACAGTCAAATGTGGTTGGTCTGAATTATATTCACCTGCAAATTATCTACTAAGTTATTATTAGACATTGTTCATAGTGTTTCAGTTTGGAAAATACAGAGGCATTTTCTTTGTCTTTAACTAACTCAGTTGTATGACAATTTTGAACTGCTAGGTGATCATGGGTATCACAACACCCCAGCTGACTTTCATAGGAGCCTCCTGTACATAAGGACAGACATATTAGTTTGCCAGTCTAAAAGTTGCTCACAGGATAGAGCTAGGGATTAAGCCTAGGCATTGATCACTTTCATATATGAAGCTATAGCTTATATATGAATAGCTTTTGGCATCAGATGACATTTAAACAACAATTTTCAATACAAGTTCAGGTAACCTTATATGGGATGAGAAGATATAAGTGTAAAACCTAAAACGGAATTTTTGAAGACTTGAACATTGACTATTTTCTATTGAATGGATTAGATAAATTCATTAAAACAATAATGTCAAAAAATAGCCTTCACCTCCATTGACAATGGTCAAGAATTCTGGGAGTTGTAGTCCAAAACATCTGGGGGGGGCACCAGGTTAGGGGTGGCTGATATAGCTTAAATAAATTCTATTTATTGAAGTAAATAATTTTAGAGGTAAGACAAATTTATCCTTTGCAAACATAAAGGGATTTCCTGGTAAAGATAAAGTAATTGAATTACAACATGTGGCTTTACTTGCTAGCCATGAAATCACTATTGTCTAAAAGACTGGCTGATTAAATTTATCAAGTGAATTAATTACTGATATACTTTGCTTGAAAGCATAATCTTCCCTGCCTTTTGGTGCAAAAGGCAAGTTTTAGTGGGGACCAACCATATAACTGTCCTAGAAGTTCCGCATTTCTTGTCCATATTTATTTATTTATTTATTACATTTGTATACCGCCCCATAGCCGAAGCTCTCTGGGCGGTTTACATAGGATTAAAAACAATTAAAAACAATATACAAAAATTAAAACAGCAAACACATACAACATACACACAATCTGTACATTTAAAAACCACTTCAACACTTCAAAAAACTACAAAAACAAAACAAAACAAACCCAGGCTCCTCAGATATCGCCAAATGCCTGAGAGAAGAGGAAAGTCTTGACCTGGCGCCGAAAAGATAACAATGTTGGCGCCAGGCGGGCCTCGTCAGGGAGATCGTTCCACAATTGGGGAGCCACCACAGAGAAGGCCCTCTCTCTTGTTGCCGACCTCCGAGCTTCCCTCGGAGGAGGCACTCGGAGGAGGGCCTTAGATGTTGAACGTAGTGTTTGGGTAGGTTCATGTCGGGAAAGGCATTCCATCAGGTATTGTGGTCCCAAGCCATGTAAGGCTTTATAGGTTAAAACCAGCACCTTGAACCGGGCTCGGAAACATACAGGCAGCCAATGCAAGCGGGCCAGAGTAGGTCTTATATGTTCGAACCTACTGGTTCCAGTTATCAATCTGGCCGTTGCATTTTGCACAAGCTGCAGCTTCTGAACCACCTTCAAAGGCAGCCCCAGATAGAGTGCATTGCAGTAATCTAACTTGGAGGTTACCAGAGCATGGACAACTGAAGCCAGGTTATCCCGGTCCAGATAGGGACGTAGCTGGGCCACCAACCGAAGTTGGTAGAAGGCACTCCGTGCCACTGAGGCCACCTGAGCCTCAAGTGACAGAGATGGTTCTAGGAGAACCCCCAAGCTACGAACCCACTCCTTCAAGGGGAGTGCAACCCCATCCAGAACAGGTTGAACACCCTCCATCCGGTCAGCGGAACCACCCACCAACAGTGTCTCAGACTTGTCTGGATTGAGTTTCAGTTTATTAGCCCTCATCCAGTCCATTGTCGCAGCCAGGCACTGGTTCAGCACATCCACAGCCTCACCTGATGAAGATGAAAAGGAGAAATAGAGCTGCGTGTCATCAGCGTACTGATGACAACGCACTCCAAAACTCCGGATGACTGCACTCAACGGTTTCATGTAGATATTGAACAGCATGGGGGACAAAACTGACCCCTGCGGAACCCCATACTGGAGAATCCACGGGGCCGAGCAATGTTCCCCAAGCACCACCTTCTGGAGCCGACCCCCCAAGTAGGAGTGGAACCACTGCAATGCAGTGCCTCCCACTCCCAGCTCAGCCAGTCGTCCCAGAAGGATACCATGGTCGATGGTATCGAAAGCCGCTGAGAAATCAAGGAGAATCAACAGAGTCACACTCCCCCTGTCTTTCTCCCAACATAGGTCATCATACAGGGCGACCAAGGCTGTTTCCGTACCAAAACCAGGCCTGAAACCCGACTGAAATGGATCCAGATAATCAGTCTCATCCAAGAGTGCCTGGAGCTGGCTCGCAACCACCCGCTCCAGGACCTTGCCCAGGAATGGAACATTTGCTACTGGCCTGTAGTTATTCAGATTTTCAGGGTCCAGGGAAGATTTCTTTAGGAGTGGTCTCACTGCCGCCTCTTTCAGGAGGCCTGGGACCACTCCCTCTTGCAAAGAGGCATTAATCACTTCCCTGGCCCAGCCAGTTGTTCCATCCCTGCTAGCTTTTATTAGCCAAGAGGGGCAAGGATCCAATATGGAAGTGGTTGCACGAACCTGTCCAAGCACCTTGTCAACATCCTCGAGCTGCACCAACTGAAACTCATCCAAGAAAACAGGACAAGCCTGTGCTCTGGATACCTCACTAGATTCATCTGCTATAACACTGGAGTCTAAGTCCTGACGGATGCCAGAGATTTTATTCTGGAAGTGCCCAGCAAATGTATTACAGCGGGCCTTAGATGGTTCTACCATGTCCTTGGGGCCAGCATGTAAAAGCCCTCGGACAACTCTGAAAAGCTCCGCTGGGCAGCAGGTTGATGATTGAATAGTGGCAGCAAAGTATTGTTTTTTTGCTGCCCTCACTGCCCCTGAATACAGCTTACCATAAGCACTTACCAGTGTTTGATTGCATCCATCAGGAGTTCGTCTCCATCTGCCCTCAAGCCGTCTCCTGTTTTGTTTCATCACTCTCAGCTCTGGGGTATACCACGGAGCCGTTCGAGCTCTACACAGGAGAGGGCGCTCAGGAGCAATCGTGTCAACTGCCCGGGTCATTTCTGCATTCCACAGATCAACCAGGGTTTCGACAGGAGAGCCAGCCCTATCAGCCAGAAAACTCCCCAGAGCCCTCTGGAAACCATCTGGATCCATTAGCCTCCGGGGGCGGACCATCTTAATGGGTCCCCCACCCTTGCAGAGGGGAAAAGCCGCTGTAAGTCTAAACCTCAGCAGGTGGTGATCTGACACTGTAATCCCACATGAAGAACGTTCAAATCTATTCAAAATTTTGAATATTCATATTTTGAAGACACCTTCAAAGAGTGAGATTATATGAGCTGCTATGGCATAGTGCATCCTTTCCCAACCTCGTTCCCTCCAGATCTTTTTTGGCTAAAACTCCCATCATCCCTGACCATTGGCCAAGATGGCTAGGTTGATGGGAGTTGTCATCCAAATCATCTGGAGGACATCAAAATGGGGGAAGGCTGGCACAGAGATTAATAGCATGAGCTGGGAATTCCCACATTTGAAAATTCAAAATGGACTCATTAACACCGCAATCCTATATATGTCTACTCAAATTCCTCCCCTTGAATTCAGTATAATTTACTCTGAGGTAAATGGGTATAGGATTGCATCCTTCATGGTCTTAGGCAAGCCACCTTTTCACAGCCTCTGTCCCCCTGCTGTGATATGGGCACAGGAATGTACCTTACAAGGTTATTGTAAAAATTACTATGATGTGGTATGTCAATACTGATCATACATTGCACCGCACAAAGATTTTATGTACTTATGAACAGCTGTTTATGCTGAACAAAAACCTTTGATGACAATGCCTAAGGGATTTTCATCTTATGAACTGTTGAGCAAGTACATAAGCCCGTAGGATTTGACAACTGGGTACCAGTATTGAAGCAAGGCTACAGCTGCTGGCCCTGCACTGGAATTGGGGCCAGACTCTAGGGCCAATTCTAAAGCAGTTCTCTCCTAAACACTAAAGTATGGCCATCCTATAGGCTGCCTCTACAAGAGGCATTTAAAGCTCTTTCAAGGCACATTAAAAAATTTACCTCTACAAGAACAGAGCGCAAATCGGGCGTAGAGGCGTGCTATCCCTCCGATTATGCGCATTATCGAATGCGCGTTAAACAGCGAGTTTTATTTTGCTCCGGCCGTTAAAGTGCATTTTGACTATGTGAACAAGCGATTATGAGCATTAACTACTTGTAAAGCACATTTTGGTCATCCGTTAATGCGCTTCACTACCTCTCGTGCAGAGGTATTAGGCGTAAATGCGCTTCAGCGATTATGCGCATAATCGCCTAACCAGGCGCAAAAGCGAATCCTTGTAGTGGGGACCTATGATGGTACAAATCTGTGAGACAAGACAACTGGATGAGATACTTAGGACCCCATAGGAATTGTTGAGTTCATTGGAGTTATAAAAGGTGGTGGATCTAGTCCTGATGGCTATGTGCTACCTCCAGTATCAGAGACAGTAAGCCTATGTACACCAGTTGCTGGGGAATATGGATGTGATGGTGCTGTTGCATTTGTGTCCTTCTTGTGAGTTCCTGGTTGACAGCTGGTTGGCCACTATGTGAACAGATTTCTGGACTAGATTGGCTCTTGGACTGGCTCTTCTTATGTTCTTAGGCAATGGCTGTTTCATATATTACATAGTAACAGATCCAGGTTGACTCTTCAGTATATGATAGGAAGTGATACACAGCTCCCTGTCCATACAGGGTACCTGTATAATACATGTTTTTTGAACATCTATTTGGTACATTCACACTTCACATTTTTAGGTTCACACCTAAAATGTAATGTGCAAAGAGACCCTTCGGGCACTTCATATCCCAGGCAGAGAGGCAAAACCATCTGCAGCTACAGCTGATAAACAGAATTACGATTTATACAGCTATACCAAAGTTTATTCTAACTTGCAGCTGTCCACCATTTTTACAATGAAGAAAAGGGGAAATTGTGCTATGGAAAATACGTTTTTGTGCCATTTGGTCTATGGAGGCTACGTTGTTTCTTTAAAAGAGATATATGAGAAAAAAGAGGATAACTTGAAAAAAACAATGACCCTGTTCAGAAGACACTTTAAACCATGGCTTTAACCACAGTGAATAAGGCAAAAAGCCTTATGCACCATGGTTAACACTATGGTTTAAGTTGCCTTCTGAACAGGGCCAATGAAGATGAATACTGTTTCATTTCAATCGTCATAATTGTATGCCAATAATATATGAAGGGGTTGGGAGAGGGGGTTGAGCTCTTTGCTTGTGCAACAGGGGGGAAGCTTAGAATAAACAAGGGATGGATGAAACTGTCATTGTCAGGTGTGTTTTTTTCTATTTCTCATTTTTCCAACCTTAAAATTGGTTCAACCAGAACATTGCAAATTTTAAAAAAAGTTTACATTAAAATGTGTATACATTTCTTTACACGTTTCTGCTAATCCATATAGTTTTGCATGTAGTTTTGCCTTATACACACATCTTTTGCAAATATTATTTTCACTAACATTATTTTTATGAATACATGCATGTTTGTGTACATGTTCCTCTAATAGATACACCTTAATACACATTTTGGACTGGAGAATTCCACTGCAAAATTTAGAGAAGTGCAGATTCCAGAGACTGAATGAGTTTCAGTTTGCATATTGGTTCAAAAGTGCAAAATTAGATATGTTCACATTAAAATATGAATTAATTTCTTCCTTTGACTTATATAGTCCACACTATCCACCTTTTATGTTAGACAAAATGGGTTCTCAACAATTTTTCCAGTATCAACAGAGTCCTCTGTATTATTATTTTCTAAACTACTATTATAAGTAATGTTAGGCTATTATAAACATGCTAGTTAGACATGATCCTTATTATATCCCTATTTCTTTGACACGAATGGGTTGAGGATGGAGAATCAACATTAACTGAACAGTATGCAAACAGAGCTTGACAGTTCTGGTGCACAATATATTTACAGAACAGTTATTATTTAGAAAGGCACAAATCACATTCCCTCCAAGGGATAACAGATCAGTAGCAGCAGAATCTTTCACAGCATTACCCCACCACAAAAGTTGCAGCCAAGTTCATAGATGCTGGCAAGCACCTCAACACAGCCCAGAGCAAACAACCAATTGTTAAATAAAGCAGCCGGGCTTGGGTGTGACCATGTGTTCAGCTGTTGAATGGAATACACGGTTTTATGTTTTGCTGGGCAATGTCCAGATTTATATTTAAAACAGGACGGCTCTAAATAAGAACACACAAAAATACCATCAACAAATACTACAGTTTCTCTTCTGGACCATTAATTTTTTGCAGTCAGATCTAACTATCATTTAATTGGATCCTGATGTCAAAAATCTGAATTCCACTTTAGAAGCTTGAAACTAAACCATACTGGATAATTTGTTCTGCTGGGCCATTCATCCCGAATGTCACAGGAAAAAATTAATCTCAGACTCAAACTGGCCTACCTTGTGTGAGAGGAGAAAGTTTACTAATGCAAAAAAGCCAGTGTTCTGTGTTTGCCAAGAAACAAAGGACTAGTTCATACACAGATTGTTCATCACATGATTTGTTATCACATAATGATTTGCTTTCTGAATGTGTGAACCAATTCCATACAAAAGTATTGCTTGAGTGATATGATAGTTTTAGCTACAAGAATGTAAGAGCCTTGCTGGATCAGCCCAAAGACTTATCTAGACTACTATTTGGGGCAAAGAAATACCTATGGGAAGCTCACAAGTTGGACATGAATGCAGCAGCACCCTTCCATTCATGTTCTCCAACAAGTGACATGCATACTGACACTGGAGGTAATATGTAGCCAAAAACTTGCCAAAACTTGCCAAAACCCAGCAGGCTACCATTATAAGTGCCTATGCACCAACATTAGATGCTGATGATGATATCAAGGAAAAATTCTACACCCAGTTGGACATCATTCTATCCGAGATACCTAAGGAGGATAAAATCATTCTCCTGGGCAATTTCAATGCAAGAGTTGGGGGCATGACTTCGATTTGTGGCCAGAAACCATTGGGAAAGAAGGAGTTGGTAATAGCAACTTGAATGGGATCTTACTCTTGATCAAATGTGCAGAACATAACCTCGTCATTACAAACACACTCTTTTGCCAGAAAAACAAATTTAAAACATAATGGAAGCACCCTCGGTTGAAACACTGGCATCTTTTGGACTCTGTAATCATTCATGCTAGAGACCGTTGTGATGTATTATTTTATTATGTATTATTTATTGCATTTATATACTGCCCCATAGCTGATATACAAAATATAAAAAGCATAAAAAAGATTATAAATACAATATCCATTTAAAACAACTATTCTGGGTCAAACAACAACAACAAAATCCTCAACATACGTTGTTAAATGCCTGGGAGAAGAGAAAAGTCTTGACCAGGCGCCAAAAAGATAACAATGTTGGCGCCAGGCAAATGCCGATGACTGCTGGACAGATCATCAACTAATTCGATCTACTATGGCCATCAATATGCTCCTCAACACAGGCTGCAAGGAAGAAAACCAAGACATAAAATAAACACCAACGCCCTCCAGGATCCCACTAAACGAGACTGTTTTCAAACAATGCTTAAGAAACACCTGCCTATGGAACCCCCTGAAAATGTGGAGGAACATTGGGCCAAATTGAAGACTTCCATCATCGCAGCTTGTGAACAGACTATTGGATATCAAACCAAGAAGCATCAGGACTGGTTTGATGATAATGACACTGAAATTGTACGCATCATCGATGAGTAAAGGAGATCTTTCCAGATATGGCAGAATGACACTGGCTGTGTTGGTAAGAGAAAAGCCTATGCCAGTGCAAACCAAGGTCCAACGAAGAACCAGAGAACTTAAGAATGCCTGGTGGTCAAAGAAAGCACAAGAAATCCAGAACTTAGTAGACATCTGTGATACAATGGGATTTTTTAATGCCACAAAGGCCATTTATGGACCAATAAATTATGGCATGGTCCCTCTTTGTTCAAATGATGGTACCAAACTTCTCAAGGACAAAGAGTCTATTGCATTATGTAGGAAAGAGCATTATCATGACCTCCTTAATCACAACTCTGTTGTGGCTGATGAAGACTTCCTACAAATTCAGCAACAACAAACTAGAGATGAACTTGCAATATCTGCTAGCCTGGATGAAGTCAGCAAAGCTATCAAACAATTGAAGAATAATAAAGCCAGTGGACCCAATGGGATCCCTGCTGGAGCCTTCAAAGAAGGTGGGCCTGAACTCATGCAACAACTTCATAAACTCATCGAAAAGATCTGGATAAGGGAGGAGGTACCGGATGACTTCGGGGATGCTATAATTATTAGGGGTGTGCACGGACCCCCCGGATCGGATCGGGACCCGGATCGGGACCTCCAATTTTGTCCCGGACCGGTTCGGACAAAATCGGAGGCCCCCCGGACCGGATCGAGTCCGATCCCGACCCAAAAATCGTACATTTTTGGATCGGCCGCCATTTTTTTCCCCATAGACTTGCATTGCAATGCAAGTCTATGAGGAAAAAATGGCGGCGGGTGGGTAAGGGGGGGCCTAACTCCCTCCCCCCCCGGGGCCGTCCGCTGTGGACGGCCCTGGCAGGTAAACCCCCTCCCCTGCGCTCCCTACCCCCCCTGGGGCCGCCCGCTTCCATCCGCTGGCGCCCGCGGGCGCCAGCGGATAGAAGCGGACGGCTCCGGGGAGGGGGGTAAGCCCCCTTCCCCGCCACTGCTTACCTTCTCGGCCCGTCCGGCGCCGGCGGCTACTACCAGCGGGCTCCGCGGCCTACTCTCGAGTAGCGCGCCGGGTGATGACATCACCCGGCGCGCCACCCTGGAGCAGGCCGTGGAGCCTGCTGGGAGTAGTAGGCGCCGGCGCCGGACGGGAGCCGCCGGGCCGGGCAGGTAAGGGCCCCCCTCCCCCCTCCCCCCTCCGCGCGCCCCCTCCTCCCCTCCACGCACCCCCTCCTTACCTTCCCGGCCCGGCGGCTCCCTTCCGGCGCCGGCGCCTACTACTTCCAGCAGGCTCCGCGGCCTGCTCTAGAGTAGCGCGCCGGGTGATGACATCACCCGGCGCGCCACCCTAGAGCAGGCCGCGGAGCCTGCTGGGAGTAGTAGGCGCCGGCGCCGGACGGGAGCCGCCGGGCCGGGCAGGTAAGGGCCCCCCTCCCCCCTCCCCCTCCGCGCGCCCGCTCCTCCCCTCCACGCACCCCCTCCTTACCTTCCCGGCCCGGTGGCTCCCGTCCGGCGCCGGCGCCTACTACTACCAGCAGGCTCCGCGGCCTGCTCTAGAGTAGCGCGCCGGGTGATGACATCACCCGGCGCGCCACCCTAGAGCAGGCCGCGGAGCCTGCTGGTAGTAGTAGGCGCCGGCGCCGGACGGGAGCCACCGGGCCGAGAAGGTAAGTGCCCCCCTCCTCCCCCCCCCGCTGTCCACTTTCATCGGCGGGCGCCCGCTGGCGCCCGCCAATGGAAGCGGCGGTGGGCGCCAGTGGGCGCCCGCCGATCCGCCGATCCGCCGAACCGGTTCGGAGCTTTTTCGGACCGGTTCGGATTGGATCGGCCGATCCAGCTGCGGGATCGGAAATCGGATAATTTATCCGATTTCCCACTGGACCGGACTCGGATCGTGGATCGGGTCCGATCCAGTGCACATCCCTAATAATTATCACTCTCTTCAAGAAGGATGACAGGACAGACTGTGGGAACTACTGTGACATCTCCCTCCATGCCACCACAGGCAAAATTCTTGCAAGGATCCTTTCAAATTGCCTTCTGCCCATCTCAGAAGACATTCTTCCCAAATCCCAAAATGGTTTCCACCCTTCTTGGGGGACAGTGGATATGATCTTCACTGCACAACAGCTTCAGGAAAAATGCCATGAGCAGAATCAACCTCTGTATATGACATTTATTGACCAGACCAAGGCCTTTGACACAGTGAATAGAACTGTTCTTTGGTCCATCCTCTTGAAAATTGGATGCCCTGATAAATTTGTGAAAGTCCTGCAACTTCTTCATGACAACATGACAGCAACAATCTTAGACAACAGTGGCTTTCAAAGTGATCCATTCAGAGTCAGATCAGGTGTAAAACAGGGATGTGTCATCGTTCCGCCCTTATTCGTTATTTTCATTGCTATGATTCTACACCTTACTGAGAGGAAACTTCCCACTGGTGTGGAAGTCATATATCGAACACATGGAAAGCTCTTCGGTTTCAGCAGAATGAAAGCAAAAAGTAAGACCATCACAACCTCTGTTGTAGAATTTCAATATGCTGATGATAACATAGTCTCGGCACACTCAGAAGAAGATTTCCAAACCATCCTTGATATTTTTGCCGAAGCATATGAAAAGCTTGGTCACTCATTTAATATTTTTAAAAAATCAAAAAACCTGTGCAAACTGGTCCTACTGTAACACCATCAATCCAACCTAATGACATGATGTTGGAGAATGTTGACCATTTTCCCTACTTGGCAGCTATCTCTCCACAAAAGCTGATATCGATGCTGAAATCCAGTATTGACTTAGCTCCGCAAGTGCTGCGTTCTCCCGAATGAAGCGCAGAGTCTGTCGGATGTCAAGTGTTTCATGGACAATTCACAAGGCCGGCAGGCCTTGTGAATTGTGAGTTGAAAGATTGGGAATTGTTGTGAGAAAGTCTGTGTCTTTGTAAGCTTATCATGTGTTGCTGTTTCTCGCGGGAGGTTTGCCAGCCCAGGCCTTGAGCTGGTGAGTTTCCTTGAGAACAAAAGAATGTTTGGAAAAGGTGGGGGCAATCGTGCAAGCTGTCTCTCACATGGTGTCGTCATCAAGAGGAGATTGAACTGTGCCGCCCTGTTGGCACATGAGTTTGGGTTACAGGTCTAAGGTCCTGTCTGTCATGTGGCTTGGAATAGCCAGCCTCCAGGCTATAAGAGGAACGAGCAAAGGGGAGGACTTTTGCTAGGGATCATCAGTTCTACGCTTGCCATGAAACTCTTCGTGTTTGGGATTCTATCTGTTTGGAGATGTTGGATGCACTCTGTACATGCTCTGTTGCTATTTGGACTTGGAATTTCTAAAGACTGTGCCATGGAAAGTGCTCTCAGGCTTTTCATAGACTTGGACTTGCAGTTACTGTTCTGGATCGTGTTCTATGGCATGAGAGAGAGCTTTCCCTGGATGGAGCCAAGGTATGGGCACAGGGGAAGTTTCCTAGGTTGACCGTTGCTGTTCTGGATTGTGTGTGTGACCTGCGAGAGAGCCTCCTCTCAGAGCCTTTGCTATAGGCAGAGGGGTTCCTGGGTCGATGTTCGTTTCCCTGGCATCTTGCCTACTTGGATCAACTCAGTGTTTACTGGCAGACTGGGTGTGGTCTGTACAAAATGTATACTGTCTCTGCTGGTCTTCAGGAACCCCTGTACTGAAGCTTTCCCTGGGATTGTGGGCCTGTTCCTAATGGGTCAGCATATTTCACATCTGGTAATTGCTCATATAGGACTTGGTCTACCCCAACACTTCTCCCCTCGAGAGATTGCTGTTCTGGTTCACATCAAGCCATTTGAGCCTAAAGCTGTCTGGCGGTCATCAGCTTTACATGTATGTGTGCGGAAATGAAACCATTATGCTTGAATTCCGTGTGATTTCACAAATAAAGGAGTCTCACCGTTTGGAGTTTCTTGTCAGTTTGCCTAAGTTCGTGAGCAGAAGCCAGGGGTTGGGCAAGGGTCACGACAGAGTCCTTGAGGATCGGTATTCTCAGGGAGACCAAAATGTTTATTTACAAAGCTATTATATTACCGACCTTATTGTACGTCTGCGAAATATGGACCACGTATAAATGCCATCTCCAACTTCTTGAAAGAATCCACCAGCGTTGTCTTCAGAAAATTCTGCAAATTACTTGGAAAGACAGACGAACCAACATCAGTGTCCTGGAAGAAGCGAGGACCCCCAGCATTGAAGCAATTATCATCCAAAATCAACTCCACTGGACCAGGCATGTTGTCCGAATACCTGATTACCATCATTCAAAACAACTGCTCTACTCCCGACTTAAGGATGGAAAATGTAACCTCAGAGGACAGCAAAAGAGGTTTAAAGACACTCTCAAAGCTAACTTAAGGAAATGTAAAATGAACATCAAGAACTGGGAAGATTTGGCCCAGAAGTGTCCCACTTGGAGGTCAGCTGTTACCAAAGGTGCTATGGATGTTGAAGAAAAGCGTAGACAGAGAGAAAGGGATAAAACAGTTAAGCAGAAAATACACCAAGAAAACCTTCACCATGACTGCCTTCCATCTATTAACCTATACCCTCACTGTGGGAGGCTGTGTAGATCCAGGATTGGCCTCCACAGTCATCTGCGAACCCATTGCTAAAGTCCCTCTAACTCTGGAAGATAATCTTGGTAGACAATTTTACTCGGAAGACAACCTTACTTGGATACGAGTGATCACTGATGATAGCCTTAAGAACTAGTAGCCATTGATGGCCTTACCCTCCATGAATTAGTTTAACCACCTTTCAAATCCATCCAAAGTAGTGTCCTTACTACATCTTGTGGTCGGACAAGTACCATAATTTAATTATTTGGTCCTTGAAGAATTGCTTCCTTTTATCTGTCCTGAATCTCCCACTATTTGCTTCAGATATTCAGGCTCCCATCCTAGAATCATAGAATAGTAGAGTTGTAAGGGGCTTATACGGCCATCGAGTTCAACCCTGTGATGCCTCAGTCATACCTGGAAGTTAGCAGTCCAGTTATTAAGTAATGAACAATCAAGTGATGAGCATGTATTTTGAGCCATCAAAAGTCATTATTGTCTCAGGACTATAGAGAGCCAAGTTTCATTTAACTTCAGAGCTCAGCATGGGAAAATATAAGTTAAAGAGGAAGGTCCATTGTTGAAGGGTAACACTGTTGTATCCACTTGACTATCTTCTGACCTATTTCTGGGTTGCATTCAAAGAGTTTGTGATTACTGTTAAAGTGAAAATGCATTGGGCCAAGGGTATTGGAAGGACTGTCTCCTCCCACATGAACCTAACCATAGAGTTCCTTCTCTATGTATCCTGCCACTATCAGAGCTGTGGTTGGCTGGAATGCATGAGAGTAGGGTGCCCTCTTACACATCATCCCCCCCCCAAAAAAGAGGGCATATACTTGCATAAAATGTGTGTGTGCTAATTTATACAGAGAGCTACAAATGGAGAAATAATTACTACAATTTTAATAGAAATACAATATGCCTCACAGCATAGTGAGGAAGAATGTGACCAGGTGAGCTGTGTGGCTGCTCAATCTGTTGCCCAGGTGTTAAAGGCTGATGAGTAACTTCAAGGCCTATGTCCCACCTTCTTGGGGTGCTTTACCTTTAAACTGGACTTGGATTGAACGGCCTTCAAATAGAGGGAACATTCAAAATAGAGGACATCCTCAGACAGCTTTTCAATTAGAGGACTGTCCTCTGTAAAATAGGACACATGGCAACCGCCATGGCAATGGCCAGGATATGGAATGCCCTGCTTGCCAATGAAGAGCTTCATCACACCTACTTTTCCCCCCGGTTTGCTTCTGCAGGTTCCCCCTCCATTTCCTATGCGAGTCTAGCATTTTGAATCACAAATGGTTGGTATTGCTGTGATACCTCAGCTTGGCCTGTTCCAAAATGGGCGTTTCAAACTTTGCCCGTTCAGGGATACATAGAAAGAGAAACTAAAAACGGCGACCTCTGGGCGAGAGAACAACACGACGGGGACAACTTCGTGCGAGTCCAGCGCTGAGTAAGTGAATCAAAGTTGTGGCAGCTGTGTATCAAACTGCCCGTGTGATGACGGCCGAAGATCAACTTCAGTTCCTCCTTAATGCCATTTAAATACCTCTTAAAGACTCTGTTTTTACAGCATGATTTTGGCCTAGCTGGCTGATAATGCATTGTCCCCTTTGGTTTAGTGAACATTTTTTTCTGTCATGTTTCATTATATTTTTTACTAATTCAATATTCGTTGTATTTTCCATTGTTTTAAATCTTGCTTTGGGAGAGATGGGGACCCACATCCTCTTTGGGAGGGCATGCAGTTATGTTATCTACAAAAAAGGAGGACAGTGGAGAAGTGTTCACATCTTACTCTCAGGTAATTTAAACAAATCTCTATTCAAGCTATGGCACCCTACAGGCAAAGAATTTATATTCTAACCATGCCTCCTCTAAAAGGGTTTTTCAAACAGTATGTGACGAATTAGCACAATCCTTTTCTTTTATTCCAACAAGGATATGCAGACATGCTTTAGTCTCAAAAAAAATTTGTCAAATACTTAAAATTGATTCAACTATATAATACCTCTAATAAATACAACAGATCAATGATTTAAAACTCTAAGCTTAAGGAAAGATCTTTCTCCAAATCTGAATGCTATTTGAGTCTTATGTTACCTTAAAACTCAATGATAGACTAAAATTGAGATTTACATTGAACAGAAGCAGTATTTCCTCACATTACTGCACAAAGCGACAATGGTTTAGCCTTGATGATAGAAGCATTAGAGAGAAACAATGGGGGATGAGGTGTTTGAGATATCAATCCATTGCAAGAATGTAAAGGATGGGGTTAGAGTTACCAGAGGTCTCCAGCTGCAAACCAGCTGACCCATTTGGTGCAATCTACCCAGCACAGCTGTTGAGCAAACTCTGTTCCTTATAATGGAACATGTGTGGGATTCCTGTTCTGAAATAGATGGGAAATGAACAGCAATAGGGCTTGGGAGATCATCTCCATTGGATTGCATGGAAAAATAAATGACGACCACCCAATTCTCTGCTCCCCCCCCACACACACACACACACAAACTTTGCCACCAATGATTTCTCTCTTTATAGGCCTTTATCATAATTCTGTGTGATTTTGGCTTTGCTTGTGTAACCTGTAAAAAGTGGTTGCACTTGCAATTACTACTAAATTTAGCTCTCCGGGGCAAGATTAACGATAAGACTAAGCACACTGTAGTTCAGGGTCCCCCATCAAATTGGAATTGACATTGTCATAGAATACAATATTTTTCTAGGCTGAGTATAGACAGTGGACTTGTCCTGTTTTTTTTAAATACACTGCAATCATTTGTAATTCTCTGTAGTAGTGGGAATGGTGTAGGTGGGAATTAATACCAGCTCATTATAAGGGCATCACAGCCATTTTAAAATTACAGTTGTTAGCTCAAGCTGAAGAACAAGCTGGCCATGCTTTCTGTTGCATATTTTAGAGAAGGCCTTTCTGGGCATGCATGTCATGCTGAGAGACAAGCTCCAGTTTGGCAGAAACGGGCTGATTTTAAGGCTTGCTAGTCTAATCAGACAAGTGTCATTTTTTCCTAAAGTGTCCTTCTCCCCCCCCCCAAAACTGCCTTAGTACATGTGGACACTCTCCATTTCCTATGAGGAAATCCTATAGGACAGCCAAGTGTAGACTGCAGGTCTCATGACCAGATGTTGTCACTTTATTTTGTATTCTCTTCTATGATTGGTGAGCTTTTTACTTCCTTGGCTGGCTTTTCAATTCTTGCCTTTATTGGATGAGAGAGAGAGAGAGAGAGAGAGAGAGAGAGAGAGAGAGAGAGAGAGAGAAGTCTTTCTGCAAACCAGTAATTAGAAGATTTTTCAATCCCACTAAAAGATTTAAATAGGAAGTGGTAATTCTCCTGCCCCCCAAAAAACCCAGTTGTTCCAAAAGTGTGTTCCCTCCTGGGTTAGCTTCCCGTTTGTCCTTGCTTCTTTGTTCTGAAAGAACATGTAGCAGAAAGGCTCTACCTTGAAATCCCTTGAACAAAAAAGCTCAAAACAAAACAAAAAAGACTTATTCAACAAAGCAAAATTAGGGGTCCTGTCTAGACTAACATCTTAGCCAGGTACAGAAGGAAAAAAATGTGAATGTTACAACTTTTTATATTTTTGTGACATTTTTAAGGGGGGAAATCCTTTTATTTTGTAAATGCCACCTAAATTCTGAGTTCTCCAAACAGTTCAGTTTTACTGTTTAATCCTAACTGTCAGCCCTTGATCATTCACAATCTGCCCATCCGTGTTTGCATTAACCACATATTACCAGAGTGCATAGTTCTATTCTCCAGATATTATTATGGTTCTTTTTATGACAGTATTTGAATTGGATATCTCGGAGGCTTGGAATATACATAGCAGTGAAACAGAAGGATTAAAAAAGAAGAAGCTTTGATCTCCATTGAGATCCAGAAATGTGAGGGTGGGGAGAGTCTTTGAAGGTTAAGAAAAAACTCTGCATCCCCTCAGTTATACATTTCCTGTACTGGCCGATAGGATTATATTACACCAGTGCATTGCCATCTGCATTAATTTCCAAGCCATTTCTGGGCCCAATTCAAACTACTGATGTTAAGCTTTGAAGTTCTAAATGGCTTGGAGCCTGGGTTAACTGTTGAATCTCCTCCTCTCACATTTACCTATTTGGGCTTTAACATCCTCTTCTGAAGCCCTTCGCCAAGTAAACCCATCAAAGCTGGTCTGGTAGTTGGCCACTAGAGAGGGTGCCTTTTCAATGTTGGCTCCCTGGTTGTGGATTGCTCTCTGCAGAGAGGCCCACCTGGTTCCTACATTGTGGTATTTTTGGCACCAAATGAACACCGTTTAATTTTCCCAGGCTTTTCAGTCAGAGAATGAGAGAGAGAGAGAGAGAGAGAGAGAGAGAACTTTTTAACATTAGTTCAACAAACATTTTCTCTGGTTTTAATCTGTTTTAGATTTTACTTCCATGTTTTATCTTTGTATTCTGTGCTTTTAACCTGCTTGTAACCTGCTCAGAGAACTTTTTTATTATTGGGTAGTGTATGTATGTATGTATGTTTATATATATGGAAAGCATTTGCACCTGGAGAAAACAATATTTAAGTCATCATCTGTGACACCCATGTGACATGTTGTATGCTGGCTGTGTATGCATATAGGACCAATCACATGCGATACTCGAGATCAAGGGTTGGCAACCTCCAGGGGTCAGGGGGCTGCATTGCCCCCTGGAACCCACCAAGGGCTACACACACATACCACCACCGCCTAAACTTCCCCTTCCACTACCATATCTACTGTAGTTGTGTAAGCAGCAACCCCACCCCCATAGTTTTAGAAGGAAACAAAGGATGAGGGGAAGGTATGCAGAATCACATTCCCAGGACACTTCCAAGAGGCTCCCAGGAGGCATCTAAGAGCATGATTTTGTTTCCAAACATGGCATATATTCGCCATGCACCTTGTTCCCCTCCCCCAATGGAAGCTATTTTTGCCATTGCCACTGCAGCAGCAGCAAATTTAGCAGTAAAGGCAGGGCATGCCAAAATAGCCAGTGGGCACATATGGTCCATGGGTGGACCAGTTGCTGCCCACTCCTCTTCTAAATGTAGGTATTTTTCATCTTGTTGGATGTTGCAGATCATTCTAACTTTAGTCATCTGCGCTGCCTCCAGTCCATTCTCCCTTGCCTTTCTAATATCTCGTCCATAGCACACAGGGATCCTCCTAACTTTGTGCATTATAACTGGGATGAGAGGCACATATGGTGAAGGATCTGTCTTCAATGTTAAGAGAAGGACTGGATGGCATTCAGTTAGGAAGTAACAAATATGCTTATTCTATTTTTAAAATATGGCAATAAAATTCCTTCAACATTCCATACATACAACATCTATCCAAATTCCTCAATGGTGTATACATAGGACTGCCCTACTTTACAAAGTATCCAATGGTTGATCATCCCCTCAACAATTACCAAAATGAAAAGCTAAATAACCATTTCTATAAGAAATAAAAGTTTAGGTTAGAAAGCCACTAGGTTTAAACATCTGTAGAACAAAAGTCCAACAATATCAATCATATTAGAAATTAATAATTAGCATGTTCTCAGCTGTTCAAAGAAGAATTATGCCCAAGGAAATCTCATAGTCAGGCAGAGTTAAAACATAGAGCTGGAAAAATGCAATATTAGTTATTTTATGTTTTGCATAGGGTTTTAATAATACATAATTGAGGAGCATGGATAAAAAAGACAACACTACTTTAAAGCATATTATATGCTACTTTGGTACTGGACTACACCAACCTTGGTGCCATGACAGTTCTATAATTATGGTGGTATGGAAATGGTACAGCAATTATTTGATGATATGTGATTCATATCATCAAGCATTCATATTCTCAAGCGAAAACCATGGAAACAAGTTCTGCTCTCAGCAACACCCACCTATCCAGAGGGAAAATGAAATGTCATGAGCACACCTTCGAAAGGTTTATCCCAAAGAAATGCAGAGTCAAGGGAGGCAGATTGGTGAAGTAATGCTTGGATCTCACTCGCTTACTCATGGAGGTATCAAAAATTCTTAAGATATTTCCCCAACAGATAGAAAGCTGAGATTTGGCATGCATCCAGTTCAAGACCTCAGATACTAAAATGACTGAAAATGGAGTCACTCTCTGCATATCACTATGGGGATTCAGTGGAAATTTCCCATTGAAACATTTAAACTAGTCTCAGATTGGGAGACCAGAGACTTGTAGTGGCAGTCAAGAATAACTGGAATAACATCCTGCCCCAGCATAAGCCAGATATGGATGAGATATATGGATTCCCCAGAACACATAAACCTTATTTTAGAGGTTTCAGTAGCAATGAGGAAGATAATCTGATTTCAGAAACTAAACTAGCACAATTTTATAAGTAATCACACAAGCAGCGCAATCTTATACATGTCTACTCAGACATAAGTCCCATTGAGCTCAATAGGTAAGTCTGTAGACCAAGGGTCCAGAACCTCCAACCCGTGGTCTTAATCCAGCTCATGGGGTACTGCCATCTGGCCCATGGAGTCTCTTGCGCTTCCTCCAGGATGTGAGGATTAGGCTCCAAGCCCCACCCCCTGGAGGAATCCCCTTGAAGGGCATCCCCACTGTTATGTCAGATCAGAGATAACAGCAGGGGTTCTCCTGCTAGAGCACAGCAGCACCCTCACTATTACCTCCAGTCTGAGATTGGAAATAACAGCAAGAATATGGGGTAGCAAGACTTGACCATGCTCAGAAGAGCATGGCATGGCCAAGTCCAGCCACACCATATCTCTGCTACTATCTCCAATCTGAGATCAGAGGGGGCTGCAGGGTGACCTAACTTAGCTCCTGCCAGGAAGAGCAGCTGCAATCTGCCCTCCCCACTCCAAAACTGAATAGGGTGACCATATGAAAAAGAGGACAGGGTTCCTGTATCTTTAAAACTTGCATAGAAAAGGGAATTTCAGCAGGTGTCATTTGTATGTGTGCAGCACCTGGTGATATTCCCCCATTATCACAACAGCTAAAGCTGCAGGAGTCCTAGCTAGAGTGACCGAATACTAGGGATGTGCACTCCCAAAAATATCATATCGTAACATTATTGGAATTTCGGACCAAAAAATTTATCGTCTCCGATTATATCGTAGGTGAATCGTATTGTATCGTATTTCTGATAATTATCGGAAATCCGATATTATAATGTTTCTCCATTTTGCCCTAGAGAGTTGATTTTTGAGTCAGAGAAAGGCCTAAAACTTCTTAATTTTCCAAGTTACAGGTTTGAAACTTGGTCACAGTGCAGACTGAGTGTTGCTAGTCTTGGGTTCCAAATTTTAGAACAATCAGTGCAAGAGTTACTCAGAAGTAAGCTTTCAAATACACTGTTTCAGGTGTCTGAAATGTGGTCCTTTTTCAAGAGACATTGTCATCCAGTACTCATGGGCATCTCACAGATGGCCTTGAGGGGACTCATCTGTGCCCAATTTCAGATGCACAGCTGCAGGCTTTACTCAGAAGTAAGCTCTCAACAACATGCACTGTTTCCGGTAATGCACTCCATGCTGCTGCTGCTGCTGAGACTTATAGGTATATTTTTATGAATACAATGAACTTTCAGAACCTGTGGATAAATACTTTTATGACTGCCTTCCATATGCAGTCATAAAAGTAAAATGTGTTAATCAGAAGATGGTGAACTGCTGCTGCTTTGTCTCATTGATTAGGCCCCGCATGTTTACAAATTAAAAGGATTGTGGGGTAGGGAAATAGCATGGGTGTTACATTGATTTTAGAGCCAGCCTTAGCAGGCAGGGCCTCATTGGGCCAGGAGATACCCCTAGTAGCGAGGAAACCTGGAGGATCCCATCAAAACAACCCTCATGCACCGCCTTGACCTCATTGTGCTTGAAAACTTAAAATGACCCAGTCTGCCCGCCATCCCCGTGCAGATCCCAGAGCTGCACACATTGGCTGGAGCAGTGGCAAATAAAACTCACGTTCGGGGTAGGGACTTTGCCAAATTAATATAAGTCACGTTCAGGGTACAGATAGGCAGGCACTTTGCCTGGACCAAAGTCTCCCCCCCCCCCAAAAAAAGGAAATGTGTGAGGGGGATGCTTCTGCAGTCCCTCAGTAACTAACTCCACAACCCAGGGACGTAGTGACGAAAAATAATAATATAGGAATCTCTCAACTCAAGGCTCCCTATAGCAGTCCCTCCAGACTGGAAACATTGGCTGGAGCAGTGTCTTTCAAAAAGAAATAAAAAGTGTGAGAGTGAGAGACAGCCACCCCAGAACTGCCCCCAGCAGCAACAGCATCTCTTCTAGAGCCAGAGCCACCTTGCCCAAGGCGTGCCTTAGAGCCACATTTCATACTGTTACAAAGTGATTGAAAATGAAATTATTATTTATATTAATAACAATCCTTTGCAAACAATTTGTGAGCTGCTTTGACCAGAGATTATGTAGTGTTATCCTGTGTAGCAGGCTACAGGACACACCAGCACACTCAATCAAGCAAACACACACACACGGGGGGGGGGGGGGGGAGAATATATATATATATATATATATATATATATATATATATTATACACACACAATATATATATACAAACATATATATGTATATATATATATATATATATATATGTATATACAAAAAACAATATATATTGTTTTTTTAAAGAAAGTTAAACAGGGAAAAGGACAAAACACTAGGGATGTGCACTGGATCGGACCCGATCCACGATCCGAGTCCGGTCCAGTGGGAAATCGGATAAATTATCCGATTTCCGATCCCGCAGCTGGATCGGCCGATCCAATCCGAACCGGTCCGAAAAGGCTCCGAACCGGTTCGGCGGATCGGCGGATCGGCGGGCGCCCACTGGCGCCCACCGCCGCTTCCATTGGCGGGCGCCAGCGGGCGCCCACCGATGAAAGTGGACAGCGGGGGGGGGAGGAGGGGGCGCTTACCTTCTCGGCCCGTCCGCTCCCGTCCGGCACTAGCAGCTACTACCAGCGGGCTCCGCGGCCTGCTCTAGGGTGGCGCGCCGGGTGATGTCATCACCCGGCGCGCTACTCTAGAGCAGGCTGCGGAGCCTGCTGGTGGTAGCCGCCGGCCCCGGACGGGAGTGGACGGGCCGAGAAGGTAAGCAGGGGGTGCGTGGAGGGGAGGAGGGGGTGCGCGGAGGGGGGAGGGGGGCCCTTACCTTCCCGTCCCGGCGGCTCCCGTCCCGGCGCCGGCGCCTACTACTACCAGCAGGCTCCGCGGCCTGCTCTAGGGTGGCGCGCCGGGTGATGTCATCACCCGGCGCGCTACTCTAGAGCAGGCCGCGGAGCCTGCTGGTAGTAGTAGGCGCCGGCGCCGGACGGGAGCCGCCGGGCCGGGAAGGTAAGCAGGGGGTACGTGGAGGGGAGGAGGGGGCGCGCGGAGGGGGGAGGGGGGCCCTTACCTTCCCGTCCCGGCAGCTCCCGTCCCGGCGCCGGTGCCTACTACTACCAGCAGGCTCCGCGGCCTACTCCAGGGTGGCGCGCCGGGTGATGTCATCACCCGGCGCGCTACTCGAGAGTAGGCCGCGGAGCCCGCTGGTAGTAGCCGCCGGCGCCGGACGGGAGCGGACGGGCCGAGAAGGTAAGCAGTGGCGGGGAAGGGGGCTTACCCCCCCCCGGAGCCGTCCGCTTCTATCCGCTGGCGCCCGCGGGCGCCAGCGGATGGAAGCGGGCGGCCCCAGGGGGGGTAGGGAGCGCGGGGGAGGGGGCTTACCTGCCGGGGCCGTCCACAGCGGACGGCCCCGGGGGGGGGGAGGGAGTTAGGCCCCCCCTCAGCCACCCGCCGCCATTTTTTCCTCATAGACTTGCATTGCAATGCAAGTCTATGGGGAAAAAAATGGCGGCCGATCCAAAAATTTACGATTTTTGGGTCGGGATCGGACTCGATCCGGTCCGGGGGGCCTCCGATTTTGTCTGAACCGGTCCGGGACAAAATTGGAGGTCCCGATCCGGGTCCCGATCCGATCCGGGGGGTCCGTGCACACCCCTACAAAACACACTCTCTCAGTCACAGTACCCCACTAACCCTTCAATCAAACCAACCCTTCAATCAAACCAACCAAAAAATGTATAAAAATTTAAAAACTATAACTCACACAAGCAATGCACAGCCAAACGAACCAGAGACACAGAGATGCAAGAACACAATGAATCTCTAACAATTCACCACCAAGTAACTATAAGACCAAGGAGCCAGGACAGAGCTCCACCAAATCCACCCTTCTCCCCTCAACGCCTAACTCCCAACAGAACTGGAACACCAAGTGTGGGGGTTTTATTAGGCTGATCATATGAAAAGGAGGACACCTGCAACAGTTAAAGTTGCAGGTGCCTGCCTTCTTTTGTATATGGTCACTCGAGTATAGTGCCTGCAACTTTAACTGTTGTGATGAAGAGGGAATTTCACCAGGAACTAATTGCATACAAATGACACTGGCTGAAATTCCCTTTTCTCTACAACTGTTAAAGTTACATGAGCCCTATCCTCCTTTTCATATGGTCAACCTAGTTTTATGTGGGGATATCCTTAGCTCTACTCCAACATTGTGATTGGAGCCTGCTGGAATCCTTCCTGCACGATTGATCACTGTCTCATCAAGCACACCCCTCCTTCTAGCTCCGTTCATGTGGCGGCAAAAGAGAAAGAGACTTCTGATAAAATGATAAAATACGATAAATATCGTAGGATGTTTTACCAACTCCGATAATTATTGTAGGCTTCCCTATCGTATCGTTATCATTAATCGTATGCTCAATAAAGAGTGTATAATATCGTTATCATACATTTTAACGATACAATACACATCCCTACCGAATACAAAAGAGGGAAGGGCTCCTGCAGCTTTAACTGTTGTGATAATGGGGGAATTTCACCAGGTGCTGCATGCAAACAAATGTCACCTGCTGAAATTCCCTTTTCTATGCAACAGTTAAAGATACAGGAACCCTGTTCTCCTTTTCATATGGTCTCCCTATCACTGATGCATAGGATTGCAGACAAAGACAAAGGTAATGTTCATTCTTGTTTTGGAGCCAGCCTTCATTCCATGATCCTTGCTGCTACAAAAGACCTAAATCATAGTTGTCTGCATAACTCAAACAATCTTTGCTTTGCTCTGTTTCCCCCCACCCCAAAGAATGGTGTGATATGATTATGGACAACCCTGTTAAAAAAAACAACACCTGGATAAAATTACTGCAGTTGGTGAAAGTAAGTGTTTGCAGAATCTAGGCCACGATTTATACTTTCTCTGTTTAAGGGGAATGAAATCTCCTTAAAGTACATTCATATCAAAAGTTTGGAGGGAAGGTGGCAGATCCTCTCTTTCCGTTTGATGCTATTCATTATTTCATCACAATCCATTTTCAAGTATGCACCAAGCAAGCACAAAAACACGCACTCTAATCAGATAACTACCATGTCATTGAGAGCTATTTTATCTATATTATCACATTAGGTCTACCATATATACAAAGAAATCACATAATAAATTTAATCAGAAAAATATTTTCTAAAAGCATTTAAGCGTATTGTTTTGACAGATGATGCCAGAACTAATTCATATAAAAGTAACAGATTTGGAAGCCATATTCAGCCAGCAAAGTAAATTTACTATTTTGGTGCCAAATGGAACGTAGTGTGATTTGCAAAGGAGTATTCCACAGGAGAAGCAAATGTACCATTTTGCTTCCAGATGAAACACATTTTCAAAAAAAAACAAAAACTGTATAATAAAGAGCCAGCTTTTTGACATGGTATATTATAGGGAGTAAAAGAACTTGGCAAAGCTCCCAGACAAAAAGCAATCTACTGCATGCCACTGAATTTGCCCTTAAAAGAGTGCTTTTCCCAATTGACGCTTAATGTTTTATCCTTTTCAATGTACAGCGAAAGGGAGAATTACAGTTCTCTTCCACCACTGTCTCCATGGAATAGTGTCAGGTTTTAAAACAGCATATAGAGTTTGATTCAAGACTTACTCACCTCAGTCAAGTAAGTAGTCCCATTAAAATCATCAACTGACAAGCCACAAACCCATGCATGCTTACCTCAAACTAACTCCCATTGAACTCAGTGGGACTTAACGTCCAACTAAACTTGAATACAGTCAGATTGTGTATATAAGTTTGTCCATCAATCCCCTGAACAGGATGTGTCTCTTTGCCATTATATCTGGACACCATCCTGACGTGTGTAGTGGGGGGTCTGTTGATGTTCTTCTTTTTTTGGCTCATCTCCCTATCTTGAATTTATCAGCGTTTTCATTTCCACTGAATTTAAACAAACTCTTTCTCTCTACTTAGTATAGTTTTCACTAACAGCTCTACTGTATATGTGTTTACTCAGATGTAAATCTCATTGCATTTAATGGGACTTACTCTGTTGTGTGTTTACAATTGCAGCCCTAGTATCAAAATTTGAGTTAAATCATTTCTGAAGTGTATCAAGTATGTTTATTTGAAATAGTATAACTAGTAATGGTTGCTTTTCAATCAACTACCTAAGAGTCAACACACTATGGATTTTAAAGCTAGTTACCTTCTCTCATCAACTTCAACCCACTATTTTATCATGGGTCACCCTAAGGCTCATCTCATCTTATTTCTATCAGAGTCAGAAAAGCCATAGCCAATTGGTAGAGCACATAGTTTGCAATGCAGTAAGTTCCGGGTACAAAACAGGGCCTCTCTAGTTAACGTCTCAGCTCAGGATTTGAAGAGCAGTCAGATTAGACAACACTGGGTTAGATGGATCAGTGCTCTGACTCAGAGATCCTGTTCAGACAACATACAAAACTATGATAGTTAAGTGTTCTAAGCTAACCATTATGACTTAACGGCTGAATTCGGACGACATATTAGGCAACGGAGGGGGAAATAGCGTACTGACCGTGCATTAGGCAGGAGGTACTCCCCAAACAACCTGCTGTAGCCGGTACTGCTTGGCACCGGCAAACGCACCAGTTGCTAAGAATGGACGGTGGCCATTTTGGTTGCAGCATCTCCTCCCTCCCCCTCCCTTAGTCCCCCAGCCATATCCCAGTATGCACTGTGAGTTCTGCCGGCTGTATAGAGCAGCTGGGGGGTTTCGGCTGCTCTGGCCAGCAGAACTGTATCTCCAAACGGAATAGTCCACGGAGATGGGGGCTCAATTCGGACGACACCTTAAACAATGGGGCTTCAGGCTAAACAATGTGCAAGCCTGTTGTTTTCCTCCGTTGTTTAAATTGCCTGATTAGTGTACTGTCAGTTGTGTGTACATGGTGTGTTACTCCTTACACGACACAATAAGTAACACAAGTGACGATTGTTCCCCCCCCCTCCGTTGCCTAATATGTCGTCTGAATTCAGCCAATGTGTTGTGTGAACCATGACTTAGCATATCATGTGAACCATTCCTAACCATGGTGGCTAGTACATAATCACAGTTTAACCATGCACACTAACCACTTGCTGCAAAAGGGCTAGGAGCCTAACCATTGTTTAGTGTGTCATCTGAACAGGGTCAGTTTAACATGGCATATCTACAAACTGCCACTTCACAGCATGAACACAAGACCCTAATCTTGAAAACCTTAGTTAAAATAGAATAATGATTTCTATTACCTGCTTCTAAACTCACAACTGCTTTCAGGTTTATATCACCATTCTACCTGTACTTATTCATTGAAAGAGTACTTTTTTAACTACCCTGGTGTAATATAGAAGAGTTATTATACTGTTTAAAGAAAAACTAAAGTGCATTATGAAGTCCTAATGCAAGTCCATCCATCCAACCGTGTATCCCCCACATCAGTATTACTTGCTCATTAATGCCAATGTCATGACTCAACAGTGGATCAAATCACCAGCAAAATGTGTTAATACCTGTGTACCACAAGGGCAAAAGGAGATCTCTAAAACCCCTGGAAATGAAACAAGTTTCCAGGACAACGATGTCAAGGTGGAGGAAAACTAAATTCCACTGATGTAAATCTCATCATTTTAATAGCTTTGGATTGCACCCAACATCAAAAAGGTAGACTTTCTTTGAAAACAAAATTTTGGAAATCATATAGAGGTGGAAAATGTGATACAAATTTAGATACCTTTTTTTTTAACCTAGAAAAAAGAAATCTGCTGTCCACTGTAGATTCCCCAATGCACTCTTTGGAAATTATTTCAGCATGCTTTGCCAGGGACAAAGAACATAATCTGGGAATACTATCAGGGAGAAGCCATGGCTCAATCAATGGCAGAGCATCCACTCTGAATGCATAGGGTCCCCAGTTAAACTCCTGGTATGTCCTGCTAAAAGGAACCGGACTAGGAGGGACTTCCTCCTGAGAACTTGGAGATTTGCTGTCAGCCAGAGCAGACATTACTCAACTTGATAGACCAATGATCTAGCTTGTCATGACTGTTGCATGAGAGTAAGACCCCCTCTAGATGGATTCCGTTTGTATGCAGGAGGTAATTGAGCGCACAACTGGTGGCCTTACCGGTTGTTTGAAATGCACTTTACAAGTTGTTAATGCGGAGAATCGCTTGTTCACATAGTCAAAATGCGCTTTAACAACCGGAGCAAAATAAAACTTGCTATTTAACGCGCATTCAATAATGCGCATAATCGGAGAGAAAAAGCACCTCAACTCCTGATTTACGCTCCACTCCTGTAGAGGTAAAAATTTTAATGAGACTTCAAAGAGCTTTAAACATCTGGTGTAGAGGCAGCCTAAAACTCGTTATTTGACACACATTCGATAACGCGCATAATCGGAGAGAAAAAGCGCCTCAACTCCCGATTTATGCTCCACTCTTGTAGAGGTAAAAATTTTAATGAGACTTTAATGAGCTTTAAACGTCTGGTGTAGAGGCAGCCTATGAGATGGCTACATTCACTTTGGGCTCTGACCATGCTGACTAGTTGCATGCACCTGAGGAGGTTTCCCAGAGGAATTAGGGCTTCCCTGATCTGGTGTCCTCCAGATGTGCTGGACTGCAAACTCAATCATTCTCAGCAAGCAATGGAAGATCCTGAGAATGATGAGATTTGCTGTCCAACACCTCTGGAGCAAATACTGGAGCTAAGGTGGTGAACCTCTTTCAGCCACTTTGGAGAAGTTCTTGTGGAGCTGCATTCCAGTGGTGGGTGGGGCTAAAGGTGAAGGGGGCAGGGCCAACAATACCCAAAACATCATTATTTTAACTTAAAGCAACTAAGCATTGGGAGAGGCATTTCAACCTTTGAGAATGGGGAGAATAATTTCACAAAAGCCAGGAAAATGCTTAACGATCCACCAGATGATTGGTGGTTTGAGGAAGAAGGGTGGAGTAAGGGGGAGGGTGTGTGGCCACCTGAGGAACCCTGGAGGGTTGGATGGGGACCACTAGAAGAGTGGATTTTACCCCCAGGCCTGAGGTTCTGCACTTGGAAATGCTGAGCATGCTGGAAATTACACCCCTATACATTGCGGAAATCTGTTTAAGAGCATCCCTATTCGCCTCTCTTGGATGATGGCTTGGAGGCAAGCTAGCAGTCAAACCCAGAAGCAAGCAGTCAAGGCAGACCTACCAGCCCAGAGTCAGTGACTTGATATGACCGTATGGAGAACACCACTGGTAGCTCCCATACATCTGGCCACTTTGTAAAAGGAGTGCTGGACTAGATGGACCCTTGGTCTGATCCAGGATGGCTCCTCTTACATTCTTATGTTCTGACTAACTGAAACAAAGCAGTGAGAAGGTTAGCAGCTCCTTCCTTTGCCAAGGTGTAGCAAGTAAGATGTCTAGGCTGATGGCTCTGATGTTAGTGGGGCAATGAATCTGCCCTGGGTTTCAGTCAAGAATTGGTAAGATGTTAAGGGTTTTACTTGCTCTCTAAATAGACTGAAGTCTTGGGATTCAAGCCAGGGAGACCCGTTAAATTTCCTTATGACTAGGGTGACCATATGGAAAGGAAGACAACTCCTGTATCTTTAACAGTTGCATAGAAAAGGGAATTTCAGCAAGTGTCATTCACATGCATGCAGCACCTGATGAAATTCCCTCTTTATCACAGCAGTTAAAGCTGCAGAAGCCCTGCTCTCTTTTGTATCTGGTCACTCTAGTAAAGCTCCTGCAGCTTTAACATTTGTGAAGAAGAGGGACTTTCACCAGGTGCTGCATGCATACAAATGACACCTTATGGAATTCCCTTTTCTGTGCAACTGTTGAAGATACAGGAGCTCTGTCCTCCTTTCCATATGGTCACCCGACTTATGACTCATTGCTCAGGTGCAAATAGAAAAAAAAAGTTTGCCTGGGAGAAAACTCCATTTGGGTGTCAGAGAAACAACTTTCCAAGTCTGAATGTGGGATCAGGACATCTACTGTTTACATCCAAGCCTTGGTAGAACCAGATGTGGATAGTTTGATAGAAGTGATTCATGGCCTTCAAAATTAAATGATAGGGTGCCTGATGGGACTTTATTATGACTGTTTCCCACCTCACCATCCTCACCCCAAACCTATCTATATCCTAGGTCTGCATCTTGGAGGTGATTTTACATCAAAACCTTCATGTCATTATGGTGTTTCCTACAACCAAGTGGTGCGTTGCTTTATTTCCTGAAAGAATTTCACTTCTTAAGCCTGTGCTTCTCAGAGCGCACTGATGCCCCTTTCCCCCAGGGAGGCACGAGTTCGAATCCCTTCTTTGTCATTCCTTCAGCTTCACTCAGTGTCTCTTTTTCTTGTCATAAATCGGTTCTTTCAATATCCACCCTTTGGCCTCTTTCTTGCTCCAGAGAGCACTCAAAAAGGCTCCTCCTAGCAATGGCCAAATGATGTATTGAGCTGGGATTTGGGGTGGGGAAACAGACACTTTCTCTCATCTTCCCACAACTTTTAAAGAGCAAGCTCACTTGAAATGTGTTCCCCTGCCTTCCCTCTGTGGAAATAAGAGTGGCCTCAGGTCTGAATGAGAGAGAGAGAGAGCAAGAAACAGGTAGGGATGGATAGATGCCAAGACAAAAAAAAAAAAAAAAGGCTAACACTGCAATCCTATCCATGGCTTTTTCGTGAAGGCGCTTACTTCCATGAAAGTGTATATAGTATTGCAGTCTAAAGGCTCTATATAAGTGTATATAACATTGCAGTCTAAATTCTTTAGGCGGAAAAAAGTCCTACAACTCCATTTCCCCCAAAATGTTGTAAGGCTTTTTCCCCTGCCTAAACATGCATAGGATCGCACTCTAAATGACACGAACTCCGACTTCCAAGCCTTGGCCCTCGTCCATTGAAGCGTGCTGAGCAGGCGATGGTCATTTAGTGGCAAGAACGACAAGGGGGGAACTCTTGGCACATGCTCAGAGGCACTCTCCCCTTCCCCGACATTCAGAACAAGTTCAAGAGCTGAACCCTGAGGAGCGTGTCTGTCTTCTCTCTCGGGCTCTACCTTTACTTTTGTCGCCATTCTCATTCGACGGTTCGGTTCTGTTCGGTAGGCCTGACGCAATTTCCAAATTCTTTCCCTAAGGAAAACGCGCTCGAGACAAAAGAGTTTCTGAATAATTAGGAAAAGTTGCGAATAAGGTAACTCTGCCGCTGTCAAAGGTCTCTTTCTTTCTTCCCCCCCCCCTCTCTCTCTCTCTCCTCCCGCCCCCCTCCCAAGCCGTTGATGTGGTAATTAAGAATTTGGTGAGAGCCCCGGTCAGGTCACCTCGTTTCTCAGATCAGAAATTCTTTCAAGTGTCCTTCTGCGTCGCCAAAGATGACAACAGCAAATCAATAAGTGCTTGAAATGAAAGGGGGATGCTGCCTGGCCCCCGAGGCTACAGCTTTTCCACACCGCCAGCCTTTTTTTCCCCCACCTCCCTCCCCGCTTCCTCTTCTTCTTCTTCGTCGTCTTCTTCTTCTTCTTCTTCTTCTTCCCCTGAACTTGTAGCATTCCTTTGCTCTGCTTCGCCCCTTCTAAGAAGAGCTCTCCCTTGTTATGCCCCTATTCTCCAGACGGAGGTAAGTGCCCCCTTAGTATTGCTATTGCCTTGCAGGGCCGTGTGGATCTCTAGCCAGGACTTGCCTGGGAAGAGAGCGGGGGATACGGGGGGGGGGGGGAGGAAGGGAGAGAGAGAGAGAGAGAGAGAGAGAGAGAGAGAAGCAGCCGATACCGAGGGCATCAGTTAAAGAGCTGCTGCTGCTGCTGCTGCTACTACTCGCCTTTGCCCATTACAAAACCAGAGATCTGTCTGTCGCAACGACTAGAATCAACCAGACAACACTGAATTGGCCTTCCTTTCCTGTTTTCTTTATCCTACCCAAGAGGTTCAAAGGAAGGGGGGGGGGGGAGGATAAAAGAAAGATTCTTCTTAAAACCCTTTTGTGTTCACACGGATTTCTTCCCTGGGGTTCCCTTTGCCCCCGATGTATCCGGATCTAAGCAACCTTCCTAACGCATCATTCTCTCTCGCCCCTTAGCAATCTACCCTCCTCTCCTCCTTCCCTCCCCCTCTCCCCAAATTCCAAAACGGGAATAAGAAAAAAAAAATCCAATCCCCGGAACGTTTTAATGAGGTCATTCATTACTGAGTCAATGCAGGCATTTATATATTCTTTTAGCTCAAGTGGTTTAAGCGCTCGTTGTTTCTCAATGATAAAGAACCACCGGAATATGCGAGGTAGTAGGGTGGGTTTTAATTTATATGCAAATCGGTGGGTCCAGTTTGGAGAAGAAGAAAAAGAAGGAGGAAAAGAAGGAGGAAAAGAAGAAGAAGTAGACGGAAATGGCTCTGGCTCGCTCGCTCTCCCCCCCCCCCCACTTTATTATGGCAGCGTTCGAGCAATGGGGAAACAAGATCTGAACCAGGCCAGGAGGAGGAGGAGGAGGAGGAGGAGGAGGAGGAAGAAGAAGAAGAAGAAGAAGAAGAAGAAGAAGAAGAAGAAGAAGAAGAAGAGAAATAGAGCAGCCAACAAATTAATCATAGTGTATGGGGGGGGGGGGGGCTGTTAATTACAGGAACTTCCACACTGCGACTGGGAAGAGGTGCGAGGATTGAAAATCGTGATTCAGGACTGAAAACAAGGAAATGAGTAATCGCTCCTTAGCATACCCCGTACAGAGGAAGGATTAGATGCTCAGCTGTTTTCAAGTTCACCAATGGAGAAACTGAATGCTGGGCACTGTATACTTCCCCTACATTTTCTCGGTATTGGTGATACCAACTCTTTGCCTACTTGAGACAGCTCAGTTCCTGTTTTGGAATCAAAACGGAAACGTTACCAAATAGATTTAGCAGCCCCTGTGTCTCTCTTTAGGTCAGGTGACTGGAAGAATTACCATTACGATATCAGCATCAGCATCAGCATCAATAAAGCGAGGCTTGGTAGAAAATGGTTAACGTACAGCCCGAGCCTAAGAATAGTGTTTACTCCAAAGAAAGCCCCACTAAGCTCACTGGTTTTACGCCCTAGAAATCGCTTAGGATTGCAAGATTTAGGCTGCAGTCCTGAATGCACTTTCTTGGAAGTAAGCCCCATTGACCACAGTGGGGCATCTTTCTTAGTAAACTTGGCCATGCGGTGATAGGCGAGCCTATTTTACGCATTCTTGTGGGAAAGGAGACACTTTTCTGCCTCCTGAAAGAGCACAACAGGTTTTCCAAACCCACTGGTGAAACTAGCAACTGGATTCTACACACACACATTGGTTTGGAAATAGCTGACTTCAAACTGAATTCATGTCAAGGAAAGAGGTTTAGGATGTAATCCTTTGCACACTTGCTTGGGAATAAGTGCCATCTAATTTAGTAGAACTTGTTGTTAAGCAAATGTCCATAAAATCGGGCTCTTGTTCTGCAATCCCGGTCCTACTTGGGAGCCAGTCCAACTGAAATGACTGGGAATCGCTTCCAAGGAAACTTGGATAGGGGCGGAGTATTAGGCTCTCAGGAGAGAGGTTTATTTTGATCAAGGAGAGTTTACCCATTGACTTCAACAAATTGTAGTCTCTCCACTAAGAAAATATTATGTCTCCAATCCAATCGACTTAAACACAATTTACTTGTGAGCTGATTTGCGAGGACTGGTAGCTGTATTTAGTATTTCGCCTGCTTTGATCCCCACTAGTCAAAAACCTCTGGAGAAATGAGGGCCTCTTTTCAGTACTGCCACAATCGATTAAAGATTTGAATTGACTATATTTTGGATTCGTCATCAGCCGATTTAAATCCGTAGTCTGGTAAATGGAGGCAGGTGATGTTTAAGGGGATTTTTTTTTAAAAAAAAAAAGGTCGGTTTTGTTTTGGTTAGGGGTTGTTCTTGTTGTTTACTAAATAAGACAGAGAAACAATGTATTGATGGGGAAAACCAAGAGATGCGCCTAAGGTGATTACAACGCTCTCATCAGCTGTGAAGGAAGAGGAGGCGAAAGAAGCTCCCGTTCAACTCTGAAGCTGGAATCCTGCTCCTTCTTATTTTTAGATTTATGGAAGGCGGCAGAGGACTTTGCCCACGCATGCCTGATAGCAGGACCACAGCCTATAATTTTAAGGAGCTGAAGAACGCATGTCTCGATTAATCGAATCCTTAATCCGCTCGTGCTTTCAGAATTCTCTGCTTGGGAATGAGAAAGCGCAGAGAGCCAAAATAAAACAATCTCCGGTATAGTCGTTGCTGCAAAAACATCATCGTCGCCATTGTCGTCATAGTTATCCTTATCGTTATTATTACACCGAACTTTGGAATAGCCCAAGCAGTCAAAACTAGGGAAGCTGGTGGCCAAAGACTTTGTTTACGTCTGCCTGTCTGTTTAAAGTTGCTGGTATTGCTATCTGGAAAGAAATTTGGAATCTAAACAGGCGATGGCCTTCACCTAGCCCAGGATTCTATTTCATTTATTGGGAAAGGAAGAAAGTGCACTGTGGGTGGAGGGGGGAGGCGAGGAGAGGAGAGAGAGATTGAAATCCGTGTATTAAAGCAGCTCCATAGTTTCCAGACACCCTAGAACCCCTGTTCCGCGGCAGCATGTCTAATGTATTCCCCAGTGGTTCTGGGCATTAATTAGTTGTTTAATAGGAGTATGACTAAAAATGTAAAAGAAGGATTAGGAGCGTGAAACGTATGTCCAGCTCCTTCCACACACTCGAGGAGGGAATGAAAATCACTCTGTATCTTATGTTTCTCTACAAGCCATTTGCATTTCCCACCAGCTGCTCACTTCAGCTGCACCAATTTCGAGGAGCTGTGGAAAGGGCTGCTGCCCAGCTCACGCCGTGATCCGGGCTGAAGCCCCGGCATTGGAAGGGGGCAAGAGAAGGAGAACGGGGCGCCGGGGTGGGGGGGTAGCAGCAGCAGCAACTGCATTAGGGTGGGGGGAGGCCGCTGGCCACAAAGCCGAGATAGAGACAGAGAGCAACAGAGAGGCTGGGGGGCGGGGGCAGGGAGGTCTGTGGCGGATCCTAATTTAAAGTCTCTGGAACAGGCAAGTAAGTGGTGGGGAAACAGGCGAGGCTCTTTACATGTGTCCCTGGGCGGAGGCGGGAGGGAGGGACGAGTCCCCCTTGCATTCTTCAGACGGATTCAAAGCCAAAAGCAGTCACAACACAGCGGATCTGTTTACCTTTGTTATTTTACCCGGTACTGTCCATACATTAATTAGCTACACCGAGGCATGAATTGATGTCAGGGGGCACATGGGTGTCTGGAAGTTGCTGACAGCTAAACAAAAGGATTTCTCACTTCTCTCTTCCTTCCCTCTCCCCCCCCCCCCGTTTCTAGAAAGAGAATTTAGGGTTAACCGTGGTGGATTCTGCCCGCCCCGTCTCTTTCATTATTGAGATACAATAATCCGACCGCTTGTAACTTGCTTCGCTGTTCATAAGGACGGAAATACCGATTGTCTGGGACTGTTTTCATACAGGCATATGTGAGGTTGTCTGTGAAGTAGAACGCGTGTTTTGTCCGCACCTCCAGTATACCGCATTTAATGTTGCACACGTAATAAAACAGTGGCTTGCGGAAAACTGGGGACATAACCACGCCTCTGAAGCGGACATAATCCCACCTGAGGACAATGGAGGTTGGAGAGTACTAATATTTGTATTTAGCTTTAACATTTAAAGTCTTGAGAATATTAAAATTAAGTATCGATGGAAGAATCGGGTTTCCCCGCAGCCCCCCCCCCCCCATAATTTTAACAGGATATACAATGCAACCCTATTCATGTACACTTCGGAATAAGCCCCACTTCTTTCAATGAGTTTTACTCCCAGGTGAGGCTGCCTAGAATTGTAACCTTCTTATGAGAATTTGTTCATTCTCGACAAAATGAGCGAAATTGCATATAAACTCTTCCAGCCCAATCCTAACTACGTGCACTCAAAAAAGAAGCCACGTGCCTTTAGGATGACAGACGCGTTCAAAATGGCGGGCAATTGTTTGCATGGGCAATGTTAATTTATCCCCCTCTTCCCAAATAATGGAACCATACCCGAAATGTCAAACACTCAACTTGAAATATTTTTGGGTTGGGGTTGGTCTTCTTCTTCTTCTTCTTCTTCTTCTTCTTCTTCTTCTTCTTCTTCTTATTATTATTATTATTATTATTGGGTGGGTTTTTGTTTTTTGTTTTTTTGTGTAAAGTTTGGTTGCATCAGGTAGATTTCAGGAGCTTTTTTTCTCCGTCCCACCCCCTCCCTGCCTAAAACATAGAACATACAGTCGAAATTAAAGTGATCCCAAAATGAAAGCAATGCTCCTTCCCCCACACTTTTTTCTTTTTTTTCTTTTTACAGTGGAAAGGTTGGATTTTTGCTTTGAAGGTTTCTTTAAAAATTCTCCCGCATTTGGCAGCATTTTATATCAAATGTATACATTCTAACTTTTTTTAAAAAGATACTTGCCAGAGGGTTTGTTGTTACTGTTTAACTTTTAAGGGTTTTGGGTTTTGGGTTTTTGTAGGGTTTTTTTTTTTTGCCCTATTGGGTTACCCAGTATTTCTCTCCAAAGTAAAACAAATATTCAAGACTATAGTATTAAATCACTATGATGAATTTGTAGGGAATTCCTTCCATTTATTCTTAGTAGGAAGGAAGATAGAATCATGCGGCCCGATTCTATGGATGTTCAGTGGGACATAAATCCCGCTGAGCTGAAACGTGCTGGCTTGGCCCAGCCGGTGTTCACGGGATGCTGACGGCCTCACTACGACTTGCATTTGTGCAGGCCTAAGGAACTGCGTCTCCAGTACAAGCTGCTCCCCGTGCTGTCGAGCTGCATAGCTTTGAAAGGACACGACTTCGGCTCCTCATCCTGCTAACTTCCCCCGCCTTAACCTCATCTTTTTTTAAAAAAATGAGTTATCAGTGACCCCACGTGAACCTGATGGGTGCCTATGCAGCAAAGGAAATTCTACACTGAAATGCTCTTCTGGGGGCTCCTAGTAGTCGCAATCCAGTCCTTAAAAGTGCCCAGAGAAACTCTTCTCTCCCCCCTCTCCTCCGCCACCCCAACTTTCTCAGCTGCAATCCGTAACGTCGAAATGTTCTCTCTCTCTCTCTCTCTCTCTCTCTCTCTCTCTCTCTCTCTCTCTCTCTCTCCCCCCCCCCCCCCGTTGACTTTGAACTCTGGGCAGAGTGACCTGGCCTCTCTTCGCACGGGGCTCCTCCGGCACTCAGCTGCGCGTCCGCTTCGCTCTTTCCCCTTCGAGTCTCGATTTTCACCTTCTCTTTGGCCTCTTTTGTTCCTTTCACTACCAACATTCGCTCAGGATGGCCACACACTTTCTCTTTCTTCCGTCCATTGTTCTCTACCTCATTGGCTCGATCTTATTTTTAGTATTTTTAAAAATAAATCTTTGTTAGTTTAACAAAGACAAGACTATATATATATATATATATATATATATCCTCGTCTATGTTAAACTAATAAAGATAGATAGATATGAACGTTCATTATTCTTTTCTCTAAAGTGCCTCTCCTTTTTTAAATAAATAAATAAATGCTGCTGCCTGATTTCTACTTTCCCTTTCTTCTTAACTCTCCGCCCCCCCCCGCCCCGCCGCCACTGATACCGTTCTTTCATCGTTGGCTTTTCTCTTTCCCTCTGTCTGCCTAATCTCCTTTTTCCACTTAGTCCGGTGTGCCCTCCTCTCCCTCCCTCCCTCCCTCCCTCTCTCTCTCTCTCTCTCTCTCTGGAAGTCCAACTGTGTTAAAAGGAAACTTCCAAGTCAGAAAGTAACTAGGTTAGGATCGGGCCCTTCAACTTTGCTCGCGGCCCTTTACTCTGAAATCAGCGCGCATAGGATTGCACCCTGAATCCCTCTCAGCCTATGGGCGGCTTTAGCTTTCCATCTCGTCTATCTTCATCTGGCCATTTCGTTTGTGTCAATCAGTCTTTCCCCGTCTGTCGGTCCAGTCCGCCTTCCTGTCTATCCATCCATCTGACTTTTTCTCCCCACCCCCCATCCCATCCCATCTTTTTCTCTGTGTCAGGTCTTCGCCCCACAGCAGCGTCTGGCTCGGGCGCCCTCTGCTCTCCTCTGCCCTCCCTCCCTCGCCTCTCCTCTCTCCGGCTCTGCACAGCGGCGGGGTTTAGTTTGGTGGAATCTCTGCTGACGTCACGCGGCTCCCCGGCCAGGCAGAGCGCGGCGAGAGGAGTGGAGAAGGAGCCGGAGGCGAGGCGGCGCAAGGCGAGGCGAGGCAAGGCAAAGCACAGGGCGGCCCTGCGAAGCTCCGCGCGATCCCGCCGCCAATCCGCCTCGGCAGCCTTCTCGCCTCGCGTCCCCCGCCGCCGCCACCGGCCCCTGGACGGCGCGGCGCGGCGCGGCGGCAGGCAGGTAGGCAAGCGGCCCTTGGCTCCTCCTGGGGACCCTGGCTTGGCTCCTGCCTCTCCGTCCCGCACCGGCCTTGCGGGGGCTGCTGCTGCTGCTGCTGCTGCTACCACCGGCGGTGCGGCTGCGGGCTGCGGGTGACTCCAGTTCTGCAACCCCGGGATTTGCTAAAAAGCCTTCAGCGAGAAGAGGAGGCGGCGGCGGCGGCGGCGGGTTCGCGCCGGCAGGACAGGAGGCGCCCGAGCCGGTAAGCTGAGCGAGCGAGGGAGGCCCCTGCACGGCTGTGGCCCGGCGATGTGAGATAATGCGAGTCGGCCGATTGGTTCCACTTGGGGCAACGCGTCCGGAGCGGTGATTTGTAGCGCTCCGGTTTGGCCGCGCCGTCTCTTGACTGCAGACCTGGCTTCCCCCCCTCTCCCCGTTTCCCCTTCTCCCCGTTTCCCCCCCAGTGATAAATTGGGAGGGGGAAGGATTGGAGGTGCTTCTTCCAAGCCTCGGGAGGGGCTCCACGGAGGGCTTTCAAAAATCTGTATTTCTACACCCCCACTTCCCTGCCCTTTCACTTGCGCGCAGTTTAAACCAGCGCTGCTTTTCTTGCTAAGACATCTGGGCGGCTGGCCTTCGTTGGAGCTGATCTTCCCACCGAGGTCACAATTCAAGACAAAAAAAAAAAAAAAGAGGGCGGGGGAGTGCGTGCGTGTGTGTGTGTGTGTGTGTATGTGTTGAAAGTCAGACCTGTTACAGGCCCTTCTGAAATGGTATTACCTTGGCCAATCCCAGTTTCCCCCCCAATTAATTCCCAGCCATCGGTGTTAAGAGCTGGGCTCCATCTAGGTTTGGAAGATGTCTCCCGAGCTGATCGTCAAGGAAACATAGTAAATTATCCCCGTCCTATCATTGGAGTATTAATAGTAAACGTAATAGCAATTTCTATCACGATGACTACTTCAGTTACTCCTATTAGGATTTCCACTATACTCCAACGAATCATTGAGCGCCAACAGTATCCTAGGTACAAGTTTATTATATTAGTGTGATTTGTATTATACTTCTCTCTGGTGTGTTAATTAATCCAAACATAAACACTTTCCCCCCAAAAAATTTCTCTCCCCCCACCCCAAAACATGAATGTTCACTAATTCTCCAACAGCAGTATGAATAATTGTATAGGGGTCATTAAAAGAGGCCTAAAGTAACGGTGGGATTGGATTGGCAAAAAGAGAGCTGGAAGGTGGTACTTTGCTAAAACATTGGCCTGGTTTTGAAAAAGTTCCTTTGCACAGGAGTGAGCTGCACACCACTTGAGGAAAAGCTCACTTATAGGCTGGTCTTTTCCCAAACAGTTTGGCTTTTCAAAACGTTAAAGTAATTGGGGGGGGGGGGAATACCTTCGGTGCTGTATTATGCACAGGCATTTGCCCCCCACACACACACACACATATTTTTTTCCTTTGAGGGGGGGCTGCTCTTGCATTTGTATGAAAGACCCTGGTTTTGCATCAAAACCCAATGGGTTTAAGGAAGGGTTACTGATCTATAACCCTCCTATAAAATAGTGATGTGTAAAAAGCACTAGTTTAGGTCCTCAGTCAATCCCAGTTAAATTCATTTTATAAATTACCTCCAAATCCTGGTTCCTAATCTGCAATCAGTTTTATTTTAATTTAATTTATTGCAACTCTCTGCATTGGTTGTAAAATAGAGAGCAGCTTAACAGGGCGAATTCTGCCACACTCCTAAACTAAAAACAATAAAATAAAATATGAGATAAACTTTGTAAAGAAACAAGACAGTAATTTTAATCCCGATCACACAGAGACAGACATGACTTGCTAATAAATCCAAATGATTTGATCAATGGGATTTACTTCCATTTAAATCAGTTTAGCATCGGTGTCTCATATAAATACGGAGGGAAGAATCTGGGGCATTTCTTGTGAAAATTCCATACATATTTCGTTAAAGGGGCTGGTATTTTCACACTCTTGTGTTTTATATATAAAGCCGAGTCTGTAATAAATTAGTATTGTTATTTCTTTACAGGACAAAAATCGCCCCACCCAGGCCACTTACTACAATCCTAAACACACTTTCGTATAATCAGTGGGAAGTTCCTCCCACAGAAACCTGATTAGGCTTGTGCTGCAAATGTCTTCGTTTCTCAAGAGTCCTGTAAAGCCTGCAATCAAATAAATACTTATATGAACGGGGCGGGAGGTTAAAAGAGTGGATAACCGGAACTTTTGACATCTCAAATGTTTATAAGTCTGACTAGGAGGATACATTCATGTCCCAAATTTGGAGGCGACAGGGTAAGGTGTGTGTGTGTGTGTGTGTGTGTGTGTGTGTAGGGGAGGGGACTTAAAAAGAGATTGTACGTCTCAATTTGTTAGATTAATTAGCCATCCAAACAGGCGTTGAGTCGGGGCGACCGGATTTGTCATGCGAGGCTTGCCTTGACAGAACCGGTTTAAGGACCATCAGAGAGGAATTAGGGGGTTTCTTAATCGCCTTCCCTAACAATTTCGCCACAGATCATATACTAGGCCTTGTTATTGGAAAAGCGTTGCGTGTCCTCCGAGGGCACCTCCTCTTTCCGCTCTCTGTGGCTGGGAATATAAATTACCCTGTCATATTAGAATTCTGTGAGTAGTCCCAAGATATAATCACCCACTGACCTTTCAGATGCGCCGATCCCTCTCATCTACATTGATCTGCAACCGTGTCTTCTTTATTTCAGTCAGGCCTACTTCCGTGTAAACCAACTTAGGACCGCGGGCCCTAGTGGGCAAGCAGTCCTTCTCGGTTTCAAAATCAGGTTGCGATCCTAAGCAGACACGTGCATCTCGTACTCGGAAGGAAGTCTCGCTGAGTTCAATGAGGCTTGTCTCCTAAGAATCTGTGTATGGCACCTTTGACTAGAGAAATAAGTTGCGTTGCAGTCCATGGGACGCATTTGCAAGTCAGTGTGCTTAGGAGCTGGGTAATTTGTTATTATTATTATTATTATTATTATTATTATTATTCGAAGGAGCGGATTCGTATTCGGAACATTTATTTATTGGTTTGCGGAATGCCGGTTGCTTTCCCCAAATCTTAGCCAGATAGATGTATTTTATCAGCTCTACCATGATTTTGAAGTGGTGGCTAACAGCGAGGCCCGTGAAAATAGGAAAGGGGTACTGGGGGGTGGGGAGAGTATTACCCAAATGATGATGACATGCAAATTTTCCGACCAAATTATCATAAGTAAACATTTGAAGCCTGGACTAATAAAATCCCATCTGTGTTACTTCATATCGAGTTAGTAGAGAGCGCTGATAATGATTTTTGTAATATCTCCCGAACAGACATCTCAATCAGGCATTAATCCTATGATTTCTCCTCTCCTCCCCCACCCCACCTTTTTTCCTTTTTTCTTTTTCTTTTTTTTTTTTGTTTTGTTTTGTTTTTGGGAACCTCAGAATTACTAAAACCTGGAGCTTCGGAAAGCTGCACCCCTAAAGCACGTCCGGAGGCGGCCTTCTGCGCTCGGCCTCGAGAGATGAGAGGGCATTTAGGTGGAGAAGAGGGGTGGGCGACCCTCTTTCCTTCTCTCCCAACCCCCATCCACACACACTCGGGCCATCAGCAGACTCCCTTGAAGATGCGGGAGGGGAACACACACACATACACACACACACCTCAAAGTTCTTCGTACATTCATGGAAACTACATAAATCCACCTGGAAGGCCTGACCGAGCAGAGCAGCTTCGGTTGGGCCTCTCTTGTCAATTTCACCCAGGCTACAAACAGTTGAACTCCTCCAGTCACAGAGACCTCTCATCCCTCCCTTCAAGAGAAACCTTTTCACCTTCTAGAACATCAGACACACACACATAACTCCCCCGCAGAGTGAAAGCTCCTTAATGGCCGGATTCCATCAGTCTATATTTTGTTTTATTTTATTTTTACATTTTTATTCCCCTCCCCCCAAAACACACACACACACACACACACCGATGTCCCTGAATTTAGGACAGGAGGCACCTGGGCAGTTGAAGTGGAAGATTACTTTCAACCAGGCAACCGGTTCCACAGTAAGGACTAGGTAGGGGGGAGGGGGAGGGACCTCCAAATCCGTTCTCTCCCCCGCCCGCCCATTATGTAAATTATAGCAATTTTAAAGTCAGACAAAGAGAAACGACTTTGCAGGCTCTTTCGACTCCAAGCAATAGCCTATTGATTGCTTTCAACTCAGCTTAGGATCGGGCTGCGCAGTGATGAACTCCGTGTTTACTGTATTTCATGGGGCTTGCTCCCGCCTAAGCGCGCAGCCTCAGGGATGATCCCGTGCATACCAATGCTCCCTACAAGCCCGTGGGACTTATTTTCTACCCCTGATGTGTAGGAACTCTTTAGGATCGGAATATCGAAAGGAATTTCTATCGTTCAATTTGACCTGCTTCTAGGACATAGGATCAAAAGGGATTCGGATTGTGCAACATATCCGTATGGGAAGCACAGTTGAAAACAATGCGAGTAGGCTTGTTTCGTTGAAGTTCCATCCTGCCTTGAAAGCTGGGTTTTGCGGGGGGGTGGGGGGTGGGATAAGTTTAGTTCAGAGGCATTTTGATTAAACAAACATATTCCCCCTCTCTGTCTCCCCGCAAAGCGGGAGGCAGGACTTATTTTCTACCCAGGCCTAACTACAGCCACCCCTTTAAAAAATGAAAATAAATAAATAAGGGACGTCCTCCCCCCTCCCCATGCTAACTCTTTCAAGTGTTAGTGAATTGAGACGGTCATGTCAAGTGAGAAATTTCCCTAGCGGCAATGGGTATTAGTCAGTTTCCAGGGGTCAAATATTGTACGTGAATTTCCTTTACGTTTGCATTCCGTGATGAAAAACAATAATATTTTTAAAAATCTAAAATAACACTAATATGTATTCTATCAAGTCTGTATTGTATCTTCCATGCTTAGTCTTTAGAGTAACGAAATTAAGATTCAAGGAAGGGGAAAACTGGGTGGCCAAGAATCACCAAAATTTTCTTGAAAACCAAAAAGCCCAAACTGGGTTGAAGGCGATTTCCTTAAGTCGAACTAAATAGGTATCCTTCGATTTCCCTGAGCTGAGAATCAGGAACATACATGCGTCCGGGTATGTCTCGCCCCACTTGCACTTGGGTGTATATCGAAAGGGACATGCAGTACGATCCTGATCATGTTTGCTCAGGAGTAAATGCCCTAGAATGTGATTAGGATTGCAGCCGCCTTCCTTAAATCCAACACCTGCCACCTTTTCACCTTCTGGCTCTTCCAATTCCAGAAAGATGGTTGGTCATTCGTGGTGGCTTTTGCATTAAAGAGTTCTTGTTGTCTTCATGATGTTCATGATGTTTATTTTGTAACTCTTTTTTAATTTATTTTTTAACTACAATACATCTCATGTTTTGCAGATAACGGGTTATGGAGTCGAACTGTCGTAAACTCGTAACTGCTTGCGTTCAGTTAGGTAAGAGAACAATTCCCCTTTGGTTTTTGCACGGAACAATAATAATTTGCATCGTTATCATGTCGTCGTTTGTTTCTGGTGTGTGTGTGTGTGTGTGTGTGTGTGCGCGCGCGCGTGCGTGCGTGTGTGTTTAAAGAGCCCATTCGAGGACACGGATGGGCACTGGAGTGTATCAATAAATACGTACCTTGTGCTTGGTTAGGGAACCCAATCAGTATTTTTTCAAAAATACTCCCTTCCCTTGCACCCACTGGGAGGCATCCAAACCGGTTCTAAATCGAATTTAGGGGACCTACGTGAATCTAAACCCCGATTATCACCCTAGCCAGGTATCGGGGTTTATTTTTAAAATTTTATTTAGGGCCAGAGTTCATACTGATTGATCCTTCTGTGTGACTTCTCCGGAAGGATTCTTGGGATGTGGTCCATTGAAGATATCGGGACGAAAATGAGCTTGGGCCACAGAATTTCGGCTTTAGTTGCCTTGTGTCGTGGCTCCAACGGAAGACAAGAAGCGCTTGTTTCCAGAATGGCACCTCATGTTTAGACGTTCCCCTAGATCCGGTGTTTTGTCTCTGCCACCGAGATCTGAAAAGCTTAGGGCAAACATTGGCTTTGCTTAATGAAGACTGTGGGGCGAGAGGGGGGGGGGGGCGAGGGGTGACTGATCAGATCCTAGAGGGGAAAGGGGGGGGGGAAGAGAAGAGTTCCACGTCTTGGGACAAAAGCTTGCTTGCTTTCAGATTCTCTCTCCCCCCCCCCCCCTCTCTTGCGTCTCTCCTTGTCTGTCGATCTGTCTTTTCCTTCTCTCGAACAACGACCCTCCTTCTCTTTGCCTCTCAGGGGTGCAACCTTCTGCTGTTGAATGTCTTTTCTCCAAAGACTCTGATATTAAAAAAGGAGAATTCAATGATTCTCCAGAAAGCCGGAAAGAAGCTTCTAGCAGCAAACTGTTCGGCAGGCAACACCCCAGCGGCAATGGTGAGTCCGTCCACCCTTTACTGTGCAGCTCCCCGACGGAGCCTCGGGAAGGCGATAGGTGCGATCTCACATAACTGAGAGCAAGAACGGATTCCCTCCCCGTCCCCTCCCGGTTGCAGTCGCAACACTGGCGGGGAGGGGGAGAGGTATTGTATTCGAGCCAGTGAAGCCGGAAGAAGCGTCTATCGCTTGTTCTCTGCCTTTTAAACCTTGCTTCAGCGGCTATTGAATTCCAGGCGGCTAGACCTGGTGATGTTTGTGCGCCCACCCACCCCCCAAACCCTTCCTGACCGTGTTTTTCTCGCCTATGTGCTGTGCGTTGGTCTAAATGCAGTGCAGCAGCGCCCTCTGCTGCTCAGGTTTAGGGGAAAGGGGAGTGGGGAATACTGAATGGAAAGACTTGTTTGCCAAAGGTAATTTGGTTCGGGATTTTGTGTGTGAAGGGGAAACAGTTGTATCGAGTATATATCTTTGCCCCCAGGCGTTATTGGTAAGCAACCCCTCCAAAGCAGGTGGCAATTAAAAAACACAACCCAGTCCAGACTCTCACACAAACTCTCACTGAATTCAAGAAAGGAGTGTATCACTTCACATGTACAACATAAAATATTTGTAAAGGGACAACAGCATGGCATGGCAGAAACGAAGTCACCGGCTTTGTAACTGCACTATCCTGTGCATAGTTGCTCAGAAGTGAGACCCACTGCGCTCAATGGGGCTTCCTCCCTAATAAACATATTTGGGATTGTAGTTTAAACTGCGCTCGAAATCTCTGTTCGAAAATGCAGTTTCAAATACAATCCTATGAATGCCAGCCATGCTGACTGAGGACTGCTGGGAGTTGTAGGGCTTCTATTCTATATAAACATGGATAGGATTGTGCCCTTAGAATAATTGTTCCGTTGGTTTCTAAAAAATATGTAACTGGAAGTAAATTCCATTGACAAGACTAGGGTGAAAGGTGAACTTTATGCACATGAGTTAACGTAAGGGGGGAGGGGTTTAATGTATATAACAATTAAAATTTGGGTCTGAAAGTTCTTATTTAAAGAGGGCAGTTGTGTTGTTTGATTAGCAGAAATGTTTTGTTAACCATTCCAATTACAGAACAATGACATTTTGGAGGCATTTTGGGTACAGTTTTGTGCTGTTGTTTATTCAAAATGGCATGAATTGTATTCTATATGTTTTCTGACTGGAAAAGTTCTGCTGAATTCATTGGGGCATTCAGCCTCTTAAGCAAGCCCAGGAATGCCAATTGAGTTGCTTTAAGTGTAGAAATACACAATATTTAGATAAACTGATTACAAGGCCTTAGCTTGCCACCTTCTGATAGAACGTTGACTTTTCTTGGATTATCTAGTACAAATGGTCACACATACACACACACCCCTACCTGAATTGCTCAGTAGTTTTAGTTGATGCAACTCTATAACAGTTATTTTAACATGAAAAAATGAAAGCTGTATAATTTTAAATACTAAAGAGTGAAAGAAAGGGGTTTAGATTCTGGAATAACTATATATCTATATCATCTATATAATTCCCAAAAGTCTAAAGAAACAATTTGGAAAAAAGATGTATGTGCTACACTATACATATGTACTTTGAGTTCTGTGGGACTTCTACTTAACTGTTAATTGGGTTGTTAGGCTGCAATCTTATAAACACTTACCTGGGAGTAAATCCCACTGAACACAATAGGACTAACTTCTGAGTTGACATGGCCCTGTTACACTCCAAACCTATGCATATCTACTGTCAGCAGGCAATCCCATTGAGTTCATTGGGCTTACCCCCCAGGTAAATGGGTGTATGATTGCATCCTTATTAAGCAAAGCATATACCTAGATCTGCTGATAACACCCACACACTGAATCTCATTACTACAATGAGAACCTCATTAATTCAGTGAGGCTGCATCAGAATCCTACCTGGAAGTAAATCCTATTGAAATAAAGACAATTTGGGAGGATACATGGTTTTGACAGTAACTCCAAGATAACAAAACAGACATCTTCCTACAGCATTCTCACATGGGAGCCAGTGGGATTTATTTGTGATAAAAGGCCCATCAGTGAGGGAAACATGATGGGAAGGGAGATCATATTAGGAAAGCATTATAACCTGTCTACTAAAGGAAATGAGAATGTTAAGGTCAATTCTGCCTGCAATGTACATGTGTTTGGTACCATCAACTCCTGGCTCTTGAGGAATGTGTTTGTTCCACTGAGGCCAAAATAGCTAACCTGGAGAAGCTAAGAGAAACATTAGAGACCATCAAGGGTGTGTTAGAGCAGGAATGGACAACTTGTGGTCCTCCAGGTGTTTTAGCCTACAACGCCATTCATTCTTCACCATTGGCTATGCTGGCTAGGGCTGAGAAAAGTTGTAGCCCCAAATATCTGGAGGGCCACAAGTTGCCCACCCCTGTGGTAGAGGCATCCCACTCCTAATAAATGTATTGCCCAACTGTGGATTTTGGGGTCTCCCCTCCTCTTTATGTACTAGCAGGACTATCTATGGTTGTTTTTTAATGAGAGAATTGGGGAAATGCTGAGGAACCGGATAACATTCCTTTAGAGGGACTATTCCTTTTAGATGGAGAGCTCCTAGCACTACTAGTCAACAGAGATTGGGCAGCTATTTCATCTTTCCTTCCTGAATGGAGTGTGTGTGTGTGTGTGTGTGTGTGTATGGTCAGGGAAAAAAACAAATAAAAAAAGATGGAAGAAGCGGTGGGAAAGGCTATGAATTATAGACAACCTCCTGGGAAGAAGGCAGGGTGATTGCACAGTTAAAGCCTCTCTTCTGGAAGCACTTTTCAGGAGAGGAAGGATGTTCCATTGAAACCAAAAAAAAGATTTGTTTTAATACCTTTTTTGCCCCTTAAACAACAATCGGTTACTGCAGATGTATTCATCTGGAATACTGAGTTTTTTATTCAATGATGTCATTACCAATTGGAACCAGTGTCTCCCATTCACGGTAGGCATCTGCTCCCAAAGGCTGGACTTTTTCCTGTGCTATTCAACCAAAGTGGAGCGTGTTAAGGAGCAACTAAGACACGTTAAGAAACTGCAGGATGCTCACCTAGCAGCCAATGCCTCTTAACAATGAGGTCTCGGACTTCTAAACCAAGCCAGGGTTGGGATAGGGAGGGCTCTGCTCATGCTCTGTGACCTTTCAGCACTCTCCTTGCTGAGCAACAAATGGCTATTTTTGTAACCATTATTACCTGCCCTGTACAAGATCCATAGGACTTTCCCCACCATCACCTCTTCGAATCAGAAGGGAAATTGCTGTGTAAACATTTAAAGACCATTTATTTTTTAAAAAAATCTGTGAGGATGAAGTATTTTTATCTAAGCTGATGTATTGCCATGGAGGACAGAGGAATTGGCTCCAAACCAAGAATTCTAGCTGAAATAAGGATCCCTCTACAAGTACAGGAAGGAAAGAGCCAATTTGGAGTACTGGCTAGAGTATCTGACTGAGAGTAGGGAGGTCCGGGTTCTAGTCCCCACTTGACCAAGGGTTAGGATTATCTTTAGGCCAGTCACAGACTCTCAGCCCAACCTACCTCACAGGGCTGTTGTTGTGAGGATAAAATGGAGAGGAAGAGGATTATGTATGCTACCTTGGGTTCCTTGGAGGAAAAAAGGTGGGATAAAAATTGTAATAAATAAATAAGGGAAGCGAATGGCTGAATTGCATGATGCTCACCTATGGTACAATGGATTCTAAATGGTGATTGCCTTCAAAGGCAAGGGGCCAGTGAATCAGTACATGAAGTTGACAGAACTTTCCCTAAATAGAGCAGTCCAATCCTTGAAGGCTGTGATCCATCCAAGCTTATGAATCTTGCCATTGTACTACAACCTTCCTCAACCTGGTACCCTCCAGGTGTGTTGGACTATACCTCCCATTGTCCCTAGCTAGCATGATCAATGGTCAGGGAGGAAGGGAGGGCACCAGGTTGGCGAATAGTCTTCTGCTGAGTTCCATTGGAGGGTGAAGAGAGAGTTACTCCCCCCCCCCACTGAAAAGAATAGTATTTTAATAGCGCTTTGTTGTGTATGGATCATCACACCCCAAATTGTCCTTTATACTTTGGTAAAGAGGAATCATAGGAAATGCCTTGTCTGCTTCAAGAAATGTATGCAAATAGTGGGCAAGATCCATCACTGGCAAATTCCCATGTTTCAGTGAGAGAGCTTTAGGGAAACAATTAACCCTGACTACTGTTTGAAAAACATGGGACTGAAAGGTGTTTTGTTTTGTTCTTACTGAACTGTGTTTAAGGGAGAAAAGTCCTACTGATTGTTGAGTGGAAACCTTTAGCCAGCACTTTACTGGGAAATAAGTCTCACTGAATTCAGTAATCCTTACCGCCAAGTAATTGCACAGGATTATTGCCCTAGGCAGCTATGCTGCGCCCAACAATAGAAACTCGGAATCCAAGTCTGAAAGAAGTGTCCCCATGATGAAATGAATGGGAGCTGGTCCAGTGTAGTTAACTTGTGCAATGGGACTTGTACCTCCTGGAGCTCCATTCACTGACATCTTAGTCCTGGAGGCTTGTGCCCATTTCTTTTATTTGTACTCCGCCTTTCTGCCAAAATAATAATAAAAAAGTGGCACTCAAAGAAGATTACAGAACCAATTAAAATGGATTAAAACAATACATTTAAGTACAATAAAAACATAATAGTTATAGGGAATATATAATTCAAAACAGCACACAACCCACCAGACCTTCTTGATTTTGAAAGTGAGCCTGATCGGAATGAATGGAGATTATGTCAGATTTTTCAGTTTATCACTGATGGATTAAACTAAATGCTCGGTCTCTTGAAACCTCCTCTGCGATGATGATGATGATGATGATGATGATTAAAGGCAACCCTAAAATTGCAATTTATTTCTTTGCATTTTAATCTGAAAATCCTCATTGTTGATGTAGGGCAAGCAGGAGGTTTTGTTTTGACTGTTTGGCTTTTAAAATGAGCAAGCAACGAAAATGGCTCCATTAACTTACTGCCCAAGTCTGGGGCAGTTTCCTGGAATCAGGAAAATATCAGGCTGGTATTTTGGCTGCCCGAAAGGAGTTCAAAGTGCAGGGAGAGAGAAAGAGAGAACTGTCCACTGAATGAACGCCTAAATTAATGCAGCTGTCCTGTTTCCCTCAATGCGGTTTATTTTTGAGCATACATTCATAGGGTTACTACGTAAAATTCCAAAGAATACAAGCAGAAATTACTGGTTTATTATTTGTATATATCGATTTGTTGGGAGGGGGAGTTATTGAATATCTCAGTGCACAATCCAGTTGAACTGGAGGATTACTGGATTTCTGTTGCTTTAATCCTAACATCTCGCAGCGATTCTTAGATCAGGTTCTTCCAAGCAAGATCCATTTCGGTGGATCCGCTACAGCCGTATAAGGCTGCATTCCAATCTGTGTGGATGGCAGAGCTCTGCTGAATTCAGTGGGCCTATTTTTTCCGAGTAAACACGCGGAGAAACCAGCCGCTCCACACAACCGAGTTCCGCTAAGACTCCACCTGACATGCCCTGAACGCACCTGCTAGGAAGGAAGTTGCGTTGAGCTCAGATGCCCAAAACAGGTTTGAGACTGCTCTGCTTCACGTTTAAATACTAAGCCGTCAGAATAAGGCTTAACATCCAAGCAAGCCAAGGAGGAGATCTATTTTAAAAGTGCAATTCAAACAAATACTTAGGGTGGGTTGTTTGTTTTAGAAATGGGGCTGGAACGGTTAGGGAATTTATCCATCAGATTAATTGATTTTAATCGTAAGGATCTACTAAAGAAAACCACAACTATCCCTAAGGGGCATCAGATTTTGTTGTTGTTGTTCGTTTAATACAAGTGCTTATAAAACGAAGTATCCAATATTAGCCTTGGTTAGGGTGGAGCCATTGAAATGAATGAGACTTAAATCAGAGTGTGACTGTTAGACTAACGTTGGATGCAATCTATTGGATACATCCCAAGAGTTGTAAATGGCAAACACCATCTAGAAGAGGCATTCTGCCTGTGGCAGAGAAGAGGGAAGAAGGAATGCATGCTCCAAGATGCTGCTGCTACCTGCCACCAGTCTACTGGGCCAGAGGAAAGGCCTATCCATTCTGTTCTCACACAGTGACAAGCCAGATCATGGCCGTGAGGAGTCCATAAGCAAGACAAAACGCATTAGCAGCCTCCCACTGTGATTTCCCCACCAAACTGTTATATGGAGGCTAAGAGTGTCTGATACTGGAGATGTATATAGCCATCAGGACCAGCAGCCATTGGTAGCCTTATCCGCCATGAATTTGCCTGATCCCTTTTTGAAGCAATCCATTGATGTCCAATACATCACTCCATCCTGTGATAGTTTGCAAATGTATGCAATTTAAACACATACAAATGTATGCAGTTTAAACACATACAAATGTTTGCAGTTTAAACACATGCATGGTTACTCAGTCAAAATGTACAACTGATCGACTAGGATGTATTTAATGGGGTAATATCTGTTTTATTTTAAATCATTAAAAAAAACACCTTTAAACTCCATTAAGGTCAATAGGAGAACTAAGTGTGTCCATAATATATCTCCCACTGAAATCAATAGGATCTGTAACCAAAACCTATGTGTCTACTCGGAAGTGAGCCAGGTGAGTTCAGTGAGACTTGTTTTCGGATTGAATACTGGGGCAATCTATTTTATAATCCATCTGCACACCTTTTAAAGGTGTAATGCTGTACACACTTACCTGAGAGTTAACCCCATTGAATTCAATGGTGGTTACTTCTCAATAGGCAAGTGTAGGATTGTTCTGTAAATATAAAGTGAAAGCAGCTTTCGAAATGCTAGATTTTGTCTCCATCCTATCCACCACAGAAAGGGCATTTACAATGCAATTCTATATGTGTCTATTCAAGAGGTAAGTCTCATATTTTCCATTGGAGCTTTTTCCCAGGTAAGTGCTTTGGACTGCAACCTTAAGCATTAAAATTACAATCTTAAACACAATTAGGGACTAAGCTCCATGACACTCAGTCAGACATACTGCTGAATGATCATGTTTAGATTGCACTAAAAGCAAAGAAGCCATCCCAATGGCCTCCTCGTAATCGCACTGACTGAACCAATTTTCAAGGCAAGGATCATCCCTGAAGTCATATGAAGTAATAATTAAAAAGTGAGTGCTTTTAATCATGTGCAGTGTCCCATTTCCTGGCCATGGAGTAGCCACAGTCAGGACAATTTATAGCTTTGAAATTAGGAGTCTTGGTCTACAGGTTTCCATTAAGCCGCTAACGCACCTCCCTTTAGGATACTTGGAGTGCTGCAATCATAAACATACTTACTAAGGAGTAAGCCCCATTGAGTTCAATATGACTTACTTCTAAGTAAATATGTTTAGGTTTGCACTCTTAGGGATAAACCCCTTTGCATTCAAAGGAACTTACTCCTGAGTAAATACACATAGGATGAGCCATTCTGTGAAAGGATTTGGATTTAAAGGGTGGGAATCTAACTGAAGTCCATTTAATTTCTGATGGTTAGTTTCAGAGAAGGCTGTTTTTCAAAGCTGTTTATAATTACAAGATACAGTATAAGTGGCTGTGTGTGAGTTAAAGGGATATTTGTAGGTCATTGTTCTAGCTTCATGTTGTGCTTTTAATAAACCAAGGCTAGATCTACACTTCTGCTTTATAACAGTATTGAAGTGCACTGATAACTGTTGGATCCCACACACATTCCACATATCGTTCATAGTGTTATTTCCTGCTTTTTATTCCATATTCATTGTGATTTGAGACAAGGTAGATCTGACTGAAGAAAAACAGGTAGACATAATTTAGTAGTAGGTTATCTTTTCTCTTGCTGCAAAACCGGGTCCCCTCTCCACCGTTTTGGCCATAATCTGCATCTGCTTCTAAACGTTGGATAGTTTAGCTTTAGGATTTGTTTAAAAATAAAAAAGAAGAAAAGCAGGTTCAAAACCAACTATCTAGCTTCCTATGGGTTTGTTTGTTTCTTTCCTCGCCCAAGCCCAGTGGCTGGTTATGATTCCATCTGTTATTCTAGGAGCAGCAGAGCCATGAGTGGAATTGCTGGAAAGAGAATTTGATGATCTCCCAGGCCACAGTGCTGTCTCCATCTGTTTCATCTCTCTGGTCCTGGCAGGGAGAATGTGCTAATGATGCTACTAGTAGTGGCTTTGATCTGCCTAGTACTAAGGCCCGGGGGCACCCAGATAAACATGCTAGGCCAAACCAGTATATCAACAGAAGTGGGGTTGGGAGTAATATCTCTGTAGGCGTTATAATTCATGAAAGTACATTGAAGTGCACAGACAGACTACACTGAGAAAATGAGTGAAATGACAGCTTAAAGTGTAAATACAGGTGATGGAGTGCTGAATTTTGACTGCAGACCCAAGTTCAAATTCTTACTCCATCCTTAGTTCATTAGTTGGAAGTGAGAAAGAACTGAAAAACTGCCTTGATAGGTTAGACCTAGTGCTCTCCAGATGTTTTGGATTACAGCCCCCATAACCATTAAACGTTGATCATGCTGGCTGGGGCTGATGGGAGTTGTAGTTCAAAACATCTGGAGAGCACCAGGTTGTTTCAGTGAATGCCAGGTTGTGTCCACTAGTGGGTTAGAGGAAGGTCAGTCAGTACTGACTACTTCTGGGCATGGTCAACCAGATACCTTTTAGAAGCTCACAGGCAAGCTGGGCATGAATGAAACCATCTCCGGTTGGTTTTTCTCCAGCACCTGGTTATCACAGCTATACTGCCTCTGACCATGGAGGTTCCACCTCACTGACTTTATTTTGTTTTTTAGCTGTTACATCTAAAGATCTGACAGGACTGTTGTAAAGAGTTAATGACAAAAGGAAGTACTGTTCACAGATGAAAAGTGCTTTGGATAATGATGGTGAAATACTTTTATTGGATTCAATCTAATGTCTTCGGAATTAATCTCAGAATGTTGTGTAGGGAAGAGACAGAGACACTCGGAAAGTTAAGAAGGGTTGAGCGGAGCTTTATTTCATTTTATGGAAGGCTTGAGAGAGATCCCCAGAACGGAGCTGCTGAAGGATTTAGAGGGGAATGAGCGAGTGGAAGGCAGCAAGACTGGTGGAAGAAGCAGAGGGGGGGTGGTCCTATTTCTGTTTCCAAACAAGACCATTGTGCTAAATAACATGCAGACATGCCTACATATCCCCCCGGATCTGATCCGACCTCCGGCTCGCAGGGCCAGCAGTTCCGCCCTCGAAGCCAACGACTGCCTTCCAGCAATATTCCAAATGGAAATGACAAGTTATCTATGGTTCCTCACATACACACACACAATTCTCTTTTTTCGTGATCACCAGACCCTAATATATGCAGCTGTTGCTTAGATCGACTCCGAGGGAGGAAGGAGGTGGGGGTGGGGATGTAGAACGAAAGCTTTAGTCGTGAGCAGGAATACGCTAATGGGACAATCCGATGCCTCCTTAATCTCATGTAAAAAGCTTTGTCGCCTTCCTAATATTGACTGAATGGGTAATTAATGGCTCTTCAGATCGGCGAATAAGCGGTAATCCGAGATAGGCGAAAGACAACAAGCTAAAGGTAAAAAAATATATAAAATGAAAGACAACAGGTCTCTAGCCCGCGACTGCGAAGAGGCGCCCACCGAGTGATTTAGCAGAACGAAAGGCGCGCAGGAGCGGGAGGTTTGGGGAGATCGAAGGGGAAATGGGGGGGGGGGGGAATAAATCGTAAAACTGGAAACCTGACAGCACGGCCAGAAAATAATAGTTCCTTCTTTCTTTGTATTTTTTTCCCCCTTCTTTTCCTTCGATTCCCAATTCCGGGTAAAAGGGTAGTAGGTCTGTTTGTTTGTTTTTCACTTGTTCAGAGAGCATTTAAAAGAAAATTGGTTCTTGCATCCCGTAGTGGCGACTGTGAAAATAGAAAGAGGAGAGCGTATTTATTCCAGATTAATTAGGGACCCCGGAAGTGATTTCCAGGAACACCCACTAAGGACGTGCTTTGACAAGGGAGAGTAAAAGCCTTTTTTGGGGTCTGGAAGGTGTGAATGTTAACACGGGATCTCGACTTTGACAAAGCAGGTTTTGCCTAAGAACGACAAAGTCATTGTGAGTGTGAGTGTGTTAAATCCAACTGGACCTCCATTTGTGAAAACGGACAGAAAATGTGCCTGGTTGAATCAGTATAGTAAGAGGTTCGTTTTATTTTCCGCTGGCTCCGTTGTTGGAGCATTACTGGTGGGTCAAGAGAGGGGCAAACTTGACTACTGGTCCCAAACGAATTTTCTGGCCTCTGCAGACACTGCCAAAGGCAAAAGTTTGGCCAGTTTTACTCATAAGAGGGGAGGATTGGGGCAGTGTTTAATTTGTAATACAAACAGCCTATATTTGAATACAGGGTTCCCCAACCTATGGTCCTCCAGATGTTGATGGTGAACTATTATTTCCTCTATTTATTTATTACATACCCATACCAACCAGTTGCTGAAGCTCTCTGGGCTGTTCACAACAATTAAAACCAGAAAACACAGCATGACACAACATAAAACTTTTAAAAGTTTAAAACTATGGTATAAAACCAAAGTAAAAACTAGCAGTAGTGTAAAGATTTAAAAATTCAAAATAAAACAACAGATTTACAAACAACAGAAATAGAAGGACTAAAATGTCTAGACAAATCAGAAGGTCTTTACCTGGCACCAAAAAGACCAAAACCTAAGTGCCAGGTGAGCCTCCCTGGGAAGCTTATTCCATAGGCAGGGTGCCACATCTCCTTAGTAGCCACCTGCATCACATTACTTGACAGGGACACCTGGAGGAGGCCCTCTGAAGATGAATTTAGGGACTGGGTACGTATATATGGGAAACGACAATCCTTCAAGTAACTTGGCCCTAAGCCCTTTAGGGCTTTGAATCGTTGCTCAAGATTGGCCAAGATGGTTAGGGGTGTTGGCAGTTGGACTTTAACCACACCCTGCTTTAATATAATACTACTTGCTGGATATCTTTGTGTGTAATGCTCAGACTATGTGCGCATGTGTTCCTGGGTTCTGCTGCTCATCTTCAAAACTGGCTTCGGGGTTTACCTTGAGCTCAGTTTGTGTGGTAAAGTACACTTTGGGCTGGACACAAGGCTGGTAAAAGAAGTTGGCCGATCCAGTTCTGGTGCATCGCTCCCATAGGGCTGGATCTGGAATTCGTCATAATAAAACCATTGAAATAAATGGGTCTGGCGTGTGACTAACTTTAGTCCCATCTAGTTCAGTGGGTCTTCTCCAAGGCAGGATCTACACTACTGCTTTATAGTGGTACTGAAATGCACTGACAACTGTTGGGGCCCATGACACGTGCCATATACTGCTTCCATACCGCTTTCATAGTGTTGTATCCTGCTTGGTGTAGATGTATCATAGGTATGGCTGAGTCTGGATCCAACCCATAATGTGCTTGCTCACTCTTTATGGCGGGTTGCCTGGCCAGGTATGGTAATATTGGAGGGAGGAGTTCTTGGACTCATTGGTCCCATCTGTTGCAATGCTGTGGTGCTACCCCACCCCACCCCACCCCACCCACCTTTTCATATTGAAACCAATTGGCAAGAGGTCACCTCTCAATTGAACCCTAAGGAAAGGATGGCCTGAATCCTCCTGGAAGATCTCCCGCCAAAGCTCCAATTAAAATGAACAGGAATTGCAAAAGAGTCCAGCCATTTATTGCATTTTAGCTTTCTTTATACACATTAAAGTTTACTTGGGATGGAGGACACCTACTTCCCCAAGCTCATCTATTTAGGGCTTATTCTCACTTTCATACAGAGTGACTGGGATTGGCGCCTAAAACCAGCATCCTACTCACTTACCCATTCACACATTCCAGTGAGGATGCATTCCCCCCGTCCATATTCTATGCCCCCCAGACCCAGAGTAGCATAGGGGTTAGAATTTTGGAGCCACACTCTGAGAATTCAGGTTCAAGTCATATCAAGAAGTTTATTGGGTAATGTTGGACCTAATCTACCCTGCAGGGGTGTTGTGAGAATAAAATCAGGGGCGTGGATGCTGTTTTGAATTATTGGAGGAAGGGTGGGATAATAAATAAATGCCATGATTAGATATTTATATTATTTATTTAATACCACAATCCTATGCTTCCTCTCAGGTATGTGTACATAGAATTGCAGTCTATGATATTATGCCTTTTGTTGTTATTGATGATGATGTTATTATTATCATTACACCAAAATTCTGATAGTTTGTCCATTGTTTACTCATTTCTGGATAAATTTCCTAACAGAATAAAGAGAGGACCATTATGAATTCTCTCTGGACTGTACTTGTCTATCATGGAACTCGGTCTATAAACAAGATAACACTAAATATTATGCTTTAATCTGAATCAATGGAACTAATCCGGTTTAAATCCTACCACTTGAGTTTAACTAGTTTGAAGATCGAGCTGTGCATCCCTTTATATCCTAATTCTCACCTTACCTGAGATGGATCCCATTGCAATGGTAGGCCTGATTAATAGTAATAATAAGTAATATTGTCTTTTTAGCTTTTTTGCATAGTTGCTTAGGAATATGAGCTGTCACTGAGTGTCACTGAGCTGTATTTCTGAGGTTCTAAATGCAAAGAATATATGTATCGTAGAAATATCATTGAAATAATGAATATTTCCAAGACTAACGCAAATGGCAAAACATAGCCATGTTTGACAAAGGGTATAAAACAGACCCATTACCCATGGATGGTGGTGGTGATGGTGGTTTTTCGGTTGTTGTTGTTGTTTTTAAACTTTCAAAAGCAGAAATTGCCCTGAGATTAAGGTGAGCTCTGAACAGCCTCACACTTCTTGGGCAATGTTGGGAACCTCCGTTTGAAAGATGGCTGCACTGGGATCGTCATTAGCCATGGAGCAATGAACACCCGGTGGGTTTTCTCGGCCCTTCAATGACGCCAACTTCGTAGTTAAGCCTCATTATTTCCCTTTCAGTTGAAGAGTATCAAATCAAGGATTCATTCGGTTAATCAATCATCAGTGTTTCAGGCGTAGAGAAGGAGGGTTGATATCAAAAAGGGTGGTGTTAGGGAAGTTGACTCTAACTGGAGTGATTGTTGGCTTACTGCAGATCCTAGCAGCTTGCAAAGCAAGGAAAGTTTGTGTGTGTGTGTGTGTGTGTGTGAGAGAGAGAGAGAGAGGCTAAATGCATCTCAAAACATAGTAAGGTCTCACCTGAAACAAAGTGTGCCTCACTCAAAAGTAAGCCCAAATAAATTGAATGGTAAGTATGCACAGGATTGCAGCCTAAAACAGGATCCAGCAGGAAGCTACTCTGCATTAACTTCAACAACAGGAATGAAGCTTACGCAAGAGAATTTCCCGCTGGCTCCTACCTTAGGCTGCAATCCTATGCCATTAGGCTGACCATATGAAAAGGAGGACAGGGCTCATGTAACTTTAACAGTTGCAGAGAAAAGGGAATTTCAGCTAGCATCATTTGTATGCAATTAGTACCTGGTGAGATCCCTTCTTCGTCACAGCAATTAAAGTTGCAGGCACTATACTAGAGTGACCAGATACAAAAGAGGGCAGGGCCCCTACAGCTTTAACTGTTGTGATGAAGAGGGAATTTCACCAGGTACGAATTGTATACAAATGACGCCGGCTGAAATTGCCTTTTCTCTACAACTGTTAAAGTTACATGAGCCCTGTCCTCCTTTTCATATGGTCAGCCTATCCTATGCACACTTTCCATTGAGCAAGTGCCAGTGAACGTAGGATTGCACTGTGTCGGGGCCAGATCAAGAACAATTCGGAGAGGGCGACAAGCATATGGGAGACTGTAGACCTGGGGTGATGGATGATCAAGAGAAGTAATCGGGACAACGAAGCCCGCAACGTGTGATAATGAGTGCCTTTCGCCTTCCAAACCAGAGGTTGGCTCCGCTCAATCTGAATAGCAAAACTCAATCAATCAGATCTAGCTCTGGGTAAAAGAGAATGGGGGCTTCCTTGAAACTGTTTTCCAGTGCAGCATACATACACTTTGTTCCCATAAATCACACTTTTCTCGCCCATGAGCCTCCTTTCACGATCAGAGACAGTCCAAGGCAGGAGGTCTTCTACTAGCACCTGCCAATTCTTGTACCAAAGATGGGAACAAAAGCCCTGAGCCCTATCTGGAGGGACTAGCATTTCATCTCAAGGCAACTGCAGAAAACTTCAAATCAATTTAATGCCATCTCTAACAGAACGGACCGTATCTCAGCAACGGAGTGCATTCTTTGCTAGCAGAAGGTTCCTCGTTCCATCCCTGGCACCTCCAGGGCCCATCAGTCGGTCCTGGATGATACGGAAGACTTCCGCCAGAAACTCTGGAAAGCCACTGACAGTCGGGGAAGACAAGACCGGGCCCATCAGTGGTTTGATTCAGCAGGAGGAAGCTGCCGGTGACCCAGCTTTGGGAGGGCTTGTAAATAATGCAGATAGGAATACTTTTTAATATATATATATTTGTATTTAAACATTTTTGTTTTGTTTTGTTTTGAGTTCCTGGTCAGTTTAGGCCTCTGATATAGATATTCAAATGATAAGATGGGAGGATCTCCAAGATGAGACCCAGAGGCGTGCATTCCCCATGGTCCCTAGGATACGAAACTGCCGCAGTTTCCATGTAGGGAAACGCCCAGATAATCACATCATTCCACCTGGTCCCTCCAATCTGACTAGGCCTTATTCGTAGTTTATTTAGCAGAACAGTTAATCCAGCTTTGACCCATTTTAAATACATTCACTTGGATGATTTCATCGATTTCCCTTGAAGGTTCTTGGAAGCTGGTTCCATAGAAATCAATGGGATTTGCTTCCTGGCAATTCTACTCAAGGGCAGCGGAAATGGATTATATTATTATTATTATTTATTATTATTATTATTATTTCTTTTGTTTGTAATGAGGCCATCATTTTCTTCTACTTTACACAGAAGCTCACAACCCTATATACACTTACTTACCAGCACGTGTAGTACACATGTATAGTTTGCATTGCACAACACTTAGGTGGAGGTAACCTCAGCTGGTCTCCCTGCCAGGTAACGGTGTTCAGGATGGTACCCAAATGCAACAGATAAAAGGATTTCCTGATCCTTCCCTCCCACTCCCCTTGACCATTAAGAATATAATAATTGCTTTCTTGTGACTACCGAGGCTATTAGCCACTCTCTTTCCCTCCTATGTTTATGATTTTTTTGAAGTAAAGTGAACACAAAAGGCAGATCATTTACCCTTAACATACTCTAGCCATTTTATAATATGCTCATTATTTAATAGGGGTTGAAACGCATCCTTATGGATTGAAAGAAGTGCTATCATCCACATTAGTGACTGAAGAGGGGAGAATAGTTATTGTGGATTACTGTAATGCAGATTCAAAGAGTTTATCTTGTTTATGTGGCAATAGAGAATTCCCTGTCTCCAGCTTCCCCATATTCTTTCCAAGGCTGCTTTGCTCTAGATGGGGAAAAAACACTCCACCCTAGAACTTGCGGGGGGGGGGGGTGAGTTGGGGAAATCTTGGACCCCCCCCCCTCAATGCACTTGGAGTGGTTGGCTGGTTTCTTCTTTTCACAGAGACCATTGATTAAGAAGGACTTGGAAGGATTTACATGGAGTGTGAACCCCCTTAGTAGCTCCGGGAGGTTAAGAAGAAACTGGGATATGATTAGTAAACAAATTGTGCAGAAAGGCGCTGGATTCTTATTGACTTACTTATAGGTCATCTGCTGCTGGTGCTGAGGGAGAAACTATTTACTTTACACATATACTTTATGATCTTGGGGGAATTAGAGGAAATTCAATAAGAAAATGGCTAGAATCATTTAAAAAACCCTATTTAAAAGACTTAAGCAAATCAGAGTCTTATCAGATTAAAATCCACTACAAATGTAAGAGTATTGCCTCCATCTAAACGCTGTGGGGTCTAAGGAGTAGTGTGTGTGTGTGTAGGTAGAGCCTTTGCCAAATCTCAGGGATAAACCACGTCATTTAAACACCAGATAATGAGCAGAATGTAAATTAATTTGACCTTCTTTATCAACAGACGGCTAAAATAATATGTAGAGTTTAACGATAAGTGAGATTGGGAGAAGTGGTACACACAGAGCATCCCAGCGAGGGACCGTCTCAACTCCGAAAGAGGGCGGAATTGGGCTTTGGTTTAAGAGGAGTACCCTCAGCCATGTTGAATGGTTTCCCATAAATTTTCACCAAGGGAGCCGACATTTGGATCAACTAAGCCGAGATTGTTTGAATGCATTAACGCGTGTTAGTTCTCTCTTAAGGCATCTTTAGTCTCAATGTGGTAGTTGGGATGATGAAATCATGGCTAGGCGATTCTTCTGCCCAGAAGTAATTAGACATGATAATTGCCTATACGGATTGGAGAGGTAATTATTCCGAATGAACTAACATGGGAATATAAGCCTGTGATCTTGTGTATGTGGTCCCTTCATGGTTCAGACTGGATCTCACCAGAGAGAAAAATCTGAGGCTATATATATTCAACATTATGGTATCCAATGGATATGATGGATTTTCTATCCATTAGATTTAGGGGAGACATGAAGGGTTCTTATTTTAATCCTCCATCCATAAAGGAGCCACTTCCTCTCACTAGAGACTCTAAAGGGACATTCCGGTCAAGCAAATGACCCCTCCCCCTCAACGTATTAGAACTCTTGCTAGAAAAGCTCTGCAAACGATTCTGTTTGCAAAAGTTTGTAATGTAATACCATATGTTAAAAACGAAAACCAAATAACCTTAACAAATCACATATGCAGAGCCTTATAGAAATATTAAATAACAGTAGTATTGCTTGAAGAGAAGTGTATTAATTGAATAAACTCTGTAGCATAGGTAGGTCAAATTCGTGTAGTGTAGGAAGTCCTATTTTTGTCATATCAAAATTGTGATTTGGGGTGGAGTGGGGATAATTCCGAGGGAGAAAAAAAGAACTAAAGTTATCCTTGGTGGTGATGGCTCAGTTTAAAGCCATTTATTTGGACTGAGTCCTGGTGATTTAAATGACACCTGTCAGGTTGCAAGTCTCAAATTAAACAAGTATCAAGTTTTTTAAAAAAAATCTCAATCATTTGGTCTATTTCTATGGATTTTCCATTCCTCTTGTTCTGATTTTACTTAATAAAGGCTGCAATCCAATAATAATAATAATAATAATAATAACAACAATTTATTTCTTACCCGCCTCTCCGTCTGGATCGAGGCGGGGAACAACAACATGATAAAATACATAAAACTGATTAAAACATGACACATATTATTAAAACTGCATTAATTGCAGAATAAACTTAATTGGGAATAAACCCAGGATGAATTACTTCTGAGTAGACTGATTAAGATTGAGTAGATAATTCATAAATATTTCTAAGAAATACCATTTGGGAATTTAAAAAGCAAAACAAAAAAGTTAGGATATATATATATATATATATTGACCTTTCAGTTTACGCAGATAGAACGTTAACTTTTGGTTTCATTTTAATTTCTTACGAAAAATTATGGGACTGACAGCCAGATGTTAATTCGGAGGTAAGCCTTTCTGAGTGTATTGGGCCATAGGCTGAAATCATAAACCCATTCGCTTTTGAGTAGACATGTAGACGATTGCATTGTTCCTCTAATGCCCTCCAGTCTTACTTTACAAATGAATATGTTTAGGATTTGGATGTGAAATCCTAAACTACAAAACCAACCAACAAACAAACAGAACTCCAGTAGAAATATGAAATAAAGATATTTTTGTTGTAAACAAAAAAAACCTGGGTGTAAACAACAATTTTACATCAGTGCATATTATGGTCATCTGTTAATATAATGTATTTTGAGCAAGTAGAAAATCAAGTTTTCTTTTTTAAAAAAGGCAATTTTAAATTATCGTGGTTGTTTTAGACAATCTGATATATTTTAAGCATTTTTTTTAAAACAACAACTACACTCGTAATTATGAGCCCTTAAAACTTTTGTGGTCCTAAAATTACCAAAATGGTAATCTCCTTTTAAGGCTCGTCTTTAGTTTGGATTTTAGACGTCTCCTTAAAGTACGACTTTTCTTCTGAGTCATTTGAATAAAGTTTCTGAGACAAGGGCAAAAAGATGCTTTTGACTGCGTCTGTTGTTCTTAAGCATACTGGCACCTTTTAATGTCGTCGAAAATCTAAGGGGAGGGGGTTGATCTGGGAACCTCCTTGTTGGATACGGAGAGGCTACCATGGCTTTTTGGAGGACATATGTAAACATCTCCTACATGAGCGCATTTTAAAGCGCTGTGCAGGTAGAAAGCTAGATAAGGGTGGCCCTGTTCAGAAGACACTTTAAACCACGGCTTTAACCAAGGTGAATAAAGCCGTGGTTTAAGGTGTCTTCTGAACGGGCCGATAAGAGCAACGAGAATCTTGTCTGGGTCGTGGATGTCTTTCTGCTACTCCTATTTTCTATTCCCCCCCCCCCCAGCTCCTTTGCAGTGTCTGCGTTTTACGATAAGAGGACTGGCAAGGGGGCAAAAAGAGGGAAAGGGAGAGAGAGAGAAGCAGAAAGAAAGGCGTTCCGTTTAGCCCTGCCCTCAGTTTCTGATAGGTTGGTCTTATTATAGCCTTCGCTCGGGCGTCGCGCCTCCTGATTGGCCACCAGCCTCGTCACTCTCGGCCTCAGCGGCGAGTCTAGGACGCGGGGGAGGCAGGAGGGAGGGGAGAGCCGGGGGGGAGGGGGCCGGGTGATATCACTGCCCGGGGAAGGCCGCCTCTGGGTTTAAGATGTTAGGCAAACAGGGAAGCTGGTGAGGCGCAGCTCGGGTCCACCGCTCGCCTGGGCGCCGATCTGGGCAGGACGAGCCGGGGAACCGCCGCCGCCGCCGCCGCCGCCGCCGCGAGAGGGGCTTGTGCCGGGATACGCCGCTGACTGGGGCTCTCTGGCTTTGGCTCTTGCCGCCGCTTTGGATCTAATCTACCTGCGCCTGTCACTCTGGCCGAGCGCGCGACTCCTTGGGCAGCCTGGGGCTTCTTCATGGTCGGAGGCGATCGCCTTGGGAGTATATCGCGGAGGGTCTTCTTCTGCGCCCGCTGCTTTCGCCCGCAGGGTCTCATGCGGGGCAGTCCTTCGGGGGACTTGGCGGGGGGCGGGCGGGGGGCGGCGGCGTTGCCTTGATCCCTCGGACTGGACCAGCGGCCGCGCGCGCGAGGTGAAAGTGACAAGGTGAAACTCCGGCGGCCGCCTGGGCGACGCTTCTGCCACGGACTGCGGCGGTCTCCTCCGCGTCAGCCCCCACCCAAACACAGTCCCCCCCCCCCGTCCCCCCACAGCCCCGGTGTTCTCCGCCAGCGTGCAGCGCCCGGCAGTTCGGGCTGGCTCCCGTCGCCCGATGAACTGCCTGAAAGAGCCGCTGAGTTTGGAGCGACTGGGAGCCGGGAATAAACTGTGCTCCACCTCCCCTTCTTCCACCTCCTCCTCCTCCGCCTCCTCCTCCGCCTCCTCTTGCCACCACCACCACCATCACCACCATCACCACCAGCCGGCTGTGGTCATGGCTTCAGCCCTGACTCCCGGGCAGCCGCGATCGGCCTTGGAGTCCGCCAAACACCGGTTGGAGGTGCATACCATCTCCGACACCTCCAGCCCCGAGGCCGCAGGTAAGCGTCTCTGCCGGCTGCAGCGCTTTCCCCCTCATGCCACCTAACTCCCAGGGGATCCCTTTTTCCGCGGGATTCTTCTGAAAACAGGGACGGGGAGGATAGGCTAGGGTCCCGATCCTGTGGAAAGGGACGCAAGAAAATGTCTCCTCCTCACCAGTGGTTACAGATGGCACCACTTTCGATTCTGGGAGGTATTTGATTGCCCCTTTGATATCGAAGGAGAAAGAGAGCGCGGACCTCCTCTCTTTACCTCCAGGGACCATGCGTGTGTTTGCTATGGAGAGTCTGCAGCCTGGAAGAGAAAGGGGGGAGCAGCCAGAGTGACAGTTGCCACAGACCATCTTGGTAAAAAGAGCAGCCACTGACTCCTTATTCAGAAATCTGTTTAAGAACAAACTGTAGGGTCCTGAGAGAGGAAAACGTAAGCAAGCTGAAGTCTGTTGGATTGAAACAGGTTGAACCTCCTAGGTTTCCCAGCAACTCAGGCCAGATCTACACCAAGCAGGATAAAACACTTTGAAAACGTTTTGAAAACTGTATATGGAGTGTGTCATGGGCCCCAACAGTTGTCAAAACTGTTATAAACTGTTTTAAAGCAGTAGTGTAGATCCTGCCTCAGTTTCTTTCCAATAAGCCCCAGAGCAGGGTTTTTTTCCTGAGTAAACACAGGTAGGTAGGATTGGGTTTGCTTCCCAGGAAACATGTCTAGGGTCAGCTGCATATCGGCTTCAGGCAAAATATTTGGGCTTAAGGCTGGGAATAAATCCTATTGAATTCAGTGGGGCTTACTTCTAAGTAGACATGGATAGTATTTCGCTTCATCTGGATGGGAAGGACAATTTCTCATGTAGTCCAACCCTAGTCAAATGTCGAGAGCCCTGATTTAACCAAATGACATTTACTTTTAAATAAACATGCTAAGGAATTGTAGTCTTTATGTGCTACATCAAGACCTATAGATCTATCTACAGAAGCTAGAATGTATTTTGCAATAATTAAGGTGCGACATCTCAACACCTTTCCACAAATGCCTACTTCTGAAAATGTACTTGGTCGCCAAAGAAATTTTACCAGGCCATTCACACATTTATTAACTTCAATGGGATTGTACCAGAGTAAATCGAAATAGACCAACCCACCAATTTAGTATGTAGTATTTAGCATAATTTCTGGATGCCCTATCCCTGTATCAGCACAAAGGTAGACATGTCTAGATATGTAAGAGTATGTAGTATAATTACCATTCTCATTAAAATCTTGATATGCATTTCTGATGATATTCTTAATGAATGCAGAGCTGCGGGAGATTTTAAGGGTTCACATGATGTACACACTTCTATGCCAATCCAGATGCAATTTAGATAATTCCAATTGCAAAATCTGCGGCTAAATAATATATCCTATATTACAGAAGCTCTGTCAGTACAGAGCTGTACCTGTCATGTATAACATTTTATAAACTATGTAGATAGAAACGTTTAATTTCAATAAAATATAAGTTGGGGGCATGTCACAGTTGCAATAACATATGAAATAGAAAGTGCAGATTTTAAGCATTTTGGGGGGAGCAGGTTGAAATAAAATGATTCTATTTCTGCGATTTTAAGCCCATTTTTCTGGAAAACCTTTCCCGAAAATAGGGAAACTTCCACATGCTGCTTTAAGATTTGTGATATCGGTCTCCTGTTGGTACTGTGAATCATAGCAGACAACATCCACATGCAGCAAACACGCTATTAAAAGGAGGAAGGGTGCCCAATGTTAAAAGGAAGAGCTTTGGATTGAAACTGGTTTACATTCTTAATCCTGTCTATATTAACTGGGAAGTAAATGTCATTGATTTCTATGGCGCTTTAGGAACACAGCTTCGCTTCTGGAGTCCGAAGTAAGTTTACTTGTCAACTGATATCAATAAGTTTTCCTTCTGGATTTGTTTGTTTCATACGAATCCTAAAATCTAATTTTGACAAACACCCCCCCCCCCATTCCAAGGATTTTTTTTCCTAGGCTGTTTAGAATCGTAGCCTCTGGATGGGGCTTGTATATTTTTCAAAAATTTTTTTAAGGCATATGAGTTTAGAAGTGATTTCTAAGTAAGGGAGCTTAGAATGAGAGCTGTTTCCAATGCCTCGCCTCCTCTCCGGCTCAACGGAGTTGCGAATGGCGCCGACTGCAGGCCATTGACCTGTTCAGCGAGGCGGCCACGCTATTCGGACCGGCCGCCTCCTTTTCTGTTGTCCTTTCACACACACCCTTCCCGCACCCTCCAACACCAACGGCAGGCTGTTGATCGGAGCCCTCCTTCCCTTTCCAGAAAAAGACAAAAGCCAGCCCAGCAAGAATGAGGACGCGGGCCCCGAGGATCCGTCCAAGAAGAAGCGGCAGCGGCGGCAGCGAACTCATTTCACCAGCCAGCAGCTGCAGGAGCTGGAGGCCACTTTCCAAAGGAATCGCTACCCGGACATGTCGACGCGGGAGGAGATCGCCGTCTGGACCAACCTCACGGAGGCCAGAGTCAGGGTAAGCCACGAGAGAGACGCGCCTTTTTGGGCGGCTGCCTGAACCGGAACGGCCCTTTGGAGGTGATCCGCTGCAGCGGAGGCGGGCGGGCGGGCGGGCGATGATCAGGCTTGGCGCGGTCGCTTTCGGTTTCCCCTCCCCCCACCCCCCGCGAGGCGGGCTTTGGCCCGGGCTCAGCGTCTCGCTCCCCGCTGTCAGCCAAAGACGGATTGCCAGCTCCTCGGGATATGATGGATGGCCCCGGCTGTGCAGCGTGTTCTGAACGAGATGCGGACGAGCGGAGGGGAGTCGCCAAGAAAGCGAACCCGAGACATGCTCCGACGTGCGCTCAGCCGCAGATGCAACAGCGCAGGAGGCCTATGACTCCGTCCCAAGCAGCCGGGACGTGCTCTGCCTTGCATTCTTCGGGGGGGGGGCTTGCCCCCCCCGCGCTCTCTACTTTCACAGCTACGGTGGCTTCCTCTCCAACCCCCAACCCCTTCTCACCTTAGATTTATGGAGCTCTTCGAGTGCTAAAATGCTGCAGGATCGTGCGAGCCTCTCTCGAAAATCGAGGGGCCTGCAGATCTCCAAGAAGGAAGTCCCATGGTAATGAATGGGGCTCACTTTCTAGGAGGGCTGCCTGCCGCCCCAATCTCCTTTTCTCCACGCTGGGCCTTAAACTTTCCGAGGCAAGGGGTTTGAAAGCAGACTACAAAGTATCTTTAAGATGGGGCATTGGGCTTCAGTTCAGGGCTTGTTACTCTCAAGCAGACCCAATGAAATAAATAGAACTTCAGTTAGTCAAGACTAATTGAAGTCCCATTCGTTTCAATAGGTTTACTCCAAGTAGGACTTAGGTTGAAGTTTGGTGCTGGTGCCCCCTCCAGACCTTTTGGACTACAATTCCTATAAACCCAGCCACCAAGGCTGATGGTCAGGAATCATGAGAGTTGTCGTTCAAAATATCTGGAGGGCACCAAGTTGTCTATCCCTGCTGTAGAAAGTAATCCTAGGTACTTAATTTGTTCGGGGTCAGGAGACTGGAGTATTTCAGGCCTTGGGGTGCAATTCTAAGCATCTACTCGGAAGAGACTTCCACTGAAATCAATGATATGGTGGAGGGGAATGTGATCAGAGTGTGGTTTTGCTTGTGTGTGTGTTTAAAACAAGGGGGGAGTAAAGCAATAGGTCTTCTTAAGTTTTAACTGTGAAGATGCTTTCCTTGGAAGAAAGTGAAGAAGAATCCCCAGACAAATGTTATACAAAGTGATAAGTCTTACTCCCCAAGAAGTGTGAATGGGATCCTAGCGTAATTAAAACCTCAATAGCTAAGCACTTGGATGAAAGTTCCGCTCATATCTATATTTCTTAAGCAAGTACTTTTAGAACTTAGATGTAGAGGTGGAAAATATCTTGTTTAGCAATAAAGCAAAATGCCTTGACAATATTGAAATTGCAATATAAAGAGTTTATTGGATTAAATTAATGCAACATGCATACGTTGCCTTTATTTTGGGGAATCAGGTTTGCTGCAATGATCTGGCACTAAACAGATCCCAAGGATTTTAATTAAAAATATGGGGACTTGGGCTCAGCTGTTTAGTGGAAATAAACACTGAGTAATTAAAAAAATAATAATCTAAAGATACACAGAGGGACCTGGTCATTTTGGCTGCTGATTCAGTTCATACTCAATGCTTGTTCCACAACCTATTTAAATTAAAAAGCTTGGACCTGATCTGCAGTACAATCCAATGCACGTTTACTCAGAAGTAAGTCCTACTGTTTTCAGTGGGACTTACTTCCATGTAAGTGTGCATAGGTCTGCATCCTTAGATTAGGACTTTCACAGTGAAAATAATGAAATGTTAAAACAACAACAACAACAACAGAGATCCTTGTAACACCATGAAGACTAATCCATTTATTCTTGCATGAGCTATTGTATATACCTTACTTACAAGTAGGGAAGCTTGCTCAGGACTTTATGACATTTTGGTTGGTCGTAAAAGGTATTGTAGCTTGGTGGTGGTGGTTGTTTTTAAATGGAGTATTGTCTCTACTTACATTGTGTGGCTGTGTATGTAGGTACACACACTTAGAATATATATATATATATATATATCTCGAAACGAAGAGAGAAATGCAATTGGAATTAGTTGGAAGGTGTTGTTTTTATTATTATTATTATTATTATTATTATTATTATTATTATTATTAATCACCACTCAGAAGTAAGTCACGCTGAATTCAATGCTGTTTGTTCCCAAGTAAGAATGCATAGGATAACAGCCCCGAATGCCTAAAATCCAAGCAGGCTGACTTAATGAATTCGTGAATCGGATTCTTAGTCCAAACTGAAAACAATGAGACTGGAAGAGTTCAGCTGAAAATGAGGTTGTTGATTTGTGTTTGAAAAGCTGACTCCATTTCCTTAAGAAGCTAGCTGTGCGCTTTTCTCTGAAAAGAGTCAAAGGGCCGATGTCTCCAACACTGGATCGTGCAGGCTTTGATTTGCAGGTTTCTTTGCCCCTCGTTTGAAATCCGGAGCGGCCATGTATTTGTTTCGGGAATATATTTTATAGGAAATTAATCCGCGCGAGCTGGGGGTTGTATAGGTGTACGTGGTGTGGCGGGCTGTGAGGGGGCGGGGGACGGACGGTCCCGTTAAAGTGAGAGATTTGGAACGTAAAACACGGGCTGGGTAAACAAAAGAGGAGTCTTGCCACGGTTCGAATCCACATAATGGCTTTGCAGGCGGCCGGCTGGCAAATCAGACCGAGGGATGTGGATTGGAGAGGGACACACGCCTTCGCCATTGTCTGGGCGGCGGAGGCGGCCCTCGCCCTTAACACGTCGCGAAAGGGCAAACTTTGCCAAAAGCACAGGAGGACAAGTTAGGGTGGACGTGTTTGGGATCTCCTGATGATTAGCACATGAAAGAAACTGGCCCTTTTAACAAGCTGTTGAGGTAAAGATTTATTAGGGGTCCCTTACTCCTTCTTCTTGTTGTTTCCTTTCTAGAAAGAAAATATTGCTGCCTTTCAATTGCAATATATTCCTATTGGGTTGGGGAGGGTGTAAAAATATTCCTCGACTCTTTAGAAAATAGGAGAGATGATTGAGTTGTTAAAGATGGCGCATTAGTGTCCTTTGGGAATGTTGGTTTTGGGGTTTTTTTGGAGGTGGGGGGAGGTGGGGAGCCTTGCTGTCGAGGGGGAAAGCAAAGCAACCTATCCCTTTTGTTCGAGATCTCCTTGGCTAACAGCAAAATGAATGGAGCGAGAACCGAATGAAAGAAATGGCACCAAATCAGGGGGGAAACCAAGCCATAGATATATAGGACGTTTTCTTAGCGAGGGGTTCAAGCTGTTTGTGGATTATCCGAACACTTGGAGAAGTATAGGAAGATAAGGCCAAATCCGTCTGATCCACAGCTCCGTGAAGAATTTTTGCCCCTTTAAGATGAACGAGTGAGGCGCACTCTATAGAGCAACCTCTTCCTTCCATTCAGGGGAAGTGCGATCCAAATGTGTTTTATTATCTGAATGTAAATCCAAGCGCACACGGATTTGTTTACCTGGCTATAAATATGTTAATACAGGCGGAGAGACAATACTCAGTGCGCGCCACAGTTTAGCATGTGTGAAGTTTGTTGTACTCCAACCGAAACGGATTTACTTAGAAGTAAGTCCCGCTGGCTTAAGTGGGAAACCGAGTTTCTGCGGGTGGAAGTCCCAGTGGTTTCAATGGGGTTTAAGGCTTAAGATCTGTGTTTCGGGTTCCAGCCCTAGAGTCGGATCTGCTGAATTTTGACTTTAAAATAAGTTGCGCTCCGACACGGAGGCTTGGAGCCCTGAGGCCCGCTCAGATGCATGTTTAGTTGGAAGCCCGTCTTACCTAGTTCAACTCAAATTCTTTCCATGTAAGAGTAAGGAAAAATCTATCGCCAGGGCCCAAGGATTTGCAGTGGCGGAACCAGAAATATCTATGGGGTAGTGTGTGTGTGTGTGTGGAGAGAGAGAGAGAGAGAGAGAGAGAGAGAGAGAGAGAGAGGGCAACCGGTATTTCTGAGGCGTGGACATTGTCTCACCTGTTAAACAAATAACGGTACATTGCATCATCTACGCTCCCATCCCAAACCTATTTTCTCCGAAGTAAACCCCACCGATTTTTCCTTCACTTTCACGTCGGAAGGCTTGGGGGCTGTAGCTTTATTGGCAATACCCAGTTTACGATCCAGTTCTAATGGTCCGTGAAAAGAACCCCGAGTCAAGTAACCCCAGTCTAGCAATCGGGAAGGGGAGGAAGCTACTTGTCTTGGGGAGGGGAGGGCTCGCTCCCCTCTGCTCAACCCCCTGCCTCCCCGATTTGCCTCCAGGGGGCTGACCTCCGGGCAGCTCCAGGTCCCGTGCCTGTCCTTGCCTTGCGCTGGAGGCGGGGCGGCGGCGGCGCTCTGCTTGGCTCTCCGTTGGCCTTCTTGCCCACCAGTGACCTGCTTCTCCTTGTTTTGTGTTCTCTCTGTGTGTCTGCCTCTCTCCCCGCCCCGTCCCCTTCGAAGGTTTGGTTCAAGAACCGCCGGGCCAAGTGGCGGAAGCGGGAGCGCAACCAGCAGGCCGAGCTGTGCAAGAACGGCTTCGGGCCGCAGTTCAACGGGCTGATGCAACCCTACGACGACATGTACCCGGGCTACTCGTACAACAACTGGGCGGCCAAGGGCCTCACGTCGGCGTCGCTGTCCACCAAGAGCTTCCCCTTCTTCAACTCCATGAACGTCAACCCGCTGTCTTCGCAGAGCATGTTCTCACCGCCCAACTCCATCTCCTCCATGAGCATGTCTTCCAGCATGGTGCCGTCGGCGGTCACCGGCGTGCCGGGCTCGGGCCTCAACAGCCTCAACAACTTGAACAACCTGAGCAACCCCTCCCTCAACTCGGCCGTGCCCACTCCCGCCTGCCCCTACGCGCCGCCGACCCCTCCTTACGTTTACCGGGACACGTGTAACTCGAGCCTGGCCAGCCTGAGACTCAAAGCCAAGCAGCACTCCAGCTTCGGCTACGCCAGCGTCCAGAACCCGGCCTCCAACTTGAGCGCCTGCCAGTATGCCGTGGACAGGCCCGTGTGAAAGAGGAGGAAGGCGGGCGCCTGGCCTTCCGCTCCTCTGGTCGTCGTTCTCGTGGTCGTTCTTGTTGTTGTCCCACTCAGAAAACAAAATTAAAAAATTAAGAAGAGAGAGAAAACAAGAAGGGGGGAAAGACCAGGCAAATTTCTGAATGGACGAAGGAAGCCTCGCTTCCGCAATCAAAGGACTTGAACGTTCGAATCCAAAGTAAATGGGCACTATTGGGAACTGGGGTGGGAGAGGAGAAAGCAAACAAACAGTAACTAGACAACGGAGTTAAGTCAAAGTATAAACAAGAAAAGGAAGGTGGCAGAGCGAGGGAAAAGGGAAAACACTGAAATTACTGAGTTCCTTTCTTTTCAAAGCATCTCTGGCTCCTGTTGCCTTTCACTTTTAAAAAAAAAAGTATTTCCAACAGCTACAAGGACATATATTATAAATATATATATATATATATATATATATATAAAATACGGACAAACGTTTGACTGGATATGGTATGACATTTTAATGTTCCTATAAGCTTGTTATTTTTTATGTTTAGCATTGTTAACAAAGGAAAAAAATGACGGGAAAGGATGTATATATATATCGAAATGTCAAATTAATTTTATAAAAGCAGTTGTTAGTAATATCTCCACAGTGTTTTTAAAAGTTAGGCTTTAAAATAAAGCATGTTACACAAGAGATTAGGGATTTCTTTTCTTTTCTTTTCCGCTTGCGAGCAAGGGAATGTATATACTAAATGCGACACTGTATGTTTCTAACATATTATTAATATTATTATTATTATTATTAAAAGAAAAGGTCCCATTGTGTGAATATCGGTTTTAGAATAGTACCTCTGGTGGATGCAATGGTGACTCTGAAACTGCAATGTAAAACATACCCTGTGTATAACATTTCGTATAATATTAGTGTTTTTCCTTTTCAGACAGCATTGGAAAAATGTGTTTTCTTTCATGGGAGTAAAATATACAGCATACAGTTTGGTCTGTATTTTTTTTTTTAATTAGTAGTAGTATTGAGTTCAGCTGCACGGGGACAATCCCTACTAATTGACTGAAAGATGGTACCTGAGACCATCTCTATGGGGGGGAAATCTCCTTTTCCTCCCCACTGCCCCCAAATGTGGTGTATTACAACAGCAAGAGTCGATTGCAAGTAGAAAAGACAAATCCTAAACCTTAAGTTTTAATTCTAAATGTATCAATGGTGCAACCATAGAAAGAAGCAAAAAACGAGAGAGAGAGAGAGAGAGAGAAAATAACTGCACTATTCCACCTCATAATGGACACAATCCACCACTGGTTCTGCACTGTAGAGCCCCCTCCCCGACTTTTCCTGGAGAGATTTAAACAAATGCTAAACACTATAGTCCTAGACACACTTACCTAGGAATAAGTCTCGTTGAATTCAGTGGGGCTTACTCCCGAGTAAGACTGCAACCCTTCGTATACAGGCTTAGCTGCAACTGCAAGTAAGGCTTGCACGCCTATTTTCCACTGAAATGCTGGGCCTTTTAAGTCTTGAATTTTGGCTAGATTGTGCTTAATAATCATCACTGAATCAATAAATTGTCAAATATCTAGCGTCATACCATCTCTATTCCCACTGTCTGTTCTGTCCCCACCAGCCTTTTTCTTTTTTTAAACCAGAGATTCTTCTATTGAACTGAGACAAATCTCACCCTTTTGTTCAGAAACAAGAGCGGGCCGTTTCCAAAAGCACCGCTAACCCCTGTCGAGCGCTGGAGTGTGACGTGTGTGTGTGTCGGGTGGGTGGGTGTTGGCTTTATTGTGCGTCTCCTTTCGGAAGGCTTGTCCTGCAATCTGTAGCGGAGTGGAAAGGTCGCGCTCTCTGTGTTTGGCGCGCAGAGATATTGACCCATTCATTCTCAAGCTGCTTGTTCCCGAAATCATGCCGGATTAAAGTTTGCACGTCTACGGGAAGATGAAGTAAATCAAGATGAATTACACCTCCCGCCCTCCCAGCAGCTGGCATCGGAGAAACAAGGGAGGGAGAGAGGGAGAGAGAGAGAGAGAGAGAGAGATTGGTGTTAAAATATTTTTTTTTAAAGAGGAAGGAGTAAAGAAAAGGCAAAAGGCAAGGTGTGCACCAGCAATAGGTAAAGTGCCAAAGGGCTTAAAACTGGAAAGTCCCCATCCTTCTCTTTCTTTTTCTCCCTCCCCCTCTCTTCCACCCGACCCCCAGATTTATGTGTGTGTGTTTATCTGTTGTAACTTCGCTAATAGGCAGAGCACAGAACTTCACCTTTGTTCTACCCCGCATCGCTGCTCCTTAAACAGGAGATCCCAGATAATGTCTCCTGTTTATGAGGGCCAGGCCTGCACATTAACTTTTCTCCCGCCCCCCACTCCCCCCTTTCTTCCTTTTCCTTTTTTCTTTTGGACAAGCGGCTGACTGGGTCCAGCAAGTAAGCAAGCAAGCAAGCAAGGGCACATACACCTTTACCTTAATAGAGACAGAAGGAAAAGGCTTGGGCACCTGAAGTTGCTTATGAACCGCGATTCTAAGCATAGGTGGAATTTATGTTCCAAGAAAATCTCTGTCATCCTTCAGCCACTCTTATTTGGACTGGCAGACTATTAAGATTCCCCCCTCCCTCTCCAATTTGGGAGGAAGTAGATTCAGATCAGGGGTAGAATTCTAGCCCACAAGAAAGCTGTAGGTTCCCACGGATAATATTTGCCTCCCCCATCAATATACCATAATCCGGGTTTGCACAATGTGCTATAAGAACAAAGTAAGAATTAGAACTATGTGCAAAGCGAATAACGCAAGGACATGACCTCATCTGCAGACCACACCATATACTCTTTGGAATAAAATAATTTCCAAAAAGAAAAGAAAACTGAATTTTAATTTTCTAAGGGAACAATCCTAAACAGTGTTACTTGGGAATAATCAGCATTTGATAAAGGGGAATTTACTTCTGAGCAAACACGCGTGGAATTGCGCTGTAAATATTTCTGTTTTCTGCTAGCCTAACACAAGGAAAAAGTTAAATACGGAGACCCCAAGGTAGGCTGGGTCCGCCCTGAATTCCGCGTGTAATTCAGATTGATTTTATGGCTCATTGGGAAGTGGGAGGGACGGTGAAAGAGGGAATACCGGACGAATCCCACAAAATAGAGCATTTCCTAAATTAAATTCTCCCTTCGTCCCTGTTCCAACCTTGGCTGGTGCCCCTGGGGAAATGAGGCGTCCACTGCTTTCAGATTTCTTTGCTGGAGATATGGGGGCGAGCAGGGGGAGGGGTCTGGCATTCCACCCTGCCCCATCGCAAGGTTTTTCTATCGATTGTCTCCCTCATGTCAACACTTCAGACTAGGTAGTGAGGAGCCTGGAACGGTATTTATTAGGGTTATTCTTGTGCGTGCGTGCGTGTGTGTGTTTAAATTATTGGTAATGATTAATCCAATTGTCCTCAACCAAACCAAGCGCTTGTTTTAAAAAAAGATAACTTTGGTGGGGGAAGGGATTTCACCTTTTTGCGCCTTCTCTTCGAATCAGTCAGCATTATTTCATTATTATGGACATTTCTATCCCTCTCCGCTCATCTCCAAGCTTTTGATCTTGTCCTCTGGGGAGTTTAGGAGCAGCCTTACTTGGAAGTTAGTTCCTTATAAATCACTGGGGCTGACTTCCAATTAAGTGTTCATAAGACTGCAGCCTTCGAACTCGAACCTATACATCCCAGAAGGAAGTCCCATCGAGTTCAATGTAGCTTACTCCCAGGTGAGTGGATTCAGGATCCCAGGAGCTATAATTTCCCTGAACTCCCCCCTTGTCTCCCCTTCTTAGTACAGAAAATATCCTTGCTTATGCACAGCAATTCATTCTTTCCTCACACCCCAAGACACATCTCCTTGCTCAGGAGTCTCTAGCGTTCCTTGATCCCTCAACTCCGCCAGAAATAAGCGGGGGGTGGGAGGAAAGCCCTCCCCCATGCCTTTCCCAGAGAGTCTCTAAATTAAATCCCTACCCCAAAGGGAGAGGATTTTCTTCCCCTTTTCCTTCTGCCCCGTCTAAGGTGTTATATTGTGTGTGTGTGTGTGTGTGAATACATATATAACGATACGATGTTTTAAGGCAGTAAATCACATGTGGGTCTTCCCCGGGGGTGTGAGTGTGTGTTGGCATGGTTTCTGTGTCGATCGACGTTGCAAAACAGGGCCAGATCTCAACCAAGCAGGATATGACACGTTTTGAAACTGTATATGGAGCGTGTCCAGGGCCCCAACAGTTGTCAATACTGTTATAAACCATTTTTAAACAGTAGTGTAGATCCTGCCCAGGTAGAGCTTTGGAGAGGAAGAAGAAAGAAAATAGAAAGAATGCTCAAGGGGCGGGGGCGGGGGCTGTGAGGCAGTGGGCCGAGTAAAAGAGAGCTGGCTCCGAAGAGGACGAAGACAACCTTTGCTTCCCCCAAGTGCCAGGTCCGAAGCAAAAGGCCATCAATTATGCGCCCGGCGTTGCTGCGGCTGCCCTCTGGAGGAGTCTATTAATACACACCAGCAAAATCCGAGCGGTTGAGCCGAGGCGTGCGAAAACAAACACGGTCTGTGTCTGGCTGGGAATCCACATCGCAATCCACAAAATTAAATAAATAAATAACTAAATAAGGGAGGGCGGCCCGCCTCCCTTTCTCAGCGACGGTCCGAGGAGAGTTCCACGCCACGCACTCCCCTGAGCCACCTCCGTCTCTTTTGGGCCTGCTGTTTTCCCCTTTAAGGGAAGAGAGGGGAGGGCTCGGCGGCTGGCGCGTCCCTTCGCGCCTGCGCGCGGGGGCTCGCACCGCTAGAAGCAGCCCTGTTCAGAAGACCTGGTGTTTGAAACGTTTTTATGAATATAGCCTGGCCATTGATTGACTTCAGAAGCGCAGTTCATTCGAACTCAGCAGCGCGTAGTCTCAGTTGCCAGAGAGGGCAATTAAGAGCTGGGAAGGAAAGGGGGGCGGGCGGGATAAGATAAGTCCAAGGTTTGGGTGGCGTTGTGATGTTTCTGCAGCGGCGGATGTAACACGCGATGACCGGAGGAGTACATCCATGCCTCACCAGCACGGACACTGTCTCTGTCGCGCCGAATGAAAGAAGAAAGAAAATTTTGATTAATGCAACCATAACATTCAACTAAGATCGGTGCAAAGCTTCAATCCCATGCACACTTACGTGGGAGGTAGGTCTCATTGCACTCAGTGGGGCTTCTTTCCGAGTAAGTACACGTGGGCTGCAATCCTACATAGATTTATGGGGGGGGGGGGGTAAGCTCCATTGTAAACAAGGCGACTTACTTTGAAGTACACATGGATCGGATTGCACTGTTAGGATCGTGTCTCGAGTCAGGCATCAGAAACACGGGGTCACTCCAATACTGAATTTCCTTTTCCTTCTCCCAATTGTCTGCTATGATTACATTTGTGCTAGTGGGCTTTCGCGTTGTCGCCCTTGTTATTTCTCCAGACGAATGGACGATTCAACTTCTGCAATTTAACATCCTGAACTTAATGGAAGGTATATTGGTAAAGTATAATACTTTGACTGAACTCAACGGCTAATAAACAGCCTTTAAATAAATAAATAAATAAAATGGCAAAGAAATTCAGTGAATGACAAGGAATTTAGTTAGAACAGCGACGAGACCTACGTGCACACGACTGAAGAATTTCATACACAAATAGAGGGTCAGAGGAGAGCTTTTCATTTTGATTTTTAAATTACTTATCCATGTAAAATGCATTTTTTGCTGAAATATTATACACATGCTGGAGCTTTACCATGGCAACAACTGTTGCTTTATCTGAGCAAGCTGTATCTACAAGAATTCCAAACTTAGAACATGAACGAGGAAAATCTACACATACTGAATTGTATTTCATTTATGGTTAATAAGTATCATAGAACGATGTGCATGTAATTTATGTGAGCATTTGGTTACATCATACTCTCATTGGAATGTTGTCTACATTGCTGCACAGTGTTTCTACACCCCTAGAAAGATAGTCCTAAACAGAGCATGCACCCCCCCCCCACAAAAGTAGGCATTCAGGAGAAACATATGTCCAGTCTTTAACAATCCAATTTCGATTCAGAAGAGTGCAAACTGACGTTTAGAACTTAATAATACTTAAACATTTTAAGAGCATATTATTTACCTTGATAAATGCTTCTTTTGACGTGCAGATACACAGTTTTACTTTTTAAATAATCTATCCTGGTGGACCGGAACAGTGGATAATCCATGAAACAGGGCGGATTTAAAGCCTTCGAACTTGGAAAACTGGACTAATTGATTGTTAAACTTCTCTTCTCTCCCCCTCCCCCAATCAAAGTCGTTAGCAAAGGAAACTAACACACACACACACACACACACACACGTGTGTGTTAAACAGTCTCATTACTTCATTCAGCTTTACAGAACAACTAAAAACAGGAAACATAGTTGGATTTAAACTGATTTGACACTCGTTGAAGTCAAAAAGCCAAAATGGGCTTAAACCAGGGTTAACTATTTTCCGATGGAAATTTTAAATTGCAAGCCCAAGTCCCTATGAACTCAGCTAGGTTTGATTCGGATTAAGCATGGACTCAATTGGGTTGTTCTGCTTTGGACTAAGATATGTTTCACACAACTACCACTGTGTGGGACCTACCACAAGCCCAATTAAACTAACTTACTTGCCTTGGACTGAAATGCTTTAGCTCCTAGATACGTCAATTGGATCATCATACTTTAATCGGTTTAAATCCAAGTCTTCGTGATTAAATGAGCTATGACCCTGCAATAACTAATGCATAACAACCTCCTTACTTGCAAATTAACTATAGCAGCAGATTCCAACTCGTAGGCCAGAGTGCTGGATAGTGCAGTTAGAATCACTGCCTAATTCCATCCACATTTCCTTTTTTCTATCATATTTGCACATTTACACTGCCCGAGGCAATGTTACACCCCTAGTCCCTAACACACCAACTTGACAAGAAATCTATTACTTTCCATTGAATTGATTTCAAAGTAAGGAAAGATACATACCTGGAAGTAAATCCCACTGATACGAAGGGACTAACTCTGTAATAAATGTAGTAAAGGAGCTGGTAATAAAGGAGTAACCAGAGTGATGTGTTTAGGATGTCCAATCCTATCCTTGTTTACTTGGAAGTAAGTCCAACTTCATTAAATAGACATGCAACACAATCCTATGTGTGTTTACTCATAACTAAGTTCCATTATGTCCAATGGGACTTACCCCCTAGTAGGTGTGTTTAGGACTGCAGCCTTAATCCCCAAAAAGTGAACACAGGTTGTCAATCATGCAGTCGTTCCTATGCATGTTTACTCAGGAGCAAGTGGAACTGAGTTCTATTGGACTTATACTCAAAGAAATGTGAACAGGACTGCATTTTTAGACTTTGCTCTTGACAACCTTACTTGGATATAAATTCTATTCAACTTCAATGTGCTTCCTTCCAGGTTAAAAAAAATGCTCAGGAAATGAAGTACGGTCCATGGAAACTCAATGGAGTTAAAGCGAATTAAATCCAAATGTGGTTTAATTTGACTGTAGATCGGATTGTAAATTCATGTCAGATCCTTCACTCTTTTGAGTGTCACTCCTTAACATGCAGTGTGTAAAAATTCTGTTGAAATCAATGAGCTTTACTTCCAAGTGTAAACGTGTCTGGAAGAGTGATGTAAACATCTGTATTTCCCCCCTGTAAGTTCTCACTTTCCAACTGCCTCCGTGTCTTCCCTAGAACGAAACAACCACCAGTGAGAACCATTACGGTGTAGTGGTTAGAATGTTGGACTGAGACCTGGGAGATCTGAGTTCTAGTTCCCACTCAAATAAGAAAGCTCACTGGTGATTTTGGGCCAGTCAATGACTCTCAGCCTAAATTATCTCACAAGGTTGTTGCAAGGATAAAGTGGAGACCAGGAGGACCATGTAAGCCACCTTGGGTTCTTTGCAACAGGGGAAAAAAAGCTATAAATGTAATAATAAATAAACAAAATACAACAAACAACCATTACCAGTGCAATCCTATACATGGCTACTCAGAGGTAAGCTTCATTGAGTTCAATGAGCCTTGGTTAGGATTGCAGCCTATATCTTTTTGCTGCCCCTTCTGCAGCTACTGCCTCATTCTTCTCAAAGATTGTTCTACCCGATTACCATGACTTGCAATGAAGAGACCTTTGCCCTGCCTGGACTAACTAACACTGTTCTGCCTGGTTCCTTGATCGCTTCAGTCCTAATCATGGCCTTGACCCACCGTATACAAACAAGCAGACCCCCCCACCCCTCCCAACCTGGCTCAATAGTACAAATAATAACTATCACTGAGTAACCAGTACAGCCTCGTCTCACTATCCAAAAGCCCTGGGGAAAACAATGCCTGCGTAAACAGAGTGGTGATCTCGTTTATTGGACTGGAAGTATTATGAACAATCTTCTGCGGGTTGACATGTAGCACAGGGGTGGGGCGGGAGGTTGCATGCCCCAGTCCAATGGGATGCTCCGAACCACCCCTCAGGTCTGTTCAAGGTTTTGGTCCCACTTGATTTCAATGGCTAGCAAATGCACTGCAGTAGCCAGGAGATCAATAGCACCATCATCTCTGCATGCCTACTCACAAGTAAGTCCCAATGAGTTCAATGGGGCTAACTCCCAGGCAAGTGATCTACAGCAAGAAAAAGCAAGAAATAATACTATGGCTAGATCTACACTATTGCTTTATCGCAGAATTGAAATGCACTGATAACTGTTGGGGCACAATCCACAAGCATCATCAGCCACTCACAGTTTCCCCCCCCCCCACCTCCTACTCCTTCTGGTCTTTTTCTATCACAAAATAAAACAGAAAAAAACTGTTTGGGGGGGGGGGCTTTTGCGAAACTTACCACCATTTCCTGCTGTGTGCAGGAGAAGCAGCGCGATAAAAATGCCCATTGAATGGGCCAGGTGGTCTTTGCTTGCTTCCTCTTTTTCACCCCTGTGAAGAAAGAGGAAGCTATTCCTAGTTTTTGTGGGACAGTTTATTCCACATTTGTAATGATTTGACACAAGGTGTAGATATATGGAAGGTGGATGGTGCTCCAGCAGTTATCAATGCACTTCAGCAGTACTGCTATAAAACAGCATAGAATCCTAGCCTGTGAGTTCAATCCAATGGATTCTATCCAATGTTGGTCTAACTCAACTCCCATTCATTGCAATGGCTCTATTCTAACTAGAACCAACCCTGGTTACAACCCATTGCAACTCAAGGGGACTTACTTCTGAGTAGACTTGCATAGGGTTGCACTATCTGCTGCAAAGCTGCAGCCCTTCCAAACTGTGCTTTTAGGACATCCTTTCCCAACTTGGCACCCTCCAGGTGGCCTATACTGGCTGGGGATGATGGGAGTTGTATTCCAACACATACCCAGAGGATGCCTGATTGGGGAAGGCTGTTTTAGGCTAACCACTATTTCCCAGACTTGGTACTCTTAACTGCATCCTCCGCCCCCAAGCAATATGGTATAACAGCTACTCATTATACATGGTTGCTATAAGGATGGCTGAGATTCTGTATCTGTGAGGTAAGCTGGCTGGGGAATGCTGGGAGCTGTAGGACTTTTTTCTGTCCTAACTTGCATAGGATCACACCCTTAAACAGGCTTGCATAGGCCATATAACTAATGACAAATTATCCTCTCCTGACATCCCTTACCAAAGCCCCTTCCTTGTGCGGAGGGGTATCTGTGCCTTCTCATATGTGTCCTCCATCCTCCCCCAAGCAGGGGTGTAGGCTTCTCAATTTCCAGTGGGGGGCATGGAGCTAAACCTAGGAAAGGGGGCTATTATGATAGTTTACACACTATCCCACCATCCATAGTCCATCCAGGTTGAAGCCGAAGATAAAAATCAACAGACTCTTTTTATAAATTAAAACAAATTTATTCTAGCTAACCAGAGGGAGCACTGAAGGGTTGATAACTAAACAGAGCACCAAGGAGGAGAAATACATTCAGGATATGCACCACTGCCAACCAGGCTGTGAGCTTCCTGATGTTACCTGGTTGGGCATTGCTCCCCCCACCCCGCGAAATCCTGGAGGGAGCTTGAGCCCTGCCCGCCAGTGTAGTTTATGCTCCTGCCCCCCAAGACTGGAACAGCTTTGTCCTTGCTAGTCCTGCACCTACATGAGATTTCTCTAAGTTCCCAGGGCCAATTTCATGAGCACAGACATCCGTCATCTTCAGCTCTGCACCAATTGCAAAAGTATCTCGCATGTATTCTGCACTGTTTTTAGACTTGCCTTCCCCAATTTGATGTCCTTCAGACGTGTTGGACTACAAACCCCAGCATCCCCACATCCATGCTGAGCCTAGGGAATGCTGGGATTTGTAGCCCAACACATCTGGAGGGCAGCAGTTTAGGGAAGGATGCTCTAAAGAATACTGGGAATTTTAGTTTGGGAAAGGCTCTGAGAATTCTCTGTTCAAGCCATCCCCCAAGCCCTTCTGGTTGAACTAAGTACAGTTCCCAGGGTATCTTGGGGCAGAAAATGCCTATTAAACTAAGTTAAACCAGTCATCTAGAAATCCCCCAACTCTCTTCTAGACAGTCTTCTCCCAATCTGGGCTAGATCTACATTACCACTTTATAGTGGTATTGAAGTGCACTGATAACTGTGGGGGCACATTATAATTCTATACATTGCTATCGTAGAGTTATTTCCAGTTTTTTATTCCATATTATCCAAAAGACCACAACAATCATCACTGTGTGTCCTACGAGATATGAATGCACAAGAGGGATATAATGTTACAATGATGGGTTCATAATGATATGACACAAGGGCTCGATCTACACTACTGTTTTCTACCGGTACTGATGTGCACTGATAACTGTTGGGGCACAATCCACATTCCATATACCGCTTTCATAGGGTTCTATCTTGCTTTTTATTCCACATTTGTAATGATTTGACACAAGGCGGAGATCTGGCCAAGGTGTGGATTTGTCATTCAGGTCTTTTGGCCTATCAGCCCCAGCCAGCTTGGACCATGGTTAGGAATGCTGGCAGCTGTAGTACTAAATCTTTGGATGGCAGCAGGTTGTGGAAGGCTGCTTTTCTTCGTTCATCTACCCTCAAGCATTCTTGCATTGTGGGACCTTTAACCACGATCCTGTTGCTTCTACCCGGATGGGCTAATTTAAATGACATTGCCAGTCCAATGGATTCCTTAACAATGAGTTTGGGGATATATGTGATCCAGGAGAGAGGTTGCCAACCTATACCCACTTACCCAGGAGTAAGCCCCATTGAACGTATAGGGTTGTGCTGTAGGTCTCGACTCTTGGCTTTGGATAGCAATTGTGAGCTCAGAAGATCTTTACAAAGAGTGTGTGTGCAAACCTGCCTATGTCTCTAGGACTTACTCCCAGTAAGAGGGTATAAGATTGCAACTGAGGTCGGCAACACGTTAGGTCTCCGGATCTGGTTCTCTTGTCTGAGGCAAAGTCTGACAGGAGAAAAACAAAATAAGCTGGCTGTTGAACGTGCCAAGTTGGTTTTCTGGCTGCCTCTGATCCGGAAGGAAGCAAATGGGGAGAGGGGCGAGCTGAGATTTGGAGGCTGTGCGTTGTGTTTGCCTTAGATGTGTCAGCATTAATATCTTCATCTTTCTTCTGCAAGGATCAAAGCAGCCAGTCCTCTTCGCCCCACAGCAGAGATGTCTTTCTGCCTCAGTTGCTTGGCCGCCCAGGAGGCGCCTTTGTCGTCCTCCCTCCCTCTGTGCCTCTTGCAACCTGGCAGTTAAAGAATTCCCACCCACCCCAGGGGAGTGAGGGGGGAGAGAGGCTCTCAGTCCAATTCACAACCCCAATATATTAAAGCACTGGAATTTATGATTCAGACAGTATTCCTAAATATACTTACTACACAATAAGTCTCAAAGGACTGGGTAGAACGTACTACTGAATAAGCTCAGGCGTAGGACTGCAGCTGTTAAGGTTGTGATCAAGCAGTGCTGGTGTTTGGGGTTGTGGTTTGACTTGCAGGTGGATGATTCCACCGAGATCAGCCTTCCCTAAACCCGACGAAGTGTCGGATGCGATTCTGAAGTCGATTGGAATGAGCTGACCTAATGCCACGTGTCTATTCTCTGCATTTTTACGCAAACCTGGAAAAATAAGTATATTTAGCCCAACCATTTACTCGGCCACTGATTTCCGCGGGATTTCCAAGAAGGTATGCTTAAAACTGCAGCCTTCTGGTCAAGACCAATACATGCTTGCTCAGAAGTAAGTTCCACCGAATACAGCGGGACTTACCCCCTATCACCTGTAGACGGGGACCGAAAGACTTACGGCTCGTTTGAACCCATACCTGGAATCAATCAAGTCCTGTTGAATTCAGTGGATCTTATTTTTTAAGACAGTTTAAATTGCTAGCCAAGTATTGGCTGATTATTTTTACTTAAGTGTCAAAAGTGTTAAGTGTCAATGGGACCTAACTTCCGTGTGAGTGCATTTAGAATGTTAGTGATCCTTTTTGTGTTTATGTTTAGTAGAGTACACTAGTTCAACGTGAAATTTCAGCTTTGTATTAATTTTCGAGGACAGTTGAACTCCATCCTCCAGATATATGCTTGGCCTTTATTCCAAACCAGGAGCTCTTCTACAAAACCCAGGTACATTAGGGCTACAATCCATGTACACTTACTTGGGAGAAAGCCACAATGAACTGAGAAGGGTTTACTTCTGAGTAAGCAGACACAAGACGGGTCTAGCGCTCCTTAAGGCCTTTTCTTCTTTCCACTGTCTTATTGAGCTAGCATTGGCCATCGACCTCTGAGAACCAGTGCTGCTCCCAGGGCAGGATCCGGGAGGGTGAACAGAAGCCCAGGGTCCAGCTCTGCAGAATACAAAGGGCTCTCAGCTCTCAAAGGCAGCAGGACTGACATTGTAAAGATAGTAAAGGAATACACACAACCATCTAAATAGGCGAAGGGTGGGAGTAAGGTCATTCATTCCAGAGTCTAAATTAAATTACCTAATTGCATCACTGCTGGGAGAAAATAAAAGAAGCACCAACGCAGGAAGAAAAATACAAGATCCTGGTGGAGGAAAACCTCAAACACGGGGAAAGCAGATGGCCGCAGGGAACCCCGGGTTTCTTGACTTTGGGCTGTGATCCTGAGACCCAGATCTTAACTTAAGCTGCAACCCTATGCACACTTACCTGGGAGCACGTCTTCTTGTACACAGTGTGGCTTACTTTTGAGTAAACATGCATAGTTTAGGGCGCAAGCGGTTAGTCCTGTTGATTTCAATTACGTGCCACCCAATCCATTGCTTGCATATTTACTCAGAAGGAAGTCCCAATGTACAATGGAGTTTCTCCCCCCCCCCCTTCCATGTGTCCACAGCAACTGAAGGATCTGAACCTAGCATCCCCCTTCAGGTTTACCGATGAGAACTGTTTTCTATTTCACAGTTTCTGCTCGAGGGTGACACTCATCCAGGATAGCTCATCCAAGGGAGCCATTGTGGTGTAGTGGCTAGAGTGTTGGACTGGCAGTCGGGAGAACCGGGTTCTAGATCCCACTCGGCCATGGAAGCTCACTGGGTGACATTGGGCCAGTCACAGACTCTCAGCCCAGCCTACCTCACAGGGTTGTTGTTGTGGTTGTTGTTGGGCAGAAAATGGGGAGGAGGATTATGTATGCCACCTTGGGGTCCTTGGATGAAAAACGGCAGGATATAAATGTAATAATAAAGGAAGGAAGTGTAATAATAAATAAATAAGGGTCCAGCGAACACAGTCCTACAGATTATTAACGCCCCTCTGACGTCCTATGGTTGAAATAGTTTCTAAAGTGCAGAACGTCGCCCACCTAAAATGAATAAAGGCGGGGGTGGGGACGGAGGGAAAGGGAAGCTCTTCTGCCCCTCAACTCTGTTGAACATTAACAGCTTGGGAGCTGCATTGCGGTGTAAAATATTGCATATAAAAATGAATCATCTCTGAGATTCTTGTAAAAGGCCCCATAAAAGTAGCTCTGCAAATCTTGGTATGCACTTAATCCTTTAGACTTGACTTCTTATGTTACCACGGCAGATTTGCACCCAAAAAACAAGGAACTTGGTGCTTGTGCTGCTGCTGCTATTAAATGACTGTCATGATTTTATTTTGCCTCCGCTCAAAGCCTTCCCCAACCTGGCGCCCTCCAAATGTGTTGGACTACAACTCCCAGCATAGCCCCAAGCAGCTTGGGATGATGAGAATTGTAGTTCGGCACATCTGGAGGGCGCCAGGTTGGGGAAGGATGCTCTATCACCACATTAAGTTAATAGACAGCCAGCATCACTTAAATAGTCTAAGGAGTTTTCTCAATAAACATCGAGCTGGAAAGCAAAATGAAATAAAGAGCGATAAAGAGGAAGGCGTGAAGAGGTGTCTGCAGAACGATATTGCTGTCAGGCTGTCAATGGATTACGGACTTGAGGATCCGAGGCTAGTTAGACAGGGTGTTTCATGTCAGATCCCGTAAGGAAAGTTCCCTTATTTATTTTCCTCACGCAATCTTCCCATCAATTTTTCTGGAGTAGTAGCAATGACTTTTCCCCTATGTTACTTCAACATAATGTACCAGATAATATGGGGAATAAGTTTTGTTTTTCTATCTATCATTCCCTGTTTAGGGGTACTTACATAAGATCCCCACAATTTTAATCCGGATTAATTGCACAAGCCCATGAATGTTTCCTGCAAAGTGAGTCCCACTGTATTCAGTATGGCTTACTCCCAGGATTACTAAAGAGGAAGTTCCACGGAAAGGGACTTCCTTCCTTCCGAGTGAACACGCATAAGATTGTCCTGCGCTTAATTCCTTCGGAGTCTTCATGCACAATTCTCAGCTCAGATTCCTCTTCTCTCTCTCCTCACACACAAACACACACACAGTAAAACTATCCCGTTAGCCAGTCTTTAAGCACCTTTTGTGAAGTATAAAAATAATAATGGGTCCGACGCTTGAGCCCAACTATTTGTTCGAGTGCTCAGAGTAAAGGGTTGAAGGAAAGCATATGCCAGGAAAACTAGGCATAACTAGGCGTTGGAATTTTACCAAGCTGCACCGGATCCTATGAATATTACTCTGCAGTACTTCCTACTGCTTTCAATAGGCTTTCCCCTAACTGTGCATAGGATCACAGCCTTTCCTTCGTCTGTGAAGGAGACCAAACCTGGAGCCCTGGCACCGATTTCGATCCATTCTGGATTCACAGCCCCTAACTCTAAACGGGTTAGCCACGGTGCTGAGCCCTAGCTCCCAAATAGGTTTAGCGCCTTGGACAACTCCTTTAGGGTTCTGGCTGGTTCTGACAGAAACCCAGGATAGATTCACAGTCTCACCCAAATCGGAGTCACCAGCCTCCATTGCTGTGCACACATCTGCGAGCAAGCCCCATTCAAAACATTGGGGATTTCGGCTGAGTTCCGAGCACAGGATTGAGCTGCGTATTGGAGGTGCGGGAGGAATTCTGTTTTACTCCCACACGAAGAAAGCTGCTCTGTCCTTCTTTTCCGAAAATAAACCTCACGAGAACCTCCAAAACCTCTCAGAACAGGCTGCGGCAATCCTATGCCCACTTATGTGGATAAAGACAGATTTACTTCCGAGTAAACGTTCATAGGAGCCGAACGCTCCATGCCCCCCCCCCCCAAGCGCTCCAGCAGGCTTTCCCCGCTCTTCTCTCTCGCAGCATCGGACAAAAACAAACTTCGAAAAGTGCCCAAGAGAGGGGTGGACTAACTCACATTGACTAATTTTAAAAGGCGCACGTGAAGTACAGGCACCGCTAATCACTTCAGGGCCGGGCCGGCTGAAGACCGGCAAAGACCAATCAACAGAGCTCAGAAGGGCGGTTTTGCTTTCCCTTCGAAGCTGGGCAAAATCTCTTTGCTCGCATTGGTTGCCGGGCGGCGCGTTTTTTTCTTTTTTCTTTTATGTGTTTATTTATTTATTGCCCCCCAACGTTCTTTTAATCAACTCGCCGAAGCCATTCACAAAAATAGGGAAGCTTTGCGCGCTCGCCCGCCGGCCCATACGCGCTCTCGAAAGTTGTAGGAGTGAAATTGACAAACGACCGAGAACTCTTCTCTTTCATTGGACCAGGTCGGAGAAAAATAAACTTTCCTAAAACCCGCTTGGATCACGAAGGGTGACCTCTCCGCCGCCCCTTCATCTGTAGTAGAGCCCGATCCTTCATCCGGATTGCCCGAGTAAACCAGTTTCCACTCAGATCCAGCCGGGGGCAAGGTAAGGGCCACCTACGTCGCTGGTTTCTCCGTGAAACTTGTCTTTGCCTTGATCACTGACAGAGGCTTCCATTCTTTCTGCCGGTTACTTTGCCCCTCGGCAACTGCATGCACACACTTGTCATGTCATTCCTGTAGTAGCATCCTATACGCATGACCAAATACCACCAGTGATAAGGGAAGAAGAGCACCCCTTTATTGTTATCTTTTTTAAAAGCATATTTCTGGATGAATAAATCGAAGTATGTTAATGCCACCTGAAGGTCAGTCGTACTCCTATTGACACAAAATCAAGAGTATACCAGCAGTGGTGTTAACAACAAAGTACTGTTTGTGGACATCCTTCCATTAGGAATGCCTCTCTTGTTCCTCTTGTAGGGCTCCTGTGCCTTTAAATAAATATATAGGCAGAAATTCAACAAGTTCAGCAGTTCCCAGCGGGCAAATGCAGTAATGGGAGAAAGCTTCACCTGTTGTTTTTCCACCTGACACAGAACTTTTAAACACACACACACACACACAGAGAGAGAATAGAACCTGATAACCTTGCCTCCTTTTATAAAAGTATTAACATTATTGGGTTATGTGCATTTACTAACAATCTATTACTGATTGATTAGTGCAAAGAAATTATATATCACCCTTCATCAAAATGATCCCGGGGTAGTTTACAGTAAAAGCAAAATATATAATCAACATAAAACAACACATGCTAATTTAAAGAATGGCATTTTATATTCATCCCTTGAAATACAATAAGGGCAATCCAGCATGTGTTTTATTTTTTCCATTGAAACCAATGGAGCATACTTTTAAAGAACTATAAAGAATGACTGTAGTGCTTTTTTTTGTGTAAATTGTCTAAACACTCCTGGTAGAAATGTGTATGTAGTAGCTAATTTGTGGTTCCTGTTTGTGTTATAATTGCAGACAACTGGAGTGTTTATTAGGTCTAGGAGTAGGTCCTGGCCCACCTCTGCATCCATTCCTGCTTTGAGATATGCAGCAATCATGTGGTGGTATTGACCACCCACAGGTAGCAAAACTAGGAGTTGTTATTTTGCTAGCAAGAGTAGGAATAAGAGCAGCCTTTGTCTGGTGCTTTGTGGGAAGGGTATCTCTCCTGGAGTAGTTGTGAAGGGAGGCTTTTATTTTGATCCTGAACAAACAAGCAAGCAGATTTAAAAGAGGGGAAAAAAGAGGGGAAAGAAATAAAATACTTGCTTCCTCCTTAATATTTATACTGTCCAGTATGAGTTACAACCTCTATTTGTTTCCTACTCTAGGATTTGAGCAAAGGTTAGGAGCTTAACTTTCTGAGCTTAATAGGTCAATTAGCTCTGGTAGGTTAAGTAAATCATTGAATGCCCATTTAAGTTACCAATTAGATACTAATTTATCTGTACAGAGGGTTTTCCCTACTAGTGTAATTAATCCAAGTTAGTTAATATAGGTTAGCTAAACAATTTTAAGACTACGCAGACCATTTTAGCATGGATCAAAAGGGCCATGAACACATTATATTTAACTCTTATTCAAACAAGGTTAAGACTGTTTCAATACCAAATGGGTTCTTTTAATCCATATTAAGTATATTTTACTTGAAGCCTTAATATGGGCTTTAACCCTGCAGGAGAAAGCTCTATTATACAGGCCACTAGCTAACATGGACTATCTAAATGTGGGTTACCCATAACACTTTATTCACGTTGTGCATAAGTCCTCTTCAGTATGATTAATCTTTGTTGCTATAGCGTACAGTGCCTAAGATGGCCTGGGATTTAAATAAACAATGCTACTGGCAACCTCTCTGCAAAGCAAACAAACTTGAGAAAGTATATAACCACCACATTAAAAGAAAAAGACAGGGTTTTTTTTAAAAAAAACACCAAATAAATACTGTTGCCTAATGACCACTCAAAAGGAACCGGGGGCTCCAGTCTTAAATATGTTGGGTGCAATTCACCCCAAGTGGAGAACTTCTGTTTTTCCTTTTTCCTTCTGGACACAGTTTGTTTAGGGTAGGGTTACTTCTTCCAGGTATCTGGAGTGCTTGAAGTAATGGCTCCTGAGAAAGTCAGCTCTGTGCACACCCTTTCTCTGATGGGATAGGAGAGGGGTGTGCAGACCTGGCTTCCTCAGGAAAGGCCAGCATGGAGCCAGCTTCCTTGGGAGCCGCTGCTTCAAAGTGCCAAGGATGGTTCCAATGACCGGCCCTACCATTAGGCAGAAGGAGGTGGCTGCCTCAGGCAGCAGATGTTGGGTATCACGAAACATTAACAAATCATTAGTGATGTAATGTGTTATTATTTTATTTTTACTCTCCAGGCATGGAGAGGGGCATTTGTGGGATTTTCTGCCTCCCTTTTTGGAAAGGTCAATGAACAGGGTGCAATAGACACCACCCCAAAATATACACCTCTATACATTCTAGGCTGACTCTCTAATTTCACTTCCCCCATAATTCACCATATGTCAAAGAAGTAGAAGAAATCACCTGGAGGAGGCATAACTAGGTCCTATCAGATGACAGGTTGGTCAGTTTGAACCTCCCTCCCTGGGAATCGCCCAGTCCCATAGAAATGCTTTGGGTTGTTGATATTTTCTTTGTGTCTGGCTGGCTGGCAAAGGGTGGAGACAAGACTAAGCCATTCTTGGAGCCCAGGTGGGCCTCCCTACCCCCCATCCCCTGCAAGCTGCTCTGGTGAGTTACTCTTAGGATCCTAATAAGTGTGTGCTAGTGAGCTAATCTAAGGATTCATTTTATTTTAACAGGCCTTCTGATGAGCAAGTTGGGCTTCTACAAAGGGTCCTGTGATGATTTGTAGCTGAGCCCTGATTGGCGCTCTGGGAGTTCAGTCTAGATAAGTCTTCATTTAGTCTCCTCCATTCATTTATATGCCACTTCCCCACAAAAATTGTGGTTGGCAGCCACAGCTCTTGCTTATGGCAGTCTTCCTCCCAGCTCTTGCCTGGATGTCATCTCACAGTCCCTTCTCCATCTCACACCTGGGGAGGTAGAGCTTACCAGTCTTCTTTCAAGCCCACATACTCTGAGAGATTTAACATCACAGGTCTTATCTGCTTGCTCAGGTCCCCCTGAAATCAGTGAAATTGAAATGCTCAGCTACCAGTGCTGGGTGTGGTGTCACATTCTGGGGGGTGGGAAGAGTGTCTAGAAGCATTTTTGTTTGAATCAACTGGGCTGTGTGCAAACCTATGTGGAGTGGTCTTGAGCTAGTTAAGATGTATGATTGGTAGGGGTGTGCACGGACCCCCCGGATCGGATTGGGACCCGGATCGGGACCTCCAATTTTGTCATGGATCGGTTCGGACAAAATCGGAGGCCCCCCGGACCGGATCGAGTCCGATCCCGATCCAAAAATCGGAAATTTTTGGATCGGCCGCCATTTTTTCCCCCATAGACTTGCATTGCAATGCAAGTCTATGAGGAAAAAATGGCGGCGGGTGGGTGAGGGGGGGCCTAACTCCCTCCCCCCCCGGGGCCGTCCGCTGTGGACGGCCCCTCCCCCGTGCTCCCTCCCCCCCCTGGGGCTGTCCGCTTCCATCCGCAGGCGCCCGCGGGCGCCCGCGGATAGAAGCGGACAGCTCCGGGGGGGGGGTTAAGCCCCCTTCCCTGCCACTGCTTACCTTCCCCTCCCGTCCGGCGCCGGCGGCTACTACCAGCGGGCTCTGCGGCCTGCTCTAGGGTAGCGCGCCGGGTGATGACATCACCCGGCACATCACCCGGCGCGCCACCCTGGAGCAGGCCGCGGAGCCCGCTGGTAATAGCCGCCGGCGCCGGATGGGAGCGGACGGGCCGGGAAGGTAAGGGCCCCCCTCCTCCCCTCCGCACGCCCCCTGCTTACCTTCCGGCCCGTCCGCTCCCGTCCGGTGCTGGCAGCTACTACCAGCGGGCTCTGCGGCCTGCTCTAAAGTAGCGCGCCGGGTGATGACATCACCTGGCGCGCCACCCTGGAGCAGGCCGCGGAGCCCGCTGGTAGTAGCCGCCGGTGCCGGATGGGAGCAGACGGGCCGGAAAGGTAAGGGCCCCCCTCCTCCCGCCCCCTCCTCCCCCCCCGCTGTCCACTTTCATCGGCGGGCGCCCGCTGGCGCCCGCCAATGGAAGCGGCGGTGGGCGCCAGTGGGCGCCCGCCGATCCGCCGATCCGTCGAACCGGTTCGGAGCCTTTTCGGACCGGTTCGGATTGGATCGGCCGATCCAGCTGTCGGATCGGAAATTGGATAATTTATCTGATTTCCCACTGGACCGGACTCGGATCGTGGATCGGGTCCGATCCAGTGCACATCCCTAATGATTGGTACCTGTAGAAAGCGTTCCTAGGGGTAAGTCATTGGGACCAAACATTGGGACTTTCTTGTGAGATCTTTTTTTTTTCCTGGCCGAGAGTTCACTGCTGACAAAGCAGCAGTCCAGTTATGAAGGAAAACAACAATTTAGAATCGGAAAGAATGAAACTGCTTTTTGTCTGCCAGCATTCCTGGACTGCTCTTCCAGAGGGACTGAAACCTCTGATAACAGTGGAGCCCATTTATGTGGTTTTACTGCAAAGTACAATGTATTTTGACACAAGTGTGCATGTGAGTGTGGCAACTGCAAGGTCCCTGTTTTCAGTTGATCCTTCATGACTGGAACATGACTTCCACTTTAATTTATGCTGTCAGATGTCTGTCCTCAATTATTAGTACCATGTCTTTGTCATAATTCAGATCTATCTGACACAAATAGCATGCAAAGCATGGTGTTTTGGGAGTTCCCCAAAGCAGAAACATCTATTCCAAGGTTCCTTGCTCTGGAAAAGTTTAAAATGAAAATTGGACGAATCTCTGGATCCTAAAGCTATTATTTTGGAATGCTCTCCATGAGCACTCCCCCCCCCACTTTGTTAGTACAGCTCTCCTATGTTTGTGGAGGAAGTAGATGATAAAGTAAGGTAGACATCCAACATACATCTGGTTGACCCAGACTCATAATAATACTAGAGCATTCATATAGGACTTTAGAGTGTTTGAAGCATTTCACCCATGCATTGCCTGGTTCAGATGTAACAATACTAGTTTAATAAACCATGGTCTATCAGCCTGGGAATATGGTCCCTCCTTTTCTCTTACACCCAACTTCAGAGAAGGGGCGTGGCCTAGCAGAACATGGGGTAGGTCGTATATCCTTCATCCTCCGAAAGAAGCAGTGAATTAAATGTAAATTCCCTATCTTAAAAGAGCGATCTGTTACATATAAGTCTGCTAAGGAGAGGGGAAAGCTTGCTAAAGAGACTGCAGCTGGAAGAGATTTATGATTTTACAACCGGCTTGGCAGAGGGAGGTGACGGACCGACAGCTTTGAAGTACGGCGAAGGTAAATAAAAGACGTATTTACAATGCTGGCTGATTGAATGGACGGTAGAACGATTGCTAACTTTCAGAAAAGAGGTTTTTTTTAAGCTTGGAAAGCTTTTAAGCTTTAAGCGTGGAAAGACTGTTGGTTGTATAACTGAGTGACTGAGAGGAGGGGCTAACTCTGCTCCGAGGAGAAACGAAACTCAACGTTTCAGCCATGGCAATTAAACGAACAATTAAAAGATTATAAGTGATTAAAAGGCTGTTCGGGAGACAGAGAAGCCAGAGGGAGTGACTGTGGGAAAGAGACTTTGATCCCTGGCTTGAAGTGGCTGTGTGCTTATCGGATAGGCTTGAATAGTTCATGATTTATGAGCAAGAAGAAAATAACTTCTTGGAGTCGACTTAAGGGTGACCATCCGTCCGATAGAAGCTACAGGCTACTCCGTACTGATAAAATGTCAGATAAGGATTCTGAAAAGACAAAGAAGCAATCTCCTAGTCATGCCGGAAATGCCAGTGCTAAGACTGGAATTAAGCCAGGTGCAATTCCTAAAACAACCACAGGGAGGCAAGCTGACCCAACAGATGAGCTGATTCAGACTATCCAAAAGATGCTGGATCGAGCCATTCTAAAGCAAGATGGAAATATTGAGCAGGCTCTTTTGAAGCAAGAAGAACGACTGGCAAAAAGGATTACCGATTCGCAACAGCAGCTTTTGGCAGGACTTCAAAAGGTGGAGAAAGAGGTTGGAGCTTTGCAGGAAGAAACTGGAGAACTAAAGGTTCTATACAAGAAACAAGAGGAACAGCTAACGCATCAGGATTTACGGCTTATCGCGATGGAAGACAGAGACCGAAGAGCTAACATACGCATAAGATCTTTTGGGGAGCAGCAAGGGGAGACCCTTAATAGTATAAGAGAATTAATCTTGGCATGGGTCAAACAGCTGGTGCCACAGGAAGATTGGAGAATGGAAGATATTGAGCGGGCCCATAGAGTGGGATATGGAAAGACAAGAGAGTTCCCAAGAGACATTATTGTGAAATTTGCTAATTATTACAAAAAAGAAAAATTAATGCAAGCAGTTAGAAGTCAAGGTCAACCAACGCTTCAAGCAACACCAATTGAGGTCTTCCAGGATTTGTGCCCCCAAACGGTGCAGTGGAGGAAGAGCGTTAGAATCTGTACAGGGGCATTGAAGAAGAAATCGATTTCCTATAATTGGGGATACCCAGTTTTCTTGAGATTTAGCTGGAACGGGAAGCAGCAAAGAATTACATCTTGTGAGCAAGGAATCGAGCTACTGGAGAAGCTGGGCATAATGGATGCCACATCGGTTGGAGAAGAGAAGCAAGATGAAGGCGCGGCAGGAGGGAGTAATGAATAGAAGATATGGAGGGGAGGGTAGACGTTATCCCGGAATGTTGGGCCGAGTTCCCCCCCCTAAGAGTTCTAAGAAGATTGGGACCAATGCCCAGGAAGCTGGTGAGGAGGGGGGTGAAAATGGGGGTGAATGTGGGGGGGGAGGGTTAGGGAGGGGGGGATTGTGTTACACAGAGGGAGACCGAATTAAAGACGTGTGAGAAAGTGAGAGATGGAAAATAAACTTAGATTGGCAACATTGAATGTTAAAGGGCTAGGAACAGTAATTAAAAGAAAAAGAATTGAAATGTTATTAAAGAACAAAAAAATAGATGTAATTTTTTTGCAGGAAACTCATCAGGCCAAAGATGGAGTTAATGAGCTTCGAATGAGGGAGGTGGGCGTTTATGAGAAGGCATGTGGAACTTCGAAATCGAGAGGGGTGGCAATAATAATTTCAAAAACATGTGGTATAACTATGCAAAGTGTAAAGAAAGATAAAAACGGAAGGTTTCTTATTATGTTCTGCAGGTTGGGAGAAGAGGAATATGTATTGGTGAATGTTTATGCTCCAAATGGAAAACAAATGGATTTTATTGATGAAGTATTTAACGTGTTGGGAGAAGTGGGTAAAAAGCATATCGTGATGGCAGGTGACTTTAATATGGTACTAGATATAGGGAAAGATAGGGATAACATATTAAAAGATACTAAGAGGGTGGGGAAGACAGAGTTAAGCAAATTAATGGAAGGGAAAGAATTAATGGATGTGTGGAGAGTTATAAGAGGGGAAGAAAGGAAGTATACCTTCTACTCACAGAGATTTAAGAGCTATTCAAGGATAGATTATATTTTTGTATCAAAAAATATGTTACCCAAAATTATAGATTGTGATATTGGAGTTATCAAGGTTACTGACCACGCGTTAATGACAATGGACATGGAAACCAAAAAAGATTATAGACAAGCGAAGAGATGGAGATTGGATGTAAGGTTGCTGAATAAAAAAGATACAATGGAGAAGATAAAGAAAGAATTGCAGGAAATATGGGAGATTAATGAAAAAGAGAATGATAGGCAGGACATATTGTGGGATACAATGAAAGCTGTGGTAAGAGGGATTTGTATTAGGGAAAGTTGTACATTAAAAAAACAACAGGAAGCCCAAAATAAAAAGATTGAAGAAGAGGTAAGGAGTTTGGAAGATAAGTTAAAGGAGACAAAAGATAAACGCCTAATTGCCCAAATTCAAGCTAAGAAAAAGGAATTAGAGAAAGAAGAATTAGAACAAGTACAAAAAAATTTGTTGTATTTAAAAAGAGATTTTTTTGAATATAGCAATAGGAATTCAAAGATGCTGGCCAGATCCACACAGTTAGAAAAGGCTAAGAATATGATAGGGACAATTAAGGATAAGTTAGGGAATAGTTGTAATTTAATGAAAGATAAATTAAATATATTTAAGGATTTTTATAGGGAATTATATACATCAGGGTCGGGACCGCAAGATAAGGTATTGGAATATGTAGAGAGGAATTGGAAAATAAAATTGCAGAAGCAGGATAGGGATTATATGGAAGGTTTAGTTACTGAAAAAGAGATAGAGGGAGTTATTGATAAACTGAAAGGAGGAAAATCACCAGGGATGGATGGATTGGGGTCGGAGTATTATAAGCTTTTTAAAGGAATTTTAATACCAAGATTAAAGAAACTATTTAATAATATAATAGAGGGGGGGAAGACTCCGCCATCATGGGATCACTCCCTGATTATATTAATTCCAAAACCAGGTAAGGACTTAACGGATCCCGCATCATACAGACCAATTTCCTTAATAAATCAAGATTCAAAGATATTTACGGCAATATTGGCAAAAAGAATGGCCACATTTATTTGTAAATATATTAAAAAAGATCAGTGTGGATTTATTCCGGGTAGGCAAATGTCTAACTTAATGGGAAGAGTATTAAATATAATTAATATTATAAAAAAAAGGAATTTAAAAGCAGGCTTGCTAGCATTGGACATATTCAAAGCCTTTGATTGTGTGGAATGGCCAGCACTTAAAACAATATTAAAAACATTTGGATTTGGAGACAAATTTATGGGAGTGATGGATAAGTTGTATAAAAACAATAAAGCCGAAATAATGGTTAATGATGGGTTAACACAACAGATTACACTAGCCCGAGGAACTAGGCAGGGATGTCCTCTTTCACCGATCTTATTTGCAATAGTAATAGAAATTTTGGCAAATGTAATAAGGGAAGATGAAAGAGTGAAGGGGATAGGTAGAAAAGAGAAGATTAAAATGAATATGTTTGCGGACGATACTTTATTGACCGTAGAAAATCCCCTAGGGAGTGCAGAGGTGATTAAGAAACATTTAAGAGAATTCGGAGAAATTACGGGATTAAAAGTAAATTGGGGGAAGTCAGAAATGATGTTATTTAATTATAATAAGGAAGAGCTGGAAGAAGGTAAGGTTAAGTTGGGTCTTAGACTTAAAAATATAGTACGTTACTTAGGGATTAATATCGATAGAGATTTAGAAAGGCTAGAGGAACTTAATTTGGTAGCTTTAAAAAAACAAGTAGGGGAGAAATTAGAAGTATATAAGAAATTAAAACATTCTTGGTTTGGTAGAATAGCAATTATTAAAATGAAGATTTTACCTAAGATCAATTTTTTGTTTAGAATGTTACCAATTAAAATATCAGATGCAGAGTTGAAAAGCTGGCAAAATATAATTAATGTATATTGTAATGGGGATAAGAAAGCTAGGATTAATAAAGGGTTATGGTATAAGGCTCAAAAGAAGGGAGGTTTAGGACTTCCAAATATTAAGTATTATTATATAGCTAATCAGTTAAGATATGTTATAAGTGGTATTCTAGGGGAGGAAGATTTGGAGTGGTTGGAGACGCAAACTAGGGAAATAGATTATAAATTGAAAAATATTTTTTTAAAAAAAATTCAAAAGAAAGAATTAAAGGGACTGGACAACCCTTTGTTGGTAAATATAGTGGAGATCTGGGAGAAATTTAGAGGGAAGTTGATACCAGGAGATTCACCACTTGCCCCAGTGGTAGTAGTGGAGAATTTCCCAAGAGTGTTAAAAGTGGAGATTGAAGCGAGATTGAAAGATAAGGAAATAATTAAGTTAAGGAAGTGGATGGAAAATTTGAAGGATAATGAGCAAATTAAAGAGCTACTGATAGGTCAAAAATCAGCATGGTTTAAATGTATACAATTAGGGAAATGGACTCAGGAATGGAAACTGAAAAATAACAAGTGTAGAAATAATACAAGATTTGAAGATTTAATAGAGTTAAAAGGTAGGAAAGAAGAAAAGAAAATTAAGTAAGGGTTGACTAGTGAGATATATAAATTATTGATAGAGGAGGAGTTTCAAAATTCACTTAAAGCAATAAAAAAGGTTTGGGAAGAGGATGTGAATGGAGAAATTAAGGAATACAACTGGGAGAGGTTGTGGAATGCAAGAATGTTAAAATTGTTATCTATCAGAATTAAGGAGAATTTTTATAAGGTATTGTGGAGATGGTATCTAACACCGGTTAGATTTCACCAGATAGATAAAAAAAATCTAAAAATTGTTGGAGGGGATGCCAGGAGGTTGGAACTTATTACCATATGTGGTGGAGCTGTGAATATGTACAAAAATTTTGGAAAAGGGTATTTAAAGAAATAAGTGAAATAATTGGAAGTAAAGTGGAATTAAACCCGAAGCTTGCTCTACTAGCAGTATGGGATAGAGGGGAAGAGGACAAAAATAAGACAGAATTGATAAACAACCTCCTGACACCTGTTAGACTAATGATTGCAAAAAATTGGAAAGGACAAGGAAGCTATACAATAGAAGAATGGTATAAAGAAATATGGGATATGGCTTTGAATGATATGCTGACTTGTAAAATGAAATTAAAGAGGGGAATGTCCGGTAAAAATGATTTTGGGGAAATATGGAGTCCCCTATTGGAATATGTATTAAGATTGGGGAAGGGACAAACACTTTCAAAAGAGTCGATAAATTTCTGGATAGAATAAAAGATTAAGAGAAGGTCTCATGGTGTGGGGGTGCACGGGGGGGATTGTCGTGGATTATGTATGTATTTTATGTTATTATTATGTTGAAATTAATAAAATTATTTCAAAAAAAAAAAAAAAAAAAAAGAGAAGTTATTGTGGTTTCTCAAACTCTATGACTTCCAAGCAGTTTAAGGATTTCTCCAAACCAGAATCTGATCTTGGTTCCATATATTGATTTGGAGGCAGCCTGATTTGGCTTGAACTAATTCAGAGTTGTTCTACTTTGACTCGGTACCGCACCTGATCCCAGCTTTGGAAATCTGATGTTTTGTGCTTCGCATTTATTATGGAAAATCAAAAAATGGCTATAACTTCATTCTCTTGGTCAGAATTGGTTATACTTGCAGGTATAGTAGGAGGAGATTATGGCTGATAAGTTTTCAACAAATAGGTTCAGGTGGTTTTTTTAGTGCTACATTCTTTTATATATTGATATTTTTAAAAAAGGAACTGCTGATAACCTTTTGTTATTTCTTTACAGAACTGGATGAGATATGCAGGGATTGTTGCCCCTTCTGAGGCGACCAAGCCTATCATATTTCATATGAATAGGTGCAGGGAGCTTTGTGCAAGAAGAGCCTTTTCATTAGGGATGTGCAGCGGATTGGGTCCGATCCACGATCCGGACCTGATCCAGGCGAAATTGGATGAAATGATCTGATCCCGATCATTTGGACTGTCCGATCTGTTCCGATCCAATCCGAAAGAACCCGATTCAGATCAGAAAAAATTGGAGGATTGGACCTCCTCCCCACTTCCCCCACTCATGCGCCTTACCTGCTGCCTCCTCGCTGCCATCCGCTGCCGCCCACTGCTTCCATACTACTTTGAAACAGCTTTGCGGCCTGTTCCACAATAGAGTGATGGTACGCTGGGTGACGTCATCACTTGGCGCGCCCTCGCTCTACTGTGGAACAGGCCGCAAGGCCTGTTTCTCAGTAGTACTGAAGCAGTGGGCGGCAGTGGATGGCAGAGAGGAGGCAGCAGGTAAGGAGCGTGAGTGGGGGGAGGGGGGAGGGAGATGGAGGTCCCTCGTTACCTGCTGGCATCCTGCGCTGCCATCTGCTGCTTCCATACTACTGATAAACAGGCCGCAAGGCCTGCTTATCAGTAGTGTGGAAGCAGCGGACAGCAGCGTGGGACACCGGCAGGTAAGGAGTGCAAGTAGGGGGGAGGGGGAGGTCCCCACTTACCTTCTGGGGCCATCCGCTTCTGTCCGCTGCCACCCACTGGTCCCTTCTACTGAGAAACAGGCGTCGCGGCCTGCCTCTCAGTAGAGCACTAGGTGACGTCATCACCTGGCGCTCTACTGAGAGGCAGGCTGCGAAGCCTGTTTTTCAGTAGAAGGGACCAGCAGGCAGCAGCAGATGGAAGTGGATGACTCCGGCAGGCAAGGAGCGTGAGTGGATGGGGGGAGGGACAGGGAGGGGGGAGTTAGGTTCCCACTCACCCGCCCCCATGTTTTCCACATAGGCTTGCATTGGGGGAAAGCTTTCTTTTCCCCAATGCAAGCCTATGGTGGAAACACCTAAAATGGCATCCGATCCGAAAATCGGATGTCCGATTTTCATATTGGAATCGGATCCGATGTGATCCGAGGGACCTCTGATTTTGTCCGATCTGATCCAGGGTAAAATCTGAGGTCCTGGTCCTGATTCCGATTCTGATACAATTTTTCCTCCTTTGCACACCCCTACTTTTCATATTGGGGCTTTCAACAACAACAAAAATGGACTCATTCATCTCCAAACTTTTTTTTTGTGAGCAATAGTTATGAAAATGACAAACAGCATAGAGGGGGCCTAAGTTAAGAATCCTGCAAAATGTCAGAAGGATAGGTACCACAGGTAACACCCTTTCCAGAAATGTGCATTTCCACTTGTTTTGGTGCTTGCTGCCAGTAGTGCTGCATCATGGCTGCAAGTTTTAGGGGGCACATATATACCACCACTGATAAGTTTACAAAACTACTGATTTCATTGCTGAAAAGTTCGATTAAAATGTGGCAGTTCAGGTGTTTTCCAAAGAAAGTTACATTTCTCCAAAGTATGCGTGTATACTTCTTTAAAATGAGCCATTTTCTTTTTAGTTAGTGATATGTGGTCTGATCATATGCATGGCATGTGTTATGATGCTTCCTTTGGGCCACATTGTCATATATGAAATCTGTTTAATGGAGTGTTTCATTCCTTTTGAATAGCAAAAGAAACCAAGCTTGTCATTTATAGCTCGGTTAGCATGTGTTTCTAGTCTTATTGGAGATAAAATAACAGATGGTACTTATTAAGGATCAAATCTCTCATCATTGCCCAGATCTCACTGCCCATTTAGAATCCATGCCAAGAGTACAAAAGTTAGGACAGGGACCTAGAAATAGGGTGTTTTGATTTTTTTTAAGATAAGTTCAAACCATTTCCTGTGTTATCTCCATGGAAAATACACTTATTTCATTTGGACTGCAAATCCTCTGAACCAGTGAAGCACATGATCCAGCTATAATTTGGAGTTTTGGGCCCCTCTTGAAGGGACTTTGGTGGACTTTAGAAATGTTTAAAGTAACCTTAGAGGCTTTTGCAACTACTGCTAATCACCTATAAATGTTCTTCATGACTAATGAAGTCAAAGGGTTGGCCCCACCGCTTTCCCCATGCTACTGATTGGTCATTTCCCAACTTTTGTCCACATTCTAAAAGGTTGAAGGGATTCTCCTAAAGCATAATTACTGGCAGTAAGCATTCTTAGCTAAAATGTAACAGTATTTTTGACCCACCCCATTTGCCTTTGGCCCGCCCCTTTTGTCTTCAGTCCCACTTACGACTGGAATGTACCCTCCTGAGAGTTTCTCCCAAATTAGGGTGACCATATGGAAAGGAGGACAGGGCTCCTGTATCTTTAACATCTGCATCGAAAAGGGAATTTCAGCAGGTGTCATTTGCATGCAGTACCTGGTGAAAACCCCTCTTCATCGCAACAGTTAAAGCTGCAGGAGATACAAGAGAGGGCAGGGCTCTATACAATAGCTTCTGCTATTGGGTGGTATTAAAAAAATGTTAAAGATACAGGAGCCCTGTCCTCGTTTCCATATGGTCACTCTATCCAAAATGGAACTTGCAAAAGTTCTGCACTTCACACATAGACAAAGATATGGAACAATAGTAGTAGTGTCATCTTAGGCTGTGATCTAAACTAAAGTATACACATGTGGAATGGGCAGAACCATTCTACTGCCTGAACCAGAGCATTCTGAGGTTGGAGTCTCCTCAGCATCCAAAATTCTGGCCCTTTCTACACCATAGGGGTGTAGAGGGAGGGAGAGAGGGCGATCCTGGAAGTACCTAATACACACCATCGGCACACAGGGACCATTCCTGGTGTGGAAAGGGCCTTTGAGCAGGGCAGAGGTGAGAGAGGAATGACATTCTTCCCTATTCCAGGTGATTTTTCTTCCCCTATTTTCCTCCCATTGTAAGTAATGGGAGGGGAATTATTTACAACAGCTTCACGTCTGGTGTAAATTCTCTACCCCCTGTGTTGGGAGCATATTTGGGGACTGGAAGGGCTCTTAATCCTGTTAGTTTTAAAGCCTTTCCTGAACCACCCCTACCATGCCCCCTTTTTAAAAATCTCTCCTGCCCAGCATCAGAGTATCAGAAAAGTAAGTGATGCGGAACTTCCTGTAGGGTCTAGAAAGAGACCATTGAACAATTGCATGGTAGCAAGTGCTAAGCCCACTGAATTTGGTGGGTCTTACTTGTAAGTGTACATGCATAGAATTAGGCTGTATGTCTCACAATAAATAGTGGGGACTACTTGCACGACTTTGTTCTTCTCCAGTAGCTCCTTGTAAAGTTCTAATAAATGCACTGAGATCTTCTCTGCATTAAGCAAAACCCCTCATCCTTACACGGGTTTTCTGCTTTCAGTTTCTTTGTGGGAGTGCAATGGGCTTCTTTACATGGTGGACACATGGTTTGAATCAAAGAAAGTCCTTCCTCGTTTTGTCTGTTTCTCTGTGTTTCAATTTACAGCCACTAGATGGCATTGCCATTACAATAGGGCTGTGCACAGACGCCCCCAGATCTGATCCGGATCCCAATCTGTCAGGTCCAGATCAGGCCCGATCCGACTCGGATCTGGTTCTGATCTGGATCCGTGCAGAGCCCACTCTCCCCGCTCCCTTCCTCCCTCCCTCCCCCCCCAATCACCCTGCTTACCTGCAGCCTCTTCCGTGTCATCCCCCATTGTCCTCTGAGTCGTCCTCCCTTCTCAATGTCATCCAGCCGCTTTCCCGCTCGCACTGGGTGATGAAATCACCCACCACAACCGGCAATGCGGTGCACAGCCCTACATTACAGTGCTGCTTTGACATTTCACACAGCCGATAGATTGGATTAATGTGCCTTTTCGCATTATCGCCAATCTTTTTGAAAGCAGGATAAACAGGGCAAAGGGTGGGAGACATCTTGGAGGTTAATGGCGTTGCGTAAAGGACTTGCTAACTTTTGTGAGTGACCAATCATGAGCATGGAATAAATCGCTCATGTAGTGAAGCCCTGAGTTTCTCCTACCAAAGAGCCTTTCTATTTAGTTCATCCATCTGCTGATCAAAGCAGACACGGGGCTCTAGATTGGAATCACAATGTTTAGGATAGATGGGCTAACAGGCCACTCACACCTTTAGGCAATTTCCTCCCTGTTCTACACATTAGGGCTCACTTCCACCCCCCTGTAGAAAGAGCACTCACTCCAACTGATAGTTGCCTGCCTCTGGAACTGCAGAAGGAAGAGGAAAGAACTCTCTAGCCCACCCATTGGCTTAAGAAACAGGCAGATCATTCAAGCAAAAAATACCAGCAAGGAAAGATCAGCCTGGCCTGAAGTGCATTTTAATCCCCACTTATAGATCATCACCTTGTTTTGGCCTTGAAAAGCTGACCTCCTTCCTTGTAGATTGTAAGCCTGATGATATGGCTTGTTTTATCATCACCATCATCATTATCGATTTTGGGAGACAACAATTGTCTGAAAAGTGGGATAAAACATGCAGTAAACAAATAAATAAAAGAAATAAATAAATAAATAATTGAAAAACCCATTGTAGTCAATGGGTTTGAGTTCTAATGGCTGTCAGCCAAGTGATGTGTTAACATTAGGTCTCACACACATGTTGTTGTTGTTGTTTTCTCTTCACAGCTTTTCTCCCTGAACCATAAACTACTTCCTAAAATCCTCCTGAGCTCAGAAATTGATTTGGAGATTTACACAACTGTGTGTGTGTGAAAGAGAGAGAGAGAGACAGAGAGAGGAATGTGGGGGAAAGAGCTAGCTGAGAAGGATAAACCTGGGCATTTAGCTTGTGAGCTTCTCTGGATCACAAACAATGTGCTTTAGGCGGGAGTATAACTTTGGATTCACAGATCTGAGTATGTTTGCTGTATATTTCTGGTTGTCAGGATGAAGATCTGCTATTTGAATGGAGAACCTCTGAGTCTGCATGCTGGTCCCCCTTGTGGTGAGCCAATGAAGTCTGCAAAGTAGAAGACAAAAGGGGCAGTAGTGTCCTCAAGCATTCCAGCATGCCACTCCACCACCACCACCACCAGCCTTTTGGATTTGCTCTGATTAAAAACATAGCTGTACACAAGTGGCCTCTTGGAATTATCCATCCTATTTGTGGGCATATAAATTGGAATGAACACTATTTTGCTGAAGTTCTTCAGAGGGAGGAGACATTTTCCATCAGTGTGTTGGAGGTGGGGCTCACCATTAGCAGTTGTTGCAGCACAGCTCCTTCTTTCCCATCTGAAGGGGTCTTGGTTTTTTGCCCTGCCACCATTGTGGAGGTGTTTTGGGAGCTTTTCTTATCCTTGTGAGATGGCCAAGGGTGCTGTGTGTAGGCTGACCAGATAAGATCCAGGGCAGGGCTCATGTAACTTTAACAGTTGTAGAGAAAAGGGAATTTCAGCCAGGGTCATTTGTATGCAGTTAGTTCCTGGTGAAATTCCCTCTTCATCACAACAGTTAAAGTTGCAGGCACTATACTAGAGTGACCATATACAAAAGAAGGCAGGGCCCCTGCAACTTTAACTGTTGTGATGAAGAGGGAATTTCACCAGGAACTAATTGCATACAAATGACACTGGCTGAAGTTCCCTTTTCTCTACAACTGTTAAAGTTACATGAGCCCTGACCTGGATTTTATTTGGTCACCCTAGCTGTGTGCATTCTTTCTTTCTATTAGACATCCCTCCACTCTGCAGCCTCCCTGGCTGCCTGTGCTTCCTGATCTGTAAAAGAGCCCCATGGGGGAGTTGTTACCTCCTGATGCCTTCCCCTGAGCTCTAATTGGAGTGCAGGAAGCCAGGGAGGCTGTTGGAGAGATGGCTGTGCAACCGAAAACAGGTCTCACACACACTCAAGTGGTAACAATCATGAGAAGAAAGAGCAGCAGCAGCAGCAGTGGCAACTGGTGACGATGGTGAGGTGAGAAGATAAGGGCCCCAATGAGGATGCCTGGCACAAGGACCCTCAAAATCCTGGCACTGTCACTGACTTCATCCCAACTTAGGTCTCGGTCCTGCTAGGACTTGTTCCTTCAGCAGTGCACTATGGCCCATGGACAAGGCCAAGCTGACATCATTGCTCCTATTTCTAGATTCTTTTGGCAGACATCTTTATTTCCAAATTAGATTTCCCCATGAAGGCAAAAGGTGATGGCATTCATCTTGCAGAGCAAACAAAAGGTAGTTTTTGGAGTGGATTTTAAGAATGAAAGACAAACAAGCACCTGAACATTCATTCCCTGACAGCTGAAAATGTGCTTTTTGTAGGACATCCAAAAAACCTTCACCAAAGGAGTCAACCCACAAGCTTGTCAGCCAAAAGGTGGAACTTGTCAACAACTTGGTAGCATGATCATAAGGCATAGCTGTTTCCACCAACACATGACACAGTTTATGATATGCAAGGTCCAGGATTACAATTTTTTGTTTGATTCCGGGAATGCATACAAGTACTGCATGGCTTTCATTACATGTAAATATTCTTTAACCAATTGAAGAATGTTAAAGGGAAAACTTCTTTGTGATTTGATTTCCGTTTAAATAAATTCGCCTCTTCTGCAAAGCTCAATAGAGGTGCCTTTTTGGAATGACTGAAGCCGCAATGAGGACTTAGGCCAGATGTACACCAAGCACGATATAGTGGTATGAAAGTGGTATATAAAAGGCAGGAGCCACACTACTGCTTTATAGTGGTATTGAAGTGTACTGACAACTGTTGGGACCCATTGACACATAACATATACTTCTACATCCTGCTTGGTGTGACTCCTGCCTTTTATATACCACTTTCACACTACTTTCATACTGCTATATCCTGCTTGGTGTAGATCTGGCCTTTATAAACCAAAGGTATTAATCACTGAGCTGATTCACACATTCTCTGGGCACCTAAGCTAGACACGTTGTAAGCTATGGCAATGAGTCGTGAGTACATGTGCCTTCCCTGTCTGCATATATTATCATTAATTAGGATTAAGGCATTCACACATGTCCTGTTCACTGCAACAAAGGTAGGGACAGATTGCAGAGTGTGAGTCCTGACATAAACATGGACACAATCCTATTAAAACAAGAGCGGGCAACCTCCATAGGTTGGAAGGTCACATTGTCTCCCTGGAACCCACTCAGGACCACACCCACACCTCTGTTGAAATTACTGCCATGCTGGCAAACAAATGCAGTGATTTTGCAAGGAAACAAGGCATGTGAAAAGTACGTGCCTTGTTTGTAAGCAGAATCTTGCTTGTTTCTGGGAGGCTTCCAGGAGTGCAATTCTGCTTGCAAACAAGGTTAGCTCTTCTCGGGCACCTTGTTTCCTCGCAACGTTACTGAGGTCCTGTCCCCCCAACCACCATCAACACCACTATGGCAAATTTGATGGCAGAGGCAGAACTTGCAAAAACAGCAGTGGGGATGGGGTGGCACATGTTTCCTGCTAGCCCACCTCTGCATTAAAGAATAGTTGTCATTACAGGTTTCATGTGCAGTAAATAGTCCTCCATTACAGGAAAATGCATCTTTAGTCCTTCCTTCCGTCCTTTTTGTTTCTTACCAAAGTAACACATCAGAAATTAACTAATCTCAAAAAACATACAAGAGTGCCCAGCCCACTTCAGTTGATTATCTACTGATTCAAGTTTTCATCACTAATACTTTTATGTATGTATCTTTATCTGTCTACCCATTGAAACTCATTAACAGTGACTGCATTATTACCGTAGCTGACACAAGTAGGCCAGTTGGATGATATGAGAGACCTCGCTCCAGCATTTTGAAGAATGCTATGTCAAGTGTTATTTATGCCTCAGCTCTTTTCCAGCTTATATCCACCGGGCCAGTCCCTTTCATGAATGTTTTCGTTTCCACAGGGAAGTCCATAGCAGTGTTTGGAAGGGCTTCTTAAGAATGAACTGCACTGGCAGAGGTGCCAACTTCAACTTTCTCAGTGGGTGGCCCATTATGAAATACCCCCAAAGGCCAAGGATCTTGAGCTTCCCTAGGCCTCACTGGTAAGCCTGAGCATTTAAAAGGTTTTAGGAGTAATCCAAGAGGTTTATTTGTAGAGAAATTCAGGTTTGGATTTAACTCTTTGCAGCTCAGATGTTTTCATTTGGAAAAAAAAATTAAGAGCCTTCAACGCTTTTTGATTTGTATCCAAGTCTATAACAAAGCTTTCATTTTCTTCAACATAGTATTGGACCCCCTCCATCATTCCTCATGGTCCATGATGACCTAAGGGAAGGTGGCTGCAGCACTAGTTGTATCACCCATCAATCTATTTTGTACTAGTAGTTTAAGGGCTGGGGGATGCTGTGAGTTGTTGGGACCTCCAATTTTGTCACGGATCGGTTCAGACAAAATCGGAGGCCCCCCGGACTGGATCGAGTACGATCCCGATCCAAAAATTGGAAATTTTTGGATCGGCCGCCATTTTTTCCCCCATAGACTTGCATTGCAATGCAAGTCTATGAGGAAAAAATGGCGGCGGGTGGGTGAGGGGGGGTCTAACTCCCTCCCCCCCGGGGCCGTCCGCTGTGGACGGCCCCGGCAGGTAAGCCCCCTCCCCCGCGCTCCCTACCCCCCCTGGGGCCGTCCGCTTCCATCCGCTGGCGCCCGCGGGTGCCAGCGGATAGAAGCGGATGGCTCCGGGGGGGGTAAGCCCCCTTCCCCGCCACTGCTTACCTTTTAGGGCCGTTCGCTCCCATCTGGCGCCGGCGGCTACCGCCAGCCGGCTTTGCAGCTTGATCTCGAGTAGCGCGCCGGGTGATCACCCGGCGCGCCACCCTGGAGCAGGCCGCGGAGCCCGCTGGTAGTAGCCACCGGTGCCGGACGGGAGCGGACGGGCCGGAAAGGTAAGGGCCCCCCTCCCCCCCTCCGCGTGCCCCCTCCTCCCCTCCACGCACCCCCTGCTTACCTTCCCGGCCCGTCCGCTCCCATCCGGCGCCGGCGGCTACTACCAGCAGGCTCCGCGGCCTGCTCTCGAGTAGTGCGCCGGGTGATGACATCACCCGGCGCGCCACCCTGGAGCAGGCCGCGGAGCCCGCTGGTAGTAGCCGCCGGCGCCGGACGGGAGCGGACGGGCCGGGAAGGTAAGGGCCCCCCTCCTCCCCCCCCGCTGTCCACTTTCATCGGCGGGCGCCCGCTGGCACCCGCCAATGGAAGCGGCGGTGGGTGCCAGTGGGCGCCCGCCGATCCACCGATCCGCCGAACCGGTTCGGACCCTTTTCGGATCGGTTCGGACTGGATCGGCGGATCCAGCTGTTGGATCGGAAATCGGATAATTTATCCGATTTCCCACTGGACCGGACTCGGATCGTGGATCGGGTCCGATCCAGTGCACATCCCTAGATTGCATGCTAAATGTTTAGATGAGAGTGATATATTAATTTTCCCAGCCTGACGTTATGGGTTTTATGAATCACTGGCAGCATCAATACAAAGGCATATGAACACACAAAAGTGCCTTATGCTGAGTTGGACCATTGGTCTGTCTAGACCTGCATTGTCTATTCTGACCCAGCACTACTATATACCCTTTCTTCGTGTGAACTATGCTTTGGTTTGTGACCTTGGCTAGGCATAGTTTGTAATCTGCACCCTAGGCAACTGCTCTAGCCATTCTTGACTTGAGATCTGCGTGATGTGATCCTATAGAACAGAGATGGGGAACCTTCTCACCCCACTCCTCTGGGGATAGCTGAATCGAGATACATGCTGGTGGTGGGTGAACCACTCTTTTCTTTCTCTCTCTTTCTGCCACCTCCCTCTTCCCTCCCAGCAAACTATTGGGGATGGGACAGATCACTTTTGCCAGTGGTCTTATCACTTACACAGGGCTTCCCCACTCCTTCCATTGGACTATCTCTTTTAATTCCCTGCCTCATATTTTTTTCTCTTCCCCTCCCTGGGCTCCTCCCACCTGCATGAAAATAGCTGAGAGATCATTCCTTGGGTGTCCTGTTGCCATATAGGAACATAGAAACCTAGGAAGCTGCCATATACTGAGTCAGACCCTTGGTCCATCTAGCCCAGTGTTGTCCACACTGACTGGAAGCAGCTCTCCAGGATTTCAGGCAGGATTCTTTCTTTGCCCTACCTGGAGAAGCCGGGGATCAAATCTGGGACCTTCTGCATGCAAAACAAGTGCTCTGTCACAGTGAGCTATGGCATAAGGGGATACATATGTTGGCATATGTAGGATATGTGGATTTATAACAGTTATATTTCAGAGACTCAAGAGTTTGACTGCATTGAGACGTGGGTGACTTGTCCATGTAAATATTTTCAGAAGCAGTGGGAGGAAGGGGTAGGGCTGAATGAAAAGTGACATATATAGCTGGTTCATTTTGGAAACTTTCGCAAACATATTTGAATAGCCCAATCCATAATCCAGTTAATCTGAGAAACCGGGCCTCAAACAATTTAGCCTCACTTGACTTTAATGCGACTCCATTGCCTTCAGACTCAAAACTTCACATGAACTGAGTTCTGGATCAGGCCATTAGCCTTGAAAATGTTGGCTCAAAACAAGCAGTCATTTAGGGTTTTGAACACTAAAGCCAACATATTACCTCAGCTGTGGCCTTGCCTCTCAAGAGGCAGGCCTAAATGAATGTTTACAGTAGCCATAAATGCCTAACATTTCAATGGAGGTTATAAAGTAAATGTTGACACACTCTCAGTCCCATTGTCAGTTTAAAAAAGAAAAGAAAAGGTCAGTATTTTGGAATTTATTTTGATTTCCAAGGCAGGCTTTTATTATTCATTTATTTTATTCATTTACTATATTTATATAGGGTTGTAACCGATATTAGTCTAACTTAAGTCCCATTCATTTCAATGGGTCTACTCTAAGCAGGACTAACATTGGATTCAACCCAAAACAGCTGCCCAGTACTGTTGTTGAAAAGCAGGTCTCTCATAACTCAGCTTAGAATGGAGTTTCGGTTGGATTTATTTTCTCAAGTAGAAGAAATTCTTGAGAATCGGGCCTCACAAGCAAAATGTCAACAGCAGCACTCTTGGAAGGGAAGCCCAAGTTTATATATTGGAGTGAAAGATTTCAGCTTGCAAGTCATTTTTGTGGAATCTGGAAGTCTTCAGATGCTTCTAAAAAAAGTTGCATTTACATTTACCGTTGTGCTTTTCTCTCTGCCCGAAACTGCATGTTTGCTTCAGAAATGTCTTTTGAGTTTTGACTCACCTGAGCTTTCGCTAAGCACTGAGTTAATATTGACTAATATTTTCAAAATAAATTGCTCCCTCTAGTGAGGTCAAAACAGAACTGATGTCTGCTAGACGTGACTGTACCACTGACTTGTGCTTTGTTTGATGAATTGGCGAAACCTATGATTTTCACAGCATGAATTGCACCCACTGCTCCTCAGCTGATTAAAAACACACACCATTGGCATAAATAGAACCTTCTCTTCTTCCACTGAAGTTTGTCCCCTACAGACAGGATCCAAAGAACTGTGAAACTAGTTCCATGAACCTCAATGGGTCTTTAGACTTGTTTTTCTCAAATAGCACATTCCTATCCCCTATCCCTGTTCCCTAATGTATCACGGCAGAGCTCCTTTTGAAATTAAGAGGATTTTCTTGTAGGGAGAACATAGTAAGGTTGGAAACAAACAAATTGACTATAATGTTTCTTACTCTCTATTCCAGGGGTGTTGAGCTTCAGGACCAAGGGCCAAATCCAGTACCTCTGGGGTCCCAAACTAGCCCCCCAGAAGGCCTCACTCCTTTCCCTGGTCGCACCCCTTTCCCCTGACCACAAATTGTTTGGTGGTCTCCCAGCTTCTTCACAGCCCCCTCCTCCCATACACATTCTAAAATGTCAAAATGCTGCTCCAAAGTTTTAGTTACTGGAAAACTTTAAGCTAACATATATTGCCATTTTGGCCCCATCCCTTCTGCCCGTATCCTGATTTAGAGATAAGAACATAAGAAGAGCCATGTTGGATCAGATCAAGGGTCCATCTCATCCAGGAGTCCTATGTAAACCGCTCAGAGAGCTTCGGCTATGGGGCGGTATATAAATGTAATAAATAAATAAATAAATACACAGTGACCAACCAGCTGTCGACCAAAGAGCCACAAATAGGACATGGTACAGCAGCACCCTCCCACCCATGTTACCTAGCAACTGGTATATACAGGCTTACTGCCTCTGATACTGGAGGTAGCACATGGCCATTGATAGCCTTCTCCTCCAGATAGAAGCCCTGTTAGAAAAAACTACCACTGCCTACCCACCTTGGCTCAAGACCACTAGGGTGATGATGTGGTTAGTGTGTTTAACTAAGACCAGGGATATGTGGGTTGAAGTCTCCATGCTACCATGATGTTCAAATAGTGATTGTGTTGAAAACCTGAATTGGATTCCAGACATTCATGATCTTCTGGAATCTGGGCTAGGATCAAGAATGCTGCACTGTTCCTTTCCCCATAAAATGAGAAATAAACTTGGCAATGTTCAGAACTATTTTTTTAAAAACACTTCTAGATATGTAAAAAAGCAGTGAAGCTGCTACTGTACAGACTAAATACTGTATAAATTAAGCAACATCTAAAACTAGGCAATTAAATCATGGACATCAAGAACAGCTCCCTTCAACAGCTCCCTAATGCTAGTTCTTTGAAGGTTACAATGACAGCCTGTCTCTGAAATGTATAGATTTGGTGCAGTCAGTGCAGCACAAGCTGGAGATAGGAGTACATTGTGTTTCTGCACGTCATTATTGTCCTCTTCTAACATTGGAATCTGAAGGTTACAATGAAACGATCTGATGTGAGGCCCATTTCTTGTGGCCTTATGGACATGCTTACCATTTAGGTGGCATTTACCTTTGTGACTTGATATTGGATAAGATAAAAAAAAAAGACATAGAGATTTTTCCCCCTTGACATTACATAACTTTTGATAAGTACCATGTCTGCTACTTTGAAAGATAACATTCTAGGTCATCTATACTGGTTAGCATACAGTTTCATGGTGTGCTTTCTCCTTTATTCATGTTGACGAAAAGATACATCCTTAACTAAGATCAAGTTGAGATAGCTTTGCTTGTGGCTGTTTTCTTTTCTTTTTATTTTAGCAAAACATACGAAGTGGATAGGTAAAAATTTCATCTGTTACAGTACTTAAATGGGAAAAAATGTGAAAATTAACATCAAGAGAGAAATTGTATCAGATACATAAATTAATTAAGCGCCAGCATGTACCATTGACAGTAACTTGTGTCATGCCAGTTGAGCAATTAGGAGTAGGTTGATAGCTGCTGAGAAACTGAAATTATTTTTAGACTCAGATTAGCTTCTTCTGTTCTGGCAGACTGGAAGCCTTCTTTGAATATCTTTATAAACCTCTCAACTTCACCATTTGCTTGTGGCCATATAGCCTGCAAATGGTTACTTTTGAAAAGGGGACTTCTGACAATGGGCCTTTTCAAACAACACGCTAAGCCATGGTTTGGCCGCTAATCCTTTTCCAGTAAATGGTTAGTGAGTGTGCTTAAACTGTGGTTTTGTAACCACCATGGTTAGGAATGGTTCACATGACATGCTAAGCCATAATGACCCTGTTCAGATGACATGCTAAGCCATGGTGGTTAAGCATTTTGAGCTAAACATGAGGGCTTAGCATGGTGTGTGAACCATGACTTAGTATGTCATGTGAACTATTCCTAACCATGGCGGCTACATAACCATGGTTTAAACATGCTCATTAACCATTTGCTGCAAAAGTGTTAGCACCCAAACCATGGCTTAGCATATTGTCTGAACAGGGCCACTGTCTGCTATGATACTCTTCAATAGTTTCTTCTTTGTGTTGGGATGTTTGGTAGAATAAATTCTGTTCATTTGTTGTGCTGTTTAAAATGCCTAGTATGGCCTGTCCTGACAGCTACTAGTCCTGACAGCTATGTGCTACCTCCAGTATCAGAGGCAGTATGCCTAGGCTGACCATATGAAAAGGAGGACAGGGCTCCTGTATCTTTAACAGTTGTAGAGAAAAGGGAATTTCAGTCAGTGTCATTTGTCTGCAATTAGTTCCTGGTGATATTCCCTCTTCATCGCAACAGTTAAAGTTGCAGGCACTATACTAGAATGACCATATACAAAAGAAGGCAGGGCCCCTGTAACTTTAACTGGTGTGATGAAGAGGGAATTTCACCAGGAACTAATTGCATACAAATGACACTGGCTGAAATCCCCTTTTCTCTACAACTGTTAAAGTTACATGAGCCCTGTCCTCCTTTTCATACGGTCAGCCTAAGTATGCCTATGTACACCAGGTGCTTGGAAACATGGATTGGAGAGTGCTATTGCACTCATGCCCTGCTTGTAGCTTTCCTGTGGGCACTGTGTGAACAGAATGCTGGACTAGATGGACCCTTGGTCTGATCCAGCATGGCTCTCCTTAGGTTCTTATTAAGCCACTTTTCCAAAGGTTTCAGGAAAAGTCTGGCTTGTGCCTGTCTGCCTTTTCCAATGCTGTGTGTCTATGCATTGGGAAACTCTGAAATAATGGACACCAGTTATTTGAAACAGTGAACAAACACACAATCATTTATCGTCCTCAAATCTGTTAATCTAGGGTGACCAGATAAAATACAGGTCAGGTAGGGTGACCACATTTGGGAAACCAAAAAAGAGGACCCTCAGTGGGGTGGGGGGTGGGAAAGTGGCTTTCCGGGGCTTCTGGAAAGCATGTCATTCACCCCCACTGCTTTAAAGGCCCCAATTGGAGTGGAGGAGGGGAAAGTGTGTCATTCCCGTCCTCCACTGCTCCAATCGGGTCCTTTTCTATAATGTCCAGGAATGACATACTTTCCCCTGTAAGGTCCTGATTGGAGCAGTGGGATAGAAATAACCCACCTCCAGAAAGCTCGTCATTCCCTCCAACCACGCTAATGTGGCCTTAAAGGGGAAAGCTTGTCTTTCCAGGACATTATAGAAAATTACAGAAAATCCCCCCTGACACCCAGGATAGAACAAAAACCAGGACAAATCCAGGGAAATCCTGACAGTTGGTCACCCTAGGTCAGGGCTCATGTAACTTTAACAGTGGTAGAGAAAAGGGAATTTCAGCCAGTGTCCTTTGTATGCAATTAGTTCCTAGTGAAATTCCCTCTTCATCACAACAGTTAAAGTTGCAGGGGCCCTGCCATCTTTTGTATATGGTCACTGTAGTATAGTGCCTGCACCTTTAACTGTTGTAATGAAGAGGGAATATCACCAGGAACTAATTGCATACAAATGACCCTGGCTGAAATCCCCTTTTCTCTACCACTGTTAAAGTTACAGGAGCCCTGACCTGGATTTTATCTGGTCAGCCTAGTTAATCCAAAAGAAGACCTGAAATGGATTGGCCTGCAATCAGTCTTCCAGAATTCTAGCTAGGATGAAAGGGTGGACCCTGATAAATACTCTAGTATTGTGAAGAACGTTAGATGGCTTTGTTTTGTGGCTATTTAGAATATGTGGCTAACATACAATATGTTTATATGAATAAAGACATCTGAAAATTTTAATTGCCTGTAATGACTACTCTTTGCCACTAGAGGCTGCTCTTAATACATCATGATGAAAAATGACTTGGAACTTTTGCATATTTCAACTGCATTGGTTAATTCCTTCCTTTGTTTAATAATTTGATTTGCACTCTTACTACTTATCTGACCCCTACTCCTTTCAGCAAATTTGTATTCACAATGTTCTCTTTGGATATCAGCATTCAAAACCAAGAGACTGTTAATTGTAGGAAACAGACAAATCATTGTTGCACGAGCCAGTGTGATATTATAATGGATGGAATGCTGTTTTTTGCTGTAAGTGACCCAGAGAACTTCCAGGGATCTTCGAAATTGACAGCATTTGCTCACTTTGGTATTCCAAAGCATCTAGTTCACCTTGCTGCCAAACTGTTTCATTCTAGCATTTTCTGTGTCGATGACTTGTATTTTTAAGGATCTGATTTATGGTGCTCTTTCATGCTTTGAGGTGTGGACCGGTAGAGCAATAAGCCTCAATTTTCTGCATTACACTGCTACCATGACTTGCCTAGCACCCCTGAAGCACTTTCCAAAGGCTTAATGTTCCTCAACCGTTCAGGTGAGGTAGCAGAGGATTCAATTTAACTTCCCCTCCCCTTTCCCCATCAAGCAGCTGAGCAGTGGCATTTTCACCTGCACTGTCTGTTCAAACTTCTGCCATATGCCTAGGATTGGGATAGGCATGATTGGCACCTGCCAAGGGCCCACACCCCAGCAGGTGCTCAGTATAAAGAGCCCCCTGGAGTTGCACTAGCTCTTCACCATTGTAACCTGGTCATTCACCTACCTCCACTTTGGCCCAGACAATGGTGGTAGTGAGAAAGAGGGGCACTAGATGCCACTGCCTACCTGCTCACTAGGGATGTGTATTGTATCGTTAAAATGTATGATAACGATACGATGTCATTATCCTACAATAATCATCGGAGATGATAATTTTCAGGTGATTTTATCGTTTTATCGGACTGCCATATAAATATACCTATAACTTCTGTATTTTAAAAGTTAGAGGCTTGAAACTTGGTCACAGTGCTTCTGGGGTATGCCTAAGTACGTGTATGAAATTTGACATCGATCCCTCCAACCCTTGATTTTATATGAATTTATAAAAGATCGTTTCCATTCTGACAGATCAGAATGAACGCACATGGCGAGCTGTCATTCTGGTCTGTCAAAACGGAAGCGATCTGTAATAAATTCATATAAAATTGAGGGTTGGAAGGATAGATCTCAAATTTGGCACACACACACGCACGCACACACCCACACACACACCATGGCATGCCATTAAAATTTTTAAAAACAACAACAACAACCATATCTTTTGGGTAACAGCGATCTGTCCCAATCAGATGTTGCCTGGGGGGGGGGGGGTGAGAAACAGCCAATGACAGCACAGAAGCAGTGAAGGCGCAGTCTTTTATGTCACTCCTGTACTGTCATTGGCCATGTCCACCAAAGGCAGCCTCTGATTAGATCAGATTGCCACTATTTATGTAAGTAATGTTTGTTCTTTAAATGGCATGCTGCAGTGCAAGCTCGCATGGCTGGCTTTGCTAATGCATCTGGGCCAGGCTAGAAGAAGGAAAGAGCTGCTTGCCCTCGCCACCACAACCACCTTAAGCTCGGGGACTTGTTTGGAAGCCCTGGTCCTGTGCCCCATGGTCAGACCCTAACTGCACCACTGGGCATCCTGATGGTGACTAGGAATGCATGCATGTCTTTACTACAAAATAGGTGATTAGAATCATTATAGAAATATAAGGTTGCCCAGGTATCTGCATTTTAAATTAGGATAGGTTTGACATACCAGAGTCTATTAATTTTCCTAGATATGTTACCCTCGCCTACACATGCAGACACAAGCTGCCTCAGTCAGACTACCAGCTTATCTACTTCAGTATTGGACTGGTATTGGCCTTCCAGGGATCGAGGACGAGGAATGCCCAGGCCTGCTACCTAAGAACATCTCTACATTAAGAGGAAATCACGTTGCTTACCTATGGCTTTGTGTTTCCTGCTTCTTTGGCATGATTGTTGTGGGTTGCATTACATGAGCACAGAGGGGTGACCACACGGTACTTCCCCTCTAAGCATGCTCCATTCACATCCTTTGAGACAGAGCCATCTAGTGGTGGAACAGGCTGTCCCCCCCCCCCCAAGATATTACCACATTAAAAGTGGTTCTTTTAATACGGGTATTTCCAGGGGATAGTGCAGGAGATTACCTGATCATTGACAACGTCAGATTATGGACCTGCAAGCTTCTGCGAGCAGCCAATCACAAATGTGCAATAAATTGCTTGCTTATAGGAGCATTAAGATTCTTCACGTGAGATTCCTGAATATTGAAGGTGGGGGATGGATTCAGATTTTAGTCCCACTTATTAAAATCAATGGGAATGAAATTGATCATGACTAACTGAAGTGCATTGATTGCAATAGATTGACTAAGTAGGACACAATCTGGATGCAGTCCAGGATCTTCTATATGCAAAGCATATTCTGTTACTCTAAATTAGGGCTTCTGTCAGATCAATTGTGGCAATACGCCTGTGCTGAACATGATTGGAAATAACAGCCTTCCTGTATATACAGGTGAGGATAGCATATGTTTGAGGCTTGTTTTACAAAGCCACATTAGGTCCTTTTATTTCCTACAATACTTCCTTCACGAAAATAATTCTAATCTAATTTTTCCTTAAGTGAGGCAAAATTTTCCTTTTGGAATGGATCATTGTTAAGGGACATTTGGAAGGGCATTTTTAGTAAATGGAATAATATGTTTTTGGTATAAATGAAGGAATTGTTTTCAGAGTTGTTTGTGTGGTCAGTACACACACTAGTGATCCTCACAAAGAGGACTGAGATCCTATAATTAGCTTTCAAATACAGATGATTTTATACATTATAAGTAGCCCCATTAAAATGGGAACAAATGTATTAGTAGACAAGAAATCATTGCAAGACCATTCTAGAATTGCCGTCTGGCTAGTTAGAACACACATGTCAATAAATTAATCTATTCCCAATATTGGCAGCATTATCAGGACCTGGAATTAAAGATTTCTACAAATACCCCACGATGTTGTACTTTGAAAACAATGTCCTGAGAGTTTGTCTATGGAACAAGAGGTGGACGGAATTATGCGAGGCACAATCAGTTTTAATTCGTAAGCCATGCTGCTATCTCTTCTCTGTGGAGCTTTAGCCATTCAATATTGCTCTTCACAGTTTCAGCAGCCTGTTCTCTTGATGATTTTCCAGCTCCGGCATCAGGATATTTCTTAAAGAAATTTTCCATCTTAAGAAAAGTAAACATGTGCATTACTTAGTATGATCTGACTGTTCTGGCCCTAGGGCAAGACTGCCTTTTGGGATACTCTTCTAGGGACTAAGGGGTGAGGGGATGGACTTGCCCCTACCCTCCCAAAGCCCTTCCTCTTCCAAGCTGTACTCCCTGGTGTCACAGATCAGAGATAAGAGTGGGTTTCCCTTGTCAGTACTAGAGAAAGCCTTTCCCTAGTGTGAACTCCTCGAGTTCTGTTTGCGATCTGCTTGCTGGACTCCTGCAAGTTGCCTGACTCTGACGTACATGCAGGACAAGCCACCAGGCAGTCTGTGGGCACCTGGCGAGCGCTCGTGACTTTTTTTTATCCATGAACTGCGATCTGCACAAAGTTGCAGTCTGTGATATTTACAGAAATTAGGATTTGTACAAAATCACAGCCCTCCCCTCCTAAGCCATACTCCATGGTGTCATGGATCAGACATAAGAGTGGGTTTCCCTTGTCAGTACTAGGGAAAGCCTTTCTACAGTACTGAGGAAACACCACCCTTATCTCCAATATGACTCCTCTTTCCCCACACACTTTAGCCCCAGTCCAAATATGGAAACACTCCTCCACCATCTCTGCACCTACATAGCAATTTCATAAAGACAAAAATCTAACGAAGGAAGTTCAAGTCACCAAATTCTCACAGAATGTGTGGTTAGCCCTCAGACACAGCAGGAAGTGGGTCACAAAGTGATCAATTTATGTAGATGGTCTAAGCCAGGAATGGTATGGATCTGACATCATTCCACACTGCAGATAAGGTCATGCTGGTCTGTTGTGGATTTTCTGACTCAGATGCATATCAGCACTCAGCCAATGCACCACAGAATGCAAAGCCCAGTTACAAATTGCACAGATGGTTGTACATTGGTGTGCAGCTCATATGAAACCAATGTACTCCTAAAATTCTGCCAACAAAACCAGCCTTCCCCAACCTGATGCATCGAGATATTTTGGACTACGCCTCCCATCATTCCTGAAGTTAGCCAAACTGGCTGGGACTGATGGGTGTTATCATCCAAAACATCAGGACAGCACTGCATCAGGGAAGGCTGGGATGAACTGGTGCTCAGTCTTAGGAAACAAATTATTTCCCCATCCCTCTAGCATGACCCTGACCCAAATCAGGGACCCCTGGCATTGCTTTTAAAGAATGGAACTTGTCATATTTTTAACTATCATGGAACTCCCATATGAAGTGCAGTGTGACAGTGGCCCATTATGGATATAATGCTAATTGTAGCACAGCACAATGTGAATGATCCTTCCCAGATTTGTATGCTCTTCCTTCCCATCTCCTCCTCTAGCAAATCCGTAAGGAAGAGATTAGAAGCCTTTAATTCCAGTTTTAAACAAGCTGGAATTTATAATTACATGCAAACTGGGGAAGAGGTATTCAGGTTATTCTAAACTATGATTTATTGAAACAAGCAAGGATCAATCTGTGATTTACTATCCGGGCCTGTTCAGAAATCATAGTTTAAACCAGGGGTAGGGAAGTCCATTAGCCAAATGTGGCTCTCCAGGCCTTCAGACTTCCCCCAGGCCACCAACTTGGGTTATTGATATTATTTACTTTATCCTGTTCTGCCCCCAATTACAAAGCTGTTGGAGTGAGGCTTGCATGATTTGGAGAAGCAGAGTGGAAATGTCTCTCCCCCATCACCACCATCATTGCATACTGAACAAAGGGAAGAGTCCCATCTGTAATTCCAACCACTTTGGCTCCATCCAGTTTTGGCTCTGGCCACACTCACAGCTGGGATGTGGACCCCGTGAGAGGCACTTCTGTTTATTTATGGTTCACATTTGTAAACTGTCTTTCCATCAAATGGTGCTCAGGGTGGTTAACAGCAATAATAATCAAATGCAATAAAAGAGTAATAGAATACAAAGTAAAACAAACAAACAAACCATAAAAGCAAACATTTAAAACATAAAAAAAATCTATCAAAATAACCATTAAAAAATAAATTACAATTTAAGGGTGCAGTCCTATGGACTTTTTTCTACCTGAAAATTCATAGGATTGCACCCTAAATTAGCTTCTGGGCCAAAGGCTCTGTCTAAAGAAAAACATCTTTCCCTTCTGGCAGAAAGTCATCAGAGACTAAGCAAGTCAAGGCATGGAGTTTCAAGGTCTGGGAGCAGCCACTGAGAAGGTGCTTTGCTTTTTTATGGGGCCTTCAAGTCATTTACAATCACAACTGAGAACTTTTCATGTCCAGTCAAGCTAAACAGCAGAAAATCTAGGCTGTACCCTTACCTGCTCAAGCTGGAGATCTGTGTTGAACATTTCTGTTATTCTTGACACTAGGCGCCCAAGGTTTCTGTCATTGAGAGTGTACCTGGGAAAATAACAAAAGCCTGAGAGGGTAGCATTTTGGCTTTTAAAATGAAATATGGAATGGACAGGGAACTATAAATGAACGACATGATTTACTATCTAGAGTATTTCGTTTCTAGCTGTTATCCTAGTTGGATCCAATCGTCCTCCAAAGATCTCAGAAAGGCATTCATAGAGAGTGTTCCAGCTTCTGTTTGCAACAGCCATTGAATACTTTTAGGGGGTGAGCTGTGTTAGGGTAGGCTGACCAGATAAAATCCAGGTCAGGGCTCATGTAACTTTAACAGTTGTAGAGAAAAGGGAACTTCAGCCAGTGTCATTTGTATGCAATTAGTTCCTTGCAACTTTAACTGTTGTGATGAAGAGGGAATTTCACCAGGAACTAATTGCATACAAATGACACTGGCTGAAATTCCCTTTTCTCTACAACTGTTAAAGTTACATGAGCCCTGACCTGGATTTTATCTGGTCACCCTATGTTAGGGTCAAAGGAGATGTGGCACTATCCTATGCAAGTTTAGACAGGAAACAGTCATACAACTCCTAGAATAGGAGTTGGAAGCATGTGACCATTTGGGGGGCTGATTCAATCCCCTTTCCCAGTATGGCCTATTCATCAGGCCCTCAGACCTTGATATGTGCTAATTCAGAGGCTTCCTTAGCGTTATTTGGCAGAAAGTAGTGGAGACTGATGTCTCCAATGTCAGCAGGCTGGTGAATCTGTACTAGGTTTCAGTCAGAACCAGTCAGAACTCTAAAGGAGCTATTCAAGGTCAAAGCATGCAAAGCACCTTGGAGAGCTCCTTTAGGTTCTGACTGAAACCTGGAGTGGATTCATCACCCCACTGAAATCGGAGCCACCAGCCTCCACTGGCAGAACGCATCACCCAAAGGTGCATTTTTTCTCTTTAGGACTGGAATATCTGAGACACTGCAAGAGATTCTGGGCCACACCTCTTGAATCAGGCAACAAAATGTCATGGGGAAATTCTGCATAAACATTGTTCCTATCATGCCAATAACCTTAGTTAGAGTGTGCTGTTTTCATAAGAAGGGAGGGAACAAAACAAAGCCATTTCATCTCCCAGCTTATATGGCAAGTGAGTCTGGTAAAATGGAAGCGACTGCATTTCTGAATAACTTTTTTTTTTGAAAAGAAATTGAATGGCTTTAGAAGGACAAATGGCACCAAGAGCCCGTACACTTACCTGCCAACTAAATATTCCCAGTTGATCTGAAACCAGTCCCAAGCCATCGTCTTGCCATAGCTATTATAGGAAACATATCTCAAGACAGTGAACACATCTTGACTTTTAATGAGTTTTGGATCGTAGATGCAATCTAAAAACCTAGGAGCAATCAGATATGAAGCCATTGCACACGATGATTAGTATCTCATTAGGACTGTGTGGAAAATGAGCTGTAAACAGCATCTTGAAATATGCTTCCGTCAAGCCTCATTTGTAAGAAATAAGAAACCTCTCCCCCCACCAAAGGCCTATTTCCATACCTTGTACTCACAAAACCAAAATCCTCAAGACCTCAGTATGAAGGGGCATAATGGGCATGGTAAGTGGGAGGCATTGGACTAGGTGAACTTTGATGTTGAAACATGGTATATTTTCATATTTAATGTTCAATAGCATTGGCCAAGCCACCTGGGCTTCCCTGTCAGCCTTTGTGACCTGTGTGTGTGTGTGATGTGGTATAGTGGTTAGAGTGTTGAACTCGGACTTGGGAGATCCGGGTTCTTTTCCCAGTCAGCCATGGAAGCTCACTGGGTGACTTTAGCCCACTCACAGATTCTCAACACAACTTACATCACAGGGTTGTTGTTTTGAGGATAAAATAGAGAGGAAGAGGATTATGTCTGCCTCCTTGGATTCCTTAAAGAGGAAAAAGGTGGGGTATAAATGTAAGAAATAAGTAAATAAAACATTCCCATTCAACTGCATATATCGGGGGAAATGGGTAATGAACAGTCTGCTGTCTGGGTGCAAATTGTTGATGGGTATGATGGGTGACAGGGCCTTTTCAGTGGTGGTACTCCATCTGCGGAATTCCATTGCCCGAGAGGCCTGCCTAACCCTGTCTTTGACATCTTTTCAAGGCCAGGTGAAAACCTGTATTTGCCCAAGCCTTATGTTTATTTTTATGCTGAATTAGAAAACAAACAAACCCTGCTTGCTGGAATTTGCTGTTGTTATTTTTATATTATACGTTGCTCTGAGAACCACAGCTGAAAAGCAGCTAGCAACCAATTCTAAAATAGGAAATAAATGATATTTTAAACAAACCTGTTCAACAGGGTGGTGTTTTTCACTGATGCCAGGCCATATAGCAACTTCTCCTTTTCTTGAGCTAATGTTGCATCTTGGTACTTCTGAAACATATAATCCCAGGCCTGCTCATCACCAGAGTTCTGCATCCCATACCGGTACACTAAGAGGCGGAGATTTACATCTAGACTAATGTTTAAGAAAATGATATTATTAAAAGAGGATGTACAACCTTTCACCTTACTTTGCATATGTATGCTATGTGCTTCTTTGAACTATGGCATTTGACAGTTGGATGGTATATGAATCAATCCATCAAACAAACGAACAAACAAACAAATAAATAAATAAATTCACCTTGCTCCGTTTAGCCATTCGTTAAATAAATAAGATGCATTGTTCAAAGCCTCTTGCTCATTCATGCTACATGCAAAGTCAAGGACTTTCATACGAAGGAGACTGGGAAGAAAGGGAAGGAAAAAAAAGTATCTTTCATTTTCTGGAATAATGTAGAAGCCAGTGCAACTAGTTTTACACGACCAAGGCATGCATTTCTAAAATCACAGCACTGCATATGATATGGCAATCCACTTTTGAAAGTGAGGGGACTTCAAAAAGCAATTGTATGGTATGGCACAGGAATCTGTTATTGAAAGGAGAAAAAAGCCCCAAATCGCAAAGTTTTTGCATGTGTGAAAAGTTAATCCCTGGGAGTTTTTCTACATGGGCCCATTTCGATATTATTGCAGAATTGAGATCCGAGCACTACATGAGGGGCATTTCCTTTCCTGCTTTTCTGCTACATAACCTCTAAGTGGCACTGTGGTATAGCAGACTAGCACAAATGCACAAGAGGAAATTGTGCTTTCTTTTATAATTAAATGTTGCATTTCCCCTGCTTTTTTTTTTTTTTTTTAAAAACTCTCTCCAAAAGTGCTGGTTAGACACAGAAGTGAAACTGGAGGGTCATGACATTATCTAAAAATCTGTGAGTAGGATTGCGAAGCACACAATATTCCTCATGAAGAAAAGCCCTGGATCATGGCCTTTGGCTATATATGCATCTACACAGTGCTTAAAATATATTGGGTTGAATCTAACGCTGTCATTTCACTGCCTGAAGCAGTTCTGTCGGCAGGAAAATGAGTGGGGGAGGGGTGGTTTCATTGGGGGTAGGGAACCTTTGTTCCACCAGGGGCTACATGCCTTTGGGGAAAATGTTACAGTGTCCTCAGGCCAGTGGTTGGTGGAGCCAGACCTACCCCACCTTCTGCCTCTCACTATGCCTCTCTTTCTCTTTCTCTTTCTCTTTCTCTGTCTTTCTCTCTTAACAATGAGACAAACCTTGAGACCTGCTTTGCACAACACAACAGCCCACAATGACTTAATTTACCCATGGGCACTGTCATGTTGTCCCAGGCACCCATGAATGCCATTTTTGTATGACACCTGCAAGCCCATGGTTTGCTGTGGCTTGTCATGTCATGTGAACCCACATGACAGGGGCTGTCCAAGAGTTAGACAACCCTCAAATAATATATGGCTTATTTTATGATAATTTGAGGATTGTCTAATTGTCACACAAGCCCTGCCACCTGGGTTTACATGACACCACAAGATGGGCACCTGCGGGCATCATGCAAAAATGGTGCATGTGGGCTCCCAATATGATGCAAGAGTCCCTGTGGTTAAATTAAGCTATGATGGGCTATTGTGTCATGTGAACCAGGTCATAGTGTGGGTTGACAATAGTTGAGAGAGGGGAGGGACGGATGGTGATGTTTTTAACTTAAGGTCACCCTCACCTCTCCTTCACTCTCTCTCTCTTCCTCTGTCACCCCCACCCCTACAAACAGCCAGTTGATTAGTATTTAAGAACTAATCAGCTATTTAGCACTGATTGTTGGTTTAATGCTAATTGGTTTGGCTGCTTTCCTGTGCACAATTAAGAAGTTTAAATCCCATCATTATGCACAGGCTTGCAACATTTATCTGCAACATCCGTCCTTCAAACAGAGAACCTGAGAGTAATGGGAGACATAAGGCACACATGGAATAAGATCTGACAAATGTGAGTATTCAAGCCATACACAGCTGAAATAAATGCTTCACCTATTGATATGGTCTCCATCATTCTTCCATCCCAGTTCACTTGCTAGAGGTTTGACTAGTCCCCGAAAGTATTCCTGGAAGACAGCATAGTAGCAGTAATGATGGGGAAACTTCAGGTAATGAGTTTTTCATTGATTTACTATTTTTTTTACAAAAAAATTGAACAACAAAGAAATGGTAACATTTTCAGATAAATTGTTTGTGAAGAAATCAGGCAGCATGGAAAAATAACCTTGTTCATGGCATTTTTTTTACTGACCCAATGCCACAAAATTTGCAGGCCCTGGTTTTAGTCCATTGAGCTCAGTTCCCGAGTAAGCTCCTTGAAATGAATAGGATTGTGTGGGGGCAGAGCTCAGTGGGTCGAACCCCTTGTTGTCTACATTGCAATTGGTAAAAAACTCTGCTCATGATGAATAGTGACATAGTACAGAAAGGAGAGTCATCATAGGTAAAGTTGGATAATTTTAGTTAGCAAACCGAGCTTGGGCAATTGCATTTAGTAAATCTTTGATAGGGATGGAATTTCACTTGCATGGGTGTGAGTGAGGCTTTAGCACAATAAGCAGGGCCATTCCTCATCCCACTCTCATTGTATCTAGCCAAATAGTCCCTATCACATGCATCCAAACTTCACCCATTGTTTTCACAAACATTTGCATTCTCTTGTGTCAACAGAACTTGTTCCAGTGAAATGTTGCCTACGTTGTCCAATCCTTGAGAACTACTGGAAATAATTATCTCTTGGGTTAGTGCTAAATAGGAAGTTCTCAAGAATGGTTAGGCTCTGTACTATTTAATCCACTTTTCCCCCAGAGTGATCCTGTCCTTTGGTTGTGCCAGCTAGGTGAAGATAGGATTGCTACTCAATCCCCTTGCACTAGTAGTGCAAAACGTGATACTTATGTGCGTTTAACCACCCCCCAGCAAGACTGTTGTGTCAGCAGACTGCTGAGTCAGCATAACCCTTGTGCCAGCAGAACACTACTGGCACAAGGGAATGAATGACAGAGTCAGGATTATGATTGGAGAAGGGTGGGGCTTAGTTAGAGTATCATGAATGCTCAGAGATCTGTCCTATCAGTTGGCCCCTGGCTTTGTGCCACTCATGATTGTATTTTGTGGCTGCTTTGATGTTTGTTTTTATCCAATTGCTTTAAGTAGCATTTTTTTTTTTTTGTCTTGGAGTAGGTCACCTAGAAGCTCCTATTTTGGGCAGGGAGATAGCTTATATTTAGCACATGCACAAACACCAGCAAATGGAGAGCATCTCCTGTTTCCAGTTTTTTGGGGGATCCTGCCCAATGAATTTTGCTGATACTCTTTTCCACGGAAACCTAGGAATTGTAGTTGTACAAGGGGAGGGTTGATTCTGAGCACTTGACTCAAACTACGATTCCTGCGATCCTTTGTGGAAAGCAATAATAGTCAAGCCTGTCCAAACTTGATACGTTTGTTGTAGAATTATTTATTTAATGCTCCTTGTCACACAATGTTGGGGAATAAGTTTTTAATGGTGAAAACTTAGGCTTTTCTTGCTGCACAAAGTCCTACACTGGTGATCTGGTTAATTATGATAAAATTATTGTCATTTCCCCTTAATCCTATATATTAATAGTGAACTCATTCTCCAAGTGCTGATCCAAAATGGCATTGCTCATTCACAAGAGAGAAGCATCAGCGGGGTTGGGGGAAACCCAAGGGTTACATTACAGAAAAGCTTAGGGAAAAAACCCCAAGGGTGGTAAACTACAGAAACAGACCTGTTTGGACTGAGCATGCTCAGGAGCTACAGATTGCTGAGTGCCTCTTGAGGGTGGGATAACCCAGAAAACTGGTTAATAGAACGGAGTATCATAGAAGGGTGTGTGGCTTGCTGGCTGGAACCCTGAAGCCAGTGAGGTTGATGGTTCCGAAATCAGTGGGGTGGTGAATCCACTCTGGATTTCAGTCAGAACCAGTCAGAACTGTAAAGGACCTATCCAAGGCACACCTTGGATAGCTCTTTTAGAGTCCTGCCTGGAGCCCAGAGTGGATTCACCACTCCACTGACATCAGAGCTACCAGCCTCCACTGCCTGAACCAGTCACAAGTTCTCTACACTGCAACGGTTTTGTTGCAGGCCTCACTTCTTGCTCACAATACAGATTTGAGAAGTGCAATAATATATTTACCAGGATCAGTATTTGCAAAATAGTTCAGCTTCCAGTATAGCATTATTGCATTCAGTAAATGAAGGCCAAGGCTACAACCTTTTTTAAAAAAGTATATTGGTGCACATTCCTTTTTCTTCTGTTCCTACATAAAACTTTAACTGGCAATCTTACCTGAAATTTGGGATAGATTGTATCATCACCTTCAAGCATGTCCCCAATATAGGAAATAGCCACTACAACTCTTTCCCATGGTATATAATCTTTCTCTTTTTCCAAATATCTTGTTAAGTTCAAGGCAAAAGAATAATTCAAAAGTCTAGCCCTGAAAAAGGAAAACACACACACCAAACCTTCAAATCTTGTTTGATTTTATAGAATAATCATCCAATAATCATCCAATTCAGTTCTTATTATAGTTGCAACTGTATTCTTTCTCCTTCCCTCTCCGAAGTAAAGTTGAATTAAGTTTAGCAGCCAAACCCTTGGGGCTACTGGACTGAAAAAAAGTGTGTAGGATCAAGCACAGGAATTCATTTTCCATTGGCTGTCACAATTTGTGACATCCTAAAGATGAGATGCAGATGCAGCATACAAAGTTGCTCTTATACAGCGGAAAAGAAACTGATGGGTTGACTGGGAAGCAATGCTGAAGAGGAGTAATACATCTCCTAAATGCCTTTGAACTTGATAAAGCAAGCTGTGTCAGCATTATCCTTCATTCCTGACATATAATTATCTAACGTAGTAACCAGTTCTATTGGGATGCAGGTAAATGACAGAATAGAAGGACCACCTTTGCCCATGCTTTAAGATGAGCTTCAGAGGTCCTGACCATAAATCCACTTGTGAAATTCTCTCAAATTGATGGGAATGAGAGATGGGACCTTCACCATGATGGCCCCACATCTGTGGAACTCCCTCCCAGTTGAAGTGCATATGGTCCCATCAATACAGGCCTATTAATGGTTGTAAAGATTCATCTAGTCCAAGCTGATTAGAGAGAGAGAGAGAGAGTCTGAAATGGTGCTAGAACTGCTTTAAAAGTGCTTTAGCTGATTTGAAAATGCACAATCCCAGGACTGTGGTTAATTGCATTTTTATTTAATTTTATTGGGCTATATTATTGTTTTATGAGCAGGTATATCATGTATATGTTGTGTAAACCATGGGTTAGAACAGCCTCCCCAACTTTGTGCACTTGGATTACAACTCCCATCACCCACACAATCATGACTGTGCTGGCTGGGGATGATGGGAACTGTAGTTCAACATCTTTGGAGGGCACCAAGTTTGGGACAGTGGTGCTGGAGTACACATTCATTTTCTCTTCTGCAGCCTGCCTTGCATTTACAACATTGCATGTTCACACATAATATGAACAAGCACTCTGACACATGACACACGACACACGGAGCAATAGTTTAAAAGAAGTGAAAATGTGCTTGTTGCTGATATGTGTGAAAAGTGATATCTGCCTTCACAGAATGCAGAAAAGAAAAAGACTGAACAAATTATGTGCATCTCCAGATGTGAAATAATGTACAAAACTAAGAAATTGGGGAGAAATTGATACTTTTAGTAACTTACTTGTTACTTTTGGCCTTTGCCAATTTCAGAAGCAATCTAGGCATGTGTATTTTGAGCAATTTATCTCTCAAATGCCACAAACAGGAAGTAAAGCAGACAGGCCATAACTAGTGGAATTCTACACTCATGTGGAGCATTCAGCTTGGAAATTTGCAAGCACTCATGAGAATTCAGATTGCGTTGTCTGGCTTTAAGATTAAATCAGGACACATCAAACGTAAGAAATGGATCAGCACTATGCCTGTTGGGGAACTTGTAATAATACTGTGATTGCCCTCAAAGCTTGGTTTGGACACATGCCCAGTTTCTCGAAAGATTAGACCAGCATGTTGGGGGTTGGCGGGGGGGGGGGAGAATCCATCCAGTATGCAATATGTGGGGGGCAGTCATATTCTGTACATTCTATCACTTCCAAAACTCTACAGTTAAAAAAGTCAGACATAGCTTCTGCAATAATTCATGGAGGATTGCATCAATATAATTTCACATTTGTTTGCCCTTTAGGCATCACAGCAGCCACGCTTTTGGATGAGTTTATTTATTTATTAAATATATATTCTGTCTTTCCCCCTCCTTAAGGAACCTGAGACAGATTACATAATCCTCCTCCTTTCTGTTTTATCCTCACAACAACAACCCTGTGAGGTAGGTTGGGCTGAAAGTCTGTGACTGGCCCAAAGTCACCCAGTGGGTTTCCATAGCCAAGTGGGGACTAGAACCCAGATCTCCTGACTCCCAGTCCAACAGTCTAGCCAGTACACCACACTGGCTCTTCTCAGCAAACTGGGTTCATCTCCTGCAACAGTATGAATGTTTAAAGTGGCACATGTGTGTGCAGTGCTTCCAGAATTTGGAATGTGGTCAGCATGGAAACTAGAATGAACAGAGCAAGAAGGATGTGGAGCAATAAAGGGTGGTGTTCTCTGTGAGGTCTCCCCTACTAACATCGATTGGATGTTCTTATCCCAGACAAAGATAATTTATAGAAAGGAACCAGGAATGTAGAGGGAAATAGCCTTGTTGAAGGAAAATAACAGTGCTCCTGCTCACTCTGCTTATGGGCGGTGGGAAGAGAGACAAGGACCAATGCATGCTCCAGTACATAACCTCTGTAGAGGGTAGGAGGAAATTGTCTCACTTGTCAATAACTACATCACAAGGAATACTACGTTTTTGCTCAATTTTAATGCTATTAATTATTACACAGGTCCTTGCTATTCACTACCCATGACGTTTGCTCTTCCAGCTCTCAGCTAAGGATGCTCAAAGGATTCCTTTATGAACTAACTTCATCTGCACCTCTTGGATGGATGTGAAAACTGGAACTTCACTGCCTACCGGATTTTATACTTCTCCAAGTCTCAATGCAGTTCTCAGCAGTTCAAATGTATCAACAAACATACACATTTAAATGTGTATTTTGAGAGTAATACAGATCTGAAACATGTATTATTTTAGAGAAATAGTTGTTTATGGGGTGGGGAGATTAATGTGGAAACGGAACCTGAGATGAATGGAAATAGGAAGATTTGTCCAACCTTCCTCAACCTCCTGCCCTTCAGATGTTTTGAATTTCAAATCATCTCAGTCTCAGCAATATGACTAATAGTCAAGAATGCTGGGAGTTGTGGTCTGAAACATCTGGAGGGCACCAGGTTGGGGAAGACTGATCTCTCCCTCTCAGCTCCTGAATGTCTCTACAGTTTCTCCTACCCTTTCCCTATGTCAATTATATAAAATTATTTTTAGGCTGCCTTTAAGAGTAGAACCTTCTCAAGGTTCTCAAGTATTAAAAAGAATGCTAAAATCTACCAATATAAATGGGCAATAAAGAAATATACAATAAAATACCATTACAACAGACAACACCAATAAAACCTGATGCCCATGGACTATGAAAAGGCCAGTGAAAGCAGGTGTGATGTGTGCAGGAGGAATTTCAGCTTGGCGGAAGAGATGTCTCCTCCCTCCCTCTGTTTATTTATGTTTACTTCCGTATCAGAGAAAGGGTTGAGACCGCCTCCTGTCAGGGCTGATTAACAGGAGCTGCCATGTGTGAAGAAGACAAAGAGAAAAGTTTTAACCAATGAGGTGTCATATATAACCTGTATAACTTGTAGCCAATCAGGTGTCATGTATTCTATTGGTGGATCTTCAGAGCTTTCCTGAAGACATGCAAAGAAGAGGCCTAAACTTCTGATGGAAGCTGATTCTAGAGGTGCAGGGGGCCACCACTGAAAAGCATCTCACTTGTACTCACCAGCCTTACTGCCCTTGGCAGTGGGCAGGTCAGAAAGGCCTCTGTTGATGATTTGAGACTGTGGGCAGGCTGTACAAGAGAAGGCAGTCCTTCAGCTAACTTGTGCCCAAATCATGTAAGGCCTTATGCCTGGAACTCCTACCCAGAAGACCTATGCAATGGTAGCACTCACTCTCCCTTCTTTCAAATTGTTCCTTTAAAGACCATTCCCCCCACCCCACCCCCCACTCCAGAAGCTTCTGCTATAACGTCTTATCCTCTCAAGCTCAGATGAAATGAAGTCCAAGCACATGTTAACTGCATTTGGTCATATATTACCTTGGCTTTTGGAAATGCAAGTGAAAAGCCTTATACTCTGAGGATCAGGGCCAGGTCAGCCTATTCTATGCTGTAAAGTTTCAATGTTGTTTCTTTGAAAAATGCAGTCTGAGCAGCTCCAAGCAACCTGGGAGCAAGTCTATGACTTAATTTGGATCCTGCAATTCCATGCCTAATAGATTTAGCAACTAGACTCAAAATGTCTTTACATTCTCTTAACTTTCTATGAAAAGTTTCCCCAGTTGTGTGCATTTATCCTCTTTGCACATAGTTACTTAGCTTTACTCCTAAAGAGCCCTTCAGCTTCATTCCATAGCAAAAGCAATTGACTGTACTGGGGAATCATAGACAGGAAACTACTAAAACTGTTTTCATAACGCCATGCAATTTGATCTTGGGGTACTTCCAGATGGAAGGTTTTTTTCCCCCCTCTCAAGTGTCAGGAGTATTGATTCAGTGTGCTTGATTTCCACAAGCCAGCCTGGAAATTATGTGTGAATGGCTGCTAGACCAAACATCAGATGGGAGTTTAGCGAGATCAATGCATAGTGCCACTGTCAAAGAGTCAGTCTCTCTCTCCCTTCCCTTCCCTCCCCTCCCCTCCTCTCTCACTCACACACTCAAAGTACACATTTCTGGATGTACTTCCCTCTAAAATATGAAAAAATATATGCACTTTTGTATATTTTTTGAGCCAAGAACTGGATTGCAAAATTCGGGGAAGAGCAAAATCTATACAATAACTGTGTTCCAAGCTGCACAGTAGTGAGAAGATGCAGATCAACTTATTTCATTCTGACATTCACAAAGAATAATCTTTTCAATCATCCCTATCAGGAATCAGTACATAAATCATAGAGTGAAGGGATGGAAAACTTCCTTGGCCATGAGGGCCATATGCAGTGTAGAGTTGGGGAAAGGTACAGTTTCTGGTTGGGGGTTGAAGCTTGGTGATTTCTTGCTGGCTCAGCCCCTGGACACCAGACCACAGCTGTCTGCATTTGCCTGACTCAGCATGTGTGTGGCTGCCCATTCCCTTGCTAAGCTGCCATTTTGCATTAAAATGGTGGCTTGCTAGGGTAACCATCTGACAGGAAAACCCCAGATTTGTCAGGATTTTAGGTAACAAATCCGGGAAGGGCGGGAATTATGAAATTTGATGAAACATCAGAATTTTTCCCATCCTCCCCAGCCAAAGGTAAGCTCTACTTTAATGAGAATTAACAAAAATGCTTACAGCTCTGCCATTTTTAAAGATAAAGAGACGAAATGTGGCACCATGATAGATTTAACGAAGGGCTTTAGCCATGCCAAATTCGAAGAAGATTCATTCATCCGTTGATTTTTAGGATTTTTAAAAAAAGTTTGAGATGTTAAAATATACTTTTTTTAAAAAAAATGGTCATTTTTAAAGGTAAAGAGATGAAATTTGGCACAATGATAGGTCTCGGACAGAGCTTTAGCCTTCCCAAATTTAAAGCAAATCTGTTCATCCACTGATTTATAGGTTTTTTAAAAAAAAAGTTTGAGGTTTTAAAATAATTGTTTTGTTGTTGTTTTTTAAACGTTGCTTTTAAAGATAAAGAAATGAATCCTGGCACCATGATATATCTCAGGTAGGGCTTTATCCTTTACAAGTTTGAAGCAGATCTGTTCATCCGTTGATTTTTAGAAATTTTGTAAAGTTTGAGATTTTAAAATTATTTTTTAAAAAAATCTGCTGGAGTCATATCCTTCAAACTCAGGGTGTCAAACTGTCTCTTTAGGGTATTGCACATTGAGAATTTTTAGCCCTTGGCATCAAGGGAATCTCAAATTTTTAGCTAAAAAGTGCTGGGTAAGCAGGGCACCTTTCCTGTTGCAGATTTGGTGGGCAGTTGGGCACCTGGAGCTCAGCAGAGACGAGGCATTCACAGATCAAAATGTGGAAAAGGAGACATCAGTCAAAGCAGCTCACAGGGCAAAATGGAACAGGCCAGAGGCCTTTTTCTCTGAGTTCCACATCAGGGGCGATGAAGGGTCATCCTTAGAGGAAAAACTCTCATGATCAACAGTGAGGTGTCAGTCGAGAGAGAGGCTCTCATCTTTGCAGATGTCCTGTTGATGCAGATGTTGGAACCTGGCATGTCATTGCTTTGCTTTGCTACCCCTTCTCTTCCATTTCACTTTGTTCACTTGTGAGCTAGGCTCTGTCTGCACTGCTGGCATGCGTAGGCGTGCACAGCTCATTTCATTACGGTGTGCACCTTAAAGGCCCTGATTGGAATTTAGGAGGGGGAAGCATGCTTTCTCACTTCTCCATTGCTCCAATCGGGGCCTAAGGACTCGATTGGAGCAGTGGGGGTGAGAAAGTGTGCCTTCCAGGGCCTCCAGAAAGTGCATAGTTCCCCCAGGGATGCTAATGGCAGCTTTCCAGAGGCTTTCCCATCCTTTGAAAAGCCCCAATTCAAGCGGGAGGGTGCAGGAAAGCAGAGGTGCCCTTGGAAATTAGGGTGTGCCTGGGCACACTCAGCACATCCTGTGTGCAGACCTAAGCTGGCATGCAAGCAGAATGTTTGAAGCACGTGTCAGAAAAAAATAGATAGATTTGTGGCTTGGGCTGGCTGGCATATCTCTTAGAGACAGAGTTAGACTGAAGACACAACTCAGAGATAGCTTTAGCTGAACCCTGAGAGGCTGGCATGCCACACAGAGCCTTTAAAGAGTGTCTCAGAATCAAGTGTTGGTGCAGGTGTTGGGTGGTTGGAGGCTTTGGTGATATCAGTTTCAGACAGAGTTACAACTCAGAGATGGCTGTAGCTTAGCCCTGAGAGGCTGGCATGCCACACAGAGCCTTTTAAGAGCATCTCAGAGTCTAGTGTTGGTGCAGTCAGAGGTGGCTGGCGGCAGAGTTTTTTGAAAACAAGAGTCACCAGATGTTACCAAGCTGTAAGCTGTCACCTTACCCCCAGCCACAGGGTACAAATGCACAGCCTGGTTGGACTGTTGGGAGACTTTGGCAGAGGAAGGGGGGATTGTTTGAGTCTGGAAGCTGGAGACGTTGGCTGGCTGGCATAAGGCAGAGAGAGGCTGAAGGCAACCTAGATTCACCTGTAGCTTGGCCCTGAGAGGCTGGCTTGCCACCTAGAGTGTTTTAAAAGTGCATCAGAGTAGAGCAAGTGTGCAGGAGGAGAGGAGGTGGAGGCAGCCAGCAGCAGAGTTTTTTTTTAAGTATGAGTCACCAGACATGACTAAACAATAAGCAATACCCGTGGTCACAAGTGTGCAGCCCGGCTGGACCATCAGGAGACTTTGGCAAAGAGAGAGAGAGAGAGAGAGGGAGATTGTTTGAGGCTGGAGGCTTTGGTATGGCTGCAATGACTTAGAGAGAGACAACAGAGGCTGCACAGACAACCCAGAGACACCTGTTGTAACTTAGCCCTATGATGCTGGCAGGCAACGCAGGGCATTAGAAAGAGGGTCTCATAGTTGCGTGTTTGTGCAGGACGTAGAGTTCAATATCTGTATGTGAGAAGTGGTGTCAATGCGCAAGCCTTGAGAAGCTAATGTACAGAAGTGAGAAGTGTGAATGGGCAAAGTAGTGTCTGCTGCCCATAACACCCACCCTAATGTTAGAGTAGAGAAACTTGTGACAATCATACACAAGGTTAAAAAAAATTGAAATTTAAAAATAAATAAGCCAGCCAGCCAGCGAGCAGCAAGCCCTGTTAAAAACAGCAACAGTTTGCAGCATACTGAGGACACAGTCAGAAAAGATGTTTGAGGGAAGGGGAGAATGTATCACACAGAGTATAGCAAAAGCTTCAAGGTACAGCAAAAGCTACATAAGTAGGAGTAAGTGAAGTTAATTTCAGATACATTGTTCCTTCTTTCAATGATTTTAACATTAAGTTGTTATGTAGAACAGATTTGTCTTAACTGTGTGCTGTAAAATCAGATATGTGACCAAGACTATGTTCAGGTGGGCACCCCCCCCCCCCTTTGGTGCTGGATGCTGGTGAGCATGCCCCCTTGGGAGCCGACCATGTTGTCCTCCTTTTTGGTTTTGAAAATATTGTCACCCCAGGCTTTGCTGTTTTGTAAAAGGCCATTTTCCTGAAATGGCAGCTGTAAAGCTACCATTTGTGTAACATTACAGGCGTAAATGGACCATTTACGCCTGTAATGTTGTGTAAACAGCCCCTTAGCAGCTTTATTTTCATAAATAGCCCTTTATGAAAAAGGCCGAGCTGCACACCACTCGCTGGGCACTCGCAGACCACACAGCAAGCAGGGTTGGGAAGCTGATGGGTGAGCAGCATGTGAGGCAAGCTACAGTGAGTTTGCCCATCCCTAATTGGGGACGACACACCAGTGTGGGCTGGTGGCTCTGAATCTGGTGGGGCTGTGAATCTATTCTGTTTTTCAGTCAGAACCATCCAGAACCCCAAATTAGCTATCGACGTGCTGAACTCAGAGGAGGGCTATTGGTATTGGGAAAACAGCAATCCTGCCTATATTGGGATCTATTGTGCTGTTGAGGAGGGCATGTAGTGATGACTCCCCCTATCTGTTCTCTTCACTGGCAGAATCATGCCTCCTTGGCATGGGGGATGGAGTTGGGGGCATCTTGGGCACCCAGAGAAGGCTGCACAGGGAGCCTTCATGGACTGTGTCCCCTGCACTGGTTGCCCACCCTTAGCCTAGAGTGTGAAAGAGCTCCTTGGCACATGTAGCCTTACCCTGTGCATGCCTCCTCTGGAGTGTGTTCCACCAAGTTCAGTGGGTTTTACTCCCAAGTAAGTGTGCATAACATTGCAGCCTTAAGACAGGAAGAACACAGGGGATTGTAAGAATATTCTCATTTTTTTCTTCAGTTAAATATTACAGTAACCATTAAACACCAATATAACAAGGTACAAATGCTAACACAACATTTGTGTCTAAACAAATCCATTTCGTTAGGACACTTACCTGGCCAATGCAAAAGCATCATCTAAAAAGCCGGCACGATCAGTCAGACTGAAATTCTAGTGGTAGAAAAAGAAAGAAGCAGAGTTTGATCTCTGGTAGGTAAAACCAAGATTCAGTGAGTTATCATCTACACATCCTATAAACCAGAGTTGCAATATTGCATCCCTGAGGTTCAAAAACAACTCTCAAGGGGTCCTACCTAGTTCTGGGCCAAATCCAGCCCCCTATTTTCAGGAACTTTCTCCCTGTGAAAGAGGCATTGTTTTTCTGCCTATTTTGCAGGGCGGGGAGATTCAGATAATCTTCTGCTTGGGGAGGGGGACAGGGTTTCCACCTTTTTTAAGTGTAGCCGGTTGCTGAGGGGCCTTTTTCCTATTTTTTAGGTTAAAAAAATAAAATAATAAAACCACCCCCTTCCCTCAGCACTTGGAGGAGCCCAGCAGTTCTTAGTGAATGCCTATTCAAGACCATGTGACCTAACCCTCTCCAATAAGCATTCTGGAAGAACTCCTGGGCTCCTGAAACTCCTGAACTCCAGGGGTGTTAAGAAAGAAAGAAGACCCCCCTCAACAACTGGCTACATTTAAAAAGGTATGTGGAAACCCTGTCCCCCTCCCCAAGGAGAAGATTCTCTGAAATTCTCACCTCTCCCATCCTCTTTTCATCCTCCTCCCCACAAAATGCTGAAACTGGAAGGTTCAAAATTTTGAACCCAGCACTAGTCCCACTAGAGTTCTTCCAGTTTGCCAAGAGGGCAACACCCCTTCCCCTGCCCCCCTTTCCTAGGGTGACCAGATTTTGGAAACCAAAACCCCGGTCCCCCCCGGTCCCCCCCACCCAAAACAACCCCCCCACCAAGCCACCCCCCCAAAACACCAGCCTGGACCTACTGGGTTCTCTTCCTCCGCCGCCTGCACCGCATCCTCTGCTGCCGCCCCCGCCGGGTCAGCTGCCGCCCCCAGGTCCCCCGCCGCCGCCGGGTCTTCCTCCACCACCGCCAGGTCCTTCACCGCCACTGCCGGGCTCATAAGGCCAGAGGCCGCGCGGAAGAGACGGGAGAGGGCCGGATCCGGAAGTGATGTAATCGGCCCTCCCCCGCCAATTTCGCACGGCCTCCGGCCTCTTTGGGGCTTGTCGCGATGGCGACGAGCCCCGAGGAGCCCGGACGCCCATGCAGAAGAAGCAGGGGAGCTCTTCCGCGCGGGTGTCCGGGCTCCTCAGGGCTCATCGCCATTGCGACGAGCCCCAAGGAGGCCAGAGGCCTCGCGGAAGAGATGGGAGAGGGCCGGATCCGGAAGTGATGTAATCGGCCCTCTCCCGACTCTTCCATGCAGCCTCTGGCCTCACGAGCCCAGCAGCGGCGACAAAGGACCTGGCGGTGGTGGAGGACCCGGCGGCGGCGGACCCGGCGGCGGTGGTGGCAGAGGAGCCCGGGAAGCGGCCGCCCCAGCAGGTAAGTGCCCCCCCTCGTGCCTCACGCTCCGGAGGGAAGCAGACGCCCCTGCAGGTAAGGCACGCGAGGCGCAAGGGGGGCACTTACCTGCTGGGGCGGCCGCTTCCCGGGCTCCTCCGCCGCCACTGCCGCCGGGTCTACCGCCGCTCGTCGCCGCTCGCTGCCACCGCTGCGTGACCCCCTGCCACCCCGGTTTTCCCCCGCCACCCCCTGGTTGGCCCGGATCGGCCTAGGTTTCCTGGTTAGGACCGGGAAACCCCGGGCCATCTGGACACCCTACACCTTTCCCCAATCATCAATTGTTCAGTAGTTTCCCAGTTATTGTGCAGTTCTCCCCCTGTCTCCATACTCAACATTTTAAACACATCTTCTAAGGCTTTTAGTTACTGGCAGTAGAACTTTTAAGCTAAACTATGCTGGAATTTTGGGTGTTTTGGCCCTGCCCCTTTTTCCTTTGGCCCTGCGCACTAGTAGAATGTGGCCCCTGAAAGCTTCAGCCTAAACAAAGGTGTTATCCTTAACCAAAAACTATACAGTTTATATCCAAAAAAAGTTAAGGTAGAATATATATATATAGAGAGAGAGAGAGAGAGAGAGAGAGAGTTTAATATATATATATATATATATATATATACACACACACACAGAAATAGTTGCAAGTACTTAAAATATGACATACAATTAAAATAGTATAATAAAAATAATGCTCCAACAATCTTCACTGTTATGGCCAGACGTGTTTTGACACGTATGTTCTCCTCAGTGGCCACTTCACACAGTTGGTTTAAAGATGAATTTTGGCTTATTCTTTTTACTAATCTTGCACTCTGCCGGAGTTGACTAAAAACATTTTCAACAAGTACACATATGATAATGAGCGTCACTCCCATTTACAGCATTTTTGATATGGATATGCTCTTTATCATACGTGTACTTGTTGAAAAAGTTTTTAGTCAGCCCCGGCAGAGTGCAAGATTAGTAAAAAGAATAAGACAAAATTCAGCTTTAAACCAACTATGTGAAGTGGCCACTGAGGAGGATATACGTGTCGAAACGCGTCTGGCCATAACAGTGAAGATTGTTGGAGCATTATTTTTATTATACTATTTTAATTGTATGTCATATTTTAAGTGCTTGCAACTATTTCTGTGTATATATATAAAAAAATTGTATTAAACTCATTTATATATTCTACCCTGAAAGCTTCTCCAACATGGAATTTGGCCCTCGGGCTGGAAGAGGTTCTGCACAATTGCCATAAACCAACCATCAGATTAATTTCAGCAAACTGACCTTGTGGTTGTTCACCATAATATCGGTTAAGTTATCCCAGGCTTCTATATCGTAGTTGACACGATAAAAACCAACTTGATTCTTGTTCACTTTCAAGAAAGAATTGGGCTCAGGAATGCTGGGCCATGTAATAGTAATCCCTATGGTGGTAAAGAAACAGTAGAGAAAGGCTTATAAAGATGTGGCTTTATTGACAAGTGAGACAAGTCAGTTTCCAGCTGTGACAAACAGGAGTTTGTGAGCTTCTTCAGACTAGTGTTTTATCACACTCACGGATCTTCGCAGGTCATTTTGATGATGCATTATCCTCCTGCACATTTCCCACTCTATTTCCCAGTTTTAGCATTGTAAATTAATCCACAGAAAAGCTGATTTCTTTGAAATAAGATTGTATTTCCTGCCCTGTGCAGGAAAGTTGTGCTATAAAATGCCCAGTAGAGGGTGCTGTTCCTATGGGCCAGGTGGTTTCTGCTCTCTTTCCTTGTGTAATTTCAACTCGGTCCCAATGCAGAAGAAAGCAGGAAGCAAGGGCAATGTTACACAACGGTAAGGAAACATAATTCCCCCTCCCTTCTGAAGATGCTACTTCCAACATTGTGAGGTACAACAGGCTGCAAGACATGCTTTGTTGGCTAATTAGGGACATTTGTTGTCATCGTCATAGCAGAACTATGCGTGATTTGATTATTTATTTCCAGTGAAAGCACCTTGGATAGCTCCTTCAGAATTTTGACTAGTTTTGACTAGTTCTGACTGAAACCCGGAGTGGATTTGCTGTCCCACTAACATCGAAACCAACAGCCTCCATTGTTCATTTCACGGTAAGTATGCACAGCCCCAGTTCAGAATAGCACTCCAGGAGAAGGGACTTAAACTTAATTTAAGTCCCATAACACCACCCCACTCCATGGGGGGATTAGAAAAACAAACAAAAAAAATCCATAGATTCCAATGGTTCCTCTCCTTTTTTTAAACCTACTCCTCAACCTGGCATGTGTATGTGTAACTTTGATTGAAAATGGGTGAAGCAAAGTTTAAATCCCACCCCCTTGGAGTACTATTCCAAAATGGGGTTGTGGGTGCTTACACTGAAGTAAAATAATCCAATCATGCATAACTGCTGTGTATAATTTGACCAACATTTAGGCCTCATCTACACCAAGAATGATCTTGCACAATGGAAGCGGTATATAAAAGGTAGGAGCCACACTACTGCTTTATAGTGGTACTGAAATGCACTGACAACTGTTGAGGCCCATTGACACATACCATATACCATTTTCATACCACTATATCTGCTTGGTGTGGCTCCTGCCTTGCTTACATAGTGCAATATCCTGCTTGGTGTAGATGAGGCTAGTTTAGTGCAAAGATGACAAGGGAAATGTACAGATGTATAGCACCATGTGCATTGATGGTGCTATATTATTATTATTATTGCTATTATTATTAATAATAATAAGATATTTTTATGGAGTGATATTGGAAATTCAACCTGACCAACCAGTAGCCTGAGGTGACCCTGTTCATGCATCCTTCAGGTGATTCCTCCATGTAACTATTTAACAGCTGAAGCAGAGTCATAGGGTGGACATGGGAGTGAAACCTCAAATGTGTAGTAATGCAAAATTATGGTACCCATGGATGTTTGACATGCTCAGGCATATTCTCTGTCAGAGACACATTCTATAAGGGAGGTGGGAGAGTTTGACTTTGAATTATAACCATTGGAAGGAGAGTAGGGCCAAACAAAATATAATGGCATCTCTTTCTTAAATCAATCAACCAGTACATCATTTTATGGATTTTATTAGCCCAATTTTATACGCTTTTCCTTTCCAGCTGCATTTATCTTCTGTATGTTTTCCCCCTTTCTACCTTTTTTATTCTTGAAGCTCATCTCAGTTCCTACAGGTATATTTCATTTTGGGAAATTGCAGCAATAAAGCACATTTTCTTAAACACTGGATTTGATAGAATGTCAATTTCCCTTAAATTCTTACTTCTGCAATTTTTCTATTTAAAACTAAGCAAGGATTATTTTATTATTGTTTTATTTTAATTTCCCACCTTTCAGCACAAAACCTCCAAGGTGCCTGACTATAAAAGTCATAAAGCTATCAAATAAAGCAAACAACAGAACAATAAAAACTGACAGCAAACACAAGCAATTAAAAAAAAGCAAGGCAGAAGTAAAACAATAAGCTGCTGAAAACAAAATAAAGACAATACAATATCCATTAAAACTGTCTTCACCCAGAGCTTGAAAAATAACTTAGGGTGCAATCCTTTGCATCCTTAGAGAGGCAGAAGTCTTACAACTCCCAGCATGCCCCAGCTAGGAGGGATTCTGATAGTAGTAGGACTTTTTCTGTCTAAGCATGCATAGGATTGCAGCTTACCTAGTTGGCAACCAAGTGTCCCTGAAGGAAGTATTACACAACCCCACAAAAGCTGTATCTTTGGTCACCACCTGTTTAAATTCTGAACTGTGGGCAATCAGAAAAGGTCCTCTGATGAAGATCTTGGAGAGTGGGCAGGTTCATATTAGAGCAGGTGGTCCCTCAGATAACCTACTTCCAAGCCCTTGGATTTTGCTTAGAAAGCCAATGAAGATTTTCTAATACTGGCAACATACCCTATTTCTTCGATTCTAAGACACACTTCCCCCCCATATAAATGTCTCTAAAAATGGAGTGTGCCTTAGAATCAATGGTGATTTCCCCACACTTAGAATCAAAGCTTTTTTTCTGTTGGTGGTACTGAAATTAAGATGCATCTTACAATCAATGGTGTCTTAGAACCAAAGAAATATGGTATATATTGCAACTGGTCAATTCCAGGCAATATTCTGGCTACCATATTATGAACCAGTTGAAATTTCTGGGTAGTCTATAAGAGTAGTCCAACATAAAACACATTGGAGGAATCAACCCTGGATGTTACCGGGCCCAGTCCATGGGCCTGTTTAGACAACATGGTTAGGCTGCTAACTCTTTTGCAGCAAATGATTAGTGAGTGTATTTAAACCGTGGTTATGTAGCCACCATGGTTAGGAATGGTTCACATGACACACTAAAGTTGTGGTTCACACAACATGCTAAGCCATAATGTTTAGCTCAAAATGCTTAATCACCATGGCTTGTGTTGTGTGAACAGGGTCAATATGAGTGAGGTAGTGAACATTGTTATAGGTAGTATATTCAGCTTTTCTTGTTTCATATGCCAATGACAAACCAAAGCAATTTCATGAAGATCTGGATATAAACAGAAAACGCTTCAGAAACCAATTGCATGTCACTTGGGCCCAGGACATGGTTATCTTTGGCAAGACTATCTGTGTTCTTAAACTTCCCCTTCTTCCTGTTCCAGTACTTCCTGAATACAATGTAAATCAAATCATTACATCCTGTATACATGAGAAACCAGGGCCAATTAAATCAAAATTGGTTTGGGAATGTGTTTAGTTATTTAGCTTTTACTACACTCATTTGGGAAGTCTTTAATTGTTATGAAAAGACTTGTTAAAAACTGAAATGAACTTTACTGATTTAATGTAATTTAGTTTCATTGGGAATTTTCTCAAGCACACTGGGTGTTAATTGGAAATGTTTAACACTTCACAATAGATTGCACAATGTGTTTGTTAAGATTTAGTATTTGTCTTCACTGCCACATGATCCAAAATGAATTTACTGACTGATCAGTTTTATTGAGTTAAATATGACTTACTCTCTAGACTCTACAAATTTGTGAAGTGTCATATTCATAAGTGATCTTAAGAATTCTTTTACCTAATGTTTAGATGTTGTTAGCATGTTTACAGACAGTTTGATTCTAAAAAGGAGACAACAAGATATAAGCATGAAAGATGCAATAAGTGGCTATTTCTGTCTATAGCCAGAATGATTTACAGGGGAATTACAGAAGAAAAAAATGATAATAATACACAATAGGCTGTTAGTGAACTTTAGCATATATAAGTGGGTTAACTGAAGCCAAATGTAACTGCTCAATTGCAGCTTGATCCCAGACATTTTTTTTTCAAATTTTGCAGTGCTTGGATAACTTTATTTATTTTATTTTTATTTATTTATTTCATTTCTAACCCGCCTCTCCATCTAGATCGAGGCGGGGAACAACACTAAGTATAAATATAAAAACAATAATAAAAACAATAATAAACCATTAAAACAGATAAAAACAAATACATTATTTAAAAACATCTTAAAATTAAACTGGATAGGCCTGCCGGAAGAGAGCAGTCTTCACGGCTTTCTTAAATTCCAGAAGACTGCTAATTTGTCGAATCTCCTCCGGCAGGCCATTCCACAGCCTGGGAGCGGCAGAAGAGAAGGTCCTCTGGGTAACACTCGCCAGCCTAGTTCTGGCTGACTGGAGTAAATTCTTCCCAGAGGACCTGAGTGTGCAGGGCGGATTATACGGGAGAAGGCGATCCCACAGGTAACCTGGACCCAAACCATGTAGGGCTTTAAAGGTAATAACCAACACTTTATACATCGCCCGGAAACTAATGGGCAGGTTTGTGACCTTGTGTTGACAAAGTGTTTGGTATATAACCCATCCTAAATCCTTATATGCATACATGGGCATGTATTAGATCAGATATAAAATGTAGCTAGGCAAACAGAAGGCATCAAGTAGACTGAAGATAGAGAGCTAAGGATTTTGACTATAGTGGATCTACAAAAAATATCTGAAATTAAGATTTTTTTTCTGTTGCTGTCATGGACTTAGCAACAGTGTCAACTGCATTTCACTCCTGAGCAGGATCTACACTACTGCTTTATAACGGTTTATAATGGTTTTGACAACTGATCAGGCCCAGGACATGTTCCATATCCCGTTTTCAAAACATTTTCAAAGTGTTATATCCTGCTTAGTGTAGATCTGGCCCTGCTGTTATTACACTTCTATTCTACTAGGTGAGTGCCTCATAATAAGCATTTGGTCTTCTGGTGAAACATTTGAGCAATTACTTGGCTGTGGAGTAACCCCCGGTTTAGCGCTTATCAGTTGTCCAGTTAGGGCAAATTTATGTAGTGACCTTGTTGGTTGAATGGCTTAGAGCAGTTTTCTGCATGGTGGAATGGTTTTAAAATTCCTGCACCATTAGGGTGACCAGATAAAATCCAGGTCAGGACTCATGTAACTTTAACAGTTGTAGAGAAAAGGGAATTTCAGCCAGTGTCATTTGTATGCAATTAGTTCCTGGTGAAATTCCCTCTTCATCACAACAGTTAAAGTTGCAGGGGCCCTGCCTTCTTTTGTATATGGTCACTCTAGTATAGTGCCTGCAACTTTAACTGTTGTGATGAAGAGGGGATTTCACCAGGAACTAATTGCATACAAATGACACTGGCTGAAATTCCCTTTGCTCTACAACTGTTAAAGTTACATGAGCCCTGACCTGGATTTTATCTGGTCAGCCTATGCACCATTCTCCCTGCTCATATTCCTATTATTTGTATTCCTATTATTTCTTATGATTGTTTTTTAACTTATTGTGGAAGCACTTTGAATAGCTCCTTTAGAGTTCTGATTGAAACTTGGAGTGGATTCACCGCCTCACTGACATTGGAGCCACCAGCCTCCACTGGTCTTTTCCACTGTCAAACTGCCCTCATTATTGTGAAGATTCCCCTAATGTTTAGTTAAAATCTGCTCTCCTGCAACCTCCAGTCAATGGTCTTAGTCTTGCCCTCAGGAGCAACAGAGCTCTGGAGATCCATTCTCAGCAAGACAGCCTTTCAGGTATTTGAAGACCACTGTCATGTCTCTCCTTAATCTTCTCTTTTCCATGCTGACTATACCCAGCTCTTTCAACTGTTCCTCAAAAGAATTGGTTTCCAGACTCCACACAAACGTGGTAACTTCTCTATGGACGCAGTCCAGTTTGCCAATGCCCTTCTTAAAATGTGGTACCCAGAAGTGGACACAGTACTCCCAATGGCTTCATATGTGTTCTGAAACCAGTGAGGGAGGGGCACTAGTCCTTCCTGCTTTCCTCCAAATGGCAACCTGCCTTATTCAAAGCATGTCTCCTTTAAAGAAAAATCCCACTGGGTTCACTGTGGCTTACTTCAGTTTCAGCTGGGTTTCAGGCCTGGTTTTGGCATGGAAACAGCCTTGGTCGCCCTGTATGTTGACCTATGTCGGGAGAGGGACAGGGGGAGTGTGTTGATTCTCCTTGATCTCTCAGCGGCTTTCAATACCATCGACCATGGTATCCTTCTGGGATGACTGGCTGAGTTGGGAGTGGGAGGCACTGCATTGCAGTGGTTCCGCTCCTACTTGACAGGTCGGCTCCAGAAGGTGGTGCTGGGGAGACATTGCTCGGCCCCGTGAATTCTCCAGTATGGGGTTCCGCAGGGGTCAGTTTTGTCCCCCATGCTGTTCAACATCTACATGAAACCATTGGGTACAGTCATCCGGAGTTTTGGAGTGCGTTGTCATCAGTACGCTGATGACACGCAACTCTACTTCTCCTTTTCATCTTCATCAAGTGAGGCTGTGATGTATTGAACCAGTGCTTGGCTGCGACCATGGACTGGATGAGAGCTCATAAACTGAAACTTAATCCAGACAAGACTGAGATGCTGTTGGTGGGGGGTAATTCTGACTGGATGGAGGGTGTTCAACCTGTTCTGGATGGGGTTGCACTCCCCCTGAAGGAGCAAGTTCATAGCTTGGGGGTTCTCCTAGAACCATCTCTGTCGCTTGAGGCTCAGGTAGCCTCGGTGGCACGGAGTGCCTTCTACCAACTTTGGCTGGTGGCCCAGCTACGCCTCTATCTGGACAGGGATAACATCACTTCAGTTGTCTATGCTGTGGTAACCTCGAAGTTAGATTACTGCAATTCACTCTACGTGGGGCTGCCTTTGAAGACGGTTCGGAAGCTGCAGCTTGTGCAGAATGCAGCGGCCAGATTGGTAACAGGGACCAGAAGGTTTGAACATATAAGACCGATTCTGGCCCGCTTGCATTGGCTGCCTGTAGGTTTCCGAGCCCGATTCAAGGTGCTGGTTTTAACCTATAAAGCCTTACACGGTTTGGGACCACAATACCTGATGGAACGTCTTTCCCGACAAGAACCTACCCGTTCACTATGCCCAACATCAAAGGTCCTCCTCTGGGTGCCTACTCCGAGGGAAGCTTGGAGGACGGCAACAAGGGAGAGGGCCTTCTCTGTGGTGGCCCCTCAATTATGGAATGAGCTCCCCAATGAGGCCTGCCTGGCACCAACACTGTTATCTTTTCGGCGCCAGGTCAAAACTTTTCTTTTCTCCCAGGAATTTTAACAGCTCAAGTTGAGGTTTGATTGACATTGTGGCCAGGCTTAACAATTAAAATGTTTTAAAGTGTTTTAATGACAGCTGTTTTATGGTTATGGTTTTAAATTTTGTATATTGTCTTTTTAATGCTCAATCTTTTTAATTTTTGTAAACCGCCCAGAAAGCTTCGGCTATGGGGTGGTATATAAGTGTAATAAATAATAATAATAATAATAAATAAGTAGGGTAAGCACAGGAGGGCTAATGTTTTCCTATATGTTAACCATTTTCTTGCTCCTTAATAAGGCATATTGCGTAGATAACCGCTGCCAGTGATTTAAGATTACCTGCTAATTCTGATCTATTGTAGAATGTGGCATTGCTTGTATTCCCCTGATACCATTTCACTGGAATATTCCACGTGTACCTGAAAACATGGAAAATAAAGAGGTTTTAAACACACACACACACATTTTAAAACAACATTTATAAAACGTGGTAGCAATGGTCCATGCCCCTGCTGGATTGAATAAGCATGATTCATCAACTCTGGCATGTTGACTCCAGCATTACCTGAATGGCAGCATATTTACATAGATGGAACAGCACCACTGAGGCATATTTGGCACCATTTTCACACAGGGAATTTATCTGCTCTACTTGGTGCCCCACAGTCTGCCTATGGCACCAATATGTCTCTCTTCAGGCCTTTCCTTTTCAAAAGGAAAGGCTGCCTCCTTCTCAGCTACCACCTAAACCAGGGATGTTGAATCTCTTTCTGCCTGAGGGCTGAGTTTGTTTTTGAGGAAGATCTCAGGAGTCATCTTCCAGAGGCCAAAGACAAAGGGGTTCACCAAAATATTAAAAATACCAGCTTATTGTTGCTTAAAGCTCTAATCACGAGTAATTAAGCCTTAGGAGAAGCATTTCCACCTTTAGAATTGGGAAGGAATTACACAAAAGCGAGGAAGCCACAACCTTAGGCAGCCAGGGGATTGGGAGAGAAGTGGGAACCAGCTGATGACATGGGAAGGGAAGTGACATCTGGGGCACCTTGGAGGACTTGATTTAGACCTTGAGCCTGAGGGGGTTCAATACCCCTGACCTAAAGTCTTAGCAAATTCCTGATCTTCCCAGTATAGCTCTCTACAACTAGTGGTTGAATAAGCTGAATTCGGCTCACCTACTATGCATAGCAGGCGAGCAGGGGCTCTTTCAAACTGTTTTTGCTGCCTATCCCAAATTGCAAAAAGAGGGTAGTTGTCAAGGACCTGTCAGGTCCTAATACATGGCTGGTCATTCATGATTCATTAATAAGTTGTGCAGATTTGTCTCACTAGCAATGGAGAAAAATGACACAGCTGAGTGGTAGGGCACCTGTGCTGCATGCAGGAAATCCCAGGCTCAATCCCTGGCATTTCTAGGTAGGGCTAGGAAGGAATCCTGCCTGAAACCGCGGAGAGTCATTGCCAGTCAGTGGCAACAGTACTGGGCTAGATGGACCTATGGTCTGACTCAGTATAAGGCAGCTTCTTAGCTCCTTGTGTTCCTTCCTTTGATTCCACTTGCTACACTGCACACAATCTTCAAACAGGGTTTTAGTTATTGTGATTATGTAAAGCAGGGCCGCGGGAACCTATGGTCTTCCAGATGTTGTTGGATTCCAATTCCCATCAGCTCCAGTTAGCATGGTCAATGGTTGGGGTGATAGGATTTGTAGTCCAACAACATCTGGAGAGGGCAGATGTTCCCTATTACTGATGTAAGGATTGAAAGAAATTATATTTCTATACTGTCAAACTTCTGAATAAAGATAATGCAGTGGAGCCATTTGGGGAAGCAAAACACCTCAGCCAATATGACAGACTACTGGAGATCTGTACCTGAATTCAGAAGGTGGCTGGGAAGGGTCTGCTTTGGGATCAAGGAGAAAGCGCTTCTGTGTGATTGTTTGGTTCGAATGCAGATTCAGCACTGGGTAGCCCATCTGCCTGGTCCAGGTGTCCATGACTTCTTTGACTGGTTGACCACTTGCCTAAGGATAATAGTGGAGGTTCATGATGAGAAAGCCAAAGCAGACTGAAGAAGGCTATAACATCTGCTCAGGAGGTGACGACCTACAGAGAGAACAGTTTCCTCTCATAAATGCTGGCTTTAGAATCCATATGGGCACAGCTGGTCCAAATAATGTGTTTACCACATATCAACAATAAGGCAAAGGCCAACAATGTATTATGTACTGCTTCCATAGATAACCACCTTCAAGAGCTTCTGGAGAGATGGATCCTCAAGAAATAGCAAGCCCCTCCAACACACATTAGATCCTGATGCCTTACACATATTTTTCCAAAACAGTTTGGGGTTGTGGACAGGGAGAGAGCACATTCAGGATAAAGAGTCTAGTTATAAGGTGTATAACAAAAAGCTGTAGAGGCTGGTGGCTCCAATTTTGGTGAGGCAGGGAATCCATTCTGTGTTTTGTAAGAATCAGCCAGAACTTTAAAAGAGCTATCCAAGGTGCTGAACCCCATACCCAAAATTGCTTCAGCACCTTGGATAGCTCCTTTAGCATTTTGACTGGTTCTGACTAAAACCCAGAATGAATTCACAGCCTCACTGAAATCAGAGCCACCAACCTCCGCTAACAAAAAGGAAGAAGAGATTTTGGCAATGCCAGATTCAAGTTTGTGGAATAAATCTCAGTTTTTCAAATAAAAGCTCTGGCTCGGGAGAAAGCTCTGCAGGTGACAGCTTCCCCCAGCAGTGTGTCACAAGTATGGGAGAAATATACCGCTGGGTCGACTGCACCCACTGGAGCTGTTAAAGCCACTGGAATTCTGTCTGAGATTATAACTCACAGGATCATTCTAAATGCATACGATGTTCCTGAATGCAATGGGTTTAAAATTAATTGAGGATCCAAATGGGTTTGACAAGCACTTAGGCAATCATTCATTTTGGCTGAGTCTTGCTGAGCTCTTTGAGCTCATTGGTTTTGCAAACAGCCCAGAGAATTTGCAAAACTGAGATACTTATTTATGTATTTGATTTACACCTCACCTTTCCACCACCACCCCAAAAAATGTTACTCAGGGCCATTTCGGAAGCACATACATTCAGTAAATAAATACTTACATTTTTTTTTAACTTGAATGTATTTATCTATTTGTTACATTTATGTCCCCATTTTTTTCTCCAAAGAGCCCGACAGCATATATGTTCCTCTTCCTCTCAATTTTATCCCCCCAAGAACCCGAGGTGGATTAGGCTGAGAGTCAGTGACTGGCCCAAAGTCACTCAATGAGCTTCATGGCCCAGTGGGGAATAGAACCCCAGCCTCCTAAGTCCCAGTCTAGAACCACTGCACTACACTGACTCTTGATAGGTGACAGGATAGCCAACTACTCAAAGAACCGCAATTACAGGTAAGCAACCTGGTTTTTCTTTATGCAGGACACACTATGGATGAAGTATACCATATGTGTCTACAAAAAAAAGTCTCTTTTGCAATTTCTTTTTTATTATAGCTTATTTTTCATCATCCTGCATTGAGCAATTTTCTCATATAAAATACGGAATTTTGTGTGAATCGTAAGTGGAACATTTGGGAAGGATGGAGAAGTTATTCATCAGATTACTTTTCTAATCAAATGAAAAGAAGGGAGAAGGTGGTGGCTGGGAGGCTCTTCAAAAGAAAAGAAGACATTTTTTTCATGTCAAGGACCTCCTTTTTTTACAGAACATACCTCTTCCAGTGCTTTCCAGAATTGATCCGTCTTTGCATTTTTGAATTGATGGTCTTCCAAATATTTCTGTTGGAGAAAATTGAGACTGTTGCTAAATATGAATACTGTCACCTACCACAACAGTCATCATGGTATAATATTAGAAGATCTTCATGATTCAGTGACCACCCTCCTGATGGTGTGGATCAACAGCTGAAGCATGAAATTCTGAATTTGTTTCCAATATTTTCTGGCACAATTCAAGGTGCTAGTGTTGGCTTATGAAGTCTTACATGACCCTCTTGAATGACATAAGATACCTTTGCTATCCCTTTTGATTATCCCACCCATGCAGAGCTGCAGTGGACAGTGGATCAGGCCAAGGTCCATCTAGTCCAGCATTCTGTTCACACAGAATCTCCTCCTCCTCCTCCTCTAGTCCTCCTTTAGTTCCATTGTCATCCAACTGTCCAATTACCTCCCCACCTGGTTTCCAGCTTTCGATATATTTAAAGAATTCTTTATTGTTGGCTGTCGTGGGAATTTGTGAATGTGTATTTGAGAATCCCTCTTATGAGAAAGGAACCTCAAATGTCTATGGGAACCTTGAGAATCTCCCTTATGATAAAGAGACTTCAAGCCAGAGGACTCCTTATTTTAGGAGGCTCTTAAGTAGTCTAAAGGCATTATAGGTGTGAATCTAATCATTATAATTGATAGAAGGTGATTTAACTTCAATGAATTAGAATTTGGATATAGTCTAACTTCCCACTTAGCAACCACAATTGGTGGAGTCCAAATAGGTGACATACAACACATTAAATAATGCTTACAATAATCAATCTCTTCAATAAGGCTTTATTGAAAATGAACAGTTGTGTTCTGAGTCAGAAGAAGGTTCTGGCTGACTTTAGTATACAGAGTTTTATATAGGAAACTGGAAACATCAAATCAGCATAATCAGAACCTTGTACAGCATAACTTTTGTATTAAGGGAAAGATTATAATAATACAGGGTATCACATAGGAATGATGTATCTTGTCTCTAGGTCAAGATAAGAAAAGGCGCCACATAAGAATGATGGAGGTCAAGATAAACCAAATGCATATAGTTGCTAATAGAACAAAGTTCATTATGGCAAAAGCTTAGCACATCTATACAAGAAGGCAACTTCTTCTCATCTAGCTGAAACATTGCTGGTCCTACCTTACAGGAGAACTGTTCCAGGTATCCATTAATAAATGAAATCAATATTAGTCTCTGAGTTATTGAAATGCTTATACCATGATTAATTCTCTTGACATTGGCCTTGATGTTGTTAATGATATGCTTCTCAAAATGCTTTTTTAAATCTGTTATTGTCTGCTTGCATCTCCTTTATGGAAGTTTGTGTTCTTTTTTGTTCTCCTCATCTGGGCAAGACTTCCATTTTCTGAAGGAAGCCCTCTTTTCTCTAATAGCTTCCTTGACACTGCTCATTAACAATTTTGGTGATCTCTTGGACTTGGTGCTACTTCCCTACCCTGTGGTACACATTCCAGCTGAGCTTCTGTTATTATGGTTTTAGTTACCTTCAAGCATTTTGAAGGAATTTAACCTCCTGACACCTCCTTTCAACTTCCTTTTTTTAAATCAGTTCTCTCATTTTAGCGAAGTTTCCTCTTTTGAAGTCAAATGTGACTATGTTGGGCTTACTTGGGAATTTTCCACTTAAATATACATGTTAAATCTGAAAGCACTGTCATCGCTGTTTCCAACTGGTTCAACAAACATGCACATTGTGCTCTAGGTTAGGGTTACATCCAGAGTTGCCTCCCCTCTGGTTGGTTCTGTGGTTAACTGTTCTGGGGTACAGCCATTTAACCTCTTGGTTGTGACTACAACATACATTTATCCAATCACTGTGAGGGTAATTGAAGTCACCCTTTATTACAACACTTCCTTATTTGGATGCCTCCCTGATTTCATTTTCCATCTCAAGTTCATCCTGAGCATTCTGGTTTGAGAGACAATATCCTGTTCCTAGTATGAAATTACTTTTGGTATGGTCCACGACAGTTCTTCTCGGGAGTTGGTCCTTTTTAGGTTTTCTAATCTGCTTCACACTATGCCCTCTTTGACATACACAGCAATACCAGTATACCCTTTCCTGTCTTGCCTAGAGAGTTTATACCCAGGACTAGATTTTAACCTGCATATGAGCAATAAGCAGATATACAAACCACAAGGTCAGCTGAATAAAATAATAGTGCTCAAGATCAGATTCTCAAAAGAACTCAGGTTCTTCCTTTAAAGCTGCAATACTGTCCAGTAAGTCCCAGTGGATGCCATGGGATGCACATCTGCATAAACATGCATAGCCACATGGGTGCTCTGTAATGCATTCACTAGGAAGTACATTCCCAGGAACAAAATGAAAATACATGTATAGGATCTGGGTGTAGGACACCGAGCTTCCAAGATCACCAGCTGTAATTTGCTGAGCATCCAGAAAATTCAATAATTCATGGTCAGAATGGTTTTATAGAAAGATGAATAAAAGGGATCTGAATATTTTTTTTAAAACTTCCCTTGGTTTAAATATAGTTACAAATGTAACTCATTGACCTTAATTATTTTTCCCACTTAAGAGCTATTTATGTAAGGGAGCAGACTGTTCTCATTATACCCTGGTCCACATATTCCCATTATTCAAGAAGGCTTCTTAAAATAACTCTAATCCATTTAACAAGACAGGAATTTATAATAGAGAGACACCATATTGGCTTCCCTAAACAAAAAAAGAACATGGCTAGAATGCTTCTTTCCAAGCTCTCCAGTCCTAATGCCCTGCCCAATAAATGTGTCAGGCTAGAAAATGCTGACTCCAAATGTCACAGCTGGATACGGAATAGATCTGTCCTTTCAAAAGTGTTGAAATTTGCTTTCAGGGACCAAAGATTGGATCCTGCAGACATACAAGGTTGGAGTGTGGATTTTTCCCCCACTCTGGGTTGTATTGTCAGGGAACAGCTGTATTTCTGCTGAATTGTCATTTAAAACTCTCCCCCTTGAGGTTTTATTTTTAATTGAGATAGATTTCCCCCCTGTCAAACTTATACCTGAGGTCAGCTTTAATGCAAAACAGGTGAGTTTGATAAGGAAGATGTGTGGGAACTACTTTGTGAGGAGATATATTCTTTGTGGCTATAATTAGGCTGACCATCTGAAAAGGAGGACAGGGCTCCTGTAACTTTAACAGTTGTAGAGAAAAGGGAATTTCAGCCAGTGTCATTTGTATGCAATCAGTTCCTGGTGAAATTCCCTCTTCATCAGAACAGTTAAAGTTGCAGGGACCCTGCCTTCTTGAGTATATGGTCACTCTAGTATAGTGCCTGCAACTTTAACTGTTGTGATGAAGAGGGAATTTCACCAGGAACTAATTGCATACAAATGACACTGGCTGAAATTCCCTTTTCTCTACAACTGTTAAAGTTACAGGAGCCCTGTCCTCCTTTTCAGATGGTCAGCCTACTATAATTTAATGCCTGGTTTGCTGGGGAATGAAGGAGCTGAATACAGATGGATACTGACCATGTGATCACTTTTACCTCAGTGTGCAATGTAATGAGGCACTTGGCCATATTGTCTTGTCAAGTAGTGAAAGGCATTCTTCCCTCATCCCAGTTTTGTAAAATTCTCATCACTACATGGCAGAATGGATAACGTGGTTAGCAAATATGCCAAATGGTTACATAAATGCCATGGTAAATTAGTAAAATTACCACTTGGTAAAACAGTTATCATGACTGAAAGATATAAACCAGAAAGGGCACAGATGCCTGAATGATAGCCATTTGTGTCCCACTAAAGTTTCTCTCACATTACTCCCAGAAAAGTGCAAAAAAGCTTCTGCTCACATGATTGGCTTCCTGACAAGGAAATCAACTCCACGGAGGACATTTTTATTGAATTCTTCCTGACAACAATGTGGAAGTGACAGTGACAGTAATTTGGTGTGGGGGAGAGAGAGAGAGAGAGAGAGAGAGAGAGAATGAGTGAATGCAAAGCTGAGTCTGTTGTTAGGCAGAATGCGGCAGCCACCTCAGGTGACAGGTTGTGAAGGTGGGGCAGAAGATATCCCATCAACAAACTCTCCCTCTCCCTCCCTCCCTCCCTCCCTCCCTCCCTCCCTCCCTCCCTCCCTCTCTCTCTCTCACACACACACACACACACACACCATGAATAAGAGATTAAAAAAAATATCTTCTTCTCTTTTGTTTTTCGGTTGTCTAAAGGTAGCTTCGATGCTTCTGAACCCCCCTGGCTCTATGTGTGTGCCTGCATGAGCCTAACCTAATGGCATTCATTTCTTTGAGGCAACTCCCTAGAATTTGAGTAGCAACTGAGGGACAGTAGATGGCACTGTTTGTCTCACTCTCAGCTACTTGTGTGCTTTCATATTGGTAGCACACAGGATTAAGGTTATGGCACAGTTTAATGTGTAAACTAGGGATGGGTATCGTATCGTTAAAATGTACGATAACGATACGATATGCTCTTTATCATGAATATGATTAACATTAACGATACGATACAACTTCCTATGATACTCATCGGAGACGATAATTTTCAGCCCGATTATATCAGATTATCGGACTGCCATATAAATAAACCTATAACCTGTATTTTCAAAGTTAGAGGCTTGAAACTTGGTCACATGGCTTATGGGGTATGCCTAAATATGTGTATGAAATTTGAGATCGATCCATCCAGCCCTCGATTTTATATGAATTTAATAAAGATCGTTTAAGTTCTGAGAGGTCAGAATGACAGCTCGCCACGTGCGTTTATTCAGACCTGTCAAAAAGTTGCACCATCTTTAATAAATTCATATAAAATCGAGGATTGGAGGGATCGATCTCTAATTTCAAACACATGTCTAGCACATGTTGCTACACATATGTGCCAAATTTCAGATCAATCCCTCCACCTCTTTATTTTATATGAATTTTTGAAAGATCATGCAACTTTTGACCTGTCAGAACTTAAATGATCTTTAATAAATTCATATAAAATCAAGGGTTAGAGGGATCAATCTCAAATTTCATACACTTACTTAGGCATACCCCATAAGCATTGTGACCAAGTTTCAAGCCTGTAACTTTGAAAATACAGAAGTTATAGGCATTTTTCTTAAAAAATCAGCTCTATAGGCACAATGGGGCTGCAAATTAAACATCGTATTTCCGATAATTATCATGAAGACGATACGGTTCACCTACGATATTATCGGCGACGATAATTTTTTTGGTCCGAAATTATGATAACGATAAAAGACGAAATTTTCTGGTGTGCACATCCCTGGTGTAAACCAGTTGAGCCTCACCCGAGTTGGCTGATGCTATGAAAACAAAGGTGGGAGGCAATATAATAAATTAGCATCTCCCACAATAATTATGACCTTTCTCTACTAGCATGGGGACAGTGATAGAAGGGTTACTATCTCTTTATAAATTTGATCTCTGTTCTGGTTCTGGGCCTGTCAGCAGTTGTAATATAATGGTGGGTAACAATGTGATAAGATGGTGTGGGACATAATTTCTTTTAAACTTCAGCTAGTGTCTGTGATTCTAGGGCAGCCTTCCCCAACCTGATGGCTTCCAGTCCAGAGTCAACTTCAATGGACTTCAATGCCATCAGCCCCAGCTAGCATGGCCAGTAGTCAGGAATACTGGGAGTTGTGGTCCAAAGTATCTGGAGGGTGGCAGGGTGGGACAGGCTGTTCTAGAGGCTCTCTTAAGAGCTGCAAGACAAACATTTTTCTTAGGCCCAATACATACTATTGTGATACTGGGAGTTTGGACCGAAGAGGATTAGCGGATCCAGAAGTATTGTTGGAGAGTGCATTAATGACCATTGTCAAGACAGCCATTGTTAGAGAAATTACAGGTAAATGGCCCATAATGATTATGAAATAGATAGACAGCCCTCTAGAAGGTAAGAGCTGTGCATGGCCATCTTCCTCTCTGTCCACCCTTGCCAGCTAAGGGTGTTACAATGTGATGTGGGAACAGTGGACTTTGGGCAGCGTGCCAGAGTTTCTAAGCTATGGGCAGAATCCAAGAATCCCCTGCTGATTCTCTTATGCCCTGCCAACTTCATTGCACAAGTGGACTCCACTACCCACGCAATGGCAATTTAGCACTTTTGGGGCAACCAGAAACGATCAGAAACAGAAGTGAGCTCCATCAACCTGCCTCCTTCCAGAAAGAAGTGTTTTTGCTTGTTTCGAGGCTTCCCGTAGGAAGAGCTAAATTTCCCCTGTGTAAGTGGTGGGTCCTGCTTGTGCAATTGAATTGGTGGAACACACCTCTTGCAGAAGGGAACTGGTGGGATTCTGCCCTATGTCTCCCTCTATGAACAGCCTGTATATCTGTAAACAAATGCATATATTACAAAATTCTAATCAGCCACTGGCGACCTCTTTCCACAGGGAACCAAGCCTAGGTAAGCACTACATCCCTGAATGTCACAGCACTCGGATTAGTGGGGTGAGTAAGCAATATGTTCCAATATATTTGGGAAAGTGGGGATATGTTTGTAACGTCCGTTGACATCTGCTACAGGCTCTGGCCCCTAAAGGTCACTAGCTAAGTTATTCAGCTGGTCCACTGAGTCCAGACATCTCCCAACATTTGCCCCAAATAATCTGCTGCCACCATCTACTGATATATAGAGAGCAAAGGGCTCTCTGTTTTTATACTTGGCTGTGTAATTCAAAGCAAACACATGGAATAAGAAATGCTACCGTTAGAATCCCACCGGCCCAGATCACATTCATTAAACCCACTAAGCATATTTATTCATGGAAAATAACATCCAGAACAAGTAGTCATTTGATAACAAATAAGAAATAATGACTTGACCTAATAAATTAACCCAACATAACTGACTTCCCTTTTCAACAGCCACCATAGCCACCTATGGTGGCCAGGCCCCTTTATGTTATTGGGTTTCCAGCAGGCACTTCAGGAGTATCTTCTCTCAACATGTCCATCAGGAACTGGCTTTGCTATGTGTGGCAGGATACATCGGGCAGGGAGCCCCTTTACCTGTCCTATACATTCTCCTACTGGGGAAAGGACACGGGGCAGGCAAAGCCACCCAACTTAGTGGGCAGCTGGAGGAGCTCTCCTCCTGCTGTCAGCTCTGTCCAGGATGATTTGCCTATGCTGCATCTTTCCCAATGGGGAAGCCACCAGTCCACCAACATCCACTGCTATTACCTCTGCTGTTAATCATTCTTCCATTCACTCTTCTGTTTAAAATCCACCTCAGCAGCTGCAATGTGTGAATTGGTAGTCTGGGTACTGCAAGATGCTTTTGTGTTCAAGTATGTGCACCGTCAGAATACACTATCCTTCTCTCACAATACTAGAACCCAGGGTCATTCCATGAAGCTGATTGGTGGGAGATTCAGGACAGATAAAAAGAAGTACTTCTTCATACAGCACATAGTTAAACTATGGGATTTGCCATTACATGATGTATGTGATGGCCACCAATTTGGATGGCTTTAAAAAGGGATTGAACAAATGCATGGAGGAAAACACTATTAATGGCTATTACTAGTCCTCGAATCTATGCTACCTCCAGTATCAGAGGCAGTATGGCTATGTACACTAGTTGCTGTTGTGCTCATGCCCTGCTTGTGGGTTTCCCACGGGCAACTAGTTGGCCACTGTGTGAACAGAATGCTGGACTAGATGGGCCCTTGGTCTGATCCAGCATGGTTCTTCTTACGTCCTTATCCCAAGATTTAACTTCTAGGTATCCTGGGTAGGGACAACAACTCTGAAGAATGATAACTCTAGCAACTCATACTATTTTATTTAAAAATAAGACATCCCTAGAATGCAAATGGGGAGAAAAGAGGGGCAGGAATCTACTAGAGTCAAGGAGCAAAAAACAGAAAGATTAAGCATATTCCTTGGTGATGTTGCTGCGACAAACACACACACACACACACACAAACTACCCCCCTAACAGCATTTGGACATGGCCAGGGCTACACATGGGATCCGCAATATTAGCTTCATCAACAGTGCTGAGACTGGTATGCGAACTAACCATGCAACAAAATGGTTGCAGCTCTACTGTAACCAAGAACTTGTAGAAGCTTTTTTTGCTTTTTTGGTGTCAACCATGTCATGAGACCCCTCCCCTGAGGCCTTGCTCTCTCAAAAGGAAGATGGGATGGGAGAGCATTTCCTGCTTGCGATTCCAATTGGGATGATGACAAAGCCCGCATATGACTTGACCAGCACCTGGAAGAGTCACTCCATTCCGAGAGAGGCAAGTAGGGAGGCAAAATGGGTTGAATGAAGTCCAACAGGAGGGGGGCTAGGGGGCACCCCTGACATCTTCCAGTTCATCCCTGATATCCTCTGGCCTTCCAGATTGATCCAGGGGGACATTCCAGCTCCTTGGGCCAATCCTGGTGGTGGCCCCCGTGTTTATGGAATGATTTCCCTGAAGAGGCCTGCCTGGCGCTAACATTGTCATCTTTTTTGTGCCAGGTTAAAACTGCCCTCTTTTCTCAGGCATATGGCAATCTTTTTGATCAGGTCCTGGATTGACTCTGGCTGATGGTTTTTAAATTGTTTTAGAACTATTTTGTCATTGCCCTATCTGTTTCATGTAACGTGATGGTTTTATGCTTTATATAATGTATTATAATGGTTTTTATTTTTGTGAACTGCCTAGAGAGCTTTGGCTATGGGGCAATATAGAAATATAATAAATGAAATGAATTCATGTTCCCCACCCCTGCTCTAAAATCCCGTACTAGGATCCGCAGCACAGCCCTAAGTAAAGCTCACTGTTTCTAGCTGGACTTACTCCACGCTAAGCATGCATAGCATTGTATCTGCATGTTATTAAACACCCATCCCCCTTTTTGGTGATTGCTTTGCAAACCTCTCATAGATCACATACCCAACATCCAGCTTGGAATTTCTCTGGTGTAATCCAGTCTTCAAGCATTCTGAGAATTGATGCTCCCTAAGCAAATAGAGATTGAGAATGTAAGTAATAAACACTTCATCTTCGTTTCAATCAAGCTCGGTTCTCGATGCCTGAAAAAGCCTTTGCCTGCCTTTGCCTGCCTGCCAGCGTGGTATAGTGGCTAGCATGTTGGGCTAGGACTTGGGAGAACCAGATTCTAGTCCCCGTTCAGCCACGGAAGCTCACTGGGTGACTTTGGGCCAGTCACAGACTCTCAGCCAAACCTAACGCACAGGTTGTTGTTGTGAGGATAAAAATGGAGAGGAGGGGAATTATGTACGCTGCCTTGGGTTCCTTAAGAGAAAAGTGGTGGGATATAAATGCAATAAATAAATAAATACATTGATCAAATATAACTTGATAAAATATGCACTGATAAAATATAACTTCCTTATACAACTTGTCTGTATTTTTAATTCCTCATATTGAGATGAATGGCTCTCCTTAGCTCACAGGCTTCCTCCTCACAGGATGAGAATGAAAATAACCCAGAATGAGCCAGCAGCCACAGAGCCGAAGTAGGCATAAATCACTGAGCTTCTGTCTTACGCAATTCACAGTGGTTTGTGGGAGCCTTACCTTAAACGCTTCCTGTGTTAAAGCTGGCTTGGTAGGGACAGATAGAACATTCCACCCTCCTGCCCCAAATAGCTCTGCCTGAGGCTTTTCTTGGTTTCTGTGGCTTCAACTGATACCGCCGGAAGCCCTGTTTTTTAAAATGTTTTGCCATTTCTGAGAACACTAACAAAAGCCAAAGTTCTCAGAAGCTCCACTCAGCCGATGATTCTTGCTTCCATACTCCATGGCATATATGCCCACAAGGATGCAGAATATGCACCCATTTTTTCTCATGCTGCTTTTAACATTCATGTGTAAATACATTTTCCAGTAATCACAAACCTCCTCCACTTGGCATGCTGATCCTAGCCATTTTTGTTGGAGCAGGGCCAGTTCACGCCTCCGTTCTGCCTATGGGCAGTTTCTTACTCTCCACCCCCACTCCTTGCATGTGGCAATCCAATTGGAAAAGGGGCCATAGCAAGTAGAGGCTGGTGCCTCCAATTTCAGTGAGGCTGTAAATCCACTCCGGGTTTCAGTCAGAAGCAGCCATAAGTCTAAAGGGACTATCCAAAGTTCTGAACTTATTTTGAGGATAAGGTTCAATACCTTGGATAATCCCTTTAGAGCTCTAGCTGGTTCTGACTGAAACCCAGAGTGGATTCAAAGCCCCCAGAAATTGGATCCACCAGCCTCCACTGGCCATAGCTCCCTCACATAGCACATGCCTTGCATGTTGAAGGAAGGGCACAGGTTCAATCCTTGGCATTACCCAGTAGAAAGGCTCCTTCTGAAACCTTAGAGTCTTGCTGCCACCCAATGTAGACAATACTGAGCAAGATAGACTCATCAATCCTCAGGTTGGATTAGTTGCTTGAATGGTTTAATGTAAACAATTTTGCTTGTCACCCTTCAGCTAAGCTGCATGGCTTCATCTCGTAGTAAAAGACATGGTTGATCCAGCCACCATCAGTAGTGATGACTGGTGCCTGATCATGAGCAAAAAGCCTATGTAACTTGATGCTAATGGTGCTGCAATAGAAGCACAACATCATAGGTTGTGAGGTAGGGTAAATTCAGCAGTTGATAATTCCAGTGTAAGTACAGGCATATGACCAATTCATTATTTCTCTTTTGGGGGGGAGGGGGTTGAGCCTGGATATCCAAACAGAAAATACACACACAGGGTGTCAGTTGTAAATGGTGATTTTGCATTTAAATGACCACTTTCCTCTGAATTATGTGAGGAGGAGGTGGTGGGAAGGCATGTATATTGCAGAGAGCTGGTCATTTACATCTAAGTGTATCTTTCTCAGTTGATACACTGCACATGTATTTTATATTCAAGGAGCCAGACATAAATACAAAAGGTAAAATATGAATTTGTCCTCACTATTGCAGATCACAAATATGAGGATTTATTTAACGTTGGATGTGTCCCACTGAATGTGATATGCACAGCTTGGCTGAATGTTTGGTGTGCTCTTGCATTCAACTAAGAGATGGGATTTACAGTGCAGGATGCTACAGTTGCTGATGCAATACTCTCTCCACCACACCATCCTGCTGTTAAAGGAAACCACTTCTTTCACTGATTCCATTCTCTCCTGTATTGGAGCTGCAAGATCACACAGTACAGACTCCCACACACAATGGACCATAAAGTCTATTGCCTTCAAGCGCCATCTCCTAGCCTCTCCTAAAAACCAGAAATCAACTAAAACCCTTGACTTTTGTTTTCCTTTCCCGTTTTCTCCAAGGCACTGAAGTGCTTGGAACACATGCTCTTCCTTACTTTGCTGTAGGATATGCCATCAAACACGGACGTTATTTCAGCTGGAGAAGCCACTTCCACCACAATAGGGTGGGAGGAAAGCAAGGAGTCGTCCTTCAACACAGGGAGCAGATCTTCAATTAAAATTTGGTCCAGCTGTGTGGAGAAATATGAAAGCAAACTATTACAGGAAATTATTTGTTTTTGTTTATAACTGCACACATTTTGGATATGATCCAGCTTAAATGAAGGCCAGATGGCTTAATAGTGATTTGTACACCTTCACCCATAAAACCATGCCAAATGCCATATATTACCTAATCTATTTTACATCTCTTAGGCTGCAGTCCTAAATACCTTTATCTGGGAATAACTTCCTTTGTACTCAGTGGGGCTTACTTTTGAATAGACATGTCTAACATTGCACTGTATGCTTATGGGACAAACATGACCACAATTCTGCACTTGAAATGCTATTTCTATCTACATCTTTCACCGCAGTACTTCTAGGATGGGAGCATAATTTTCTTAGCCAACATCATTGCAAGCTTTTAGGAAGGCCCTGAAGAATTACTTGTTTTCTCTGGCATTTTCCTGATTATTTTTTAATGGGCTGTTCTGGGGTTTTAGCTGCAATTGAGTTTTAGATTTTATAGTGTCTAGCCTAGATGTTTTATTGCTGGTGTCTGTTGATTTTATTAAGTTTGGCTGCTTTATCATTGCATGGCTTCTTTCTTCTTTTTCTTTTTACTGCATGGTACTTCATTGTGTAAACCACCTTGAGAAGGTCCTTGTCTTAAAATCAAAACCTTTTACAAAATTTCCCTCCTCCCATACAACACACACACACACACACACACACACCTAAGAGCATAGCAAATTAATAAGATAACAGAGCATTGTGAAGATGTTCAAACAGAGTACACTGACCATGTATGTGGAGAGGAGGCAGCAAGCACTTCCCCTGGTCTATGTGCATTCAGTGTATCATCAGGGCAGAGAGAGAAACAACAAACATTCAAACTGTGCATGTGTTGGCTCCACAGGCTTTCTAGGCAGCAAGAAGCAGGTTTCACACATACAGTTTGTAGACACATGACAGCACACTGAATGCACACAGGCCAGTGCCTCCCTCCTGCTCATGTTGCTAATTTTAGCTTTGGAACTTGCTAGAAGATGGATTGAGAGCTCTGTAAAACAAACAAACAAACAAACAAAAAACACCCTGCACTTGTACTACAAGATGCAGTTTATTTTGTCCTTCCCATAACTGCATTTTGTGTTAGAGAAACATATGGCCTGTGTAATACGATTTTTTGATTAAAGAAACACAAAGCAGCTCATTTAAGATATTGTATCCTATGTTGGCAATGGCATTAAGTTGTATATCTATGTCAAACATGGGTCTTGCTTTGTTCCCGGAAGTAGTGGTGGGGTAAAGATTTCCTCTTGAATACTAGGGAGAAATATAACAAAAGTTTCAATATTATCTATTCATTTATTAAAGATGTATGCATCCCTTTCTGCAAGGAGCTAAGGGAGGTGCACATTATTCTCCCCCCCCCACCTTTCCCTCACAACAAGACTGAGAATGAGAAATGGAAGTTTAACTGACCCCAAACTAGGGTGACCATATGACAGCAAAAACCTGGATTTGTCAGGATATTTGGTAACAAATCCAGGAAGGGGGGGGGGAATTATGAAATTTGATGAAAAATCAGAATTTTTCCCATCCTCCCCAGCCAAAGGGCAACTGTACTTTAATGACAATTAACAAAAACACTTACAGCTCCACCATTTTTAAAGATAAAGTGATGAAACATGGCACCATGATAGATTTAAGGAAGGGCTTTAGCCATGCCAAATGTGAAGAAGATCCATTCATCCGTTGATTTTTAGAAAAAAAATTTAAAGTTTGAGGTTTAATTTCTTTTTTTAGGTCATTTTTAAGGTAAAGAGATGAAATTTGGCACCATGATAGTTCTCGGATAGAGCTTTAGCCTTGCCAATTTTGAAGCAAATCTGTTCATCCACTGATTTTTAGGGTGAAGTTGATTTCAGAGACATTGTTCCTTATTTCAGTGATTTTAACATTAAGATGTTATGTAGAACAGATTTGTCTTAATTGTGTGCTGTAAAATCAGATATGTGACCAAGGCTATGTTCAGGTGGGCCCCCTCCCCTTGGTGCTGGACATGCCCCCTGGGGCCAGACATGTTGGTGTGCATGCCCCCTTGGGAGCCAACTATGTTGCCCTCCTTTTTGGTTTCCAAAATAGGGTCACCCTACTCTAGGCTTGAACTCTGATCTTCTCAGGCTGGCACTTAACCACTACACCATACTGTCTCTGCATGAACTAGTAGCAAAATATATCTGGCCTATGCTGTCCCACTCCACCAGTTCCATATATAACTTGCAAGAAGGGGAAGCTATAGTTTGGTTTCTGTTGAACCTCAACTTCTAGGACCGAATAAGTCTTCCAGGGTTATAAAGCCCACCTCCTTGTATTGAAGTAGTATGAACTATACTTAATCAATACATAATGGATGTATCTTCTTTAAACCATATCTAAGACATGTTTCTGCAGTTGTTCTAGACAAGATGTTCCATTGAATTGGAATCATTAGTTTTCTAGTATTCAACTGCCAATCTCCTGTAGCCTTCCCCTCTCCTTCCTCTCGACCCTAAAATCCTAGCTCTTGTACTCTTTTCGTCGCCAGGTGAAGACCTTTTTATTCTCCCAGTATTTTAACAGTTAAATTAACTCAATTTTAATCCTTGCTGTTTTAAATTTGTATTTTAATCTGTATTAATTCCTGCTGCTTGGTTTTATTCTGGTTGTGTTTTTATATTGTATGTTATTCTGTGTTTTTAGATTGTGGCTTGTTTTATATTTTTAAAATGATTTAATGGTTTTAATTTTTGTGAACCACCCAGAGAGCTCGGCTATGGGGCGGTATAAAAATGCAATAAATAAATAATAATTAAATAAATAGAACTATCTTCTAATTTAGGCTGGTTTTTATTGGTGATCGTATTCTGCATCCAGCACAATGTAGCCACTTAATTCATGAAAAAGAAATAGACATCAGTAGGTTGGTAGCACATCATGACTTTACAAAACTGATTTTATTCTACACTTCACTCATAGTTTATTTTGTATTTTTGGGAAATCATTGTTACCGAAGTCCTTGGGGTTAAAATCTACACAACATAGTAATAAAGATGTCTCTGTCTGAAAATTCCAAATGACATAAATATATTAATATTTACCATTTGCCATGTTGGTTCTGTAGCATTTACACCCATGAACTCAAAGAAGCTGGCGAATCCTTCATTTAGCCATAAGTCATCCCACCAATCCATGGTCACAATATTTCCAAACCACTATTATAGGAATAATAATAATAATAATAATAATAATAACAATAATAATAATAGCAGTACAGTAGTACTACACAGAGAGCAGATCTATGTTAGCTTAACAAATGCATACATAATGAAGCTATTTAGCTTACCCCCATATCCTAATGCTGGGTCAAAATTAACATAAAGAAGGTTTCTTTATTTGGAAAATCCTTATTTTATTTTGTTTTGTTTTAAAAATAATACATTGGCAGGGTTCACACAACATGCTAAGCCATAATAGTTTATTTTCTGGTGGAACCCATGGTGGCTTTGTGTGTCATCTCATCCCACTCTTAGAACCCACATGAGTAACTCATCATGGCTTAATGTTATGTGAACCCAGTCATTGGGTGTATTCAGACAACACTTTAGACAACAGAAGGGTTAATAACACACTCACTGTGCATTATTTTGCCAGTGCGTACTACACAACATGTTGCCTCTCCCCCAGTCGTGCAGCTGAAAGTCCCGGCATCCTTCTGGGCTGCTGCTTCTTCCCCCTCCCCCCTCAATCCTCTGGCCATATCCCACCATGACTGCAAGTTCTGCGGCTGTATAGGAGTGGTCGGGGGGGTTTTGGCTGCTCCTACCCAGGAACTCTATAACCGAGTGGAATAGTACACGGAGAGGGGGTTCACGATACACGACACTTTAAGCAACGGATTTCAGGATAAACAACTGAGCAGCCCATTGCTTTTCTCCGTTGTTTAATTGCCCAAAATAGCATACTGTCAGTTGTGTGTGCATTGTGTGCTGCCCGCCATATGACACAATAATCAACACAACTGATTGTTGCCTCTTCCCCCCTCCGTTGATTATCATGTTGTCCGAACTAAGCCCTTATGTGTTACAGAACTCATCCTTAAGGACCAGGCTATCTGGCATGGCTCTGAAAAAGAAATCGGAAGCTTTCACTTCCATTTTCAATTGACCACAGTTTGTTGTGTCATCCAATCTTGACAAACTGGGGTTAATCTTAACATCAATTTGTTTGAAACTAGCCAATTACAAGTTATATGGTTTTATGAAACTGACTTATTTCAAGAAACTATAGTTAAGATTAATTACAGTTCAGGCTCAGACTTAATGCTAAAGTGTGGTTAATTGAAGTGGAATTGAAAGCTTCCAAACTCCTCATGACTAGGAGGAGGAATGTTCAAGGCCAGGGAGGTAGGGTTGTTCCATGGTTTATCATGATGTTGGAATGCAGCCATTTTGCATTGTTATTTCATAATTATTGTTATTTTATTAAGTCACCTTGAAAAAAATCTAATCGAAAGGTGGGATAGAAATGTTTTAGTTAAAAAGATATATATCACTGTTGCCATAATAATGCCAATGTTTAGGCAGCTTCTTTGTTTAATGTTAAGCTTGAAAATTTGATGGGGTCTTTCTGAAAATACACGTCATCACCTGAAAATGTATGCTTAAACATTTTGCGAGTTAAGTTTTAGACACCTGCTAAAAGTCACAAGATTTAGTCCATTTTGGTGCAACCTCAGTGAATTACCCATATTGCCAATGCTAATAGAAGGCACAGTTGGAGCTCAACCTGTTCATTGTGGTGAACAAGTGCTGCTGCCTTACTGTGATGTTATTGAAATGAGTATGGTGGTGACAAGAGTTTTCACATATTGATTTTCCTCTCGTCCTCCCATCGGAGAGGAAGGGTTATCAGAGAAGAGCTAGCATAGATAGGATCTCTTGCAATTTACCATGAGTTGCATAAGCAAAAATGAATACTGGAAACTGAGGACTCATCACAGTCCCCAAGAATAAATATCTAGCAAGCAAAGTAATGTTGAAGGATGTAAATGAGAAAAAATAAATATCTGAAGCATATTCCAGTATTTTGGAGCTTTAAAAGTGATCCATTTCTTTTGCAACCCAGAAGTAAACTTACTGAGAATCTCACGGAGGAAGATTTATGGGATAAGTGAATTATTGTTATTTTTTGCATACAATATCATCTTTCAGTGTCTTGTTGATAAAATAGTTTGTAAACTGTACCTGGTGAACAAGTTCGTGGGCAACTACAGCTGCTACTCTTTGCTTGTTTGATGCAGCTGATTCTGTTGGATCATATAGGAGATTAGTTTCTCTGTACGTGATCAATCCCCAGTTCTCCATGGCACCGGTGCCAAAATCTGGAATGGCTATTTTGTCTATGGGAGAGGAGGAAGAGAGATATTATTAACCTATGTGCTGAAGCCCTTTCATCTCCCTCCCATCATGAAATAGCTACCTGTCCAAGAACTGACATTAGATGCTTGGGCCTTGGTAGCTTTGGAATCCAGTCCCAGGCTGCTGAAATGTCAAGATGCTGCTGCTGAACTGATTCCCTCTGCTCTCAACTTCACATTCTTGTTAAGAGCATTTCTACACCAGGCTAAAATCCTGCAGCTTCACCAGGGCTTCTGTTTCTGGATTTTGCGGGATTAGATCGGCTCCTTTCCATGTGGTTTTCCCCTTCCCCCCTTTTCTATATATTTTATTATAAAGCCACAAGATGACGCTGTACAATTATTTGTGATAAACGGGCATTTCATTAGTACATGAGAAATTTATGGTGGGAGGAGGGAAAATGCTGGACTTTCATCATAATGGAAAACAATGTGATAAAGTTAGTAAAGAGTGGGAGGTGCTCTGGCAGATGGAGACGTCATGTATTGGACCCACAAACTTCTGCGAGTGACCAGTAAATGCCTCATGTAGTAACAGCCTAAGGCAGTGTGGGTACAACTATGATGGACATATTAGAGAGTTTATAGCAGAAGTGCAGAATCTCAGGCCCTGGGGGCAAATCCAACCCTTCTTGGCTTCCAATCTGGCCCTCTGGGGTACCACAGATGGCCAAACACCCTTCCCCTGATCTCACCACCTTTACCCTAATCACCAATCATTTGGTGGCTTCCTGATGTTTCTGCAGGATTTTCCCCCATTCTAAAAGGCTGAAATGCCTGTCTTAAAGCAAAGTTACTGGCAGCAAGAATCTAGGTTAAAATGTGCTGATATTTGTGGCCCTGCACCTTTTGAGAGTTTCTCCAAAATGGGATTTGGCCCTTGGGCTGAAAGAGCTTCAGCAGTCTTGGCTTGTAGGAGTGATGGCATGGAAACCTGGCATTTGGGAGGGGAACCGTGATGTTCTTGGGATAGTCCCTGGCTGTGTCTATTCCCAGCCAATACATGAGATGTAAGTGGAGTTATCTTTACATTGGATTGCGCCCAGCAGGAAGAGGCAGAGAGAGACAGAGGGGCTGTGTAAACTCATGGAAAGCCCCAGGATGGGTATGCGGTACCACTATTTACATTATACGATGCAGAAGCCACTACACAACCACCCTGGGGCTTTCTGGCGAAGCTGCAAAGAAAAGATGTCAGGGAGTTACCCCAACTTTTTTCTAAGGAGCAAGGCGAGAACAGCACATCCACCATCTATCCTTGCTCTGGATTCACAATGGAGGCGTGGCCAGGCAGATGGTGACCTCTGATTGGTTGGTGTCCACCAGTGCAGGGGGTGGGCCCTGTGAGACAATTGGCCACGAAAAGCCTGCGCTGCCTCGTCAGTGGGGATTCCTCACTGCCATCCTGCACCAGCGGTATTGTGGGGTTTGGCAATAGAGTGGTGCCAGCTTGGCGCCATGATGACAGACCCAGAGAGAGAGACAGAGAGTGAGAAAAGTAGGCACTAACTCAAGAGGCAAGAAGGGAAACAAGACAGAAAGAATAAAAGCAACCTTACTCTCCAGTGGTACCTATTTCACTGGTACAGTATGTATGCAGGTTGTGGCATGTTATCATGAGGCTCCTCCCAAAACTGAAGCTTGCCTGGCACCTGGACCTAATTGCCTGGCCAGCACGATAACGTGGTGAGGCTGCTTAGAGCCTCTAGCTGAAGTGGAACATGTTGTTGGCTCCCTCTTCCTGGTAATATCATCAGTGCTGGCTCCAGGTTTTTGACAGCCTTCAATGGGGCAAGTACCTTCTAATCACCATTGTCACCAGCTGCTATTGCTCCTCCTCCTCATCATTGTTACCACTTTCTTGCTCAGCAGGCAAAGAGCCAGAGAACAAGTCAGCAGTGGCATCTGCTGCTTCTCCTTCTCACCACCATTGTTGTCTGGGCCAAAGAGAGAGTTAGAGCAACAAGCAGGTTGCAATGGTAAAGAGGAGGAGCAAGCCTAGAGGCTTAAGCTGGAATGTGAGCCCTCGATGTCCAACCATGCTGACCCTTGACGCTGGCTCCTTGTTCAGATGATATAAAACACAGGCCTAATCTACACCAAGCAGGATATTGCACTATGAAAGTGGAATGAAAGCAGTATCTAAAAGGTAGGAGCCACACCAAGCAAGATATAGCGGTATATGGTATGTCTCTATGGTCCCCAACAGTTGTCAGTGCACTTCAATACCACTATAAACCAGTAGTGTGGCTCCTGCATTTTAGATACCACTTTCATAGTGCAAAATCCTGCTTGGTATAGATTAGGCCACAGTCTCTATTTTCCTCAGTCAAATGTAGGAGGATATGGAAGTATAGCATCCTACAAAGTGACCCACAGCTTCTAGTATAGTAGGCACTTGGTAAGCTAAATGCCCCCTCCTCCCCAAACACACACACAGGGGATACTTTCTGCCTTCTTGGTAATGCCAAACTAATCTCTTCAATGGCTTCCTGTGATTAGGTTCTAAAAGGATTTTGTAAATGGAGCTAAGAAATAATTATTGGCAAATTAAGTAAAATAAATCCCCATGTAATGAACAACATCTGCTTCTGCTCACCACAACATGTAGAGTCATATCTTCATGGCTGACAATCAATACCAACTTAAATGAGAATTATGGACTCTGGGTTCCTCAGAGAAACCTAACAACACTGCTACTTAACCTAGAATAAAACTCAAATTGATTCCAAGATAGGCAAAGCTAAAGCATGACCCACTGGCTAAAAAAAACTGATATCACTGTTTTCTGTTTATTTTCAGAAAGAATGGTCCTCTCAGCAGACAGCTGACATTAATTTTCGCCTAATATATTTAGATTTATTGATCTTGAAACTTGAGTCCTTGACATATGGAGGGCACCAGGTTGGGGAAGGCTGGCATAGACAATACCAGGCTAGATGGACAAGAGTCTGACCATAAGGCAACTTCCTTTGTTCTTGCCATCTAAAAGTGCCAGTTTGTGTCATTACTCCCATATCCATTTATGCTTCTGCTGAAACCAGGGGTTTCATCAGATTGGAATCTGTTTACAACAGTCCACATCAGGTTGTGCATAGCGTATATTCTTTCATCGCTTATGTTACCATGGCTTCCCATTATTTCAAGCCAGGACATTCTTAATTAGCAGGCCTGGCACCACACTTTGGTACCACCACTGTGCCTTGTGCTTTCATCACCTGACATCAATGTCAGGGATCTAAGATGGTGGCCGCCTGCTGTGGATGGGAACCAAGTGGCAGATCAACTTCCATCCAAATGTGCTCTGTAAATTTAGCTGTGCTAGCACCATCCAGGTAAGTACATCCGGAGTGGGCTGTAGGCTGACCATATGAAAAGGAGGACAGGGCTCCTTTTCATATGGTCAGCCTAGTGTCTGGCCATGGCAACAAAGTCAGTAGCTGCTGGAGAGGGAGGAAGAGAATGACTGCTGTGGGGGCAGCAACACTGGGTGGGGGCCTAAGAGTGATGGTGGCCCCATTGTTGGGGTGAGCAGGGTTGGCAATGGGCCTCCCTGAGCCCCAGAGTAGGGTGACCAGATAAAATCCAGGTCAGGGCTCATGTAACTTTAACAGTTGTAGAGAAAAGGGAATTTCAGCCAGTGTCACTTGTATGCAATTAGTTCTTGGTGAAATTCCCTCTTCATCACAACTGTTAAAGTTGCAGGGGCCCTGCCTTCTTTTGTATATGGTCACTCTAGTATAGTGCCTGCACCTTTACCTGTTGTGATGAAGAGGGAATTTCACCAGGAACTAATTGCATACAAATGACACTGGCTGAAATCCCCTTTTCTCTACAACTGTTAAAGTTACAGGAGCCCTGACCAGGATTTTATCTGGTCAGCCTACCCCAGAGCCCTTAGTAGGTGCCTGAACATGCCAATCTCTGATGCCAGCTCTGTACATTCGCTATGCTGGCACAGACATTTAAATTCAGCTGCCAGAACAAAGGCAGCAAATTACCTTAACTGAGAATGAACCAAACCTACAAACAACCCATAGCTCAGCATTAAAGCTCATAGTGAAGTAATATGGTGTATGCAGAAGGTCTAGGTCTAGGTTCAGTTGTCACCACATTCAGTTCAAAGGGTTGGGAAGAAAAGCAAGCCAGGAATGCTGCTGCCTGTCTGAGTAGGCTGCATGGACCAGTGATCTAAATCAGTTTGAGGCAGCTTTGTATGCCCATCAAAGTACACAAATGCATCTTTCAGAACAGGGGCACAATTTCAATATACACTCAGCAGTTCAATGCCCCTGTTTCAAACATCACCCTTGCATATACTTTTTAAATGACTTTTGGACTGGAAACAAACTTATGACAGCCAATTAAGCAATGAGGAACAGAAATCGTTATTATGTTACCCAGCTTGGGAAGAGAATAGTTCATGTTGAAGTAATCTTCAAAGAAATCAAATATAATTTTAGTCACATCCGCTGCATATTGTGCTGTCTTCACTTGTTGCGGCTGGGTATAAATGCGGAGCTGTAAAACAAAGCAGAGAAGTTATCAGAGATATTTCTAGCTGAACACAATCTTTGTTTAGCACTAGGATACCTTTTAGGGTAATTCACAAAGCTGTAAGGATTTGCTGTTCTGCCTGGGAAGGCAGGACATTTTTGCAGGAAGCATCTTCTCAAAATCACTTATTTAAGTGGGGCTATTAATTGTATCCAGTCTGTTTATGGACAAAAGACACTTTGTTCTTTCTCTAGAGAGCATTTGGAGTCTGACTGGGGCAAGACTTATATCAACTTTCTCCCACTGGTGTACTTTCTCCCACAACACATCTGGAAGTCACCAGGTTGGGAAAGGTTATCGGTTCATTATTATCATCCTTTTTAATTAGGAAAATATTCTAGGGAGATTACCTAGTAAATGTGTGTTCAAAATATAAAACAGAGAGCCCATGTCTACAGACTCAACCCCCTTGATTCACTTCCTAGTCAGGTACTATACATTTTTCTCCTGCTCCCACCAGGAGCAACCACTTCCTTAGATCTCCTATATGGCTTCCACCACTGGCAGCTTCATGACTTTGCTTCTTTCAAGTCCATCAGGGGTGGCTGCTGCCCCTGCTAAGCAGCCCTCTCCCAGAAGTTGGGGCTGCTACTGGATCATCAGTGTGCGATGCACTTTACAGAGGTCAAGAGGACAGGCCCCTGCCTCAAGGGGCTTACAGTCTAAAATTCAAAATAGGGGGAACAACGGAGGAAGCAGAGGAAAGTGGAGGTACGGATGAACAGGGAAGAAACATGTGGTTATTTCAGGTTACCTTTCCCTGCAGTAGGGCATCGGAACAAATGGGTGTGCAAAAGACTTCATGGAAATGGTGGATTCTGAGGAGGGATTTTGAGGAAATAGGAGAGGTAGCAGCCCACAGGTGTTCTGGGAGGCAGTTCCAATGGCATTCTGGCCGACAAGAAAGAAAGGGAGGTGTTGTTTGAAGGGGCAGGAGACCTTCATATGTTGGAACTGGAGGAATAAAGACCATGGACAGGGATGTAACTGGATATGAGAGCAGAGAGATGAAGGTCATGAACAGCAAGGCTATGGATGGCAATGAAGGAAAGGACAAGGAGCCTGTCCAGGAGCAGACAGGAAGCCAGTGTCTGGATTTAAGAAGGGGTATCATGTGATCAGAGTAATGAGAGAAGTGAATGATATTAGCAGCAGAATGCTGAACATATGTGTGAGGAAACAACTGCAGTAGTCTAGGTGAGAGATGACCAGGTTTAAGCCAAAGAGACAGGGGAAGGGCAATAGTTTTGCAATGTTGTAAAGGGAGAAGCAACACAACTTGGCCACAGACTAAATATCGGGACAAAAGAGAGAGAGAAGAGACAAAGATAAAGCTGCGATCATGTGCTTCTTTGGCAGGCCAGATGATAGCATTCTTGATGATAAGGAAGCCGGAAAATGGGGAGAGGAAGAGTTGGGAAGAAAGATGAGAAGTTCAGTCTTCAGTCATGGGGCAGGGTTTCCCCTTCAAGTATCTCACACTGGGGGGTTGCTGTATGGATGGCAAAGTTCCCTCTCTTGTCCCTGTTACTAGCTCACACATACTCTGCTCTTGATGATGCATTGAGAATTGAAGTTTAGACTTTCCCATCACTTCAAATAGTTGTCTCCGAGGATTCTTTCATTTGCTGATGCTCTCACAGACCCCCCGGATCGGATCGGGACCCAGATCGGGACCTCCAATTTTGTCATGGATCGGTTCAGACAAAATCGGAGGCCCCCCGGACTGGATTGAGTCCGATCCCGATCCAAAAATCGTAAATTTTTGGATCGGCCGCCATTTTTTTCCCCATAGACTTGCATTGCAATGCAAGTCTATGAGGAAAAAATGGCGGCGGGTGGGTGAGGGGGGGCCTAACTCCCTCCCCCCCGGGGCTGTCCGCTGTGGACAGCCCCGGCAGGTAAACCCCCTCCCCCGCGCTCCCTACCCTCCCTGGGGCCGTCCGCTTCCATCCGCTGGCGCCCCCGGGTGCCCGCGGATAGAAGCGGACGGCTCCAGGGGGGGTAAGCCCCCTTCCCCGCCACTGCTTACCTTTTAGGGCCATTCGCTCCCGTCCAGCGCCGGCAGCTACTGCCAGCCAGCTTTGCGGCTTGCTCTAGAGTAGGGCGCCGGGTGATCACCCGGCGCGCCACCCTGCAGCAGGCCGCGGAGCCCACTGGTAGTAGCCGCCGGCGCTGGACAGGAGCGGACGGGCCGGAAAGGTAAGCACCCCCCTCCTCCTCCCCCCCCCGCTGTCCACTTTCATCGGCGGGCGCCCGCTGGCGCCCACCAATGGAAGCGGCGGTGGGCGCCAGTGGGCGCCAGTGGCGCCGCCGATCCGCCGATCCGCCGAACCGGTTCGGAGCCTTTTCGGATCGGTTCGGACTGGATCAGCGGAGCCAGCTGTTGGATCGGAAATCGGATAATTTAGCCGATTTCCCACTGGACCGGACTCGGATCGTGGATCGGGTCCGATCCAGTGCACATCCCTACTGCATTTAGTATGAGCACCACCCAAGTGTAAATTATATCAAGGAAGCCACAGGTGTTATTAAGTGCTCTGCTGAGTCCAAAGCACCTTGAACTCTGTGAGAGTCTTTTCACTGCTTTAGATGACAGCATGAAACCTCTTCTGCCATTGCAGCCCTCACCAAATAGCTTGCATAAGTAATTCTCATGTTTTCAGAAGCAGTACCAGCGAAATAAAATAACCTAAGCCTGCTCCATTAGGTTCTGCTGTGCATTAATAAGGTGTTACTGGAACCAGAGTTCGTGCCTCTACCGTTACACTATGGGTATTTGGATTCAGGAAGTTCCAGTTCTGAGGGCAAGAAAAACATAAGGTCAGGAGTCCATAAATGGTCTCCATAGCTTGCATTCATCACTTCTCTGATGAGTGTACAATCATAGAATCCAAGAGCTGGAAGGGACCTTAGAAATCAACGAGTCCAACACCGAGCTTGGTGCAGGATGCACAATACACATATGGCACCCTTCCCCAATCTGGTGCCCTTCAGATGTCTTGAACTTCCATCAGCCCTAGCCAACATGGCCAATGGTCTGGAATGCTGGGAGCTGTGTTCCAAAACATCTAGAGGACACCAGGCTAGGGAAAATAGTGTTTACAGTACCCCACCTTCTACTTGAATACCTCCAGCAAAGGAGAACCCACTGCTAGGCTTGGCATCAGTAGCTGGCATGGGTGGGCAGCTTCTCAGGGCTCAAAAGTTCAGAACAGCCCCTTCCTGTCCCTACCGGAGCCACCACCATCTTCCTCCTCACTCTCCCAGATAGCCCAGTGACGAAAGGAAGCACACATAACTTGTGTGCTATCAAGTTTTGTATCTACTTCAGTTTTTTTCATTGAAACATGTATGGCGCCCCATCAGACCTTCAACAAATATCCTGGGTATGTTGTCTACCTGAAACAACAGAACTGGAAGGGAGGTCAAGCACTTTCCAGGCTACAATTGTCTAGTGGACAGTGCAATTGGCTTGGTGGTGCAAACTCTATTTCAAGCATAATCTTTGGCTGAAACTTTCTTCCAAGTTTATTCCTGATTATATTGTCCATAAGCCCCAAATGCATTCTGATTTCACAGTTTTTTTCAGAGAGTATGTGTGTGTTTGGGCCAGATAATTCTAATGCTGAAAACACAAAGAACTAGGAGTCTGCTTCCCACTCCCACTAATGACTAGATGACCTTTTGGTTTTATCTTTAAATGAGCAATTAAGTAAACAGGCACAACGAGGAGAAAAATTAAGGCTATTTTGTCACTTTGTTCACATCTTTGGATGATCTGCAGCTTGGCTGCAGCTATCTTTTTCAAAAGTATAACATAATCACATAATTACAGAAGAATATTAAGTTTGAGAGCTACAAAATCCTTACTAAATCTGCCTTTAGGGCATGTTCCCTTGGAATATTGGGGAGAAACTGCTGTTCAGCAAAATTATGCAGCAAAAGAAATGACTTCATTTGCTGATAAGGAAACTGAGGCATAGGATTGGGTAACTTGTTAAGGAAGCTTATCCAGAAAGGAGCCAATGATAGATCTCAAAGTCAAGCTAAGCAATTCAAATGAAACATTGCAATTTAATGGGAGTCTCACCATTGGCTTTAGTAGATTTCCTAGCTGGACCCTTAGTCATTAGACTACAGCTCTGTTCAAGCATTCAGCAACTGATCCAATGAGGGAGAGGGTTGGGGATACACTCATTGAGCCTGCCCCTTCCATTGTGTGCTCACATCCTAACCCCACAGCTCTCTTCTTGGGTAGCCCTCCCACTGTGGTTTAGAATCCTGGATGAACAGGGTTCTAAATTGGGCAGTAGTCCATATGAGTACAACAGGTTTCCTGCTGCAGACCTTCAGCCTCCAACACATGGAGGGCATCATGGGATGTGATGGAAGGGATGGGACCAGTTGACATAACTCCACTCTCCCCTTACACTATTCTAATTGTGTGAGGGCTAGAGTGCCGGCATAGGGTACTGTATCATCCAGAATTATACCTATCCCTTAGGAAAACAAAGTGGTCGCCAAACCATTTGGGCCCAGTGATTTGGGTTTTTGAAGGAGTATTGTATGCCCCAATGGTGCATGCTCCATCTTCCAACACCCATGAATTACTGCAAATGTCTGCAAAGTATATTTTTGCATGTATACATGTATCTGCAAAAGATTTCCATATTCTGATGATGTGGAAACCTCCACACATATAACAGAATGTATGTATCAAGGCTTTGTGGATATTCACATCAATGTGCAGACATCAGTGGCAAGATGTGCAACATGATAGGCCCAACACCACTATCTGCAGGAGCATTAATTCTCATGGTCAATGAATGCATGAGCACCAGTGTCTGATAAGGGTTCTGATCTTGCACTGAAATGAGGTTTGTTTGGTTTTTTTAAAAAAAGAATGAATCCACTATCAAGAGAATAACATGAAAGCATTCAGAAACTATTTCACATCAACTTCTGCAGAGGAGAATTTTCTGGAGAATTTTTGGGAAACGACTTACTTTCAGCACTACGTGGTAGTGTGCATGCGTTGTATGTAGAAGGCCCCAGCTTCAGTCTTTGGGGTTTAAGGCTGAAGCAGATGTAGGCAACCTGATAACTTTCAGACAATTTGGACTTCAACTACCATAAATCATCACCATAGGACTGGTGGGAATTGTAGTTCAACACATCTAAAGGGTGGTGGTAGTGGTTGTGAATCAGTGAAAAGCAAAAGCTGGAAATCTGTACTGTGATGAGGAACAAAGATCTTGGCAAGCATTGTATCCTAGGGATTGTGAAAGGTTACAGAGCTAGAAGGCCTATTTATTGGGCTGGGACATGGACATAGTGAAAACCTCAATGATGTTTTAACCTTCTCAAGCCAAAGTCTAGGCTGAGAGATATGTAGTTCTCTTGGGGATTGCCAGGGTGCAAAACTTGGTTTGGGGAGGAGGGAGTTCACACAAAGAGAAGAGATAGGGATTGTGCTCCTGGCCCCACCCTTGATGACATTGCACCCTGTTGATCTGACCCCCAACTTCCATTCAAAGAGTCAAAGGGATCAATGGTATTCCCTCCTCCATGGTCCACTCTGCATCTGGGGAGGATGTCTGAAAGGAGTTTTAGGCTGCTATCCAATAGGTACTCCCCTGGAAGTAAGTCCTATTTAATTCAATGAGACTTACTTCTAAGGAGACACGGCTATAGATTTGGACTGTAAATTGCATTGGAATAAATTAGTCACAACTAAATTCAATCCCGTTGTGTTCAATGAAGAACAATTGTCACAATTAACTATGCCCAAATTAAGATTCAACCTAGACCCAAGTTTTTTTAAAAAATAATAATAATGGGAACAGGCCTTTCTAAATAGGGTTTCTATTCACCTGCACTATACTAAAACTGGTGGGGGGGGATGACAAACTATCATAACATGCTATTTAATAAAACTCATTGCTTTGTTTTCATTCTGCAAAGCACAGCATCATTGAAAAACATGGCAGAAATTTCTTAACAGTCAACAGAAGACTTACAGGAACTCCTCGTAATGACGTTCTTTCTGTGTATTCAAACTGGTGCACTGCCCAAGCCACCAAGTAAGTGCTCATTGGGACAGACTTTTTGAACGTTGTCTGAGTCCAACCATTACCCAATTCAATTGATTCCTGGGGGGGAAAATGTGGGGAAATAATGACACATGGTATGTTCTTCAACACTGTAAAGTACTGCTAAAGGAAAGCACTGTTATGTAAACAAGTAAAGCACTGAAATATTTTATGATATCTGAATGTGCAGGATAGGAGCAAGAAAAAAAGGGTTGGTTGCTTTGTTTTCTGCACATATAATTGGTCCCTTTTCAGTGTCTATGCTCTTGAAGTAGATCCCCCCCCCCCAAGTTTCAAATTCTGACATTTCAAAGGGACCCATAACTGTGTGGTTTACATTCAATGGTCTACTTCTGTAAGCTGGTTCTTCTAATGGCCATGAAGGCATTCCAGTTGTTGGAGAAGTAAATCATGTGCATCTTTTCTTCAGTTAGTTCTGGGGGAAAACATGGATGAAAGGTGGACTACTTAGAGCAGTATGACAATGGAACCAATTATCTAGGGAGGTCATGGGCTCTCCTACATTAGAGGCATTCAAGAGGTAGATGGACACCCATCTGTCAGGTATGCTTTAAGGTGGAATCTTGCACTGAACAGGGGGTTGGACTCGATGGCCTTAGAGGCCCCTTCCAACCGTACTATTCTATGATTCTACTTTTTCACTGACTTTAATGTCATAAAGGGATAAGCTAATTTAGACAAGAAACAGTCCACTCTTTAAGATTAATAAGTGGGAAAATTTAGAGGCATCACTGAAAGACAATGGGTTGGATCAAAATTCTGCACTCTCTGGATGAAAGTGCTCTTTGCGTTCATGGGAGGCCTCTGGTCCAGTGGAGGAATTCAGCTGGCAAAAACAGGGGAAAGTAATATTTGTCCATTCCTGCCCCCCTGCAGTCTTCTATGCCCTCCCCTCAGTTTTAATACAGAGGATTGAGGGAACCTCCACAACAGCAAAGGAAGTGATAGTGTGGCACACACTGGAGGGGAAATTGGCAAAGATCACCCATCCTCCTCTTCCTCTGATGGGAGCATTCTAAATGGAACTCTGCTCAAAGAATGTTTCCACTGGCAGAAAAGAAGCTGGACCCAACTTTATAGGTACAATTTTACTTCATAACGTTTTGGTAGAACTTCCATCTGAAAATCTGCTCAATAGAAGCCATACTTTACTGCATCCATAAACAATTTCATCTTGGGCTCCACTGACCCAATAGATTTTGATTTTTCTTATTTAAAATTATACTAACGTTTCAGGTAGATCTGAGACAAGTGCTGTAATCATTTCTACCCACCTCCCTTCCTCTGAAATGTTACATACACATTTGCCTGCCATTTCCATAATGTAAAATAGAAAACAACGCTGTATATGTGCTTACTACATAGGCATCTAGTATGTTTGTGGTCCCCATAAAACCAAACACTCTGAACATTAAATGCACGATCTGAATGTCATATCTGAGGGATTTCAGCCATTGATTTGCCATAGTTCTTCATAACATAATCTGAAGCTGATATTGTGATAGTTTAGCTGAACTGATGTTTCTGCCAGTGCATGGCTTACTGGATGGCATTCATTATGTAGCACCAGTGAGATCATCTGGGGCTGCTTAATTTTTTTTTAACTTACTCCCTCCCTTAGAAGAATATAAAATAGGTAATCTGAGAAAATTGTGGTAAGAATGTCTCTCTCTCTCTCTCTCTCTCTCTCTCTCTCTGTCAGGTTGTTAAACTTATCATTGTATATGACACATATGTTGCTGGACCGCAACTCCCATAACCCCACACTATTGGCTATTCTGGCTAGGGCTGATGGGAATTGTAGTCCAACAAAATCTGGAGGGCCAGATGTTCTCCATTTCTTGTGAAGAAGATAATACTAGGAATAGCCACAGAACTTTAACCAGAACGTAAAATGGTGCGAACTCTATGAACAGATATTTGCCACACTCTAGTGCATACTTCTATGCACATGTCCCATTGAAATAAATGGGATCTATTCTGCACAAGAGTGCACAGATTTTGGTTGTTTAGATTGTGACATGTCCAGCCATCTTACCGTAAAAAGGACATCTGTACTTTAGCAATAATATAGATGATAGTGATGTGTTATAATTCTGTGTCTTTCCTCTTTCTCTTCTGTTACAGTAATATACAATATCTAGAACTTTAAATGGAAATTGATGTTTATATGAAACATCTTGGTGAATGTCTTGAGCCAGACATTTGTGTAGTTGGAATTTGCATTTTCATTGTGCGCTTAATTTGAAATTTGTGAACCATTCATTCAAAGTGATGTGTTGGCTTTGACTTTCAATTAGGCTATTCATTGGAAATTCCTTTGGCTGTGATCCACAATACTTTCTTCCGCTGCAAATCCAAGAGGCAGTGAACTTATGTGACTGGCTTCTATAGAAGACTTGGAATTTGAGCCAGGGGAGCTAAAAATAATCATTTGTGAACCTATGAACTGTGTTTAGAAAAGGGGTTTTGACAAACATTCACATCTATGATTCAACAAATATGGAACATATTCCCTAAACATATGCCCTAAATATCAAGTAATTCTTAATATCCAGTAATTCCTCTAATAGGCTATAATTCACTCCACCAAAGTACTCTTGGAGAAGCACTAAAGCAGGTCCTGAGTTCCACAATGGTTCTGAGTAAGGATGTCAGGGGTCACATGCCAGCAGTAGCTCAAGCCACAGCCCAAAGTGATCAGAGCCACACCCACTTTCATGCTCAAACCACATTCACACACCTGCACACCATTCATTCACACACAGTGCTTTTTCAGGAACTGCTGCTTCAAAGTTCTCCAGGTGCCTTGACATGATGGCTCCTGACTTGGTTTTGCTCATGCCTTGCCATCTCCATCTGGAAGAGTGAGGGACAAGCAAAACCAACTAAGCCACCATCTCAGCCAGCTTTACTCATCCCTCACCTTTCCCAATGGAATGGACAATTCAGGTGCCTTGAGAAGGTGGCTCCCAATGGAGCTGACTCCTCTCTCTCTTCTACAAGTAGTGGGGCTTCAGAGAGGGAGGGGCCTCAGAGGGTTGGAGGGGAGACCTGGCAAGGTCTTTCTGGCCACAGGCTGGAAGTTCTCCATCCCTGCACTAATGGATTGCTCCAGAACAAGTGATTTGTTGATAACTGCTACCAGGTTGATAGATCATACAAACAGTAACAAAGACATTAGATGGCAGAATGCATACCTCCATTGGCATGTTTGATAGAGCTTGATATGAGCTTTCATGGATAATAGATATGTTATACGTCGCCTTTTTGTTAGGTTCATCAAAGCAAGGAAACGATTTCCGCGCATCTGTTGGCTCATGGTCAGTGGCTGCTATGCTCCTTTTGAAATAAATGAGATAGTTGCATTAAACCATTATTTCCAAATGGATATATATTAAGAATCAAGAAAGTAAAACAAATCCTTCGTCTGAAATAAATAACAGGAAGTGAGAATCTAATCCCTATCCCTCAACATCTCAATAATCTAAAGACATTATTTTACAAAGTAAGTATATCCAATTGCTTTGCTATGCATCCAATTTGCTTCTTATCCTGCATTTACCACACCACATTTCAACCTATTTTTAGCATCTTTATGGTGATACCATAAATGTGGATTGAGCTAAGAGCAGGTCATATACTGAACTAACCTTAGTGATCTTCTCTATTTTTCAAGCAGGAGCCACTTTGGCTCCAGGAACTACCACTGAAGATACTTGAGGGTCTGCCCAGTGCACCACTGCAGCTAGCCAATCATGTTGCTCTTTGTCTCGTGGCCTCCTTCCCCACCACAGCTAATTGGCTGATTGCTCCTGCATTCTCCTCTTCCTTCTCCCACCACACCAGCCACCTTACAGGTGATGAGTGGCAGGTTTCCTGACTCCCCAACCCTGAAGCATCCTTTGGTAGCCCAGATCACAGCAGCTGGCCCACCACCAAAGCAAACAAAAAGGCAAAGCTACAGAGCCCCTGCTGAGAGTGAGCAGCTACTGTAAAGACAGAGGGAGGACACACTTGAAGTTATCAGGAACCACAAGTGACCCTCAGGTTTTGCAATGAAGGATGCTGTTAGAAGAACTGTTTCAACAGGGTGTGCTGTTCCCTTTCAATACACATTCTCAGCAGGCCTATTTGGTCATGAGAATTATACCTTTTTAGCAAACATATGAATCTCTATTATTTGGGCCTACATCACAGCCTTTATAGAAACAGGCAGCTTTTACAAGGAAGGCTAGATTTTTATTCCAGATATGTGATTTATGGGTGATGTATGGCTTTAAGCAGCTTGTCAAAAGCTGCCTGGAAACTGTACATTCATAACAAGGGCATTAATCACTCTGAGATAACCTTGCACATCTACCTTTCATTGTTCATAGGACAGAGTATAATGGCAATCTCGAATGGTTTCGAATATTGATTGGATACACCAAAATAAAATTGATATGGAGCACCACTGGTAAAAAATGGTATGGTGATGTGTACCTTAACAACTGGTAACAAAACATCTTACCTGCACAAAATGTAAATCACTAAGGGAAACAGGGTCATTAAAATTGTTGCCATGTTTTACATAAAGTATCAGTTCCTTAAATGGAATTGTGCTCTTCTTATCAACATCGTGCTCAGTGATAGAGCATGATTGATGGGAAAGTACAACTCCTTTGTCTCTTCAATTAATTTAAAATGCTTGCAGTTTTCCAACTATATGTCTACAAATACTGTTATAGAACAGTAAGGTGTTCCCCCCCTTTTTGAAAAGAAAAAAGTAATTAAGAGTGAGGATCATAACTTGTAACATTCCTGAAGTTCTATAAGTTATCACGACAGTCGATTTGTCAATGTTCTAGTTTGTCCTTGGAAGTACCTTAAATGCTTAACTGATCATAAAACACTCATAGTGGCATCTTGAAACCTGAACAACAGCATCTAGCTAGGGTTTGGATTGTTTATCAGCGAGATGGTGGGAATGTACTGGAATATGTGGCCATAGAGCCGTCCAGTCCTGGAAGGGTGAGCACACTCTGAAGTATGGAGGAAGCAGGCAAGGCAGAGGTTTAGCACACATAGCAGGAGCAGGGGACAGAAGGGAAATAAGGTCACAGGTCATAAAGCAAGAGCGGCCAAAGCCAGGTCCTTCAGTACCTTGGACAGGTCCAACAAAGAGATAACTGGCTGAACCTATCCCAGATGAATTCACTATTTCCATGGATAATAACAAACTCAGCCATGTAAACACGGCTGAGAGTTGTCCTTGGAAACCAACTTCCTTCCTGACTGGTTATTTTTGCGTGGCCTCTCACAGAAACACTCCAACCATCAGCAACATGTTTACTTGCACAACAAAATAAAAGAACTGTACAAACTACAATAACCCAAATCCAATCTGATGAGAGTAAGAGAAAACTCTAATAGCATCACAATTTAGCATAAGCAATAAAACAGTTAATCTAACCAACTTGATGCATGCACAGAATTAGCATTTTTTAAAGACTGCACATGCTCAGAAGCATGCCATCAGTTCTGAACTCAATAGCAAATTTATACAACACTGGTACAGGCTCGTGGCAAGGTGAGGGTTTTGAATGGATGAAATTCGACCAGAGAGCTGACTAATTACAAAATTTGGTGGCATCACTAGCTCTGACAAGGGCTGAATGAATGACCATCTGAGCTCTTATTTGGCCCCTCAGCCTGATTGCACCTCCCAGTCCCAGTCCCCTTGTTGGAGAATGGAAATTCTTAAAGGGACAGGCCTCTGGGATGGACCCTGGCACTCTGCCACCTCTTTATTACATTGGTGCGCCATCTGCAGTGGTGAGTAACTGACTTGCAAGGGGAAAGGTTGCTAGTTCCTTGGTGGGGTCTGGCCAGGGGCTGCATTCTTTGGGAGTCCTGGCTTAGGAGGTTTCAGATTTGGGAATCTCAGGCTCCAATAGTCCTTAATTGCTGAACTCAGGCCCAGTATCATGCTACAATCTGGTGCCACCCACAATCTGTGGGTGGTGCTCCTGCTTCATTGGCCCCTCTCAGGGTTATAGAGAATTGTGGTTTGGGGCTGTATAACAGCATTTGTGGTGCTCCAACATGAGACAATAGATTTGGCTGCCTGTTGGTTTGTCTAAGACCGCCTTCTCCAACTTGGTGCCCTGCAGATACATTGGACTACAGCTCCCGGTAAACCCCAGCCAGTATGGGAATTGTAGTCCAATGCCTGTGGAGTTGGCACTAGCCAAGGTCACATTAAACACAAGGCTGCATTTAACATGTCTAGTATTTTTCCTCTAAATGAGAGCCATAGCTGGTGACCAGGGCCAAGGCCATAATGGGCATGGAGGGGGCTTTAACTCTTTCCCTCCCCCCATGCTACGGTTCTAAGGCAGAGCACCTCCCAAAGCTTCCATTACTCCTGGGACAGAAGCTTCCATCGGTGCCAGTGGAAGTTTCTTTCCTGGGCTTAAGTTAATAGTAACAGGGGTGAGGAAGAGGACAATTTTTTTTAACATGATTGTAGAGTGTGGGCAGGATCAACTCCCCCTCCTGCATTCTGTTATCCTGATGGTGTTAATCCACCCTCGATCCCAGGGGGAAAAGTAGGCACATTAAGTGCATGCACACATCTGTTATCATGGCTGCTGTGTCCCTCAGAAGATTTCAGAACGCAACATGATACAATAGATCACATGCTTCCAAAAATCAAACATTTACAAAATAAAGGTATTCTGAAAATCAGTGGAAAGGGCATAAACAATTGGCATGCCAAATAGAACATTATATAGGAAGGGGAACACAATGGGAGACTTTGCAGTGTGAAATATTGCAACTCTGGAATACTTTTTTGAGCAGGGGGAATATTATATAGGAAAAATAGGACAAGACTAAGAAAATTCAAGAATATTTACAGTTGCTGCCTCTTCCAAAAATATTGGCTGGGCAAGGGAAGAGAGTTGAAGAGAGCCTAAAGTTAGACATAACATTGGATTCTTCAAAGAAGCTAAAAGCAAAAAAAGCACGAGTCCAGATGGCTGGACATCCTCCTACTATAACATCCATACAGTGCCATACTATACAGGTCTACTCAGAAATAAGTCCCATTGTTTTCAGTGAGGCTTATTTCCAGGTAAGTGTGTATCAGATTACAGATCTGGGCTTACCTAGGAATGTCCCATTGACCTCAATGGAGCTTACTTCTCTCAGAACCAGCATTGGTAGGGAGGTGGCCTTGGAGATTGCCTGTGCCCTGGCAGCACAGTTGATCTTCAGGGTCACCTGCTCGCTAATGCCTTGCCCTAAAAAACAGACCCCTCAGAGCAAGACATTTGATGGACAGGGCCTGTGAAGAGCCCCACTGGTCACTCTCATGTTGTTACCTTTTCAGCTGCAGGGAAGCAGCAGGCAAGGCTCTGCAGAGCAGCCACCTGGCTATGTTTTCCTCAGAGAAAGGCATAGCATAGGCGGCAGTGGCAGCCACAGGTGCTTTCCTGCTACAGCATTTGCCACAGCAGGAGAGTGGCCAACACCTGGCCAACCTGTGGCTACTTTGAGATGCATGTGGTGGCCATGGCATCAGGACTTCTGGCAACAGGCACATGGCATTCACCACCCTCCACATGCTTCCTTAGAAAATCTGAGTTGATTGGGTATAAACAAGTGTACTGTTAGAGGGAGTGATCACTCCTCCTCTCTTACACACAAAATATGTGGGACTTGTCTCTAATATGGGCACTACACAAATACTTCATGAAAAATACTGAACCGGTGCCTGGCTGCGACAATGGACTGGATGAGGGCTAATAAACAGAAGCTCAATCCAGACAAGACTGAGATGCTCTTGGTGAGTGGTTCTTCTGACCGGATGGAGGGTCTTCAACCTGTTCTGGATGAGGTTGCACTCCCCTTGAAGGAGCAGGTTTGTAGCTTGGGGGTTCTCCTAGAACCATCTCTGTCACTTGAGGTTCAGGTGGCCTCGGTGGCATGGAGTGCCTTCTACCAACTTTGGTTGGCAGCCCAGCTATAGCCCTATCTGGACAGGGATAACCTGGCTTCAGTTGTCTATGCTCTGGTAACCTCCAAGTTAGATTACTGCAATGCACTCTACGTGGGGCTGCCTTTGAAGATGGTTCAGAAGCTACAGCTTGTGCAAGATGCAGCATCCAGACTGATAACAGGGACCAGAAGGTTCAAGCATATAAGACCAACTCTGGCCCACTTGCATTGGCTGTCTGTATGTTTGCAAGCCCGATTCAAGGTGCTGCTTCTAACCTATAAAGCCTTACACAGTTCGGGATCACAATACCTGATGGAACGCCTCTCCCGACATGAACCTACCCATACACTACAACATCTAAGGTCCTCCTCTGGGTGCCTGCTCCGAGGGAAGCTTGGAGGATGGCAACAAGGGAGAGGGCTTTTTCAGTTATGGAATGATCTCCCTGAAGAAGCCTGCCTGGCACCCACATTGTTATCTTTTCGGCACCAGGTCCAGACTTTTCTCTTTTCCCAGGCATTTAACAGCATATGTTGAGGCTTTTAACTGACCCCAGAATAGTTGTTTTAAATGGAAAGCAAACTTATTTGTAGATGACAGCTTACATGCATGAACTAGTTTAGATCATTTGTAGTTAATATTCCCTTTATATCTTGTATGGGGGAAAATCTGTGCTATTTAATAGCATTAAGATATCAAATTCTTAAGCACGGGAAAGCAGCACTCTGTTTCAATGAATGAATGAATAAATGATTATTATTATTTTGTGGTAATGGAGTTTCAACTAACTCATTGTTCCTTTCTCCACTGCCTGTTCATAGATTACATTAACAACTCACAAAAGGGCAATATTTTATAAGTGATTGCTTTTAACGCAGTACTCTAGTCTGAAGTTTTTCTGTCCTTGCATTCCACTACCAGTACGAATGGAAACTTTCAGAATATTTATAATGTGATAATACAGCAAAGTCTTTCTTGTTTTGATATGAGCCAAAAGGGAGCCAAGCTCCATAGAAACGAATGGGAGTAATGCTGAAGCGTTGCGTAGCTCCCATTCATTTCAATGAATGCCATGAATCTACTTTCCATTAGATTGCGCTCAGTGACAACATCAGCAAAAAGTTATTTATGCGGCATTTCTTATTTCTTTTGACAGCGTTCTTCCTCTCTTTTTACCAAGAAAATGGCAATGAAAATGAAATATTGTTCATCACTTTGAAAATTTATCATATGAGATTACAACAAAGCCCTGTCCTTTATTCAAGGTTTGCCCTTCCCCTGTAGCTTGTATTACAATGCCTAGGCCTTAAAAATGAAAACCAGAAGGGAGATTAACATGCATCTATAAATGCATCCAGATGTTGTTCCCAAAACAAAACAGGACTGAAGCTGTAATAAATTGCTTTCTTTCTCCTTTTTTTTTTTTTTTTTGGCCAAATTCAGATTTTCAGTGAAATTGTCAGTCCAGTACACAATCCAACTTTAGATTTAAACTGCTGTAGTCCCATTGAAGTAAATGGGACTAAATTAGTCAAGGACTATGGAACAGGTCACTTGAGTATTTTCTCCCTTACGTATAAATTCATTTTCTTCGAGAAATTAGACCAATCTTACTGAACACAGATCCTGGACTGAAAAATTTATCTAGCAAGATGTGTTACAATGAACCTTGCTGACAGAAAAGGAGTCAATCATCCGTTGTTCGTGGCTATGTTTTTCATTCATAATGAATAGCAATTCCACAAGCAATATAATTGCTGAGGTGGATTAATGCTCAAAAAGCTCCTTGCTTTTAAAGAAGTACTCTATGCTGAAGTTTTTCTGTCTTTGCATTCCACTACTGGTAAGAATGGAAACCTTTAGAGTATTTATAATGTGATAATACAGTGAGATCTTTCTCATTTTGCTATGAGCCAAAAGGGCATAAGTTCTACAGAAATCAATGGGAACAATGCAAAAGTGTTGCATAGGTTCTATCAACGAATGCAATGAATCTCCTTTTGATAGTATTGAAAACAGTATCTGAGCCACGGATGCACATTTTCAGTCCTGAGAACCACATGTGATGTTAGCCCAGTACTCACAGGCCATATGCATTCATGCAGACACACACCCTTGTCACTGGTGCAGCCACTGGTGCAGGCTGTGTTCAATTAGAGCAGGGGTGGGTATCACCACCCCTTCTGCGGCGGCTGCTATCCTGTTGAATTTGGGCGGAAACAATTTTTATGGGGCGGGGGGGAATCACATTTGTCACTAATCTGTACCAAGCTAAATTTGATTATCTTTTAGTGCTCTGTAGTAACTACAGGTGCCTTTTTATTATTTGTTTTATTTCATTTTGGTGCCCCACAGAGTCACTAATGGCTAGCTTGCTTTTCATCTGTATATGTAGTTGCTACATCCTCAAGAGATTTCTTACAAAATAAGAATGCCATCTCTTCTGCTGCCTGCTAGTATCCTGCTAATTCTCATTTAAAGTTGGTGCCTGATAGAACATCACTAGGAGTATAGATTGGGATAAATCCAAGGAAGACAAATGAAGAGGTGTGTGGCTGTTAATTCAGGTGTCTTTTAAATTGGTAAAAAAAAACCAACCCTCTAAATTCAGGATTCTGTGGGCAGATTGACTGAAGGCAGAGATGGAGTGGGGTGTGTTTCAAGAGGTGTTTCCTTCTATGAGTTAAGAGTTGGTCATGACTTACATTAAAAAAAAGGCTGCCTTTTTATTTTTATTAACAAACTCCTTAACTTCCTCTGCTCTGTGTCCACCATCCTGCTCTGGTTGTGGTTGTGCTGACTCATATTTTGTTTACTGTTCCCTGCTCTGCGTCTTTCCTTGGTGAGATGGAGTTAAGTTATTTAGTTCTTTATTTAAAATATTTCTTTGCCGCCTTTCAGGACAGAAGCCCTCCCAAGGCAGCTTACAGCAAAAAAATTACTAAAAACAGTTAAAATATTAAAAGTGGTAAAAATGTAAACACGTTAAAATAGCAATAAAAACAATAATAAAAGCCAACACCCCACCCCCAGCAACAACAACTGCAGTAACATCAACAACAGCGATCATATAAAGAAAAGGCTAAGGTAAAATAATGTGTTTTCAAGGCTTTCTTAAAAGCATGCAATGACAGAGCATGGCGGACTTCCAATGGCAACTTGTTCCAAAAGTGTGGGACCACTGCAAAGAAGGCCCTCTAACATGTGGTCTCCCACCTGACTACTCTCATGGGTGGGAAAATGAGAAGGACTGATATGAGTGAAGGTGGCCCTCCAAGTAACATGGTCCCAAACTGTTTAAGGCTTTAAAGGTCAAAACCAGCACTTAAAATGGGCTTGGAAACACAGTGGTAACCAGTGCAGCTGGCTCAGTATAGTATTCATCCTTCGTGTTTTCCTAACCCACCTAATTAGATGCACCATGAAGAATATGAAGCCGTTTCTGGCCTACACATGTTGGACTAGGACTGGGGAGGAACTGGGGAGACCTAGGTTCCAATCTTTACTAAGCCATGAAGGTCATTGGGCCAGTTACTCTCTCTCTCAGCCTAACCCACCTCACAGGGTTGTTGTGGGGATAAAATGGGATGGGGAGGAGAATCATTCATGCTGCCTTGAGTTCCTTGGAAGAAATAATAATAAATACACAATCAATAAGTGTACTACTAGCACGATCAACTGATTTGCTTAATAGTCACTGACTTGCAGGAATAAATACACATAGACCTCCATCAGACGAGTGTTTTATTGCACACTCATTACTGGGCACTCAAGGATTTTTGTGGGTCTCTCTAATGATGCCATCTGCCTCCCATGTGCCTCTCACGCCCCCTTCTCACCCTTTTTGTGCCACAAAAAAAACCCCAGTAAGTCCAACTTATTTTTAAAGACGGAAGTTGCCGCTATCTCCTGCTGTGTGCAGAAGTAGCAACTGAAGGGGCCACATACACATTGGCTGAATTCAGACAACACGATAGTCAATGGTGGGGTAATAATCAACTTTACAGTTGTTCATCTAGGGGGTACTCCCCACACTACATGGTAATAAATAATCAACTGTGGTGTGGATTAGGATCAGCACTGAGTTGACTATGGCAGCATTTGGGCGACATGATAGTCAATACAACTGACGACTGTTTCCCCCTCCCCCAGTTACTTAATGTGTCGTCCAAATTCAGCCATTGTGTACTTCTTCTTTCAAAAGAGGAAGTAATGAGGGACAATCGCGTGGGCAGAGAAGCGACAGTAAGCAAATGTGATTTTTCCCTGTGTCATGAAGCTCTATATCTTAGATAGGTTTCATACCATTTTTCACCCAAAGAATTCTGGGGATCACCAGTACTGCAATAACTTTCACCCATCATCATGCTGATGGTGGGTGAACCTGTTGCATGGACAATCAGTCCACCCAACAGGGTCACTTTCTGGATATTACTGTGCAAACATATAATGGACTTATAAGCACTGACATATTGGAAATCTGCCAACCGCTACAAATACATGTTTGCAGTTTCCATGCAGAATACACCACAAAATCCATTCTCTACAGCTGAGCCCAACGATACAACCACGTCTGCTCAGACTCAGTGAACAAAGACCCACAATTTAAGGATTTACATCATGCATTTATCACATTACATTACCCAGACAACACAGAAAAAATGGGGGGAAAGGCCAGATTTGTACCCAGAAATAATTTGCTACAAGACATGCCTCTTCTGGACAGGGATAGCTTGGCCACAGTGGGATGGGCATTAGTAACCTCAAGACTGAATTACTGCAATGAACAATATGTGGGGCTGCTCTTAAGGCTGCTCCAGAAGCTGGAGCTTGTAATAGGTGACCAGATAAAATCCAGGTCAGGGCTCATGTAACTTTAACAGTGGTAGAGAAAAGGGAATTTCAGCCAGTGTCATTTGTATGTAATTAGTTCCTGGTGAAATCCCCTCTTCATCACAACAGTTAAAGTTGCAGGTACTATACTACAGTGACCATATACAAAAGATGGCAGGGCCCCTGCAACTTTAACTGTTGTGATGAAGAGGGAATTTCACCAGGACCTAATTGCCTGCAAATGACACCGGCTGAAATTCCCTTTTCTCTACAACTGTTAAAGTTACATGAGCCCTGACCTGGATTTTATCTGGTCACCCCAGTGTAGAATGCAGCAGCTCAGCTGTTGTCAGAAGCTGCTTCTTTTCAGCATATAAATCCTTTGCTGAAGGAATTGCACTGGCTGCCTATTGGCTACTGGGGCAGGTTTAAGGTTTTGGTACTAGTATACAAAGCCCTTAACAATTTGGGACCCGGATACCAACTCCACAATTCTGTGATTCTATGATTTCTCATAGGCTGTAGCCTGAAGCACACTTATGATGGAGTCCAAAGTGGCTGGAGCCAGGTCCAGCTGGAAACACCATTCCTGCCTCCACAATTATCATCTTGAAGCTGCTGCGGTCAGGAGGATTGGAGACAGCAGCCACGCAGCCATCCATCCTGCCTCTGACACATTTTCACACACTATTTTGCAGCAGTAAACTATTAGTCTGGATGCTGCCATATTGTTGCTAAACAGATGAAGATGTCCTGCAGGGAACGGAAAGGTCTGTGTTTTCATTTTTAAAGGTTTTTTTGAGCACTTTACTGGAAAGGCAAGGTAGATATTTATTGCATGAATAAAGTGAATTCCATTTACTTTATCCAACTTAGGGTGCAATTCTATGTATGTTCAGGCAGAAAAAAGTCTTACAATTCCCAGCATGCCCCAGCCAGCATGCTGGGAGTTGTGGGACTTTTTTCTGTCTAAATATGCATCGATTGTGTTCTAAACTTATTTAAATTAGACTTCCTGATCAAGAACACATTCTGAGTTGTATCTAATATTAATCTAACTTAAGCCCCATTTCTTTCAATGGGTCTGCTCTAAGTATGACCAACGTTGGCTACAACCCTCTAACACATTATTTCAGAAGGTGCTTACAGTCTTCATTGTCTTTGCACATTTAAATGTACATTCCAGTGGCTAACTATAGTAACTAAAATGACCAAAATAATAGATCTACAAGGGTAACTTCTCTTGAGAAAAATGTGGGCCCCAGATGTGGGCCCAGCACAAGTGAAATCTACTCATTTCATGACCTATGTTTTGAATCAGGAAGCAGAGGCAAACCCATTCCCTAAAATCCAGAATGACATCATGAATGATCTGCCTACCTGCTGCCCAACTGCCTTCTTTCTTATTACTTAGTAAATTCATATGACAGTTCTATGGTGAAAAAAGGGAGAGAGGGAGGGAGAAAGGGAGGGAGGGAGGGAGAGAGAGAGAGAGAAACACTGAGCCAAAAGTTATATTGCAAATATGTCGGGGGGGGGAGATTTACTTGGTCTTTCCGTTCTCTATATAGGTTGTTCTGTAAAATCCAACCAGGGAACCATTTAAATGGCCTTGGAACGTCATCGTCAGCAAATAGGTGCCAGGAGCTAACTCTTCTTTTGCCTCGATCACCACATATTCCTGCGGCTTGTACTCGAAGCAACGCTGTACTTTAGTTGACTGGCCTGAGGGTGTCTTGAGCAGAGGCATGCTGGTGATCTTTGTCTCTCTGATGTGAACCCAAAAGTGTCTGGTGGTCTGGTTTAAGTGGATGTAGATCGTGACTGTTCCATTGTACCAATCCTCTTCCATCTCGGGCCTCAGCTCCAAGTCATAATGAATGGGGTTGACATAGGAGGGCAGCCTGAACTCGACCCAGTTTCCGCTCTCATTTTTGGCAGGGCAGGGATCCAGGTCCTCTGGAGCTGGGCCTGTGGGTGATGACGTTGGCAACTGCCCATTGCCTTCCGAAGGTGGGCAGGCCTGCGGTCTTAATCCCAGCCCCAGTCCAAGCCCCAAAATCAACCCTACGGCAGCTATCGTGCCACAGATAATGGCCACATGCTTGTTCTTCATGCAGTACTTTTTGGATGACTCATCTTCAAAATCCATGTCTTGCATCTCCACTCTCCCGAACAACTGCTAAACGTTAAACATAAAAAATGCTTATTAAGCAACAATGATGTAGCTTTCTTTCTTTTTTAAAGCATTGGCTTGACAGTCTCCGTTTATGTTTAATACTCTTTCTTTCTCTCTCTCTCTCTCTCTCTCTCTCTCTCTCTCTTACTCGTCCTTTCCCTGCTTCTCCTCCAGGCCACTTCCCCACTAGACACTCAGTAAATGAAAAAATAATATTTGCTTTACCCGAAGGAAAAATGACTGGTAAAGAAGAATGCAGCGGAGGAGTGGAGACAGAGAAAACGAACACAGAAGAACCATGTAGCTGCCGCTACTTGCCTTATAAGCTGTGCAACCCCACCCCTCCCACCCCTCAACTCCTCCTGCTCTGGTCAGAGAGTTAAATATAAAACAGCGCTGTGTTAATCAGCAGTTGGAGATGATGAAATGCCAAGACTCAGTCAGCAGTTTTCCAGAAGACAGTTTACAGATAGAGAGGCGTAACTGCTCAGAAACCTCAACCTTTGTCACTACCTCTTTGGCTTTCCCCTTCTGGATCTTTTATGAACAAGAATTTCCTTGAACTTCCACCTCAGAAATTTGTGCAAGAAAATCCCTGGTGTTGGTTTTTTTGCCCCCACCCTGCTGTCCCCCCCCCCTTTAAAAATCCACATCTCTTTCTGTTTGGATTTTCCCTCTCAAAGTCCTTTTTCTTTGCTCTGTTATTCCATGCAGTTATAGAAAGAACACTTGGCCAGAAAAGACATCTTTTTTGTTGTTTCAGACTGTAAACATTGGTTCTTTGTGTGCATTACAGAGCCACATGTAATCTTCAAGAGTCCATTCTGATTTGTATACCAAGCAGGGAAGCAGCTATGGGTGTTTCACTCCCAATTTAGCTAGTTATGGTTGGTTCATTTCGTGCAAACAGATCATGGGAACATTTAGAGAAATAACTACAAAAGGTGATTCCGTTGAGCTAGTTTGCATGTCACATAAAATGTGCATTGGTTCTGAAATAGTCACTATGACCCTGTTCAGATGACATGCTAAGCCATAGTGGTTAAGCATTTCAAGCTGAACATTATGGCTTTGCATGTCATGTGAACCATGACTTATTGAGCCTGTTCAGACCATGGTGAGGCCACTAACCCTTTTGCAGCAAATGGTTAGTGAGGATGTTTAAACTGTAGTTATGTAGTCACTATGGTTAGGAATGGTTCACATGACATGCTAAGTCATGGTTCATATGACACGCCAAGCTAGGGTGACCAGATAAAATCCAGGTCAGGGCTCATGTAACTTTAACAGCTGTAGAGAAAAGGGGATTTCAGCCAGTGTCATTTGTATGCAATTAGTTCCTGGTGAAATTCCCTCTTCATCACAACAGTTAAAGGTGCAGGCACTATACTAGATAGACCATATACAAAAGAAGGCAGGGCCCCTGCACTTTTAACTGTTGTGATGAAGAGGGATTTCACCAGGAACTAATTGCATACAAATGACACTGGCTGAAATTCCCGTTTCTCTACAACTGTTAAAGTTACATGAGCCCTGACCTGGATTTTATCTGGTCACCCTATGCTAAGCCATAATGTTTAGCTCAAAATTCTTAACCACCGTGGCTTAGTGTGTTGTCTGAACAGGGTAAGCATGTCATTTGAACCATTCCTAACCCTGGTGGCTACATAACATGGTTTAAACATGCTCACTAACCATTTGCTGCAAAAGCCAGCCCACTCACCCCTATTGCTGCTTTCTGAAGAGCTTCATTGGCTGGAAAGCAGGTGATCTTCAGGGACACCCTCTCCCACAATGTCTGACTCTGAGGGAGGACCCCTTGAGCCAGGCATAAAACAATAAAACTAAACTAAAAAAAAAGAATACAAATGTAACTACATACTTCAAAGGCCTTGGTTTCAAATATTACAATGTTCCAAATGAAAAAAGAGAAAAGAGAAAAAGGAGTGAATTACACGTAAACAGGCAGACCAAATATCCAAATATAAGTCCATTTGTAAATGGAGCCTATATATATCATTCTTCCAAATGTTGCTAGTGTTGTTAGGTCTTCAATCCGTGGCATTATAGGCAGTGAGTTTTTATCTTTCCAGTGTTGTAGTATCAATCTTTTAGCTTGCACATAGTTTTCTGTCTTTGTTTTAGAATTTTGTATTTAATGGAATACTAATATTTCTTATGTATGCAAAGTTTTCTTTTCTGTTTGTTTTGTTTTTTGTTTTTTCTACCTGATTTGCTTTGTTTCGTTTTGTTAAAATCATGATAAAAAGATTAATTTAAAAACAATCAAAAATTAATTGAAACAAAGTTCTGACCTGCTTGCATTAGCCAAATTCAATAGCCGCCGCTATTCCAGCATTGAAATAGCTTGCCACCAAGCTATGAACCTCCCACAGATTTGAGGAGCTTGTCAGAATAAAGAGATGGCAGCCCTCATTCAACACTATCTTCATTTAATACATGGAGATTTAAACCCAAATTTCTAAGAGCAAAGGATTCAAATCCCTTGGCCTGGATTAGGGAGTTTAGAGAAATCTGCAATGGATCCCAACTCACATGGAAACCGTGGATTCCAGTTTTTACTTTTGGAGGGTGATTTGCACAAATGTGCACTTCTTTGCACATTTGCAAATGAACAAATTTTTCAGAAAAAAAAGTCCTATTCATTCGATGAGAGGACAACAGAATGAAAGGTGCCTGATGATCTGCAAAACACAGTCAGAAGGGATCTAACAAACACCATACATCCCTAGCCTGGATGGACACAGGCAAGGAGGACAAAACACTGTGATTGGAGGGGAGAACAGGAAGACAAGTGTGGCTAATACCTATTGGTTAGCTGCAGATGTCAATATACCCTCACCCCACTCAGTGTCTTTCAGATATTCAATTCACACACACACACACACACACTGCATTGATGCCTGAAAAACAGTTTGATAATTTCGGAGATGTTAGAAGCTATGATTGGGCACATCTCCGCTCAGAAATGATTCTATTGGCTTAGAAGCGCCCAATCCCTGCAATGGAAGATTGAATGCACCGCAGATGTTTGCGGTTATCAGATAATTCCGGGGCAGAGTGCATACCCCTACCCAAGATCATGCATGGAATCAGGCTTCACTTTTCATTTAAGCAATGCAAACTCTCGGGAAATCTTAATTACCTTTACTGTTTCTTCCCCTCTTCATATACAGTATACACTTAAGAGCAAATCATTTCAATGCATTTCAGCAATGCCTTTTACATACCCAAGCATAAGGGACAGACCTAGGGAAACCAAAATTATGGGAGCAAACATGGAATGATACTTTTAAACTGACAATATGTATCAATATGCAGGTGATGCACTACACCAATTTAGATGCAGAGATTTTGCAAACAATATATTCCCAAATGCTGGAAAACTTGTGGGCAGTTAAGCGCTTCTTTTTGTGCACTACAGAATATCTGTAGTGTTAAGTAAATATGGGAAGAGCCCCCAATTTAATGACAAAAGGCCCTAATATTGGTGTCAATACCAGCATCTCCCCAATGACAAATAGCAATTTGGAGTGATTTTTGTCAGGACCATGTACAGGATGGGGAGGGGAGTTAAAAACAAACAAATGGACAAACCAAAACAATGTACCACCATCCTGATCCTAATCAGGTTCCCTTCATACTTGTTAAGTAACAACAATAACACTCAGGTTTTCAGGATTCTTCTCATTTGGCCATCAGATGATTACCTTTTACATCCTGGAGCATGATTGCCCTGGTCACCCACAGAAGGGCTTACCTTGTGGCTGTTTATTAGCAAACAAAATTGCATGGGCTGCTAAATGGAAAGGCCATGCCCTGCTCGATCCAGAGATTGGCTTGCCGAAATGTGGAGGCCATGATCATGCACAAACCTATTTAAATACGTGAGACTTGGAATCACGGTAGTTCTGATCAATTTTTGATGCCAGCTTGTTGTTGCTTTTTTCATTCATGTCATATCTGTAATCCCCAGATTAGAGAAACATGAACCTGTCATGGTACAAACGTCCACCTTTATTCTGAACTCAGTGAACCAGGATGTAAATGCTTCATTTCTATCTGTCTTATGAGTTATGTCTTTCCTCTTTTTGCTTTAATGATTTCCCTGCCCCTCCCAATAGGTTGGAGAGAGAGCTCCAACTTCAGAGGAGAAGATCCTCTGAACTCCGTCTCTGAACCCTGTAAGCAGTTTCACAGCACTCATATCCAATGCTAGGGTCAGATCTACACCAAGCAGGATATAACGGTATGAAAGCAAGAGCCACACCAAGCAGGATATAGCAGTATATGGTATGTGTCAATGGGCCCCAACAGTTGTCAGTGCACTTCAATACCGCTATAAAACAGTAGTGTGACTCCTGCCTTTTATATACCGCTTTCATGCTGCTTTCATACCACTATATCCTGCTTGGTGTAGATCTGGCCTAGGAGAGGTGAAAAGAGGGTATATCTGGGGCATGGTTTGGGCAAATTGAGAGTGGTCTTGGATCCAAACGCAAGTATGCAAACACTGAGGCTGGTATAAATAATTTCCCTCCCATTTTGAGCAATGAGAAGGCAATAGATTTTACAGGACCAGGTGGAAGATAGGAGATCACTAGTCCTCCCTCACTTCTGGCCCCCCTCTACAAGATTTCGGTTTGACGCCTGGTTGGCCAATTATGCGTATCTTCTCGGAAGCGCTTTTACGCCTAATCCCTATACATGGGAGGCATTGAAGCGCATTACCGGCTGTATGAAAGGCATTTTAAAGTTTTTGACATGCTGATAATCACATGCAAATGTTGCTGAAAGTAATGCGCTTTGTCCCAGAGAAACTCCCCAAACCGGTTCCCTCCCTTTATTCTCCCCGCCCACCAGAATCTCCTGCCTTTGGTTTCCTAGGTTACCTGAAAGGAATGAGCTGATTAACATGTTCGGCTACCTTCCCCCCTCCTTCACCCAATTGCCATTTGAGAAGTAAATGGGAATGTGCCGTGCGCACACACACACACACACGCCAAAACAGACAGGGGGATGCTGCTTTGTTCCTTCCCCCTCCTCTTCCCAGCGAGCTCAACAATTGTAAAACATATACACACACACACATACAACTCAGCTCAGGAACCCAGCAAGAAGCATGGGGAAGTTATGTCTGCTGATGGTTAATTATGTGCACATCCGCCCATCCTTCCTACCCCCTTTACTTCTCATAAAACCACCTCCATCTGGCCCCGTGTCTCCATGTTAAAAATATTCCATCAGGGTACTTCAAAGAAACTTTATTTTTGGTTCACGTTGGGTCACCTCTTCTTGGAGCTTCCATCCAGAGAGACGGAGTACAAGGAGGAAGTTGCCAGGAGGAGAGAGGAAAGGAAACTAAACCAAAAAGTGGGAGGTTTTCTCAGCGAAGGGGCAGTTCTATGTATGACATCACGACCACAGTCCAACCCCCTGATCGTTAATGCGCCTCCTCAGAAAGTTGTTTACATGGACATAAGGTGCTCTTACTCCCGCAGTAAATTAAAACTCACTAATTAACACACATTTGATAATGCGCATAATCGGATAGATAACACACTTCAACTCCGGATTTGCGCTCTGCTCTTGTAGAGGTAAAAATTGTAATGAGACTTCAAAGAGCTTTAAACGTCTGGTGTAGAGGCAGCCCCAGCTGGACTTCAGAGTATGCCAATTTGGGATTTATGATTGCCCTGTTGAAAAGCTAACTATATTACATGGGCAGCAACATTCACACATAGCATATAAAACACTGGAGCTGCTCAAGGTCATTTTATAGTGTCAAGTGTGGGGAAAAAAACAAAGTTGTGCTCATTTGCTAAAATCAGAATCTTTTTACCAGTTATATCAAAGGCCATTTCTCAACCAGGCTGTTTGCCTGGGATGGTCCCCAGCTGGTCCCTGCGCACCGATGGTGTGTTTTAGGTACTTCCAGGATCGCCCTCCCTCCCTCCCTCTACACCCTTATTGTGTAGAAAGGGTATGCTCACCATAGCAAGGGAAAATCTGAGTTTTGTTCATGGTAAACAAGTCGGTTCAGGAGTTACCAGGGTAGAAGGAAAACAAAGAACATAGGTCCCTAAAGAGTCCAGACTAACGGATCTTGCTTGAAAGTAGTGTCTTATGCTGACTGTAACCATAATCACATTTGTAATCCAGATGACCTGGTATATCAACAAAGGGGCAGACAATCTCAGCATCATATGCCTGCTGACTCAACCTAACACTCCACTTCATTGGCAAGTCCTGATATGAAAATTAAACCCCATGAAATTTGCAGTGTTCTCTTCAGTAAAACCAGACTGGTCGGTGGAAAGATTCACACATCATGATCATTCATTCATTCATTCAAAAAAAATATTTTATCCCACTTCTCAGCAAAAAAAAAAAAGGCTCTGCGAGTGTCTTACAATCAATCAGGAAACAAGACGGTCCCTGCCTGAAGGCTTAAAATCTCAAAAAAAAGACATGACACACCAGAGAAAAAAGGCATGGGGAACAAATAAGCAAAAATTTCAACAGGGCTGGTAGAATGGGCTTGCTTACCATCTCATATCCTGGGGGTGAAAGGGAGCTGATGCTCCCTTTACTTGCTCCTGTCTCCCTTGCTCCATCTTCTTTCCCAGGCGGCTGTTGGTGTACAATTTAGATCCCCCAACTAGTTCACAGGGGGAGTGGGAGGGAATGGCAGATTTTTAAAATGAAATTAGAGGCCAAATGCATTTTGCTAGCCTGCTGATGAAGGATAAATCGTTGCATTAATGATAACATTTGTCATTTAAGAGTGATATCATACACTTTTTTGCATATATTGTCTCAATAATTATATAAGAACATAAGAAGAGCCAAGCTGGATCAGAGCAAAGGTCCATCTAGTCCAGCATTCTGTTCATACAGTGTCCAACCAGCTGTTGAACAGGAACCCACAAGCAGGACACAAATGCAACAGTACCTCCTGCCCATGTTCCCCTGCAACTGGTGTACATAGGCTTAGTGCCTCTGCTACTGGAGGAAGCACATAGTTGTCAGGACTAGTAGCCATTAATAGCCTTCTCTTCCAGGAATTTATCCAATCCCCTTTTAAAGCCATCCAAATTGATGGCCATCACTAATAATTCAGCCCTGCTGAACAAAAGGAGCCTGGAGGGAGGTTACCTAGTGGATTCATGGCAAAGGTAGGATTTGATCTGGGGGTTCCAGGTTTACAGCTCAGTGATTTACCACTATGCTACGGTATCATATAATCATAGAGTGAGAAAGAACCCTGGAGACCATCTAATCCTGCTCAATGCAGGATGCAATTATAGCATCCCTAGTGGATGGCTGCCCAGTCTCAACTTAAAGAACTCCAGCAAAGGAGAGCTCACCACCTCCTGAGGTTGTTCTCTCCATTGCCAAACAGCTCTTAGTGTTAGGACATTTCTCATAATGTTGAGATGTCATTTCCACTCATTGATTTTAGTCCTAACAGACCTTACTATTCTAGTAGATCTTAGATCTTACTGAGGCTGTTGTGTAATTCATACTTGAAAGTCTTGTGGTGGCTGCTCTGTGGAGAATCAGCAGTCATCAGCTTGGATTGCTATGTCTGTGGTGAAAAAGCCACTGCTCATTTGCATGTGCTAAGTTATTGGGCAGGACAGTCCTATCTTTAGATTTAGAGTATGCCAATGTCACAGCCTCCAACTTACACCAAGTCAGTGGTTCTCAAACTTTTTACCCCAAGGGCCTGCTTGAGAGAACTGAAAATGACTGAGCCCAAAGAAGAAGATGAAGTTTGGCATTATCAGCTGGCAATTGCTGATATCATTTTATTTTGATATCTAATCCCTCTTTGAAAATTGCTAAATTCTTTGCCATGGTTATTTCTTTGGATCAGGGAGTTCCAGTATTCAGCTTTTCCTGTCGAGTACAGACATTGACTCTGGAGGTATCATTACTCAGCCTCCTATTTTGGGGAGAATTTGCAGATCCAGAGACTCTAAATCTGGATTTCCAAAATGATGTCCATGGACACTTCTCTTGACTCCCACCAGAGTCCCAACCCCTCCTGGGTTGTTGTTGTTGTTATTGTTGTTGTTATTTCTAAAGATTAGTTCATTTATTTCCACTGAGAGATTGCCCTGCTGCAAAGCAAAGTGCTACCCTTTATTTGGGATCTAAAGAGTGTTTTTGTATTTTGGAACTCCCTCCCTCATTTTTGCCTTGTACTTAGGTTCTTGGGCTAATTACTTTTGTAGAAGTCTCACCAGTCTGCCATCTGAAAAATGAGTGTTTTGTGACTGGCCATGCACACCATGGCAGCCATTTTATAAAAGAGCAAGCTTCTTCATGGCAGGCACTTTATGAGAGTACCCATGCCACTATTTTTTTCAAAGGTGTCCACTGACCCAAAAAGGTTAGGATCCCCTGATTTGGTAGAGAACAGTTTATTTTTTTCCTCCCTGCCCCCACATGCCTTTCTAAGGCCAGATCTACACCAAGCAAGATATAACAGTATGAAAGTGGCATAAAAGTGGTATATAAAAGGCAGAAGCCACACAAAGCAGCAAATAGCGGCATATGGTATGTATCAATGGGCCCCAACAGTTGTCTGTGCACTTCAATACCGCTATGAAGCAGTAGTGTGGCTCCTGCCTTTTATTTCACATTTAACTTGTGTTCTATCCCCAACTGCCAGTTCCTTAATCCATCCCTCATGCTGCTTTTACATTTACTTCCTCTTTAACAGCTTCCTATTATTATTATTATTATTATTATCCTTGCTCTCTAAACATTGTGCATGGTGCAGCCATGATACAGAACGGTAAAGCAAAGAGGCATTGGGTAGTCTGCAGCATCAAGATCCATAGTTTGGCTGAGACTCATTGGTAGGTCCCAACCAACAATTTGAAGAACACTGTCCTAAATCCTCCAGGGCTCATGTCAGCAAGGTGGAATTGAGAGAGAGCAACTTTCCCCTCCCTTCCTTCCTGATCTGGTGTGTGTGTGTGTGTGTGTGTGTGTGTGTGTGTGTGGTTTGACCTATTTCCTTCCCATTGGAAGCAGTGGGGGATTATTTACCCCAACTCCAGGGCAAACAGGCAAATAAGTGGGCAAATTTGAATATGCCATTACTTATAATTGAGCCTGAGCTTCAAACAAACAAATAAGCAAACAAACAAAAATGGTCGAGATGGTAAAGTATTAACTGAAAAAAGAAAAAGAACTAATTTTGCAATAAAGGAGAAGAACCATGATTTGGAAATCATGACATTAACCTAAGCAGATGAGTAAAATGACTTCATTGTGGAAAATTACAAAACCAGAGAAGTTTGGAGTTGCCACTCTTGATCCTTAAAGTATATTGTTCCAACAACGTTCATGAAGCTGCCTCGCAAAAAAGAATTATAGCTCAGAATTCAGTGTTTATATTCCAAAAGGTCATAAATTCTTGCTTGCATAGACTAGACATCCTGAATTCTTAACTCTGCCTTGGTATTTTTCTTGTTCTTTCTTTGCTCCCATCTTCCTTGGCTCCTGGTTGTTGTTGTTGTATGTCCTCAGTCAGATGTGCACCTTGACAAACCAATTTTGCATGTACATGGAATGTATGACCAAAAGACGACCTTCATCATAGATGTGATGTGCACAAAGCAAATTTATGCACTAATCCTCTTATTCGAAGGGGGAGTAGCTTTTTCTAAGTCAGGGCTGCCTCTACAAGAGGCATTTAAAGCTCTTTCAAGGCGCATTAAAAAATTTACCTCTACAAGAACGGAGCGCAAATCGGGCGTAGAGGCGCGTTTTCTCTCCGATTATGCGCATCATCGAATGCGCGTTAAATAGCGAGTTTTATTTTGCTCCGGCCGTTAAAGTGCATTTTAACTATGTGAACAAGCGATTCTCCGCATTAACTACTTGTAAAGCGGATTTGAAACAACCGGAAAGGTCACCTGTTGAGTGGTCAATTACCTCCTTCATACAAGCATTTACGATAAAGTGCTTCAGCGATTATGCGCATAATCGGCTAACCAGGCATCAAACGGAATCCATCTAGAGGGGGGTCCCAATTTGGGGAAATTAGCTCTCCTGAGATTCAAAACAAAACACGATTTATTTTTACAAAGATTATTCTAAAACACAGATTCATGCAAAGATTACAGCAAAGAGTATTGGCTTGTTAGCATACCCACAGCCAAAGCACATGAGGCAGTATATCTGTTCCTACCAGATCTAACTAGAGGACAGAAAAGATGCAGACTGGGGGAAATAGTATTTGCCAGATAGGAAGATGAGGTAGCACTGGGGAAATGACAGAGAGAGGGACTGGAGATGTTCATGCCATGGGAAAGCATAGATGCTGGTGAAATGGGCCCCTGTAATGAGCAAGGGATGGTTATAGTTACTTGGCTCAGAGGAATGGGAACCTAGGGAGCTTCATTTCCAGATTGGGTGGCCAAAAATTGTAAAAAATATCACTGGCACAGATCACATTTGGTTGGAGGGCCAGCATCAAGGGTAGTCATGGTTGGGCACCTGCTGAAGGTCCACACTCCAGCAGAAGCCCACTGGCAACAGCCTCCTGGAATTGCTCCTCGTCTTCACCATTGCAACCTGCTTGTTCACCGGCCTCTCCGTCTGGCCCAGACAGCAGTGTGGTGAGAAGGAGGAGCATCAGATGGCACTACCTACTTACACAGTAATTCTCTGCCTGTCAAGCAAGCATGTGGTAACAAAGATGAGAAAGAGGAGCAATAGCAGTTATGTATAGTGACAATGGTGATGAGTAGGTAGACTCACCGACGGAGGGAGGAGGCTGATTGAGTGAAGGCTGAGAGCCCTCAAGACTGTGGAGACAACACTGCTTAGTTGCCTCAGTTTTAGTTCTAATTTACAAAATCTGGGGCATTTCCCTCAAGCTTCTTGTTCATTCTTGAGTACCAAGCTTACAGCAGTGAGAGTAGCTGGCAGGGTTCTCTGGAGCAGCCTTTCACCCTCTATTTCCCATAGGCGTGCGCAGCACGTTACATTAGGGTGTGCACCCCGGATATGTATTTTTAAAGGTGAACATTTATTGAATACTCAATCATAAAGGACATTATTTTTATTCATTCATTTATTAAACACCATAGACACTGATGCCCTAATTTGCGTTCAGCTTGCCTGACAATGGGAGGGCTGTTGCAGGGAAAGGAGGGGAATGAGGAGATGCTCCTCAAGCCCTAGCCTTGGTGGGGCTTTGTGGTAACAATGTCTGGAGGAGGGGCTTACGAAGCAATATTAGCCTTCAGGGGCCCTCCACCTGGCCTCTTTGAAGGGCCGCTCCTGGCAGAGAGGCTCCCAGCAAGTTGACTCCTTTTTTCTCCTGCTTCCAGGAGGGCAGCCAGAAAACCATTCCTGCTGTGTCTGGACCCCCCTCTGGATCCCTACTCAATGCCCCCCTAAATTCAAAGCTTACTGCTTGAGACATTAGGATGTGCCTGGGCACACCTGGCACACCCCTTGTGCAGACCTATAATATTTCCCTTGTCATGCCCTTCCTTTTGCTGCCACCATGTTCACACAACATGCTCAGCCATAATGTTTAGTTCAAAATGCTTAACCATTGTGGCTTAGCATAACATCTGAACAGGGGTGGTGACTGAAAGGATCATTTGGATAAAATGACCAACAGGTGCATCTCCGTCCTGTGTGCAGTGATAATACAAACATGTGTACAAAATAAACATGTAGTCAGTCATGATGGAGAAATTTCCTTTTGGTCACCAGACTTGTTATTATCTTCACCCACTCCAAATATATACTTCCCCGTGATATTCATCTCCATGAAAGAGGCTGCAGCAGAAGACCTGTACCTATAGGAATAGAAGACATCCAACTACTCTTTCGCTTTGACAGCATATATCTGTGTGCATAGCAAATCCTGCAGTTTGATCCCCAGTTGCGGTGACAAGAAAATTATTTATGCTGCTATCTGAGCAGGAGGAAGAAGATTCTGTTTCAAATTAGGTCAGCTTCAGGCCAGATCTATACCTTGCATGAAATAATTATGAATGTGGAATAAAAAGCAGGATATAATACTATGAAAGTGGTATATGGAGTGTGGATTGTGCCCCAACAGTTATCAGTGCATTTTGAGGCCACTCTAAAGAAGTAGTGTAGATCTAGCCTCAGTTACACTGAAAAGCACTGGGGTAGTTTTAGGTCTGCCTAAAAAGACATGGAATGGTATCCCACTGCATCCCAACCCACTTTGAGGCCTGTCCTAGGATGCACCTGGATGGAATTAACTTGCCAAGTTCAGATCGACAGATGCAAAGTGCTCTTTGTAGGTGCATAGCCATGATAGTAAGGTGATACTAGTAGTCTTTGAAGCTATAATATGGCTAATTCCTTGCACAGAAACACAAGCTTCTTGCATGAGAGCATGTCCTTACCAATAGCTTTGGGCTCTAATGCTAATGAGTTTGTGTTGTAAGGAGGCAGAAATAGAAATAAGCCATTCCCTTGATTCATGCTGACAGGGAGCAAGAACAGTTCTGGAAAGGCTCAATGAGATAGAAGTAAACAAAGGAAAGAAGAAAAAGGAGTCAGGTAAATTACAGCAAACACAGATGAAATTGGGGCACATTCTTTGATGTAAAACTGACAGATTTCATGGAGGTATGACAGGGGGCCAGTGGTTTCTTGTTTTGGAACATAAGAGCATGAAGGGTTAAGTGGATCCAAGGGATGGACCCCACATTCTTCTCTTTGGAGTCTTGCATTTCTGTTTCCCATCTGCTGCCAGACCCATTTCTTGTAAACAGTGTAATCAGTCTACAGTATACAACAAAAACAACCAAAGAGTCCTGTGGTACCTTAAAGACTAACACATTTATTCTGGCATAATGTTTATGAATGCCGTCCATTTCATCAGATGCATTCATGTGATTAAGAGGTCAGGGTCCACAAAAACTTATGCCAGAATAAATCTGTTCATCTTTACAGTGCTGCAAGACTCTTTGGTTGTTTTTGCTGCAATGGACTAATGCAGTTACCCCTCTGGAAACAATAAACTAGGGACAGTATTATTACCATCAGGGCTATAGAGTAGCAGGGACCAGAAGGTTCGAACATATAAGACCGATTCTGGCCCGCTTACATTGGCTGCCTGTATGTTTCCAAGCCCAATTCAAGGTGCTGGTTTTAACCTATAAAACCTTACATGGTTTGGGACCACAATACCTGATGGAACGCCTCTCCTGACATGAACCTACCCATACACTATGCTCAACATCAAAGGTCCTCCTCTGGGTGCCTACTCCGAGGGAAGCTCGGAGGACGGCAACAAGGGAGAGGGCCTTCTCTGTGGTAGCCCCTCAATTATGGAATGATCTCCCCGATGAGGCCTGCCTGGCACCAACACTGTTATCTTTTCAGCGCCAGGTCAAAACTTTTCTCCCAGGCATTTTAACAGGTCAAGTTGAGGTTGTGATTGACATTGTGGCCAGGCTTAACAGTTAAAATGTTTTAAAATGTTTTGAATGTCAGCTGTTTTATGTTTATGGTTTTAAATTTTGTATATTGACTTTTTAGTGTTCAATCTTTTAATTTTTGCAAACTGCCCAGAGAGCTTCAGCTATGGGGCGGTATATAAATGTAAATTAATAATAATAATAAGAATAATAATAATACAGAAAGCCTTCTACGTGTGGATTTTATTTATGTATTTATTTAATGAAACCAATAGTCTCCCTCTTATTTTCAAAAAGGAAAAAAAAATCTCACAGCAGCTTACAACATTTATTTTTTAAAAAATGAAACCCAAGCTTTGTTTCTTAGCATTTTTAGGTACCAGGGATAGGAAAGACCACACGTGACTCATAAGCCTTCAAAACTAGAAGGGCATATCAATGTCTGACTTGTTATTAGGATGGTTCATTGTATCAGATCATTTTATTATGCACAGTGTGGAGAAAGTGGATAGGAAGACATCCCATGAACCCAGAGTCATCCCATGAACCTGATTGGTGGGAGATTTAGGACAGATGGCCTGCCAGGAGAGATTCGCCAACTCTATGCCTTTGACAACAGCGTCAGCTAAGGACAGTGTATCTCCTCTGAATGAATGCCTGGAGGCGGTAATGGGCTGGATGAGGAAAAACAAACTGAAGCTGAATCCAGACAAGACTGAGGTGCTGACTGTTAAAGGCCCCAACCTGGGTTTGGAGTTGTGTCAACCAGTTCTGGATGGGGTGACATTCCCCCTGAAAGGCTATGTTTGCAGCTTGGGGGTGCTCCTGGATCTGTCGCTCCAAATGACAGCTCAGATAGATGCTACAGCCAGGAGGCCCTACTATCAGCTTCAGTTGATATGCCAGCTGCGCCCCTTCCTAGAGTTGGAAGACCTAAAGACAGTAGTGCACGTGCTGGTAACATCGAGGCTCAACTTCTGCAATGTGCTGTACAGAGGGCTACCTTTGTGCCTAGTCCAGAAACTTCAACTAGTTCAAAATATGGCAGCCAGGTTGGTCACTGGTACACCTAGGGTTGACGATATCCCACCAGCTTTAAAATCACTTTACTGGCTGCCAATTACTTTCCGGGTGCAATACAAAGTGTTGGTCATCACTTTTAAAGCCCTACATGGTCTGGGTCCAGGTTACCTGCAGGATCGCCTTCTGCCATACAATCCGCCATGCACACTCAGGTCCTCTGGGAAGAATTTGTTACAGTCAGCCAAAATTAGGCTGACAACTGTTACCCAGAGGACCTTCTCTTCTGCTGCTCCCAGACTGTGGAATGGCCTGCCGGAGGAGATTCGTCAACTTAATAGTCTCTTTGACTTTAAGAAAGCTATAAAAACCGATCTCTTCTAGCAGGCCTACCCAGATTAATTTTAAGAGTTTTATTGGTATTTTAATTGATATTTTAATAATGTATTAGTTTTATGTGCTTTTAATTAGTTTTACGTATTTTATATTTGATGTTGTTCCCTGCCTTGATCCAGAGGGAGAGGCGGGTAAGAAATAAATATATTATTATTATTATAATTATTATTATTGTCTTCCGGAATTTAAGAAAGCTATAAAGGCTGATCTCTTCCGGCAGGCCTACCCAATTGAATTTTAGATGCCTTTTAATAATGGGTTTGTTTTATATGTTTTTAACAATTCATTAGTTTTATACGTTTTAAATCAGTTTTATTTATTTTATGCTGTTTTGTATTTAATGTTGCTCCCCGCCTTGATCCAGAGGCCACTTCGATCAGCAGCCTTCAACACAGTGAACATGAATTGTTGATTAGAAGGTTGAGGACCCAAGTGGGACTGGTTCCAGTCCTACCTGGATGGAAGGGCTCAGTTGGTTACCATAGGCACTTGTTCATCTGCCCCCACAGCCCTCCCCTGTGGAGTTCCACAGGGTACTATCCTCTCACCTTTCATGTTCAATGTGTATGTGAGGCCGCTGGCACAGTTAATTAAAGCCCACGGGCTGAGGTACCATATGTATGCTGATGATACCCTGCTTTACATCTTAGTGGGCTCAGACCTCTGTGAGGCAGTTGCTATCCTGTCTCGGTGCCTGGCTGAGATTTGTAATTGGATGTCCAGAAGCAAGTTGAAGTTTAATCCCGAGAAGACTGAGTTGATGGTTGTTGGTCGAGGTCAGTGGCTGGCAGGTTCAATGCAGGAGCTTGCAGATGTTTCTTTTTCAGGAATCAGACCGAGGATTGTGACCAAGGTGTGAGACCTGGGTGTCATTCTTGACCAGTCCCTAACTATGTCATTACAGATGGGGGCTGTTGTCTGGAGCTGTTTTCACCAATTACATATGCTCCGCCAAGTTCACCCCTTTTTGTCAGAGGCCGATTTTACCATCGCAGTTCATGCCCTGGTCACCTCCAGGCTTGACTATTGCAACTTAATGTATACAGGACTTCCCTTGAAGCAAATCCAGTGCCTACAGGCTGTACAAAATGTGGCAGCCAGGTTGGTCAAGGGGCTTCCAAAGTGGTCCTCTATCACTTCAGTGCTTCAAGAGCTCTACTGGCTGCCAGTGGCTACTAGGGTGTGCTACAAGGTTTTATTGACTGTGTATAAAGCCCTGCACTGCTTGGTCCCTGGTTACTTGAGTGCTCGCTTTGCTCCTGTGTCCCACCATTGGCAGACCAGCTCTCAAGGGCAGGGTGACCTGATCATCCCCCGCTACAATTTGGAATGTGCAGGAGCCAGGGCTTTTTCAGTGGTTGGCACCCGATTATGGAACAATTTGCCACTGGAGATTAGACAGGCTCCCACCATCATTTGTTTTAAACACCTCTGTAAGGGGTTCTTATTTTCACAAGAGTTCGGGGGAGGTGTGGTTTAAAGTTGAATGCAGCTTGAGGGTTCTTAAAATAATAAAAAATGTATTATTGTAAAGCACCACGATGCCAGAAATGGCGAGGTGGTGCTATAAAAATGTTTTAAAATAAAATAAAACAAATAAATAAAATTATTATTATTATTATTATTATTATTAAAGGAAGTACTCCTTCACATAGTGCATAGTTAAAATATGGAATTCAATACTACAAGATGTACCGATAGCCACTAATTTGGATGATTTTAAAAGGAGATTGGACAAATTCATGGAGTAAAAGGCTATCAATAGCTACTAGTCCTAATGGCTATTTGTTACCTCCAGAATCAGAATGGTATGACTGGGAAACATCGGTAGAAGGTGCTGGGGAACATGGACAGGAGAGTGCTGTTGCACTCATATCCTGCTTGTGAGTTTCTCATGGATAGCTGGTTGTCTACTATGTGAACAGAATGCTGGACAAGACGGACCTTGGTCTGATCTAGCATGACTCTTCTTATGTTCTTAAATCCCATTATAATAAGGCAGTCCCCAGAATCATCCTAGGAGTTGTTGTTTTTCATAGTTTGGTGGTAAATTAATTAATTCCAATCTTTTCTGACCCAAAAGTGTGTGTGTGTGTGTGTGTGTGTGTGTGTGATGTGAATACCTCTTATCCATTGTAAGCTTTGAACCTCCTGAAATACTCCAAGACATGCTGAAATCTATTTTGCCCTTTCAGTGTACACAATACCCAGCATCACACCTGCCGACCTTAATTTCCCCACAGACTACACTGTTGATATATTCTAGTCAGTTGGATTGCAGGAAATCAATTTGCTACAAGCTGTAAGGAGTTCAAACCTGCCACCTTCAGGGATGTGTGGTCAATGCCATGACCCCTTAGCTATTTTGCCTCCCTCAAAGCTCACCGCAGGGAGTAGACATCTGTAAAAATGAAGGGAAATGTGGAACTGATTGTCCTGAAAATTTAAGACCCAAAATAGTTACAATAGAAATAGTTCTCCTAGCTCCATATTTCCTGTTGGAGAAAAGACTGACCTCTTCATTTCAGCTTTTAATGCTGTCAAGTGATAATTAATTCTTCAAACTGCCTAGGGTGTAAATACTGCTGGTTCTTGGAGAACCTTGGTTTCGTTAAAAACATTTTCCTTTGCCATAATTTTCACTGGTAAGTAATGTAAGTGATGTCCTCTTGGAATTGTACATTTTAGACACACAAAACCTTTGAGCTGAATGTATTTAATGAAAGCCATTTGTATTCCAGTTTTCCAGGCTGAAACACTAGAAAATTGGATCATTCTGTAACCTGATCTTTACAACATTTCCTCCAAAAAGTCACAGTATTCATGAGCTTCCCAAGAAAGCCATAAGAAAGAGCCTAAAATGAGTCATGCTGGATTAGACCAAAAGCCTATCTAGTCCACCATCCTGTTTCTCAAGGTAACCAACAAGTTGCCTCTCAGAAGTCCACAAGATGGACATGATTGGAAAAACACCTTTCTGCTTATGGTGCTAGCAAATGGTATACAGAGACATTTGTTATTTATTTTATTTATTTATTACATTTATAGACTGCCCAATAGCCAGAGGTTCTTTGGGCGATTTACAGCTACGTTAAAAATATAAACTACAAAAGAAAAGGCAATGATAAAAAAAACCCTGCATATTATAAAACAAAGATGAAGCCAGTGCAAAAAACAAAGTTCGCACACACACACACACACGTATAATGCTGGCTGGGGGATGTTTGGAGTTGTTAGCCTTTGTTCTATCTAAACTTGTATAGGATTGTGTCTTAAAAGTTTTAAGATCACTGAAAAGACTATACCCTCTGAGGAGGGTATTTTACAGACCACTAAAAAGACCTTCTCTCTTGTAGCCACCCACTTGACCTCATATGGTGGAGACACCTGGAGGAGGCAATGATCTTAGGGTTTGGTAGGTAGATATGCGAGGAGACGCTCCTTTAGGTAACCTGGCCCCAAGCCATTTTTAGGGCTTTGAATTGGGGCCAGAAGAAGATTGACAACTATGATATTATCACAAAGATTTCAGCCAACAAATACAATAATATAAAGTAACATAATATAAAATCCTTTAACATACACATTTTAGAAATACTCTAAAAACAGCTTTAAAAAAGAGAGTTGTAAGAAGATACTGGGACCTGATAAAACAACCCACAAAAATGCTCCATCATCTGCCATCAAATGTCTGAGGAAAGTCTTAACCTGGCACAAAATATTATAATGTTGGCACTAGGCAGAGCTCAGTGAGGAGAGCATTCCACAATCAGGGGGGCTACCACTGAGAAGGCCCTTCAAGTGTTCACATTCAAGAGAGAATCTGTCATCTCTACTACTTATCCTACTTTCTGGAAAGAGCAGTAAGCAGTACCTTGCTATTGCAGCTGTGTTTCGTGTTGTCTCTTGTGACAGCTGATTTTCCCTGAGAATTCAAGGGATAGCATGGGACAATTTGCCTAGTGAGGATCAATAAGAAGATGTGTGAACTGGCATTGTGTTTGTGCTAGAACTCTTGTCATCTTTTCTAGAGTGTGTTTAGGAAGATATGTAATCTGGAGAAATCTGTTAATTTAGGTTCCTCTTAGCTTCTCACTTTTCCAATGTTCGATTCTGTTCACCCTTTTGCTTAATAGACACATTTTTTGCAAGCAATTTTCACAATATATTACATTTTAACATTATTTCCCCTAATATTCACAATGTTTGTATACATTTTGTGATTGGAGAACTCCATTGCAAAATTTGGAGAAGTACAAATTTCAAATGACAACTGACTTTAGTTCGCACAGTGGTTCAAAAATGTGAAATTGGGTAAATTCACATAATTTACATCTAGGGGTGACCATATTACACCAGCTTTAAAATCGCTCCACTGGCTGCCAATTAGTTTCCGGGCGAAGTATAAAGTGTTGGTTATTACCTTTAAAGACCTACATGGTTTGGGTCCAGGTTACCTAAGGGATCGCCTTCTCCCATACAATCCGCCCCGCATGCTCAGATCCTCTGGGAAGAACTTACTGCAGTCGGCCAAGACTAGGCTGACAACCGTTACCCAGAGGACCTTCTCTTCTGCCGCTCCCAGACTGTGGAATGACCTGCCGGAGGAGACTCGTCAACTTAACAGTCTTTTAGAATTTAAGAAAGCCATAAAGACTGTTCTCTTCCGGCAGGCATATCCAGTGGAATTTTAGAATGTTTTAAGGATGTTTTTAGGATGTTTTAGGATTTTTATGCAGTTTTAATAATATGTGTCATGTTTTAATCAGTTTTATGTATTTTATCATGTTGTTGTTCCCCGCCTCGATCCAGATGGAGAGGCGGGTAAGAAATAAATTATTATTATTATTATTATTATTATTAACCAAGCAAATTTATCCCCCATCCTTAATGTAGGGGAGTTGGGATCTGGCAAGGCAAACCCAGCAGATTTTCAAACAATAAACATATAACATGATCTAGTCAAAATTAAGCATTTTGGGGTCCCTTGGATTCCAGTGGGAGAATATTCAAGCACGTGCTAAACTCTCCCATCGAAATCCATGAGAACTGAAGAGTGCTTAACTTTTGTTGGAGAAATATGCTAAGTCTCCCCCCTCCTGTATGCTCAGTGGTATGGCCCAATAAAGAAATATTGATGCTGCTGAATATTGATAGCAACCTGAACTAGCTATACATTCCTAACTATACATTCCGAGGATGTGGTTTTGGGGTTGCACCTGGCTTTAGCAATATGCTTTATAAAGGGTTGGTAAAGGTTTCTATCAGTGGGTCGTATCAATGGTGTCAGACACTGGAACAGAAACTGCTGGCGGATAAAGGTTCCACTCCCCCTGTGCTCCCAGGGGGAGTGACTCTCCATAGCAGATGTGGGGGGTGTATGTGGGAGCTGCAGGGAGAGGGGGGAGAGAAACTCCCATTGCATGCTGGATTTATTCCAGTTTATTTTACTTTCACCACTTGATTTCAGACAGCAGAGGCTGGTGGCTCCAATGTCGGAGGGGCAGTGAATCTGTTCTGGGTTTCAGGCAGAATCAGGCAGAACTCTAAAGGATTAAGGTGACCATATGAAAAAGAGGACAAGGCGGTTTAACGGTTGCATAGAAAAGGAAATTTCAGCAGGTGTTATTTGTATGCATGCAGCACCAGGTGAAATTCCCTCTTCATCATAACAGTTAAAGCTGCAGGAGCCCTGCCCTCTTTTGTATCTGGTCACTCAAATATAGCTCCTGCAGCTTTAACTGTTGTGACCAAGAGGGAATTTCACCAGGTGCTGCATGCATACAATTGACACCAGTTGAAATTCCCTTTTCTATACAAGTGTTAAAGATACAGGAGCCCTGTCCTCCTTTTCATGGGGTCCCCCTATAAAGGGTACCTCTTTTAGAGTTCTGACTGGTTCTGACTGAAACCCAGAGCAGATTTACTGCTTCACTGACATTGCAGCCACCAACCTCCACTGGTCTCAGAACTCTTTCCATAAAAACACACACAATATCCAGAATAGTGCCACAGAATCCTTAAATAGGAAGGTCACATTTTCTATATATCAATTGCTGTGTAAGAAAATGGAAGTCCACAGGGACTGTGTTTATGTCCTGGGGATGGTGAAAATTATCTGCTAAGGAGAGTTTCTGTACTTAGCTCCATGTGCTTTAGTAAATTTAAGCTCCTTTAATCTTTTAATACAGTTTTGTCCTGTTTGTACTCTTGTTAATCCACTGGCATTCACAGGGCTGCCAATATTTTATCAGTTATAACAGGTGCAAGTTAAGGTATGAAGATACTAGAATTCCGAAACAGGGAAATGAAACATGAGAAGGGCAAATTGAGAATCCAGAGAGAGATAACAAATTTGCTGAAAGATCTCAGTAATGTCAGAAAGGTATGCAGTCTGTCTCTCCTAGGCTGTGTTTGCACCCCAGGACCTCTCTTTTCATTTCTGTTTAGCTGCTTCTTCTTCTTCTTCTTCTTCTTCTTCTTCTTCTTCTTCTTCTTCTTCTTCTTCTTCTTCTTCATTATCTGTGTCGAGTTTCATTAAAGATTCATGTCAAGAAGAGATAATGCAAAGAAAAGCAAATGGACCAAATAAAATAAATAAATAAACCAAAGATAAAACGCAGATAACTCAGGTGGTAATCCAAGGTATAGGTGTGCAGCTACAAGAAATCAAAGGCAATGACATTTGAGAAAACTCTCCAATCAGCAACGTACCATGTGTAAAAGATCAATAAACCATTAACCTCTCTCAGCCAACACCCATTGCCCCCAGTCTTTTCAGTTTATAAACCTAGATGCACAAATTTGACTCATCAATAATAGAGTGGCCATATGAAAAGGAGGACAGGGCTCGTGTATCTTTAACATTTGTATAGAAAAGCGAATTTCAACAGGTGTCAGTTGTATGCATGCAGCACCTGGTGAAATTCCCTCTTGGTCACAACAGTTAAAACTGAAGAAGCTATACTAGAGTGACCAGATACAAAAGAGAGCAGTTCCATAGGAAGGAGGCCACCACAATGAAGGCTCTTCTTCAGGTGGGCCCCAGTTAGGCCATATGTCCATGAGGAACCACCAGGAGCATGACCTCTGATGACCTCAGGGACTGGGCAAGTTGATAAATTATTATTATTATTATTATTATTATTATTATTATTATTATTAATTTCCTGCCCGCCTCTCCGTTTGGATTGAGGCGGGGAACAACAATATAATAAAACACATAAAACTGATTAAAACATGACACACATTATTAAAACTGCATTAAAACATCCTAAAACATCCTAAAAACATTCTAAAATTCCACTGGATATGCCCATCGGAAGAGAACAATCTTTATGGCTTTCTTAAATCCTAAAAGACTGTTAAGTTGACGAGTCTCCTCCGGCAGGTCATTCCACAGTCTGGGAGCGGCAGAAGAGAAGGTCCTCTGGGTAACGGTTGTCAGCCTAGTCTTGGCCGACTGCAGTAAGTTCTTCCCAGAGGATCTGAGCATGCGGGGCGGATTGTATGGGAGAAGGCGATCCCTTAGGTAACCTGGACCCAAACCATGTAGGTCTTTAAAGGTAATAACCAACACTTTATACTTCGCCCGGAAACTAATTGGCAGCCAATGGAGTGATTTTAAAGCTGGTGTAATATAGTCACCCCTAGGTGTACCGGTGACCAACCTGGCTGCCATATTTTGAACTAGTTGAAATTTCCAGACTAGGCACAGAGGTAGCCCCATGTACAGCACATTGCAGAAGTCGAGCCTCGAAGTTACCAGCGCATGCACTGTCTCAGATACTCTGATCCCCAACTGTTTAGGGCTACTAACATTTTAAACCTGGCCTGGTAGCAAATAGGCAGCCAGTGCAGTTTCCTCAGCAAAGGAGTTGCATGCTGAAAAGGAGCGGATCCTGACAACAGCTGAGCTGCTGCCTTTTGCACTAGCTCCAGCTTCCACACATAAGTCCCAGAGGCATTCTGGGAAAATTAAGACGGTGACTGCTACAACTACTTTGCCTAGTGTTTCTCATCAGAGCACCAGGCTGCCCTCTGCTTCCTGTCTGCAGTGCTGGCCACCCCTCTGATGCCTCGTCACTTCACTGGGAGGAACACCAGAGCAATGTTTACCCAGGACTCCTTCAAACATAGTGCTGGCTTGGTCTGACATAGCTACCCCTGTGGAAATGGGAAATGCAGCTTCTTAGACTTAAGCTGTTTATTCATTATTCCTGTGCATTTTGACCACCTCTGTGTATTTTTTATGCCCCCTCTTACAAATATGGAAAGTCTTCCGAAAATAGTTCCTTCCATGTCGAATTATTATTAACGTCTTCCACAGTTTGCTTTCATTTTAATTGAAAATGTTTTGTTATCACAAATCCATGAAATGGGACAGTTTTCAACACTGGATGTGCGTTTGTGTGCTTTTAATAGCTTGAATTTAACCCAAGTCGGCAACATGTCAGAAACTGGGATTTGGAAAGCAAGGCCTTCCACTTTTACATCTATTAGAAACATTTGAACTATATATCTTTGAACTGACTTTTTAAAGGCTGAGGTTTAGAACTAGGTGCAAGGAGATCTATCTCCACTGAAGTTAATGAAGTGATATCAGCTTCCACCAGCTGATGATTTGGCCACAAGCATTGTTATTGCGTGCCTTTGGTAAGCCACTAGGAATTCAGTGTTGTGCCTCAAACAGGCTCCAAATTGGCAGATGGAGTTGTAGCCTCATTTTTAGTAAAACAGACGAGTTTTTGGTACATTCAGCCAATCATTTGGATGACCGCCATGGCCAACTTCCACTGGGCGTCTGCCTCCAAACTGTGCCAATTCTAATTCTGCAGCACAGCAGTCAAAATTAGGAAGCTTACACTGTGCATCAGGCAGCAAATGGTCTCTTGAAATGCACTGAGAAAAGCTTTATGTTCAAGGGAAACCATGCAATGTAACAGGTCATGGTCATTTTACAGGTGTATTATCCCTCTGTCGTGCTGTACTAGCACTTCTGTTATCAGATTAAAGTGATGTTAACTGTTCAGGGAAGGGCTATGAAATCTAGATGCTCATATAACAGCAGTAAATGAGACATAGCAATAGATAAGAAATCCTTCACAAATGGCAGTTTTATGCATTTTGGATGCACTCCAAACTGTACACATAAATATTCGTCTCTTGGGCTGTCTTGCTTGATTCAGATGTTCAGGTTCCTGTGCTCCTGAAGAAGAAAATGAAGCATCTGACCTCAGTCAAATAATTCCATTAGACCAGTGCTTCCCAAACCTTTTATCTGACTATTAATCTGCATTTCCATCTTGGCCTTGGTTTCCAAATCCTCTTCTGCATGCCACCCTCTAAGGAATGGCAGCATTGCCATGGTTTCATATACAACTAAAAGGAAGGTCTACAAAATGGCCGGCCATTTCTGCGTCATCTGTTTGCTGTTTGCTGCTTTTCCATGGTCTGGGAGCATTGCCTGAGTGTTGCCAGATTGATCTTGACTGCAGGGGAGCATCCAGAAGTGACAACGTGATATAGGCATGGGAGCCAGAAACTGTGGGATGCCTCAGCAGGGAACATCCAATGTCATTTGCACCAATCGCATTCCACATGGCATTACAACTGCAATTCATGCCAGTTCCAGGTATTGGATGGCTGTCAGGCAAGATGCCCTCATTGGCCCCCTCTTGGAAAAGACCCACCTCCTCCTCCTCACCGCCACTGTCACTACTGCCCATTCACTTCTCCTCTCAGTCTAAGCTGTTTAACTATCCAGAGACCACAAGGTCACTGTTTGCAGATTTGGAGGTGGCAGGTGCCAAAAGCAAGGAAGAGGAGAAGGGAGGGGGCAGCATTCAGCAGCGAGCCCCCTGCAGGGGGATGTCCATCAGCAGCTGCCCGATGATGTTGACGCCTAACACCAATGAGTGCAATATTGGTGGCATGGGGGTGGGCAGGATTGTGTAGTCATATAGTGCTTTGAGAGATGGGGGAGTAACATATCCTCACCACACAAATACATCTTTGAGCAAATATTGCAACACTTTGTTCAACAAACAAAAGACAAAAGTGCTTTTATTGCACACACTAAAACTCGGATCTCGACGAAACCTGAACCGAGGTCAAGAATTTTGAAAAATGTGGCATATACTAATACTGAGGACAGACACTCATTGTTTGGGGTTTTTTAAGCTGACAGTAGTTCTGAGAGATGCATCGCTCCCCAGGAGTAGACAGATTTCTTTTATTCCACTGTCACTTCTGGTTAAACAGGTTTGCCAGTCTTGGAAATGACACAAAACCCAGGGAAATCAGTTTGACTGAAAGTGGCCTGAGTTCAGGGCTGTTCAGATGCTGCCCCCACCATGTGTATACTTGATACAAGGATGGGTACATGCCTGCTCACCTCACCCACAACATAAAAGTATTCTTGCCCAGCTCAGCCTTCTGATACTGCAAAGTTCCTTCTGGCTTGGAGACCTTACGTGTATACATTTTTTTAATTTAAAAAATGCAACAGGCATCCTCCTGTAAACATGTGAAGACTGCAATTGGGGACAGATTCTAGTCCTGGATGAAATTTCTGGAGGAAAAGGCTATCAATGTCTATGAATCCTGATGGCTATATGCTACCTCCAGTATCAGAGGCACTATGTTTATGTACTCCAGTGCTGGGGAACATGGGCAGCTCATTGGACACTGTGTAAACATAATGCTGGACTAGATGGACCCTTTGTCTGATCAAGCATGGCTCTTCTTACATTCTTGCAGTATGTCTCCAACTTCATGCAGTGCATGCTGTCCCCATAGTGTAGTGCATGAACTGACTTAGCCAGCACAGGCAGAACTTCTCTTCTCAGAACCATCCAGCTCCCCACTGTTATCTCCAATCTGAGATTGGAAATAACAGGTGGGATTTTTCCAGGTGGGATTTTTCCAGGGGTTAGGGCTTAGAGGCCAGGTTAGACTCACAGCCTAGAGGTTCCCCCAATTCCTGACCTAAAAGTAGGGCTGTGCAGCCCCTCCCCCCAATCCGAATCTAGATCCAGATCTGGGTGATCTGATTCAAACTGGATCGGACCTCCCTGTATCTGCTTCAGAACCAGATCTGGAGACCCTCCTTTTCCCCATAGACTTGCAAGTCTATGGGGAAAAGGACTCACTACCCTCCCTCCACTCTCCACTCACCCACTGCCGTCCGCTGCCATCCACTGTACTGAGAACCAGGCCTCACGGCCTGGTTTCTCAGTACAGCGGATGGCAGCAGACAGCGGCGGGTGAGTGGAGAGAGGAGGGAGAGTGGGGAAATGGCAGTGAGTCCAATGGACTTACCGCCAGCCTTGCAGGTCCCTGGGTGCCGGCTGCACAGCCGGCACCCAGGAACCTGGAAGGCCAATGGGCCCAGATCTCCCGATCAATCTGAATTAATCCAGAATGGGCCCGATCCGCTCCAGAACGATCTGGACCTCCCCCAACCCGGTTTGGAACCAGATCCAGGAGGTCCAGATTGGCCCAATCCACTCCAGATTCGGGATCCGGATCTGTTCACAGCCCTAACTAAAAGACTTAGAAGCTATCCCACTTAGCTCTCATATGCATGTAGCACCATTCTCTGCACAGAACATGGTGTTCTTTTTTTTATGGCCCAATCCTGCAATTAAACAGCCTCTTACAGGGTTTTTTTTAGTCAACTGATTGCATATAATTCTCTAGTGACATTTTAAAATAATATACGGTAATAGCTTTCATCGGTACATGAGTTGGCAGATGTAAGTGGACTTGGATCCAACAGCGAAGTTGTAGTTAAGTGTTGCCAAAAAGATTACAGACAAATTCCATCAAAGTTCATGAAGCCTCCATCTGATCTGGAATTTAAAGAGGGTCATAAATTCTGATAAGGAGGTGAAATTTATTGTTCTCTGTAAAGTGCAAATCATGTCCATAATTTAATAGATTAGCTGATAAGATAACAGAAAAGGAATCACGACATTGTCCTGAATTGAAAATGCTCTGAAGAAGAGGTAGACAAGAAAAAGAGTCTATGGGGCAGTTGTTCAGATTTCTGAGGATTCCAGATTTCATTGAAAGTTGTCAGCTGGAGACAGATTATAATTTGCAAAGAGAGCTGAAAGTTGTATAATAAAGACATTCTCCATATAAACCAGGGGTGGGCAAGGCATGTCCTATAGGTCGGATGAGCTCCCCCACCCACCCAGGGGGTGGTCTTTGTCACCACTTTGCCCCCGCTGCTCGAATTTTTTTCTTTTAGTTGGCGAAAAATCCCTTCTTAAAAAATGATTTTTATGTGGGGAAAAAAAATCACGGATTGCTGCTCAAATTTGGCGGGAAACTGTTATGGAGGCCAACATTGGAAAACAAGCTAAATCCAACCAGTCTAAGCCTCTGCAGAGGAGACTATGATATAAGAGTGACTTCCATAATTCTTAGTAGGATGGGGTGGCGCTGGGAGGAGTGCAGCCCATGGCAGGTCTGGGGAGGAATTGGCACCTGGATGGGCTGAAATTGCCCACCCTTGACATATACTATCAAGAATCCTGAGCCTACCAAGACCGATGTTTTAGCTTCCCAGATAATGGCTGGAATGGCAGCTGCTGTTTACACCCTATCCTACAACCCTTTGAATATACAAAGCAGTCCTGAAGGAAAGGTGTCAGCCTCTTCCTTGACCATTCTTATCTTCCTATGGTAAACTCCAGTGTAGGGATGTGCAGATCAGCAAAACAAGAGCTCATCAAAGTTCTCCAAATTCCATCTCAAAGCTCCTTCTGACTCATGCCCATATCAGATTGCAAGTTGTGGTTTGCACAAATGTTTGTGCATATTTCAGTGTTCCTTGCCCCACTGGTACATCAATTGTGTGCATTTTTGCATTTTTCTCCCACTGATCAAAGCACATGTGTGTGCCTTTTTCAAACATGTACACTTTTTCATGCACTTTTTTCAAGGTTACGCATTTTAATGCATTTTCTTTGGTACACGAATCATATCGTAAGATCGATAATGTACCACAGATTGGGTTTGAGTCCATGTTCAAGCCTGGGAGTTGTGAACTTCATAAAATCTGGTCTAAAATGAACTGGAACAAATTTCTCATATGTCCCTACTTCAACACTGATTGCCCTTTTCCTTGGGCATCTCCTGTGTACATAATCATAGAATCATAGGATAGTGGAGTTGGAAGGGGCCTATAAGGCCATCAAGTCCAACCCCCTGCTCAGTGCAGGAATCCACCTTAAATCATCCCTGACAGATGGTTGTCCAGCTGCATCTTGAATGCCTCTAGTATGGGAGAGCCCACGACCTCCCTAGGTAATTGGTCCCATTGTCATCCTGTTCTAACAGTCAGGATGTTTTTCCTGATGTCCAGCCAGAATCTGGCTTCCTGCATCTTGAGCCCATTATTCCATGTCCTGCACTCTGGGATGATTGAGAAGAGATCCTGGCTCTCCTCTGTGTGACAGCCTTTCAAGTTCTTGAAGAGTGCTGTCATGTCTCCAACCCCCCTTCTCTTCTCAAGGCTAAACATGCCCAGTTCTTTCAGTCTCTCCTCATAGAGCTTTGTTTCCAGACCCCTGATCATCCTCATTGCCCACCTCTGAACCCCCACTGGGGAAGATCAACCCTATCAAACAAATAAAGCACAACACAATGTCCAGGTTGAGTTGTTTCTCTTTTCATCTTTGACCAACTCAAGACACTTAATTGATTGCCACAGGGACCATGATGTAAGGCTAAAGCTCTCCTAGATTACTCAGCAGACATTGAAGTTAAACCAGCATTTTGGTTTTAGTTTTTGTTTCTCCATTTCATTGTGAACACTCATTACAGTCCTTTACTACCTTGCTTTTATCTTTACCTTAATGAACTTTATTCAGCTCAGTGACTGGGCTCCATCTGATTCCTATTGACACCTTCAAGGGGTGGTTTGTTCCCCTCATGCTGCCTAGGCTGTTTGGGCTATGATTTGTTTTAGTAAGTCACTGAGGGAGGGAAGAGAAGGCCAGTAAAGACTGGGAGGACAGCAGGCTGTCTTTCTACTCCCATGTAAACATGCTGATAGCGAAAGGAAACAGAGGAGTCTGGTGGCTCTGATGTCAGTGGGCAGTGACTCCACTCTGAGTTTCAGCCAGAACTCTAAAGGAACTATCCAAGGTGCAAAACATCTTGGATAGCTCTTTTAGAGTTCTAACTGGTTCTGACTGAGACCTGCCGCAGATTCACTGCCTCACTGACAGCAGAGCCATCAGCCTCCACTGAAACAAAGATTGTTCACCTCAGCTTGGGTTATCTAGGAGCGGTGGTGACAAAGAAGAGAGAGAGAGCACTGGGAGGGGCATGTGCAGTGAGCTAACCTGGAGGCTGCCACTGGGCTGGCTGTCCGCCATCTTGTCATACGCACCCATTTCTTTTGCCCTAATGGAAAAGGAAAGTATGTTTTGTGTATAAAACATGCTGAATAGGAACACCAAGATGTTCTGCTGCTCCTAATGAAAATGCTTTCAGCACCAAATGATGCAGAAGGTGGCATTTCATATGTTTTGCATTTAGCCAGTCTGCTGAAATGTGAAGGACATATTATCCAAAACATATGACAAAACAATGCCATGGAAAATTAAAGATTGTTTATTTGGCAAGCACAGCTTTAATTCACTTTGTAAGTATACATTGACCCATCCCTGCTTTCCTGTGGTGCTACCTCAAATGCCTGCAGTGCGTGAGAAGGCCTGCTGTGCCAAAAAATTCTCCCATTTTTTTTTATTTGTTTACCATTCTCATTCAATTTGATAGAAAAGAAATTGCTTTCAGAGAAATTCTCATGGGTTGGGTTTGGGTTTCATGTGCATACCTTACTTGGGCGGTGGCTGAGGAGTGTGCATAAGTATCCTGTTTTTCATCATACAATCCTCTCTCCGGCAACCCGTAGCTTCCCTGGTTTTCCACACTTAATTAAAGCCCAGGGGAAGATATCATGAGGTAATTCCTCCCACAGGGCTTTTTAACATCAAGAAGTGCAGGCAGCTTGGGAGGCTGCAGGGCAATGGAGAGGTGCATAAAAGAAAGTAACACACACAAAGCCCCCTCAGCCCCCTCACCGTCATTACATGAGCTCAAAAATGCCACCGAAATAAATGAGAAAACTCCCTGAGAATGAGGCAGAACAGTGGAAGATTTTGGCTGAGCACTAGCTCCACCTTTCCACTGGAGCTAGGCACAACACTGCCCCCCCCACCTACATTGTGGAGGATGCAAATTGGGGGGGCAGCCTGCCAACACAGTTGATGCTGTTGCCACTTGCAGTGGCAGCACCCAAAACACCAAAAGCCCTGACAAAAAGAAAGAAGAAAGAAAGAAAGAAAGAAAGAAAGGGTGCTACACGCCATATTAATTGTGAGCCCTACCTGTGAGAAACTGTTGAGAATTTCTCTTCCCCCTGAAGTAATTCAGTGAAATTGTCCCCCTGATTTCTCTGCCCAAAAATAGGGTGGAGAACTTCAAGAGTTCATTTGGGCACAGCACTCGTGTGAACTATCACAATCAATTCCACAGAGCTTTCCCATCTGGTCAGTTACTCACTGGGATGGACACCATTTGGGGAGTAGGAAAGACCCATGCAAATGACCCTAACTCATCTGGTTGCAATATTTGCATGATGAAGAAATGAGTTTCCCCCATCTCTCTCTCTCTCTCTCTCTCTCTCTCTCTTTCTGTGTGTGTGTGGGGGGGGGGTTTCTAATCAACAGGGAGATTAGTTATTTCATCATATGATGCTGAAACTGATCTGGATAAACTATCATATATTATAAAGAGCAGAAGGCCAGCCTGCAGGGTGGGTGAGGATGTCATGTTATACAACTCACAAGATGGAGTTGCCTCCCTCCCTCATCAGTATCAGTGGTGGTTCTGCTCCCGGATCAGAACAGGAGCGGACTAGATAATAAAGTCCAGGCTGGGAACACAGTTCTTCATGATTCTGATATATGGCTGCATGATTGCTAACTGAAGAACACAGTTCACTGTTTACTCTTGGAATTGTGCGTATTCTTTTGCAATTTGTTTTTCCAAAGCTATAAGGCAGAGATGGGGAAACCATGGCCGTCATGGGAGTTGGGGCTCCAATGACATCTGAAAGGCCCCAAGTTCCCTATTCCTGCTGTAAGTGTACCTCACATTGTAAATCCTATCCATTCATAGCCCCAGAATGAAATCCTTGACCTGCTTTGAAAATAATTTGAAGCTTTTGTCTCCCCCCATTCAAGAGCATTTTCTTTGTTTTTTAAAAAATAGTTTGATACTTTCATCAGGAAAGTCAGCAAATCTTCCCGAGGGAATGGAGTCACATGCTCCTTAACAATAGCACCACTCAGCAACATAAATGCCTGGCCCTTTGAGACAAAGTTTTTCGCAGAGGTGCAGAATGGCAGTTTTATTTCTTGCAAAAGCGCAGATTGCTTCGAACAGGCAGAAAGTATAAAGCAATTGATTATAATGGTGCCACAGCAATTTCTGGATCTCCATTTGTTTAGAAAATGAGCCACAGAAGAGCTTTCACTGGAAGTGCTGAGTCGCTAACGGGATGCCAACGGCTAAAGCACAATGCCATGAGTCGTCAGAAACTTGGTAACAATCAAGAAAGGCCAGTGAGAAATGCAGAGGCAGGATGCCAAGTGACAATGAGCAAATCAGGGTGTGTGGCATCTTCTAAAGTACCAATTCAGTCCGTCTCTTTACGATGCACACAGGTCTTACAGAACAAGTCCTTTCTTTACTTTTGCCCAACAACAGCTTCCCGAAAAAGATTGTTCTTTGCTTCATCAAGCCCATCCGCAGGTCAAGCATGACATGCTTTTTTTTTTAAGTCATTTTCCTCTCTTTTTAAGAGGTTTCTAAATAGATTATCATAACAGACATATCCAGAAATGTGTGTCTAGGAGCTGTATCTCCCCCTATTTTTACTCTAGAGTAGGCCCAGGGTATGTAGTCCAGATGTTAAAATCTCACCCGTGCAGTAGGGTCCTGATCCAAATGTGGGGGCCCTGCACCTATTCTACAATAAAAATGGGGGGAAGAAATAGGTGCTACACATATATTCCAAGTAACATCTGTTTTGGCCCTTGTTCTGTATAACTGAAGGGCTTGTATTGATCTCAGGGCCTTCACACATCTTATGTGCCCCATTTTAGAAAATCAGCCTTTGCAATTACTAGATATAGGCAAACCACCGTGATATCCCCGTGACCTCATGAGTAGGATAGTTGTCATTTACAGCCTTCCAAATTACAGTAATCGTAACAGGTTGCTATAGTAATGCATGAGGAGTTAGCAAGAATGCTAAATCATTTTACTCTTTGATTATAATTGTCCTGACAAGTATTTCCTATATTCTCACAGTCAAGGGCATTTAACTTCCCTGCGCCCAAGTACTGCCATTTGCATTGCTCCAAAGTTTTCAAATGCCTAGACTCTAATAAGGGGGATAGTCCTCATGAATATAATCTGGTATCTCTGTAGGTGGGGTTGGAACTATCTACAAAAGGGCTGCAGGAACTTTTTAAAGTTGAGGGCTGCATTTCTTCAGGGGAAAGAATGGGGGAGGCTGGATAGCAATATTCAGCAGGGCTAGTGGCAAATGAGGCCAAGGCAGAAAGGGTAACCCCAATTTTGGTCTCTATTCACCCCATCACCCAATCATTCTGTGTCTCTCAGTAGATCAGCTTTGCCCAACCTGACATCCTCCAGATGTATTGATTGCAATTCCCATAATTCCCAACCAACATGGCCAATGGCTGAGAATTATGGGTGTTGTAGTCCAGCACATCTGGAATGTGGCTGGTTGGGGAAAGGCTGTATATCAACAAGGTCTTCTGACTCCTAATTGTTTAACAATAGCAGCAACAAAATAATGCTACTGGCTCTAAATTATACTGGTGACATGGTGAAAGCTTGGGATACAAGGAGTGTATATGGTATAAGAGGACTGTGTGAGCTCCATTCAGTTCTGGTACCCCAATATCTGGGCTCAAAATTCTTTAATTGTAAGAATTTTGCCCCATTCAGAGAGCTGTGTTTTTCACCCACACAGAGATTGTGTTGTTTTCCATCCCCCCCCCCCACGCTGAACAAGGTCATCATGGGTATTTTGTGGTTTATCTGTCTCTGATGTTAATGCTTTATATATTCTAATTAAACATAAGTATTCTCCCATGAATATTAAAGAGACCAATTTCCTTCAATGTTTTATGGCATTTGCAAAATTATAATCTCTGCAATGCCTGCCAGAACTGAGCTGTCAAGTCTGTTTACAATGCAGTGAAAAACTATTTACTGGGACATACAAATGTAACATTTGCATTTGTAACAGGAATATGTGTGGTGCTTGAACTCGATTATGGTAAAAAGATGCATCTCTCAGTTGTTCTTTTTAAAGTCAGATGTATTCAGATTTGGCCTTTCTCCCATCCCATTAATAAACACACACACTGATTTCTAGGGATGTGCACTGACCCCCCGGAGCGGAGCGGATAGCGGATCGGAATCGGACCTGGGGGGTTGGATCGGATTGGATTGGATCAGAGGTTGGGTGGATCCGATCCGATCCCGATCCACAGATCGGATGTCCGATCCGCGGATCGGATGCCATTTTGAATGCATTTCCCCATAGCCTAGTATTGTGTTACTAAAATGCCTATAACTTTTTCATTTTTAAAGATAGAAGGATGAAACGTGGGCACTTTGTAGATGGGTTAGGGGTAGTTATCCGTGAGAAACTTCAGAAAGATTGGTGCAGGCATTTTGTGGCAATTAATTTTTTAATAAATAACCAGGAATGCCTATAACTTTTTCATTTTTAATGTTCCACACATGAAACTTTGCCACATTGTAGGTGGTACATTGGGATCTATGTGTGTGAAATTTCAGAAACGTAGGTGCCACTACACGCTTGAAGCTATGTTTCTGAAATTTCTCCACATTAGACATACCACTTTGGTTCACTTGTGTGATGAATTTTAGAAGCATAGCTTCAAGCGTGTAGTGGCAAGGTATTTTTGAAACAATGAGGAAAGAAACTCCTATAACATTTTTATTTTAAAAGTTAGAAGTCTGAAAGTTGCTCACTTTGTAGATGGGTTAGGGGTAGTTGTCTGTCAGAAATTTCAGAATAATAGGTCCAGGCATTTGGTGGCTATGATTTTTTTAGATTTAAAGTTAAAACAACACCGAATTTTGACAGATAAAAGAGGGAGGGGGAGGTGGGAGAGGGGGGGTGCAATTGACAGCCCAAGCCTCTGTGGAAAAACTTTTGTAACTTTTAATCTAAAAAATTTGTAGCCACCAAATGCCTGGACGTGGTGCTTGGGGAACATTGCTTGGCCCCGTGGATTCTCCAGTATGGGGTTCCGCAGGGGTCAGTTTTGTCCCCCATGCTGTTCAACATCTACATGAAACCGTTGAGTGCAGTCATCCGGAGTTTTGGAGTGCGTTGTCATCAGTACGCTGATGACACGCAGCTCTACTTCTCCTTTTCATCTTCATCAGGTGAGGCTGTGGATGTGCTGAACCAGTGCCTGGCTGCAACAATGGACTGGATGAGGGCTAATAAACTGAAACTCAATCCAGACAAGATTGAGACGCTGTTAGTGGGTGGTTCCGCTGTCTGGATGGAGGGTGTTCAACCTGTTCTGGATGGGGTTGCACTCCCCTTGAAGGAACGGGTTCGTAGCTTGGGGGTTCTCCTAGAACGACCTCTGTCACTTGAGGCGCAGGTGGCCTCAGTGGCACGGAGTGCCTTCTACCAACTTCGGTTGGTGGCCCAGCTATGTCCTTATCTGGACAGGGATAACCTGGCTTTAGTTGTCCATGCTCTGGTAACCTCCAAGTTAGATTACTGCAATGCACTCTACGTGGGGCTGCCTTTGAAGGTGGTTCGGAAGCTGCAGCTTGTGCAAAATGCAGCGGCCAGATTGATAACTGGAACCAGTAGGTTCGAGCATATAAGACCTACTCTGGCCCGCTTGCATTGGCTGCCTGTATGTTTCCGAGCCCAATTCAAGGTGCTGGTTTTAACCTATAAAGCCTTACACGGCTTGGGACCACAATACCTGATGGAATGCCTTTCCCGACATGAACCTACCTGAACACTACGTTCAACATCTAAGGCCCTCCTACGAGTGCCTCCTCCGAGGGAATCTTGGAGGTCGGCAACAAGAGAGAGGGCCTTCTCTGTGGTGGCCCCCCGATTGTGGAACGATCTCCCTGACGAGGCCTGCCTGGCGCCAACATTGTTATCTTTTCAGCGCCAGGTCAAGGCTTTCCTCTTTTTTTTGTTTTGTTTTGTTTTGTTTTTGTAGCTTTTTGAAGTGTTGTAGTGGTTTTAAATGTACAGATTGTGTGTATGTTGTATGTTTTTGCTTTTTTTAATTTTTGTATATTGTTTTTAATTGTTTTTAATCCTATGTAAACCGCCCAGAGAGCTTCGGCTATGGGGCGGTATACAAATGTAATAAATAAATAAATATAAATAAATAGGGACTGTGAAGTAGTCTAGCAATGGCTAAGCACCCAAGCACTGAGCAGGCACCCAAGTCAGCTGGTCCCAGTCTAACCTGTTATGATAAGATGTATTTTATTTCTGTATAAATTGTAGCATTTCCCCCCAAATTTTCCTTGACACATAATAATTAGTCCAGACACATTTTATGCCATTCTGTGTCCTCTTTTGTCCTTTTTTTTTGTTTTGGAGGGTGGGAGGGAGAGGTAGTGTGTAAGTGTGTAAGTGACTGCCTTACATGGAAGCAGAGAGTCTTACTATGGAAAACTTCAATTGCTTGGATTGTCCGTGAAAATATCTTTGGGTGTTTCACCATGACTACGTTGTTGTCCTTTGAGTCAGTGGAAGCTGGTGGCTCCCATTTCAGTGGGGCAGTGAATCCACTCCGGGTTTCAGTTGGAACCAGTCAGAACTCTGAAGGAGCTTTTTGTTATTCATCAAGATCACCTTCAGTTCCCGCCACATCTGATGAAGACACGTTCATTGAGTTATTCATGTTCACATTCATTTCAGTTTGTTTTTGTTTGTCTTTCACTTTTTAAGCCTTTTTTGTTGTTTTCACCGCCATCAGCAGCAAAAACAGCAGTTTCTGACTTCAATGAGTGCCCCTGCAAGCCTCCATCTTTTCACCCAAGATGACCTGGACATCATGTTGTGCTGGGGGCTTTTTGCAGGGGGCAGGAAGAGAATGGCATCTGTACTGGCAGCTGCTGGTGGTTGTTATGTTCCCCCTACATAGCCCCAGTATGACATGATGTCTGGGCATCTGAGAGATGGGGGAGAGGGAAGGGGAATACCCCCCCCCCAGAAGCATTCACTGCTGTCTGTACTAACCCCACACAAATAAGCCCCCCTTACACCCTGAAATGTAGGAATGAACAGGAATGGGATCCTGAATGGAAGCCCCATCTGTGACCAATTGTGTGTTTTTTGTATTTGTTTTGGAGTGAATAACAATTAAATTGAGCCGGCTCCATTCATTGTGAAATGAAAGCGCATGCCCATAAAGGTCCTCTCCTACGCCCCTCCATATTGTATTTCCCCACTCCCACTCCACCCCTGGTGAAACTTGTTAGTGTAAAGCAGATTGGAGACAGCACCTGGACGGAGGCATTTAGTTAGGTAGTTAGTTAGTTAGTTAGTTAGTTAGTTATAGGATTGTTATCCTACCTTTCTGCCAAAAAAAGCTCCCAGAGCAGTTTACAAAGTTAAAATAAATAAATAAGACAGTCCCTGGATGGAATCTTCCAATCTAAAAGGCACAACACAAAAGGATAGGAAATTGGGAGGGAAAAGGGAAAAAAGCATGTTCAGGCACTAGATACAAATTTCAGCAGGTCACGGAGTTGGATCTAAATGCAGTGGAAGGGTGGCCACTTCCTCTTCCTTTGAAGTCCTCAGCAGTGGCAGTTGGTAGCAGGAGAGGGGGGGGCTCTCAGATCGAACTGTATCCAGGCATGATAGAGGGGTGCATGACTGCTGCTTCCTCTCCTTTTGATGTCTCACTAGTGACATCATATGTATCACTACATACATAAATAAATGAACAAAAAAACAAGTAATTGTGGTTCTTCATGAGTTGTGACACACCAAAAGGATTTACTTATAATGTTGCACTTATTCCTTCTATGTCTCACATCGGTTTCTTTTTTCTGTGTTTATACATCTAGTTAATTCAGTAGCTTTCCCTCTTTGTGCATTCATGTGCTATAAATAAGCCAAACATCAAACTGGAAAGGAACATGCTCTTTCCACATGTTTTCTTTTTATGGTATGAAAATGTACAATCCTTGCACCATGCTTTAATTTTCCCCTTCCCTTTGTGTTCATAATTTATTGCCCAATGTTAGCCGTGCTTGCTTGTAAACAATTATAATCCATTTTCAAATATTTTTTAGGACTGCAGGCTTAGTACAGGAACATTCTTCAGGGCATCGCTATATAAATCTGGCCACAAGGGGGCACCATCATCAAAAATTACTTCCATGGTATGGGAGAAATCTAGGGAACAGTGAAATACTGTTGCTGCTGTTTTAAAGGTAACATGAATAATCCCATCATTTTATCATCTTGTCTGAGAGGTTTAACTATACATTGCGTGTGATTGTTTAAAATTCTCTTCAGAGGATGTGCATGCCTCCTCTCCAGCACTGGAGTGTATGTTTTCCAGATTATTATTTTTTAAAGCTATGCTGTAACAAGAGGTACACACACACACGACATTGATGGAATGCAAGAGGAGTGTTATGAGGCTGCAAAGGCTACAGATGCCCCCTAGCACTGGCATGCACTGCTGTTGATGCCTGTGCTGGAAATATTTCCCCACCACTTCTGGTTTCTGAGAGCAAGGCCAGAACTACACCAAGCAGGATATGACACTTTGAAAAAGGTTTGAGAACTGTACATGGAGTGCGCCATGAGCCCCAAAGACCACCACCACCCTCCAGAGGATTTCAGCCTGGCAAACTGCCACTCCCTGCAGGACCAGGCCCCCAGGTACTGAGCCAGCTGCTGTGGACAATTACATCTCTCCCCCTCCCTTCCTAGGAGGGATATTTAAGCTGCTGGCTGAGGGGGCCTGGGAAAGCCATCAAACTGCAGAAGAGGGAGGCCTGTTGCCAGGGGAGGAGAAGAGTGTGCCTGCCTGCCTGCCTGCCTGCCTGCCTGCCTGCCTGCCTGCCTGCCTGCCTGCCTGCCTGCCTGCCTGCCTGCTGGCTTTTTGTTTTTTTCTTGTGGTTTTTTTTTTGTTGTTGTTGTTGTTCCCCCCCCTTTCCCCAGGCTTGAGCTATGTGCCTGGGAGGGAGGATACAGGGCCAGGTGGGGGGATCTGAGGGGAGCACAATCAGGGTAGTGACGGGTAGAGGGAGATATGGCGTTGTGAGGAGGACTTGCCAGGTTAGGGAAACAAGGCCCAGACAGTTAATGGCTGTGCCTTGTTCCAGTCACCCTCACACTCACAGGCTTGTTGGTTGCCTTATCAACCAGCCCTCAGGCCTCCGGGTGCTGCTTTTAAATGCCAGATCAATGCATAACAAGATCTCCCTCATCCACGACTTAATTGTGGATGAGGCAGCCGATCTGGCATGTATAACTGAGACCTGGGTGGGAGAGCAGGGAGGAGTTAGTCTCTCCCAGTTATGCCCACTGGGGTACTTGGTTCAGCAGCAGGGTAGACTTGAGGGCCGGGGAGGAGGGGTTGCTGTGGTCTATAGGAATTCCATCCCCCTCTGCAGGCTCCCTGTCCATGTGACTACTGGTCTGGAGTGTTTGCACCATGTGTTGGGCCAACAGGTGTACTGCCCACCCCACTGCTCAACAGACTCCCTAGCTGAGCTGACAGAGGTGGTCTCTGGTGTACTGTTGAGGTCCCCGAGACTCTTAGTTCTGGGGGATGTCAACATTCATGCCGAGGGCACTTTATCTGGGGCAGCTCAGGATTTCATGGTCTCCATGACAACCATGGGACTGTCCCAAAATACCATCGGCCCAACGCATGGAGCAGGGCACACTCTAGACCTGGTTTTTTCAACTGGACATGGAGATGGGGATCTGAAAGTGGGGGACTTTACATCAACCCCTCTGTCATGGTCAGATCACCACCTGCTGAGGTTTAGACTTACAGCAGCTTTTCCCCTCTGCAAGGGTGGGGGACCCATTAAGATGGTCCACCCCCGGAGGCTAATGGATCCAGATGGTTTCCAGAGGGCTCTGGGGAGTTTTCCGGCTGATAGGGCTGGCTCTCCTGTCGAAACCCTGGTTGATCTGTGGAATGCAGAAATGACCCGGGCAGTTGACACGATTGCTCCTGAGCGCCCTCTCCTGTGTAGAGCTCGAACGGCTCCGTGGTATACCCCGGAGCTGAGAGTGATGAAACAAAACAGGAGACGGCTTGAGGGCAGATGGAGATGAACTCCTGATGGATGCAATCAAACACTGGTAAGTGCTTATGGTAAGCTGTATTCAGGGGCAGTGAGGGCAGCAAAAAAACAATACTTTGCTGCCACTATTAAATCATCAACCTGCCGCCCAGCGGAGCTTTTCAGAGTTGTCTGGGGGCTTTTACATGCTGGCCCCAAGGACATGGTAGAACCATCTGAGGCCCGCTGTAATACATTTGCTGGGCACTTCCAGAATAAAATCTCTGGCATCCGTCAGGACTTAGACTCCAGTGTTATAGCAGGTGAATCTAGTGAGGTATCCAGAGCACAGGCTTGTCCTGTTTTCTTGGATGAGTTTCAGTTGGTGCAGCTTGAGGATGTTGACAAGGTGCTTGGACAGGTTCGTGCAACCACTTCCATATTGGATCCTTGCCCCTCTTGGCTAATAAAAGCTAGCAGGGATGGAACAACTGGCTGGGCCAGGGAAGTGATTAATGCCTCTTTGCAAGAGGGAGTGGTCCCAGGCCTCCTGAAAGAGGCAGCAGTGAGACCACTCCTAAAGAAATCTTCCCTGGGCCCTGAAAATCTTAATAACTGCAGGCCAGTTGCAAATGTTCCATTCCTAGGCAAGGTCCTGGAGCGGGTGGTTGCGAGCCAGCTCCAGGCACTCTTGGATGAGACTGATTATCTGGATCCATTTCAGTCGGGTTTCAGGCCTGGTTTTGGTACGGAAACAGCCTTGGTCGCCCTGTATGATGACCTATGTCGGGAGAAAGACAGGGGGAGTGTGACTCTGTTGATTCTCCTTGATCGCTCAGCGGCTTTCGATACCATCGACCATGGTATCTTTCTGGGATGACTGGCTGAGTTGGGAGTGGGAGGCACTGCATTGCAGTGATTTCGCTCCTACTTGGTGGGTCGGCTCCAGAAGGTGGTGCTTCGGGAACATTGCTTGGCCCCGTGGATTCTCCAGTATGGGGTTCCGCAGGGGTCAGTTTTGTCCCCCATGCTGTTCAACATCTACATGAAACCATTGAGTGCAGTCATCTGGAGTTTTGGAGTGCGTTGTCATCAGTACGCTGATGACACGCAGCTCTACTTCTCCTTTTCATCTTCATCAGGTGAGGCTGTGGATGTGCTGAACCAGTGCCTGGCTGCGACAATGGACTGGATGAGGGCTAATAAACTGAAACTCAATCCAGACAAGACTGAGACGCTGTTAGTGGGTGGTTCCGCTGTCTGGATGGAGGGTGTTCAACCTGTTCTGGATGGGGTTACACTCCCCTTGAAGGAGCAGGTTCGTAGCTTGGGGGTTCTCCTAGAACCATCTCTGTCACTTGAGGTGCAGGTGGCCTCAGTGGCACGGAGTGTCTTCTACCAACTTCAGTTGGTGGCCCAGCTACGTCCCTATCTGGACAGGGATAACCTGGCTTCAGTTGTCCATGCTCTGGTAACCTCCAAGTTAGATTACTGCAATGCACTTTACGTGGGGCTGCTTTTGAAGGTGGTTCGGAAGCTGCAGCTTGTGCAAAATGCAGCGGCCAGATTGATAACTGGAACCAGTAGGTTCGAACATATAAGACCTACTCTGGCCCGCTTGCATTGGCTGCCTGTATGTTTCCGAGCCCGGTTCAAAGTGCTGGTTTTAACCTATAAAGCCTTACATGGCTTGGGACCACAATACCTGATGGAACGCTTTTCCCGACATGAACCTACCCAAATACTACGTTCAACATCTAAGGCCCTCCTCCAAGTGCCTACTCCGAGGGAAGCTCGGAGGTCAGCAACAAGAGAGAAAGCCTTCTCTGTGGTGGCTCCCCAATTGTGGAACGATTTCCCCGATGAGGCCCGCCTGGTGCCAACATTGTTATCTTTTCGGCGCCCGGTCAAGACTTTCCTCTTCTCTCAGGCATTTGGCAATATCTGAGGAGCCTGGGATTTTGTTTCGTTTTGTTTTTTGTAGCTTTTTGAAGTGTTGTAGTGGTTTTAAATGTACAGATTGTGTGTATGTTGTATGTTTTTGCTGTTGTAATTTTTGTATATTGTTTTTAATTGTTTTTAATCCTATGTAAACCACCCAGAGAGCTTTGGCTATGGGGCGGTATACAAATGTAATAAATAAATAAATAAATAAAGGAGGGATCTGGAAGCATTTGTCAGTAGGCCCTTGCTGGGGTCTGGGCCCTTGGCTCATATCTGACCGTGCCTACCTTTGCTGTTCTGCCCCACCCAAGCATTTGGCCAGCATGGGAAAGGACTCGAGACCATACTAATACACATGGAGATCCACCAGCCCAATTGTTCTCAATGGGAGGGAAATGGGTGGGAGTTACCAAAAAACTGGAAGAAAAGGAGCTGTGAACACTGCTGCTTCTTCGCTTCTCCCGTGGAGGCAGGAGCCTGGCAAGGCTTAGGAAATGTCAGAGTGCTCCAATCTCAAAGTAATCTGGGGGCTGTCTATAAGAACATAACAAAAGTACATAAGAAGAGCCATGCTGGATGAGACCAAGGGTCCATCTAGTTCAGCACTAGACCAGAAACCCACAACCAGGACATGGTGGAACAGCACCCTCCCACCCATATTCCCCAGCAACTTGTGTATACAGGCTTAATGTCTCTGATACTGGAGGTTGCACTTAGCCATCAGGACTAGTAGCCTTCTTCTTCAGGAATTCATCCAACCCCTTTTAAAGACATCCAAATTGGTGGCCTTCACTACATCTTGCGGTAGCAAATTCCATTGTTTAACTATGCTCTGTGTGAAGAAGAACTTCCTTTTACCTGTCCTGAATCTCCCACCAATCAGCTTCATGGGATGACCCTGGGTTCTAGTATTATAGGTGAGGGAGAGAAATGTCTCCCTATCTGCATTCTTCACACCAGGCATAATTTTGTAGATCTCTATCAGGTCTCCCCTTTGCCTCCTTTTTTTCCAGGCTGAACAATCCCAGCTGTTGTAACCTTCCCTCATAGGGAAAATGCTCCAGTCCTGTGATCATTTTAGTTGCCTTTTCTGCACTTTTTCCAGCTCTACAATATCTTTTTTTAGGTGTGGTGACCAAAACTGTACACAGTATTCTTAGTGTGGTCTCACCATAGATTTGTATAAAGGCAGCATGGCACTGGCAGTTGTAGTCTCAACTCCTTTTCTAATAATGTCTAAGATGGCATTTGCCTTCTTTACAGCAGCCGCACACGGCATCTATACGTTGTATTTGCCCTGGGGTGGCTCCAAATCCATGGCTGAAAAGCCAGGGACTTACCCTGACTTTTCCTGCCAGAATAAGGTCAGCAAAGCTCTTCCACCATTTGACCTCGCTCCATGGCCAATCCGGAGGGGCAGTCCTGGCAGATGGCGACTGGCAATTGGTCACTGAAAGCCAGGAAGAGAGGGCAGCTCCAATAATCAGACGACCTCCAGAAACCCTGCATTCCCTCCTTGGTGTGGGGATTAGCAAGTGCAACCCTGCAGGAGGGATGCCGCAGGGTTTAGGGGAAGTGTGGCATCAATGTGGCGCTGTCGAGGTAGCCCCAAGAACAAACAATACTATTGCCCTAACGCCCCTGATCTAAAAAGTGAGAACAAAAACCATGTTGTTCAGTCCCCTCTTGGTCTACAAATGTACTCCTCTACGCATTCATCTTAAGAGGAAGGCAATCTTTGATTTTTCTTTTTCTCTTTTTAGTACTGCTACAGAGCAGCCTGAAGAAAAATCATACGTCCTGTGGAAGGCGGAAAAGCAGTCACTGAAATAATCACAGTACAAGAGAACATATTGTCCTTTAGTTAAAATTAAGAAATGTCACCAATGAAAAATATGGCTCCTAAAGGATAAGTCCTTGCTTTAAGGAGAGGTGAAGAAGCGACAATAGAAATCCAGAGCACAGCAACATTGCCAGCTTTCCTGTGATGTTAATCACAATGGTAATAGATCGCACATTAATTAATTCACCCTCGCATCACCCCAGTGAAATAGACTAGTAATCTAGAGTGAATTGTGCTTGCAGCAATGAAAGCAGGCATGCCTGAGAGGTGGCGAGGCAGCATCACATATGCCTCGAGGCCTGGGAGATGGGCCTGTTGTAGCTGTAGCATGGCCGTGTACCCTACTTTCTAGAGAACCATCTTCCATTGAAGGGCTGTCAGAGGAGAGTGCTCCATCTGAAGATATCCTGTATTTGTGGGGCTGTCCAGTGCAAGGGTGGCCATGCGTCATGCTTTATAGAGGACAGTCCTCTATTTGGGCATCCTGTGCGAATGTCTGTCCATTCCCAGAGATAAAGAATCAAAGGCAGGGCCTTGATGTCGTCCATCAATAGTTAGCACCTGGATAGCAGGTGCACAGGTCATGGGTTCACAGCTTCCCACTACGGCGAGACATATTTGTATTTCAGTTGTAGCCATTTTTTCTATATGTGCATCTATACACATAAATTTGCATATGCAACTTTTATGCAAATCAGTGCTCTCTGTCATCATATTTCAGCTGAAGCATTTTCTCTCTTTTTTTGGCCACCCACAGCCGGTCATGCAACCACTGTTCTCCTAACAGTGGCCATGTGCAGTTCTATCCTATGGGGATTTTGAGATTCCATGGAGGTTTCAATGAAACAGTCAAATCCTGAGCAGCAGTCTTCTCCTGTCCTTACCAGTGAAACAGAAGCTGAATTGCTTGAACTGAGCAGCCGTAGAGCAACCTTCCAAGAGCCAAATCACACAAATGAACATGAAAAGGGTGAGCTGCTCTTCCTCTGCCCATGCATGTAATTTGGATTTGAGGTTCCTCATGCAAACATGGGCCAGATCTACACCAAGCAGGATATAACAGTATCAAAGCGGTATCAAAGCAGTATATAAAGGCAGGAGCCACACTACTGCTTTATAGCAGTATTGAAGTGCACTGACAACTGCTGGGGCCCATTAACACATACCATATGGCACTTTCATAGTGTTATATCCTGCTTGGTGTGGCTCCTGCCTTTTATATACCACTTTCATACTTGTTTCAAATTGCTACATCCTAGGGTGACCAGATAAAATCCAGGTCAGGGCTCATGAACTTTAACAGTTGTACAGAAAAGGGAATTTCGGACAGAGTCACTTGTATGCAATTTCCTGGTGAAATTCCCTCTTCATCACAACAGTTAAAGGTGCAGGCACTATGCTAGAGTGACCATATACAAAAGAAGGCAGGGCCCTTGCAACTTTAACTGTTCTGATGAAGAGGGAATATCACCAGGAACTATTTGCATACAAATGACAATGGCTGAAATTCCTTTTTCTCTACAACTGTTAAAGCTACATGAGCCCTGACCTGGATTTTATCTGGTCACTCTACTATATCCTGCTTGGTGTAGACCTGGCCAGGGTTACTACCATGTTGTTATGGCGTAGCCAACTACACAGTTGGGTAATGAACTCCATGCTACTGGAAACATCCAAAGTGAAATGTTTGCAGTGGCCTGGAAAAAATATAGACACTGCTGTTCCACATGAGGTTTTGTTCACCTGTGCTATTATTTGGTCTTTCATAATACCTTAAGATCATCATCATTTAGTTAGTAGCATTAGGCCAGATCTACACCAAGCAGGATATAACACTTTGAAAGTGGTTTACAAATGGTATATGGAATGTATCACTGGCCTCAACAGTTGTCAATACCGTTATAAACCATTATAAAGCAGTAGTGTAGAGCCTGCCTTAGTAAAAATAGCCTCTGATATGGAATATGTTATACAAGAGTTTGCATCATCCTTTCTTTCTCTTTGGAACTCCCAAGCCCATATTGCTCAGTAGGGTGATCAGAATGCTAGAATCTGGCCAGTTTTCATAACTTGCCAGTTCACCATAACAGTGCCAGCTATGTGAACATAGAGAGGTGGTGTAAGTTCTGCTCTTTCATTTAATGCTCTCCAGGAGTAGCCAGTTAAGGTCATTCAAAACAGATCAGGTGATTCACTAAAATACAACTTTGCAGCTCTCACTCAAGAAGCATATTGATATACACCTGAGGTTGCCCTTAAAACTATTTTTGAGATGGTGCATATGGGCCACTTGTAACAGCCTACATTCAGAGTGGTAGGAAAAAAACAGGCAGGGGTTTCTTCATCTAAAGAACCCAAAGCCTTCTCAAGATGCTTTAGCCTCAAATTAGTAAGATTTATACACATATATTTTATTTTTAGACTGGTTTCCTCCTCCCCCCCCCAAAAAAACCCCAGCCATTGCTAGAGTTAGCAGGCTGTAGCTGGAGAAGGAAGCAGCAGGGGAAAGGAAGCTACTACCTGTGTGCTTAATGTGGAGCTCTTCTTTGTGTGTCTACATGTCTGCTGATGCTTTGCGTGCACATGTTTGCAACTGTGTATGTGGGAGAGGGGGAGGGGGCTTCTATGAGTTGACTTGATTTGCAGTCTCTGGCTTAGTTCAGTTTCTCTAGTGATCTGCGCTGCATCGCTTTTTAGACCTTTGCACACCGCTGAGCCTTTAAGCTTTCCATTGAAGTCAGTGGGAGACCCAGCTTCTCTTCTGTGGCTTTTAACCCTGACTTCACTCTCCAGTTTCTTCTACTATCCTTCCATCATGGGATCAGATATTCCAAATATCAGATGGAGAGGAGAAAGGCTCTGTATTTTAGAGGCAATTATGATTTATAGGCTGTTATTCCTCTGTATCTACTTTCAGTTTCATCACAGAATTGAGATCCAAGCAGTCCAGTACTTTGTTTTGAAGCATGCCTAGCTCCCCAGAAAAGAGCAAAAGGTAAGCTGAGATGGTAGGGAACATCCTAGAGGGTTAGAGGGCAATGAGGGAAGAGAAGGGGGTATATTCTTCCTTCGCTCTGTGTGTGTGTGTGTGTGTGTGTGTGTGCGCGTTTCTCTGAGCATCACAAGTCTGCCTTCTGTGAAATGGGCATTGGAGCAGATATCTGTGGGTTCAAAAGAGTGTTTTTGTTTTTTGGAACTTAGGCCTCTGCCTTGTACTTTGTGGCAAGTTTACTTTTCTTTAGCCTCACCAGATTGCCTTCTTGGAAATGCATGTTTTGTAATTGGTGCCCACCTGGACAGCCATTTTGTGAATGAGCCAGCCCTCCATCACCACCATCTTATGAGAGCACCCATGACTCTCAAAGTTCTAAATATGCCTACTGCCCCCCCCAAAAAAAAACTTTGGAGTGCCTGATAAATGTATCACTCTAACAAGTACAAAGGAATGGAGAAGCTTAACACAGTGTGGAATGGATTAACACTTAAAGAAACTGTAATATGTGACTGACTGCGAACTGTTTTTGCACAAACAACAGAACTGAGGCGCATGCAAAACAAGGAGAAAGACAGCCCTTTGCCTCTGTTTACCACAACTCTATTTACCACAACTGCCTTACCATGCCACCAAGATTCTGTGTGGAAAGAAGACCTACCAGACATGGGAGTGGGATACAAGCAACCCCCCTCCATGGACTAAAAGAATGCATGAGGGGCATCATCAGAATACCTCCTAATGTTAGACAGTTTGATAAAATGTGTTTGAGTTGAAGATTGGACAATTAACAGTATCAATCTTTCTTCCCTGTTCTCTATCCTTGCTTCCTGTACCCTATCCAACCTGTGCTGTCTCCTAGGGTACAACGGAAGGGGGGGGGGGGACAGGAGTTTTGTAAGAATAACAAATTAATAGATGACATTCTGAACTTGTTAGTGACTCTGCCATTTCTGTCTTTAACTAATGTTGAATGAAATGTTCCTGTCCATTTTCATTGTTCATTTGCTACAAAATGAATGTGCACCCATAGAATATAAGGAAGCTAAATTATGGAATTCACTACCACAAGATGAAGTGATGGCCACCAATTTGGATGGCTTTAAAAGGGGGTTGAATAAATTCCTGGAGGAGAAGGCTATCCATGGCTACTAGCCCTGATAGTTATTTGCTACCTCCAGTATCTGAGGCAGGAAGCCTGTGTGCACCACTTGCTGGGGAACATGGGTGGGAGGGTGCTGCTGCACTGTGTCCTGCTTTGTTGGTCCTGGGTCAACAGCTGGTTAGTCACTGTGTGAACAGAGTGCTGGACTAGATGGACCCTCAGTCTGATCCAGCATGGCACTTATGTTCTTATGCTTTTAATATTGTATGGGACCATGGAGATTTGCAGGGCAGTAGCTAATTCATGCTGCAAGCCACTATGCACACACAGATTTCACTATTTCATTAAATGGTGTTTAAAAATAAATAAATAAATACCCTGACTTTTAGCCCTAAGACAGGCTTTTAAGGTGGATGCAGTTATGACAAATATAAAAGGCAGTGGAGGCTAGCGGCTCAGATGTCAGTGGATGGTGAATCCAATTGGTTCAGCACCTCAGATAGCTGCTTTAGAGTTCGGACTAGTTCTGAGTGAAAGCCAAAGTGAATTAATCACCCCACTGATAAAAAGGTTTTGCATGGAGTGCTATCATATAGATTCTGTTCCTAGTTCCTTCCACACCACTTGTTGAAGCACAACCAAGAGCTTAAAAGTGGATACTCTTCTCAGTCCATGCCATTTTGATTGTGTTTGTAGACAAAAGCAGGGCTATAGATCATAGGGCTGTGCATCACTTCAGTTCTGGATCTGAATCCGGAACTGAAGTGCAGCAATTCAGACAGCTTCGGTCCAAATCTGGATTAGCCCCAGATTGGCCCAAAGCAGTCTTTAGCGGGTTGGATTGATCTGAAGCAAATGGCTCTTTGCAGCTGCTGTGGTGCGCAACATTAGGAGCCAATCTACGCTTCCGTTTGAAACGTTCCAAAATCTAATTAATTACGATGTAAATTGCTACGTTTTAAAACTTAACAGGCCACATGAGTAGTTTTTACTGTTGGTGACTATAGTTTCTTCTGTTTTAAGGTTGTTTTGTAAGGGCACACTGACTGTTTGCTTTGTTTCTTTCTGTATCGTAGCTTCTTCTCCCCGTTCTTGACACGCCCACCTCCTCCTTTTTCAACCTTCCTGTGACTTACTTTCAGTTTTGATTGAACTATGTAAGAGCATGTGTGAATTTTCAGATTGTTCTGGATACCAGAGGTTTGATTTGAGGTGCTGTGAAACGGTAAGTAAGGACACATTACCATTTTTAAAATGATTTATTAAAAGAAAAAAATGTTATAAATCATAAAAAATTGGTGCTAAAAAAAACTAATATAAAACGACATAGAATGTGCGTCATGTGCCCCAAAGCGTCCTTGAAACCAAACCTAAACGTTTCAAAGCGTATGGGTAGATTGATTCTAGATCTACAAAACTACAAAGTCCCCATCTCCCAAGACAATGGCAGCTTGCTTATAAGATGGGTGGTTGCCGGCACAAGTGGGCGGGTCCAGTAAGTCCCAGGCACTTGCACTACTTGGCGGCCTTTCGATGGACTCCCAGTCGAGCACCCACGAAGGTCAGCCTTGCACCCAGGAAAATGGACATCCAGATTATTTGGATGTTCGAGGCTCGATTCGGATCTGGATTTGAAGCAGATCAGGTCATGTACAAATCGGGCCGAGGCAGGTCAGGGCCAATTTGGAAGTTCTAAATCGCCCTCCAAACAGGGTTGGGGGGGGGGTCAATGCAGAGACCTAGTAGATAGGATCATCTAAAGTAGAGGTACCTTAAAGCTCTTATTGCCAGTAACTAAGCCTTAGGAGAGGCTTTTCAACTTTTTAGAATGGGGAAAAATATGACACAAAAACTGGGAAACCACCAAATGAACAATGGTCGGGGAAAGTGGGTGAGGCCATCTATGGAATCCCAGATTGGGAGGGCTGGATTGAGATCCTGGCCTGAGGTTCTGCATCCCTGACCTAGAGAGACTGACATGCTGTATGCTGAATTTTGATGCCATCTGATTAGACTAGGATAGCTATGTACCCTATTGTACATAGAACCGTTCTCTGTTTGAAGGGCTTTCAGGGAACAATCCTATTGGAAAAGTTGTCCAGCCCAAGTCCAGTTAAAGAACCAAGTTGTGGTGATGGCCACGAATTTGGATGGCTTTAAAAGGCAGTCGGATAAATTCCTAGAGAAGGCTATCAATGGCTACTAGTCCTGATGGCTAAGGCCATTTCTACACCTGCCTTTTTCCTGGGGTTCTCCCTGGGTACTCCCTGGGTGTCCAAATGACACAGAGGGACTCCTGGGGGCAGAGGGGATGGGCACGGCTTTTCCCAGGGATAAATAAACCCTGGGAAAACCTGAATCCCAAGTGACCAAAGCAGCAGGCCCCAGGTGCTCTCCCTTCAGCCCCAGGATGGTGAGCCACTTCCAGATGATGGCCACCAAAGCCGAGTAAGTCTTCCCTCCAGCCCAAGGCATGCTGGGAGTTGTAGTAATAAGCCTAGGTCCCTGAATAACATGTTAATCTTTGAACACTATCTGAGGAGACAGCTGGAGAGCAGGCCTTCTTAGTTGTGGCACCCTGCTTATGGATTTCTTTTTCCCAGGCAGAATTGCCTACTGACTGCATTAATGGCTTTCTAGTGCCAGGTAGTTCCCCTCCCCCCAAGGCCTTTTAACTTAACTTAAATGTTGTCTTTGTATGCTGTCTGGTTTACGTTTTTATGTTTTAAAATTTTGTATATCAATTTTTAATGTTTTTGTTTTAATCTTTTGTAAACTGCCCAGAGAGCTTCAGCTATGGGTCAGTATAGAAATGTAATCAGAAGCAAGGTTTATTCTATCATGAGCTTTTTGAGGAAATCTTAAGAGTTTGTTGAGGATGAAGTGATTTTTGGAGGTGATTTCAATGGAGTAGTAAATGCTGCTCAAGATAGAAAAAATAAGTCAAAGGAATCTACCAGTACCCTTCCATCTATTTTTTTTTCCAAAGGATTACATTCCTTACATTTGATAGAAATATGGTGCTTTAAAACCCCCACTATTTTCAATTTTTCCTCTTATTCAATTCCAAATCAAAGTTATTCTAGAATTGACATGTTTTTTTGTTTCTCCAGCACTGGTAACAAAACATTAAAAACTGATATTGGCTTTCAGTCTGTCTCTGACCATGTTCCAGTTTATCTAACTATTGGTGATGATACCAGTATCATTAAAACATTAAAGAAATGGCAAGCCATATTATTAGATTTCATTGGGGAAGGAAAGAGACCAAGAGTTTCAGTAAAGACCTTAGAAAACCCTTATGAGAAAGGAGGATTGAAAGTCCCTTATGTGATAGCATACTACTATGCAACCCGTTTAAAGGTGCTTGCACAATGGATTAATGTATGTCCAACCATACCATGGTATGTGATTGAGCAACAATATGTCAAGGTTCTTCTTGCAATATTGCCATGGTATAGTAAAAAGAAAATCAATGACTTACAGGTAATAATCAACTATAACCCATGTATTACTGCTGCAATGTTAGTCTGGGATAGCTTTAAAAATATTTTTCCCCAAACGTTTCTTTACTTGCATCATTCATTTACAATGATCATTTCACATTAATTGGTGGAGTTTCCAACTGGATTAGACACAAAGTCTATAGATTCATTCAAGTGGTGAAAAATTATACATGCATTTCCTTAAATGTTCTTACACACAAAATAGGACAGGTCCCTCTTTGGCTCCAATATAACCAATTAAGATCCTACATAAATTCTAACATTCGTAATACCATGCTAAATTCAGATCTAACTCCTTTTGAACAACTAATTTATGAAAGGAAAAAATGGAAAGGCTTGTTATTACAGATTTATTTGTTAATTATAGAGAGAAATGGAAACAAGGGTAACAGCTTCAAAACTAGATGGGAAAGAGCAATAGGCCATCCAATTACATCACAAATCTGGAAGAAAATATTCTTACAAGGCCCAGCAACCTCCCCTTGTGTTAACATGAAAGAGAACCATTACAAAATGTTATACCAATACTATCTGATCCCTAACCGACTGAGTCATATTTACAAGAACTGTGAAGATCAGTGTTGGCGATGTGGAACTGATCAAGATAATTTTATGCATATTTGGTGGAATGCCCTCCGATTAATCATTTCTGGGGGGAAATTGTAAGTGCAATATCTATAATTACACATATTTCTATACCCTGTGTCCCTCTAAAAGTCTTGCTTGGTTACGTGGAGGATCAGATAGACCCCATATATAGAGAAATGGTTCAGAATCTCTTGATTGCTGGCAGGATTTTGGTTGCCAGAAACTGGAGGAGTAATGTTATCCCCACACTAAAAGAATGGGTGTGCAAAGGCTGGAAAATAGCAGAAATGACCAAGTTAACCGAATATGTTCGCTTGAGAGACAGATGTCTAAAAACTGCTTGTTTTTTCAATGCCTGGCACCCTTTCATTGTCTATATGAAAGATACATATAATTTAGATATCGATAAGTTTAAGTGTTTCTCTCTGTTATAGCTCGACCAATCAGCACCACTTTATATCTTTGTTAATTTTAAAATCTATTGATGTTAAATGCTATTCTGGTTTTTTAATTATTACTAATTTTGAAAGATAAGCAACCCTCATCCTGGTTCTTTTTTGGGGGGAGGGGGTTCAGTTAAAGATCTGCTGTCGGATGTGAACAAAAGATGTATAGACTATGATTTGATTACAATGAACTACTACAGTTAAACTCTAGTAATATTTTAGTAGATGACAACTTCCAGGTGATTTCTTTTCTTTTGTTTAGATTCTGTATACAAAACTATATGAATGTAAAACTGTATATGTATACTATATGAATGTAAAACTATATGAATGTAAAACTGTATATATTAATAAAATTACTATTATAAAAAGAAAAGAAATGTAATTAATAATAATAGTAACCAAGATGGTGATGATGATGATGATGATGATGATGAGATTTTTTATGCTGCGTCTGTTTTCCTGTTATAACTAAACCACAACATTCCAAGACAGATGCAGGAATTACTGAATAAAGTTTATGATTTTTATATAAAAGCCTGGCTATACTATTGAAACAGAAGAATGAATGGAGGAATGACTGATAGCTGAGGCTTGAATGGAATGGTGGGTGGGGTTAGTGGCAGTTGGAGAAAGTCAGGTAGAAGGAAAACAAAGACAGTTAGTGATAGACCAGGAAAGTGGGAGCTGAGTTAGGATTGAGAAATAGTGACCTGTTTTGCTAACCCATGCTTTATTTAAAATCAGCCATTCTACATGCCAGTACTATTGTAATAATTTTTTTAAAAAAATTGTGTGGGACGATTTATGGTTCCAGTTTGATGTTCAACCAAAATATTACAGTAAAAACTGGATTAATTCTAGATTAAACCTAATAACAATGATGATAGCTTGTATAATGACATAATGTTTATATGTTTAAATATATTGTTCCAGACACAGCTTGATGTTCCGCCTACAATGGGGATTAAAGACTAAAATCCAGATTGAAATATGGACAAGAAACCTTGATATAACTTTGCTACATGTTAAGTTTGCTGGCATATTGGACATTGTTAAATCTATACTATATGTTAAGTTTTAACATTGAATATTTTCTAAAATCTGTTGCATAATTATTATTGATATAAATGGCATATTGCACAGTCACTGAAGAAGACTTTTGAAACGGCTCAATACAAACCGGTATAACCGTCTGTTCACCTGTGTGTACATCAGTGTATGTACATTTTTGTGTGTGCCTCCGTGCGTGTCAGGTTCACCCGTGTGTGCATCAGTGTATGGGCATACTCGTGTGTTCATCTGTGTACTGTTACTGTGTACTTTTGCCAAGTGTTCAATTGCATTAATAAATAACACAGTATAATATTACACATGATTGTCTAGTAAGCCATACTATCAACATATTAATACGTTTTCCATGATTGTAGCATATTGATATATAGTTTACCATAGTAGTTAAACACACCCATACACACATCAGGGATCCACTACTGTGTGTTTTGTCTTAGTGTGAGGACTGCCTCTTCCTGTTTTGAGTACTATACCTCCCAGCATTCCTTTGGTGACCTGCAGGTGTCTGCATCCTCTGAGAGGTGCTTTCCTCCTTTCGTTGCTGATGCTGCTCCTCGATAGAGCATTGAGGAATAGCATCGCCGAGGAGGAGAGGTAAGCAGCTGTCAGTAGATGCGCCCAACTCTGGCCTACTAAGTGCTCCATCAGTAGCCTGTACTGAAGGGTCTGGGCTGGTCCAGGCACTTGCCCCCTTCATAGGACCTATTTCTGGGCATGCACAGAGTGCCTCCCTCCCTCTTATTTATTTATTTATTTATTTAATTCAATTTATATACTGCCCCATAGCTGAAGCTTTCTGGGTGGTTTACAAAAATTAAAAACATTGAACATTAAAAACACCGATATACAAAATTTAAAAACATAAAACATAAAAACAAGTTAAAATTAAGGGCAAAGGCCATGTGCTCACTTCCTCTGAGAAAACTGATATCAGGACAGGGTGCTTTTGAGCATGTTCAGAGTTCAGCTTCTCAAAGTCATGTTGTTATATCTAGTTATGATTTTGAAACCACACATGGTGGGCAGGAGGAGGCACTGCAAATGGATGCGACCCATTTATGTGGGTTATTTTTTTTATGTGGAATTGGTTTGACTGCTTGAGACCAACCTTAGGAGTCTAGATTGTGAAAGGCACACAGCAGCCACCTGCCTACACACTCACAATGGCCACCAAAGGTTGGTGAGTTTGGCCTCCCGCTCAAGTCATGCTGGAAGTTCCACCCATAGTAGGCTGGGAGTTGTAGGCATAAGTCAAGGTTTTCTATTAAATTCGTTAAAAATACTTAAAACCCAAAATTTCATGTTTTAAGATTTTTCTGGTCCATTGTACTGCCAGACCTATCTGCATGCCAAATTTCAAGTTTCTAACTCATCTGGAAGTGGGTAAATATTTCCGGACATACATCCCACGCACATACTATCAGCTTTATAGGTAGTGATAATGCAAGTATGGGTCCACTCTTGTCCTCTTTTTTTAGTGGCAAGATCTACACTATTGCTTTATAATGGTATTGAAATGCACTGACAACTGTTGGGGTCCATGACACATTCCATATACTATTTTCAAACCGCTTTTGTAGTGTTATATCCTGCTTATAGTTCAGATTTTTAATAATGTGTATTTAAAATGTTTTAAAATGTTTTAAATATTTTAAAATTGTACTATGTTTAATTATATTTTTAATTTTTGTATATTGCTATTTTGTAAGCTGCCTTAAGTCCCATTATTGGGAAAAATGTGGGATATAAATAATAATAATAATAATAATAATAATAATAATAATAATAGGTGTAGATCTGGCCAGCGATGCATTTCCTCTTTGCTGGTGATGTGGAAGTGGCCACCCTAGATCAGACTATAGTCTGATGTGCACAATTAACTCTGTGTAGTGCATTGTCAGTTAATTCCGGTGGCATTTGCCTCCCCCTAGTGAGTAATCCAGGTGCAGTGGATCAAGGCATGTGGGTCAAGCAATTCTCTCTACACCACTGTAAACGTCCAATAAATAAAGTCTTACGGTGGTGGGAAGAAAATGACAAGCCCTCTCTCCTACCAAAAGGAATTGGTTCACATAACTTCACATCATTCAGAAGCAGGGAAATTCAATCTATAGTATGATGTAAGTGAAAAAGCAAAAACAAACAACCTTCTGCCTACAGTTGACTAGCATCTAAATGTTGAAGGGATAATTCCCCTAATCCCATGTGTATTTCCAACCCAGCAGGAGCTGCAGCTCACACTATAATGCAAGAATGATGCTTACAATTTGTGCAGGTGAATGTGTTATTCCTGTCTCTGGCTTAATGTCCCTCCAGTTTCCACCCAGAAGAAACTGGAAAAGACACAGGATGTCTGCCTCCACTTTGGTCACTTGTCCACACTGAATTCCCAGTTTCTGCTCTTTTACCTTGTTCCAAAGAGACACTCAACAGTTTAAGTGATGTCCTTCACCTTATGTAAAGTATAGTAACAGGAAAATAGATTTTTCTATTTGGTAGTGTTAACAAATCAACCTGATGTGGAATTATATAAATAATAAAACAAATAAAATTTATTATATACAAGAAGTTTTATAGAGATTATTATTTAATCATTACTTATTACTTAGTCCTAACCTATCTTCCCACCTACCTAACCCTTCTAAACCCATCACCCCAAGCCACTCTCACTAGTTGTACATCAGTTATATGATGCAGCCGCAGATTCACAGCAACTGCGAGGCTTTTCAGAGAAGCTGCACAGTAAAAAAAAGTCAGGGACTTACCCTGACTTTTTCAGGGGCAACAAGGTCACCCTGGCTCTTTTACCATCTAACCTCGCTCCGTGGCTGATCCAGGGGGTGGTCCTGGCAGAAGGTGACTGGCAATTGGTCACTGGCAGCCAGGAAGAGGGCAGGGGGAAGCTCCAGTACCGTCATTACTGATCATGGAGTACGTCTATTAAGGCATCAGCCTAAGCTTACAAATTCCCTGGCTTTGTGGAGATTGAGCCAACATGAGAGAGCCTTAAACTGCCAGGGGTTTTCTTTTTATTTTATCATTGAATAGTCTTCTATTTTCAAGATGCTTACTTTTATCATGAAGGAGCAGTCAAAACTAGAATCAACCTCCTTCAGAGTTTGAAGTGGTATAATCCATCCTACCATCTCATTCACCCTACATGTGTAGACAAAATGGTAACAGGGCTGCCTTCCCCAATACTGTTGAGGATTGGGCCCATTGTATTGACTTAGCCTTGAATCAATGGGCTATATATACAACTTCTCTCTACCATTGCTCACTGTCTCCCCCCTACACACACACTCTCTCTCTCTCTCTTGTGGCCCAAGTAGGGGTGTGCATCAGATCAGGTCCGATCCACAATCCGGAGCCGATCCGACCGAAATCGGATAAAATTATCCGATTCCGATCCCGGCTTCTGGATTGTCCAATCTCATCCAAACTGGTCCGAAAGGACCCGATCCGGTTCGGATAAGATCGGGGGATCAGACCTCCTCCTCCCCCTCATGCTCCTTCCAGCCAGGGCCGTCCGCTGCTGTCTGCTGGCACCTACGGGTGCCAGCAGACGGCAGCGGACAGCCCTGGCAAGTAAGGAGTGTGAGGGGGAGGAGGGGGCTTACCTGCCGGGGCCGTCCACAACGGACGGCCCCGGGAGGTAAGGAGCATGAGGGGGGAGGAGGGAGGGGGCTCCACTTACCTGCCAGGGCATCCACTTCCTTCACCTGCCGTAGATCTATTGAGAACTAGGCTTCACGGCCTAGTTCTCAGTAGAGCGCCAGGTGATGATGTCATCACCTGGCGCTCTACTGAGGACTAAGCCGTGAATCCTAGTTTTCTATAGATACATGGCAGGTGAAGGAAGCGGATGCCCTGGCAGGTAAGGAGCGCGAGGGGCGAGGGGGCTTACCACGGATGCACCCACGGAGCATTCAGTCTTCCAGAGTGGGGATTGGCCACTTCTAAACCCATGATTAATATCAGAGCACAGGCATGCCCAATTGGAGCTTCTAAAGTCTCCAAAATTATCCTACTGTTTTTTAGGCATCAGTGCTGTGTGTGTATGTGAGTGTCTCAATCTCCATTTTTGGAAGACGCTGAGTGGGGTGATGGGTAGCTTTGATATGTGGCTAACCAATTAGGAATTGCCACAGTGCTGTCCTTGACCGTTCCCCCCCCCCCCATCACAGTGTTCAGAGGAGTGGGAAACACTAATTGCTGGTTCTGGCAGGGGGGAGGGAACACATTTCTGCTAGGACTCATAGAAGTCAATCATCCACAGTATGAAAGTGCTGCTGGGCTTGCAGCTGGCATCTTCAGTAAGCTTCAGTAAGGGATAATGCTATTATCATAATGGTTTCAGGGGGAAATTATTATAATGGTTTAAGGGGGAATTTTTTTAAAAAAATCCTAAAAGAAATCAAGGCATGAATCGGTCTGATACAAACTTGGCATGCCTAAAGCCCTACTTAAGAGCTCTCATCATGCCAACTTTCATCTTTAAAAATGAATTTGTTTTTTAAAATAATTTTAAAACTAGGACTGTGCACGGATTTCCAATTCACTTCTGATGCCGGTTTGGACCTACTGAATCACCCAATTCACTTCAGATAGATTTGAGTCCAATCCGCTTCAATTCGGACCCGGATCTGAATCGAGATTTGGATGTCCAAATCATTTGAATTTGTCATTTTCCTATAGACTTGCATTGGGGGGGGGAAAACGCTTATATCTTTTTTTTATTTTACAAGGTAAAAACATGAACACTGGACACCTTACAAACGCCCTGGAGTTGCTCCTGTGTACCAAATTCCAGATAGATCGCTGCAGTCGTTTTCTTGTAATCCACTGCTGAAAATGTGATTTTTCAAGGAAACAAAGTGCTATAACGTCCTCATTTTTATGAGAGAAACAGGTAAGTTGGACACTTTAGAGATGCCCTGGAGGGGCTCATATGTACCCAATTTCAGACTGATCTGTGCACTGATTGTCCTGTAAGGCAGCGCGAAAAAATATGTTTTGGGCAAACCAAACCACTCAGAGCAGCCACTCAAAGCAAAGAGCAATTTGAAAGTGTGTATTCCACTCTCACTAACCCTTTCAAGTGCAAATCTCCCCTACTTAAGTTTTCCTTTGTGTGTTCTGAAGCTGACCTCAGGCTCTTGGCATTCAGAGAAAGAGGGAAACTAAGTAGGCTGCCTGCAACACACACATTACATGGCTGGGAGCAAACCAACAATGCGAGAAGAAGAGCCAACGATGATGATGATGATGATGATGATGATGATGAAATGAAAGAGCCTGTTGATTCTTCTTATAAAGTAGTGGGAGTGGCATGTTCATGGTGGGAGTAGCATGTTCAACGTGCAGCTGACGAGACATGCATGACTTGTGCCTAGATTTTCAAATCCAGGGAGGGGAAAACAGCCCTGTGAGGCGGCACAGTGGTTCAAAACATGGCCAGTGAGAGATGATTCTGCACCCCTTTAATAGAGCAGGCAAGGAGGAGGATTGTTTCACAGTCCATCACAGTGCACGTACTCCAGGGTTAGTGCAGCCCATAAAAACAGCAACAACGAGATGAATATAATAGAAGCTACCTGACTGTAATAGGAAAGAGGGATTGCGCAAAGCATCCCCTTGATCAAAGAGGCTAGGAAGAGTATCCCCTTGGATGACTTCCTTCAGAGTTGAGTGACTGAACTGTAAGCACAGCCAATAATAATAATAATAATAATAATAATAATAATAATAATAATAATTGTAGACAAGCCTGCCTGACTGAAATAAAGACAAAAATCCTGCCAAAATAAAATGCAGGGGGAAGGAAGTGGGATGCCTGTCACTCCCACAGGGGGTTGTGGGTTGGGCATCCCAGCAGGGGCAGATTGACTTTAAGAAAGACCATCTGCTCCACCAACTCAGAATCCAAGCAGGAGCAGTGGGGTTGGATAGTGGAGACAGAGACTCTGCGTGTGCCTGCTGCTAATCCACACCCACATCCTTCAGGATCACCTCCTCCTGACCCTCAACCATGCTGAGGACATCGAAAATCTCAGATGTGAGGTCCATCAGTGGGCTCCCCTCTACCAATATAGGAGTCTGTGATTTTCTTCCTGCCAGGGTTCTGCTGCTGCTGCTGCTGCTGCTGCTGCTGCTGCTACCACCTGCATCGGCAGGGAGGGGACTTTTCCCTGCCTCAAAAAGTGACCTGCGGGCACTACTTTCAGCCTCAAGCCCCTGTGACTATTGATGCTGGCCCAATGAGGAAGGGCGCCTGAGTTTAACTGCGGGTGAGAGAACCTGCCTACTGGTCCCACCAGTACCTCGCCCACGCCCACCTCTGACTCCTCTGTCTAGCCCAAACTCAGAAGTTGTGCCACTTGTTGTTGTTGTTGTTGTTGTTGTGTGCTGTTTACAATGTGTGCATATTGTGTGTGTGCTCCTTTGCCCAAACATCGTGTAACAGCCAGGCTACAGTCCACAAACAGCCAGGCACGCACCCACAGAGAAAGGGGGAGAGAGATGGGGGAACTCTTAACACACACACACTAAGCAGCTAGTAACAATGGGGCCCTCTTGAAGACATTGTGAGCGCTGCACCTTGGCACCTCCCGGCGGCTCCTGCGATGCATGGTGAATCGACGCCTCTTGGTACGACAGGCTTTTTCTTGGCGCCGCCCACACCACCCTCGTGGTGCATTGTGGCACCAGCTGGAGGGGTGGCTGGGAGCATTGGCTCCCCTACTCTCTAGTAAGTGATTTTTTGGGGGGGGAAATTAACAGAATGGGGGGGAGGATAGCGGAGGCGGTGCAGTGAGCTTGCAGCTCACTGCTCCAGCCCCTTTCCCTGCTGCCTGCTCCAACTTTTAAAAAATCACACTAAATGGCAACTTTTTTAAAGTCGGAGCAAAGGCATTTGGGTCAATATGCCTTCGCACTGGCGGCTTCGGCATGTAAATGAAGATGAGACCAGTGCGAAGTCTTATCGGCCGCTCGTTTAGAGGCTTCCCTGTCAGTGCGAAGTCAACGAGGCGGAAACCTCTCGTTTAGAAAGTGGAAGAGATGGGAATGGAATAAATACAATTAAGGAATTTTAAAAAATATTTTTGTTTTCCTCAAGACAATCAAGAGGAATGAGGCAAAGGATAACAGTGAGATAAAGGGGGGAGAGAGAGAAAGCCCAAGTTCCACCCAAAAAAATAAATAAAAGTCTCTCCAAACAAAGTACCCACCCCAAAGATCACTCCTACAGACAGTTACAATATATTAAAATAGGAAGTAATAAACACAACAGATATGAGAGAGAGATAGGGGGAGGGAACCTGAACACACACACTAAGCAGCCAGTAAGTAATGGGAAGAAAGGGGGGAGATGGGAAGGGAACAAACGCACTTAAGAGATTTTTAAAAATATTTTAATGTTTTTTTTTCCTCAAGACAAGCAGAGGAATGAGGCAAGGGATAATGGTGGGATAAGGGGGGAGATAGAGACAGCCCAAGTTCCACCCCAATAAAAAAAATAAGTGTCTCTCCAAACAAAGTACCCACCCCCAAAGACCACTCCTACAGACAGCTACAATATGTTAAAATCAGAAGGAAAAAAACACAACAGATATGAGAGAGAGAGATGGGGGGGTGGGGAACCTGAACACACACAAACGAAGCAGCCAATAAGTATAAAGTAATGGGGGGAAAGGGGGGGAGATTGGAATGGAACAACAAACAAATTTCAGGGATTTTTTTAAAAAATTCCAAGAGTGAAGAAAGACAAAAGATAAGGGTGGGAGATGAAGAAACCCTAACCCAAAATGCAAACAAATACACTCTCCACCCCAACCACCCAGTCCTCCAGTCCAGAGATCAGAATCTATCCAAATTGCTTCGGATTGATCCACTTTGCTTTGAATCAATCCAGACCTCCCCCAACTCACCTTTGATCTGTTGCTCTGTCTTCTGAATCACCCTGATTTGCTTCGGATTCGGGATTCTGAAACAGAGCATTGCACAGCACTATTTAAAACTATGAACTTTAAAAAATTCCTAAAACATCATAGCTTTGAAGGGATCTGCTCCAAATTTGGCACAGCTAAAGACCTACTTAATAGTTATCACTGTACCAAGTTTCAGTTCTTTATCTTTAAAAATAAGGGAGCTGTAAGCAGTTGATTAATTTCCATTGACTAGAGTGGTTATCTGAAAACAGGTGGTTTTCTGACGTGTAATCTGACGGGGCAGAGTAAGGGGAGCAGCTCTGAAATCGGGGCAGAGAATTACCTCAATAGAGCTCTGCCTCGAATTTCGAGGCAGAGAAGACCCATTTGCACAATCCTACTGTTTAGTAGGATCTCTTGACTACATGGAATTATGCCAAACTGAAAAATTATTAAAAGTGCATATGTGGGAAGCAATTAAATTCCTTCAATGTTTCATAGCTGAAAAATGTTTCATAGTTTGACAAGAATCAGTTGCCTAATAAATTATAAGAACTTTGTATATTTAAGAATTACTTTGCTGGATTAGATGAAAGGCTTGTCTTGTTGGGAATTCTTTTTCTAACTGTAATTAGTCACGTGTTTCTGGGTCACTGTAAACATGATGGGCTAGATCCAGACCAGGTTAGTCATGGTTAAGTCACATTGAAATCAATATGAAAAGTTAAATCATGACTAACAAATCCAACTGAAATCAATGGGACCTACCTAGAGATGTGAAGGCCTGGAAAAAAAACTGGAAAAATTCAGGAAAAAAATTTTTTCCCTGTTTTTGCAAAAATGTTTGTTTTTTTCTGAAAAAAAACAGGGAAAACCTGGAAATTTTCAGAAAAAAAGGAAAAAATTGTGTGTGTTTTCCAAATTTTTCCAGGTTTTTTCTGGGCCTTCACATCTCTAGACCTACCTATAATGAACTTGCTGTGGATCCAACAAAATGATGAGAGCTTACACCTCTTATTTGCCCTTGCATCTGCTAATCAGAGTATACCCCTACACTAGTATATTCAGTTGAGCTAGCAGAGGTATCCTCCATGAGTTTATCTAATTCAGGTACGAGGAACCTCAAGCCTGAGGTCAAAAGCTGGCCCTCTAGGAGGTCACAATCTGGCACTTTGGTGATCCCCAATGGCCATGCCTCTTTTCCCTATTTCTGCCCACCTTCATAAAACCACCAATCATCTGGTGGTTTCCTAGCATCTATGCAGGTTTTTTTAGGGGTGTGCATGGACCCAAAGAATCAGATTGGAATCAGAATCGGAACTGGAACCGATGCCTCGGATCGGATTGGATCAGAGGCTTCCCAGTTCGGATCGTATCCGATTCCAATCCAAAAATCGGACGTCCAATTTTCGAATCGGACGCCATTTTAGGTGTTTTCGCCATAGGCTTGCATTGGGGGATAGAAAGCTTTCCCCCAATGCAAGCCTATGTGAAAAACATGGGGGTGGGAGAGTGGGGACCTAACTCTCCCCCTCCCTATCCCTCCCACCCACTCGCGCTCCTTACCTGCCAGGGCCGGCCGCTGCCACCCACTGGTCCTTTCTACTGAGAAACAGGCTTCATGGCCTGCCTCTCAGTAACACGCTAGGTGACATCATCACCTGGCGTGCTACTGAGAGGCAGGCCGCAAAGCCTGTTTCTCAGTAGAAGGGACCAGCGGATGGCAGCGGATGGCCCTGGCAGGTAAGTGGGGACCTCCCCATCCCTGTCCCTCACCCCCACTCACGCTCCACTGGTCCCTTCTAATGAGAAACAGGCTTCATGGCTTGCCTCTCAGTAGCGTGCTTGGTGATGTCATCACCCGACGAGCTACTGAGAGGAGGGCCGCGAAGCCTGTTTCTTAGTAGAGGGTGTAAGGGAAAAATGCCCTAGAGCAAATCTCCTGTCAGGAGTGTGCAGAACTCGGAGACACAAACCAAGACTCACGTATTTATCAAAGCAGCATTATTCATCAAAAGACAGGTTCAGCAGTTTAAAATATTTCTCTACAGCAAGGCCCATCGTTGCCATACCGAGATCAGCGGCCAGCTCCTACCGTGCGGGCTAAAACTTGGCATCACCTTCCCCACCAAGAACCAACTCCCCTTCTCAAGCCAGGGTTTTTGTCCCTTCCCCTGGAATGTTCCCCCTCCCAGTCCGGCGCCAGAACTCTTCTCCTCTTCACACCTCCTACGCCAGCCTTGAAGTTTACAGCTGGAGATAGCCCCGGCCTTCCTGCTCTGGAGTCCTTGAATCCCTTATCTCTCCCCAGATGGCAACCCCAGGGCCGTTTGTCTCTCTAATGTCTACACAGCTATATGAAACCATCTTACCAAATCCTATTTCCTACCAACGCTACTTTCCCCCTAAAGTCCTCGTTCTCCTCCTCCAACCAGCACAGTCTATCTGATCCCCTTTACACCTCCCCCCTTAAGATGGAACTGAGGGAGTTTCACCTCCCTTTTCTTGGGTTCTGGTTTCTTTCTCTCTCTCACTCTCTCTACTCTCTGCTCTCTCTCAGTTCCATCTCCACTTTCTCTCCGTTCTACTAACTCTCTCTCGGGTTCTGGTTCATCCAAGTACCGGCGGGACAACCCATCTGCCACCACGTTCTCTTTTCCTTTAATGTGGGTAACTGTAAAGTCATAGTCCTGTAAGGCTAGACTCCACTGCAACAACTTTTGGTTGGTGTTCTTTACTCTAGCCAACCAGCACAGCGGAGAATGGTCAGTCTGCAACGAGAAGGGGCGCCCCCACAAATACGGCCGCAATTTCTTAATGGCCCACACAATGGCCAGGCACTCCTTTTCGATGGTGGCCAGGGCTTTCTCCCGGGGTAGTAGTTTCTTACTGATGAAGGCAATGGGGTGCGACTGTCCCTTTTCATCTTCTTGTAGCAACACCCCCCCCAAACCTCTTTCAGAGGCATCGGTCTGCAATATGAACGGTTTATCAAAATCTGGCGCCTGTAACACTGGGCGCCTCCGCAAGCAGCGCTTGAGGCTTTCAAACGCTTGCTGACACTGTGTCGTCCAGGGCACTCTAATGGGCTGTCGTTTCCGACAGAGATCCGTGAGGGGGGCCACCAGGGCACTAAAGTCAGGCACAAAACGTCGGTAGTACCCTGCTAATCCCAGGAATGACTGCACCTGTTTCTTAGTCTGTGGCGTCGGCCAGTTTTGAATAGACTCTACCTTCGCCTCCAGCGGTTTCACACTGCCCCCTCCTACCCGATGTCCCAAATACGTCACTTCCCCCAACCCAAATTGACACTTGGTCGCGTTAACAGTCAATCCCGCTTGTTTCAAACGCCCAAGCACCTGAGCCAGATGTTCTAGGTGCTGCTCCCACGTCTGACTGTAGACTGCGATGTCATCCAGGTAAACACATGAAAAGGCCCCCAGACCCCTCAAAACCCCATCCATTAACCTTTGGAAGGAATTTGGGGCGGACTGCAAGCCAAAAGGCATCATTTTGAATTGATACAAGCCTTTGGGAGTGGCAAAAGCAGTCTTTAAGGCCGACTCCTCATCTAGAGGCACCTGCCAATAGCCCTTGGTCAAATCTAATGTGGAAATGTACTTTGCCCGCCCCAGCGTCTCAATACATTCTTCGGTGCGGGGCATGGGATAGGAATCGCCCCTCGATATGGAATTTAACCGCCTGAAATCTAAACAAAATCTAATTTTCCCATCTCTTTTGTTTACTAACACAATGGGGGAGGACCATGGGCTATGGCTTTCTTGTATCACTTCCAGCGCCAACATTTCTTCCACCTCTTTTTGTATGATCTCGGCATGTTTCCCTGTGATCCTATAGTTGGGGACGCGGATGGGAGGGTGGTTTCCTGTGTGTATGGCATGCGTAATGAGGTTTGTCCTTCCTGGCAACCCAGAAAATAACTCTTTGAATTTTTGTAGCTGTTGTTCCAGCTGCATCCGCTGGGTGGCAGTCAAAGCCTCCGAAAACGTCGCTTGTTCTAACCCTCCCTTGTGTCGGTACTCTTTCAATAGTTCTGCCTTGGGCACCTCCATGTCTACCTTCTGCACTCTCACCTCACGTTCTCTAAACTTCTTCATCATATTTACATGGTAGACCTTGGGTCGTCCCTTACCCTGGGGCGGTTTTAACAAGTAGTTCACCTCATTCAAGCGCTTTTCCACCACCAAAGGCCCCTCCCAGCGTACAGCCAATTTTTCGGGCTTCACCGGTTTTAAAACCAACACTCTCTCCCCCTCCTGAAACGTCCGCAGTCTGGCCCCCCGGTCGTACCACTTCTTCTGCCCCTGCTGCGCCCGAGCCAAGTTCGTCTGCGCGGCCTCCCCTACTTCTCGGAGAACATTTTGCAAATTTTGTATATAGCTCACCACCGAGGCAGGTCTCGTCGTCTCTCCCCCCTCCCACTTTTCTCTCATCAAAACCAATGGTCCCCGCAACTCCCTCCCAAACAGCATTTCATTCGGTGAGAACCCCAAACTGTCCTGTGGGGCATCTCGGTAAGCAAACATCAAATAAGGCAACGCAACATCCCAATCTTTGTGATGCGCCACTGCATAAGCTTTTAACATTTTTCCCAAGGTCTGATTAAATCTTTCGACTAAACCATTTCCTTCATGATGGTAGGCCGCCGAGGTGCACTGCTGTACGCCCGCCAACTTCCATAGTTCTTTCAACAGTTGGGACATAAAGCCGCTGCCCAAATCGTGTACCAACAATTTAGGCATTCCTAAGCGAACAAACACAGACATTAGGGCTTTAGCGATCTGTTCTGCGGTAATGGCGTTCAATGGTACAGCCTCTGCATACCGGGTGGCATAATCTACTAGGGTGAGAATATATTTCTTCCCTGTTCTAGTGGCCGGGGCAAAAGGCCCCAAAATGTCTACTCCCACTTTCTCAAAAGGGACTTCCGAAATGGGGGACGGTTGTAAGGGTGCTCTAGGGTGGTCCCGTGGGTACCCCACCCGCTGGCAAGGCTCGCAGGACCCACAAAACTCTCGAATGTCGGCTGCCACTGAGGGCCAGTAAAAACCCCTGCTTACCCTCGCCAGCGTGCGACGGATCCCCAAGTGCCCACCCCACAAGGTCTCATGCGCCGCCTCCATCACCCGAGTCCTGAAGTCTTTGGGCACCACCAGTTGTTTCTTCTCAATCCCCCCTCCCTTCTTTGGGCGGAATACACGATACAACATTCCCCTTTCCCATCTGAATCCCGCCCATCGTCTCCCTCCTCCTGTTAACTCTTTTCCAGCCGCCCGATCTCTACACGGCTGTAAGGAGGGATCACTTAGTTGCCCCTGTCGAAATCCCGGCTCCTCCGCCTCTCCCACAGTAATTTCTTCGCTAACTTTCTCCTCCGAGGACCCTTTCTCCGCCGCCGTTTCTTCGTCGGACTCGGCTACCCCCTTCACCCGCTGGCTACGCGTAACCACTGGCATTACTGATGTTTTAAAACATATATCATTGCCTAACAAAAATAAAGGGCCGGTCTTATGGACTAATACTGTCATTTCTCCTTGCCAATCCCCAAACTCCACTTCTATGCGTGCCAGCGGGGCTTCAAAGGGTGCGGCCCCATATGGCGTGACCCTTAAGGTCTGTTGGGTAAGTTTTTGTCCCTCCTTCAGCAAACTGACATGGATGGACGAAACGTCGGCTCCGGTATCCCGCTGGGCTCTCGTCACCCGCCCATTCACCCGGATTAACTCACAGAACTGACGCCGGCTCCATTGAAGCTGCGCCGGTGAGACCAAGCTCATCGACAGATCTTGGGTAGCTTGTTGCACCACTCCCACCGGCGGCTCGCTGGTGTCTTCTCCGCGGCTCTGCTCTCCCGCCTCTCCTGCGGCGTATTCCCACTCCGTCTCTCGCACCTCTCCTTCACTCTCATCGCTCCAATTTGACGAGGATGATGCTGGCGCCGCCGCCGCCGCTCGCACCAATGCTCTCGCTGGGGCTGCTTTTTCGGCCCCCGCCGGGTATCTCGCCGCCAGCTTCGGGCAGTCCCGCTTAATGTGGCCTTTTTCCTTACAATAAAAACACCCCTCCGCCGGTGGCTTGACTCCCACGCGCTGCTGCTCGCGCTCGGCGCGCTCTCCCATTGGCCACGCTGCCTTCTTTCTCGGAGTCACCTCTCCTGGTCGCCAACTCTCTTTCTCTCATCCTCCACTTCGACTCCCTTCCGGCTCCCGCTTACCGAAAGCGCTCAATCGATCCGCCATCTGCGCGGCTTCCGCGGCCGTACTCGGGTCTTTTTCTCCCATCCAGGCATCGTAGCGCTCTGGGAATTGCTTGGCAAGCTGCTCTTTAACGATCAACTCTTGCAGCTTTTCCTTATTGTCCGCTCCCGCCGCTTCCGCCCAGGTTTCGAAAACCGCCTTCAGTCGTGTCGCGAAAGCCGTGTAGGTCTCTTTAGGTCTCATTGTCAACTGCCGAAATTTCTTCCTGCAGTGCTCCGCTGAGAGCGCATATTGCGTCCTCACCAGCTTTTTAAAGTTCTCATAGTCCGACCGTGACTCCCTCGGCAGCGTCGCCATTAAATCCAATAGCGCCCCTGATACTTGGGTCCGGAGAAGGCCCATCCTCTGGTTCCCGATCACTCCCACCTCTTCGCATGCCGCCTCAAACACCGTAAAAAACGACACTACATCGTCCCCTTCCTTGTACGCCGGGAACATCCGTCTATCCAAGCGCGGTGTGGTCGGCGGCGCTGGGGTGGCCATTGTCTGCTGGAGGGCTTCCTCTCTCTCCTCCTTCAACTTAGCCCACCTCATCTGCTGTGTCGCCAGCTCCAAATAATCTGCATACATCTGCCGGATCCGTCTTTCCTGTTGATCCATCTCTTCCCTTGCGAGGCTCCTCTCTGCCTCCCCGCTGTCTCCACTCCGGGGCAGCGGCGCCTTGGGTCGCGTCCCGCTTCGGCTCTCGCCGGCCGACACCGCCACAGGGGCCTGCTTACTTGCTGCTCTTTTCTTTAGCTCGGTCACCCCTCCTGAGACGTCGCCCACCACCCATTCCTCAATGGTCGCCTGGCCGGGCCCCATGGCCCCTTCATCCCCCCCGACAACCGGCAGCAGCTGCTCCACTGTCTCGATACCTTGCAACTTTTTTATTTCCTTCCCGGGCATTGCTGTCGCCGCTTCTCACCCTGCACTTACTGTTTGTTTTCTCCGCTTCTGCACAACATCCCACCGCTAAGCCACCATGTAAGGGAAAAATGCCCTAGAGCAAATCTCCTGTCAGGAGTGTGCAGAACTCGGAGACACAAACCAAGACTCACGTATTTATCAAAGCAGCATTATTCATCAAAAGACAGGTTCAGCAGTTTAAAATATTTCTCTACAGCAAGGCCCATCGTTGCCATACCGAGATCAGCGGCCAGCTCCTACCGTGCGGGCTAAAACTTGGCATCACCTTCCCCACCAAGAACCAACTCCCCTTCTCAAGCCAGGGTTTTTGTCCCTTCCCCTGGAATGTTCCCCCTCCCAGTCCGGCGCCAGAACTCTTCTCCTCTTCACACCTCCTACGCCAGCCTTGAAGTTTACAGCTGGAGATAGCCCCGGCCTTCCTGCTCTGGAGTCCTTGAATCCCTTATCTCTCCCCAGATGGCAACCCCAGGGCCGTTTGTCTCTCTAATGTCTACACAGCTATATGAAACCATCTTACCAAATCCTATTTCCTACCAACGCTACTTTCCCCCTAAAGTCCTCGTTCTCCTCCTCCAACCAGCACAGTCTATCTGATCCCCTTTACAGAGGGGACCAGTGGATGGCAGCGGACAGCCCCAGCAGGTAAGTGGGGACTTCCCTCTCCCTCCCACTCACGCTCCTTGCCTGCCAGAGCCACCCGCTGCCGCCTGCTTGTCCCTTCTTCTGAGAAACAGGCTTCGAGGCCTGCCTCTCAGTAGCGCGCTGGGTAACATCATCACCCAGAGTGCTACTAAGAGGCAGGCCGCGAAGCCTGTTTCTACTGAAGGGACCAGTGGAAGGTAGCGGATGGCCCTGGCAGGTAAGTGGGGACCTCCCCCTCCCTCCCACATGTGCTCCTTACTTGCTGCCACCCACTGTTTATCAGTAGTACGGAAGCAGCAGACGGCAGCACGGGATGCCGGCAGGAAACGGGAGACCTCCACCTCCCTCCCCCCATCCCCCCACTCATGCTCCTTACCTGCTGCCTCCTCGCTGCTGTCCACTGCCGCCCTCTGCTTCAGTACTACTGAGAAACAGGCCTTGTGGCCTGTTCCACAGTAGAGCGAGCACGTGCCGAGTGTTGACGTCACCCGGCACGCCATCACTCTATTGTGGAACAGGCCGCAAGGCCTGTTTCTCAGTAGTACTGAAGCAGCGGATGGCAGTGGACAGCAGCGAGGAGGCAGCAGGTAAGGAGCACGAGTGGGGGGAGGGGGGAGGAGGTCCGAGGTCCAATCCTCCGATCTTTTCCAATCTGGATCGGGTCCTATTGGATCAGATTAGATTGGACAATGCAGATGCTAGGGATCGGAATCGGAAAATTGGATCCAATTTTGCCCAGATTGGGTCTGGATTGTGGATCGGACCCGATCCGCTGCACACCCCTAGTTTTTTTCCCATTCTAAGATGTTGAAAATGCCTCTCCTAACTCTTAGTTACTGGCAGTAAGGGCTTTACGCTACAATAGGCTGGTGTTATATTTTTGGCCCCATCCCTGTGCCTTTGGAACACAGCCCCCAATAGCGCCTTCAAAACTGAATTTGGCCCTTGGTCTGAAAGAAGTTCAACATCCCTGGTCAATCCCCACATTTTGTAGTAATGAATCTCATAAATTAAGTTAACACTGAAGTGCAGGTGGCAAATATGAGACAAACACCATTTTGTCCATTTTTGGGACCATGGCAAAAATGATTAAACATTTTGGACTCTCCCCTTCGTGGGGAGGAGGACAGGATTTCCTTTTCTCTTCTCAAGTATAAGCCGTGGCTGCGGAGACTTCTTTCTATTTCCTTTTCCTTTTCACCTACTTTAAAAACACCCCCTGCACTTCAAGCAGCCTCGGACTCTTTGTAGAGAAACTTCTCCAGCCCAGCAGCTCTTTCTGAACTCCCATGAGACCATGTGACACACCCTCTCCTATAGGCATGCAGGAAGTACTCCTGGGCTGCAGAAGCTTCTCTGCAAAGCATGAACAAACAGGACTTCTGTACGTCCTTGCAGCAACACAGAGCTAGCAAGATAAGAGTTTATTAAAAGGTCCCAAAGCCCCATTTGTTCTTGTTTGCAGCAGCCCAGAACTCTTTGCAAAGAAGCTTCTGAAGCTCGAGACGTTTTCCTGAATGCCTATATGAGAGGTCTCATGGGAATTCAAGAAGTACTCGCTTAGATTTGACGGTGTTCTTATTAGTGGTGGTGGCTCCTTTTTTCTTTCTTTTTTTACAATTGAAAAGGAAAGCTCTGTGGCATCACCAGCCCCACTTTCTCCCCATCTGAGATTATTCTATGATGCCATTGCATCATTCCAAGGGGACTTCTGGAGAAGCTGGGAATGGCAGCCACCAAATAATCAGCACAGACTATCAGAATGTAACATCTTTTGTTTATTTAAGAATGTTGAAATAAGTAAAAACAAGTAGTGTGTTTTTCAAATTTATTGCAATGGACCCTGAATATGGGTTCCTGATTTTACTTTGCTTTGGGATCAGGAATATGTCTAGCCACCTGTACAGCCCCAAACTGACAACTTTTCTCTTATTTGATGACTTTGTTCATTATGAAATTGTCCATAAAAGCCAGTGCCAAGGACCCATCAGAACTGATTTCCTGATGCATGAAAGTACTCAACGTTCTGCTTAGAGCCAGTCTCACTTGGCATTATGCAAGGACTTGGTGGTTTCCAAGTGATAAGAGAATGATATGTTCTGGGGTAAGGATATGAATAGAAGGATTGTGATCTGTGTGAACACAGAAGGATATTTGTCTTCTAGCTGTTAAGAACACCCCTAATCAAAATTCAGATATAACAAACAAAAGCTTTCTCTCTTGCACTTAGATCATGCCAAAACCAAGCCTCATTTGCTTACAGGAATGAATTCTGGAAATTTCCCTTACAGCTGTTTGCACAGATGCCATGTGGTCCTACCTTCAATCCCCACCAGAACTTGAGATTAGTGCTGTGCCAAATCCTGCCCCCTATTTTCGGATTTTTTTCTCTCCGCGTGAAAAAGGCATTTTTTTTTCTGCCTCTTTCACCAGGGGGAGGAGAACTTCAAATAATTTTCTCTTTTGGAAGGAGAACAGGGCTTCCACATATCTTTTTTTAAGTTTGGGAGGTGGATGAAGGATCTTCTTTCAATTTTTAAAAGCTTTTTTTACTTTAAAACCATTCCCAGCATTAGACTCTTTACAGATAGGCTTCTCCAACCTGGCAGCACTTCTTGAACTCTCTCTCACTCTCTTTTTGCAAAGAATTCTGGGTTGCTGCAAACAAGAACAAATGGGATTTGGGAAGCTTTAGAAAAACAATTATTTTGCTTGATCTGTGTAACTGCAAGGAAGAACAGGAGCCCTGTCCTAGTTGCTCTTGCTTTGCAGAGAAGCTTCTGCAGCCCAGGAGTGCTTCGTGAATGTCTGTAGGAAAGGGTGAGGTCACATGGTCTTATGGGAGTTCAGAAAGAGCTACCAGGCTGGAAAAAATGGAAGAAGCAAAATATTCAGCACAACTGTACTTGGGATAGTTGCCATTGTCAGTAATAATGCTGGGAATGAAGGCAAGCTCAGAACAAACATACAATGGATGGAACAATACATTATACAGCCAGTTTATAGGGAAATAAGCTGATATGCAATTCAGTGAAGTTGCATCGATATTAACTCCCCCCATTATTAATTAATTAAGTTAAGTTATTTTTAGGCCATCTTTAAAGGTGGAACATAGGGGTTCCACCTTTGTAAAATCTGTTCCATTTGGTTTGTGAATTTGTGTATTATTGTTGTTGTTGTTGTATTTATTTATATCCCACTTTTTTCCTAATACTGGGACTCAAGGCGGCTTACAAATTAAAACATGTACAGTCAAAAACAGATAGAGATGCTTACCAGTGCTTGCTCCAGGTTTTGGGAGCTCTTGGGCAAGATGCCTCTTCTTAAGTGGGTCTTCTGCTTCTTCAGGGCTCTCTCACTGTCAATCCGCACAGCCACCTGGAGGCAGAAGGCAAGGCCAACTGAGGCTGCTGCTCCTTCTCCTTGCGTCTGTCACTTCAAATCATAGAGTTGACCTTGGAGATCATCTAATCCAGCCCCCTGTACAAAGCAGGCTTTATACTGCAGGAGCATCCACAGCATCCTTACTTCAAGGGGTCAGGTGAATAAGTAGGGATAGCACGGAGGAAGGGGGAATTAGGAGCAGTGGGCCTCCTTCAGGGGTTTAGAATTCAGCAAGTGTCCAATGATGCTGACCCCTAATGTCAACCCTGGTGCTGATCATGTAGATTTTGTATTTTAGGATGTGTGCCTTTCCCTACACACTTGATAAGATAAACAGATCAAGAATGTGCCTGGGGTTCATGAGGACTTTTCTGTGCTTTTCTCTTTCCCCTGCCTTTTTCTATGTTTTGATACTGGTCCAGTTTTTTGCAGGCTTAGGTCCAATGTTTTCATGTGAATCAATGCCAACAGAAAGTTTGGTTCACCACTTATGGCCCAGTCACTTCCATTTAAGAGATGTTAAAATATTTCACACTTCAAAAGTACAGTTCAGAGACATGTGTTTGGACTCTAACACTGTGACAAATGCTTGATGCAATTTCAGGGCAAAACCCAACGTTACTTTAAATCCATATCTAGCAGATTTAAATGTCTTTTTTTTACTCTAGCATAGGCACAGAGGGCCCAATCCAGTTCTTAAAGACCCCCCTACCAACCATGGCATGGTCTGGATCTGGATTGGAGACCCTGCTCCTACTCTAAAAAAAATGGGGGGGGGGAGATGTAGATGCTAGATATGGATTTAAAGAAATGCCTGTTTTTCCCCGCAATACAATTCTAAGTGAAATCTCAATCAACATAATCTGAATAGTATCATTCTTGCTATGAGTTACTGTTTTGCAAAGTTATTTCTGACATGAGCAGGAGAAAAAACCCCCACTGTGGCTAGAAATATAGTGCACAATAAAGATTTCTTATTCCTATCAACTCTACAGACATAAGAGTTTTATATTGAATTGAATGCCATGGATTCCTCCAAGGAATTTGGGGAACTGTAATTGGCAAAGCCTGCAAAAAGGTATGTGTACGGCCCACTTGATTACACTCTGGCACTAACTCACCACAGGTCTTATGAGACACAAAGCGAAAAGCAGGAGCAGAGCCTATAAAAGCTGAGCTGTGGCTGGTTGCTCTTTGGAAGCATTAAATTAAAATAAAGGAAGCAAGCCCCAGTTGGCTTGTTGGCTGTGATATTCCACCTCCTAGTGAGGCTTGTGTAATTTGGACATATGTGGCTCAAAATAGCTTTTGCAGATTGATTCTCTTTAGTCACAACTGCACTTGAAAAATGCCACCAATAGGGTGAAAAGGGGAAGGTGCCTGCCATTTCAGTGGGATGACCAAGATGAGCTGCTTTCCAGGGCAGAGTTTTTAGGCAGCTCATATGGGGAACCGACTTAACACACCTTCCTCTCCTTTACAGTCCATCAACTGTAGCTTAAGATTGAGTTTAGTGGTACCCACTGGCTATTCAGGCCGGAGTATCTTGGGGTGGGGGGAATACTCCCTTTATTGCTGCATGTACACCTCCCTTCTGAGTATGTCTGGCCCACCTATGGGAAATGTTGAATTTGCAATGATGACAGTCTGTGATTTTCTTCTCTTGGCCTGAGAACTGGGAAGATGGAGAAGAGACAAAACAACCTTTCAGGAAATAGAAGCATTGCATGTAACCTAATTGTGCATGGTAAAGGGGAGAGGGGAATTGAAGGGAAACTAGCTGGGAGGAGGACCCAATGCTATGGTCCATAGAACTAGCCAAGGGCAGAGAAGTCAAAACATAGCTCCTCTGTTACCAAAGCTAATAATATTTATCAATAAAAGAAACTGTTTTTCATTTGTTTTCTAAGAAACATTTTTGGCTTGCTCTCTGATGATAGAAGCCAAAGACATAAACCTACAGAGATTTAAAAATGACTTTTAGTGCCTCATCAGAGAAGATGCTATCCTGTGCCAATCCCATTAGTGTCAACTTCAGATGAAATATGAAGGAGTCAAGGCGAATCTCTTTCTTTCTTTCTCTTTTCTGACTCACCATTAACGAGGAACCTCTCAAGTTTTGGAGCAGAGGAAAGGGAGCGGGTACATTCTCTTGTGGTGGGTATGACTCAACCTTCCTAACAACTGCAGAAATACGATGTGGGAAATGGAGATGATCGTGATAATTGGATAACATGCAGAAAATAGTTGTGTTTTCCTTTCGAGTGAGGATTAAATTGTGCCATTTCAGACAGTTTGTCCAGGGGTTTTTTTTTAAAAAAAAGAAATGGAGCAAATGAGAAGCAAGCATGAAACACATATCTAGCCAGCATCCATGCCCCCCGACTGGCTCCTGTCAACCAGAACTGTGTTCAGAAAGCTGCAAATGCAGACTGCCTTTCTCCCCTCTGGCCCATCCTGAAGACTGCATCTGGCTTCTCCTCTACTCAAAAGAAAACACCAGTTCTCAGAATTTCAGGACTGAATAGATCTCTCTAACTTGACATGAACCTACCCAAACAGTACGTTCAACATCTAAGGTCCTCCTCTGAGTGCCTACCCAAGGGAAGCTCGGAGGTTGGCAACAAGGGAGAGGGCCTTCTCTGTGGTGGCCCCCCAATTGTGGAACGATCTCCCCGACGAGGCCCGCCTGCACCAATGTTGTTATCTTTTCGGGGCGAGGTCAAGACTTTCCTCTTTTCTCAGACTTTTAGCAATTTCTGATGAGCCTGGACTTGTTTTTATTTTTAGGCTTTATAGTGATTTAAAATGTATGTGCATATTGTATGTTTTTGCAGTTTTAATTTTTGTATATTGTTTTTAAATGTTTTAATCTAATGTAAACCGCCCAAAGAGCTTCGGCTATGGGCTGTATACAAATGTAATAAATAATGTAATAAATAATAATAATCTAACTTGAAGAATTTCTATAACTGATTTCCAAATTGGCCGTGTGGAATTTGCCACAGTTTCCAGTTTGCATCTCATTTTGTACAGGCTACCAATGGCTACAAGCGTGCATGTGCACCCATTAAAATCACAGCTCAAAGATTCCTTTGTGTAGTGTGACTGAATCAATGTGCTTATTTACTGAAGTGCAACACTAACGTGTAAGGATCAATAAAAATAGGAAGGAAGGAAGGAAGGAAGGAAGAAGACGCCATTGAAAATCGCAGCAAACTGCACCTGTGTAGTGGTCTGAACAAAAACGCCACAAATCAAAATCAGAAGAATGGCAGATCACTATTGCATTGGGGCCACCCTAAAAATGTTGGTGATGTTACAATAGGTTAAGTGGCATGAATATAGGTTTGTATGTATTCCTGCACAAAAAATCATCCTCCCTAGTGGGTGTGATTCAAATTGCAGGCTGACCTTTAAACAAAAGGCAGCTTTAAAAGCTCCTTTCCACACTCCATCTAATGTCATGATCTAAGGAGAGGCGACTTTGCGTAACAGTCGAGCAGATTGTCAACAGTATGTTCCTGGGTTCACAGCAATGGTAGAGCACCCAGGAGAGATGTCTGCTTTCCCCACAATTAAGAGGTTTAGCTGTCATATCTCAGAGACAGGGTGGAAGATTCCTGTAGAAGCCCTTAGATTCCTGCTGTGATTTTAGCACTCTTGCTGTCAAAGTGAGACTTCCAGTTAACAGCCTTTTCTATCTCAAGGGATATAATGAATTGTTCAACTCTTATTCTCTGAGCTAACTATTCTGCTTGATATGTGCTGTTGATATTCAGCTGTGATGTGCATTCCTTCCCATTCTTCACAACTAATATTAGATGGCTTATATAGGAAGACCATCATCTGGTCTATAATTTGGGTATTTATCTATTGTTCCAAGTGTCCACAGCTTTTCTTCTTGTTGATGGAAAAAATCTACAATGGAATGCCAGTTCAAATATTGTTAAATGTAGGGGGAAAACACATGAAATAAAACCTTGTCCTAGGCAGGATCTACACTACAGTTTTATAATGATTTATAACAGTGTTTACAACTGCTGGAGCCCGTAACACATTCCATATACCATTTTCAAATCGCTTTCAAAGTGTTATATCCTGCTTGATGTAGATCCGGCCCTAGTGAGACTGACTTCACACTATGAGGTTCATTAGACAAGCGTTTTATTGCACATTCATTACTGCCCACTTACGGATGTGTGAGCATCCTTTAGGTGACAACATCTGCCTCCCACGAGCCTCCCACGCCTTCTGCTCATTTTTCCATAGCAAAATAGAACCCTTTTAATCTGATAAAAAAAAAAAGGAACATGCTGCGATCTCTTGCTATGTGCAGAAAAAGTGGTGTGATTAAAACAGCTTCTGAATGGGTCATGTGGTCTTTGTTTACTTCCTCTTTCCCATCAGAGAAGAATGAGGAAGTGTGGAAAAGCAACAGTAAGGAAATATGATTTCCCCCCATGTGATGACACCCTCTATATAAAAATGAAACATACTTGGAAAGAAATTCCAGTCCAGATGCTAGCCTGAAAATAGCTTGAATTGATTTATGAATTCATGGCATTTCAGATATCATTTTCACTAAGGGAACATTAGCCACAACATTGGCTTTTTAAAAGGAGAGGCGTTTTCTTTAAAAAGAGGGGGTAGATTTAAATTAAGCATATTACGTGTCTTGATTTAGCTTTTTAAGGCTTAATCCTATATAAACCTACTTCTGAGTAAACATGCATTGGATTGCAGGGCATGAGGGAAGCATTTGTTCTTGTTATTATAAGTTCTTCATAAACTGTTGGCATCATCATATTTTCTCTTTAGGAATAGAATACATTGGAAATATGTTTGAAAAAGGTAGTCAGATACTATCATTTTAGGCTCTTTCTAAAAACAGAACCTGAATTAAAATATAAAATAAACTGCCAACACTGTGGATGATGAGCAAAGAATAACTGTGTGACAGATGGCCACCTCTTGTGTTTACTCAAATGAACTATATAAATGAGAACAATTATTAATTTCTCATGATTGTACAACATAATGGTACCTTGCCAAGTCAATCACAGTGGTAAGGTCACTCCAATTTATGATGTCTTGCATAACCTCTTTGACCTAGCCAAAAAGAAGGACACGTGTCAGTCAAATGTGATATCAGGTCGCTGGAAAGAAGCTGAGGACAAACTGAACATATATTTCATACTACCGTGAGCCCAGAGCATCAGATGTGACATAAACTTAATTTTGAACTATGTCATATAGCAATTGTCGCCCATGATTAGTTTATTTAGCATGTCCCAGAAAACTTGGGGGCTGTCCATACGCCGTCGGGTTGCTGCCATGATGAGCTAAAACCCAGCGCTTTCATTGTTGCAGGGCAGCAGTGGCTAATCCCGACACCACAGCATAAGCACCAGGTTTCCGCCACCAGGCCCACCTCCTCTCCTCTGCCCAGGTGGAAGGTAGGCTGACCAGATAAAATCCAGGTCATGGCTCATGTAACTTTAACAGTTGTAGAGAAAAGGGAATTTCAGCCAGTATCATTTGTATGCAATTAGTTCCTGGTGAAATTCCCTCTTCATCACAACAGTTAAAGTTGCAGGGGCCCTGCCTTCTTTTGGATATGGTCACTCTAGTATAGTGCCTGCACCTTTAACTGTTGTGATGAAGAGGGAATATCACCAGGAACTAACTGCATACAAATGACACTGGCTAAAATTCCCTTTTCTCTACAACTGTTAAAGTTACATGAGCCCTGACCTGGATTTTATTGGATTGGATCTTGCTAGTCCTGGCTCCCTAAGTTTCATGTCATTATCATTTCAAATAAAAAAAGTTATGCACGCGTTTCCCCCAATGCAAGCCTAGGGGAAAAAAGCAGACAACAAGATGACAACACGGAGGCCAGTTCAACCAGCTCTCAATAAAATTGCACGATCTTTAATAAATTCATATAAAATCGAGGGTTGGAGGGATTGATCTCAAATTTTATACACATGTCTAGCACAGGTTGCTACACATATGTGCCAAATTTCAGATCAATCCCTCCACCCCTGTATTTTATTTTTGAAAGATCCTTTAACTTTTTGACAGGTCTGAATGAACACACGTGGCGAGCTGTCATTCTGACCTGTCAGAACTTAAACGTTCTTGTGGAGTGGCCTAGCGAGAATGGAGTGAAGTTGGAGATCTCTCGCTCTCTCATGGAAGTGTTGGAATAAACATATAATCCTTGTCTTGGAGATGACGGATTGCAAATTAAAAACTTGATATAAAGGTCGGAAGTGTTGCTGTTTCTTCTGAGTGAAAGAGAAAGTAAAGTGGTACGGGATTCCTGGCAGGCAGCCAGAGGCTGGTAATTGAGACTTTCATTACTCCAGCTAATGAGCTAAGACTGACTGATAAGGGTGTGGGTGTGGGGGAGGCTTAAGCAAATAATTGAAGCTGGGTGGAAGGAGGATTTCAGTGCCCCCAGCCAAGCATGTGAGAAGTTGAAATACATCTGTCTGATAAGAGCCGAAAAGATTCTAGAATGTGGCAGTTAAGATCTATGTGGAGGGGCACGGATTTATAAGTGTAGCCTGATGAAAAAGAAATTAAAAGGTGACAAATCAAGTACCCCTGGCCGGATCAGACTGCTGAAAAAGCACCCATCAGATAGCAACTGGGAATGGCTCACTAGAATAATGGCCGACAAAGAACAGCCTTCTGATCGAGGCGAGAAGGCAGCTCCGCTTCCATCCAGAAGTGGAAGTTCTAAAACTGGAAGCAAGCCAGGAACAATTCCTAAAACATCTAAAGAAAGTCAATCGTGGTCACCGAGAGAATTAATGAATAATATTCGGAAGATGTTAGATAATGCTCTGGCAAAGCAGGAGGAGAGAATTAAAGGCCAAATTATGGACTCGCAAATCGAGGTTTTGACAGGCTTCCAAGCAGTGGTGGAGAAAATGACTGAATTGGAGAAGGACAATGAGCAAATTAAAGAAACTACCAAGCAGCAGGGGGAGCAAATGCAAGGGATGGACCTACGTTTAATTGCTTTGGATGACAGAGACAGGAGAGTAAACATTCGGATTAGATCCTTTAAGGAGCAAGAGGAGGAGAACCCAAAGGTTTTGAGAGATATAATATTGGCATGGATTAAAGAATTGGACCCCCAGGAAGTGTGGGAGATGGCTGACATTGAGAGGATCCATAGAGTGGGCTATAAAAAGAAAGGGATGTTTCCAAGGGATATAATTGTCAAATTTGCCAACTGTTACAAGAAAGAAAAGCTAATGCAAGCAATTAGACGTCTTGGTCAACTGATGCTACAAGCAATTCCAATCAAGGTTTATAATGATCTATGCCCTCAAACGGTCCAGTGGCGGAAGAGCGTCAGACTGTGTACAGTTACCCTGTGGAAGAAGGCGATAACATATAGCTGGGGGTATCCAGTTTTTTTGAAATTTATGTGGAAAGGGAAACAACACAGAATAACATCATGTGAGCAGGGGATGGAGCTTCTGGAGAAGTTGGGTCTGGTCGACGCAACTGACGATGGAGAAACAAGGGTGGAAGAAGGAACTGCAGGATGAAGTAGTCAATGAAGAACTATGTTTGAGCAGGGATAAAGAAGAGATTATAAGGGAGGGGAGGGTCAGCTGTCACTCCGGGATTGTTGGGTCAATTCTCCCCCCCCCGAAGAGTTCTAAAAATATTGGGGCCATTACCCAGGAGGGCCTGGTGAGGAGGGGAGTGAAGTTTGGGGTAAGTGTAGGGGGGAGGGTAAGGGGGGTATATGTATCACAGGGGGAGACCAATAAAGAGCTTTGTGTGAGGCATGATGGAAAATAAATTAAGAGTGGCAACCTTAAATGTTAAAGGGCTAGGAACTGTTATAAAAAGGAAGAGAATAGAAGCATTATTAAAAAAAGAAAAAGCAGATGTTATTTTCTTGCAGGAAACTCATCAATCAAAGGAGGGTATAAATGAGCTTCGGATGAGGGATGTGGGCGTATATGAGAAAGCATTGGGTACTTCCAAAGCTAGAGGAGGAGTGATAATAATTTCAAAAAAATGTGGTATTAATGTTCAAAAAGTGAAGAAGGATGAATCGGGTAGATTTTTGATAATTTTTTGTATGTTGGGGAGGAGGAATATATATTGATTAATGTATATGCTCCTAATGGGAAACAAATGGAATTCTTCAATGAAGTTTTTACTGCGGTGGGAGAAATGGGGAAATTTTAATGGCAGGAGATTTTAATATTGTATTAGATAAAGAAAAGGATAAGGATAATATATTAAAAGATCTTAAGACTGGTGGGAAGACGGGTTTAAGCAAATTAATCGATGGAAAAGAATTAATGGATGTTTGGAGGGTTTTAAAGGGGGAAGAAAGGAAATATACTTTCTACTCACCAAGGTTTAAGAGTTATTCTAGGATAGATTTTATTTTTGTGTCAAAAAATATGTTATCCAAAATTATAGATTGTGCTATAGGGGTTATTAAAGTCTCCGATCATGCAGTAATGACAGCAGATATTAAAATGAAGAAGGATTATAGAGAAGCAAAGAGGTGGAGAATGGATACAAGGATTTTAAATAACAAAACTATTGTTGAAAAAATAAAAAAAGAAATGCAGATAATATGGGAAATTAATGAAGTAGAACAAAACTCTCAAGGGATTTTATGGGATACAATGAAGGCAGTGGCAAGAGGGATTTGTATTAGGGAAAGGTGTACCCTAAGAAAACAACAGGAAGCACAAAATAAAAAGATAGAAAAGGAGGTAAGGGAATTAGAGGAAAAAGTAAGAGAGACAAAAGATATACGTCTATTTGCCCAAATTCAAGCTAAGAAGAAGGAATTAGAGAAAGAAGAGCTAGATCAGGTTCAAAGGGATTTGCTATATTTGAGGAGGGATTTTTTTGAATATAGTAACAAAAATTCTAGGATGCTGGCCAGGTCCACTCAGTCAACAAGGGCTATGAATACGATAGGGACAATTAAAGATAAGACAGGGAAAAGATGTAATTTAATGAAGGATAAATTAAATATATTTCAGGAATTTTATAGTGAATTATATACATCAGAGATGAGTCCACAGGTTAATGTAAGGGAATATGTAGAGAGGAATTGGAAAACAAGATTACAGAGTCAAGATAGGGATTATATGGAAGGTTTGGTTACAGAAAAAGAAATAGAAGGAATTATTGATAAATTAAAAGGAGGGAAATCTCCAGGGATAGATGGTTTGGGGCCGGAATATTATAAAACATTTAGAGAAATATTAATACCAAAATTGAAAAAGTTATTTAACAGTATAATAGAAGGAGGAAAGACCCCGCCATCATGGGATCATTCTTTGATTATATTAATCCCAAAACCAGATAAGGATTTGACAGACCCAGCCTCCTATAGACCAATATCTTTAATAAATCAAGATTCAAAAAAATTTACGGCAATAATGGCAAAAAGAATGAGTACTTTTATAAATAAATATCTTAGGAAAGATCAATGTGGATTTATTTTAGGAAGGTTAATGCCTAATTTAATTGGGAGAGTTTTAAATATAATTATTATTTAAAAAAGGAACTTAAAAGCAGGATTGTTAGCATTAGATATATTTAAAGCCTTTGATTGTGTGGAATGGCCAGCACTTAAAAAAATTATAAAAACTTTTGGGTTTGGAGATATGTTTATAGGAGTGATAGCTCAGTTGTATAAAAATAATAAAGCAGAAATTATAGTTAATGATGGGTTAACACAACAGATTACTTTAGCCCGAGGAACTAGACAAGGATGTCCACTTTCACCGATTTTATTTGCAATAGTGATAGAAATTTTGGCGAATGTTATAAGGGAGGATGTAAGATTAAAAGCGATAGATGGGAAAGAAAAGATTAAAATGAATATGTTTGCGGATGATACATTATTGACGTTAGAAAATCCCCTGGAGAGTGGGGATGTGATAAAGAAGCATTTGAGAGAATTTGGAGAGATTACTGGCTTACAAGTTAACTGGGGGAAGTCAGAAATGATGTTATTTAACTATAACGAGAAAGAAATGGAGGAGTGTAAATCTAAACTAGGTTTGAGGCTTAAGAATATAATAAGCTATTTAGGAGTTAACATTGCAAAAGGTTTAGATAGGTTAGAAGAAATTAACTTTGCTAGTTTGAAAAAACAGATGGGGAAAATTTAGAGGTATATAGAAAATTAAAGCATTCGTGGTTTGGTAGAATAGCGATTATTAAAATGAAGATATTACCTAAGATTAATTTTTTGTTTAGAATGTTACCAATTAAAATAACGGAAGCAGAGTTAAAGAGTTGGCAAAATATGATTAATGCTTATTGTAATGGAGATAAAAAGCAAGGATTAATAAAGTGCTATGGCATAAGACTCAAAAGAAAGGAGGTTTAGGACTTCCAAATATAAAGAAGTATTATATTGCTAATCAATTAAGACATGTTATAAATAGTATATTAGGGGAGTAAGACTTAGAATGGTTAGAGACGCGAACAGGGGAACAAGACTTTAAATTGCAAAATATCTTTTTTATTAAAATGCAAAAAAAGATCTGAAGGGCCTGGACAACCCGTTGTTGGAAAATATTTTAGAGATATGGAGAAAAATAAAAGGGAAGCTAATACCAGGAGTTTCTTCTCTTACCCCAGTTGTAGTAACGGGGGACTTTCCAAGGAATTTAAAAGAAGAGTTGGAAGGGGGTCTGAGGGAACAGAAAATTATTAAATTAAGAGATTGCTTAAAAAGAATAATAAATAAGGAGCAAATCCGAGAGTTATTAATAGGGCAAAAGGTAGCTTGGTTCAAATGTATACAATTGGAACAATGGACACAGGACTGGAAAAGGAAAAATAAGGAATGTAGAAAGAATACAAGATTTGAAGATTTAATTGAATCAAGAGGAAAGAAGGAAGAAATTAAATTTAAAAAAGGTTTGACCAGTGAAATATATAAAATTTTGATAGAGGATGAGGAATATCAAGACTCTCTTAAAAAGATTTGGGAAGATGATTTAAAGGAACAAATTAATGAATACAACTGGGGGAGGATATGGGATGCAAGAATGTTAAAGCTTTTATCGATTAGAATTAAGGAGAATTATTATAAGACAGTATGGAGATGGTATTTAACGCCGGTAAGATCCCATCAGATAGATAAAAAAGTGCCCAGGAATTGTTGGAGGGGATGTCAGGAGGTTGGAACTTATTTCCATATGTGGTGGAGCTGTGAACATGTACAAAAATTTTGGAAAAGGGTGTTTGAAGAAATAAGTGAAATAACGGGAAGTAAACTGGAGATAAGCCCAAAGCTGGCTCTACTAGCAATATGGGATAAAGGAAATGAGAATATAAGTAAGAGAGAATTGATAAACAACCTCCTGGCTCCCGTCAGAATAATGATAGCTAAAAATTGGAAAGGGCAAGGGATTTATACAATAGAAGAATGGTATAAAGAAATATGGGATATGGCACTTAATGATAAGTTAACGTGTAAGATGAAAATATTGAGGGGAATATCCAGGAAGAATGATTTTGAAAATATATGGAGTCCATTATTGGAACATGTATTAAGATCGGGGAAGGGGCAAATACCTTCAAAAGATTCTACACAATTTTGGAAGGATGTATAATTAAATAAAAGTAGGTCTCCTGGGGAGAGGGGAGCATGGGGGGTATGTAGGTTTTGTATTGTATTGTATGTAGTTTATGTTGTATTATGTTGTTTTAAGTTGAAGTAAAAATATTAACCACAAAAAAAAAAGAACTTAAACGTTCTTTAATAAATTCATATAAAATCGAGGGTTGGAGGGATCAATCTCAAATTTCATACACATACTTAGGTTTACCCCATAAGCATTGTGACCAAGTTTCAAGCCTGTAACTTTGACAATACAGAAGTTATAGGCATTTTTTCTTTTAAAAAATTCAGCTCTATAGGGCACAATAGGGCTGAAAATTAAATATCGGATTTCCGATAATTATCGTGAAGACAATATGATTAACCTATGATATTATCGGAGACGATAATTTTTTTGGTCCAAAATTCCGATAACAATAAAATACGATATTTTTGGGTGTGCACATCCCTATTCCTTATTATCACCAATTAGTCCATCTCATTTGTGGTATTGCAATCCCTGGCATCTCCTGGTTGAGTTGGGAATAATCTTTAATCTAAATTCCTGTAGAACCACTGCCAGTAACTGAAGACAATATTGAGCTATATGGACCAGTCTGACTTGGTACAAGGTAACCTTTTTATTTTCCTAAGGTATCAGTTAGCCATGTGTATTCATTTCATAACAAATAAAGTTAATCTAAATTGAGTCCAACTGAAGGACAATCCTCTGGCAGCCCTCCGATAGCAGCTTCCTATGTTCCTACATCACGCAAACCAAGAATTGTGGGTTGTTGGGGGAGGAACAACCTAGACTTAGAACCCATGGTTTAACTCTGGTTAACAGAGCATCCCTGGGTTGTTTAGTGTAGCCGAAGTAGGCAAGCAGCCAGAAAGCAGCATTTACATTTGCTCGCTTCCACTCATTCACAACAACCCATGCTTTGTTTAAACCATGAGATGTTGTATCGTCTTGAACTAGATGATTTTCTGCAAATTCAGATCTCCAAGATGGAACGAGGGAGGAAAGGTCTGCAGACATTCACATGGACAAAGTACATCATGGGAACTGAATGGTTGTTTCTGTGGGACTTTCTGAAAATACTGTGTGGGCTTTTTTGTTGTTGTTGTTGTTTTGTGCCAGCAGTCCAATGTAAGCAATAGTACTACAAGCTTGGAAGGATGAAATTCCTTTAAGAGTTTTATTGGTATTTTATTTACATTTTAATAATGTATTAGTTTATGTGCTTTTAATTAGGGGTGTGCACGGACCCCCCGGATCGGATCGGGACCCGGATCGGGACCTCCAATTTTGTCCCGGACCGGTTCGGACAAAATCGGAGGCCCCCCGGACCGGATCGAGTCCGATCCCGACCCCAAAATCGTACATTTTTGGATCGGCCGCCATTTTTTTCCCCATAGACTTGCATTGCAATGCAAGTCTATGAGGAAAAAATGGCGGCGGGTGGGTAAGGGGGGGCCTAACTCCCTCCCCCCCCCGGGGCCGTCCGCTGTGGACGGCCCCGGCAGGTAAACCCCCTCCCCCGCGCTCCCTACCCCCCCTGGGGCCGCCCGCTTCCATCCGCTGGCGCCCGCGGGCGCCAGCGGATAGAAGCGGACGGCTCCGGGGGGGGGTAAGCCCCCTTCCCCGCCACTTACCTTCTCGGCCCGTCCGGCGCCGGCGGCTACTACCAGCGGGCTCCGCGGCCTACTCTCGAGTAGCGCGCCGGGTGATGACATCACCCGGCGCGCCACCCTGGAGCAGGCCGCGGAGCCTGCTGGTAGTAGTAGGCGCCGGCGCCGGACGGGAGCCGCTGGGCCGGGCAGGTAAGGGCCCCCCTCCCCCCTCCCCCCTCCGCGCGCCCCCTCCTCCCCTCCACGCACCCCCTCCTTACCTTTCCGGCCCGGCGGCTCCCGTCCGGCGCCGGCGCCTACTACTTCCAGCAGGCTCCGCGGCCTACTCTAGAGTAGCGCGCCGGGTGATGACATCACCCGGCGCGCCATCCTAGAGCAGGCCGCGGAGCCTGCTGGGAGTAGTAGGCGCCGGCGCCGGACGGGAGCCGCCGGGCCGGAAAGGTAAGGGCCCCCCTCCCCCCTCCGCGCGCCCCCTCCTCCCCTCCACGCACCCCCTCCTTACCTTTCCGGCCCGGCGGCTCCCGTCCGGTGCCGGCGCCTACTACTTCCAGCAGGCTCCGCGGCCTACTCTAGAGTAGCGCGCCGGGTGATGACATCACCCGGCGCGCCATCCTAGAGCAGGCCGCGGAGCCTGCTGGGAGTAGTAGGCGCCGGCGCCGGACGGGAGCCGCCGGGCCGGAAAGGTAAGGGCCCCCCTCCCCCCTCCGCGCGCCCCCTCCTCCCCTCCACGCACCCCCTCCTTACCTTTCCGGCCCGGCGGCTCCCGTCCGGCGCCGGCGCCTACTACTACCAGCAGGCTCCGCGGCCTGCTCTAGAGTAGCGCGCCGGGTGATGACATCACCCGGCGCGCCACCCTAGAGCAGGCCGCGGAGCCTGCTAGTAGTAGTAGGCGCCGGCGCCGGACGGGAGCCACCGGGCCGAGAAGGTAAGTGCCCCCCTCCTCCCCCCCCCCGCTGTCCACTTTCATCGGCGGGCGCCCACTGGCGCCCGCCAATGGAAGCGGCGGTGGGCGCCAGTGGGCGCCCGCCGATCCGCCGATCCGCCGAACCGGTTCGGAGCTTTTTCGGACCGGTTCGGATTGGATCGGCCGATCCAGCTGCGGGATCGGAAATCGGATAATTTATCCGATTTCCCACTGGACCGGACTCGGATCGTGGATCGGGTCCGATCCAGTGCACATCCCTACTTTTAATCAGTTTTATCTATTTTATATTTGATGTTGTTCCTCGCCTCAATCCATAGGGAGAGGCAGGTAAGACATGAATAGATGATGATGATGATGATGATGATGATGTAAGTATACTTTTTTTAAAGTATACTTTACTATTTTAAGTTATTAAAATAGTAAAGTAAAAATAGTAATTAAAAAGGTACTTAAAAGAACAACAGCAGAAGTGGTTGCTAATAGTATAGGTGTGTTGGCTTCTTTAGTGCAAGCACCATTGTATAAACCTCTTGTTCAAATTTTCTTTCCATAGCTTTTTCAATGGTATTTTTCAAATCTATAGTGCTAGAAATTCTCTATGGTGAGAAATCTGTAGGTTTTCTTCCTGGTAGATTGGGAATATCAATAAGTATTCCTGTACTAGTGACTCAGCATTAAAGAAGAATTTTAACTTTAAAAAGAGACAAAATAAGAAAATAAGTCAAATTCTCCAAATCCCAAATTAAAGCTGTCCACAACAGAATGTGCTGCATAATAAGATAGCAGGTTAAAGGCTTTTAAAGGGGAAAGCCTAGGCTGCCTCTACAAGAGAGGTTTAATGCTCTTTCAAGGCGCTTAAAAAAAATTACCTCTACAAGAACGGAGCGCAAATCGGGCGTAGAGGCGTGTTATCTCTCCGATTATGCGCATTATCGAATGCGTGTTAAACAGCGAGTTTTATTTTGCTCCGGCTGTTAAAGCGCATTTTGTCTATGTGAACAAGCACTTATGCGCATTAACTACTTGTAAAGCGCATTTTGGTCATCCCTTAATGCGCTTCGCCGCCTCTCGACACCTCTCATGCAGAGGCATTAGGCGTAAATGCGCTTCAGCGATTATGCGCATAATCGCCTAACCAGGCGCAAAAGCGAATCCTTGTAGAGGGGACCCTAGCTGCATAAATTGGGGTAATGCCCAAAATCTAGACAGGCTAACATTTGACCACCTTCCCAGCAACTGTCATCCACACCGAATTCATGTGACTCTTGCTTAGATTTCTCCTGTTCTCTGGTTTTTGATATTTCTCCTAGGTACTAACAAGTGTTCTCAAGGTTCTCTTTGGTGCTCATAGATATCCCAAGGACTCATAGATAGAGTGGCACAGTGTCCTGCTTTACAGAGGACTGTCCTTTGTTTGAAGGTGTCCTCTGTTTGAAAGGCTGCCCAGTCTAAGCCTGGTTTAAAGATAAAAAGAGCCATAATTTTATTTGTTTTAATGTTTTATAAATTATTCTTTTATTTACATTTATTGTTGTTCCCTGCCTCAATCTGGATGGAGAGGTGGGTTAGAAATAAAATTATTATTATTATTATTATTAATAATAATAATAATAATAATAATAATACAGGAGAGCAGGGGCCTAAAGATTACCCATCAACAGTTCGCACCTGGACAGCAGACTGAACAAGGGCACTGGATCTATTCAAATTATAGTAATTATTTCTAAATTTGCATCTATACATACAAATTAGTATGAGCAAAACACAAAAAACAAACCCCAGGCAAACCAGCATCTTCTCTTGTCCTTTTTTTAGCCATATATTTCATCTTTTATGTTGATATGCAACCATGCAACTGCACAATGTACTACACAGTAAAATCCACTTTTAATGGTCATGCAAACAGGTGAGCTGGGTATGATGATAAAATTTTCTTCGTTTTTCCCACTAGGTGGCCTTGCAAAATTGCTCAGCTGCAGCTGCCCATCAGCGTAAACTAAAAACTGTAGAGCAAGTATGTCCTATGAATCAGCCAATACAAGCCTGGGGATTCTATGAATCAGTTTGCATTCACATTTGTACATTCTGATCTACAAAATAAATTGCTAGCTTCCTTGAATCTCTTTTTCATTTAGGCTGCAATCCTATATCTATTTACCTGGGAGTGACAGCCCCATTGAATTCAGTGGGACTTGTTTCTGAGTAGACATATATATAGGATTGCTTGGGTCATGTCATACCACAATCATCCCTCACCCCACTAGTCTGCCAAACAGCTGTGGTGGGAAGCCTGGATCTTCTTGGAAACAGTTTCCCAGCAGAATCGTCTCTCTCCCACCAGCCCACCAAATAGTTCCCAGCTCCTATCAAGTTCAGTTTGGAGGACTGTTTGGAAAGCTGGGGGTGGGGGGGTTGAATCTTCATGCACCAATTTCCCAGCAGAATTGAGGGAGCACCCCACCACCACATTTTCCCCAGCAGATTCAGCCCTCCTCCCACTAACCCACCATACAGCAACAGCATCATCTTCTCTTTCTCCTTCTCAGCCACTAATAATATGAGGTAAATTAGGTAAATGGCAGTTTTTCCTTTTCTGAACAGTAGAAATCAGTAGTGATGGGGGAGCTCTCAAGAAAGAGTGAGTTGCTTGGCTTCCCCTGGCTTATTGCATGAGAAGAAGAAGAAGAAGAAGAAGAAGAAGAAGAAGAAGAAGAAGAAGAAGAAGTAGTGGTGGTTGCGGCAGCAGCAGCTTATTTTAAGGATGAAATGAAATAAAACTTTGAAGAAAAGTAGTTTCCCATCAACTAGGGTGACCAGTTAAAATCCAGGTCAGGGCTCATGTAACTTTAACAGTTGTAGAGAAAAGGGAATTTCAGCCAGTGTCATTTGTATGCAATTAGTTCCTGGGGAAATTCCCTCTTCATCACAACAGGTAAAATTGCAGGGGCCCTGCCTTCTTTTGTATATGGTCACTCTAGTATAGTGCATGCACCTTTACCTGTTGTGATGAAGAGGGAATTTCACCAGGAACTAATTGCATACAAATGACACTGGCTGAAATTCCCTTTTCTCTACAACTGTTAAAGTTACATGAGCCCTGACCTGGATTTTATCTGGTAACCCTACCATCAACTCCAATACAAGAAGAATAGAATGCCATAATTATTTCAGGTGAAAATCATCTTGTCTCTTCAGAAAATGTGAATATGAAAAGGTTACCAACATTTTTTTCAAAAGCACTTTTCACAGAGGGAGGTTTCTTTGCTTTTTGTCTTTAAACTCCTCTTTCTCCCTCAAAATGTCATCAATCTTCCTGACATTTTCAGGACATGTGAACTGAACAATTATTTTTGGCATCTGGAATTTTCAGAAAGATTGGCCAAACTGTTTCAATTGTATAAATGTATGAATAACCCAATCACCTATCATCATTTAACATGGTGGAATGCTCAACTTACTGATGGATCTTCATTTACTGCTATGACTATTATAATTGTAGTTTATATGGTAGATTTATATGGTAGATTTCCATCCAGCATCTCTTAACTATCACCTGGCAACCAGAGAAAACTACCCATGGCAAGCCAATTCTGAATATCTTGCCAAAGCAAAACACAAGTATTTTGTTACAGCATAGTGCCAGCTTCCACCTTCCAGCTCTACACAGATTATTGCAAGTGAAAGCTGTCCTTAAACTACCAATTAGCAATCCTGGATCACATTGTTGTGAATTGAAATGTATCAACTGTGCAAGGCCATCCTAAGACATTTTGCTGCCTGAAGTGAAAAACAAGATGGCGCTCCTTCCCATTCCATATATGAAAACCAATTAGTCTACCAGTTGAATCTGTCTTCAACACTGATGACAGTACAGTATCCTCCACTGCACCAGAAGGCAGCAAGCTAACTTAAGAAGTATAGAGAAGGCTGCATGGCACACCGGTTTTTATTCCAATACCTTGCTGCCACCTGGCAAGATCTGCCACCTGAGGTGACTGCCTCATTCTGCCAGCCGAGCAACTGTGCTTATATTATGGAGACCTTTACCTTCAAGTCTACTATGACTAACAGAACTTACTATATCAAGCAAAATTTCATCTTCTGGCCCTGCAATACAAATGCCCAAAACACTATATTCAGTATGTACATGAAATGACAACATTCCTTGGCACATGTTTTAGGAACCATAAATCAGCACTCTTGACTAAAAGGGGAAAAAATGGAACAACCAGTTGCAAAACAGTTCAGAAAATCATAGCCTCTCTGATTCGTTCATTAATATTGCAATAGGAGTGCACACCAACCATGAGATTCAGTTCAGATCTTAACTTGGCAGTTCAGAAAGCAGCCCAGTTTGTTTCAGATTGATTCAGAGGCCACCCATTTCAATTTCGAGCAGAATCTGAATCTTGATTCAGAAATCCAAATCTTCATGTTTCTCATTGACCATAACTGGAAATCAACAAACAAATATACCTTTTTTCTCTCAGTACTAAGTGAAATTTGCCAGTGTAGTAGTCCTTTATGGGGGGTTTAAGCCTGCCAGATTTTAGACAAATAGGTGAAAGGGTTTTGTGCTACATGTCTTTACATGTTGGTGGGTTGTTTTTTTTAAAAAAAGGAATTGCTGATAATGTTTTTATTTCTTGACCCAATTAGGTATGATTTGCAGGGAGTATTGCCCTTTTTGAGAAGATCACAAGAATTGTTTTCACCTTGTATATAAATAATGTGATTTTACATTTGTCTGGCTCTCAACATTTCCCACCTAAAATAGGTAATAAAAATATCTCTACTTTTCTATATGCAGATGATACAGTATTGATCCCTTTAAGGCAGATTGGTTTAAGATGCCTTCTCCAGCCCTTCAATAATTATTGTAAAAATGAAAGTATGCAACCGAACTATCAAAAGATCAAAGTGGTTGTTCTTTGGGGTGGGGTGGGGGACTTGTAAACATCTCTTGAAGTTAGATGGAAATTGAGCAAATATGCATCTTTAGGTACCGGGGGAGGGGTGTTCTCACAATCAAGAAGCTAAAAATAACATGTAGAATTTACAAAGGAGAAAGTGGCAAAAGCAGCTTTAGTTGTTTTATATATTTATAGAACTAAAGATAGACATTTAGTAGCGCTAGCATTGGAATTGTATAATAGCAAATATACTCCACAACTATGAGGCCCAGGTGTGGGCTTCTGGGAATTTAAAACCCTTGGAAAAGTTCAAAATCATTTGTTGCGAGCGGAGACAAGGAGCCGGGAAATAAAAACACACACACCAGAGGTTAGGTTAACTAGGGCCTCTTTATTTATCAACAGGTAGTTCATCCTTCCTGGATCTGTGTGTGAACGTACAGGAATCAGCACAACTCTACCTTCAGGCAACTAGCCTGCAAAAATAATAAAGGGTGAGCCACTCAGTTGGTTCTAGTTCCCAACTGCACTTAAGTGATTGGGGAGACTAATCCACATCACCTCCCACGCAGGGCTGCACAATCCTGTGTAACTGAGGCAAACAGTCCCCAAAGGCAACCCATATCCTGGCTCGGAGCTGCAAAGCCCTTAAGGATCAGGCCCTCCGGATTGCCCTTCACCATCAATGATGCCAAAAGTGCTCACCAGCCCTTTTCTTACCTTTCTAAATTCCCGCACCCTCTACCACCAATCAACCTATTCATCCTCCATAGCTAACAATTGAAACATCCAGAATGGAGTAGGCAAATACCTGCACAGCTCTAACTGCCAGGGAAAATCCCTACTCAGCCCCTCCTCCAAAGGAGGCGACTAGCTAATCTCATACTAGACAGCGGAGGGAGGATGGGGGCCAAAACAAAAGAGGTCGAGTCCAGGGGCGATCCAAGGCTATATAGCCTTGGCTCCACCCACCCCGCTTTGGCGGGCTTCCTGACTCACACTCCGAGGAATGTGAGTATTCATTTCCCTCCTTGCCCGCCCACAACAACGGCCCACACCCAAGCCGTACCGGCTGGGAGGGAATCAGCTTCAGTCTCTTCTGATTTATGTAGAACTGAAACTGGCTACGGTAATAATACAAACAGTTGCATTTGTTTGTTAAACTATTGTATAAATATTATCTTTAGTGAGCCTTCGTGTTTGCTTAAGATTGCATATGAGGGACTTCAAAAGGGTTTGTTTCATCCTTAGTGGTGGAATTGAGCTTTTAAAAAGCATTTATAAAGAATTTGGGAATGGAGCTCACCAAAATATTTCCGAGGCAGAGACTGGTAGAGGTTTTGCGACAAAATGGCATTAAAAGTTATGGTTTATATGTGTAGATTTAAGCATGTGGTTTAAGGTTTGGATTTGCTGTGGACAATTATTTTCTTTTCAGAGAATGGTAAGTAAGTGAAAGGGGGGAATTAGAATGGTGAGCAGTGTGAATGGTGTTGTAATGCTCTTGACCCAGAGCAGCTCTCTCACTCTGGCTGCTCTGCTATTCCTCCCTACCCCCTTCTTCCTTCCTTCCTTCCTTCCTTCCTTCCTCCCTTCTTCCCTTCCACCAGAGGCAGCAGCCAGCCAGCCAACCCACCTCTAGGGCTAGCTTCTGCGGCTTCCTTCCTCCCTGAGTACGCGGCTGCCTGCCTGCCTGCCTGCCTGTCCCCTTCCCTCCCTCCCTCCGCTGAGTGCTGCTGGCTGGCTCCCTGAACTCCCTGGGTGCAAGCCTTGATAGGGACCCTGGAGCAGGCAGAGCAGGAAAATCGGGGAGTGGGTTGAAGGATTCCAGGGAACGGGAGGGAGGGGCGAAGGGGCAGTTTGCATGACATCACCAGCACAGTCCGCCCACTATTATCGGTAATGCGAATGCTCAGAAGTTGATTACACAAAAGTAAGGCAATGTAAGTGTGCAGAACAAATAAAAGTCACTATTTAAAGCGAATGCGAAAATGCGAATAACAAGAGAGAAAAATCGGCTGTACCCCTGTTATGCGCCTCGCTCTTGTAGAGGTAAAATCTGTAATGTGCCTTGAAAGAGCTTTAAATTGCTCTTGTAGAGACAGCCATTGTGGAAGTTAGAGGGGGAAGGAGGGTTGGAGTTAGTCAGGGTTAGGAGTAAGGAGGGTTGGAGTGAGTGGTTCATTAGAGGCTTGCATCAGGATAGGAGTATGAAAGTGGGGTTATAGGATTTGGAGATGGTTAGTAATGTATCCATTTTTGGGGAACACTATTTCTGTCTCTCTGTCCCTCCAAATCCCGAACCTTCACAAGTGTTCACATTTTGGAGGAGCCTCGCTTTGATCTGGACATTTCCCAAATCTGTCCGAATCAGCCTGATTCAGTTTGGGATTGGTCTGAAACTGAAGCACACCTCTACTTAACACCACATTATTTATTTCTTTTTATTTATTTTGTTACATTTGTATACTGCCCCATAGCCAAAGCTCTCTGGGCAGGTTACATGGCCTCAGCCTGAAGGATAACGCCTGATATCGCTCATCTGCAACAAATGCCACTGCTCAGAATATTCCATTCACATTTTTGTAAAACGGCCACATTTGCTACAGAACGCTTTGATTCATATCAGAGCAGCTGAAGAGAATGGAAGCCAAGACATTTTACTTTAAGAATTTTGTTGTATCAGTCACTGTAATATAGATATAGAAAGTGGAGCCGGTGGCCAAAATCCATTCTGGGTTTTAGTCAGAACCAAAAGGAATTATCCAAGGTGCTGAAACCTATCCCCAAACTAGGTTCAGTACCTTGGATAGCTCCTTTACAGTTCTGGCTGATTTCAACTAAAACCCAGAACAGATTCATAGCCCCATCTAATTCAGTGCCACAAGTCTCCATTAGATGGAAATATATAGTTTCTACTTATATATGAATCTATTGTGATATTATGTAAATTGCTGTGCTGTGGTGTATTCAGTATCAAATCAACCTTCACCTTTGCAACAGAATGTCAATTATGGAAGTGCAAAGTAAGCATAATAAGCATATAGTAAGCAGAGGAAGTGCTGTAGCTCAGTGGTAAAGCACCTGCTTTGCATTCAGAAGGTCCCAGGTTCAATCCCTGGCATCTCCAGGTAGGGCAACAAAAAATCCTGCCAGAAAACCCTAGACAGCTGCTGTCAGTCGATGTTGATAATACTGGGCTAGACGGGCTAACAATGGTCTAACTCAGTACAAGGCAGCTTCCTATATTCCTATGTTCATTTTACACCAGTTCAGACTGTCCATATTGTTCTGCTCTGTCTGGTCATGGCTCTTCATGGACTCAGGCTGATACCCTTCTGAGAAAGGCACCTAAGGAATTTAAATAAATAAATGTTTATGCCTGTCAATTCTAGGGGTCATTTAATTCAAGGCAAGAATGACAATACATGTCAGCTAAAACAGGAGACTGAAACTCAGTATGTGTCTCCTAGGTTGCAATCCTGTACACATACTTACCCTTTGAACTCAGTGGGGACTTAACTCTGAATGGACATTATAGGATTGCACTGTTAGTTGACTTACTGTTACTGCTGACACTGAAATCAGTTAAGAATCAGTGTAGGCTCACCTATGTTATACTGAGACAGATCAATGATCCATGCAGCACAGTACTGTGTAAACAGAGTAGCAGCAACTGTCTTGGATGGCAGATAGAGATCTTTGCCACCCCTGCAATGCAAGGGCCTTTTATCTGGACATGCCAAGGGACAGCTCTAGGACTTTCAAACATGCAAACTAAGGCCTAGTTCTCACAAACAGCAGAAGATAATAGATGGAGGCTCAAATGATTGAATGCTTATCCCTCCATTTCTCTTTTAAAGCCCTGCATGTAGAAACTAGACGTTAGGGAGATGGGTTCTAGTCTAGCCTTCTTCTTTCCAAGCCTTACATTCCTTCCTTATCCAATTCTTTCATTATAAACCAATTTGTGTAATTGAGATGTGGGGGGAGAAAAATATTAGGGGTGTGCACTGGATCAGGTCCGATCCACGATCCGGATCCGATCCAGGGGAAATTGGATACAATTATCTGATTTCCGATCTCACCGCTGGATCGTTCGATCCAATCCAATCTGATCCGGAAAGGTCCCGATCCAGATCGGATGGATCGGAGGATCAGTGGGCGGCTGCTGGCGCCCACCACCGCTTCCATTGGCAGGCACCAGTGAGCGCCCGCCGATGGAAGCGGACAGCGGGGGGGCTTCCCTGGTGGGGCTGTCCACTTCCATTGGCAGGCACCATTGGGCGCCTGCCGATGGAAGCAGACTATGGGGGCAGGGGGCTTACCTTCTGGGAACATCCGCTCCCATTCGCCACTGGCCACTACTGCTAGCAGGCTTCACGGCGTGCTCCTAGGTAGCGCGCCAGGTGATGTCATCACCTGGCATGCTACTCAGGAGCGGGCCGCAAAGCCTGCTCACAGTAGCAGCCAGCGGCGGACGGGAGCAGACGTCCCCCGAAGGTAAGCAGGGGGAAGGGGGGAAGGGGGCACACGGCCCGTGGCCCGCTAACCTTCCGTGGCTGTCCGCTCCCATCCGCCGCTGGCTGCTACTGCGAACAGGCTTTGCGGCCTGCCCCTAGTAGAGCGCCAGGTGATGACATCACCTGGCGCGCTATCTAGGGGCAGGCCACAAAGCCTGCGCACAGTAGCAGCCAGCGGCAGACGGGAGCGGACGGCCATGGAAGGTAAGCAGGGGGAGGGGGAGAGGGCTTACACCCCCAGGCCCATCTGCTTTCATCCGCGGGCGCCCATGGGCGTCCGCGGATGGAAGTGGACAGCCCCGGGGGGGGTAAGGAGCACCGGGGAGGGGGCTTACCTGCCAGGGCCATCCAAAGCAGATGGCCCAGGAGCGAGGAGGGAGTTAGGCCCCCCTCACCCACCCACCGTCATTTTTTCCTCATAGACTTGCATTGGGGAAAGCTTTCTTTCCCCCAATGCAAGTCTATGGGGAAAACAAAAATGGTGGCCGATCCAAAAATCGGATGTCCGATTTTTGGATCGGGATCGGACCCAATCCGGGGGCCCAATCTGATCCGGGGGGTCCGTGCACACCCCTAAAAAATATACATGCTAGATTTCTATGTGCCAGGACATGTAGTTGTTGTTGCTTGGGAAAGCATTCAGTCATTAGTCTGCACCTATAGTCTGAGGTAGCATAGCCTAGAAACAAGTTTACCATCTCACCGTTGTGTTTACCCCTCGGGTTTCTGAGCAGGAGAAGCAGCTGCCAGATGGCTTGGCAAGAGAAGACAGGGTTCGTGAGTTTGATCCAGATCCTGGGTCTGAGGAGGAGGGGATTAGCAGCCCCTCTCTGCCAGCTGATGCGAATCAGCGCTCTGAAACGAGTGCTAATCTAAATGATGATCCAGCAGGTGGAACCACGCCCGTATCCTCTGAGGACAAGGAAGAAACCTCTTTAAAAGATGCCAAAGAACGCAGACGTCGGAGGAGAACAGAGGCGAGAGTGAGACCACGCCGGTCTGAACGTTTGCAAAGAAAGGAGCAAGCAGACCTTAACGAAGGAGAGTTGTCTAGGAAGCGGGTTCGTTAGCCATTGTTAATTTCAACGTTTAGTTTACTTTGCTTCCTTTAAAAGTGCTTCCTGAATATAACTGTTTGCTTTTGCCTGAATTAAAGGCGTTGTTTGTTTCAAAGTTTAAGTATTATTTCTTTCAAGCTACCGCTATCAAGTGCAATTTATAACAGCTTGAAATTAACAAACAACTAACGAACGCTACCAGTGTGTGTTTGTGATTGTGACAGCTCCAGTGGAGTAGCATTATGGAGAAAGCAATTGCCGACCTCTCCCTCGAGAACCAGGCGCTGCAAACGCAAGTGACTCAGCTAACGGCAGCTGTGAGGACGTTGCAGACAGCACCGGCGCCAGCACCGGGACTCCCCGCCCCCGTTCCTAGGAGAAAGTGCCCTGTGAGTCTACCCGAAAAGTTTGATGGAGACAAAAGAATGTTCGCTGCTTTTCGAGCTCAGGTGGAACTGTATATAAGACTGAGAGCGGAGGACTTTCCTACTGACGAGTTACGTGTTGGCTTTTTCATTAGTTTACTGGCGGGGCCCGCTGCAAAATGGGCGTCGGTGCTTTTGATATCCGATAGCCCCTTATTGTTGGACTATCAGGGGTTTGTAGCCTCAATAGAAGCATTTTGGGGGGACTCTCTTAGGGAAGAGACGGCAACCCGAGCCATTCGGCGACTGCGCCAAGGTGGGGATTCAGTGGCGGTTTATGCAACAAACTTTCAACTTATTATTCAAGATTTGCAGTGGAACGATGCAGCTTATAGAGCACAATTTTTGGACGGTCTGAATGCTGAGATTCTGGATGAGCTCGCACGCTCCCCATCTTTGGGTACGTTGGCAGACCTGGTGGCTGCCTGCCTGCGCATTGATAGCCGTTTGGAGGGGCGGAAAGAGGCGCGGCGGGCAGTCGTGAACCGCACTCTGCCGTCAGTAGAGACATTTAACGAAGGATCTTCCTCTACTCGCCCAGCTATAGAGAAGACCGGGGAGGAGCCTATGCAACTGGGAGCGGCGCGATCTCGTATTTCTCCGTCAGAACGAGACCGTAGACGGCGTCTAGGTCTGTGCTTCAAATGTGGACAGATGGGACATTTTATCAAATCATGCCGCGCTCCTGGCTGGACAACGATTCCTTCTCAATCTTTTGTTCCTCGAGCGTGACTAGGCAGTTCCCCCAGGCTGTGGGGAGTGTCTAAACCGAAAGGGCCGGTTATAACAAGGGGGAGGCTGTCGCAGGTATCCACTTCGCCTCATTTAATTTTGAAAGTACGTTTACAAACTTCCCCTGGGACAGTTGGAGAGTTTTTTGCTTTAGTGGATTCAGGAGCTTCCAACAGTTTCATGGATCTACGCTTTGCACAACGCCATAGGGTGGCTGTGGAGTCCCTGGCACGCCCTTTATATGTTGAGACAATTGACGGTCGTCTTTTGGAGGAGGGGGCGGTGACTAAAATTACAGTTCCCCTTTCTATGTCAGTGCAAAGGCATACGGAACTGATTCAATTTAACGTGACAAGGATATCGCGTTTTGAACTGGTCCTTGGCATGTCTTGGCTCACGCAGCATAATCCGAATATCTCGTGGGCGTTACATAGAGTTTCATTCCCCTCACCCTATTGTCTTCATCATTGCTTTGAGACTGTCAGTATACCGCTTGTTCAGGCGGAGTCGCAAGTGGCTCCTGAGGGCTCGGCAGCTGCGCACCTCAGTTCTTCATCTCTGGCTGTCCTTCCTTCAAAATATGAAGCCTTTAGGGATGTGTTTGATAAGACAGAGGCGGATCAGTTGCCTCCACATCGCAATTATGATTGTGCAATAAATTTAGTCCCAGGGGCACCAATTCCGGTAGGCAGGTTGTATCCAATGTCGGGCCCAGAATTAGAAGCTCTAAGGGGGTTTCTGGATAAAAATTTAAGGCGTGGCTTTATTCGTCCGTCGTCCTCCCCTGCAGGAGCGCCGTCCTTTTTTATAACAAAATGCTCAGGGGATAAGCATCTGGTTCATGATTATAGGGGCATCAATAATATCACAGTGAGAGATAAATACCCCCTGCCCCTGATCCCAGAGATGTTAGAGCGGTTGAGTAAGGCAAAGGTGTTTACCAAACTAGATCTAAGAGGGGCTTATAATTTGGTTCGCATTCGTAAGGGAGACGAATGGAAAAGTGCGTTCTTGACGCGATATGGCTCTTTTGAGTATTTGGTAATGAGTTATGGCCTGGTGAATGCCCCAGCTACGTTCTGTAGGTTCATGAATGAGATTTTTCGAGATTATCTCGATACATTTTTGATTATTTATCTAGATGATTTTTTGATTTTTTCAAGAAATGCGCAGGAGCATCAGGCTCACGTGGAAGCCGTACTTGGGCGCCTGAGGGAGCATAAGTTGTTTGCTAAATTGGAGAAATGCGCATTTGACCTAACAACATTGGATTTTTTAGGGTATCGCATTTCCACTGAAGGGCTTCAAATGGATCCAGCGAAAGTGCAGGCTGTTATGTCCTGGAAGACGCCAGTCTCTCGGAAGGACTTACAAAGGTTTCTAGGATTTGCTAATTTTTATAGAAGGTTTTTGCCGGGTTTTTCTAGGCTTACAGCTCCTCTGTCGGACCTGCTCAAGGGCCAGCGCTCCGGCATTAGGTGGTCCCCGATGGCACAGGAGGCTTTTGATAGACTGAAAGAGTTATTTAGTTCGGAACCCCTCCTTTGTCATCCTGACACACAAAAGCCATTTGTGGTACAGACGGATGCGTTAGATGTGGCGCTGGGGGCGGTCCTCTTGCAGCCTGGTGACGCGGGAGGGGAGTTAAAACCCTGTGCGTATTACTCCAGAAAGTTGACTTGTTCCGAACGGAATTATACAATTCGGGAGAAGGAGCTTCTGGCTATAAAGGCTGCGTTAGAAACTTGGAGGCACCTGTTAGAAGGGGCACGTTACCCAGTGGAAGTTAGAACAGATCATAAAAATTTGGAACATTTGATGACAGCTCGAGCGCTGAACCAGAGGCAGATCCGCTGGTCTAATTTTTTTTCCCGTTTTGAGTTATTGATTCGGCATGTCAGGGCCTCGGATAATCAACAGGCAGATGCACTGTCTCGCAAACCGGAATTCCTCACGCCTGCAGGGGAGACTCTGGAGCCCCCTCCTCTGCTTCCTTTGCACACTTTAGGAGCAGCAGGGGACTTCCTGTCGTGGGAGGCTGAACTCAGACGCGCGCAGGCGCAGGATGCTTTTGTACGTCATACTGTGGAGGACTTGAGATTGGTAGAAGGGTCATCCTCGGGCTCCCCCTTTTCACTATGGGAGGGATTGTTGTGTTATGGGCAGCGACTATATGTTCCTTCTGTAGCTTTAAGAGCAAAAGTGCTGCGTCAGTGTCATGACTCGCCGACGGCAGGACACTTTGGTGTGTACAAGACTGTTGCTGCTATAGCTTGAGATTTTTGGTGGCCTCGACTCCTGAGGTCGGTGATCTCGTATGTGGGGTCCTGTGATATATGTCAGTGTGCCAAGTCAGTGCCTGGCAAGCCTGTGGGGTTGTTACAGCCTTTGCCCATGCCTTCAGGGCCCTGGTCGTTCCTTTCCTTAGATTTTGTGACTGATTTGCCGTGCTCCCGCGGCCACACTACCATTTTAGTGGTCGTGGATCTATTTTCAAAGATGGCGCATTTTATCCCTTGTGCTGGGTTGCCTTCCGCCAAAGACACTGCAACACTGTTTTTGAGGCATGTTTTTCGTTTGCATGGGTGGCCAGACAGGTTGGTCTCAGATCGGGGTGCTCAGTTCACTGCTCATTTTTGGAAAGAACTGCTCTCCTTACTACGAGTGGAACTCCGTCTGTCTTCAGCGTATCATCCTCAAACCGATGGCCAGACAGAGCGCACAAACGCAACGCTGGAACAATACCTGCGGTGCTATGTTAATTATCAGCAGGACGATTGGGTGCAGCTCTTACCTCTCGCAGAGTTTGCTTATAACAACGCCACTCATGCTTCCACCCGACAGGCTCCCTTTTTTGTGAATTATGGGTTTCATCCTAGGGCTTTTCCATCCTCCATAGGTGTGGCTAGAGTGCCTGCTGTTCAAGAGTTTGTGGATGAATTGCATGCTTTACATCGTGTGCTTCAGGAACAGATTGAGCATGCTAAACAGACGTACAAATCGACAGCAGACAGCCGCAGGGCGCTGGGTGCTCCTTTAGCGGTCGGGGATTGGGCTTGGTTGTCGACGCGGCACTTTCCCATGACGGCGTTGAGCAGGAAGCTGGCCGCTCGTAGGACCGGTCCTTTTTTGATTACAGCCCAGATTAATCCTGTGGCGTTCAGGCTGGCCCTTCCTCCTTCACTTAAAATTCACCCGGTGTTTCACTGGTCGTTGCTTTCCTCTGTGAGGTCCGGGGATCCCCATCGCTCCTCTGCAGACCCCCCCTCCCCCTGTAATGGTTGACGGGGAGGAGGAATTCGAAGTGGCTCAGATCCTGGATTCCCGTCTGTGTCGAGGGAAGCTGCAGTATTTAATACATTGGAAGGGGTATGGACCTGAGGAGCGCTCTTGGGAACCTGTGGATAGTGTGCATGCTCCAGAGCTTGCGCGTGCATTTCATTGCAGATATCCTCATAAACCAGCTCCAGGGACGCCCTGTCGTACTTTCGGGGGGGAGCGTGTTGAGGGGGGGGATGATGTTGTGTTTACCCCTCAGGTTTCTGAGCAGGAGAAGCAGCTGCCAGATGGCTTGGCAAGAGAAGACAGGGTTCGTGAGTTTGATCCAGATCCTGGGTCTGAGGAGGAGGGGATTAGCAGCCCCTCTCTGCCAGCTGATGCGAATCAGCGCTCTGAAACGAGTGCTAATCTAAATGATGATCCAGCAGGTGGAACCACGCCCGTATCCTCTGAGGACGAGGAAGAAACCTCTTTAAAAGATGCCAAAGAACGCAGACGTCGGAGGAGAACAGAGGCGAGAGTGAGACCACGCCGGTCTGAACGTTTGCAAAGAAAGGAGCAAGCAGACCTTAACGAAGGAGAGTTGTCTAGGAAGCGAGTTCGTTAGCCATTGTTAATTTCAACGTTTAGTTTACTTTGCTTCCTTTAAAAGTGCTTCCTGAATATAACTGTTTGCTTTTGCCTGAATTAAAGGCGTTGTTTGTTTCAAAGTTTAAGTATTATTTCTTTCAAGCTACCGCTATCAAGTGCAATTTATAACACTCACCTGTTTTTTGTAACGGCTAGGTGAGTGTCACTCACAGCCATTATCCAGCAAAAATAGTGGTTCAAATGCCTTTTTTGAAAAGCAAATTTCACAATGCAATTTACAAGGGTGGGGGAATGGCATATAAATCATGGGTGACATATATGAGCCCAGCCAGTCTACATTAAGAACACAGGAAGATGCTTTATACTGAGTCAGATCACTGGTCCATCTAAAGCCAGTTTTGTCGACACTGACTGGCAGAGGTTCTCCAGGATTTCAGGCAGGAGTTTTTCCAGTCCTACCTGGAGATTATGGAGATTGAACCTGGGACCTTCCCCATGCAAAGCAGATGCTCTACCACTGAGCTATGGTCCCTCCTCCCCCCCCTTAGACTTCCATTCCCGTGGCACAATAAAGTCACTAGTATCCATGCCCTGACACAATATGGTGACTTCCACAAGCCCATAAACTTGTATGTGGTTCAAAGGATGAGAATTATTGCTGTTGTTGTTTTTGAAGTACTGATTTGTTGTAATCACATCTTTTTAAGTCTGGTGAAGTTATGAAATTAAATATAATTATCAGATGATTTTCCCACACACACCGTACCCAGGAGAATGGCAAGAAAGCACATCAAGATAATGCAGTTCTTGCAGTATTATAAATGACACATTGATGAAGTGGGAAATGAAAATGCATATCAAATATACATCAAAACTCAACAAAGCATTCATGATTTAAAGCAAATATGGTATAAGCAATGAGCCTAGTTTGCTTTCACATTACTACTTTAGTCGGGAAAAGAGCTGTGCACAACGAGCCTCTTGAAATTCTCCACCCTATTGCTGGGCAGAAGAAATAGGGGGATAATTTCACTGATTTTCTCCAGGGGGAAGAGGAATTCTCAACAGTTTCTCACAGGTAGGGCTCATCATTAGTAGGGCTTGTAGCACTTTTCTTTCTTTTCTTTTCTTTTCTTTTTTGGTATGATTTTTTTGTGGGGGGGGGTTGTGCTCCTACTGCAAGTAGCAACAGCAACAACTCTGTTGGCAGGCTGTCCCCCCCCCCCTCAATTTTGCATCCTCCGCTATGCAGTTGTGAGCAGGGCAGTGTTGTGTCCAGCTCCAGCATAAAGGTGGAGCTACTGCTGAGCCAAAACCTTCCTTTGTTCTGCCTCATTCTCAGGATCCTTCAGAATATATTTTTGTGGTGTTTTTGAGCTTACATAATGATTGTGAGGGGGTTGTGTTTCTTTCTTCTATGCATCTCTCCACTGCTCTGCAGCCCCCCAGGCTGCCTTTGCTTCTTGATCTTAAAAAAAACCCTATGGGGGAATTACATCATGATGACTTCCCCTGGCTTTAATCAAAGAGTAGGAAATCAGGGAGGCTGCCGGTTGCCAGAGAGAGGGATTGCACAATGAAGCATTGGATATGCACAAGAAGCCCAAACCCAACCCTAGAGAATTTCTCTGAAATTTTCCTCACCGTTGGATTTCTTTTCTAAAGCAAATACTTTTTTATCAAATTGAATGAGAATGGTCAAAAGAAATGTGGGAGTGATTTTTTTGGCACAGCACTAGTCTGGAATTGGCATGTTTGGTTCACTTTTCTTCTTTTAAAACAGGTTCCAGAAGAAGTTGATGACGAATTCCATCATTTTCTGTTATTTTTGTTTATTTGTGTTTCAATTCTGTGTTTCAGGCTCAGGCAGAGAATTATTCCATATCTGCAGAAATCACCATTTGAACAGTTTATTGTCCTAGAGATACTGGATTAACATTATTAAGATCACCACATGATGGACCTTGTAAGCTAGTATTTGGGACATTTGGAAAAGCAGAAAATGTATAGGAGGTTAGTTCAGAGAATGGTTAGTTCAGTTGATAGCTTTTGCATACCAAACAATTACTGGGGAACGTGAGTAGGAGGGTAAAATTGCACTCATGTCCTACTTGTAGGTTTCTCTCAGGCAACACATTGGCCACGCTGTGAACAGAATACTGGACATGATAGGCCTTTGGTCTGATTCAGCTTGGCTGTTCTTATGTTCTTGGATGTGGTGGGTGATTATTGCAAGTTCATTCCAGAATTTAAGGACATAAGAACATAAGAAGAGCCATGATGGGTCAGACCAAGGGTCCACCTAGTCCAGCACTCTGTTCACACAGTGGCCAATGAACTGTTGACCAGGAACCCACAAGGCACAAGTGCAACAACACCTTCCCGCCTACATTTCCAAGGAACTGCACAATCATGCCTTGCTATGCTTTGGCCCTTACATAATTTAAGGTTTTAAATTTGGGGTGAGGAATTCATCCTTTTAACCCATTGTCATGCTTTGCAATGGCTGCAGACTAAGAAGAATACCAATATAAGAATGATGGTCATTGAAGCTGAAAGAGTTTACTGTGTAGGCTGAACAAATTTCAGAAAGAAGGAATGTTATTGCAGATGCCTTATGAAGCAAGAAGCACAGTAAGCTAAATGGCTAACTTCTTATTTCCTAATGGTTGCCTCTTACTGAATTTTGGATAAGATCAGTGTCCCAGGGGGAGAAAATGTGACAAAACAGGGAAAGGTTGGATAATAGTAAAGATCAAGACATGAGGAACATGGGTGTAGATAGCTTTGTAGTTATGTGATGTGATTAAGGAATTTAAGTCCATAACACCTGGTGAGCAATGTCTCATTCTCTAGGTCAGGAAGATGAAGAAACCTTCATTTGTTTTGGTTAATTTGGATGAGCTCATTAACTGGTTACAGATAAAGATCAAGAAAACTGTCTGTATCTTTGTATATGCCTGGTTATCACTACAGCAAAAATTCTGTATTTTGTACAGAGAACTCAAATGTCCTCTCAGGCACCTGTTGTGCCTTGATCTGTGTGGCAAGAGAGAGGGAAAAGGAAATGAAACAGCAGGATAAAACTAAAAGCATTTAGCTCTATAATAAATACATAAATATAAATTAATAAATGCCACAACAGCAGCACACAGCTTGCACATCTTCAGAGAGGACACTGGACAGGAGCAGAAGCTTACAGGATGTGTAGGAGAAGGAGGCGAGGCACTACCACCCCCAGCACTGGCACACTGGAGTGAGTCAAGGCAACAACAGCTTCCCCCTATATGCAAGGAGGCTAAGAGACTTGGAGAGGGAGGAGGAAGGAGGAGGAAGATGATGAGTTCCTCCCCCCCCCCCCGGACTGGAAGCCCAGCCAGCCAATGCTAATAATAGAAGAAATAAACCAAACAAACACACACACACACACTAGCAGGCTTGGATTTTTTTAAATATTTTTCAGTGGGGAGAGAGTAGACTACAGAAACAGAGCACACTAGGAATTTTAATGATTTTAAGGAGGAGAAAGAGCTTAGAAAATAGAGAACCAATTGACAGTGGCTGCCTAGCTGGCTGCACATCTCGCACATGTGTGTGCATTTCTCTCTCACTAGAATGATGACAGGCAAGGAGGACAAAACACTGTGATTAAAGGGGAACAGGAAGACAAGTGACGCTAATGGCTATTGGTTAGCTACAGATGTCAATATACCCTCACCCCACTCAGTGTCTTCCAAATATGGAGATATTCAATCTCTCTCTCTCTCTCTCTCTCTCACACACACACACACACACAGCATTGATGCCTGAAAAACAGTTGGATAATTTCGGAAACGTTAGAAGCTCCTATTGGGCAAGTCTCCACCATGAAATGATTCTATTGGTTTTGAAGCGGCCAATCCCAGCACTGGAAGATAGAATGCACCACGGATGTTCATGGTTATCAGATAATTTCAGGGTGGAGAGCACACCCCTACAAGCAATCCCTGTCCAGAAGAGACTGGCGAACCAGGCGAAGCTAGTAAAAGGCACTCAAGCTGCCATGGCTACTTGGGTCTCTAGTGATAGTGATGGATCTAAGATTACCCCCAGATAAGAACTGATCTTTCAGAGGGAGTGCAACCCCATCCAGAACAGACAATGAGCCTATCCCCACAGGACTTCTGTCTTGCCAGGATTCAGCTTCAGTTTATTGGCCCTCATCCAGTCTAGGCACTTTCCAGGACTTGCACAGCCTGACCTAATTCAGATGTCACAGGGAGATAGAGCTGCACGTTGTGATGTTCTACCATTTGTAGTTGTAAATATATTGCAAAGTTTATTGTTTGTGATATGCATTTGTTTATATCTTTAAAAAGAAGTAAGAATAATAACAGGTAAAGTAAATAACTAGGCCGAAATGTACTTACTGTTTGTGGTTAAAGGTCTAGGTAAGTATGAGTGCCTGGATTGGCTGGCTGTGTGCCTGAATGGAAAGTGAGTGCCTGGATTGGTTGGTTGTGTAAGAGTGGGAGGAGCTAGAGAGCGAGTGGAGTGTATATATGTGTCTGACAGAGAGAGCTGAGAGGGACTGGGGATAGTATTATTAGATGAGAGTATTTGATGAGTTAAGAGAAGTGTTTGATTAAATGTTGAGAGAGTGAGATACAGTTTTAGGGAATAAATGATTAGATAAGAAACAGTTTGAAACCATTTAACAGTGTACTGACAGAAACCACTAAGCGCTACACTTGTAACCACTACGCAGTAGAATGAAGAAACCAATAAGCTTGTTGACACACAATTTCTTATTAATAAATTATTGTTAATTCCATCTTCTGGTGTGGTCTGTGGGTGTACCTGAGAAGTAGGGATGTGCATTGTATCAGATCCGAGATCCGATTCTGATTAAAATCGGAGGATATCGGACATCCGTTACCGATTCCGATACGAAAATTTGGATATCCTCCTGTTATGTTGTCTATTGTTTCTTGGAACTGATGTCATTTCCTGCATAGGTCTGTTGTTGCACTGTTATCTTTTATGATGTATTTTTGGTAGTTCTTGGTTGCTATAACTTGATCCTGTATAGCTATTAGGAATCCTTCGGTTTCTGGAAATAGCGTATCCTTCCTGAGCCATTCGTACGATTGTTCTTTGTTTATTTGTGGGTTCTGTATTATGTTGTAGTGCTTCCCATGGAGAACTTTTTTGTGCCCATTTTTCTTTTTTCTCTGCAACTGTAAGTGGTTGTGTTTGATCTTCATTTTGTAGTGCTAGGTTGAATGGGTTGTAGTTTTTATTAGGGGTGTGCATTGGATCAGGTCCGATCCACAATCCGAAGCTGATCCAACCAAAATCGGATAAAATTATGATCCCAGCTTCTGGACCATCCGATCTCATCTGAACTGGTCCAGAAGGACCCGATCCGGTTTGGATAAAATTGGAGGATCAGACCTCCTCCTCCTCCTCGCGCTCCTTATCTGCTGGGGCCATCCACTGCCGTCCGCAGGTGCCCGCGGGTGGCCCCGGCAGGTAAGGGGCGCGAGGAGGGAGGAGGCTTACCTGCCGAGGCCGTCCACTGCCGTCCGCTGGCGCCCACGGGCACCAGCAGACAGCAGTGGACAGCCCTGGCAGGTAAGAAGCACAAGGGGGAGGAGGGAGGGGGCCCCACTTACCTGCCAGAGCGGCGGCTTCCCTCCGGTGCGTTGACCTACTGAGAAACAGGCTTCACAGCCTGTCCCTCAGTAGCGCGCCAGGTGATGACATCATCACCCGGTGCACTACTGAGGGACAGGCCGCGAAGCCTGTTCCTCAATAGATTGACGCACCAGAGGGAAGCTGCCGCCCCGGCAGGTAAGAGCGTGAGGGGGGAGGGGGGAGGGGGCCCACGTACCTGACAGAGTGGTGGCTTCCCTCCAGTGCATCGATCTACTGAGAAACAGGCTTCGCGGCCTGTCCCTCAGTAGCGCGCCAGGTGATGACGTCATCACCCAGCGTGCTACTGAGGGACAGGCCACGAAGCCTGTTCCTCAGTAGATCGATGCACTGGAGGGAAGCCACCACTCTGGCAGATAAGAGCTCGAGGGGGAGCGGGGAGGGACAGAGAGGGGGGAGTTAGGCCCCCACTCACCACATCCATAGGCTTGCATTGGGGGAAAGCTTTATTTCCCCCAATGCAAGCCTATGGCCGATCCGAAAATCGGACTTCCGATTTTCGGATTGGGATCGGGTCCAATCCGATCCGAGGGACCAGATCCAGGACAATCTCGGAGGTCCTGATCCGGGTCCCGATCCGATCTGGGGGGTCCCTGTACATCCATAGTTTTTATCTGCTTTTACTATGGCTTTATGAATGGGGGTGTTTTTGGTGTGGAAGAATTCTCTGAGTAATTTTATCTCTTTAGCATGAATTTTGTTGATGTTAATTCTCTTCCTCCTTCTTTCCTGCTGATTGTTATACTTTCAATGCATGAGTTGGGATGGAGCATGAGGTGTTTTGTGAGTTCAGTGCGATTGAGTCTGTTTATTCCTTCAAGTTCAGCGTGTGACCAGTGTATGATTCCGAATGAGTATGTGAGGATGGGTATTGCATAGGTGTTGATGGCTTTGAAAATGTTTTTCGAGTTGAGTTTAGATTTTAGGGTTTGTGATTGGCGAGTTTTATATTGCATTCTTAGTTGAGTTTTTACTGTGGAGTGTTGTTATTATTATTATTATTATTGGGCAATGGTAATTTCATTACCTTTTAAATTGTTGAGTGATATATTCAGCAAGGGATCAGTCTATGATCCTTAGTATTACTTGGATAAGTGATCTGTCTATGATCCTTTTAAATTGAACAACAGTATCAATTGGGCAAGAACCTAAGGGTCTGTTGTTGTTGTTGTTATTATTATTTACATTTCTATACCACCCCATGGCTGAAGTTCTCTGGGCGGCTTTGAATTATTCTCATTTATCCAACTTCTCTTACCCTGAACATTTCTCCTATTCTCTTTCCTACAGTGCATGTACCATCCCCAGTTTTGCAAATGCCTGCGTAGGACTAAGGAAGATGTTCAGTGTAAATAGGTAAAAGCTTCTGAACTTAAAAATAGCTGTTCTTACTCATCTTCTATAGTTCTGATGTTAGCAATCCATAGATACTAAAACACAGGAACACTTGGCCTAGATCTACACTAGCGCTTTTCATCAGTATTGAAAGGCACTGATAACTTTTGAGACACATTACGTATCCTGTACGCCACTTTTCTAGTGTTATTCTGTATTATTCAAAATACCTCAACCGATGTCATTGTATGCGCTTCGAGGTGTAAATGTGCAAGAGGAATATAGCATCCCCATGATGGGATCATATTCATGTGACACAAGGTGTAGATCTGGCCCTGGAGTCAGCAGCAAGGTTATAGAAACTTCTGTTGGTTATGGGATAATCACTGATTTTTCATTCATACCTTTGTAACCACACCTAGTAAGAAAGAGCTATGGCCCTGTTCACCAGGGACACTCATTGACAAGTAACTCAGAGGGAAGCAAACATTGCATTATGTTATACATGATGCAATGTTTCTTTGCATCATGTATAAGCTAAGGGACAGACAGATAAAGGAGGACGGAGGGAATTATAGCAGTCAACTTTGAACACTTCATGCTGATGGAGAAATCCTCAGTGGTGATAACTGATTATTAAATGGTAATTTCTAAGGTGATGATTACAAACTCTTTCCCTTCTAGCCTTTGGATTAAATCTAATGCAAGTCTACCCAAAAGCAGCACACTTTTCAGTGATTGGACAAAATGAGCCGATAGCCTTTTCCCTGTGCATCAGGAACAGCCTTTTGACTGGTAGTGCTAGGAGCCCCCCTCACCTCACCTCCCTCTAAATTCAGTTTGGATCCCACCCGCTTCAGTCCCATTCATAGAATCATAGAATAGTTGAGTTGGGGAGGTCCTATAAGGCCATCGAGTCCAACCCTCTGCTCATTGCAGGAATCTGCCTTAAAGCATATCTGACAGATGGCGGTCCAGCTGCATCGTGAATGCCTCTGGTGTGGGAGAACTCACTACTTCCCTAGGTAATTGGTTCCATTTTTCCTGATGTTCAGCTGGAATCTGGCTTCCTGTAACGAGCCCATTATTCTGTGTCCTGCACTCTGGGATGTTCAAGAAGATATCTTGGCCCTCCTCTGTGTAACAACCTTTCAACCTATGCACACCGGACTCCTCAGGGCTGGCCCAAAGCATTTTGCTGCCTGAGGTGAAGGACAAGGTATTTCCCTCCCCCTGCAATTCCATCTATAGAAGCCAAATGAACAGACAGCTGCAGCGTACACTGGAGATAGGGCAGGATCCCTCACTGTGGGACAGCAGGCTAGCTAATGGATTGCAGGCCAGGTTGTGTGGAACAGCTCTGACCTCCAACAGAGAGGAATGGCAGAGGGTTGTTACTGCTGCCCTCTCCACAGCATCCATTATTGTAGGGTGGCCAGGTGTCCTACCTTACAGAAGACAGTCCTCTATTTGAAGGACTGCCTAGTTCAAACCTGGGTTAAAGATAAAGAACCATCACATGGGAGAACAGGGGCCTTGAAGTTACCCATCAACAGCTACCACCTGGACAGCAGACTGAGCAGGTACACAGTATCTATTTAAATTACAAAAAAATCTAAATTTGCATATGTACATATAATTAGTATAAGCAAAACATATGCAAACAAGCATCCTCTGTTGTCCTCTTCTTTGATGATGCACTTCCTTTGTTTTGGTGATGTGAACACTCTAATAATCTGCACCTGAGGCAACTGCCACACTCTGCCTAATGATAGGGCTGGTCCCACTACTGCTCTGTCTGCTTCAGGAAAAAGGAAATGCCCCCTCTATGTGTACTGTGATCCAGGTAACAATACTTCCTCCCCCATATACTTAAATATAGAAAACAGAAGGCATAGCTGCATGCCATGCATGAAGTGTAATGTTTAGTTTGTACCCAAGTATGCTCAATAATGTTCCACGACTTGCACATTACCCGTCTTCTGATGTGCTTCGTTGCCCTCGGCTCCCCAGAATAACAAGGAATTGACTGGACTTTGCTCAGCAGAAGAGGTTGCTTAGGAACACTCCTGTCAACCACCTGGGTCATCTCTGCATTCCACAGAGCCACCAGGTCATCAACAGGAAAGCCATCCATGCCAACTGGAAACTCTCCAAGTGCTCTCTGGAATCCTCTAGATTGCATAAGCCTGTTGAGGTGGGCTATTCTTTCTACTTAGCCACTGCAGATAGGAAAAGCTGGTATGACTAAACTTCAACAGGTTTTGATCACTCAAGAGTATTGAAACAAAGCCCTATGAGGAGAGATTGAAAGAACTCGGCATGTTTAGCCTGGAGAAGAGAAGATTGAGGGGTGACTTGATAATACTCTTCAAATACTTGAAGGGTTGTCACACAGAGGAGGGCCAGGATCTTTTCTCGATGAACTCAGAATGTAGGACACGGAATAATGGGCTAAAGTTACAGGAAGCCAGATTCCGGCTGGACATCAGGAAAAACTTCCTGACTGTTAGAGCAATATGACAATGGAACCAATTACCTAGGGAGGTTGTGGGCTCTCCCACACTAGAGACAATCAAGAGGCAGCTGGACAGCCATCTGTCAGGTATGCATTAAGGTGTATTCCTGCATTGAACAGGAGGTTGGACTCGATTTCCTAATAGGCACCTTCCAACTCTACTATTCGATGAGTCTATGTTTCTATGATCTTCTGTTACAGGAGTTGGGTCAATGACATGTCAGGACATGCCATGGTTATTATGGTGGCCAAAAAGTCCTGGACCAGTCTTGTCCATGCAATATGGGTATGAATGTTGAAGTCCCCAAGATTAACATCCTTGGAGAGCTCAGGGTCCAAGTCTACTTCTGTCAGCTCAGGCAGGAAGACTGCTGGGCAGAAGGGTGGGAAGTACACCAGTGGAATCTGTTGTCTGTCCTGATATATCACAAGATACCAACACTAGAAAGTGGAATCCAACCAGACAGAGAGCCAGGAAAAGGAAGTATCATAGATCCCAGTGACGCCACCTCCCTAGCCCTCAAGCCTAGGCTGGTACTGAATTCAATAGCCAGGTGAACACAGCTGACAGAGATCAACTCCACCCAGCTCATCCACCCAATATTGGTTATGCAAGCTGGATCAGCCCCCTCATTCATGATCTTCTTAGAGACATATATCACATTCAGTAGCAACACCAACAAAGCCAAAGGCAGGCTAGTTCAATTGAGATTATGGGCAAGGGATGGCCAGAATGAGGATGAGAGTGAGAGGCAGTTTGCACCCATTTGGAATTAGTTGATTCTGAGAGAGCCTGAGGAAATGATGGCGTAGGGAATTAGATTCCTCAAAACATTTTAGAATGCGATCCTACGCATGTTTAGATAGAAACATTCCTACAACTCCCAGCATGTCCCATCTAGTTGGAGGACTATTTTCTGTCTAAAAATACATAGGATTCTGCACTTAATAAGTTTTCTCCTCTGATGCTCTTGTAAATAAATACACACAAATAATGTTTTAAGCCATATTGAACCACCACTGGACTGCTGGCATGCTTATTGTTGCACTGCTTCTGCAAATGCAGTAGCTATTCTTAGTGATATGGAATCTTTTCAAAGTGGCATTACTTTTCAGAAGACAAAAGCAAATGAATTAAAATGTTAATGAAATCAACAGTGCAAGCCTAAAGATGTTTACTCAGAAGTAAGTCCCATTGAATTCAAGGGGGCTTAGGACTGCAGGCTAAAAAAATATCCATTTGACTGAAATATTTACATTCTGCCTTCCTGCAAGGTCTCCAAGGTCACTGGCAAAGAATGACAAGGAATAATTCATAAGCATAGGGTTCTTTTTGAAAAGGAATGTATGAAGCTCTAGGAGGAGGGATGATAGAAAATGTCCCCTACCAGACCTTAGAGCAGCATCCCAACCTGGTGCTATCCAGATGTTTTGTCTACAGACCTCATCATCCATAATCATGGGCCATATTCACCAACATCTGGAGGGCACCAGGTTGGGGAAAGCTGCCTTAGATGTTGTTCCGATTTTCGGATCAGAATCAGATCCAGTCCAATCCAGATGACATCCAATCCGATCTGATCCGACGCCACAGTGCCAGTCCCGATCCGATTTTTTTGAACCGTGCACATCCCTAGTAAAAACTGCACAAAAACTGGGAAAACAGCAAATGACCAGTGGTTGGAGACAGAGGGTAGGGTCATCTAGGGAAGGCCACGAAGGTCAGAGATTTTGTACTCCTCCTCTAGGAAGACCACTTAACTGTCAGGTAAGAAGAAAGGCAGAGCCAGTGAGGGCAAAGTGTTTGAAAATCTGGTGTGGCTTTCAGCAAGGTTGCCTTATGTGGAAAAAGCGTGGCAACACAGCATTTAGTATTGCAGGCGATAAACACAGGCTAGAGCCAGTTTAAAAGCCATTTATTCGTGCTTTTTTACACATCATCAGAGAAGCCTATGTAACACTGTAATTCTTTATTTGCAGTCAACAGATCATTAAAACATCACTTAGATACAAGTATAGCAAAAAACATAACACAGCTGAGGGATAAGACAAGGTCTGTAAAATACTGTTTTAGGGTGAACAATCCATCATCTGTGATCTGGTAGAGATGGCCAAGTTAAAAAATCTGGCCACCTGCACTGTAATTAATCTGTTAGTACCTTGAAGCTAGGATAGGCTGACCAGATAAAATCCAGGTTAGGGCTCATGTAACTTTAACAGTTGTAGAGAAAAGGGAATTTCAGCCAGTGTCCTTTGTATGCAATTAGTTCCTGGTGAATTCCCTCTTCATCATAACCGTTAAAGTGGCAGGGGCCCTGCCTTCTTTCATATATGGTCACTCTAGTATAGTGCCTGCACCTTTAATTGTTGTGATGAAGAGGGAATATCACCAGGAACTAATTGCATACAAATGACCCTGGCTGAAATTCCCTTTTCTCTACAACTGTTAAAGTTACATGAGCCCTGACCTGGATTTTATCTGGTCAGCCTAAGCTAGGATGACCATATGAAAAGGAGGACAAGGCTCCTGTATCTTTAACGGCTGTATAGAGAAGGGAATTTCAGCAGGTGTCATTTGTATGCATGCAGCACCTGGTGAAATTCTCCCTTCATCACAACAGTTAAAGCTGCAGGAGCCCTGCCCTCTTTTGTATTTGGTCAAGAGGGCAGGGCTCCTTCAGCTTTAACTGTTGTGATGAAGAGGGAATTTCACCACATGCTACATGCATACAAACGATACCTGCTGAAATTCCCCTTTCTATGCAACTGTTAAAGATACAAAAGCCCTGTCTTCCTTTTCATATGGTCACCCTAATAAGTAACTGGTATCAGAATAAACAGCCATTGGCAGAAAAACATCCACTCTTATACTTTTCCCACTAGCATTAGTGGGGCTTGCTACTGATGCTCTGGGACTGACCACCAGAACTTGCCACATTATCTTGTGCAATACAGCATATTGCTCCTCAATAACTGTGAAATCATGTCTTTTCCCTCCACCATTAATAGAACAGGAGATGATAGATAGATGATAGATAGATAGACAGACAGACAGACAGACAGACAGACAGACAGACAGACAGAGACCAAGTGGCCCAAAAATAGTTATACAGTATAGTTTATTTGCATTTTATTACATTAGGTATACAGTATAGTTTATTTGCATTTTATTACATTGTTTATTACATTTACATTTGTTTAACACTGTTTAATCTTATAAGTGCTCAAAATGTATTCCATCAATGTTGCAACATTCCTCGAACCTGTTCAGAACACTGTGACACACGGTACGACATAAATTCCGGTCTGCATCAATGTCCATAAATGTTTCCGAGGTGAACTCTTTTAATTCGTTCACTGTCTGGGGATTCCTCTCAAAAACCTTATTCTTTACTACACCCCCCCCCCAAAAAAAGAAGTCCATTGGTGTTAAGTCAGGTGAACATGGCGGCCATTCAATGCTGCCACGTCGTCCGATCCAATGCTGTGGGAAGGTGTTGTCAAGATAGTCCCTTACTGCAGAAACATAATGAGGAAGTGCCCCATCTTGTTGGAAGAGCAGTTCAGCAAAGTTAGCCCTCGTTCTGAGTTGTGGCACTACCACATCACATAACATGTTTAGGTAATTGTTACTATCCACAGTTGTATGGAAGAAAACCGGTCCTACAACACCTTCGCTGGACAGTGCACCCCACACTGTGACGCCTGGCTGGTTCAGTTGAGATGTGATAGTCAAATGAGGATTTTCATCTGCCCAATACACACAGTTATGCCTGTTCACGTGGCCTGACAACTTGAAAGAAGCCTCATCTGACCAGATGATCTTATCAAGAAAGTCTGGTTCGTTAGAGATTTAGTTATGCATCATCTCACAGAATTGCAACAGACGGTCTGGGTCGTCCTCCAGAAGACCATGTAACAGTCTTGGACGGTACGGCTTCAATTTCAATTTACGCATTAAGCATTGCAAGGACGTTCTAGGTATGGATAGCTGCTTAGACGCACGTCGTGTGGACTTTTTCGGGCTGTTCACAAATGTCAGAGCGACTCTCATCTCATTTTCCTCTGTCACAGACGTCCTAGGATGTCCAGATTTCAGTGCATTAGCCACTGCACCTGTTGCTTCAAATTTATCTCTAAGACGATAAATTGTCAGACGTGTGGGTGGAGGAGTGTCAGATGCTTCCTGCCACGCTGTGCACACCCGCTTAGCATTTTCAGTCTTCCAGTACTGCTTTAGAATCCACTTTTTTTGTTCTTGACTCAAGTTCGCTGCCATCATTCACAATATCAGTAAAAAAAAAAAAACTAAAAAACTAAACCCAGTATGATGGCCCAAAAGTAGGTATACAGTTGTTTAGAATGTTGATGGGGGAGAGAATGTGTGAGTAGAAGATGTGTGGGTGGAGTCAGAATGACAGTTGGAAAGAGTGACAGGTGGTGACAGGTGTGGAGAGTGAGGGGAGTGAGGCCCAAAAGTAGGTACAGTTGTTTAGTTGTTTAGTTTTTTTTTTACTGTTTTAGTGTTAAGCAAATGTAAATGTAATAAACAATGTAATAAAATGCAAATAAACTATACTGTATACCTAACGTAATAAAATGCAAATAAACTATACTGTATACCTACTTTTGGGCCACTTAGTGTGTGTGTGTGTGTGTGTGTGTGTGTGTGTGTGTGTGTGTGTGTGTGTGTCAAAAATCTGCACTTACTCAAACAGTAGCCACAGTTGCTAGATTAACAACTCACTTAAGGAAGAAATGGAGAGTGACATGGTTTTGATGGAATTCCTAAATAGTCAAGTATGCATGTGTTAGCAATAATGAGAAAGAGACTGAGGAGCAGTATCTGCTGTTGACAATGGTGGTGAGTAGGTAGATTTACTGAGGGAGGGGATCCATTAGGTATGTCCTCAAAAGCCTGGAGCAGGCACTGTTACTGTACTGTTCGTTTTTACTTTATACTTGGGAGTGGCAACATAGCTGGCTTATCGTTCTATGTAATTCAGTTTGTTTGATGATTGCAGTGGCTGATGGTTAGCATATTGAACAAAAGATGATGAAAACCACTTACCTGCAAATTTGCAAATTGCTTGAACTGGATCACTGCTTGGAGTGGATCATTAAGGTATTGCTGTCACTTGGTTAGGTTTCCAGACAATTAGGCACCTCTCAACACTAGATATATCTAGAGGACTTTTTAGTCTGTGTAAACACTGCTCGTTGCAGCTACCCCTACTCCTCCTCTGCATTTTCTTTTACCCTTCTTGGTATTTCTCTTCAGTGCAGAAACAAGCTGAAATACATAGAAACAATTATCTCTTGTTCTTATTGATTTATACCAGAAAAAAGCCTCCAATACGATATTACTCAGAGCCTATGAAGATATTACAGTCTGTGAACACATATGAAAATGTCATAGATTGCCCATGATTGCCCTTTACATGGAAGTGGTAACATTTAAATAATGGTACCAGCTGTTGCATTATGCACACCAGCACTTCCAAAAATATGGCCATTGTCTAGGGGAGAGCCAGAGAGCAGGGAGATCGCTCTCTGGCTCCAAACGCGATGGGCATAGAAGAGGCAATGCCAGGAAGAAGCATCTCCTAACAACAGAGGTGATTCCACCCCACCCGGTGACGCCTCCTTCACAGTGATCTGCATAAGAACAGGGCAAGGGGTGGGTGCAAGAACACCGCCCCTTGCCCTATTCCTGTGGAGATCAGCACATCAGAGGAGTGCACAAGGATCAGAGCTGCTGGTGTCCCAATCGTGCCAGCTGAAGGGAGGGGCATCCTGTCCTTAGGAGAGAGGGAGGTTTCATCAGATCGGCTGATGACACCTCCCTCCAGCCTGAGCACAGGATGCCCCTCTCTTTGGCTCGTGCGATTGGGACACGAGGAGATGCGCAAGGATCTGAACCGCTGGTGATGCCAGCAGCTCCAACCCCTGCATGCTCCTCCGATGTGCTATGCTGTGCTGTACTGGACAGACAACTGCCTCCCACGGATGCACGGCTCATGTCCAGCTGCAGGAGGCATCCTCTGCCTGCCATCCCCCTGATCCATTTGGGAATTGCCTGGAAGGATGGAAGGGGCTCCTTCTGTTCCTTCGAAGCAATCTCCAGATGGATCGGGGGCAGGGGGGCTCGAGACATGCACAGCCCATGCAACACAGAGGGCATTCTGATTGGCAATGCCCCACCCAGGGAAAGCATGTTCCAGTGCCGGAGAGAGCTTCAAGAGCCCCAATTGCCCACCCCACCAATGGTCGGGATAATCAGGGCTCCTTTTTAAAAAATTTTTTTTTATTAAATTCAACATAATACAACATAAAACAACATAAAATACAATACATCACCACATACCCCCCGTGCTCCCCTCCCCCCAGGAGACCTTCAATTATTCATTATTCTTCTTTCCAAAATTGTAAAGACTCTTTTGAAGGTATTTGCCCTTCCCCATTCTTAATACATATTCCAAAAAAGGGCTCCATATATCTCCAAAATCATTCTTACTGGACATTCCCCTCTTTATTTTCATTTTACACTTTAGCTTATTATTAAGTGCCATGTCCCATATTTCTTTATACCATTCTTCTATAGTATATATCCCTTGCCCTTTCCAGTTTTTAGCAATCATTATTCTAACGGGAGCCAGGAGGTTGTTTATCAATTCTCTCTTGTTTATATTCTCATTTCCTTTATCCCATATTGCTAGTAAAGCCAGCTTTGGGCTTAATTCCAGTTTACTTCCAATTATTTCACTTATCTCTTTAAACACCCTTTCCCAAATTTTTTGTACATATTCACAGCTCCACCACATATGAAAATAAGTTCCAACCTCCTGACATCCCTGGGATAATCAGGGCTCCTGAAGCATTCCCCGGCACGGGATTAGTTTCCATCGCCCATAGAGCTCCGCGGGTTTCTACCACTCTTGTTTTGCAATGGTCTGGTTGAAGTACTCATTGGGTTTGCGAGAAGTGGGAGAAGCACCCATAGAGCTCCGCAGGTTTCTGCCACTCGTTTAGCAACTCTGTGCATGGGGGAGAATAATCAACGGAGCCTACCAGATGACACAATAGGCAACGGTTGCCAGGATAGTCAATGGAACAGCCCGCTGTGTTTCTCCGTTGACTATTTCAGCAAAATAATTAACCATCAGTTGTGTGTCAGTTGTGTGTTGCCCAACAGACAACACAATAAACAACTCAACAGATGGTTGCCTATTTAACCCCCCTTTGCTTATCGTGTTGTCCAAACCCAGCCTAACAGACTGTTCCTTATGCAGAGACATATTGCTCCTCCTTTTAATGTTTATTTATTCACTTGTTTATTAATGATGCTATGTATGCCACCCATCAGCTAAAGTTCTCTGGGCAGTTAACAGTGACATCATTAAAAGCATTACTTGTATTTCTTGTTTGGACTCTGGGCAAGGGCTTGCTAGGTGACTGTCCATACAATTCTCTTTTCTCGCAGCTTGGAAAGAGTGCAGGCTATTTATTTATTATGATCTTTTGAACTGAATTTTCCTCCCTTTAACAACAGTGGCTTGGTTCCAGACTTAGTCATACTTAGGGTAGACTGCATTTGATGGGACTTAAGTTAGTTGGATTTTGGATTTTTGTATCGAATGACTTCAGCATTGAAAACTGATCAGCTTTAAGTTTTATATTATTCATGTCTAAGGAAATATAGTATATCTGTTTATGTTCTATATACAAAGAATCTCTGGAAGGCAACATTACTTTTGAACCTCCTTAATAGAAGGAACACAATTGTTAGAGGGGGAATTGTTTTGCTTTTTATCCTGTTGTACTCAATATGCAAATAATAATGTAGCCAATAGATACATCTGTTAGAATTTCAAATATTTTCAGCTGAACTATAATGATGTGTGGTTTGCCTGCTGTGGACCTATTGCTATTTTAATTAGTTTTATGGTAATGTGTTTTTATGATTCTTTATTGTATTTTACATACATTGTAAGCTGCTCTGTGAGGGGTCCCCCCCAAGTGGCCTAGGAGGAACACCTAATAATAAATAAATTCATTAAACAAAAAACCTATGGTTTACAAAAACAATGTTAAGGCTCTACAGATTCCAACCAAGCACCAAAAAGCAGGGAAATTGGGAGTTAAGGCTCACAAGCCTTAACGCCACATCCTCCCTAAGGAGGCAGAAAGTGCAAGTGAAATTCTCATTCTCCCAAAGCAGATAAACCATGAGGACAGGGTGGAGAATATGATATGCAGAGGTGACTGTGGGGTTGTGGAAAACTGATCACGAACAACTTAGGGCCACCTACTTCTCTTTTTTTGTTTAGAGCAGCCCTTCCCCAACCTGGTGCCCTCCAAAGGTGTTGGACTACAACTCCCATCATTGCAAGTCAGTATGTCCCATGGTCAGGAATGCTGGGACTTGTTATCTCAAAAATCTAGATATGCAATTTTATCTGCAGAGTTGACTGTGGGGTTGTGGGAAATGATGATGAACAACTTAGGACCAGCTACTTCTCATTTCTTAAGCATCTCCTTATGTTGAGAGTTGCAACCCAACACATCTGACAGGCACCAGGTTGAGGAATGTTCTTTAAGAACAAGGGAAGGCAGAATGTAGATCTCCAGATGTTTTGGAATTCAACTTGTAAAAGCCTGTCAGCATGGGCTGTTATCAGGAATGCCGCGAGTTGATGTCCAAATCATCAGGATAGATCTATTTTCTGCCCACATCTGTACTAAAGTATGATGTTTTCCAGCATTAAGATATGTGATCAATCAAGGAACTACAAAAGAGCTGCATCACTTTAAATAAACTGTCAAAACCAAATAAAACAACAATGAATGAATCTTGAATACCTAATCCAGATAGCCCTTCAGACATCAACATTAGTTTTCAACACATGGCATAGGATGTCTGTTTCTTGAATATCAGATAAAGGATTTCTCTTACTTGTTCAGCAGTGTGAGATCAAAGACAGAGCTACCACCTAATCCTTTCATGCGTAAGTATTATTTTAAAATTAAGTATGAATTGATTTTTGTCTTCCCCATAACACATAACATGGGAGTTACAGTGTAACACATCTGGAGAGCACCAGGCTGGAGAAGGTTGACTCCTATACATGTCTTCTCAGAAGCCAGTGCCACTGAATTCACTAGGGCTTTCTCCCAAGAGGTATAGGATTGTAAACTAATCTCATCTGAAAGGTGTTCAAGACAGCCAAACTAAACCTCTTCTGCTCCACTGTTGCTTTAATGAGATGATGTATTGTGCAGGGATTGTGGGGAGCGAACAGTATATTTTTTATGAACACATTAAAAAAAAAATTGGTTCTTTGAAAGGCAGGATACTGACCAAAAGTTGGAAGTGCCTGGCACATGCTCTGGTTCTAGATCTGTAATGAATAGTGCCCCTTTTGTTATCAAGAGTGCTGCTATATGAGAGATGTGTGTGAGAGAAAAGTATTGGGCAGACCCTGTATTTGGTAAGGGTATGGAACAGCATTCCCCATCCTGCTGCCCTCCAGGTGTTTGAGATGACAAGTCCCAGCATTCCTGACCATGGAACATACTGACTTGCAATGATGGGAGTTGTAGTCTAACATCTTTGGAGGGCACCAGGTTGGGGAAGGGCTGCTCTAAACAAAAAAAGAGAAGTAGGTGGCCCTAAGTTGTTCGTGATCAGTTTTCCACAACCCCACAGTCACCTCTGCATATCATATTCTCCACCCTGTCCTCATGGTTTATCTGCTTTGGGAGAATGAGAATTTCACTTGCACTTTCTGCCTCCTTAGGGAGGATGTGGCGTTAAGGCTTGTGAGCCTTAACTCCCAATCTCCCTGCTTTTTGGTGCTTGGTTGGAATCTGTAGAGCCTTAACATTGTTTTTGTAAACCATAGGTTTTTTGTTTAATGAATTTCATGGCTTTGTGTAATGGATGACTGGATATTATACAGTTGACAACCAAGCCAGCGTCAGCCAGAATGTTATGCCATCTTGACATCCAATATAAAATCAAAGCTAGTGTTATGTGTTGAACTCACTTTTAACATTAATAAATCAACCAAAATGCTTGCATCTCCCTCATTTTTAAAGATAAAGAGATGAAACCTGGCATCATAGTAGCTCTTAAGTAGGGATATAGCTATGCCAAGTATGAAGCAGATCTGTTCATGCCTTGATTTTTAGGAATTTTTTAAAGTTCAAACAGAAATCTCTTTGGGGTCCAGGACCTTGAGCACTACAAGTTTAAAAAATGAAATTAAAGATAAAGAGATGAAACTTGGCACCATGGTAGCTCTGAAGTAGGGATTGAGCCATGCCAAGTTGGAAGCAGATCCGTTCATCCCTTGATTTTTATAAATGTTTAAAACTTCAATTTAATTTTTTAAATTAACTAAAATGCTTACAATTTCATCATTTTTAAAGATAAAGGGATGAAACTTGACAGCATGGTAGCTGTTAAGTAGGGATTGAGCCATGCCAAATTGAAAGCAGATTGGTTCATGCCTTGAATTTTAGAAAAACATCTGAAGTCAAACTTTTTTAAAAAATATCCTAAAAATCAAGGCACGAACCGATCCGCTTCCAACTTGGCATGGCTCAATTCTAGGGTGACCACTAGGGTGTGGCCTAGTGGCTAAAGTGTTGGACTGGGAGCTGGGAGATCTGAGTTCTACTCCCCACTTAACCATGGAAACCCATTGGGTGACTTTGGGCCAGTTGCAGATTCTCAGCCCAACCCATCTCACAGGGTTGCTGTTGTGAGGATAAAATGGAGAGGAGGAGGATTATGTATGCCACCTTGGGTTTCTTGGCAGAAAAAAGGTGGGATATAAATGCAATAATAAATAATAATAAAAAACTGTCAGGATTTCCCCAGATTTCTCCTGGTTTTTGTTCTATCCTCGGTGTCAGGGGGGATTTTATGCAATAGTCTATAATGACCTGGAATTACACACTTTCCCTTTTAAGGCCACCACTAGCGTGGCAGGGGGGAATGACATGCTTTCTGGAGGTGTGTCATTCTCTCCCACTGCTCCAATCAAGGCCTTAAAAGGGAAAAACATGTCATTCCCAGGCATTATAGAAAAGGGCCTGATTGGAGCAGTGGGGTGGGGTGAGAATGACATGCTTTCCCTTCCTCCACTCCAATTGGGGACTTTAAGGTGGCCCCAGAAAGCCATTTTCCTGCCCCCCCACTAGGTGTCCTCTTTTTTGGTTTCCCAAATATGGTCACCCTACTCAGTTCTTCCACAGGCTGCATTTCCATCCCTATTTACTCAAATGTAAGACCCATTGAATTTCCTCGGTTCTTGAAAAGCAACACACTTGCTTTTAGATTTGCCAGTCTCAGCATTCTGTGTGTGCTATGAATGTCTGCTCTGTCTGGCCCTATAGTTTCCTGCAAGGTCTAGCCAGGGGAAGCCAGTAAATTAAACCCAGGGGTGGAGGGTGGGATTCCCTCAAGTTCCTCTGACAGCAGGTGCTATAGAACATGGACCTTCCAGGAGTGTTGAGGCTTGATTTCTGGCAGACCCAGCCAGGCAACTTTATGGCCTGTTAGTCCCTCCATTTGGTAGCCCGCAGAGCACCTGCTTCATAAGGCAAATGGCCACATGAGAACTGTTATTATGGCCTGCTACTTTGTTTGTCTTTAGTAGTCAGTGGTCCAGATCTCTTCAGAAGGGGGAATAGTGTTTTGTGGTTGGGGTCAGTCTAAATTATCTCCAAGGGTCCCTTACTCAGTGCCTCTGATAGCAAAGAGATTGAGGATTTTCCCCAACTCTGTTACTCTTGAAGTTACTACGCCTGTTGAAAATAGATTTTATAACATAAGCATGATAACAGTGAATACTCCTTTTAACTTGTTAAACCAATGAAAACATGCCACACAAGAAGTCTTAGGATATGAATGGTTTATAAAGAAAGTAAATGCAAAAGCACATCAGATGCAGAAGTGAAATCTGAAACATTACTAGTAGTAGTAGTAGTAGTAGTAGTATCCTGCCTTTTGCCCAATGCTGGGCCTCAGGGCAGCCTTACAAAACTAAAACATATACAGCTAAAACCTATAAATAGGAATATACTAGGCTGACTATATGAAAAGGAGGACAGGGCTCATGTCACTTTAACAGTTGTAGAGAAAAGGGGATTTCAGCCAGTGTCATTTGTATGCAATTAGTTCCTGGTGAAATTCCCTCTTCATCACAACAGTTAAAGTTGCAGGGGCTCTGCCTTCTTTTGTATATGCTCACTCTAGTATAGTGCCTGCAACTTTAACTGTTGTGATGAAGAGAGAATTTCACCCGGGACTAATTGCATACAAATGACACTGGCTGAAATTCCCTTTTCTCTACAACTGTCCTCCTTTTCATATGGTCAGCCTAAATATACAAAAGTTTAAAATATAATTAAATACTTTTTATTTATATTTTTATTTATGAAAATACTTTTCAATATTAAAGCATTTAAAACATTTTAAATGCATAACAATTTAAAAGTCAAAAGTATAGACAGAGGTCCAGATTATTTGCCAAAGGCCTGCTGGAACAAAAAAGGGTTTGTCTGCATCCGAAAACACATCAAGGAGGGAGCCAGTGTAGACTGCAAGGATTAGAAAGAAAATCCATGTGTGTACACTATGCAAAATAAACGACAGCTCAACTGTTTCTAAACCTTATTAGAAAAACAGGGTGACTAGGCCGAAACCAACGTTGTAGGCCCAGAAGCACTTTGAAAGGTTTCAACATTGTACTTAAAACTTAACACCGGCCCAAACTAATTAAATGAAGTGTTTGAAGCTTTCAACTTATTGCAGTATGGACCAAACTCTTAGAAAAAAGGGAAGGAGCACACTGTGTGTGTTTGGGGTGGGGATGGATAGAAAGAAAGGTATAGCCACCTATTCCCAGGAGAGATCTGAAGATCAGGTTACCATGGATCCAGAGGAACCACACCCTGCTTCACCAGGGAGCAAAAGAGCAAACTGGCCTTATGAAGATAGCCCAAAATACTCTCAGAGCCAAAGGAATGCATGTTCCAGAAGAGAAAAGACAAACTCTTCTTCTTCACTCGAAAGGTCTGTGCTAGAGGCAGCGGCCATTTCAGCCACCCACCCACCCCACATTCTAAGGCAGGAGGGAGGGGGGAGAGCGACACTACTGAGCGTGTGTCGCGCTATGAGGGAAGATGGCCGCCTCATTGACTTGAATGAGAGGTTAAAATAGTCCTTAAAAGTCAACCAAAGGGAATTTTTTTTAAAAAAAGCTTTCCACCAACTACAGTCAAGGAGGAAGAAGACCCCACCAGTGGATTAATTAATAAGGCTCTAGAAATTATGCAAATTGTGAGCACAAAAGTCTCAACCTGGAAGTAAATTTTACAAAAGCAGGGAGACAGGTTTGTATTCCTTTTCTACCTTAAACTGCTCTCCTTTCCTCAATCTTTCACCAATCTTCTTGAAATTTTCAGGTAATGTAAAACAAACATTTCTTTCTGGCACCTGTAAATTTCAGAAAGGTTGATGAAACATTTTCGATTTTATGGCTGTTAGAATGCCCCCCCCCTCCAATTATCACTTGAACATGGCGAAATGTGTTTTTTACTGATGGCCCTTAACAATGGAGGCACGGCTGTGCCTCCATTAATAAAGAATGGAGGCACGACTGTGCCTCCATTAATATTGTCTATTCAGAGCCTATTTACACTACTGCTTTAAAACAGTTTATAACAGTTATAAACTGGTTAACAACGATTATTAAGCAGTTTAAAACTGTTATAAACCGTTTTAAAGCCATAGTGTAGATAGGCTCTCAGTCTCAGATTCAAATTATATCCTGTTCTGCAAAGCAGAAACATCCCATTTGATTTTGGAAGAATGTGTTGGTTACATTTTGTGTCTCTACCTTCATAGAAAAAGATGGTGATTGATCTTAAGGAAATAGCAGAATTCAAATAACTGGCTTAGGAGAAATACCTAATAAGAAATAAATAGTGTGTTCCTTGGTATTGCCTATTCACTCTCAGATTCAACTTATATCCTGTTCTGCAAAGCAGAACCTTCTATCTCTTCTATCACAATACATTTCCTCCCAGATGAATGTGCCTGATTAATGTGTGATCTAAAAGAACGTCTATGTTAGGGTGACCAGACAAAATCCAGGTCAGGGCTCATGTAACTTTAACAGTTGTAGAGAAAAGGGAATTTCAGCCAGTATCATTTGTATGCAATTAGTTCCTGATGAAATTCCCTCTTCATCACAACAGTTAACATTGCAGGGGCCCTGCCTTCTTTTGTGTATGGTCACTGTAGTATAGTGCCTGCAACTTTAACTATTCTGATGAAGAGGGAATATCACCAGGAACTAATTGCATACAAATGACACTGGCTGAAATTCCCTTTTCTCTACAACGGTTAAAGTTACATGAGCCTTGACCTGGATTTTATCTGGTTAGCCTAGTCTATGTCCTGGCCAATACTTAAGATTTCCCATACTATTAGTTTTTTAGTAATCAAACCACTGAGAAAGGTCAGCTTCATGGTTCCAAATCTGCAAGTGACATTAAGCCAGCCCACCAAGAGCTCCAGGACAAAATCCTGCCTTCACAAAGCATCCCTTTGAAAGGAAGAGGCTTTGCCCATTGGGAAGGGTCAGAAACTGCCTTAACCTGACCAGAACACCTGGCATATGCAGTAGGTTCTGAAATCTTACCTCAGCCACAGCTGATCTTTTGCAGACAGATACAGTTTGGGGTCATTCTCTATAGCAGGGCTGGATAGGGTGACCACATGAAAAGGAGGACAGGGCTCCTGCATCTTTAACAGTTGCATAGAAAAGGGAATTTCAGTAGGTGTCATTTGTATGCATGCAGCACCTGGTGAAATTTCCTCTCCATCACAACAGTTAAAGCTGCAAGAGCCCTGCCCTCTTTTGTATCTGGTCACTCTAGTATTTATTTATGCAATAGGCTTGTATTTATGCAAAATGAAAATCCTCTTATTAGTGAAACTCCCACCAGGGAAAAAAGCACACACCTCCCATTGCTTTCTGTGGTTTGCATTTGCGCAAATTCAGAATTTGCTGCTTCTTTTCTTTTTGTTTCCTGTGCTCCCGTGCCTTTTACTAGCTGTGTTGACAGGCAGAAATTCATCAGCCCCACGCCCACACCCCACTATTGGCACAAAGTTGCAGCAATGGGCAAAGCATCACCTGTTGAAATTGTGCTTGTCACAAAAATCTGGCAACCCTGATGCAAGAAAAACCTTTAACACATTAACTTTAATGCTTCTGCCAATGCAACTCACCTCAGGTGGCCATTTCATGACTTGGTATTGATCTTGTTCAACACACTCTTGCCTAAGTATCCATAGAACATTTGATAAGATTGCGATTTTGTTATCAGTATCGTCATTCCTTTTTGAAATGCAATAACGTGTATCACAATTCAGCTCCTGAAGAAGGATTATTATCTGAAACGTTGAGCTTTAATACAACGTTAAAAGATACATGCCTTTTGCAGCACCTGAGTTTGTCTCTTTTCTTTCTGAAGTACTCATCTGCCAGGACCTGACTGGAGGGAGAAAGAGAAGGGGAGGGGTGGAGTGGAGTGGAGTGGAAGAGCTAATGAGCACAGGAGCGTAGGAGCAAAAGGGAATCATAAGCTTGACATGCTTCTGCCTCAGAGGTGAAAAAATGCAGAGGAACACTGGGGGGGGACTAGGTGTGATGGAGGTCCATATGAACAGTTAGGGCTGCAGGAGCTATACTAGAATGACTAGATACAAAAGGGGGCAGGGCTCCTGCATCTTTAAGTGCACCATTCCTACAAATGATACCTGCTGAATTAACCTTTACAACTGTTAAAGATACATGAGCCCTGTCCTCCTTTTCATATGGTCACCTTAGCCGGGATTGGGAAAAAATAATGATACATAAAGGCCTTGTCTACACCAGCCATTTATCTCAGGATAGTATCGAGGTCGTCCCAAATGAGTCACATGTAGCACAGCTGATCCCGCGATGATCCAGGGATGACCACTCAGTTTTCCCGGGATATTGCTGATTGCTGTTTCCCCATTCTCCCCCCCCCCCTCTTTTGGGACAATTCCAAGATCTGTGGGTGGTGTGCCCCCCCCTCCCAAGATTGTTGCTGTTCCTCAGGAGTAACAGGGCTCAGGGAACAGGAAAGCAGCTGTGCGGGGTGAGGGGGAGACCCTTTTCACCAGGTTTTCGATGGATATTGGTGTCTTCCAGCCCCAAGTGCTTTTCTTTTTTTAAAACTTACTGCTTTGCACAGGATCACAACTCTGCTCTTGTGCAAGCATTAGGAGTTGGGGGGGAAAAACTTGCACCCCGGGACCACTCTCCTTTACTTGAGGGAGAACACATTGCTGCATGGGCCCTGAGGGACCACCTCGGAAGCAGGGAACCCCGTGATCATCCCTCCCCTTTCCTGCAGGTGTAGATGAGCCCAAACTCTGGGACCATCTTGCCAACCTCAAACATTGGGAAACATTTGTGTCAGTCAGTTGCTGCATTAAAGGACTTCCCCTTGCAGTGCTGTTCTATGGTAGGGTGACCAGATAAAATCCAGGTCAGGGCTCATGTAACTTTAACAGTTGTAGAGAAAAGGGAATTTCAGCCAGTGTCATTTGTATGCAATTAGTTCCTGGTGAAATTCCCTCTTCATCACAACAGTTAAAGTTGCAGGGGCCCTGCCTTCTTTTGTATATGGTCACTCTAGTATAGTGCCTGCACCTTTAACTGTTGTGATGAAGAGGGAATTTCACCAGGAACTAATTGCATACAAATGACTCTGGCTGAAATTCCCTTTGCTCTACAACTGTTAAAGTTACATGAGCCCTGACCTGGATTTTATCTGGTCACCCTATGCTTTGCCCATCCCTGCATCTTTGTGCCAACAGTGGGGTGAGGGTGTGGGCTGATGAATTTCTGCCTGTCAACACAGCTAGTAAAAGGCACGGGAGCACAGGAAACAAAAAGAAAAGAGGAAGCGAATTCTGAATTTGCGCAAATGCAAACCACAGAAAGCAATGTGTGTGCTTTTTTCCCCGGTGGGAGTTTCACTGATAAGAGGATTTTCATTTTGCATAAATACAAGCCTATTGCATAAATAAATACTAGAGTGACCAGATACAAAAGAGGGCAGGGCTCTTGCAGCTTTAACTGTTGTGATGGAGAGGGAATTTCACCAGGTGCTGCATGCGTACAAATGACACCTACTGAAATTCCCTTTTCTATGCAACTGTTAAAGATGCAGGAACCCTGTCTTCCTTTTCATGTGGTCACCCTATCCAGCCCTGCTATAGAGAATAACCCCAAACTGTATCTGTCTGCAAAAGATCAGCTGTGGCTGAGGTAAGGTTTGAGACCCCCTCTACAAGAATTCGGTTTGACGCCTGGTTCTCCGATTATGCGCATCTTGTCGGAAGCGCTTTATGGCAAATGACTGTACGCGGGAGGTAATTGAGCACAGAACTGGTGGCCTTACTGGTTGTTTGAAATGCACTTTAGAAGTAGTTAATGCAGAGAATCGCTTGTTTACATAGTCAAAATGTGCTTTAACGGGCCACAGCAAAATAAAACTCGCTATTTAAGGCACATTCGATAATGCGCATAATCGAATAGATAACGCGCCTCAACTCCCGATTTGCGCTCCGCTCATGTAGAGGTAAAAAATTTAATGAGACTTGAAAGAGCTTTAACCCTCTCGTGTAGAGGCAGCCTCAGAACCTACTGCATTTGCCAGGTGTTCTGGTCAGGTTAAGGCAGTTTCTGACCCATCCCAATGGGCAAAGCCTCTTCCTTTCAAAGGGATGCTTTGTGAAGTGGGCTGGCTTAATGTCACTTGCAGATTTGGAACCATGAAGCTGACCTTTCTCAGTGGTTTGGTTACTAAAAGACTAATTGTACTGGAAATCTTAATTATTGGCCAGGACATAGACATTCTTTTAGATCACACATTAATCAGGCACATTCATCTGGGAGGAAATGTATTGGGATAGAAGAGATAGAAGGTTCTGCTTTGCAGAACAGGATATAAGTTGAATCTGAGAGTGAATAGACAATACCAAGGAACACACTATTTATTTCTTATTAGGTATTTCTCCTAAGCCAGTTATTTGACTTCTGCTGTTTCCTTAAGATCAAACACCATCTTTTTCTATGAAGGTAGAGACACAAAATGTAACCAACACATCCTTCCAAAATCAACCAATCAACCTTTATTTACAGTCAACAGACCAAAGGCAAAACAAATATAACATATGGTCATGATGCTTGCAACTTAGCTGATATAAAAAGGGACTATAAATCTACAAATAAATACTATAAATAGAGAGTGTTAATATTAATCGTCCGCTAATGATCTGGTTTGAATAGCCAGATTCAGAAACTTAGCTACCTGTTCCGTTATTCGCTTATTTGTACCCTGGAGCAAAATACTTGTTAGGGTCTCAGAAGAACGCCCTGGGAGGGACTGTGTAATTGACCAAATTAAGTCTACCATGGCCGATTGGTAAAACCTACAAAAAAATAAAACATGTATTATAGATTTGACCTCGGTGTCATTGCAGGGGCAGCATCTGTTGCGCCAAGGAATTCCCTTGTAGCGGCCCTCCAATACCCTAGATGGGAGAACATTAAACCTGGCTAGTGTAAAGGCCCTCCTATATTTGGGAATTGATAACCACCTTAGATATTGTGCTCTCTCTTTACTAAGGAGCACTGAGATCCCCAATGACTGTGATGAACAGGGGCCCCTTGCTGCCCCAATTAACTCCTGGGTGTCTATATCTGTTAATCTTTGCTTGATGATTGCTCTTGCCTTATCAAGTCTTACCACTAGCAGGTAAGGGGGTGAATGCCCTATGCTCAAAATCTTGTACTCTACTGCTTTCATCCAGGGAGATACAAATGAGTCTGTTAATACCTTATAGGCTAAAGAGTTGTGAGATATATCAAGGTGGCATCTGAGCCAGAGGTGGACAGAAAAAATCCAGGCTTGGCATTTTAACGAATTAAGATCCACTTCCAAATTTAAAGCACCTCCTGAGATGCATCTAGGTACACCGAAGATTAACCTAAGGAAGGAGTGTTGAATTCCTTCAAGGTTACTTTTAAAGAGTGGAAACCATATCGGTGATCCATACAAAACTTGGGACACGACAGTGGATTTATACACTTGGGTAACTGCTGGTATATATTTCCCGCCCTTTGTAAAATAAAACTGGGCTAAAGCCCCAGAACTTTGTTCTACTTTGGTCTTAGTATATTTTATATGGGCCTTCCAGCTGAGAGCTTCGTGAAACCATATGCCTAGGTATTTATATGATTCCACTTGTTCGATTCTATTTCCTGCCAGAGTCCACTTATATCTCACTTTCCTGCTTGAAAAAAACATCACTTTAGTTTTTGAGAAATTAATTGTTAAAAAGTTTGATTTACAATATTCAGCAAAACCACTTAATAGTCTCTTTAAGCCCAACCTTGTCTGTGATATTAAAATAACATCATCCGCATAAAGGAGTATGGAGACTTTTGTTTGCCCAATCTTTGGAGAATGTGATGGTAAAGGAGCCAGCGTAGAAGAAAGGTCTGCCAAATATAGGTTGAATAAAGTCAGGGCAAGTACACACCCTTGTCTGACACCTCTAGTAGCATTAATCTCCTTAGTCACATGGCCCTGTCTGCTACATTGGACTTGTGCTGTTCTGTTTGAATACAAAGACTGGATCAAGAAGAGTAGTCTACCTTCAATGGAGAGTTGCTCTAACTTTGACCACAGTCGGGCTCGAGGTATTGAATCAAAAGCTGCTTTAAGGTCAATAAATACTGTAAATAATTTACCTCCCTTAGGGGTAGAATATTTGTGTGCAAGATGAGCCAAAACTAAGGGGAGGTCCAACGTTGAGCTGCCTGCTCTAAAACCGCTCTGTTCGACTCCCAAAATTCCATTGTCAAAAATCCATTCTTTTAATTTTAGGTTCAAGAAGCCTGCCTATAACTTTCCTACTATGGAAAGAAGACTAATAGGGTGATAATTGACAGGATCGTCTTTGGGGCCTTTTTTATATATTGGAATCACGAGGGCCTTCAGCCAGAGTGTTGGAATTTGTCCATGCTTATTTATTGATGTAAAAAGAGCTGCCAATACTGGAGACCACCAGGAGATGTCGTTTTTTATAATTTCAGGTGTGATACCATCTGGACCAGGGGCCTTGTCCGTTTTTAACTTGCTTATTAGGTCCTCTATGATTTTGATATCAACCTTTGGCCAATCGGGCGAATCCACTGGCAACCTTGGGGAAGAGATTGGCATTCGTGTTTCCTTAAAAGCTATCCTAAAATGCTTCTCCCAGGAGTCCGCTGAAATACAGCATTCATTGTTTCCCCTGGTGTTTTTTAGTTCTCTTGACACTGTCTGCCAGAAGGATCTGGTGTCTTTGGTGACTGTAGCCGCGATCAGTACCTGCCATGACTCCTTGTCTGCCTCTCTTTTTTTTTTTTTTGTAATAGCTTTTTATATTTTTTCTTTGTCTCATAGTGAAATCTTGCAAGTTTACGTTCGTTCTTCTCCCGGTATGAACAATATATAGACTGAAACCTTCTCTTGCAGTTGGCAATTTCCATTTCTAGAAACTTATGGGGATTGGCTCCTAGGCTATTTAAACTGTTTAGGCTAGTAGTTTCCTTTGTTAGGTTACTGTTCAATTCCTTCATCATCTCCTCATACTCTTTTATGCTGTTCTTTGATGTAGTACCTGCACTAATTCGCTTTTCTGCGTTGGCAAACAGTGGGGACTGCACAAGCTTTGTAAAGACTTGGTCTGTAACCTTGGGCCATTTTGTAGTTCTGGGAGCTTTGTTGTAGGTAAGAGTGCAAGGAGGGGTATACTCTAAGCCCAACCTAAAAGGCCCTGGGATCAAGAGGGAAAGTTCCAGGGGAAAATGATCACTATCAAAGCGTTGTAAAACTCTAAAATCGCAGCCCCTGGATGTCAGGTTCTCATGGATCAGAAAGTAATCAATCACACTTAACCCTCTGGAGGATGTAAATGTAAACTCGCCCCATTGGTATCCAGCAGTGTCTCCATTCATAATCACCAAATTGTTTCTCTTAACAAAAAGAAGCAAGCAGGATCCTACTAAGTTCACAAAGGGATCTTTTGAATGCCGTAGATTAGCTCCAAAACATTCTCTTCCCGTTGTAGATGGTTTTGATCAATTGCCGGGTCCGTCAAATACGTGCCGGACCTAGCATTGAAGTCCCCTACAATTATAGGAATGGCGTTGAGGTGTTTTGTCATCTGTACCAAAAAGAAACTTTCTATTTTGAGTCAAGTTGATGTTGTGGCTTCCTTGGAAGGTGACGGAGTGAGATAGACATTAAACAGTAACAGAGACTGCTTTAATGCCCTTAGTTCTAGTAATAGGGGCAGAATGTTAGACTCATGACTAGGCAGTTCCTTTATTTTAGCATCCAAACACGAAGCAATAAGGATGCACAGGCCCTTCCTAGCTCTGCCTTTGCCTTTGTTGGACAGAGCTGGCAAATTGGTGGCCACAAACCCGTTCACATAGATGTTGTTGCAGCTCCAGGTTTCCTGGAGCATCACTATATCATATTCTCCTAGGAAATTCAAAAAATCTTGATTCTTACACTTAGAGTTCCACCCGGCTATATTCCATGAGAGGATTCTGAGTAGTCTCTTGGATTCCTTTTCATTGGGTCAATCCAGCTCTATAATTTTGTCCAATACCCGGTTTGGGTCTTTTAGGACACAATTAAAATGTTTCTGCTTTGCAGAACAGGATATAATTTGAATCTGAGACTGAGAGCCTATCTACACTACTGCTTTAAAATGGTTTATAACAGTTTTAAACAGCTTAATAATCATTATTAACCGGTTTATAACTGTTATAAACCGTTTTAAAGCAGTAGTGTAGATAGGCTCTGAATAGACAATATTTATTTATTATTAGGTGTTCCTCCTAGGCCACTTGGGGGGGGGGGGGAACCCCCCACAGAGCAGCTTACAATGTATGTAAAATACAATAAATAATCATAAAAACATATTACCATAAAACTAATTAAAATAGCAATAGGTCCACAGCAGGCAAACCACACATCATTATAGTTCAGCTGAAAAGATTTGAAATTCTAACAGATGTATCTATTGGCTACATTATTATTTGCATATTGAGTACAACAGGATAAAAAGCAAAACAATTCCCCCTCTAACAATTATGTTCCTTCTATTAAGGAGGTTCAAAAGTAATGTTGCCTTCCAGAGATTCTTTGTATATAGAATATAAACAGATGTACTATATTTCCTTAGACATGAATAATATAAAACTTAAAGCTGATCAGTTTTCAATGCTGAAGTCATTCGATACAAAAATCCAAAATCCAACTAACTTAAGTCCCATCAAATGAAGTCTACCCTAAGTATGACTAAGTCTGGAACCAAGCCACTGTTGTTAAAAGGAGGAAAATTCAGTTCAAAAGATCATAATAAATAAATAGCCTGCACTCTTTCCAAGCTGCGAGAAAAGAGAATTGTATGGACAGTCACCTAGCAAGCCCTTGCCCAGAGTCCAAACAAGAAATACAAGTAATGCTTTTAATGATGTCACTGTTAACTGCCCAGAGAATTTTAGCTGATGGGTGGCAGACATAGCATCATTAATAAACAAGTGAATAAATAAACATTAAAAGGAGGAGCAATATGTCTCTGCATAAGGAACAGTCTGTTAGGCTGGGTTTGGACAACACGATAAGGAAAGGGGGAGTAAATAGTCAACCATCAGTTGAGTTGCTTATTGTGTTGTCTATTGGGAAAAAACCACATAAATGGGCTGCATCCATTTGCGGGGCCTCCTCCCACCCTCTGCATAGTTTTAAAATATAACTATATACAACAGCATGACTTTGAGGGGCCAAACAAAGACACTCTGTCCTGATTTTGCTGTTTTCTCAGACTCCGGGGGAAGCAAGTGTGTAGCCTTTGCCCTTAAGAGGGAGGGAGGAAGGGGAGGCACTCTGCGCATTCCCAGAAACACACCCAACAAAGGGGGGGGGGAAGTGCCCAGCCCAGCCCCGGCTCTTCAGTACAGGCTCCTGATGTAGCACTTGGTGGGTGAGAAGCACAGGCAAGGCAATCCCAGCAGGATTGGCCAGAGCTGGGTGCATCCACTGATAGTCGCTTATCTCCCCTCCTTGGCAATGCTACTCCTCAACGCTCTATTGAGGAACAACATCTGCAACAAGAGGATGTCTCAGAGGATGCAGGCACCTGCAGGCTGCCATGGGAATGCTGGGAGGTGTAATACTGGCATGTAGAGTGGCTGATTTAAAATAAAGTATGGGTGAGCAAACCTTGACCTCTCACTAACTGTCCTTGTTCTCCTACCTGACTTTCTCCAAGTGCCACTAACCCTGACTGCCGTTCCATTCCAGCCTCAGATATGTCAGTCATTTGGCACTTAAAAGCCATTAATGCAGTCACTAGGCCAGCCTGCCTGGGAAAAAGAAATCCACAAGCAGGGTGCCACAACTAAGAAAGCCCGCTCTCCCACCACATCTCAGATGGTGTTCAAAGATTAACACGTTTTTCAGGGATCTAAGCTTATGCCTACTACTCCCAGCATGCCTTGGGCAGGAGGGAAGACTTATCAGACTTTGGCAGCCATTACTTGGTAGTGGCTCACCCTCCTGGGACTGAAGGGAAAGCACCTTGGGCCAGCTACCTCAGTTGCTGGGCCCCATCAGGAGCAGGAGGCTGCAGCACTGAGCCCATTGCCAATGGCAACCAAGCAAACCATCAGTCAGCAAGCCCGCTCCCTCATGGTCTACCTATGGGCACTGATTGCACAGTGCAGTATGGACTGGCTCAGCCAGACTTCACTTCCCATGAGCTTCAGCAGCATGACTCCCATTGGCAGGGTGACCATATTTTGGAAACCAAAAAGCAGGACAACATGGCCGCCCCAAAGTGGGCATGCCCACCCAAACATGTCCAGCCCCCAAGGGGGCGTGCCCACCCAAACATGGCCCTGGACACATGTCTGATTTCACAGTACACAATTAAGACAAACCTGTTCTACATAACATCTTAACATTAAAATCACTGAAATAAAGAACAAGTGAAACATTCAATGTATTTGAAATTAACTTCACTCACTCCTATTTTTGTAGCTTTTGCTGTACTTTGAAGCTTTTGCTATATTCTGTGTGATACATTCTCTAGGCTGACCATATGAAAAGGAGGACAGGGCTCATGTAACTTTAACAGTTGTAGAGAAAAGGGAATTTCAGCCAGTGTCATTTGTATGCAATTAGTTCCTGGTGAAATTCCCTCTTCATCACAACAGTTAAAGTTGCAGGCACTACACTAGAGTGACCATATACAAAAGAAGGCAGGGCCCCTGCACCTTTAACTGTTGTGATGAAGAGGGAATTTCACCAGGAACTAATTGCATACAAATGGCTGAAATTCCTTTTTCTCTGCAACAGTTAAAGTTACATGAGCCCGGTCCTCCCTTTCATATGGTCAGTCTACATTCTCTCCTTCACTCAGATACCTTTTCTGACTGCAAATCCTTCACTGGATGACCATAGTCTCTCCTTTCCTAACATTTAACACTCTTTCCCCATCATCTTTCTCATACCCATACTCACAGATTCAGCATACTGCTACCACTGAACAGGTGCAGAAAAATCTAGTACAACAAACTAGCAACCTAGCATTCAGAAAGAGTATAAAATATAATTACCCTGCAAGCATTAGCTATGGAACAAAATTACCACCTCTTAACTTGTTTCAACTTCTGTTTATCAATGAGAAATTATCACAATGCTAGACAAGGATCCTTTCCTTTTTTTATTGAATATTTGGATTCAAGACATATTTGGAAATTCTGTTCTCAGTGTGTAGAGAACAGAAATTCCAATGAGAGAGTGCTCTGCCCAAAGAAAACTGCCCAAAGTCCCATTGATTTCAATAAAGCTTATTCCCAGATAAATGAATATAGGATTGCAGCCTTAAATGAAGGTGCTTACAGGGCCATTAGTATTTTATTGCTGTTCATGATAAATCTTCACTGTGATAGAATTTAAGCAAGTTGAACAGTGCAACATTAAACGTGTCTACTCAGAAGTACGTCCCACTGACTGCAATAGGGCCTGCAATCCTAAAGTGTTAACGTAAACGTAATTACAAACACAAAACAGGATCATTGACAGAATTAGGAGGGGGAAGTTTCTGCAGTTGTGGAGCAAGTTGTCTGTCACAAACAAGATGAACATAGTTTGCATAATTTGTGAATCTTCAAGATGCCACAAGACACTTTGTGGCTTTCAAACACAAAAGAACAAGAGGTGCCTCTGCTTCTTCACATCTGTTCATCTTTCTCTAGCAAGTGCAAGCCCCTGCTGTCAAGGAGGACTATGCACCCACCAGAGCCTGGCCTTGTGGATCATGCAACCAGCAGGTGCACTTCAGAAAGATGTTTTCAGAGCCTAGGAAATCTAGACATACTCAAACAAGCCCAAACAAGCCACCCTATGCACTCACATATTACCTTGCCCCTTAGTCCAGACATTGCTGCTCACATCCCTTTTTGGAAGCAAAACCACTTCTGTCCCCCTATCCCATTAGGGACCTGGGCCAGCTTGGAAAAAGCAACAGGTGAGGAAGACCTCTGGCACTCCATTATACATGACAACAGCCAGTATACCTGCTCACCCCTTGCCAGAAGCCTCACAGTCTACAATGGCAAAATGCAGTGTTTGGCTGCTGGATGCTTCTCCCTGCCCAGTCAGACACCAGCTTACAATGGTGTTGTTAAGCAATTTGGATGCTGGATGTAATGGTCGTACAGCCCCCTTTATATCTTAAAATGAATCATTTCAATTCCACATTACACAACTGCTACATTTCTAGTGCTAGAGCAGTAATAATAACTTCTGGTTTATCAGTGAGAAACTAATCTAAAAATGTGTTATTACACCTCAGGTTCATTAGCCATGTAAACAAGCCAGAACAGAACAGAACAGATGCCCATTATCACAATGCTAGACAATAATCTTTCCCTCCTTTTATCCAAATACCTCCTGAATTTACACTGCCTCAGTGTGCAGAGAACAGAAATCCCATTCAGGGATCCAAAGAAAACTGTCCAAAGAAACCTCAGTAATAAGTTCCACTCATTTCAATAAAGCTTACTCCCATCCTCTTCACGTCTGTTGAAAAACATTGGCAATGTAAAATCTTAGCAATCTTTAGTATTATTCTTAATGGAAAGGCAGGTGTAAATAAAATAAATCCTTTACTAACTACGTCTCATTTCTGTCTAGGAGGGAAAGGAACAGGGCCAGGTAAGGGCTTACAAGTGCTGCTGCCACATACCTTCTTCTGATGCTGGTCTGCCGCTGCTGCCGGTCATTCTCCTCCGCCACCGCCGCCACTTTTCCGTTGAACGCCGGTGCTGCTCCTGCTGGTTCCTCTTCTGTTGCTGTTGGTGCCGCTTCCTTCTTTTCTCTCCTCCTCTTCCTCCTTCTCTTCCTCCGTCCGCCTTCTTCTTCTTCTCCTCCTCCTCCTCCTCCTCCTCCTCCCCCTCCTCCTCCTCCTCCTCCTCCTCCCCCTCCTCCATCTGTCTGTCTTCTTCTCCTCCTCCTCCTCCTCCTCCTCCTCCATCTGTCTTCTCCTCCTCCTCCTCCTCCTCCTCCTCCTCCTCCGTCTGTCTTCTTCTTCTCCTCCTCCTCCGCAACCGCGCTAGCCAAGAACAAGGCCTGGATGGCGGAGGGGAGGAGGCCGGACAAACGCGCACCCGGAAGTGCGGGCACACGTCGTTCTGGCCTCTTCCCCAGCCAATCTGGACCTTGTTCTTGGCCAGCACAACTGCACTAGCCAAGAACAAGGCCCGGATGGCGGAGGGGAAGAGGCCGGAACGACGCGCCCCCGCACTTCCGGGAGCGCGTCATTGCAGCCACTTCCCCAGCCGATCCGGGCCTTCTTCTTGGCCAGTGCAACTGCGCTAGCCAAGAACAAGGCCTGGATGGCACGGGAGAGGCCCAATTTTTCTGGACCTTGGGGGATATTTTAAAATTCCCCCCCCCCGGACTCAAATTTGCCCCCCTTTTTCTGGACTTGTCCGGGGGGATCTGGACATCTGGTCACCCTACCATTGGGCAAGTCGGGCACCACAGCAAAAGGCATGCCGGAATTGTAGTTTTTCTTTTCTGTGGGGACAAGGACAATTATGGCAACAGCTTCAAAGCAGCCCTGGCCATGCATTGAAGGTGAGAGGGGTGGGGGAGAGAAATTAATTTAATTTGTTTTAAAGTTACCTCACAGGCCTAGGACTGGCCTACTTTGAAGGGTTGTCATGAGGGTGAGAGAGGGAAAAAAGAAATTGATTTAATTTGCTTAAAGGTTAATTCACAGGCCTAGCACCAGCCTGCTACTTTAAGATGATTACATCACAGATATATATTTTAGGGGGCCCAAGCAATGCTGGGTAGAAACTTGAAATCTGGCACGCTGATAGGTCTGGCTGTACAATATACCAGAAAAATCTAAAAACATTAAATTTTGGATTTTAAGTATTTTTATGTCAGATAAAAGGCCCAAGTCACCAGTGGCCTTTACCATCTAGCTCTCTGCCAAAACCTGTTAAATGTAGATATTATATAGTAAATTATGCCAATAAAGTATTTTGTGTTCTGGCTGCTTTCCTTTTTGCATAATAATAACTTCAGAGCACATGCATACAACAGTTCCTCACGTCCACTGAGATCCGCTTCCCTACTATATGTTATTCAGATATCCGGGCAATGCCAGGTCTATTTTGAAAACATATTCTTAGTTTTGCATCTTTTTTAGCTGGTACAAAGGGTGTTGTGTGTCCTGATTGCTTTTGAAGTTTAGACAGCTGCTCCAGCCAAGGCATGATGGGAGGTGTAGGCATTTGAGGTAAAACAAAAAAATGTGGTTTATCCCAAAGCTCTAATTTAAAATACAGTTCTTATTAACACAATTTTCCATTTGTTCTAACAAAACAATTTACGAACTCAACCAAACTAAAAAAACCAACCAACCTAAAGATGAGTAAGTTGCAGAGAAATTTATTATTTATCAAATAAATGTCATAAACGTTATTCATGGACCTGAGCAACGCTGGGCATATCAGTTAGTGTGTGTGTGTATATATATATATATATATATATATCCCAGTTTTTGTCACAACATATTAAATGAAAAATATTGATCAATATCTAATCACCTAACCTTCCTAAACTTTATGAAGGAATACTTAGCATTTTCATAAATCTTTATAGGCATCCTTTTATCTCTGCACTGACATATTCCATACTTTAGCCCAGGGGTGGACAGATCACAATTCACTGGTAGATTTCTGAGTGCTTTGTGGTCACTCTCAAAAAGTTTCCAATTCTTGCTTAAAAATTGCAAGTAAAAAGAAAAAGAAAAATCTGCCATGACTGACCTTTCTCTCTCAGCCTTTCCTTACTTGTAAATTACAAGAGTGTTGGTTGCCTTTGGGCTTGGTGCAACTCTGCTGTCCACCATCAGCATCTGAAAGCTATTAAATGAAATGATGTTAGGGTTGTACCTGTGTACATTTCTTTCCACAAATGGGAATGGGTGGGTGGGAGATCTGGGTGTCTGATAATGAATGGTGACAACATGCAAACATTACCCACACATTGCAAAGCACAGCCTTGTTGCTGCAACACATCTCAACAAGTGCAGGTGTGGTACAAATAGACAGATGATCTGGGAGAGCAAGAAATTCCTATCAAAAGTTGCATGGAAAGTGTAGGGTGGTCACTTACATATTACTAAGGAGGAGGGAATGCATCTCTCTCTCTCTCTCTCTCACAGGCCCCCTCCACAAGGATGCGCTTTTGCGCCCGGTTCGGGGATTATGCGCATTTTCGCGGAGGCGCATTTACGCCTAATCCCTCTGCACGGGAGGCGGCGAGAAGCGGCGAAGCGCATTAAAAGATGCCCAAAAAGCACTTTACAGGTAGTTAATGCGCATAATCGCTTGTTCACACAGCGAAAATGCGCTTTAACGGCCGGAGCAAAATAAAAGTCGCTATTTAACGCGCGTTTGAAAATGCGCATTATCGGGGAGATAACGCGCCTGTACGCCCGTTTTGCGCTCCGCTCGTGTGTAGGTAAAATTTATAATGAGCCTTCAAGGCTCATTAAACGTCTCGTGTGGAGGAGGCCACACACACACACACACACAAAGAGGGATGCAAAAACAAACAGCAATTTGCAAAAAAATGTATATCACAAAAAAAGGACACAGATTTGCAAAGCAAAATTGCATATCACCAAAAAGAGGACATAATTTTGCAAAAAATAAAAAAGACTTTAATGACTTTAATAACTACAGACAGGTATCAAACCTTCCATTCTTGGGCAAGGTGATTGAGAGGGCGGTTGCCTTTCAACTCCAAGTAGTCTTGGATGACACTGATTTTCTAGACCCATTTCAAACTGGCTTCAGGGTGGGATATGGAGTTGAGACTGCTATGGTTGCCTTAGTGGATGATGTACGCCTGAGTATTGACAGGGGGAGTGTGTCCCTGTTGGTACTTCTGGACCTCTCAGCGGCATTCGATACCATCGACCATGGTATCCTTCTGGAACGCCTGAGGGGATTGGGAATCGGGGGCACTGTGCTTCAGTGGTTCTGATCCTACCTCTCGGGCAGGTTCCAGATGGTGATGCTTGGGGATAGCTGCTCTGCAAAGAAGGAGCTGCTGTGTGGTGTACCGCAAGGTGCCATCCTTTCCCCAGTGCTGTTTAACATTTATATGAAACCGTTGGGAGAGATCATCCGGAGGCATGGGGCGGGGTGCTATCAGTATGCTGATGACACCCAAATATATTTCTCTATGCCTTCGATAACAGCGCCAGCTAAGGATAGTGTGTCTCCTCTGAATGAATGCTTGGAGGCGGTAATGGGCTGGATGAAGAAAAGCAAACTGAAGCTGAATCCAGACAAGACGGAGGTGCTTGCTGTCAAAGGCCCCAACCTGGGTTTGGAGGTGTGTCAACCAGTTCTGGATGGGGTTACACCCCCCCTGAAAGATTGGGTTCACAGCTTGGGGATACTCCTGGATCCGTCGCTCCAGATGACAGCCCAGATAGATGCGACGGCCAGGAGTGCCTAGTGTCAGCTTCAGCTGATACGCCAGCTGCGCCCCTTCCTAGAGTTGGAAGACCTAAAGATGGTGGTGCACGCGCTGGTAACTTCAAGGCTCGACTTCTGCAATGCACTGTACATAGGGCTACCTCTGTGCCTAGTCCGGAAACTTCAACTAGTTCAAAATATGGCAGCCAGGTTGGTCACCGGTACATCTAGGAGTGACCATATTACGCCAGCTTTAAAATCGCTCCACTGGCTGCCAATTAGTTTCCGGGCGAAGTATAAAGTGTTGGTCATTACCTTTAAAGCCCTACATGGTTTGGGTCCAGGTTACCTGCGGGATCGCCTTCTCCCATACAATCCGCCCTGCACGCTCAGGTCCTCTGGGAAGAACTTACTGCAGTCGGCCAAGACTAGGCTGACAACCGTTACCCAGAGGACCTTCTCTTCTGCCCCTCCCAGACTGTGGAATGACCTGCCGGAGGAGACTCATCAACTTAACAGTCTTTTAGAATTTAAGAAAGCTATAAAGACTGTTCTCTTCTGGCAGGCATATCCAGTGAAATTTTAGAATGTTTTAAGAATGTTTTTAGGATGTTTTAGGATGTTTTAATGCAGTTTTAATAATATGTATCATGTTTTAATCAGTTTTATGTATTTTATCATGTTGTTGTTCCCCGCCTTGATCCGGACGGAGAGGCGGATAAGAAATAAATTGTTGTTGTTATTATTATTATTATTATTATTATTATTATTATTAAAACAAAAAATGCATATGCAAATATTCATATACAGATGCAAATTCAGAAATAATTTCCCTAATTTAAATGTAAATACATTCCATCTCACCATAGTGGTGAACACTGTGACCAGTTGTTTGTGAGCAGTCTGCTATCATGTACTATTGTTGATAACTTCAAGGCCGCTGCCCTCCCTTCTTGGACTTCTTTTATCTTTAAACTGAACTTTGATTGAACAGTCCTTCAAAGAGAGGACACATTCAAAATACAGAACTGTTATCCGTCAGCCCTTCAAATAGAGGACCCTTCAAATACAGGACTCTAAAATAGGACATGTGGCCACCCGAGTGAGAATATTCTCCATGACAGTGCTTAGCACATGGAGCTCCCTGTTTTCAAGGAGATCAACTTGGGTTCCGCCCTAATGGTATTTAAAAACTACTTAAAGCCTATTGCTTCAGCAGACCTTTGGCCCAGTTGGCAGATAATGGTAGGCTGACCATCTGAAAAGGAGGACAGGGCTCATATAACTTTAGCAGTTGTAGAGAGAAGGGAATTTCAGCCAGTGTCATTTGTATGCAGTTAGTTCCTGGTGAAATTTCCTCCTCATCACAACAGTTAAAGTTGCAGGGGCTCTGCCTTCTTTCATATATGGTCACTCTAGTATAGTGCCTGCAACTTTAACTGTTGTGATGAGGAGGGAATTTCACCAGGAACTAATTGCAAACAAATGACACTGGCTGGAATTCCCTTTTCTCTACAACTGTTAAAGTTACATGAGCCCTGACCTCCTTTTCATATGGTCAGCCTAGACAATGGCCCTGTTCACATGTCATGGCAACCCATCAGTTTAAAAAGCAATGGGTTGTGGTGCGCAAGCAGGTGTACTGCCCACCTTCTGCTTTACAGCACAACCTTTAAACACTTGTATTTATTTCTTTTAAAAATGCTCTTGGTTTGCTCACTCCTTCTCTTGTGCACTTAAGTTGTAGGATGCTATTTGAAAATGCAGAAAGCACGACCTGACCAGACTTTCCTCTCAGTTTCTCTACAGTCAGCTTCCAGATGGTCCAAGAGAGAGAGAGCACATCCATGCTTCAGCTCTGCCAAATGCAAAGCAAGTGCCTTGAAATGGAGGAGCAGCTTTTTGCTCCCTATTCATCACTTTCTCTAAAATTAGAACAACTTATGAACCAACAGAACACTGGCAAGACTGCTTAGTCGTCATGGTTCCCCTCCCCTTCCTTTCCCCCCCTCCAGGCAGGTTCAGTCAACTCATTGTTGGTTTTAACAATGTATTGATATTGAACACATTTTAAATGCTTAGACTCTAGACATTTGGAAAACTAGTTTTTGGGGAGGGCCTTAAATGGAGGAGGAAAACATGGTCATAGAAGAAGAAACAGAAAGTGTATCCAAAAATATGTATATCAGTGAAAACTACATGCAAAACCACATTATATTAGGAAAAATTGCTGCAAAAATGCACATATTCTGCAAAACTACATACAAAAACACATAGGAGAAATGTGCACAAAATGCATACACATTTTATGTTGACTTGTAAAAATAAAATATAGTACCTTAAGCAGAAACAGGATGAAATGAAGTTACAGTTGGAAAATGAACAAAACCAATATCAGCATATTCGTCCATTTCTATTAGCAGTGGATGTGGGACAATGTGCAGATTGTCAGAATGGCACAGGATGGAGGACAGGCGAAACAGAACAGCTCAAAATTGTGTGCCAGGGAGTAAGTACACAAAAGACCCTGAGACTAGATGACATGGTAGGAGAACAGATGGAGATGTGACCAGCTTCCTTATTAGCATCATGACTGAGTTCAGAGAAATAGGGAGGAATGGAAAGCCCCATATTACTTCTATATGACAAGGATACACACATTCTGGCATTGAGATGTGAGAAACATCACATTAGAAAGGTAATACCCGTCTTATTTAGGCTGACCAGATAAAATCCAGGTCAGGGCTCATGTAACTTTAACAGTTGTAGAGAAAAGGGAATTTCAGCCAGTGTCATTTGTATGCAATTAGTTCCTGGTGAAATTCCCTCTTCATCGCAACAGTTAAAGTTGCAGGCACTATACTAGAGTGACCATACACAAAAGAAGGCAGGGCCCCTGCAACTTTAACTGTTGTGATGAAGAGGGAATTTCACCAGGAACTAATTGCATACAAATGACACTGACTGAAATTCCCTTTTCTCTAAAACTGTTAAAGTTGCATGAGCCCTGACCTGGATTTTATCTGGTCACCCTAGTCTTATTTAGAGTTGACACCTGAGCTCAGCACCTCATTTCTATTTTTCCTCAAAGGAATGTGGGGAACAGCACCCAGAATAATGGCTGCGAACCCTCAAAGAGAGGATGCAGCATTTTAGAAGCAGCATGTGGGACACCCAGCCCTGTGAGGTGGTTACATGAGGTGAACATTCTTCCAGCTACAAGTCTATGCAAACGTAGTTGGAAGTAAGTCCCGTTGAACAAAGTGGGACTTACTATGTAAACACGCAAAGAGAATATGAAGGAATAGTTGGAGGTATGGAGTAGAACCAGGAAGGGTTAGTGAAATGGAAGCCCAAGGAACTGATGCTGTATGACCTCAGAATGATTGGCAGCATAACAACTGGGTGCTTTGTAGGGAGTGATGAATACAAAGTATTAAAGAGTAATTGTGTCAGTCAAGGAAACCCCTGGAGCAGAGAGGTTATCATATGGTGCAGCACCTTGTCTAAGAATGGAATATTGGAGAATTTACAGAAATTATCCTATGCAGTGGAGTTCAGAGAGGGCTTCTTTTTGGCAAGGGTCTTACCACTGCCTCTTTTAGGCAATATAGAATGATACCATGCCATAAAAAGGCACTTGCCATTACACTTAGCCAGTCCCCTGTCCTGGCCACTTTTATAAGCCAGGAAAGGCAAGGGCTCAGCACACATGTGGTAGGTGTCACCTCTCCAAGGATCCTGTCCACATCTTCAGACTGTACAACTGGACAGCTATTCATTATAGCTGGACAAACAGAAGTAATGGACTACAGTATAGCCTAAAACTGTGGATACCATCCTTTGTAAGATCAGTGGCTGCAGACAGAGGTCTTGGCAGCCTGCAGAAATAGTCTAAGCCCCCCTCTACAAGATTTCGGTTTGATGCCTGGTTCCTCGATTATGCGCATCTTCTCTCAATCACTTTTATGCCTAATCCCTATACATGGGAGGCATTGAAGCGCATTACAGGCTGTATGAAAGGCATTTTAAAGTTTTTGACATGCTGAGAATCGCATGCAAATGTTGCTGAAAGTAATGCGCTTTGTCCCAGAGAAACTCCCCAAATCGGTTCCCTCCCTTTATTCTCCCCGCCCACCAGAATCTCCCGCCTTTGGTTTTCTAGGTTACCTGAAAGGAATGAGCTGATTAACATGTTCGGCTACCTGTCTTCCCCCCTCCTTTGCCCGATAGTCATGACCTCCTCAGGAGTAAATGGCAATGTGTCTCACACACACACACACATACACACACCAAAACAGACAGGGGGATGCTGCTTCGTTCCTTCCCCCTCCACTTCCCAGCGAGCTCAACAATTGCAAAACATACACACACACACACAACTCAGCTCAGGAACCCAGCAAGAAGCGAGGGGAAGTTATGTCTGCTGATGGCTAATTATACGCACATCCTTCCTACCCCTTTACGTCTCATAAAACCACCTCCATCTGGCCCCGTGTCTCCATGTTAAAAATATTTCATCAGGGTACTTCAAAGAAACTTTATTTTTGGTTCATGTTGGGTCACCTCTTCTTGTAGCTTCCATCCAGAGAGACGGAGTACAAGGAGGAAGTTGCCAGGAGGAGAGAGGAAAGGAAACTAAACCAAAAAGTGGGAGGTTTTCTCAGCGAAGGGGCAGTTCTATGCATGAGATCACGACCACAGTCCAACCCCTGATCGTTAATGCGCCTCCTCAGAAAGTTGTTTACACGGACATAAGGTGCTCTTACTCCTGCCATAAATTAAAACTCGCTAATTAATGTGCATTCAAAAATGCTAATAATCGGAGAGAAAACGCGCCTGAGCCCGATTTGGGCTCTTGTAGAGGTAAATTTCCTAATGCGCCTTGAAAGAGCTTTAAATCGCTCTTTTAGAGGCACCCCAGATGTTTAGAACAGAGCTCAAAGAAAGCCAGATACGTGAGTAAGCTGAAGGAGCAGAGAACCTATGCTCACCCTTCATCCCCTGGACATACTACTCTGACAAGATTAAATGATACAAACAGGAAATAACAAAGGAAGGTGTAGTTCTTCACTAAAATGGAATGAATGCAATAACAGGGTAGCTGTGGTTTTGAAGTGTCAAGATCACTAGTCACTGGCTCAATTCGGACGACACAATAAACAACTGGTGTGGGGGAAACAATCGTCAGTTGTTTTGACTGTTGTGTCATTCCAATGCTGCCATAGTCAACTCAGCGCTGATCCTAATCCACACCACAGTTGATTATTTATTACCATGTTGTGTGGGGAGTACCCCCTAGGGTTAGGGTTAGTCAACCCACCATTGACTATCGTGTCATCCAAATTGAGCCACTGTGTAAACATGAAACTCATGTTACAAATGAGTCCAGCCCAGGATACATCTGCCTTCGACTTTGTATACTCTATTTCATTTTGGAGCTTGGTATAATAAGGAATGTTACCATCTCTCGGAACTAGGGTCACATTTAAGAACTCAAGGAAGGCCTCCTCCACACGAGACGTTTAATGAGCCTTGAAGGCTCATTATAAATTTTACCTCCACACCAGCGGAGCGCAAAACGGGCGTACAGGCGCGTTATCTCCCCGATAATGCGCATTTTCGAATGCGCGTTAAATAGCGACTTTTATTTTGCTCCGGCAGTTAAAGCGCATTTTGACTGCTGCCGCCGCTGTCAAAAGCCCTCCCCCAGCTGCAACGGCGCAGATTGGGGGATCAGCCAGTCGTGGCGGACGTGCAGCCAGCGAGCGAGCTCTCGAGGAGGTCGCTCCTCGCTCTGTCTTTCGGCTCGCGGCGTGAGGAAGGCTCAACTTTTCTCTGCCGCTCCTCCTCCTCCTCCTCCTCCTCCTCGCCCCCGGCAGCAGCAGCCTCTGCAGGGCCGGGAGGGGGGGCGAGCGAGCAATTCACAAACAGGGATGCGGAGCGTGCTGGCGGCGCCCCCCACAGCCCACCCCACGCAGAAAAAGAGAGAGAGAGCTCAGGTTGGCGAGGAAGAGAGCGGGAGGAATAGGGAATTGCGAGGATGGGGCGGCGGGGGAGAGAGAAATCCTCGCAAGAATAACACTAATACTTCTAATAATAATGTGATCGAGGCCCCTCCTTCGCTCCGCCTCCTCCTCCCCCCCCCCCAGCGTTGCAGCAGCCAAAGCAAGGAGCCAGATGGCAAAGCTTGGCAGGTCTGTCTGTTGCTGCTGCAGTCATTCAAAGCCGAGTGTGTGTGTGTGTGTGTGTGTGTGTGCTTTCCCTGCTCCTCCCTCCCTCCGTCCGTCCTCCCTCCCGCCGCTTTGCCCCCAAGGTTCCTGCCTTCCCATTCCCCAAACCCAGTGCTGCCAAGCCCGATCACAAGCTCTCCCCCACCGACGGTTCAAAAATATCAAACGCAAAACGCGGGGGGCGCTTCAAGAACAGCTCATCAGGAGGGTGGCGGGGGAAGAGAGAGCGAGAGAGCGAGAGAAACGGACTTGACAGCCTGCCAGAGGGAAGGGGAGGGGAGCGCCGCCTCTCGTGCAGAGGTATTAGGCGTAAAGGCGCTTCAGGGATAGTGCACCCAATCGCCTAACCGGGCGCAAAAGCGAATTCTTGTGGAGGGGGCCGAAGCCAGGTAAACTCCACAATTTCACCAGGTGCTGGATGCATATAAATGACACCTGCTGAAATACCTTATTCTATACAACTGTTAAAGATACAGGAGCCCTGTCCTCCTCTCCATACGGTCACCTGAAGTAGAATACCATAAGTAACATAAAATGTTAAAAACAATTTAAAAAGATAAAACGATTAATAAAACTACACAGCATAAAAACAATATATAACGGTGAGCGATAAGATTCTAAAAGGGGAAGGCCTGCTGGAATAATAGAATATTTAATGCCTGCTTAAAGACATTCAAAGAACTCAGAAGATGTATTTCAACCGACAGGTTATCACGAATGTCAGTTGCCAGGGAATTTGGCCCTTTTTGGGATCGCCGGACTTCTGCAGCATTCCCGACTGGCTTTTGCGAACTGAACACAGTGTACCCAAGTCCTGGGGACTTTTTCTGCATTCTTTTTTTTTCCTTATCCGTAATTTGTACAAATTTCCATAATTTGCACAAATTCCAACCATAAATTGCATAATGAATTTGTATTTCATTCAGACCCAGACCAGACCCAGACTGGCTTAGCTTCAGCAAAAGCTGCTGAATCATGTGCCTTCAGGCTATAGATCAAGACATCTACATTGAAGCCCTCTATGCTAAACACAGTTAACCAGCCATATATCGTGCTAGATGATAGGACTATGAACAGACCCCCCCCCGATCCGATCCGGATCCCGATCTGTCAGGTCCAGATCTGGCCCAATCCAACTCAGATTTGGCCCAGATCCAATCTGTGTCCGTTCAAAGCACTCCCTCCCGCTCTCCCCACTTTCTCCCTCCCTCCACTCTCCCTGCTTACCTGCTGCCTCCTCCGTGTCATCCCCCGTCATCACCCAGCGTGAGCAGGAAAGCGGCCAGCCCACAGTGAGGAGGGAGGACGACGCGGAGAAGGCAGAAGGTAAGCAGGGAGAGTGGGGGGAGGGAGGGAGACAGCGGGGAAAGTCGGAGGGAGTGCAGTGACCAGATCCGGATCTGATCCAGAGTGTAGATCCAATCCGGCCCAATCTGACCCGACTCGGATCTGTGATCTGGAGGTCTGAATCAGCCCGATCCACTCTGGATTCAGGATCTGGCCACAGCGCTACTAAGTAACGCACACACCCTCCAGTTTTGCTGCCTGTTGGTGGGACTGCAAAAAATAGGGGCTTATCTAGCAACCTGTCAAGCTGTCCATACATGGCTGGCGGTGACCAAAATTTTTCTCAGTGGGTCCGTAAAAGTCATTGTGTAAGCTGCCTGCTGGAAACATTTCCTTTTCAACAAAAACACAGCAAAAAAATGTATTTTAAGTTTACGCACTAGATATTCCATTCAATCAGTGCGATTTACTTTAAGTAAGCATATTTTGGATCAGGCTGTTTATGTGTTAAATAGAGTTAAAATGACCAAACAACAACAACACAGTATTAAAACATTTTCTCCATACTAGTTAAACTGGAATGGTAGGATCAACACTGCTTCAGCTGCATTAAGTAAACTGGCTTAAATCCAAGTAATCCAGTCCAACTGGTTTGCAGATTGCAAACTGAGCCAGCAGAAGCTGTACGCTAGTAATGAGGAAAAAAATATACTAATGTGTAACAGGTTGGTTATAACAGGGCAGCGACGTCGGTTGAGTAACAAACAAATCCCTTCTATGCAACCGAGACTGGTCACTTGTGAGGAGCGGGAGGATTATGGTCCTTTAACATAGATTTGTTATGCAAAAATCAACAGGCGCAGCTTTTCACGATATGGAACGAAACCATTGAATACCTCCTAATTGCTGCAGGTTCAGCTACGGTTTAAAGGGGCAACTACAAAGAGCCGGTTCAGGCGGCGGCTACGCTACCTATAATTTGCTTAGCAGGGATTCTTTATAACAATTTCCTTTGCGGAGAAAAGGATGAGCATTTAAAGCTGCGAGGCTGAGAAAACTTATTTGGAAATTCATCCCACTGAAATTAATGGGATTTCTGGGTGACTAAACGCGATCAGGGTCAACCTGCAAAAATACAAGGGTTTAAGGGCGGGGTGTAATTTGATCACCATCATTACATGTCGGATGATTTTGCAAAGCACACGTCTCCGTACACAAGCCGGCGTGAAAGGCGAAGCATCCTGGAGTTTTCTACCTGGCTCCCCTCCGCATTCTGCTCCTTTCTCGTGCACTCGCCTGAGTGTGACGTCATTTCATTCATACCTCGGTTTGCAGAACAATCGAGACATTAGGATCATTTAAAAAGAGACTCACAAAAGGTGAGGGGGAGCTGGATGTCCAACTTCGAGAGTCTGTTTCTAAGTACATCAAAAGAGATGAATTGGTTTCAAAACTCACGTTTGGCCTAAGCAAATCCTTCCAGTCGTTTCTTTTAAAAAAAAAAATAGAAACTATTCTTTTTCTTAATCAAGTTGGAACACTGAGCATTCAGTATATCGAATATCCTTTATATAGATTCTTTAAAAAGAAAATCCCCCCCTCCTCTCCGGATCTAGGTGGTGCAGTCCTTTTTGACATTCCGCTGGAAACCCGTCTGCTTCATCAACTGCAGACCATAAGGGCGCTTCTGGGTCTTAAAGTCCGTCTAATTTAGGCCACACAGGTTTCTTTCCCGTACCTTGGTGGGGAGGCATCGTTTCTTGCATCCACTTGTGATTCCTTTACTTTTTAAGCAACTCTGTTTCCCTATTAGAAATTGAAAATAAATAACTATAAAAAGAAAAGGGCTGCTGTTACAATATTTCCTTTTATTTTTTTAAAATGGGAAAAATCCAATCCATTTTACAGAGCAATTCTATGCTTGCCTACTCAGAAGTTTATGAAACATATTCCCAGTTAAGGGTGTATAGGACTGCAGCCTTAAAGTCCCTCTGGCTTTCAGTGGAAAACATTTAAGGATTTGCTTAATATATCCACTGAAATAAATAAAAATGTTTATATTTAGAAAGAGGAAGGCCAAAGGCTCAACATCCGAGGACAGCTCGGAGGACGGCAACAAGGGAGAGGGCATTCTCTGTGGTGGCCCCCCAATTATGGAATGATCTCCCCAATGAGGCCCACCTGGCGCCAACACTGTTATCTTTTCGGCGCCAGGTCGAAACTTTTCTTTTCTCCCAGGCATTTTAACAACTCAAGTTGAGGTTTTGATTGATAGTGTGGCGAGGCTTAACAGTTTAAAATGTTTTGAATGTAGTTGTTTTATGTTTATGGTTTTAAATTTTCTATATTGTCTTTTTAGGGTTCAATCTTTTAATTTTTGTAAACCGCTCAGAGAGCTTCGGCTATGGGACGGTATATAAATGTAATAAATAAATAAATTATTATTATTATTATTAATAATAATAATAATAGAAGTTTATGTAGTTGGAGATGTAAAAATTATATCACTGTACATAAACACTAGAAAGCACATTATGCAAAATGAATATTTCTTTTTAAAGGGAATATTAACATTTCTTCAAATGGGTCATTTCTAAAAGAGGCTGTGAAAGTGTATTACAACCATTTTTTAAAGAAAAAATTGCTAAAGCCTATTATAGTTGCTTGTTGGAATATAAAGGCCACTGAGAACTTAAGAAAGGAAATCAATTGTGTTTCTAAAAGTACCAGTATATACATTTAATTATCAGCTCTTCACTGAACTGAAAATTATATTTACCATTCTTAATTAAAGGAGTAGTAAGCATCCAAAATGAACAGTTGATAAAGATACAGTTACAATAGTTGTTTTTTTAAATAAACCTGATGGCTGATTAAAACAATTACAATCCTGTGCCCCATTTTACACTATTCACTAAATCTGCATATATTTGCATATGAATAAAATAATAGTTTTGAAGAGGGGAAATGCCATTTTAAAGGTCATATGTATGTGTCTCAGCAAGCACCAAAGATATAACTTCCGGTGTATGCAGTTTTTATTTATTATGGATGTATTTGATATATATTCTGCCTTTCGCTCTAAAAAGAACTACAAGGAAGCTAATTAAATTTTAAAATCCATAATACATGAATAACAAGAAAAAATATAATACACACAGACGCACACTCACTCTACTGCAAAATATAACAGGAACCTGATAATGAATAAGATTCAGCAGCAGGGAACAACAATGGGAACAGCAAAAAAAAATGGTTCATGTTATAACTAGGGGAGGGTTGCTGATCGTGAGCTGTCCTGAGAGTATTTACTGAAGAGGAGGGAATAAATAACTAGTAATAAATAACTAGTAAATAAAATGCAAAACTCAGAAAATCTCTAAAGCTCTCTGAAACGGATCATCTTTGCCCAGCATCTGACAATCTAGAGAGGGGGGAAGTAAATTGACCCCAGGAGGGAGTTTTACTACTTTGTGGCTATTGCTAAGAAGGCCCTGTCCTTGGTAGCCCTCCATTGTAAAACTTTGGAGTAAGGCCTCCAAAGAAACCCTCAAAGTATGAGTTTGTATGGGAGAAGGAAGTCCTTAAAAGTATTGAAGATATTCCCAAGCAACAGTGTTTCCATCCAACTTGTATTAAGTTTGTTCACTCTCATCTAGTCTACCTAAGACTGACCTAGGACACTAGGACTTTCATTGCCTCCCTGGAGTGAGGGGTGAGATGACACTTCAACTCAATCTCCAAACAATCTATCCTAGTAAGAACATAAGAAGAGCCATGCTGAGTCAGACCAAGGGTCCACCTAGTCCAGCATTCTGTTCACACAGTGGCCAACCAGCTGTCAATGGAACACAAGTGCAGGACACTAGCAGTAGAAAAGAATGAGAGACAAGCTAGATTTGCACAGCAACCTGCAGGGCCTATGAGGTAGAGCAGCAGTTTCCTACCACCACTTTCTCAGATCTGTTCTCCACTGTGGAAAGACAAACCAGATGGATACCATGGCTGATAGTATCAAGATATCCAGGAAAATAATAGGAGCACAATCTTCCTGTCTATGGTGACCATATGAAAAGGAGGAGAGGGCTCCTGTATCTTTAACATTTGTATAGAAAAGGAAATTTCAGCAGGTGTCATTTGCATGCATGCAGTGCCTGGTGAAATTCCTTCTTCATCACAACAGTTAAAGCTGCAGGAGCTCTGCCCTCTTGACAAGATTCAATGAGACTTACTTTTGAGTAGGCATGCATAGGATTGTGTTGTTAAATTGCAATCCTAAATCTGCTGTTTTGGGAATAAGCCCTATGGAACTCAATGTGACTCTGTTTTCTACTCACCCCTGCTTAGATACAGTAAATCAGAGGTGGACAACAACTGGGGGTCTGGGGGCCAATTTTTCCATGGAACCCACCATAGGTTGCACTCCTGCCAGTGTTAACTGGAAGAATGTTCCACAACTGTGTCACCACCACCAAGAAGGTCCTGTCTCTTTTGCTCATCAACCTAACTGATTTACCAGTGGGCCTTTTACCAGAATTTAAGATTTCAAGTAAAATCATATGGTGAAAGAAGTCCTCAAGTAACCCAGTCCTAAACTGAATAGGGCAGGCAATGTGTGCCCTTCCCTCAACATTGTTGAACTGCATCTCTCATCAGCCCTAGCCAGCATAGCTAATGGTGAGGGGTCATAGGAGTTGTAGTCCAACAATATTTGGAGGGCCACACATTACAATTCCCAGGTGTAGGGCCTTAAAGATTAACACTAATACTTTGAATTGGGGCCAGAAACACATTGGTAGGTAGTACAGAGGTGCAAAAGTGGTGTTAAATGCTCAGGCTTTCTGGGTGTCATTCACATCTGAACTTTTTACACTAATTGAACCATGCATTGCTGTAATCCAGTTTTAGATAATGAATACTTTCTTCAGGTCAAATTATAAAAAGTGAGGGAGGGGGAACATGACTGGACTTACCCCACTTCCCCCCCCCCATCCCTCAACTTGCCATTTAAATATTTTTTTCCTGAAAAAGGTAACTTGGGATCTCAAAAGCGCAAGCAATTGTTTGGTGTGTGTGTGTGTGTGATCTTTTGGTTGTCCTAAGAAAGATATTACAATAACATGGATTTTGGACTTAGCTTTTTTGTTTTGTTTTATTCTTACAATTCTGCAAACGGTGGATGAGGCCCTTACAGCTTTTAGAATAGGCATCTCATTCAGGAAAGGAAACGTGACAAGACATTTACAAGAGGCTGGCGAGTTTTTCCGACTGCTGCAAGCTCTGGATTGTTGGATGCGTCCCTTCTATGCCCACTACCACCGTTGGAGCATTGCCCAAAGATAACCTTCCCTTGGACAAGAATGAATGGATGTGGGTGGACTTGGACAGCCGTTGGGCACTAAGACCGCAGCGGCTCTATTTCCGCCCAGGGCGGATTGCAGAAACGGAGAGGAGGAGAGATCTCCAGACACGAGAGGAGGTTATAGAAAGAGGAGAAAAAGCAATGCTACAACAAGGATATAGCTGAGAGAGACAGAGGGAGAACAGAAGGAGGAGGTCATCTTGATCTGGCGCTCTGAAAAGAACGAAAGAACCAAAAGGTCTCTCGCAGACACTTGTATTTTCAGCCAGGCGTAGAGAAGCGTTCCCTCCAAGATCGGTCCAATGAACATGTCAGTCTTGACTTTGCAGGAATACGAATTTGAAAAGCAATTCAACGAGAATGAAGCGATTCAATGGATGCAAGAGAATTGGTAGGTGATCAAGGCTCGCGTCCGGTTAGCCGTGGAGGGCTGAGCAGCCGGCGCTCTCGCGGTTAGCAAATGTGTGTCTCGATGCTTCTTTGATGATCTCTCCATGGTATGGATTAGAACCGCGCAGCATGTGGTGGTAGCGATGATGGTGGGGAGAGGGTGAGATGGAGAGCGCAAAATGTGCCGGAGAAAGATGAGGCTCCGGCTCCACGTCTGTGCGCGCATGGTGTGTGTGTGCGCGCGCGCGTAGCGTGCATTAATCATGTGGGTCTGCAGATCGCGTCTAGGTAGGGCGATGCGTTCACGTGAATGGGGCCAGTGTTCGGGCACCTCACCGGCTGAACAAGCACGCCACTGTCTGGGGAAATAGACTCCCGTTGTCTCATTTCGGCGCAAAATTATATAATGGAGAACCTTTCCTCCAAACGATGGTGTTAAGAAAACCAACTACTTCCCTCCCGCCTTGTCCTGTTTTCCACCGGGCCTTCGCTTTTCCTCCAGGATCTCGAGCATCTTTGCCTTTCTCTTGTGAACTCCGCTTTCTACTTCTGCACGCACACACACACACACACACACACACACACACAAAGCCCGCCACCTCTCGACAGGCCGTTCTGTGCAAGCATGGCTTACCTCCTCCCACCTCTGTGTGTATGTGTGTGGTGGGGGAACTGGGAGGTGATGGCTTGTGTCGAATCGATGCCCAAAAGAACAAACCCCACTTAGTGACCGGCACGGCATTTCGGCAGCCGTTCGCTTTGGGCTCGACGCATCTCAGTGTAGTCAGGGTTGATTTGGAAGGAGAACAAGAGGGCTGATTGCTTCTGTTATCGGTTGCCTGGGAGCAAGGAGGAGATGGGAACTTGGGAAAGGAAGAGAAGGACCCATCATTCAGCACTCGCGTTAAGCACGCAGTTGTCTGGCGTTTGCCGCTAACCGAGCGACGTGCAGATGGCTTGGCTGTGTTGTAGTAGTCTAGAATCGCCAGGTGCCCTTCATTTCATGGCGATTCCCGCCGGCTGCCCGCCTCCCTCCCTATCTCCATAAAGGCCCCTTATTCCAACAAGTCTGGATATGTCCTTGACTGACAACGCCATCCTAGGCAGGTCAATTTGAACTAAGCCTCATAGAGCTCTATGGGGATTGTTCTCAGGTAAGAGGCTACAGGCTCCTCACCGTAAGCGTTTTTAATGGGGCAGCTCACTCCCCACTCCCCCCAGCTCAAGGCCTGAAAACACCATCTTTTCGCCTGCTGGCGTGACTCGCAGCGGGAGGGACTGGGCAGGCAGCCTTTCCAGACAGCGACCAGCAGCATCTGCAAATCTAGCCGAAGCCGGCCGGGGGAGACTGTGGGTGCATGTGTGTGGGTGCGCGCCCGCCTTTCTCAAACGCGCGCGCGCGCACACACACACACAAGCCCTTCGGGATGAATCTGTAGGAGGCGGAGAGGGAAAATAAGGTGACTCGCGGGCAGCTGTTTGAGGCTCAATCGCGGAGCCTATTTTCGAATGCAAGGAACCGGTACACGGCACAGGAGGGCGGCAAATGCCTCTGCGCATGAGCAGAGTGCGCTTCCCCCAGCAGCGCAAGAATGACCCAGGCCGCCGGCACAGAGGCTGAGATGAAGAGCAAGCAGGGAGGGAGGGAGAGATGTCGGGTCTAGCCTAGGTCACAAGAATGGATGTGCCTTGGGAAACGAGCGGGGGATTATTCTAGGCCCGACATCTGTTCTCTTTGAACTGTCGCGTCTAGAACGGATGGTGAAGACAGAAGCGGGAGTTTGGGGGGGGGGGGGCGGTGCTGTGTGTCGCTTGCCTTTTGGGCCTCCTCCTACTCAAGCCGCCGCCATCCTTGGCTCTGAAGTTCCAGACACAAGCACGTGTCCGTTTCCAGCCAGTTCATGCTCCCTCAGGTTTAAATCTTCCACCCCGCCCCGCCTTTCCCCTCTTTCCTCCCTCAAGCAGCTGCTATTGCTGCTACGAGCCGCCGTCCATCTGATCGCGCGTGTCAAACAGCCGATTCAACCCGGGCAGGCTACATTCCGGATTGGTCCGGAGCTTTCCCTCCTGTAGCCTGCGGGGAGGGTGTGGGGTGAGGCGAGGTGCTTGGGTCCATTCGTGGCGGTGGCGGGGCGAGGGAGGAGGGAATCGGACACCGTTGCAAAATGCGGCGTTGTCCACGCCCCGCGCTCTGGTGGGGTGAGGCGGTTGATCCTGCGTGCAGCGTAGGTTGGTCAGCGGCGGCCTGGTGCTGCGTGCGCCGCGTTATCTTTTGGACACCTTTCCCAGTTGGGAACAGTTCTCAGAAAAGGTTTCCAACTGGCTAAAGGGGGGAAAGGGTGGTTGCTCTTGTCCCTCCTTCACCTCCCCTCCCCTCCCCTGCAAAGACCTGGTAGGCAAGCTGCAATCACCAGTCTTTTGAGGACATTGCTCTAGCCATGCTCACCTGATGATTACTGGAGGTCAAAGGAACAGCTCAGAAAGAAACAAGGTCAGGTAATTGGCACTCCCAAAACTGAGGCTTCAAATTTCTCCTCTCTCCCTCTCCACCCCACACCCCTTATAGGGAGAGACTTCAAGGTTAGCCAACTCCTGCTCTTCTTTTCCAGGCAACAAAGACTTCTTGCATGTATATATTTAAATCACAGTTGGTACTTTTTGCATTACCTACATTTCTTTCTAACATAAGGGTGGGCAACTTGTCACCCACCAGCATAGCCATTAACCCTAGCTAGCATAGCCAATGATGGCCAAAACCTCTCAAGGCCCACCCCTGTATTCCACCCCTCCAACCATATGCATATGTACCTGCCAATTCAGGATGACACTTTGTGCATTTGTTGAAGTAGACCTGAAATTTTGCACTGTAATAAATTTGTTAATCTTTAAGGACCTTTGTTTTTCTCTCTCTCTCTTGCATTGCAGCTGCCCTCACATTTAAAAGTATTTTAAACAAACTTCAGCATTCTTCACTCCATTATTCTCTCTTCAACAGCACTGCTCACAATCTACCTAGTCCAGGGGTAGGTAACTTGGGGCCTTCAAATGACATGGCCTTCAACTTCCTCACCATTGGCAAGGCTGGCTAGGGCTGTTGAAAAGTGAAGGCCAAAACCTCTGGAGGGCCATAAGTTGCCTACCCCAACCTAGATAAACTGAGAAAGAAAGAGGAGGAAATGCAGCTCTTTCTCCCACATTCTGTTGCTATAAGTTCAGCTAACAGGAAGGAAATGTATTAAATAAATAAATATATTTATATCTCACACCTTCAACTACTCAAAGTTCTCAGGGTGGCAAACAATATGCATAAGAAGGAAATGTAGCTCTGTCTCCCACATTCTGTTGCTATAGGTTCAGCTAATGGGGGGAAGGAGATTTATTTATTTATTTGTTCAATACATTTATATCTCACACCTTCAACTACCCAAAGTTCCCAGGGTGGTGAACAATATGAATAAAGAAATAATGATATGAAACATAAAATACTAAAAAAAAAACACCATCAAAACTAATAACCACTGAACTCAACTTCAGAAAGACAGGAGAAGGAAAACCCAGAAAGAATAAAAATTCATTGCCCTTTAGACATTTTCTGTACCTCTGGTTCAGGATGCACCAGCAGTAAAGCTTGTATAGAGTTTGGGTTGCCTTTTCGATGGAAAGACATTTTGTGCCTTAAACTGAAATCAGTAGGTCATGCTTTTCCCTATATTTCCATGCCAAGAAAAGCTACTACTAAAAAGGTATTCCATCTTTACCTGCTTAATAGTCTCTTCACCCATTGCTCTCTGTTTTTCTGTAGTCCTCTGCCTTTGGCGTTTTGCAGAAGTACATAGCAAAATGCCCAATTTATTAGAATACACTTAGAGTCACGGAGTTGACAAAGGCCAGTGTGGCGAGTAGCTTGTGGGGCTTTGACTGGAGATTGCATGAGAAAGGGAAAGAGAGGAACACAACATGTTCCCAAATTGCACAAGATCACCAGCTTCAGATTTTCTAAGAGCTTTCCCCCCCAACCCCAGGGACAAACCAGTTCTAGCAGTTTTCATCTCCACTGGGAGCAGGTCTTTTCTAAAACTAATGGGGTTTAATTGCCTAAGCCATCCCAAAAGACTTTGCATTAGGGATAGCTCACAACAATATATTGCTGATGGGAAAATCCATTTCCCAACCCAGCTACTCTGAAATCTGCAGCTGAGCTCAGAGGGAACAGAGGAATCCTGAGGGGGTGGCAGATGATGTCAGTGCCAGGTGCTTCAACCTTATAAGCTTTGGCACCACTGCCCTGCTGGGTCTGCTGCTTCTTTAAGTGGCTTGGGTCTTTGCCGAGTTAGGAGTAGTGCAGGTTGGCCTTCATGCTGCTAAATCAGGAATAGGTAATTCAGGGATTGGTGGCTTCCATTGGCTATGCTGACTAGGGCTAATGGGAATTGTAATCCAAAACATCTACAAGGCATCATATTGCCTATCCTGTCCTAAGTGAATGGAGAAACTGAACAAATCATATACCTGATTTAAACGTCTATCACCAAATGCAACCTTACAGTGTCTCTTTAGTGTTGACTGATTCTATTTTACATTGTACCCCTGCTAAATCAGATACCTTCCAGCTGGGTTCAAATGTGGAAGTGGTTCAAAGCAAAAATAAATAAATAAATAAATAATGATTGCAATAGCAGATAGACCTTCAGCATTGTGTTTGGCTGTCCTAATCCTATGCAATGGTATATTGAAAACATATATATACAACTATTTTTATAACTAGATTACTTTATTGAAAATTAAGACACTCTATATCATGACAGCCCAAACTACATTTAGCTGAGTGAAGGACATTACTGTAATACAGCTATGGACAATATATGCTATGTTCTGTGAAATGTAATGTATCAACATTAGCAAGTAGATTCAATCAACTACAGTGATGCTAGATGGTCTGTTTAAGAGTATGATTTATAACTGTGTTTTCAGAGACACTATGCTATGCATATTTATTGAGTGACCTTGTTTGAGGTCATATAACTCTCTAGCTGTGATATGAGGATAATATTTACTTCAAAGGGGATTAATTTCTTGATGTTTCTGAAATGCTCTGTGCACATGTAAATTGCAGAATGCAGTGTTCTATATTAATAACAAGAAACCACAACCATCATTATAACATCCCTCAGGTGCCTTAATATGCTACAGAAGTTTACCTGCTGGGATCCCAGTAATGTTACGCTCATGCTATTTAACCTCACTGGGGAAATCGAAGCTTATACACTGTTTTCTTCCAGCTTCAAATATAGGATCAGCCCATGGGGGGCATCAATTTGTAACTGTGTGTACTTTGTTAAAGGGTCCCAGTGAATCAACACTTCCAATTTAATTTTAGAATGCTTTAGGATGCTATAGAAAAATGGAATCGAGTAAAAGCTCTGGAGATGTTTCCATAACTTTCAAGCAATTTAGCAAACATCTAGGAAAGGACATAGGAAGTTGCCTTATACAGAGTTAGCCCATTGGTCTATTTACAGCAATATTATAAACATTGACTGTGTTCATATATAATGCTAAGCCAAAGTTTATGCTAACCATGGCCTGTTGTTTTAGCCATGAATTGTCTTCCAGATAAACAAACAAACTGTGGCTAGTATTCCCTGTTTCTGGTTTGTTTCTGTTACACACATTTTGCCAGCCTTCAGAACGGTTTCATTTTCAGACTGCTCTTGCTGGGTGTCTCCATTTTAGGGCAGATAAGCCATGGCTCTGGGCTGAGACATGACAAGCCATGGTTTAAACAAGCCAGACTTTGGGCCTGTTCAGACAACATGCTAAGCCATGGTTAAACCGCTAGCCCTTTTGCAGCAAATGGTTAGTGAGCGTGTTTAAACTGTGGTTATGTAGCCACCATGGTTAGGAATGGTTCACATGACACACTAAACCATAATGTTTAGCTCAAATTGTTTAACCACAGTGGCTTAGTGTATCATCTGAACAGAGTCAATGTAAGCCAACAAAAAAATCACCGCTTCTATTTGAGGTTTTAGATAGTTTAACAAACCATAGTTTGTTTGCAGGGATGGGTTCAGACACAACCACAAAACAGATTTCACCATACCACACCATAGCTTAGTATCATTCGCAAACCAGGCCATTCCTTGACAGTGACTTTCCCAGACCTACCTGGAGATACCAGGGATTGAACCTGAGATCTTTTGCATGCAGTTGATTCAAGACTGAACTAAGGCCGTTCCTGTGGGATGGGGTTCTTCTCTTTACAAAAGATTGCCAGTGTGATAATCCGGAGATCCACTTGCCTAGTTAACAGTATTTTCTGTGTTATAAGAGTGTATACCAGAGCTGGTCAATTTCTGTGTTGTTAAGAGTCTGCCTTATTTTTCAAGCAGACTTTCCCTTCCCTGTAAAACATATTATATTAACAAAGGTTTAAGTGTGCATGTTTTGAAAGTAGGCATTATTAAACTTACTAGAACTTGCTTTTACAGGTAGGCATATGATTGTTTTATGAAATTATCACTGCAAAACATTTCTTACCTGTTGGCCTGGCAGGTTCAGGAAGGCCAGATTGCTTCAGGAGCTGAATAATAATAATAATAATAATAATAATAATAATTTGTAGCCTGCCTCTCCCTTCGGATCGAGGCGGGGAACAGCAACAATATAAAACACAAAAATCACAACAGTTAAAATTTTAAAAGCAAGAGAAAAATACAACATTAAAATCATCTTAAAATTCATCTGGATAGATCTGTCGGAAGAGGACAGTCTTCATGACTCTCTTAAATTCATGAAGACTGTCAATTTGTCTAACCTCCTCCGACAGACCATTCCATAGTCTGGGAGCGATGGAAGAAAACGTCCTCTGGGTAACACCCGCCAGCCTACTTCTGGCTGGCTTGAGTAAATTCTTCCCAGAGGACCTAAGTGTGCGGGGCAGATTGTACGGTAGAAGGCGATCCCGCAAGTACCCTGGACCCAAACCATGTAGGGCTTTAAAGGTAATAACCAACACTTTATACTTCGCCCGGAAACTAATTGGCAGCCAATGAAGCGATTTTAAAACTTGTGTGATGTGATCACTCCTAGATGTACCGGTGACCAACCTGGCTGCCATATTTTGAACAAGTTGAAGTTTCCGGACTAGGCACAAAGGTAGCCCTATGTACAGCGCATTGCAGAAGTCGAGCCTCGAAGTTACCAGTGCATGCACTACCGTCTTTAAGTCTTCCAACTCTAGGAAGGGGTGCAGCTGGCGTATCAGCCGAAGCTGATAGTAAGCACTCCTGGCTGTCGCATCAATCTGAGCTGTCATCTGGAGCGACGGATCCAGGAGTACCCCCAAGCTGCGAACACAATCTTTCAGGGGGGGTGTAACACCATCCAGAACTGGTTGACACACCTCCAAACCCAGGTTGGGGCCTTTGACAGCAAGCACCTCCGTCTTGTCTGGATTCAGCTTAAGTTTGTTTTTCCTCATCCAGCCCATTACCGCCTCCAAGCATTCATTCAAAGGAGACACACTATCCTTAGCTGACGATGTTGTCGAAGGCATAGAGAAATATATTTGGGTGTCATCAGCGTATTGATAGCACCCCGCCCCATGCCTCCGGATTATCTCTCCCAGCGGTTTCATGTAAATATTAAACAGCATTGGGGAAAGGATGGCACCTTGTGGTACACCACATAGCAGCTCCTTTTTTGAAGAGCAGCTATCCCCAAGCATCACCATCTGGAACCTGCCCGAGAGATAGGATCGGAACCACTGAAGCACAGTGCCCCCGATCCCCAATTCCCCCAGGCGCTTCAGAAGGATACCATGGTCGATGGTATCGAAAGCCGCTGAGAGGTCCAAGAGTACCAGCAGGGACACACTCCCCCTGTCGATACTAAGGCGTAGATCATCCACTAAGGCGACCAAAGCGGTCTCAACTCCGTATCCCGCTCTGAAGCCGGTTTGAAATGGGTCTAGAAAATCAATGTCATCCAAGACTGCCTGGAGTTGAAAAGCAACTGCTGTCTCGATCACCTTGCCCAAAAATGGAAGATTTGATACTGGCCTGTAGTTATTAAGGTCCAGGGGATCCAGGGAGGGCTTTTTTAGAAGCGGCCTTACCACCGCCTCTTTTAAACATGATGGAAAGCTCCCCTCCCTGAGAGATGCATTAATGATATGCTGTAGATGTGATCTAACTGCATCTCCTCCCTGGACGACCAGCCAGGAAGGACAGGGATCGAGAGGGCAAGTCGTCTTCCTCACACATCCAAATATCTTGTCCACATCCTCGGTACTCACTAACTGAAACTGATCAAGTGTAATCCTACTCACAGAGTCACTGGACACTCCACTGTCAGCCTCTGCTATAACAATGGCATCTAAGTCGGCTCTTATCCGAGAGATTTTATCTGAGAAATGATCGTTAAAGGCATCATAGCGAACTGCCTAAGGCTCTAAAATCGGATTCAGGGGAGAAGGAGCCTGAGTTAGACCCCTCACCACCCTGAACAGTTCTGCTGGATGTGAATTCGCAGACGCAATGCGTGCAGAGAAGAAAGCTTTCTTTGTAATTTTCAAGTCTTACATGGTAAGGGGCAAGACTTGCGGAATGATATAGATCCTGATATAAACCTTGTTTGGGTGTTATTCTCCATGGCATGCAATCTTAGTTGCATGGCGCAAATGAGAATTGTGCCATGCCTGATGAGCTGTCATCTCATCCCTATCAGCGCTGCCTTCTTTCTGACTATTGGGGGTAAAGCCTTATGAGGGGACCGTGCTCTATGTGCACAGCTTCCCTTCTGATGTGAAACCTTGATCATGCAGGGTTCTGAATCACATTGGGAGTCTATGCATGTAGATCTTCAGATCTTCCCTCCACCCCCAAAAAGCATGGATGGCAATGGTGCATCCAGGCTACTCAGGCATGGAAGATAATGGCCAAATAAGGGCATAGTAATTTATAGCTGCAATCCAGGAAATAATTGTGTATACATGTCCCATTGTATCCTTAATTATGATCATCTCAATAGCCCTGAATTGTTGCTGTTGTTGGTAACAATACTTATATACTGCCCAATAACCAAGATTCTCTGGGCGGTTTACAATACAAAGTGTTTTGTAGTGGTTAGAGTGTTGGACTGGGACTCAGGAGACCTAGTCCCAGTCCCCACTCAGCCATGAAACTCACTGGGTGATTTCAGTCCAGTCACCGACTCTTAGTCCAACCTAACTGATGGAGTTGTTGTAGGGACAAAATGGAGAGGAGGAGGATCATGTATGCCGCCTTGGGCTCGTTGGAGGAAAAGATGGGATAGAATAAATTTTAAACGTTAATGCTGTCTTAAAACATTCTTAGGGCAGCTTTTGCAATTCAAAATAAAAGAAACGGAACAGGGTAGTAACAAAATAGAAAAGCATAACATAGTTAAAATAAAACTGGCAGCAATAAAACCTAGTTTTAAAATTAAAAGCCGTGGGTGGGTTGGGGGCGCGGAGTGGAGCTTTCACCTGGTTCTGAGAAGGTAGCAAAGTAAGCCCCTTGCAAGCTTCCTTGGGGAGAGAATTCCATAAACTGGATGCCACCACTGACAATGCCTATTGAATAAGGCCAGTTGCACAGAGTTGCCCTTGCACCTCCTGCTGCCCAGACTCTGGCAGCTAATACTGAGACAGGTCAGGCTGGCTTTTGAAGAAAGATAAGCTTCTTTGCTCCTGCCCTCACACCTGTTCAAGGTGAGTCACCAGAGTTGTTTTTGTTGCAGCTTCTGAAGAGCAGAAAACATGCTGCTTCTTACAGATTGTAGTGGGTTGTGGCTTGGCCAGGCCTTCCTTGTGAGCTGGAGTGAGACTCAGACTTGTTCTCTATGTGAAGCTGTCCTAATGGGTCACCTGTGCCTGAGCTCTAAGTAAGAGGTGATGGCTGCAGGGAGTGACTCTGATGGAGAGATGCAAGAACCAAAAGTCATTTGAGAAGGCAATGCCAGCCTTCTCTCCCCAAGCCACATTTGAACATTATGGGTTTCACACTGAAGCCTCAACGTGACCAAACTGCGGAAGTCATTTTTGGTCTGTTTTTGCCTGACTTTTTAATATGGCTTTATTTATATATTTATTTATTTTTCTGATTAACATGGGCCTTAATGTTCCCGTGATACCATTTTTCTTTCTCCTCTTTGTTGCCCTACATCCACATATCCCTGCCACTCAGCACCCATTTCTTTCCTATCCTCATGCAGTACACAGCTACTCCTCTCCCTCGGCCCTGCGTAGAGTGCTCCCGAACCAGTCACATAGCAGCTGAATGACACTTAATGACTTATTATACTTACCTTTATATCCTGACTTTTCATCTAAGTGCTCAAGGTAGCATAGATGGTGCTCTCTCCACCACACACATGCTTCATCCTCCCGACAATGCTATGATGTAAGTTAGGTTGAGAGATCGTGACTGGCTTACAGTCGCCCAGGGAGCTTCACAAAGGAGTGGGGTTTTGCACCTGGGTCTCTGCAGTTCTAGCCCAGCCATCTAATCCAGACTTCTAAATAAACCCACAACAATGACTAGGCTTCGGACATTTTTGCTAGGCTGCTGGGGGCTGATAGAGGAGGGATGGAGAATGGCAGTTCTATGCTGGACATAGCAGAGGGGGCTTCCCTCCTCACACAGCCCACTGCTGAGCACAGAGGGGGGATGGAATGCTCCATTTCACCTCCACCAGCCTGCTTGCGTAAATGGAATTACATGCACTTGCCTGCATGCAATTCCTAGTCGCCTGTGACTGATGGACTTTTCCCCTCTTCCAGCAGTTACAGTACTGTTGCAGAATGTTCACTAACTCAGCAGATAAGCCAGTTAAGACATTTTCTAAAGCACAGAATTTATATCTAATCTGTTATGTAGCAACTTAGTTTTCTGACCAAAAGGTTTGAACAAAATTAAGAGAAGCATGTTACATTTTTCTACTAGCCCCTATCACACATATATTTTACAAAACTTATTTAGAAGATGATCTTTAAGTAAAGATACAGAAATACTTGCATTTCATGCCTCAATTTGGAAGTAGGATTTATATGAACAGGAAAAAAATGTGTGTGCATCTTGAATGCCATTTTCTTGGTAGAAAGAAAGGCGGTGCAAATCAAATATATAAATAAGGAAGCAATCTATGTCCCCCCCTAGACACCATCTGGAGGGACATAGGATTTTTCAGTTTCCTGGCTCTTAGCTTGTAGGCAGGGCTCTAAATTGGGAGCCAGGAAACCACGCTTCCTGCCCCCTCCTAGCCAGGGCAGAGAGAACCATGCTGGCTACCTCTGCACGCCCACAGAGTGTGGTGATGAGGAAAAGGATGCATTCTTAGGGGTGAGGAAGAAACTAAGGATGTGGAGCTACAAGGTGCCCCCAGCAGTCCTCAGACTCCTTCTCTCCCCCTCCCCAAAGCTTATGCAAGATGGGCAAAATTGCCCATCAAGCTAAAGTGCAGAGGGGGCTTGGCAAGGCATAGGAGACTCATAAGCCTTTGAGTTCGGACTCTTACAAGTAGCCAGGGTGCATTCCTTAGGATTGCATCCTAAATGGTGTTGTCAGTATTGGTGCAATTATACTTTGAATGTGTGGGAGATACCTGGAACAAAATGCTTCCAAGTAATGTTTGTGAACCACCCAGAAAGCTTAGGCTATTGGGTGGCATAGAAATGCAATAAATAAATTCATATCATTTTTTTAATCATAAAAGCTATTATGCGATAGCACTAACCATATAAAACTTTAATCATATGTTATCAGTAGGAATCCTGTAAGAACAAGGAAGCCACATTTAGTTGATTAAAAAAGATGTCTCCAATTAATAAGATAACAGATTATTTTTTTAAAAGATATTTTACATACCAAAACTTTGGGGGGCAAGTGTTAATTTGACGTCAGAGAAAATGATTCTTCTAAGATTATTCCAGCCACAACATTTGCATGCATCATCTAATAACAGTTTCCTCTGCTTCAGAACTGTTGTTTTTACACAAGTGAAAGCTAAGGCAGATGTAATAGATTAATATAATTGAGTCCGATTTCTTTAGTAGATGTGTAAACTGTATAGAGTTACAATATGAGCAGCTCTAGTTAATGGGGAAGAATACTTACTTCAGCAGTTTTCTAACTTTTTATTTCTTTAATTTATGAGTTGTCCTATAGTTGAAGTTCAAGGTACCCATTCTTTACTGTCTCATTTGCCAAGGAGCTGCTGTGTGTCTGCTGCAAAATCTCTGAGTTACTGAAAATTTGGGGATGTGTTATAGGGATTACACTCAGACCATGCAAGGCATTGGCTAGGTCTCTTGTACCTTAATATTGCCTTGTGTGAAATGGGAATGCACCTAGATGGACAAACTGTCTTTCAGGTAGACTTGTCCACCGTTACTTATCTTTCCATTAAGGAACCACTGATAAGAAACTCTGGGGTTCTCCAGATCACAATTTGAAAATTCCTGATTTATTGCATGATGATTGTGTGTGTCAACTAAGGTCCCCTCTACAAGGATTCGCTTTTGCACCTGGTTAGGCGATTATGTGCATAATCGCTGAAGCGCATTTACGCCTAATACCTCTGCACGAGAGGCGGCGAGAGGCGGCGAAGCGCATTAACGGATGACCAAAATGCGCTTTACAAGTAGTTAATGCGCATAAGCGCTTGTTCTCTAATGCGCTTTAACGGCCGGAGCAAAATAAAACTCGCTGTTTAACGCGCATTCGATAATGCGCATAATCGGAGAGAAAACGCGCCTCTACGCCCGATTTGCGCTCCGTTCTTGTAGAGGTAAAAAATTTTAAGCGCCTTGAAAGAGCTTTAAACCTCTCTTGTAGAGGCAGCCTAACTCTTAAGAAGAGATTTGTAACATCTCAAAAGACCTGTGGAAGGGCACTTGGTTTGGTGTTTTTTCTACTGGTCAGGCTGTCAGGTCCCATCAGAGCTAGAATGGGTGACCCTCAGCTCTGCATGACCCCTTCATGTGGTGAGCCACCTGGATTGCAGTTAGAAACTTTTTCCTGGACAGTCAAGCTCTGCATCAGCCTTCTCTAAACTTGTGCCTTCCAGATGTGCTGAACTACAACTTGCACGATCCCCAACTAGCATGACCTTTGGGAAGTTATGGGAGATGTAGTTGAATACATCTGGAGGGCACCAGGTTGGGGAACACTGCTCTGGATTATACACAAGCCAGCCATTGGGCCATCCTACGCAGGAAGAGGTATGAATGGCTTCCTATTTTGGCTGAGGCTTTGCCTGGGCAACAAGGACCTCCTGGCTCTGGTGTTGTAACATCTGATTTTATCCCTCAGCTCTGACACCCACCCATCCCAGGCACATCTCCTGGGCCCTAGCTCAGGTATCTGCTTACAGTTCAGCCCCTGACACAGAATGATGTGGAGAGAATGAGAACATAACAAGAGCCATGCTGGATCAGTCCAAGGTCCATCTAGTCCAGCATTTGGTTCACACAGTGACCAGCCAGCTGCCCACAAGAAACCCACAAGAAGTTATGAGTGCAATAGCATTCTCCCACCTATGTTCCTTGGCAACTGCTGTACATAGGCATACTGCCTCTGATACTGAAGATAACATATAGCCATCAGGACTAGTAGCCTTCTCCAAGAGTTTCTCCAATCCTCCTTTAAAGCCATCCAAATTGGTGACCATCACTGCATTTCATGGAAGTGAATTCCATGGTTTTAACTATGCACTGTGTGAAGAAGTACTTCCTTTCATCTGTCCTGAATCTCCCACCTTTCAGCTTCATGAGATTACCCCAGATTCGAGTATTATGAGAAATATCTCCCTACCTATGTTCTTCACATTATGCATAATTTTGTACACTTCTGTCCACACCATGCATAACCCATGAGCTGGATCATGGATATGAAGTACCCATATTCAAATCCCTGTGAAGCTCATTGGATCATCCTTGGGGAAATCGCGATCTGCCAGCATGCCCACATACATAGGATGGTTGTAAAGATAGAACAGCAACTGAACCACACATTGTACACGCTGAAAAGTGCTAGAGAAAAAATAATGTTAAGAAAAAGTGTTTGTTGCAAAACATCCTATTGAAGTGAATACAGGTTTTGCTGGCAGAGAATATTTGCAGCAAACAATTCTCAGTTCTGTCTCCTTGAAGCCAGTTGCACACTGATGTTCTATTGAAACAGGAGTTAAATGTGGTAGCAAAAAAGCCTTCTGTCCTAAAATACAAGCATTGTTATTGTTTAGTAAAAATCTGGTCCAACTCCTACTGACATCAGTGGGGTTATGTTAAATGTAGTTGATTGTGCCCTAAACCTTCAGATTCACATTATGAGCTGTACTGCTATGATCAGTTGCCTTTATTGTAGGGATATAGAGCAAACTGCTTTGGGGGTGGGAGAATTCCACATTCTGAGGGCTATTTTAAAGAAATCCTATTTCCTCATATTGCATTATTATTATTAACCTCTTGTGATCTTATGTTCTTAGCAGGCTCCTAATAACTGGGTGATGTACAAACATATTAAAATAATTTAAAACCACAAAAACACTTAATATTTGAAGAGTAAAACAGCCACACTGAAACAAAGCATGCTACAGAGTTAAAATGTCAGATTTAGAAAGCATGGGAGAATTAAAAAGCTATTTGCCTGGCTCCCAAAATGCATTATAAATGAGCTGTTCTGAGAATATTTTATTATAGGCCGTTGTAATAACAACAACAACAACAACAACTTCATTAAGGTAGGTGTCTGGTGAGCATCTGTGGGAAGGACGTCTCACTGGTGGGAAGGCTCTTTGTCTCATGACCACCTATCATATCTTCGCTTGGGAAATCCATGGAAGGGCCTCCATTGACTATGAGGCTGTTCACACAACATACTAACCCACTTTCAGTAGTGGAGTGTGGGTTCTTGTTGTACTGTGGGTTGTTTGGTTGTCTGAACCCAGGACATTTCCCACAGGGTGGCTTGTTAACTATGCAGTGTGGCTTATTTTTCTCAAACAAGCCACCTTGAGACTCCATGGCTTGTTGTTGTGTTGTTCAGGGTGATTAACACACCTTGTTAGGGTGTTGCATGAACAGACCCTATATTAGGGCATGGGTAGGTACATATGGGAAGAGGCAGTCCTTCAAATACTGTGGCTCCAAGCCATGAAGGGCTTCAAAGGTCAAAATCAGAACTTTTTGAATTGGGCCCAGAAACAGAAAAGTACTGGCGTAATATGCTCATAATGCCCAGTCCCAGTTAGTATTTTTGCAGCTGTATTTGGTACTAACTAGTTTCTGGATAGTCTTCAAAGGCAGCTCTATGTACAGTGCATTACAGTAATCTAAATAAGCCCTCTGCAGCTGTATGTTTTAGAGGAAGCAAACTGTTTCAATAATGTTTATTCAGTCTTCTCATTGAACTTCTGAAGAAAACTGATACAGTTTGAAAGCCATCTCTGCTGGAACATCCATCAAATGTACTAAGCAAGCAAGCTTCATTCTCTTGTTCTGCACTCCTTTGGCATCTATGCCTTCATGCTTCACCTGCTTGTTCTCCTCCCTTGAGCACTGTACCTTCTCCCCCTGGGCTCTTTTCTCACAAATCTATGAGCCCAGCGAGCTAAACCCAAAGATATATTTTTTAAAATCCATAGGCTGTGTCTTGCTAGCTGGACAAAGCTAGTCTTAAAGTAAGAAGGTCTACATATTACACTCGCTAGGGTGCGGTAAATGGTGTGGAGGGGGGGAGCAGTAGAAGTGGGAAGCAGCCTGGGGAATGTAGGATTAAAAAAAACAACCTTCTGTGTAGGCATCAACTCATGCAGTAGCCTCCCTTAAACTCTGTGACAGAACAAAACCTGTCTTGTATCATGATTTTGTCACCCAGTTAAGCTGCCCTATCCATTGCTTCACTTGTAATTACAATGATAAATCTTCCGTATTAAATCAGTAGCAATAGTAACCCTCTTGCAAAATTGTTCCCCACACCCCTGTTTTTTAATTGCTACACATTTTTTATTTTGAGGCTCATCATTCCGTATGACTTCAAGCCCATCGTCCTCACCAAGGCAGTTTGTTGGCTGATTTTCTAGGACGCGACTGCCATGGAACCTGTTTCTGTGCTCCATTGGCTTAGATATGCCTGGTAGTGAGTGACCAAGGGGAAATCATAGAATCACAGAATAGTAGTTTGAAGGGGCCTATAAGGCGATCAAATCCAACCCACTGCTCAATGCAGGAATACACCTTAAAGCATACCAGACAGATGGCTGCCCAGGTGCCTCTTGAATGCCTCAAATGTGGGAGAGCCCACAACCTCCCTAGGTAATTGGTTCTATTGTCGTATTGCTTTACAGTCAGGAAGTTTTCCTGATGTCCAGCCGGAATCTGGCTTCCTGTAACTTGAGCCCATTATTCTGTGTCCTGCACTCTGGGTTGATCGAAAAGAGATCCTGGCCCTCCTCCGTGTGACAACCTTTCAAGGGTTTGAAGAGTGCTATCATGTCTCCCCTCTATCTCCCTTCTCCAGGCTAAACATGCCCAGTTCTTTCAGTCTCTCCTCATAGGGCTTTGTTTCCAAACCCCTGATCATCCTTGTTGCCCTCCTCTGAATACGCTCCAGCTTGTCTGCATCCTTCTTGAAGTGTGGTGCCCAGAACTGGACTCAATACTCAAGATGGGGTCTAACCAGTGCCGAATAGAGGGGAACCAGTACCTCATGCGGTATGGACCTTAGCTTCAAGGGGATCTAGTCCTTTGAAAAGCCAAAAGCTAACTTAATAATGAACTTTGGGAAGAGACAACCACCTGTTGTTATCTGGGGGAGGGGGTTCCCCAGTGATGTGCTACACAGTTGCACCACAGGTTTGAAAAACTTTAATTGTAAAGTTTGTGCAAAACAGATACAAGTACAGTAGCATTTTCAGTCCTCTTTTAAATGCATGTATTATTGGTAACATTTCTTGGAATTTTTTTTTTAGTTAAGAAGCGTGAGGCATAACCAATAATACAGCTGTGTTGATTATTTTGCTTCCGCAGGACTAGTGCTCTCTTATGTAACTGCTGTAAACAATTACATGGACGTTCTTATCCTATAAACCTTAAAACAAATTCTTTAAGGGGGAAAAACATTGTATCCACACAAACAAGACTGATTAAGAGCATTGCAATCACCCAAACCCCACGTCTACTGTGAATCTCCTCCAGTAGGTTCCTCCTTATTGTCTCTTCAATAATCCCAGGCATATCTCTGGGTAAAGGATAGTCCTACCTTACTTGATGCTGCTCCACTTGTGGTGTTGGCGGCAGCTACTGAAGGTGTTGGATTGGCATGTGTTGTTGTTGCATGTGTCCCATTGATGGAAAAAGTTGAGGACGAGGGGCATAGGGGGCGCTATGGTTGAGCATGATACATCTGTTTTCCTCTCTTCATGGTGATTCTAGTTTGATACTTTCCTCAATGGTAGTCGCTGTAGTCTAGCTGGTGTCCCAAACACTGCTTTCTATGTGACGTGTTGCCCAAACTGATACAATACAACCTTCTCTATTCCTCTGCAACAAGTTTAGGTAAACAGTCTCACCTTCCTCTCACATCCCCCTAGTTGTCTTAACCAAGTCCTTAACAAGCTGCACTTGCTCGTTCTTTCATTTATTCTATAGCCTAACAGTCCTCTCCTTCTCTAGGTGTGCAACTTGAGGATGCTGGCATCCAACTTCCCCCCTTCTTTGTTTTCTTCATCACCAATGTCTCCCTCATCTTGGGCTCCTTCCACTATAGACTGATTAAACATCAGTCAATCCTCAGTAGAAGGAAACATAGCACCATGTCATGCTTGTGAGTCCCTGGTCAACAGCAGGTCAGCCACTGTGTGAACCGAGTGCTGGACTAGATGGACCATTGGTCTGATCCAGCATGGCTCTTATGTTCACTGGGCATAGCACTACTGACCACATGTAGTGAAAGCACCCTTTCCTTGAGAGACATCTGACAGTGTTGCCTCAAGCTCAAGAATGGTTTGCAGGAACCCCAAAAAGAGGGATCTGTATCTTTAACAGTTGTGTAGAAAAGGGAATTTCAGCAGGTGTCATTTGCTTGCATGCAGCACCTGATGAAATTCCTTCTTAATCACAACAGTTAAAGCTGCAGACGCCCTGCCCTCTTGACCAGATACAAAAGAGGGCAGGGCTCCTGCAGCTTTAACTGTTGTGATGGAGAGGGAATTCCAGGTGTTCCATGCATACAAATGACATCTGCTGAAATTCCCTTTTCTATTCAACTGTTAAAGATACAGGAGCCCTGTCCTCCTTTTCATACGATCACCCTACAAATCTCACCATTGCACTGCAGTCTCCCAGGCTGCCTGCACTTTCTGATCTGAAAAGTCCCCATGGGAAGAATAAATTCATGATGTCTTCCCCTGGGTGTGAAGTGCGGGAAGCTACAGCAGTCAGAGAGGTGATTGTACAGCCATCTCATAAGTAAGGTAAGCCCAAGAAGCCTGAACCAAACCCATGAGAATTTCTCAAAAATTTCTTCTCCTTTGAATTTCTTTTCGAAAGCATTTTCTTTACTATCATATTGAATGAGAATGGTCAAAAATTTCAGCACAGCACTAGTAAAAACATTAAAAACTACACATTTTAAAAGGCTAAATTCAAAAGTTGCATCTTTACACCCTTGCTAAAACCCAAGAGAATTGGGGCTAAACAGAGTTCTCGAGGGAGTGCATTTCATAGTGCGGGGGAAACGAGGAGAAAGCCCTGTTATTCTTGCCTGACAAATGGGCTTCTGCGAACAATGTTGCCTTCTAAAGGGCTTCTCCTGAAGATCTTAATGCTCTGGCATGTTTGTAGCAAGATGTGGGGAGGGGGTTTTCTTAGACAGCCAGGCCTTAAGCCATTAAAGGGTTTTAAGCAACACCTCAAATTGAGCTAAGAAAGCAACTGGCAACTAGTGCAGATCTTTCAGGACAGGTGTAATATGAACTTGATATCAGGCCCTGATTAGCAGTCAAGCTGCTGCATTTTGCCCCAATTGAAGCTTCCTAACTCACTTCAGTGGTAGTCCCATGTAGAGTGCATGAGATGTAACCCAGGCATGGATAACTGTTACCATGTTCAGACTGGTTCAGGAAGTTTTGCAGTTGGTGCAGCAAGGGTAATTGTGTAAACTCACTCCTTGCTACCACTGCCACCTAAAGATCCAGGGACAGTTTAGGATTAAGGAGAAACTCCCAAGCTATGGACCTGATCCTTCAAGGGCAGCACAGCCTCTTCCAGAATAGGCAGATTTTCAGTTCCCTAGTCAGACTTTCTACTGATCAACAAAACTTCCAACTCATCTGGGGTTAACATCAGCTTGTTCACCCTCATCCAGCCCATTATCTAACTCATAAAACTTTCAAGGATTTGCACTGCTTCCTTGGTGTTAGGTGACAAAGAGCAATAGAGTTATGTGTCATCAGGATATTACTCCAAAACCCTGAACGACCTTTCCCAGTGATTTCATGTAGATAATAACCAACATGGGGGACAAGAGAGAACCCTGTGGGACACCAAAGGCAATGGCCATGGAGTTCCACAGTAATCCCCAGACCACCTTCTGCACATGGTTTGACAGAAAGGACTGGAACCACTGCAAAACAAGGCCCAGCCCCACCATACTGTCCAGAAGGATACCATGATCAATGGCACTGAAAGCCACCAAAAAGATCACCAAGCCCCCCAAAGCAGTCTCAGTCCATATTCCTGTTGAAAACCTGATTGACATCAGTCCACATACATAACTACTTTCATCTAGATGCATCTAGCATTGCAATGCCACCACCTTCTTGATCACCTTAGCCAAGAATGGTATATTCTGTCTATAGTTAAACAGATCTCCTGGGTCACGGGAAGTTTTCTTTAATAAAGGTCTTATTACTGTGTCTTTTAAGCAAGATGGAACAACCCCTCCTGCAAAGAAGCAGTAAGCACTTCCCTTAGCTACAGCAACAGTCCTTCCTTGACTGATTTAATTAACTATGAAGGGAAAGGGTGCTTTGTTTAAACTGAACAGGTGCCAAGAATGATGTCTAAGAACAGATTGGTGCCCACCCATTGCATATGGAGTAAGGACCCAGAATCAATCGTAACTTCCCCTGTTGCACATTCAGAAAACCTCCGTTTCAATAGTATATGCTAACAAGTGGAGTCTGTTACATAGGCTGGTTTCGCATGACACATTAGGCAACGGAGGGGGGGGAAAGCAACCGTCAGTTGTGTTGCTTATTGTGTCATGTGGAGGGTTACACACAACGGACACACAACTAACGGTATGCTATCCCACCCAAATAAGCAACGAAGAGAAACAACAGGCTTGCACATTGTTTATCCCAAACTCCATTGTTTAAAGTGTTGTCCAAAACAAACACCCCCTCTTTCCGTGCACTATTCCATATGGGCATAGAGTTCTGCCGGCCAGAGCAGCCGAAAAACCCCGGCTGCTCTGATACAGCTGGCAGAACTTGTGGTGTATGCTGGGATATGGCTGGAGGACTGAGGGAGGGGGAGGGAGGAGACACTGCAGCCAACATGGATGCTGGAACTTTCAGCCGCTCAACAGACAGCAGAGCAACATGTTGTGTGGGGAGCACTGCCTACCTAACACATGGTCAGTACGCTATTTCCCCCTCCGTTGCCTAATATGTTGTGCGAAACCAGCCATAGTGTTGCAATGGGGAGTATTCTTGTTCATCTATACCTTCTTTGAAGACAACCTATTCCATTCACTCTCCAACAGGAGGGGATTTTCAGTCCCCCCTCCCACAACTGGCCACTAAGCATGTTCCATCCTAATTGGGCTGTTTTGTTTATTCGTTTTTGCCCTGTTAGGTTTTGTTTTTGTTTGTTTGCAGTTCTGCAAACCTTGGAGTACTGATATAGTCCTTTTGTTTTTCAGTAGATCCATTTTGACTCCCCGTCATTGTAACTCAACACCTGAGTTCACTATTAGCATATATGATAGTTAAGCTCATTCTAAAAGTGCTTAATTTTATGTGGCAGAAACTGCACCATCTATGCACAAGGGGGGAAGTATCAGCAGGCTTGTTTATGTTCAATCAGTATTATTACTGGCAGGCAAGAAGTAGATTGAACAAAAGGAGAGTAGGTGGCTTATAGAACCTATTTTGCAATGCCTTATTGTCCTAGCCTTCCTTCTCTGCATAGCATTGTTTCTCTAACTAAGAGCTACATAACTTATTACCTGGTTTAATCTTGTATTTGATCTGATGGTTCCTTCTGCAGAACAATATCAACACAACAGTTTGCATGCAGTTAACCTTACATCAGATGTGACTGAAATAGATTCTGAAGCTGCTGTTCAGGCTGGCAGCTGCGGAAGTATCACAAATTGTTGATGACCGTAAAAATTGTTAAAACACACACACACACACACAGAGAGAGAGAGAGAGAGAGAGAGAGAAACAAAATCTGACTTTCTCTTTCCGCTTATTTGTACAGGCTGTTGGGTTAATGCTGTCAGCAGTAAATGACAGTTACTCTACTTGTAATGGTTGAGCCAATAATACTTATCTTCTGATGTCTGCTGATACAGGGTACACCAATAGAAAATCAGGAGGCCTGTGCTGACTGCTCAGAGTTATGTCATCAGAAAGAGAGTGTGTGTGTGTGTGTGCCTGAAGTGCCATCAAAACTTGACTTGCCTGTTTTTGGAACAACGATGCAGAATAGCCTCACATCGTAAAGCAATCTTTTAAAAAACTAGTCTGGTTTTGGATTTTAGTGTATTTCTGACAGCTCTGAAATGGACTGCACTTTTCTCTTTTGCTCACATTGAACATAAGATCAGATGTATTGTGGTGAACGAAAACAATCTGTGCATAGATATGAAAACTTGCTTTAAATAAATGCACCACACTGTGTTTTCTAGAAAAAGACTGTTCCACAAAAAAGTATGAAAAAGATGTTGCTTTAAATAATCCATGACGTTTAAATAATATGAAACTTTTGATTCTAATGTCTAGGCTAACTTTATAAACCTATGAGAAACAGAAATGTACTTGTAATCCTTCTTAGGAAAACACACTCATACACATTCAGGCAGTTGTTTGTTCCCTTGTAGCACTTTGTTCCAAACCGTGTAGTACTAACAAGAAAGAAATTCAGTTTTTAAAATGTGACTATTACTCTATTATTCTATTATTCTAATAGAAAAGGAGTAGCATAAATACTAAAAAGCAAAAGACAATTTTCTCGGTTGTACATGCTTAGATGGAAGATATATAAAAGAAATACTAATTATATATTAGAATACATTGATTTTTCCCTGTAAAATTGAGCTAGCTTTTTCCTATTCTTTTTTTAATCTAGATACCAGAACATTCTATTACTGATAGCATAATTTTCCAATCTTTCAAACTATTTACAGAAAGAAAGAATTGGGATGATTTCTGTTGTTAAGTGAAAATAAATTGCTGTTAATACATCCAAAAAACCGAAGCTGAGAGGGATATGGGCAAATACAAATTTCAGCCACTTTTATGTAGATTCCTGTGTAGTTTGCGACAACCAATCTTGGACGAATTGGAGGTGGCTTTAATTTTTTTTTTTAATTACAATAGCAAATGAACAATTCACATTTAAAGTAATCATTGAAAGAGGTAGTGTGTTTAATGTTTCCCCCGTTACTTCATAGACAAAAATATAGGTAGAATCCATTGGCTGCTTTGAGGTTTTCATTATGGTTCTTTATAATAACAAACTATATTCATGGTGCAATTCTATGCATGTTTATATAGAATAGCTCCCAGCATGTCCCAAATGGCAGGGTGTTTTTCTGTCTAAACAGACAGGGATTGCACCCTAAGTCATTTTTCCATAATCGGAGGAAATGCTTTGACAAATATTGCTACATATGCCCCTGTTTTGTATGTATAATGAAATCATGGCAAGTTTTATAAATAATTGACATTTTGGCTTTGCCTTTAGCTAATTTCAGTTGGCAAGTCATTATCAACCAGAGCTCTATGCACTAAGAGTTCGTGATATTTAGATCATGGCACCAATTTAGATTATGTCATTGTAATCAGTCTCCCCCGCCCTACCATGCAACTGAAATGTTTTCTGTTCCTTCTTTTTATGTGGAAAGCTATCTCTACTTACTTGCAAAGCATTATTCAAACTAGGACACATACTACTGCTTCCCAAAATAATTATTCTAACATAAGAATAAAAGTGGACAGAAATAAGTTGGTCCAAGGTAGTTTGAAAACACTCCAACCTGATTCATCAGTTATTTCAAATCTAAAGCATAATGCTATGGAAGGTCCCACAAAATATGCAATTTTAAGAATTGGCTGCATGTGTGGTGCAGCTATTTAAGTCCCCTCTGGGCTTATTGGGTATGAAAAAAAGAGAAAAGAGGAGCAAAGTGAACAAGCCATCAATCCACTATGAAAAATCTATGCAAACTTATTTATTTATTGAAAGATATGCACTAGCTTCCTCTTAACCATTCTGAGTGCAGTGATCAGATGTAGCTGAGAGTGACCCTATTCAGACGACACACTAAGCCAGAATGGTTAATCATTTTGAGTTAAACATTACGGCTTAACGTGTCATGTGAACCATGACTTAAAGTGTCATGTGAACCGTTCCTAACCATTGTTGCTGCATAACCATGTTTTAAACATGCTCATTAACCATTTCCTGCAAAAGGGTTAGCAGTCTAACAATGGCTTAGCATGTTGTCTGACCAGGCCCAGTATTATTTATTTATTACATTTTTTATACCAACCCATAGCCAAAGCTTTTTGGGTGGTTCACAAAAATGAAAACAATATTTTTGTGAACCGCCCAGAGAGCTTTGGATATTCAGTGGTATATAAATGCAATCAATCAATCAATCAATCAATCAAATAAAAGTAGTTCTTAAAATAGCCCTGGAACTAGTCTGATATGGGCTTTGGTGCTGGCTACTTGAGATGAAGCAAGGGGCGAAATGGAACAACCCACAAATAAACAAAATCCAAACCTTCATGCTTTTTTGTTAGACTGAGCAGCTCTTACCTCTTCAAGCAAGCCAAACAACCGTGAGTGGCCCACTGTGAAATTCTCTGCTTGCCTGTATGTCCATTTGCTCTTCTGCCTAATGCTGGCAATGCATTAGAGCAACCCTACCAGATTGTTTTTCATGCGTTCCTTGTAACCTTCCCAGGTATCTCTGCGAAAGGGTAAATCAAGACATGAAAAAGAAAGTGTTTACCACCAGCATATGATATTCACAGGTATACATCAGGTTGTAGCCAATGTTATTCTAACTGAAATCACATTCATTTCAATTGCTCTACTCTAAGTAGACCTGCCACTTGAAAGCCAGTACGGAAGGTGTCAAGTGAGCCCCTGTGTGGGGGGAATCCCGTAAGTGGAATGCCACCATTCAGAAGGCTTTAGAGAAGACTGTTTGGTCACCTGCTGTACTTCAAATGGCTCAAAATCGCCACTTGTGATTATGTTGAGAGCCAATATGGTGTAGTGGTTAGAGTGTAGGATTGAGAGTTGGGAGATCCGGGTTCTAGTCCCCACTCAACCATGAGACTTATTGGTGACTTTGGGTCAGTCACAGACTCTCAGCCCAACCTACTTCACAGAATAAAATGGAGAGGAAGAGAACTATGTATGCCTCCTTGGAAGAAAAAGGGTGGGATATAAATCCAATAAATACATAAAATGTCAGGGCTTAGGATATTCAGAGTTTGCTGCCTCATTTCTTTTTGTTTCTCTATCATCATACCTTCTCTACATTCTCTTGTCTCTACCTTCATAGAAAAAGATGGTGACTCACCTTAAGGAAACAGCAGGTCAAATAACTGGCTTAGGAGAAATACCTAATAATAAATAGTGTGTCCCTTGGTATTGTCTATTTACTCTCAGATTCAACTTATGTCCTGTTCTGCAAAGCAGAACCTTCTATCTCTTCTATCTCAATACATTTCCTCCCAGATGAATGTGCCTGATTAAAGTGTAATCTAAAAGAATGTCTATGTCCCAGCCTATAATTAAGATTTGCAGTACAATTAGTCTTTTAGTAACCAAACCACTGAGAAAGGTAAACTTCATGGTTCCAAATCTGCAAGTGACATTAAGCCAGCCCACTAAGAGCTCCAGGACAAAATCCTGCCTTCACAAAGCATCCCTTTGAAAGGAAGAGGCTTTGCCCATTGGGATGGGTCAGAAACTGCCTTAACCTGACCAGAACACCTGGCATATGCAGTAGGTTCTGAAACCTTACCTCAGCCACAGCTGATCTTTTGCAGGCAGATACAGTTTGCAGGGGGTTTTTTTAGTGTGCAGTTGGACACAAAATGTGCAGTTGGGAAAAATAATGTGCAGTTGGAAATCTGATAAGGTGCTTTTGTGAAAGAGAAATAATGTGTTTGGCTTGGGCGGGGGAAGGGGGTGTCTGTTAAGGCATTTGTGCAGTTGGAAAATTTGCTTTAAAAAACCCTGACAGTTTGAGGTTATTCTCTATTGCAGGGCTGGATAGGGTGACCATATGAAAAGGAGGACAGGGCTCCTGCATCTTTAACAGTTGCATAGAAAAGGGAATTTCAGCAGGTGCCATTTGTATGCATGCAGAACCTGGTGAAATTCCCTCTCCATAGCAACAGTTAAAGCTGCAAGAGCCCTGCCCTCTTTTGTATCTGGTCACTCTAGTATTTATTTATGCAATAGGCTTGTATTTATACAAAATGAAAATCCTCTTATCAGTGAAACTCCCACTGGGAAAAAAGCACACACCTCCCATTGCTTTCTGTGGTTTGCATTTGCGCAAATTCAGAATTTGCTGCCTCTTTTCTTTTTGTTTCCTGTGCTCCCGTGCCTTTTACTAGCTGTGTTGACAGGCAGAAATTCATCAGCCCCACGCCCACACCCCACTATTGGCACAAAGTTGCAGCAATGGGCAAAGCATCACCTGTTGAAATTGTGCTTGTCACAAAAATCTGGCAACCCTGATGCAAGACAAACCTTTGACACATTAACTTTAATGCTTCTGCCAATGCAACTCACCTCAGGTGGCCATTTCATGACTTGGTATTGATCTTGTTCAACACACTCTTGCCTAAGTATCCATAGAACAGCACTGCAAGGGGAAGTCTTTTAATGCAGCAACTGACCGACACAAAAGTTTCCCAATGTTTGAGGTTGGCAAGATGTTACCAGAGTTTATATATCATTCTTTTTTCCCAATCATGGCTAAGGTGACCACATGGAAAGGAAGACAGGGCTTCTGTATCTTTTAACAGTTGTATAGAAAAAAGAATTTCAGCAGGTGTCATTTGTAGGCATGTAGCACCTGGTGAAATTCCCTCTTCATCACAACAGTGAAAGTTGCAAGAGCCCTGTCCTCTTTTGTATCTAGTCAAGAGGACAGGGCTCCTGCAGCTTTAACTGTTGTGATGAAGAGGGAATTTCACTAGGTGCTGCATGCCTACAAATGACACCTACTGAAATTCCCCTTTCTATGCAAGTGTTAAAGATACAGGTACTCTGTCCTCCTTTCCATATGGTCAACCTCATCCTGGCATACTTTTAGGTGTACTGATTGGCCTTAGGATGAAGTGACCTTTTTTTTTTTTTTTTTGCTTTGCTTTGCTTTTCAGCCAGTAAAACTATAGGTGCCTATCTGATTGCTGATTTGCTAGGTTGTGCTGCAGGCATTTTAAGCTCCTTAAAAACATATGACACACACGCGTAAAATGATTTGGGAAGATGACTTAAAAGAACAAATTAATGAACATGACTGGGGGAAGATATGGGATGCAAGAATGTTAAAGCTTTTGTCGATTAGAATTAAGGAGAATTATTATAAAATAGTATGGAGATGGTATTTAACGCCAGTAAGATTTCATCAGATAGATAAAAAAAATGTCCAAGAATTGTTGGAGGGGATGTCAGGAGGTTGGAACTTATTTCCATATGTGGTGGAGCTGTAAACATGTACAAAAATTTTGGGAAAGGGTGTTTAAAGAAATAAGTCATATAATTGGAAGTAATTTAAATTAAACCCAAAGCTGGCTCTACTAGCAATACGGGAAAAAGGTATTGAGAATATAAATAAGAGAGAATTAATAAACAACCTCCTGGTTCCCGCCAGAATAATGATTGCTAAAAATTGGAAAGGGCAAGGGATATATACCATAGAAGAATGGTATAAAGAAATATGGGACATGGCACTTAATGATAAGCTAACGTGTAAAATGAAAATAAAGAGGGGAATGTCCAGTAAGAATGATTTTGGAGATATATGGAGTTTATTTTTGGAATATGTATTAAGAACGGGAAAGGGGCAAATGCCTTCAAAAGAGTCTTTACATTTTTGGAAAGAAGAAGAATGTATAATTGAAGGTCTCCTGGGGGGAGGGGAGCACGGGGGTATGTGGTATGTATTGTATTTTATGTTGTTAGGTTATGTTGTATTATGTTATGTTGAAAAATAATGAATTTTTTTTAAAAAAAACAAACAAACATATGACACATACCTGCACAACTCTGTTGGCTCTCCTCCGGGCTGAATGGGAGAGTGGGTGCAACCAAGCTTTTGTCATACTGTTTACATTTGGGGCTGGCACAGAAGAAGGCGGCAGCTCAGGGGTAGAGCACATGGTTTGCATGCAAAAGGTCCCAGGTTCAATCCCTGACATCTCCAGGTAGGCTGTGGGGATGGAAACCTGGAATGCTGCCATCAGTCAGTGTAGACAACCCTAAGCAAGGTGGATCAATGGTTTGGTTTGGCATGAGGCAACTTCCTGTGTTCTTGACTTGAAGCCCAAGAATGCAAGGATTTGTTATGTCTTTCAAGTGCTTATATACCAGTTTTCAGGTACCAACAACAGCTCCGCAAAGTGGTTGATAGTAATTGTAAAAACAAAGCATCCATTGGGAGGGGGGATCCTATAGTAAAAGGCCAGCAACAGAGAGAAGTTCTACCATCAAAAACCATCAGAATCAAGCCAAAACATATTACAAGTTGGGGCAGAAAAAAATTAGGGATGTGCAGGGACCCCCCCGGATCGGATCGGGACCCGGTTCGGGACCGCCGATGTTGTCCTGGATCGGTTCGGACAAAATTGGAGGTCCCTTGGATCAGATTGTATCCAATCCCGATCCGAAAATCGGAAGTCCGATTTTCGGATCAGCCGCCATTTTTGCTGTTTTCGCCATAGGCTTGCATTGAGGGAAAGAAAGCTTTCCCCCAATGCACGTCTATGGGGAAAACATGGCGGTGGGTGGGTGAGTGGGGGCCTAACTCCCCTCTCCCTGTCCCTCCCTCCCACCTCGCGCTCCTTACCTGCCGGGGCGGCCGCTTCCCTCCGGTGCTTGGTTCTACTGAGAAACAGGCTTCGCGGCCTGATCACCTGGCGTGCTACTGAGAGGCAGGCCGCGAAGCCTGTTTCTCATTAGACCCAAGCACCGGAGGGAAGCGGCCGCCCTGGCAGGTAAGTGGGGGGGGGGCGCCTCCCCTCTCGTGCTCCTTACCTGCCGGGGCCGTCCGCTGCCGCCCACGGGTGGTAGTGGACGGCCCCGGCAGGTGAGTGGGAGGGGCAGGAGGAGGTCCGATCCTTTGATCTCATCCGAACTGGATCGGGTCCTTCCGGACCGGTTCGGATCAGATCGGACGATCCAGATGCGGGGATTGGAAATCGGATAATTATATCCGATTTCCCCTGGATCGGGTCCGAATTGTGGATCGGACCCAATCCGGTGCAACCCCTAATAAAAAGGTTCATCACCAGGTGCTGGAATGACATGCCTCGTCTTAGGCTGGCCTCCCAGAGAAGAATATGATGCAATATAGGTGACCCACTGTCTCTATGTTCAATAGCGACAAATGGAAAGGAAAGGGTGGGGAGAGCCATTCCAACAAAGGCCACCCTGTAATCAATCCCTGAAAATGCCCCCCAAATTAGATAGCTGTTTTCAACATACACATACCCACCTACCTGTGAATTCAGAGCAAAACCTATCCTAAAAAATCTTTTGATTTTGGCTAATCAATGTGATATGAAAATTGAATTGCCAGTTCTGAAAATGTGTTCTTTTCTATGGCATTTGGGCCTAACATGGTTCCTAAACTTGCATAAATATCATGTAAGTTGCATAGAGACACACCTCGAAAGCAGAGTTTAAAACAGTTTTAAATTCTTTACACAGTCCCCTCCCCTCTGAGAAGAAGGGAGGTAGCTTTGTGATTGATAGGAGGTCCATCAAATTAGCAATGCACATTGCTACCTGGTAAGGTATTTTCATGACTGATGCAAGGGCTGGCCTATCAACGCTGTGTACATTGTTTCCTGCTGTGCAAACCACCAGCACAGGTTTACATTGAGCTTGATCTGGTGGGAATGTCCATCCAAAATGGAGGTGACTGTGTTCCAAAGCAAGCTTGTTATGAAAATAATATCTGTCTGGATGCGCTCTCACACTTACAGCTACATATACAGTATATCTAAATATTACCAAGAGTTTTCTTCAACTGGTCTGAAACAGATTGCAAAGAAAACTGCAGCCAGCCTCACTGACAATATTATGGAAACAAATAGACCTTACTACGGCAAAGAACGTCTTAATATGAGTCTGATGTATTGTCTAATTCAGCAGAGCTGGATGGAGGTCTGATTGCACATATTGATCTTAATAGTCAGAAACACTTATCAATCTAACAGATCACCTTAATCTGCTGTGTCACTGTTGCACTTCTCTCCCGGCCATTGGCATGATTTGAATTTTATCTTTACTTTGATGGTGGCGCTCAAAATCTGTAATCGAACTACTACTTCTGCTATTATTTTAAAATGTAATTAGCTCTCTGGCAGTGCACTAGACACTGAAGCCCAGGATGCTCCTGTTTGTTTTACACTCCAGTGAGAGCTGTCAAGGTGTGCATTTGAAATGCTCTGCAAGCTGCTCACAGCCAGATCAGATTGCCTGAACCATTAGGATCCCCTTCCCTCTGTATACAACATGCATTTGCTATCATCAACTTCTTGAGTTGGCCCACTCATTGCTATATCGTATTTTGTTGTATAAATATTTTTCTTTTAAATCTTGTCTTATATTATTTAAAATGTGCTACTTAACATTAACATTGCACTAAAACTATGGATTGTACAGATTTTGTTAAATTTGTGTTTTGTGGATTGTCAGGCGTCTTTTGTTTTGTCACTTGCTCATTGATGGAATCAGATTTTTTTAGGGATGCATGAGGATTTATTTCCTGTTTGTACATATGCATTAGTCTAAATCTCCCCCTGCAAAAAACAAACAAAAAAAACCACCTAAACAATTGGTCCATAGAATCCTCATGACTCAGAAACTTTCGGTCCACTGCAGAATTTGCAGGCTGGATTCATAGAAATCCAAACTAATTTGAATGCATTGTGGATTTCTCCAACATCTATAACTGAAATTACTTTTATTTTATTTACACCTAACCCAGTAAGAATTAATGTGGTACATTAAAGTGGTACATTAATATGGTAATGTGGTATATTAATGTGGTACATAGGACCACATACGTTAATGTGGTACATAGGATGCTGCCTTTCCCCCATTCAAACTACTGCCCCCTGTAGCTCAGTGATATTGAAATTGATTGGCAGCAACTTTCCAGGGTTTCAGAGCAGTGTACTCAAGCAGACACGAGCCCTGTAATGGATACTACCAAGGATCAAAGGGATCGAGACCAGAGTGATCCTTCCTTGCACGCATGGCTGCAAAACTCAGCTAGGCTCAGCCGTTCTGCTTGAAAAGTGAAAGTAGGAAAGGAAACACGAGCCCTGTAATGGATACTACTAGCAAGGATCAAAGGGATCGAGACGAGAGAGTGTTTCCTTTTCTTCGCGGGAAGCGGGAGGGGAAGACCTGGCCTCTGTAGAATTTTTTTTGAAACATGTAATTTAAAAATTCCATAGCCATCAAATGCCTGGACCTATAATTCTGAAATTTCTGACACATATCTACCCCTAACCCATCTACAAAGTGAGCAATGTTCAGATTTCTAACTTTTAAAATAAAAAAGTTATAGGCGTTTCTTTCCTCATTGTTTCAAAAATACCTTGCCACCACATGCCTGGACCCAGCTGCCTGAAATTTTACACACATATCAAGCCAAGTGGTACCTGTAATGTGCCCATGTTTCCTGTTTGTAACTTCAAAAATAAAAAAGTGGGAGGCGTAACTGTATTTACCCCACCACTACCCATTTTTCTAAAATTAATTGCCACACAAGGCAAGCACCTACGTTTCCGAAATTTCACACACATAGGTCCCAAGGTACCGCCTACAATGTGGCAAAGTTTCATGTGTGTAACTTTAAAAATGACAAAGTTATAGGCATTCCTGGGTATTTATTAAAAAATTAATTGCCACACAAGGCAAGCACCTATGTTTCTGAAATTTCACACACATAGGTCCCAAGGTACCGCCTACAATGTGGCAAAGTTTCATGTGTGTAACTTTAAAAATGACAAAGTTATAGGTGTTTCTTTCCTCATTGTTTCAAAAATTAATTGCCACACAAGGAAAGCTCCAATGTTTCTGAAATTTCACTCACATATCAAGGCAAGTGGCACCTGTAATGGGCCCAAGTTTCCTGTTTGTATCTTCAAAAATAAAAAAATGGGAGGCGTAACTGTATTTACCCCACTACTACCCATTTTTCTAAAAATTAATTGCCACACAAGACAAGCACCTACGTTTCTGAAATTTCACACACATAGGTCCCAAGGTACCCCCTACAATGTGGCAAAGTTTCATATGTGTAACTTTAAAAATGACAAAGTTATAGGCATTCCTGGGTATTTATTAAAAAATTAATTGCCACAAAATGCATGCACCAATCTTTCTGAAATTTCTCACAGATAACTACCCCTAACCAGTCTACAATGTGCCCAAGTTTCATCCTTCTATCTTTAAAAATGAAAAAGTTATAGGCGTTTTTGTAAAACAATACTTGGCTATGGGAAAAAGCATTCAAAATGGCGTCCGATCCGGATCGGACCTCATCGGATCGGATCGGATCGGATCGGAGGTTGGCCGGATCGGATCGGATCGGATTTTCCCGATTTTGGGTCGGATCGGATTCGGATCGTGGATCGGATCCGATCCGATGCACACCCCTAATATGCATCAGATGGGCAATAGCCAGTGCTGCCCATCTGCAAGCAGGGCCCACTGCCACCGCAAGCAGCACCCACCACTTGCGTACCAGAGATTTGGTACTTCTGGGGGCAAGCCTTGAAACAAGCAGCAATGCTCATTTCTGGAATGGGGCAGGGCAGTGGCACTCCATCCCTTCCAGAATGGAGCATTTACATTCATTTTACATTGGCCCCAGAAACACTAAATCTCCATTCTGCAAGTGGTGGGCACCACTGAGGGGAAGGGAATCCATCGGGCTGGGCACTCTTGGGTGGTCTCCTTTGGATACTGCCCTGTGTTTGTAGCATGACCTAGTTTGTTTAGTGGTGCTACAGACTGCTACTTGGGTACAGGAGATTGGCAGAAGCATCACAGGCGTTCTTCAGCCTGTAGGAAGGTGCCTTATACCAGCCAGACTATTCTTCCATTTACCCAGCAACATTTTGTCTACTCTAGCAGCTGTTCTTCAGGTTCTCAAGCAGCAGTCTTTCACATCAGCTTTTAACTTGGAGAGATGCTAGGGATTGACCCTGGGAACTTCTGCATGCAAAGCATGTTATTTCTCACTGAGCTGTGGTTTCTCCCAATTCAGAAGCGGGTTGCTGAAGGTGCATTTTGCTTGCAGTGGGCAGTGGGCAGGAAGATCTGCCATTCACATATCCTTTGCGGGAGAGTCTGCCATTCACATACCCCTTGAAGTTCGCATATCGCTTGCTGGAGGTCTGCCATTCACATACCCCTTGACATTCACAAATCCCATGGCCATGCAGGCTGGGGGTGATGGGATTTGTAGTCTTAATACACCAGGTTGAGGACACCAGGTTGAGGAAAGCTGTCTTACACCATGCCGTCCCTTGCAGTTTTCATTTGCCTCAAATGCAAAGCGTGGTGCGATTAGCCATCAGAAGTGCAAATGAAGAGTGTTTCTTACTCTGCAGTAGGTCTTCCCCATCTTCTAGGGATTTGCATGTCCCACCATGTCAAAAGCAAATTTCGTGCCACCTTCACTGTAAGCAATGAGAAGCTCATAAATGTTCCACTTTTTTACTGTGCTAGATGTTACGCAGAAATGCTGGCCGAACAAAATAAAAAAATATTTAATTGGGTCTGGGACTGCCAGTGAAAAAAAACACTTCCACATTTTTTCTCGGTTTCATCCAGCAATTGTTTTTTGTTTGTTTGTTTGATTGATCCTCCAGCCCTTCCTGATAAGCCTAGCACTGTACCACAGAGAAGACTGAAACTTTGAGTACTCAGGCAAATGAGTTCCTTTCCCCCCACAGTCTGTGACACCTGCGCCTGTTTCTTTGTTCTGTTTTTTGTTTTGTTTTTTAAATCCTTTGCTGTTGCTGGCCTATGAATGATTCAGAACGCAGTTGTTTACCTCAGGAAATAAACCTCCCAGGAAATATGTGAGATAAGGGGGTGCCAATTAGCAACACTGGCTGCCATCCAACCCCCACCCCACACAGCATGAGCAAAAATGCATCTGTGTGTGAATGAAAGGCGATAGATTCCCCCCCCCCCCGCCCCGTGATTCCTCTTGCACAGTCTAGGGTGTCACTCCAAAGCTGCCTTCTCCAACCTTGTGCCCTGGAGATGTGCCAGATAACAAACCCCATCACCTCAACCAGTTTAGCCACAGGCTATCTACTGAGGATGACGGAAATGGTAGTCCAACTCAGTGGAAGGATGCCAGGTTGAGGACAGCTGTTCTAAAGCAGGGGCCAAATTCCATTTGGAGAAACTCAGTGGGAGGGCACATTCCAGTGGTGGGCAGAAGTGAAGAAAAAAGGGTGGGGCCAAAATATAAAAAAATAACAGCATATTTTAGGTTAGAGATCTTAGTGCCACACAAGAGTTGTTTCAACCAGTTAGAATGGGTTACAGGGTGGGGAACTGCACAAAAGCCAGGAAAGCAACCAAATGATCCATGAGCAGGGGAAAGGGATGGTGTCTGGGAAAGGGGGTGTGGCTGTCCAGGGAACCTCAGAAGGGCATATTTGGCCCCTGGAAATGAGGTTCTGCTGGCTAGCAGCGGATGCTGAAATCTGTCCAGCATTTCTCCCAAGACAGCAAGCTTAAGAATGTAAAATAAAGGGAGCGAGGACCTCCTGGTAGACCAACATTAGACTAAAATGTTAATTCAAAAGGGATTCCAAATGTACTGAAAAGGCAGCATTTATAACTAGTAGAAGAACGAAAACCTCATTCTTCAGGGCTCCCCATGTTCATTCTTCCCCTCCACTCTGCCTCCCTCTTTCCCTCTCTGTCTTCCTCTATCCACACATTAGTCCTCTGCTCATCTCACCTCTCCAGAGCAAAGCTCTGCTCCAATCTTGTGCCCTCTAGCAGTTGTGCACCACAACTCCCATATGCCCCCAATAGGCATGGCCAGTGGTCACGAATACAAGGTGGTATTGACCAAATCATCTGGAGGGCAACAAGATGCCTTGTCAGTTGCTGGGTCCTAGGAAAAAGGCTGCACCTCTCCCTCTTCTTGTAGTCAATTATCCTTGATTACAACAGCAGTATTTTTTTTAGTGCCTGATCAACATCGGGGTGGGGGCTTAGCCCCTTTGTTTAATCTTAACTGGGGCTCTAGAATCTCTCTGCTGCCCTCTTCTTCCACTGTCCATAGTAAAATGAAGGGTGTTTTTTATTTAAGTTCCAGACTTTTCCCTAGGATGCAGCACAACTTTCTTCTGTTTGGGGAAGAAGTGGATGCCTTTGCCATGGCTGCCACAAAATCATTCAGAGAACTTTGATCATATAACAACATGAAGACTTGAAAGTCTTTGAAAGCTTCCCCTCTGAGTGACAGCTGGCACACATCTTAGGAGGTCTTGTCTGACTCATTTTGGTTCTCACTGTGGGTCATCAAAGAGCTACATAGGTGCCCTGTGGCACCGCAGGGTCACATGAGATCTTTCAGTACTGTAACACCCTGCTGTTGCCAAGATGCAACGGGGTGACTGGAGAAGAGACTGCATGGAAGCTGGATTGCCTCATCTTCTTTCAGCATCGCTTGCTCAAGGAATAATGATCCAAGGTTTGCTAACCATAATGGAACATTTGGTGAATATGTATATATAAACTTTATCTCAAAGGATTAAATCTGGAAAAAAAAAGTGCAAAAAAAAATTGTAATTTTAACTTGTTTTTATGCTTTATGCTTTTAAATTTTGTATATTGGTGTTTTAATTGTTCAATGTTTTAAATTTTTGTAAACCGCCCAGAGAGCTTCGGCTATGGGGCAGTATATAAATGGAATAAAATAAATAAATAGTGCAGCACAGGACAATTATATTGCAACTCTGTTTCTGTTGGGATTGCAATATTAGCCTGAGGTATCTGAGGAATTAAATATTTTTAAAACCTGGGATGCTGATGAAGCATCCAAGATGCTGTGGTGTCAGTTTTGAACTGTGTGATCGGCCCAGAAATGTCTAAATATGTATTTGTGGTGTCTTGGGAGAAATATATTGCTTCTTGTATAGTGTGATGAATGATCTGCACCAAGTCATTCACTTCCGCAGCAAAGGGTCTAAAGAAATCTCCATCTAAGTCAGGAAGCTTTGAATAAAATGTTATCTGTTGTTTGTGACTTATCTAAAAAAAACACCTTGGGTATGATCCATCTCCACTTTGGAACTCTTTGAAAATTCGCAATTAAGATCAAAACCTTGTCTGCTCAGGAAGAAGGCTCAAAAGCTTCTTTTTTTTAAGCGGCAGTGGAATGGAGAAATGTCCCAATCCATGCACTGACTTGCTACATGTGAATGAGGGAGTGCCAATTACTGGCCCAGTTGCTAGTACCGCCCTGTTGTGCTTCAGACTAGTCAGACAGCTGATCTAGGGTCGAACCCCTCAGTTTCCCCAGGATATCAATGACAGTTTTTGTCCTGTTTTCCCCCCACTCTCGCAAAAATCCCGAGGTGCGTAGCTGGTGTGCCCTCCCCTCGCGAAGCTGTTCCTGTTCCTGTTCCTCATGAGTAGCAAGGCTCAGCGAACAGGCAACCAGCTGTACGGAGCGAGCCCATGGGTATCGGGAGTGAGGGGGAGAACATTGTCGACACGTTCTGGATGGGTCTCGGGGTCTTTCAGCAATGAGTGTGTGTACGTGTGTTAAAAACACACACCCTCATCTTTGCGCAGGATCACAACTCTGCTCTTGCGCAAGAGTCAGGAGTCGTAAAAAAAAAAAAAATTCACCCCAGAACAGCGCTCCTTAAATTGTCAGCAAACTCGCTGGCGTGTGCCCCATGAGGGACAATTGCTGAAGCAGAAAACTGCGATAATCTCTCCCCACTCTTGAAAGGGCTCTAGGTGTAGATGAGTCCTAGGTATGTTTATTTCTCAGGATCAGTCAAGACTCTTACTGGGATATAGAGTGACTATTATTACAAATCCATTAAATGATATCTGTGTACCCAGAATGTATGCCAAAGGCACAGATGTCAGAGTGAGTAATGCAAAGCATGTTGGACTTTGACCAGCGAGATTCAAATCCCTGCTCAGCCATGAAGCTCAGTGGATGTCTCTCAACCTAATCTATTTCATTGGAACAGAGGAATCGGTCTTATTCAAGAGTCAAATTATTGGTCCATCGAGCTCAGTACTGTTAATGCCAGGGGTGGACAACTTGCAACCTGCCAGATATTTTCGCCTACAGTTCCCATAATCCCACACATTGGTTGTGCTGGCTAGGACTGTTGGGAGTTGTAGGCAAAAGCACCTGGAGGGTAACAAGCTGCCTACTCCTGATTTACCCTGACTAGTATCAGTTCTACAGGGCTTCAGGCAGGAGCCTTTCCTAGCTGGAGATGCTGGGGTTGGAATCCGAGACTTTCTGCATGCTCTGCTACCAAATTAGGGCATGCCTAGAGCTGTATGGGTTGGGAATAGGGCTGGGAGCTTATGGCATCTATTTGCCAACAGTGGATGGTAAAAAATCTGCTCATGATGATCAACAACATAGTTGGTAAATTTGGGGGTTGCTGGCAATTCAGTGTGCACAGTTGACAGATGAAAGATTCATAAGATTTTTACAGCCTTGGCTCCATATTACTTGCCAAGGCATCAGGGGTCAACATGAAATGCTCATGGAAAAGGTCCCTATGGCTGTTTCTGCACTGGCCATTTGTTACAGAATCGTCCCCGGGTGCTCTCTGTGCATTCAGATGACGCACAGGGACTCCCGGGGGTGGGGGGAGACGAGCAGGGGTTTTCCCCAGGGATAAGGGTTCCCTGGGAAATCCCGATCCTGGGAACTTGCTGAGACCGCAGGAGATGTGAGCACCCATCCCGCCTGGTGCTGCGCTTACACGCGAGTAAGCACAACACCAGAAATGGGCACGGAACCGCACAGCGCGGCTCCGGCCCATCATGGAAGGTGGAAGCAAGCCTGCCATCCCCAGGATGGCGGGGGAGGGATGGGCTCCCCAATTACAGGTTTTTGGGGGCAGGGAACCCTTACCTTGTCGATGGAGTGCAAGTGCGCTCCTCTCAGCTCATTTTAAAAAATGGCACCCGCAACTGTGCGATGTCCCAAGAGGAAGCTGGGACGTCGCACTTCCTGTTTAGAAAGAAGAGAACAATACTGGAAGCAGGTATGTCCAGGATCATTCCTCCTCTCTCCCTCTACACCCGTAGGTGTAGAAAGGGCCTATATTTGCTTTTCCCTGTAATAAAAGAACCTTAGTTTTATTGCTGCTTGTTGTACTGAATTGGATGTTGCCGCATTGAATTAGGCATAGGTGCTAGTGCTGTGCTGTATTTTCATGTGGTGTAAAAGTTGTTGTTTTGATGGGGGCAGGTGAAGGCCAGCCTTCAACAAACCCATTTGCCAACAGGCCAGGAGTAAGAAAGTCTTTGTTCTTGCCCAGCAAGAATGCTTAGGGAGGAATCTTGCTTTACAGCAACTAAACCAACTAAAGGCTGTCAGAAGAACATGGAGTAGATTTTTGGGAAAGAGGCTGTTCTCTAGTTCTGAATGGAACCAGAAATGGTTTCTTACATTTGTCCACCCTTCTTGGGAATACTGAAGATCCTATTTCTTAAGGGGTTAAGGCGGGGAGGGCATGGCTCCACCATTTTCAGTTTCTCTCTGGTGTTGAGTTATTTCTTTCCTTCTCCGTGTACAAATTTGCTTCATCCACACAGAGTCCCTTCCCCCAGCAGCAGCAGCAGTACTACTACTCCCCCTAAGAATGTATTTAGGCTGACCATATGAAAAGGAGGACAGGGCTCATGTAACTTTAACAGTTGTTGAGAAAAGGGAATTTCAGCCAGTGTCATTTGTATGCAATTAGTTCCTGGTGAAATTCCCTCTTCATCACAACAGTTAAAGGTGCAGGGGCCCTGCCTTCTTTTGTATATGGTCACTCTAGTGTAGTGCCTGCAACTTTAACTGTTGTGATGAAGAGGGAATTTCACCAGGAACTAATTGCATACAAATGACACTGGCTGAAATTCCCTTTTCTCTACAACTGTTAAAGTTACATGAGCCCTGTCCTCCTTTTCATATGGACAGCCTAGATTGGATGGGCGAAGGCAGAAGGACATTTCAGATTTCCATTACTTGCCTGCTTCCGCCCCTAGGCATCTCTTCTTCTACAGGCTTTCTCTGTTTCTTAAAAATAGTGTCTTGCAACTTTCTTCACCAAAACAAAAAAAGACCAACTCCCTTTGCTTTGGTTTTTTTCCTCTGGAGATTGATTAAAATAAGACACAAAACATCAAAAACAAAATGACTGGACTGTGAGAGGGAGTTGCTGCAGAAAAAGGAAGAAAAACCTGGACTGGATTTCTTTGGGAGAGAGGGAAAGACTGTTCATAGCCTTTCAACCCTGGTTTTGAAAATAGATGTTTGGTGTGCTCTGATTGGGCTTGCCAGTGAAAGAGAGAGACCTATAAGGGAGTTAGATTTATGGAGAATGATGCCATCTGCACTGTTAGCTGTTCTCCTTAATTGTGCTGCAATTTGCTCATTTGACTTATTCTAATTGTACCTATATGCAGTGGCCTTCCTTTAGATGTTCCTTCAACATCTAAGGCCCTCCTCTGGGTGCCTACTCCGAGGGAATCTCAGATGATGGCAACAACGAAGAGGGGCTTCTCAGTGGTGGCCCCCCAATTATGGAATGATTTCCCTGATGAGGCCCACTTGGTGCCAACATTGTTATCTTTTCGGCACCAAGTCAAGACTTTTATCTTCTCCGAGCAGGGTGGATTTGATTTAAATCACAATTTAAATCACTACCAGGGTGGATTTACAAGCAGATGCAGGTTTCATTTTTAGCTTCTTGTGCAGATCTATTTCACTCCCAACAATCTATTCATTGAATTTTTTGAAACTTAGCACTTAAGAGGTAAGGGGTTGATTCTGTGTAAATAGATTTGCAAAGGAACAATGGGATTGTGATCTCTGCAGACACAAATTCACAGTTTTGAGAACTGTAAAACCAAGCATCTGTGATAATATCTTCTAGATAGAAAAATTGCCCAATTATCTTACAGAAACCACAGGAAGAGCATGACATTGTGAGTGGATTAATGGAATTCATTTACCAAAAAAATTAAACATTGCATGAATATACAGCCTCATGCTACATAATTAAAAACTAATCCTTATTTCATGATGAATAACCTTTGGACTACAATGTATCTTAAATAGAAAACTATTTTTAGATAGATTTTTCCTCAAAAAGCATTTTATTAAAAAAATCCAATTTAAATAAAAAATCTGATTAAAATAAAAAATCCGATTTAAATTAAAAAATCCAACTTAAATTTTAAAAATCCTATTTTTAATTTTTTTAAAAAAAAATCATTGATTTTTATCCACCCTGTCTCCCAGTCATTTAACAGCATATGCTGAGTTTTTTTAATTGACCCCAAATCTATCTTTTGGCTTGGCTGAGAGTTCAAAGTTGTTTTAAGTATATATTGTCTTTGTATGTTGTATGTTGTCTGTTTTTATGATTTTAAATTTTGTATATCAATTTTTAATTGATGAATTAATTAATTAATTAATTAATAAATGTAGAAGATACTATGGAAATATTTCCTTTCTAAGTAAAGGAAGAGGTTTTTTTTTCTCAAGTTGCTGAAGAGCAGCATACATGGATTTATCCATTTCTCGTCTCACAGAAACCCAGTGAAGTAGATTCGGCAGTTCCCAAGTCACAAAAGTCAGCTTCATGACTGAGCAGGAATTTGAACCAAAGTTTCCAAGTGCAATACACTAGGCCACACACATTTCTCTGTGTGTGAGCTGAAATTTCTCAGTGTATTGTTGTTTACCTAATCGTTGTACTTGTGTGTCTGATCTCTCTCTACACACACACACACACACACTTTGGTACACATCGCAACTACTATAAAGTAACACTTTATCCTATTGCGGGCTTCATATATCAGAAAGGCCCTATTAAAATGTTTTCCTCTTGCATTCTATTAGTGCCTAAGGGGGGAGAGGGACAATGCTAACTAGACCTGCCCCCACATCATGTGCACCAACAACAAGTGTCATCCCCGGCACAGAGGAGTACAGCATGGACATTTGCAGAGAAGGGGCCTTTATGGGTGTAGCTGTTACACACAAAGTACCCCTCCTGTAGAAGTTCATTCTAATTCACATTGTCTATACTGACTAGCCACAGAAATAAAGGATGCTCTTTAGATAAAGGTCAATGGTTTTTACTTGCTTGAAACACTTTTAAGCCGCTGTCTAAAGGGTGGATGTAGGAGAGACAGCAGGCTAAATGGTAATGGGTGCTCGGGGGGAAAAGATGTAGTTCTGTGCATGTCAATAGCCCCAGTTTTAGTTGGCTTACAAGCCCCACAGGCCTTGGACAATCATTGTGTGGAGAGGGAGGGGAGACTGCATTGGGCCATGCAAAAACATTTTGACTGTAATTGATGGGCTCCTATCATGTTTATAGTTTTGGACAAATTACTATAACTGTTAGTGAAGCAGATAATAAGAACTGTTGTTCAAGAAATTGGCCAGCTGGAGCAGAGCCACTGTAGTGGTTTTAACCGCTCTTGCCAAGGGACTTTGTAGATGCTCTTAAAACCACTCCTTAGCCAGTGTGGAATGCCAGATGACATGAAAAGCCACTATGGTTTAAATAAACCTTGCTGTAGACTATGGTTTATCAGGGTGGCTTATTTTGGCTTAATAGAGCCAAACCCTGGTTGAGGAAAAACAGTCCCAGATGACATCATAACCCATGGTTCATACGCTACATGGCTTATCATGACATGTGAACCCAGTCACTCTGTGTGTGTGTGTGTGTGTGTGTGTGTGTGTGTTTTAGAAGTTTGGGAATATTCTTGATTGCTAAATATCTTTTCTTGATAAACCTGTTATCATATTTTGCATCCAGGAAATAATCTGATACTTCTTAGGGTGTAACTGGCTTTCTCAACTATGCTTTTTAGTTTTATTCATAATCTCCAAGATACTACACATTGATGAAAACAATAGTATCTCCCCTAGGTAGCTGGTGTCTCTGTGTAGCCTTATGGGAAGGAACTGCCTTAGAAGACTGAATAGAAAGGCTGTATATAGATATATTAAGAAAGAAAAAGAATAAGTAACACTCCCAGTTATCCAAACCTCTGTTATCTGTATGCTTTGGCTCTCTCCCAAGCTGATTGTAGTATGTTGGTGATTTGGGTGTAGAATTCACGAGCAAAGAAATTTCTTTGTGTTAGCACTATCAGGTATTTCTTTACAAGCTCTTCAGAGCTGCTACTGCTGTTCCAGCTCCTTTTCAACCAGCTAACACTATTCACCTTCCTTCACTAGCTACCAGCATGCCCCTCTTTTAATAGAACCTACTCATTCAAACCAGCCAGTCAAGGTAGGGCTGCAGCATTTTATTATGCTCCAGGCCTTTTAGAGCGAAACCATTAAAATATACACAGTGGCAGTAGCCAAACAGAGATGTCAGAAGCATTCTGTTATAGAGTGGAACTCAATGGCTCAATTTGGACGACACGATAGTCAATAGTGGGTTGACTAACCCTAACCCTAACCCTAGGGGGCACTCCCCACACAACATGGTAATAAATAATCAACTGTGGTGTGGATAAGGATCAGCGCTGAGTTGACTATGGCAGCATTCGGATGACACAATAGTCAAAACAACTGACGATTGTTTCCCCCACACCAGTTGTTTATTGTGTTGTCCGAATTGAGCCAATGAGTTTTCACTGGCTCAGCCCCCTGGACTCTGTTCCGGCTGTAATTTGCTGCAACTCTCAATTTGCGCAAATCACAACTGAGACCCCAAAAAAAAATCATATAAAAAGGACCAGGAATTCAGGGAAATCTCGCAAAAGCTTGCTGAGTCAGGCACGCTGTAGAAGTCCAGCAAGGGCTGGATTTTCCAGAGATGGACATCCCTATGGCCAAACTGTGACTTCTGATCCAGGGCCAATATGAAGGAAAGGCATGATTTGGTACCTGCAAAAGGCCCACACACTAGCTCCTCCTCTTCACCATAATAACCTATTTATTCACCTATCCCTCACTCAGGATCAAACCATGATAGCAGTGAGAAGGAAGGAGTAGTAGATGCCACTGCCTACTTGCTAACTGGCTCTCTGCAATGATGAGAAAGAGAAAGAGCCATAGTAGCCACTGACAATGGCAGTGAGAAGATAAACTCACTGAGGGTGAGGGCCCATTGAGGGTGTTTTAGTTGTAGTAGTTATTCATTAATTCTTTCTTTCATGTCTAAACCGCCCAGTAGCCAAAGCTCTCTGGGCAGGTCACAAGAATTTCAAAACAAAACCATAACAGAAAAATTGTTAACATCCAAAGTTTTAAAATATTTTCAAAATACCTTTAAAAAGTTGCAAAAAGATAATACGACCCCTGAACAACATCTATCTGGTCAGAAGAACTATCCAACAACAGCATCTCAATCTTGTCTGGATTGAGCTTCAGTTTATTGGCCCTCATCCGATCTAGTACATCCACAGCCACATCTGAAGAGGATGAAAATTAGAAGTAGAGCCGCATGTCATCAGCATACTGTTGCCAATGCACTCCAAAACTCCAGATTCCCCCACTCAGTGGTTTCATGTAGATGTTGAATAGCATGGGGGATAAAACCGACTCCTGTAGAACCCCATACTGGAGAATCCAGAGGGCTGAGCCATAAATACCACCTTCCGGAGCCAGCCATCCTAGTAGGAGTGAAACCACTGCAATGCAATACCTCTTACTCCAAGGTCAGACATTCTCCTCAAAAGGATACCATGGTCAATAGTATTGAAAGCCATCAAGAAGAATCAACAGGGTCACACTCCCCCTGTCTCTCTCCTAACATAGGCCATCACACAGGGTGACCAAGGCTGTTTCCATGGGGAAATCCAGCCTGATCCCCAACTGAAATGGATCCAAACAGACAGTCTTATCTAAGAGCATATGGAGCTGGTTGCCAGCCATCCACTCAAGGACTTTGCCCACGAAAGGATCTCAAGGACCTGGAGCTGACACCGTGTGTGTGTATGCACTCACTCACACAAACAGTCCTGTAGTGCTTTATGAAATAACAGTTGCCCGTTGATAAGCTTAACTAGCTCAAATATATAATTCAGCAAGCAGTAGATAGCTAAGCTGGCAACGTTATTATTCCTAACAATGCACAGGGATGGCTTCATGCAGAAGAATGGCAAAACGCTGCTCTATTTCAATTCTAGCTCATCCACATTCAGAATGCTCTGTTCAGCGAGTGACCTCATGCTCTCTGTAGAGGCTGCCTTCCTCTGTTACAGGCTCATCCTATGTAAACACAGCAGCGCTGATTGCCTTGTTCTGATGTCGTGCTGGCCTTCGCAAACTTGGATGCAGCATCTGTGCTTTTGATGATTATCCATCGAAAGGCGGGCAAAATACAACACAGTTGTAAAAAAATAACACCAGCATCAAAACCACCAGCATGCTTTGCTGCTTATTGGAGTGAAGAATCTCTCTTTGGATGAGGAGCATCCTTAATTAATCAGCATCATGACTTTTTTATGATTTGGAGTGGGGCAGAGCCATACGCATGCTTTCCCTCCCTCAGGAATATGTGCATTTAACTACATTGTCTTGGGAAGAATAGTTTTATGTGAACTTGTCATAGAAGGATAGTAGTATGCAGTTAGGTAAGCAGAGATGAGCTAAGCCTTGCAAAGCTTCTTACCTTGTATTAGAGAAGCTATAAAGTGAAGAGAAGATTCATTATTCCCTCTCCACAGTTATTTCAGGAATGTCATTAGAAAGTACACTATGAACGCTGGCTTCTTACTGTGTTTTGTTCTAAACTTTCAGAAGACGATTGTAGGTATAAAAAGCTAAAACATCCGCAGATGCATATCACAGTGCAAATTCATAGAAACATGAGTAATGAGATAAATTTTCTGTGCACAAAGAACACAATGCAACAAGGCTGCAGTTAACAAAGGGATTGGATCATTCTAAGAACTACTTGTCCTTCTGTGATCCAAGATTCCATGGTCTGTGGGAAATGATCAGGTAATAAATTCATGTTTATAAAAGGCAGTTAGTTCAGGTGTGGCTGTGCTATAAATGAGAGCTGTCCCAGCTAATGCAAGTTGTTAGAAACCGGATTTTATCTTTTCTGTTATCCCTTAGGGCTTGTTTGCACGTGGAGATTTTTTTTGTTTTGTTTTTTGATTAAAAAATGCTTTACTTAAAACTGGGGCAGTTTTGTTGTTTTAGTTAGAACAAGTGAATACAAATGCTGAATACTGTTTTCCTAGAGGCAAAGTTTGAGTGTTAATAAATGCAGACCCGGTTCACACAAAATGACAATCCAGAATAAGGGTTGAGTATGGGTTGTTAAATTCTGGGTTGTCTCTGTGTGCGAACCAGGAACTATGAGTTGTAAACAATGAACAACCCAGGAGGAGAACTCATGGTTTGTCACTGGGTTGTGAACTGCGGGTTGTTTTAACTATGGGTTGTTGTTACATGCAAACCCAGAACCATGGATTGTTCATGGGTTGTTTTCCAGGCTAGAGAGGTGGCAGACAAGAGTGGTAAAAAAACCAAAAACCCAGCCACCGTACATGGCAGTATTATAGCATCACAAAAGTGTTTAGGATACAGGCAAGGAGCAGGTGAATGAAGAGGGAATTAAACAACTCAGTAATTGAAAAAACAACCTGTGTTTTTTGTAATCATCTGGCAGACAAATCATAGGTAAACTCAGACTTGTTGTTGTTACATGCGAACCAGGTCACAGTATTCTTGCAATAGTATTTCTACTTTTTTAAAAAAGCATGAAAACTAATCAGCCCTCTAACACCTGTTAATTATGCAATAAACTCTTTGGGAAGGTCATGTCTGTGTGTGTACAGCCATTCCTGTGATTTGACTGCAGACAAAAAGCACTAGGTAATGCCTTGTTGCTAGGTACACCTACTGGAGTAATGGAGAAGAAATCATGTGTAGGGAATATGCTTCAGATATGTCCACAGCTTGTGCATCTCTCCTGCACAAGCTCCATTTTTGACATTGCAATAAAAGCACAAAAAACGGAAGCAGAAAGCACTTGCACATCCTCTTGTTGCCCAATTCTATAAGAGTTCAGAACACTCAACCTGAAAATTCTAATAATGTTCTAGTAAGTTAATTAGCCAAACATAATTGGGATATATTTTAACTGAATAGAGAATCTGACGGTCCTAAGTTGTGAGATTACTTTATAAGGAATCTCTGTATTGTGTCAGAGAGGGTAGGCAACCTGTTGCCTCCAGATGATTTGGATAGCAACAATGAGAAAAGACGAATTAGAATAATAAAAAGAGGGCCCTAGAATAATTGCATTGTCTCTGTTGTTACTATCCTTTGAACCTCTCTCAGAGGGGGCACTTGGATAGGGTCTCAGATGATGATCATTAGTACTGGGCCAAATCCCACCCCCTATTTTTGGGAACTTTCTCTTTTCCTGCAAAAGAGGCATTGTTTTGTCTGCCTCTTTTGCAGGGGGGGGGGGGGATTTAGAAAATTTCTCCTTGGGGAGGGGGAGAGGGTTTCCACATACCTTTTTTAAAGTGTAGCCAGTTGCTAAGGGGCCTTCTTCCTATTTTTTAGTTGTTGTTGTTTTAAAAAAACCAACCCATCCCTCTTCCCTTGGCATTTGGAGTAGTCCAGCAGTTCTTAGTGAATGCCTATTGGAGACCATGTGACATCATTCTCTCCAATAAACATTCTAGAAGAATTCCTGGACTCCTGAAAATGCCGGGGGTGTTTTAAAGAGAAAATAAGAAAGAAAGAAAGAAAGAAGCCCCCTCAACAACTTGCTAAACTTCAAAAAGGTACGTGGAAACCCTGTCCCCCTCCCCAAGGAGAAAATTCTGAAATTCTCACCTCTCCCAGCCTCTTTTGCCTGAGTTTTTGTTTTTCCTCCACCTCCCCCGCCCCCATGAATCGCTGAAAATGTAATGGTCGAAAGTTTTGACACTGCACTAATAATTGTGTATGAGCAGATTCATACAGAGAAAGGCGCACTGTCAGGTATTAGTAGTGGTAAGAAGATCAAATCATGAAACCCCACAACATCTCTTGCCTACGTTGGTAGGGATGGCAACAGCAACCATAGGGTTTCTGTCTGGTGAGTGTCTGGATATTGGGGAGATCCTTTGAGATCCCTGTGAATGCTGCCTTGAGTCCCATGATGGAAGGGTATAATAAATGCATGAAAAAACAAGGACTCCCTTTTTGGATTATTTTTTAAGATCGGGAAAGGGACAATCGCCTTCAAAAGAATCATTAAAATTTTGGAAGGAGGATGAATGATTATGAGAAGGTCTCGGGGGGGGTGCACGGGGGAAGTCGAGGGTGGTAGTTTGTTTTATATTATGTATTGTGTATGTTGTTTTGTTGAAATTAATAAAAATTATATAATAAAAAAAACAAAACAAGTATCCACAAGTTCTAATAGCACATATCCTGTTTCAGCCATCGCAAGAAGAATCTTCCACATAATATTTTATTGTGCAATGGGCTTGACACTGGATCTTCAACACAAAAAACACAATGAAATTTCAGTGTACTAAGATTCTGACAAGAGTAGTTGAATTGCACAGATTAAGTATCATTTGGGCAAAAGTGACCCATAGACACTGGACAGATTTGAACTAATGAACCAAGGATAAATGGATCTAGATCCCATTACGAAGCCACTGTTCAGTACTCATTAACATTTGAGTGGCAGAAGCTCAAATGATTTATTTCATGAATAGTCATGAAACTAATTATACTGAAGTGCATCTATTAGTAGCAGGTGTAGCAGACTTTTTGTTTTGCAATACAAGAAGCAGATAAGACTCATTTAAACATTGTGCTGAAGGTATGTTCTAAATATAGAGTGCCAGGCTCTGATTACTTTGAATGCAATCACTTAATGAAATGAATAATCAGAAATGTGTGTGTGATGAACAAAGCTAGCCCTTCCATGATATTGTCACATTAGTTATATTAGCATTTGCAGCATGCTACAAAGACTCGACCTCATTATCTTTACAGCATTTCTGTGGAAGGGATATATCTTCAGATGTTACATAGATGCAGGGGAAGAGAAAACACAAATCGTTACTTTTTAAATCTTACAATGTATTCAAAAAGTTTTAAAAAATGTGAAATATCAAACCATAAAGTCATAATATAAATTATTATTATTATTATTATTATTATTATTATTATTTATTAAATTTATATACCGCCCCATAGCCGAAGCTCTCTGGGTGGTTTACAAAAATTAAAAAACCTTGAACATTTAAAACCAATATACAAAATTTAAAACCATAAAAAGTGCAGAAATAAACTACCTATCAACTGTCCAGGGTTCAGTTAAACGGGAATTTCTGGGAAAGTGCCTCCATCTCCAAAGTCCTCCAACATTCATGGTGTCCATCCTTTCCGATAACCATAAGCGGGAGGCCCGCTTCGTGACAACCCCAATGCTGCCTGTCTCTCTCTTTGCGATCTTGCCTTCTCTTCTAATTCCAACTGGTCCTGAGATAGCTGTGTTGGTGCTGGTAAAAAACTGGTCAGCACCATCTTGTTGTTCTCCTTCCTCTTCTCTGGGCCCAGTGGCATTCGTGGTAGTAAATGACAGCCTCAAAAGAGCAAGACAATGAAATGCATAGGCTTTATGCATTTCAGGAGCTTACCTATCTGTCCGCAGGACAGACGTGCACGTTCCAACTTCAGCATTGTAGAGGAAGCGCAAGTTGCTCGCGCTTCCCGTTAGTGCAATGTCTGAAGCTGGGCAATATTATTGTTTGTTGTATTTGTGTACCTCCTTTGTGGGACCAACTAAGGTGCTTTGCAAAAAGTTGAGAGCATAAAAACCATTTTCAAACAAAAACATAGTAAAACATGAAAAGGAACATTAAAAACTAGAACAATGATCCCCCACCAATGTTAATGCAGATGCACTGATATTTGTTGCAGGCTTTGAGCAGACATGAATTGGGAATGTTACAGACAGGAAGCAGATGATGAGGGCGAAAACAGATATTAAATCTGTATCTAGCAGCGATGTCTTTTTTGTTTTTGGTAATCTAGGCTCAAGGGACGCAATCCAGATTTTAAAAAAACTCCTCCCCCCCCCCTCCCCACTAGACTTCAGATCCAGATCAGGAGCCTACACCTATTCTTGAGTAAAAATGGGGGAGGGCAGATTTGCTAGTTACGGATTTAAAGTAATGCGTGTTTTCACCCTGAAAAATAGACAATTCCAAGATAACAGAAGTTGGTAATGGAGCATGGCTCTCACACAGCTCTCTTTCCATTGAACTGCTTGAGCTCTGTATAGTGTTCTGACAATCATTAAAAAAAAAAGCACCTTGGCAATTTTTGCATTTGGAAGTGCTATGCTTCAGTCATAACATCAGCATGGCCCAGACAAAATTAACAACTCGTTGCATCACATGCTTTACTGCAATGTAATTAGGAACAGCCTCCGGTCTGAAGTCATAATAAAAAATGAGCCCTGCCCCTCTAGCTGTGTTTTTCAAAAGGAGAAAGTGAAAAGGGCGGGGAAGCAGTTGATTCTGCATGTATGAGAAATTGTAGATCAGTACTTGCCAGCCTGGGCACAAAGTTTGCACTTGTCAATCTGTGGTTTGTTTTTCCCAGTAAATTGAAGGAAGAAAATGGAAGTGTGAGACAGTTGGTTCATGTAGACCAGCCTGTGTGAACAGAGTGCTGGACTAGATGGACCCTCGGTCTGATCCAGTATGGCACTTCTTACTTCTTAGTGCACTCCAGATATTTTGAACAATTCCAGATCACTGGCTATGCTGGCTGGGCCCAATGGAAGTTGAAGTCCAACATTTCTGTAGGGCACCAAGTTGGAAAATGCTGACTTAGATTAATGGCTGTGGTTGGCTGCTGAGGAACAGAATCTGTTCATTTAGATGAGATAAAATGAGAAAGGAAATTGTTACACAAAGAGAAAATGATAGGGTTCCAAGTGTGGCCAACTCACTATAATAGCCACTGCAGCCTTATTCTTTAAAAGCTATGTTTTTATTTTGACATGCTATTAACTGCCCCTAAAATGTCTGAGGAATCATTACTGCAACAAACCAAGTATCTTAATATTTGGAAAACCATCAAAGTTTATTGTGATGAAATGTCTAGTGGAAGAAGATGATCATGATTGTGTGATGATCATACTTACGACATGATAGTTTAGCTATTTGAAACTTTCCAACATGTGCCAGTCACCAGAAATTAAACCAGGATGTCAATGGAAAGGGAAACCCATTTATGATTTTTTTTAAAAAAACATACTTTGTGAATCATTCTTTGCCTAATATGTGACTTGGGTAAATCAGTCCTGATGCAGGATATCTAGCCTGAAAACAAAACCACTGGATCATTATGAATGAAGTTGCTGTGTCAGTACAAACTTTCAACATCCTCTCAATCTTAAAACATACATAAGCATATGTATAACCAGGGAAATCCCTTAAACAGGACTGGCTCTTTCCTGAGAATGATGTCAAGAGAATACAAGCTGATTGAAAACTAGACACCAACACATTCCTGGCAGTTGGCCTACAGGTAATAGGAGCAGGGTTGGTGTGATTTTCAAGGAGCACAATAAACATTTGCCTCCCTTAAGAGGAAACTCAGTACTTTGGAGATATCCCTTAGCACTGCTTGAGTAGCGCTATAAAATGTGTTGCATGGTTTAAGCAGAACTGAATTGGAAAGTCATAGCTCACTGTTTAGCTTACTCAAGCATTTCGAGTCACCAAACCTGCCCTGTCTGGAATGCAATATCCTTTGAGATATGGGCATAAACATGCTACAACCTATGAAATATATGCACAGATGAGATAGGGAGAGGGGCAAAAATAGCAGGATCCCATATCATTTTAATTTTGAGAGAGATAACTATTTGTTAGTTCTGCTACTAATAAATATATTCAGCCTTGGGCTATTACTTGATTAATCATTTGACTTTGAATCAAATAACCTAATCAATTAAAGTTGCATGTGCATAAAAACAAGATTAGGTTTTAATTATTTCTTTCTTGGTTTTGCGGATGACCCTTTCCTCACCTTTTTAGTACATTGTTTATGCCTGATCTACTCCTTAAAACTTTTCTGCCTTAGATTTGAGTGCTCTCTTTTTATTGGAAGTCTCCACAACCTTTTCCAGCATACCTTCTTGACCCTTCCCAATTGCCCCACACCCACACACATTCTGGCCCAATCTGGGTTATTATTCCTATTGATCCATTTGCTTTGTGGATCAGTGTTTTGCAATTGAAATTGCAGGCATAGAGCTTTCCCCCCCCACACACACACACACATCTGCATCAGGCCCATAATGCAGGGGTGGAAGTTTAAAGCCCTCTTGCCCCCACCATGCTGGGGTAATGACCTGGATCAGGATTCCCTGCCTCATTTTTGAGTAAAAATGGGGGGGGACGACGACATATCTGTAGCGATATTTAAATCTGATGCTTTGAACACCACACTACACTGTTTCCCTATAATAGGATACAGTTCAAAGTGAGTAACTACTGAGTTGCTTGGCTAATTTGCTGAGGCAGTATTCAGAAAAGAACGTGTGTGTGTGTGTGTGTGTGTGTGTGTGTGTGTGTGTGAATCAACATGATTTCATCAACATGATTTTAACTATTGTGAAGAGGTTAGCCCTGCTAGGCAGGAAGAGTGGACTGTTTAAAAAAGAAAAGGAAAAAAAACATAACTTTTCTCATCCATTACCGTCCTATCGTATTTTGTAACCTAATAGCATCCTTGCTACAGTCTCTCGACTACACAGCCACAAAACCTTCAGTTTCCATTCTTGGGTGTGAACCACAGATCTTTCGACTATTTTTCTAAAGTGTATTAGCACTTAAATGACACCTTCGTGTTATGTGCTTTGAGTTTCATCTTTCTTTAGCTAGACAACCAGGATGGCGCAGGTTAAATCTTTCCAGCTTTGGAAACAGGAAGACTATCTTCTCCTTCCCAGGAATATAGAGTTTGGAGAGCAGGATGAAGAAGGGAGGTGCCTTGGCCTGAAGGCCATTAGACAAGAGTTTTATAAAGGTGGTTAAAATAGCTCATGTAATACATTTGTAATTACAATCTAGACATGTTATGTGAAGAACTTTGTTATATTATTCAAAGTAGTCTGTGTGAAGCTACTATACATGGCAGAGCCTTCTCAGTGGTGACACCTCCAGCTACGGATTTCCTTCCAGTGGAGATTCGGCTGTTTGCCACTCGTCATTATGGCTCCACCTAAAGCCATATTTGTTTGTACAGGCGTTTTGGCATATAGGCAAGTGTTTGATCTGCTTTAGTGAAGGCATTACTGCGTTTTATTAAGTATTTGTCGTTTTGTAGTTATGATTTTAATGGTTCAAAAAGTCCTAACTTGAGTATTATGTAGCCATCCTCCATGTTGGATGTTAATGAAATAATCACTTTGATATTGGGTTCTGTTTACAACTAAATGCAAACATGGATTTTTACATTTTATAAAACATTGGATGCATATGCAGTCTCGAGTGAAATATGTGGAAAAATTAAGTGATCATGTGATTATAAAGTCTGCAAGGACAATGTGGATTTTACTCTCTGGTCTTAAAGAAAGATGGCTCTAGCATTTCCTTTTTGCTGGATGGAGCATGCCCCTGAGTGGATTTCTGCTCAGAATGCTTTCATCAGCAAAGGATGGTATACGTTGTACTGTTTTATATGAGTTGTAAGCCATGCTGGGGTCCTTGTGCGGAATGGTGGGATATAAAGAATCATAATAATCATAAAAAGCAGGGGGGAAGCTCAGGTTGGATTCAGAATTTGCCTCCCACTGACAAAAGAACTCCTACTGTCCGTGGAAGGCTTCTGATCCAGTGAACCATTTCTGTTGTCAGACTGGGTGAGGAGGCAATTTTTATGGGTTCCTGCCTCCACTGAAACCCTATTCGCCCATAAAATCTTTTCTGGAGTGTTGGAGCTTCAGAACAGTGATGGAGGTGGCTGTGGGGGCTGCAGGGTGAGTGTTGAGTATATATTTAAACACCCTTTGCTGGTGGAAGCATTCTAAGCAGGACTGCACTCAGGGGAGTTAATTTAGCATGAGTAACGTATAAAGCAAAAGCTGAGCATAAGTATATTCAAATTCATGAGAGGGGTGAATGTATAGGCTATGTTTATTTTCTTGGCTGAAGACAATGCATTTGGGCAATCTGCCTTTACCCGCCAAAGCCCCTCAAACAGAAAGCCGAGACATTACATGCAATTCAGTTTTACTTGTACAAAAGTATAGGAAACTAGCAGGAAATTAGCTATCAAGCCATGTTCATGGTGTTAAGTGCTGGTTTATAAGGCCCTAAACAGCTCAGGACCAAGTTATCTGAGAGACTGCCTTTTCCCATATAGGCTGCCCCAGTCTCTACATTCTGAGGGGGAGGCTTTGTTTATCATACTGCACCCTACTGATGTTCATTTAGCCATGGTATGGAAAAGGGCTTTCTCTATTGTGGCATCCACCATAAGGAATTATCTCCCCACAGGCTCCTACTGAGGAGTGTTTCTGTTGACATATTCAGCCAGATTTCTTTTCCCAGGCGTTTCTGTGACCGTTAGCATTTCCAGCTGCACTGGTTATTTTAATGTTATATTTTATTGTTTTGTTCCTGTTTTGTTGATTGGTTTTATGGCATTTTGTCATGATTTTATCTTGTGAACCACTCTGGGATTTTTTTTTAATGAAAAGCTGTATAGACATTTTCGGAAATAAATTAAGAAATAATGTTCACCACTTTTACAAACTACCATGACGTGTAAGCATATGTTGACTGTTGTGATTCCAAGCCCTCCCACTGAGATGCGAGACAATAAAAAGGTCTGCCATGCAATCCACAAAGCTTTATTTAACCCTAACTCTTCACACCTGATAGGAGTGTGAATGCTGGGAACTATCCTCTAAGCTTAATTAGCCTAACAAAGCTAGGCAGTTGCCTTTCAACTAAAACTGGACAGTTTCCCCACAGTCCAACAGGCAGTTTGCCTCAGGAAGGGTCTTTTTGGAGAAGCCTCTGGTGAGTGGCTACCCTTAGGGACAGCCTCCCACCTCCCCGCAACTCCACCTCCTTGATCCTGCGGCAGACTCTTGGATTTGTCAACTCCGATGTTCCTTTCTCCACTGACAGAGGCTGAGTTCCTAGGGGTGGGGGGAGAATGGTCTCTGAGCCTTCAGCATCCTGAACGATAAGCTCTTGGGAAGATTCATCCTCGACTCCTGAAGAGTCTTGGATAATCCCCCCCCCCACTCCCTATCTTGTCTGATATACTTCTGGTCCTGCATCTTCTTCTTTAGATTATGAGCCTGATTCAGCACCCAAAACCCCTTCCCCCACACTAGGGAAAACAGGCCTGATCTTGTGTGTATAGGGATAATCCTGGAGAATTCTCCTCACTTCTTCATGCCTGGTAAATATTCTTTTCATAAGGCCTATATTCTAGGTAAGATGCCCCCTCATTTACAGTCCCACATACAACTGAGAGCCCTGTGCAGGGAACATTGTATCTGTGAACAATGGGGTGGGGGAGAGGGTTAAAGCTCCCATCTTAGTATGTGTTGTCCCAACCCGAATTGGGGACACACTTACTCCAGAATTTTTAAAAAAGAAAGAAAAGATAATTCTCAGCAATATGCTATGCAATTAATGTAAAATTTGTCCTTCAGACTTTCTTAGCCAGCATGGGAAGGTTGGGGGTGAGTGTGGGGACAGTGTGCACATTCTGTGTTTCTTTCATGCTTTCATTTTTTTAATGCCTGTTCAGGGCAGCAACTACACATTTCTGTTCCCAAGAGGTATTCCGTCACCTGTTAGAACGTAGTCTGTCATTTCCCCAAACGCTGCCAACAATAAAAATGCTTAAATGAAAGTACTGTCCAGAATTAGCTTTACTTTACCCCCATCTTTTTGAGGGTGGTTGCAGCCTAGGCTTTTGTTGTGCAATTGCCCTGAATTTTATGGGGGAGTGGGGGCAGATGTCATCTTAAATTTGCAGCCCTCCTGTATTTTCCTACTGCTTCTTTCATCTTTTTTCTTATGAGAATAAAATCCATTAAGGAAAAAATGGAATAGCTGCATGACAACTTTTGATTGTTAGCGAAAAGAGCCCTTCATCTGGAATCACCCTGAGCGTGAGATAATACATGCTATAGACTTCAGCAACAGTTACTCTAAAGTTTTATTTTGATAGAATCTTGTGTACCATGTTTCCATGTAATATTCAGGCATTGTTCATGTAATAATCTGTCAAAATCTTTGGTTTCGGCTGTCATATAACTTGGCGGATCCTTGTCAGCTACAATAACCATTTATAAATCTTCAAAACTAGTAATTAGAGATGGTATTGGAGAAACAGTCAAGGTGTTCACATTTTGTCATTAGTTTTGAAACCAAGCTAATTATTTTAGTCTCGTGTAAAACGTTTTGCAGCTGTAAGCTATATAAAATGTATGTCCCTGAAGCTTATTTCCTGATTTATTGTATCATGTGTGTGTTTAAAATACTTTTAGCTCCCCAAGGTACAATTTACATAAACATTTTCCTGTTTCAGTCAGAGAATGATACACTAATGTGGCTAGCAAAGAAGGATATGGCCCTAGTGCCACATCAGGTGGTACATAATCACGCACAGATTTCCCTTGCTAGCACTAGCAAGGGAAACCTGAGGCAGTTCGGCCATGATTGTTTAGGTGAAAGCGATGCAATAGGGTCTGGTGGGCTGCCAGAAATGGCTTGGTGGGCTGCATGTTTTCCACCCCTGGCAATTATTTTACTTCATCAAGTAGCTAGTCAACAAGTATATTTGCATCAGCTACTGCCAGGAAATAATTTGCCTGTTGTATGAAGAAGGGAGAAAATGAGAGGAGGGGAAATCCCCTCTACAAATGATACAGCTGTGGGAAGGAGGGAGGGGATGTAATGAAAAACAATGTCTTTCATAGCCTCAAGCTGCAAATAAAGAGATCCTTCCCAGTATATATGTATGCATTTATTTAATAAGTTCTGCCCTGCCCTTCAGTATTAAGAACATAGAAGAGCAATGCTGGATCAGACCAAAAGTCCATCTAGTCAAGCATTCTGTTCACCCAATGGCCAACAAACCCGCAAGTAGGACATGAGTGAAACAACACCCTCCTGCCTATGTTCCCCACCATCAATTGGTATAAAGAGGCATACTGCCTCTGATACTGAGGGTGACATATAACTATCAGGACTAGTAACACCTTTTAAAGCCATCCAAATTGGTGGCCATCACTACATCTTTTGGTATTGAATTCCATAGTTCAACTCTGCACTGTGTGAAGAAGTACTTCCTTTTATCTGACGTGAATCTCCCACCAATCAGCGTCATGAGATGACCCTGGGTTCTAGTATTATGAGAATTTGCAGGGGGGGGGCAGCCTGTATGAGTGGAAATGGCTTTCTACTCATACAAGGAACCTTTGGTTCCACCCACTTACTTTGACAGCAGTATTTTTTGCTAATGGTTGAACTTTTCGATATCATCTTCTTTTCTGTCTAGCTGTCTATCTCTGTCTATAGCTGTCTATTAACTGAAGAGGGCTTTATTGTAACTGTGGAGGGAACAGAGGATGCATGCTTGAGCCCCACCTCTCCATTCCTGACCTACATTGATAGGAGAAGGGCCTTAACAGAACAGCCTAAAAACACCATTACACAATTGCTACTTCAATATTAGAATGATCAGAGGTATATATTGGTGTGACTCCTAAGGTGCTCTTCATTTGTGCATGGAGGGGGCAGTGTCTACTAGAGATGTTGGAGGAATGTGATTTGGTGGTGGAGCTTGCTGAGTTTTTGCCACCTCGGCCCTTTTTGTGTGTGTGCAAATCACAATTTGTGCAAATACGCACTTGCACAAAATTGTGGGTGGGAATATTTATGGAAATTGTAATTTCTTGCAAATTGCAATTAAATAGCACTATTTGTGCACAAATATATTTTATTTATTTTATTACATTTGTATACCGCCCCATAGCCGAAGCTCTCTGGGCGGTTTACATAAGATTAAAACAATTAAAAACAATATACAAAAATTAAAACAGCAAAAACATACAATATACGCATAATATACACATATATTTAAAACCCCTGTAATAACTTTAAAACGCTATAAACCTATAAACAAAATAAACCCAGGCTCATCAGATATTGCTAAATGCCTGAGAGAAGAGGAAAGTCTTGACCTAGTGCCAAAAAGATAACAATGTTGGCGCCAGGTGGGTCTCGTCAGGAAGATTGTTCCACAATTGGGGGGCTACCACAGAGAAGGCCCTCTCCCTTGTTGCCGACCTCCGAAGTTCTTTACACCTGCAGTAACCCCTGGCAACCCCTCCCACCACTGCCCTCTCCTGTTAGAAAGGTCAGCAGGGGGCATTTTCATGGATGCTTGGAGAAGACACTCCTGGCTCACCTCGCTTCCCAGTGCCCAAGTGGGCAAGCCCCTACCGGGAGAGCCCCTACCAGGAGAGGCTGGTGGCAGGCTTCCTTGGGCACTGCTTGGGTAGGGGCACTGGGCTCACAGATAATGGCCTTGGTAATAATTGATTTATTTAACTTAGTTATTTATATCCCACTTTTCCACCAAAAAATTGCACTCGAGGTGGCTAACAATAAAATCCGGATTAAAAATAGAACATTTATAAAAGCATAACATTAAAAAAAATCATTAAAATACAGTTAAAAGCACATCAATAAAAGAAATAAGTATCACCGGCCAATTAAAAAAACAAAACTTTCCAGCAACAGACCAGTTTATATGCCAAAGTAACAGTAGGTTGGATAGTCTTGTTTCCACTGTGTTATCATTGTGATTCACAATGCAAGATATTTTGTAGTGTTTGTTGATTTTTTGGGTAACATCTGATCTAGGCTGACCATATGAAAAGGAGGACAGGGCTCATGTAACTTTAACAGTTGTAGAGAAAAGGGAAATTCAGCCAGAGTCATTTGAATGCAATTAGTTCCTGGTGAAATTCCCTCTTCATCACAGCAATTAAAGTTGCAGGCACTATACTAGAGTGACCATATACAAAAGAAGGCAGGGCCCTTGCAACTTTAACAGTTATGATGAAGAGGGAATTTCACCAGGAGCTAACTGCATACAAATGACACTGGCTGAAATTCCCTTTTCTCAACAACTGTTAAAGTTACAGGAGCCCTGTCCTCCTTTTCATATGGTCAGCCTAATCTGATCATGAAGCCTGTTGCTTTCATTCCCAGCACCCTGCCCCTACCCCCCCCCACCTCCATCATGGATGTCTTAGATCCAAAGTCCCTTCTGAAATGCACCCCCAGGTTTCCTGGCCATTTTTTTAAAAAACTGATCTCCAAATAGCATCCAAAGTAGCTGCCAACACAGAAATTTAAACAATCCAAACAAGAGCAATACAAAAATAAATAAATCAGAAAGAAGATGAAATAGAATAATGGAACAGATATGCTTCTGAAAAAAGTATTCATTATTTTCAGTTCTCGAATTCATCCAAGGTGTAGTGCAGGTTGCATTAGTTATGGTGGCTATTGTAGAAGTTTAAACTGCTATGGAATTGTGGGTCTTATTCTTCTGTGGATATAAAATGCTATCAGGCTTTTCTTTTTTTAAAAAAAATCTAATCTTGGTGAAAGTCTCTTATGTGAGGAGGAAAGGAGCAAAATATTAGTTCTGCCTTTGATTCCTTCATTGCTCTTTTTACATAGCTCTTTCCCACTGCTTCTTTGAAAGTTATGCCTTATCCATTCTACTTAGGGTTTTCATTTCAAGGCTCATTTTGCAACCATTTCCATCTTATTTCCACAGTGTGCAGTCATTTCCATTTCCTTTCTTTAGCCCAGGTCTGCCCAATTTGGGTGACCAAGCCATGTATTCTGGCCTGGCGGGTTTTGACAACCCCTGAGTTTTAAAACAGGATTTTTGATCAAGCTTTCGTTAGGTCATAATACATATCAATGCTGAGAGTATATTCAGCTTGGCCAGTCAGTCACAAATTGTATAGTCTTGTTCTGTGCTACTCCTCTTTGGCTGCCTCTACAAGAGAGGTTTAAAGCTCTTTCAAGGCGCTTAAAAAAATTTACCTCTACAAGAACGGAGCGCAAATCGGGCGTAGAGGCGCGTTATCTCTCCGATTATGCGCATTATCGAATGCGCGTTAAATCGCGAGTTTTATTTTGCTCCGGCCGTTAAAGCGCATTTTGACTATGTGAACAAGCGCTTATGCGCATTAACTACTTGTAAAGTGCATTTTGGTCATCCGTTAATGCGCTTCGTCGCCTCTCGCTGCCTCTCGTGCAGAGGGATTAGGTGTAAATGCGCTTCAGCGATTATGCGCATAATCGCCTAACCGGGCGCAAAAGCGAATCCTTGTAGAGGGGACCTTTGTTATCCGTCTTTGTTATTTGATATCGGAGATTAGCTGTAGGAGATCCTATTCCTGAGAACTGCTACCAGTCCAAAGCCGAACATATCTTTCCCCATGAAGGAATCCCTACCTTTCTGATGAACACAAAAGATTGCACTGGGAGCTTGTGAATTCCTAATTTTATGATCCTCATCAACTCCCATCATCCTGCCAGAGCAATAGGCCACGGTCAAATATCCTTGATTTGCCTTGGAAACTGATGAATATAAGGCTGTGTGTCTATAAAATATGTTATGTTTCATAGCTAATTCCTAGCTGAGGTGTAGGTTAACGTAGTTCCCTGTTGTATTGAAAGTCATTGCATTTATGGAATTGCAGCTTTTGTCATGTTCAGAGATCCAGCGGGCAACATAGCTTGCATTTACTGAAGTGACATTGCAGTGGTAAATGAGGCAGAAATTTCAACTAAAAATGTATGGCTTCTGACGCAGATGCCAAGAAAAGGAAAGGAAATGTTAGATTGTTACAGCATCTGTTCATTTGGGTTTTGCCCTGAAAAATAATGCAACATTCAGTAGCAACCAGTACTGGCCAGGTGAATTTGGGAATTGGGGCTGCATTTAATTCAAAAACAGAACAGGATTCTCTCCCCACACCCTGTGTTGATCTAAATAAGCCTTGTCAACCTGAGGCCTAGACAGAAATGTATACATGACCTGAGATGACACAGATAACCTGACCTAGGAAGTTTGGTTTTATGGCTGAGCAAAGTCAGTGAATGGGAAGGAAACTCACATTATAACTTCATGCCTTTTAATCATGTCTAGTAATTTTTTTATTTGTTTTTTGTTGTATTCTAAAATGCTGAAGAGGTGACATTGACCCAATTCACACATCACAACAACCCAGGATTGTTGTGCAGGAAGCACGAGCGAGCAACCATGCCAGTTCTCACCACTTGATCGCTCCGACTACAGATGGGTGGAGCTAAAAAGCCCATCCCTGGGTTGTTATCTATGACATCCAACTTCATAATTATGGGCTGTTGGAGAAGAGACAACCCAGAGTTTGAACCCCTGGTTTGCTGTTGGATTCTAACAGTAGTCTGTCTCTCCCCCAACAACCCACAATTCTGGGTTCAGTTGCCATGGATAATAACCCATTGACAGAATGTCTAAACAAAGCCTGGGTAGCCATGACATACAAACTGAGTCTTTCCCTTAAACCAGCCTTCCCCAACCCAGTGTATTCCAGATCTGTTTGCCTACAATTCTCATAGCTATTAGCTATGCTGGCCGCAAGTGATGGAAGTCCAACCCATCTGGAGGGCAGCAGGTTGGAAAAGGCTGCTTTACTGAGTCAGATAGCTTATTTTGGTCATAGACCAACACAAGCTTTACATGTACTATTCGAAAAGTGTTGTAGTACAGTGGCTATCACTGTGAATTGGGATGCCTTCAAATGAAATCTTACCTCAGCCATAACCCCACTGGCCTAGCATCTCTCAGTTTAACCTCATTTGCAGCATGTAGATAATACGGGCCTAACTTGTATGTGAAACAATATATAAATCCCAATGAATGACAATATTCTTCATATAGGACACACATTCCCATACTTTCTAAAGGCGATATCTCCTCAACAAAGCAAATATGAGAGCATTTGTAGCCTTCCCACACACAAAGCCATTGAGTACTTTGAACATTACAACACACTGGCTGTGATTTGCATTATATTTACAGGTATTCTAATTTTTGAGTTACTTGCAAGAACTGTCTTCAGCTTTTTAAAGTGACATGGGAAGCTCATACATCAAAATAGAAAATGAGGTTTTGTCTGGAGCCATTAGATTGAATGCTGGTACACTGATCTTTTACTTGCTTTTCTGGTTGTCAGTTTGTTTCTGGGCTTGATTCAAGGTGCCATTTTTAACCTTTAAAAGCCTAAACAACCTGGGATTAGAGTATCTCAAGAATTGCCTCCACCCATATCAGCTCACCTGAGAACTTTGTATCACTTCTAAGACCCTTCATCAGGTCCTCGTATTGTCGAAAGTACAGCAGAAGGGCATTGGACAGAGGTTTCTCTGGCTGTGTCATCCAGGATTCGCAAAACAAGTACACCAAGCCCCATTACTGCTTGCTTTTTTACAAACTTTGAGGACAATTTTATTTCAACAATGGGATATTGCTTTCCTTAGGGATTTTACTGCTGCTTTTAAACTTTCAGTGTAAACTTTTCAAAATCATTCTGAGAATAATTCAATAATAACAATAATAATAATAATAATAATAATAATAATAATATCTCTTCCCCACCTCTCTGTTTGGATCGAGGCGGGGAACAACAGTAAATATAAAATATGATAAAATACGTAAAACTGATTAAAAGCATGGTACACATCATTAAAATAGCAATCATTTTAGTTGTTGTTTCATTGTTTATGTAACCTAGATTATATTTTAAATGCCAGAAATAAATACATGAAAAGAATGGCTTGGAACCTAAGTCGGTCCATTGTTCATATATGGGAGGGGATTATTTCTGCCAACCCCTCCTTCATTTTCAGCCTCCAGCACAATATTCCACAACAATCAAAGAGTCCTCCAACTTCCAGGAGTAGATTTTCAGTGGGTGCAGGGGGCTAGAGAGAAAGAGAGCACCGTTCCAGAAGGAAAGTAAGGATCCGAGCCATTATTTTTAAAGAACATCTAGAGTAAAAAGAAGAAAGCCAAAATTTTATGATTCGCAGTGTGGTCATGACCTATGAGCCTTGAGCCAGTTCTTTGATAGCAGGAATGAAAGACCAAGCGGTGTCTCTGAACTCATCCCTATCCTATTCTTTCCATCCAGAGAGATGAACAGAACACTTAATGCAATATTCGTGTTTTGGGCACTCCAGCAAATTTAATAGTGATCTGCTAGAGGGTTGCCTCAAGGTTGTGCATATCTGTCTGCACTATTAAACACACACTTTGCTTTAGCATGTTGAGAAATGCATTAATGACAGCACTTACCCATGTGAGTGATTACATTGCCCGTGTTCTAAATATAAACACCAAAGAACATTCAGCAGGATTGGAAATAATTTATTCCATAATGTCATAGCCTATTATGCTATTTAAATATCTTGCCAGTGAAGCAAGGAATCCATTTTACTGATCTCCGAGCAATAACTTCTTACACAGATAATGAAGATAGGCAGATGATGTAGGTAATTTGTGACCTTTAAAAGTCAGAAAAAGGAGCTAATTAAAAAGTTGAGAAGCGACCTATATATACATATCTATTTCTTGACCTACTTTAGGAAGCTTAAACACAATAATAAGTCAGGAATAATTTGGGTACCATTTTTTAAAAAAACAAGTGCATTTTGCTTATAATGGGATCTCAAGTTTATCCAGTCTGTTAGTTTGTCCTGAAGTATGTTCTATTGAATTCAATGGGGACAGGGGGGAAAGTTTGAGAACAGTTTTGTATTCAATATAAGGTCACAACAGAAGTGAGGATCCAAAGCACTATCAATGGCTACTAGTCCTGATGGCTATGTGCTACCTCCAGTATCGGAGGGAGATGCTGGGGAACATGGGTAGGAGGGTGCTTGTGTGTCCCTGGTTAATAGCTGGTTGGCCACTGTGTGAACAGTGTGCTAGACTATATTACCTTTCAGTAATTAACTTTGACCATTGTCCATAGAGAGTGCCACATGCTGATTGGTTACAAACAAATTTGTGTGTTTTCTATTGGCCCCTGGGGGGATATTATTATTATTATTATTATTATTATTATTATTATTTATTCCATTTATATACTGCCCCATAGCCAAAGCTCTCTGGGCGGCTTACAAAAATTAAAAACATTGAACTTTAAAAAAAAACACCAATATACAAAATTTAAAACCATAAAAAGCATAAAAACAGGTTATAAATACAATATCATTTAAAAACAACTATTCTGGGTCAAACCAACAACAACAAAACCCTCAACATACACTGTTAAATGTGGGCATTGGCTAAATACCACTCAGCATCCTGGTATCTGCCTGTCCCTTTTTTTCCTAGAAGGTTTTCTCATGGGGCTGAGAGAAAGCAGACCTATTAAGAGACAACTGTATGGGAGGGACTTGTTGTTTGACTGCAGCCCAAAGAGACAGGAGGCAGCCTGACTAATCGGATTCCATCCTGTCTTGTCCTGTCCCATTCCATTCCATTCCACTCCACCTCATCCCCAAACCAGTGGCTGAGTTTGAACTGCAAATTAGATCCTGTCTCAGGCAGCCTACCTGGACTTCTAAAAACTTGCTTCCCCAGCCCTCTGTTCTTACACCTGTACAGCCGGTTTCCAGTCAGGGCAGGCCTCAAGGGTAGGCATGGTTGGGCAACTGCCAAGGGCCTATACCCTAGTAGGGGCCCACTGGCACGACCTCCCTGGAGTTGCTCCTCCTCTTCACCATTGCAACCTGCTTGTTCCACTGCTTCTCACTCTGGCCCAGACAACAGTAGTGGAGCAAATGAAGAACAGTAAATGCCACTGCCTACTTGCTCTTGGCCTGGCAAGCGAGCAAGTGGTAGCAATGATGGGGAAGAAGAGGAGCTGGTGACAATGGTAGTAAGAAGGCAGACTCATTGAGGGTGTCTTGCCTAAAGGCTCTCAGAAACCTGGAGCCGGCACTGTCCCCAGCCTGTACCTAGGGGAAGGGCATATCAGCTTGCATGGATTTTTTCTTTCCATGAGGAGGGAGAGGAAGAGAAGAACCGTCTGAGGTTATTTATCAAGGTTAGGGAAATGGTATGGGACTCTTGAGTGTGACATATGTATGAGGAGTTACGTATATCCTACTAACACCTCCGTTTCAGGCAACAGTAAGCCTGGTTGCAGTTCCTCAGAGATGATTATCAAGGCATTAGCATTACAGCCTTCATTTCTAGTGGGTTTGTTTTGTGAGGTGGTTATGTCAGTAAACCTCTGAGCATTGGCCCTTAAGCCTGTCAGGTTGCAACACTGACTGACATTCTATTCTTCACTCTTCCCAAAAGAAAAAGAGGGAGGAAAACACATGGGATATGTTTTCCCTTATCCCAAATAAATGATGACCACTTGCGATTTATTCAGTGATGAGAGGAACTCGTAACACGGTAAGCGATTATTGTTTCACATTTTCAAGACTGAGCCATGATGCTGAAAATGCAGTCACATGCTAAGCGCTGGTCAGTCCTGGATTAAATGAGGGGTGGGCAGAAGGTAGATCTGGACTTCAACTCCCAGAAGCCCTTACCTGGATGGGAAATAGTCAGGACTGCTGGGACTTAAATTCAAAACAACTGGAGATCTACTTTCTGCCCACCTCTGGCCCAAATAATTAAGATCAAACTGGAAAAGACAGTGAGCCTATCTACACTACTGCTTTAAAATGGTTTTAAACGGTTTATAACAGTTTTGAGAATAGTTTTGAGAACACACTCCAAATACAGTTTTCAAAACGTTTTCAAATTGTTTTATCCTGCGTGTGTAGATAGGCTCAGTGTTTTCCCTCAGTACAGAGGAAAAGGAATTAGGAACTTGTTAGTCCCCCCATCCCAATGGAAGGAAATTGGTTGGGGCATTATTTTGATTGGGAGAACTGTCCAGGCAAGAGGAGGCAATTAAGCATTTCCTGTGACTGTATTTCAGTTTGGAAGAACTGGAAGAAAAAGGAAAAACTCCACCAGAAAACTAATCTCACATCTCCCGGCATTAAGTTTGTTTGGCCTTTTGTTCTTTCAGTTTTAGGTAAAGAAGTTGTTTGGGTTTTGAATGGTTGAATGGGAATTTGCAGGGTCACTGCATGCCACCAGAAGCATGATGTTTTAAAAGCTTTGATTATATTTGTTCTTATGGTTATGGCCAATGAATGAATGCCTATGTGTTCCTCTTATATATAAAAAAAAAAAATTGTGAATACAAGAGCCTAGGCCATATGGTATAGGTTAATTTCTGAATGTGAGGTGCTGGGCTTCAACTTTTTCTGAAAGGCATGCTTACATCCCCTCATATGGAAGCATTCCCTCTTACCATGGAATAGGTAACAAATAGCTGTTGTTTCTCACTAGGGAGGCTGTGGCATTATGCACATGTTCAAAGGCACTCTCTCCTTTGTAAGTACCATCCAAGTCCTGGTGTGGGGAAAGGAGGGGAGTTTTTAAAATACAGCCTCAGCAATTCAAAAAGACACCAGAGACCACTGGATCCAATTAACATTCTGAATAACTAGAATATGAGTGTTTAGACTGCAAACCTCTCCTCCTGCAGGGCAGAAGCTGGGGTTAGTTTCTGTCTTGCATTATATATAATGTTTTGAAAACGTGCAATTGGAACTTCTGAGCTATATACCTTTGCAAGCTGCAATACCTTCTGCCTCTAGTTAAGATCTAGTTAAGGTCACAGCAACCTATGAATATATCTTCATTCTTGTATTTTAATCACAATGGATTTCCTTCTAGGTTACTCCAAATACTTACTCCCAAGTACATAAATTATATTAATTTGTTTTTGTTTTGTATTTTTCTGTGTTACCTGGTATTCGGCTACCTATGAAGTTCTGCTGTTTTAGCCTGGCTATGGGAACAAGTCATAGCATTTTCAGTAGTATCAGGAAGGAATCAGAATACCCAGAGTGGAACTCAGAGTGCTGCTCAAAATCCTCATGGACTGTTTGTTGACTGATTATTATATTTTCCAGACAGAGTAGCATTCTCCAACCAGGTGCCCTCCAGATGTGCCATGGTTGTTGGGGTTGATGGACATTGTAGTTCAACATATCTGGAGGGCACCAGGTTGGAGAAGGCTGAGACAGAGATTGATCTGAATAAGTACACACTGTAGCTTGGTGAGGTATGATCCCTTTTTTAATACGTTCTGATACAATGCATTTCTAACACAATACAGTCTGGATTGCAACACTAAGCACAACCCTGCCTCTATGATATCAAACATTTATAACGCTACATTCTGTATAACAGATGACTTCTGCTTACAATCATTTATTTATTTATTTATTTATTTATTTATAACATTTATATACCGCCTAATAGCCAAAGCACTCTAGGCGGTTCATAACAATTAAAACCACAAAATGCAGCATAAAATACAATATAAAATTTAAACATTTAAAACTACTATCAAAATAAAACCTAGCAACAATGCAGAGATATAAAATACAATAATTTAAAAAACAGAATTAAAACATTAAAATGCCTGGGAAAATAGAAAGGTCTTCACCGGACACCGGAAAGAGCACAATGCAGGAGCCAGGCGAAGCTGTCTGGAAAATTCATTCCATAACCAGGGTGCCACAGCAGAAAAGGCTCTCTTCTTGGTAGCCACCCACCTCACTTTCTTTGGCAGTGGCTCTTGGAGAAAGACCACTGAAGCATGATATCATGCTACTAGAAGAAACCAGAAGCAAATAAATGTGCTTTGCACTTGGTGGCCACGTAATATCAATAAATATAATAATAAAATCTCAGTCTGTCTTGGAAGAAAGTCATAGTGCAGGCTAGCTACATAGTTGAGAGGCTCTAAAAGTCCGTGCAGAGATTCCACCCACCTACCCCCATATTTCCATCAAACATGTACACCTAACATGTACACTGCTTGTGCATTGGTGAATAGATTTATCTAAACTTATCAGGCTCTGCATGATGACTACAAGTCTTTAGTGGAAAATAATTCACAGAATAGATTTGGACAACATATGGTTCGTTAGTTACATGCAGCTCCCAAGGCACACTTGTACAGCCTGTGTAATTTGTATCAGTTTTTTAAAAAATCTCATCTGTAATTAAAATAAGCAGATTTATCTATGTGTGATCTTTCAAGTCATGATACATTTCCAGCCAGGAGTGAATAAATTGGCCTACTTGAGACATAACAATCTCAGCCCAATAAAACATGTTTTATCAGACAGAGAATGAACATTGTGCATGCTCCTTCCTTCCTTCTCTTGCATGTCTTAATTCAAGAGTTCCTCTGTTTGGTAAACCACAATTTCTCATTAAGTACAAACAGGGTATCTATGGTTAACTCTCTGGCTACAAACTAGGATTGCAAACCAGTTTGAAAGCCTGGATTATAACTGGAATTTATCAAACATGCTATTACATCTGGACTTACCACAAGATGTAGCAATGGCCACAATTTTGGATGACTTTAAAACACGATTGGACAGATTCAAGGAGGAGAAGGCTATCAATGGCTACTAGTCCTAATGACTATATGCTGCCTCCAATATCAGAGGCAGTATGCCTATGTACCAGTTACTAGGGAACATGAGCAAGAGGGTGTTGTTGTGCTCATGTCCTGCTTGTGGGTTTCCTGTGGGCAGCTGGCTGTGAATAGAATGCTGGACTAAATGGAACTTGGTTGGATCCAGCATGGCTCTTCTTATGTTCTTATCTACCTGGGCCATGGTTTATGGTGTGATCTACAGCAGGGATATATGCAAAACTGGTTTCATGGAATAGATAGATAGATGATTAGATAGATAGATAGATAGATAGATAGATAGATAGATAGATAGATAGATATAGAGTGTATCAGCCCCAAGTGAATGTAAATAGTTGCAAATTGAATACATTTCTGTGACTAAACATCTCTCTCTCTCTCTCTCTCTCTCTCTGGGAAACTTGATGCATACTGCTAAAAATCTGACTGCATGTCATTTAGTAATTGTAGTTTTGTTTTCTTTTACAGGAAAAAGTCTTTCCTGTTTTCTGCTCTATATGCTGCCTTTATATTTGGTGGTCGACATCTAATGAACAAACGAGCAAAATTTGAATTGCGGAAACCACTAGTGCTCTGGTCTCTAAGCCTTGCACTCTTCAGGTAAGCTGTCTTTAAAATGAACTGATCTTAATTTGTTTTATTTAGTCATGGGTTTAGGTAAGATCAATATGATTGAAAATGTCATTTTGTCATTATTCTTTAAGGACTTCTTGTCCTCCATTTCCCACTGCTTTTTCCACCATATTGCAAGCATTGAACTTAATATGGCAATGTTCAACATTCAGTTGGTACCTACAGTTAGCAGGAGTTATGCTTACAAAAGTGCAATTGAAATGGATGAGAGATGTGCAGACATGTTTCCCTCATAGTGAAAGCACCCCCATGTGGCAAGATTTCAATCCTGAAAAAGCATGTTTTCTGCACCAAACTAAGGACAGATATACACCAAACAGGATATAACACTATGAAAGCAGTTTGAAAATGGTATATGGAATGTGTCATAGGCCCCAACAGTTGTCAATGAACTTCAATACTGTTATAACCGCCCAGAGAGCTTCGGCTATGGGGTGGTATAAAAATGCAATAAATAAATAAATAATAGTGTAGATCCTCCCTAATAACTACTGCAGTGAAATGTGCAGAACTGTTTTAGAAAAACAGCTTCACTCTGTCAGTTCTGACCTCAGCATGAAACTACCTTGGATAGCGCCTGGGCTCCAGAATCCCAGCAGAGCTCACTGCTATGCCTGCTCTGGGGTCTCCTTTAATGGTGGGCTGCTCTGGAGTGACACTACACTATGGGGCATTGTGGGTAATTTAAATGACAGCTCCAAGCTACCCAGCTCTGTTGAAAGTGCACTGAGGTTGCTTCTATCTGCTGTTGTTAACAAGTAAGTTCATTGAGATGAGGGGGGACTACCAGAAGACATTTCCAAAGCCGCCACCCCCCATAAAACTCAAGCTGACCCTGCATTCAATAGATCATTTTATATTTTTCCTATCTTACCAGAACACTTGTTACATTGGAGGGCTGCTTACCAATTGGCTGTTATCTGTGAGTTCTTCATATTAGGGATGTATGTTAGATCTGGGTTCTTGTTGTGTCAGGTCCAAGTCATCAATCAGCTTCTTTTGGTTACCAAGATGAAACAAGTCATTTGAGAAAAAAGATGACAGTTTATTGATAGAAAATGGATGCATAATATCTGCATGCAAAGAAAGTTCACACCTCCTTCCAGCTAATCAAGCTCTCATAGCTGGGTCTCTATCAAGAGCCCACCTTTGAAGCCGTACCTTTGATCCACAGCAGGTTCTCCAGGCTGGTCCACAACATTCCCACAGTCCACAAGGGAGGTTACCAGATCAAAAAAATGAGATCCGATTAGTCTGACAGGATTTGTTCTTGACAAATCCATGCTGGCGTCTAGTAATCACTGCATTGTTTTCAAGGTGTTTACAGATTGATTTCTTTATAATCTGCTCCAAACTTTTCCCAGGGATGGATGTCAGACTGATTCCCAGATTCCTACTTTTTACCCTTTTTGATGATAGGGGCAACATTAGCCCTCCTCCAGTCGTCGGGCACTTCACCCATCTTCCATGATTTCGCAAAGATAATAGGCAGTGGTTCTGAGATGATTCAAAGTGATCATCTCTCTCCTTACCTTCAAAATGTCACCAAGCAGCTACTCCTAAAAGAGACTTTCAACACAGTAACAACACTAGGCTCCAGGCCTACACAGAAATATTATAGTCTCTTAGAGGCCACACAGAGTATTTATAGAACAATGGTTATATACTTGGCATTTCTTCACAACTAGAATTATTTTTAACATGTGAAATATATATATATATATATATATATATATATTAAAGCTATGTTTTCTAGTTGCTAAAATAGGCTGACCATATGAAAAGGAGGACAGGGCTCCTGTAACTTCAACAGTTGTAGAGAAAAGGGAATTTCAGCCAGTGTCATTTGTATGCAATTAGTTCCTGGTGAAATTCCCTCTTCATCATAGCAGTTAAAGTTGCAGAGGCCCTGGCTTCTTTTGTATATGGTCACTCTAGTATAGTGCATACACCTTTAACTGTTGTGATGAAGAGGGAATATCACCAGGAACTAATTGCATACAAATGATACTGGCTGAAATTCCCTTTTCTCTACAACTGTTAAAGTTACAGGAGCCCTGTCCTCCTTTTCATATGGTCAGCCTAGCTAAAACAACTGGATACCTTTGATCTTGTAAGAACTTTAAAAGCACAATGCAATGCATGTTTAGGCAGAAAAAAGTCCTACAACTCCTAGCATTCCCCAGCCAGCAATCTGGAAGTTATAGGACTTTTTTCTGCCTAAACATGCATAGGATTGTGCCCTAAGATTATCCAGTAGAAATTACTCCAGATTACTACAGTTATTCTGTAGGTATTTTCAGATTGTGTTTGGAGCCTAGGCTTCCCCCCCCCCCCCCCAGTACTATCACAGGACTTTATCCCTGAAGAATTCATTAGGGGTTATTTAAATGCTATACTATGCTTATGAATTCCTCTTAGGCCATTTTAAAGATTCTTAAGTGGCTTCTTTAAATCCAAGGAGATTTCTTGCCAAACAGAGAGTTTAAACTAAAAATTGGATATTGCCTATATATGTATATATCCAAAAACTGTCCAGTCTTGTTAATATGAATGTGGAAGAACTTGCTTATGCCCAATTCCCTTTATGACCTTGGCCAGACCTTGGCATAAGTAGAAGCTTTGATATATGTATTTGTGAATCCTGGATTTGCTCACCCAAATGTAGCAGAGCAGATGAGCAATTTCAAAAGATAGAAATGATTCAAAGTAAGCATACTCTATCTTACATCACAAGACAAGATGAAACTCAAGTATTGATTAATTTATAAGGGTTGTTCAGAAACTAGATGAGAAATGCAAAGGAAGAGATATGGTGCTGCATCTTTATTTCAGAGGTGCTCATAATAATACTATAAGGCAGTGATAACTAATCTTGCTCCCTCCCTGCCAGTGGATGGACTCCAGCTCCCATCATCCCTGACCATTGGTCATGCTGGCTGTGGATGGTGGGAGTTGTAGTTCAGTGCAGTTGATGAAGCACTGGCGTCTCATGATCATATTGGCCAGTCCCAGTCAGTAATCTAGCACCTCTGCTTTGAATTAACTGGAGTTTCTGAACTGTCTTCAAAGATAGCCCCTCGTACAGCCCATTTCAGTAATCCAACCAAGAAATTACAAGAGCATGGATGCAAAGTAGGTATTTATGAGCTAGTGGTTAAGAGTAGGATCTGCCATCTCAGTGTTCTTGTCTTAGCAACATTCCCCCTGTTGGGGCAGGAAGTGTAATCGCTCATTCAGTTCTCACCCATCTCCTCTAGGGAGTTGCACTGGAGCTGTGTCTCAAGCCCTCTGTTGGTGAATGGCAGGCACTCCACTCCAACCATTGCTAGTGCTGGCCATCTATTTGTGATCCCTTCTGCTTTGGAGGATCACAGCTTGGCTATATGGAGGAAAACAAACAGCCAGGCCCCATGCAGCCAAGCAGCCAACCTTAATACTGCAAGGCAAAAGGGATCACAAGTATTTGGCCAGCAGAAGCAGTGGCTGAAGCAATGTGCCTGTCATTCACCAGCAGAGAGCTTAACTGTCTATGTGGGGGGGGGGGGGTCATTACCACCAGACTACCCCCTTTCTGCACAGTGGACATTTACCCTGTGTTTCCTGTGTGGGAGGCATTATACCAGCTGGTTTGTGGAAGTTTGGATGACTTAGTGAGCCAATATAGTTTAGCCCAGTGTTCTTCACCACAAAGCTTGAGAGCCGCTGACCCTCCCAATCACCTCAAATGTGGCTTTCCGTGTCTCTTTCTCATTAACTCACTGTCTCTCCCATTTTGCAGTAGCTGCTCACTCTAGGATTCTCTAGCTTTCCTTTAGTTGTTGGCCAACTGCTGTGATCTGGGCTACCAGAGGAGGCTTTAGGGGTGGGGAGTCAGGAGAACTGAGACTCGTCAACTGTAAGGTGGCTGGGGGTATGGAAGAGGAGAATGCAGGAACCATCTGCCAATTAGCTATATGGAGGACAAGTTGAAGAGGCAAAGAGCAATATGATTGGCTAGCTGCAATTGTGCACTATGTAGGCACTGGATGTGGGGGAAATTGAATGAGTAAATGAATGTGTGTGTGTGTGTGAAGTGAGCTGGGGAATTTTGCAGTGATGTGTAGAGCAGAGCACTCTCTTAGTGGTGGGGGTGGGGGGTGGGGAGAGGTCCATCCTAATCTAAGGACCAGGTGAGCTTCTTGGAATTTGCCTGTCTGATGACAGAAAAGGCCTTCAGGCAAGTCCAGTGCATTGCTGCACCCCCTCTGTTTGCAACTTCCTCACATTGACCAGGGAGGGCTGAAGAGGAGGAAAAGAAAAGCGGGATATACATGTAATAAATAAATAATATAACAGTGATGCCACCAGAATAAGCAAGTGCTTCCAGCATTTAAATAAATATAGTTTCAACGAGCAGTAATATTTATATCACAGTGGGTTTGTTGCAATTATACCTCTCCTTTCCCAATCTCCAGACGTGTTCTTTCAGAAGACACAAACCCCTAAAAGTCACTCCTTTAGCATCAGTACAGATCCTTGGTTCTTTCTTTCAACAGCAACTGCTTCTGTCTCTGTCAAATCTTTTACTCTTGCCTTGGGCTTTTGCTGTCTCAGGTACTTATTCTCAATTTCTTTCACTGTTTTCTCCTTTGTCTCATAAAGAGGTTTTGTTTTTGTTTTTTGCTTCCTTCTCTGTCAGCCATGACTCTCTCACTTCAGCTCTTCCTTCTCTCCCCATCCTTCACATCAACTACCCACCTGCTTTTTCCATTGCCTGGGCAACCTGCTCCCTTCCCCCACCCATGCTGTATCTATCTGATAATTTCAGCTCTTTCTACAATATAAAAACTGCCTAGTGGATCAACAATTATCTGCTAATTTCTTCCTCCTAGTAGTTGTAGCTGCACTGTAACTGAGGCCATCACATCACCTTGCAGGACCCAATGTAAATGTCTGTAAACCCTCCTCCTCCCCTTTATCATCCAAGACTCTGACTATGCAGAGATCCTGACTACAACATCCAGTTTGCCTTCCCCGCCCACCACCAGCCCTACCTGCTTTTTGTAACATCTTGCCTGATGAAGAGATCTGGAGATCTTGAAAGCCTACACATGTTTCTGATCTTTGAGTTAACCTACTAAAGTTATTACCATATATGGATTTTTTTCCCTTAAGGCTAATATTTCTGCCTTTGGTTTTCTATCACTTTAGATAAGCTGAGTCTCAGGGCTGAGGAAGGAGACAAATGTAAATAAACACCTTATTGTTTAAACTAAATGCTCTCCTTATTTTTAATCAGTTTCTTAAAGTAGTTTGGTAACAACAGGCTAATTCCATTAGCATCCCTTATGAAAACATACATTATAAGTACCTACTTAGGATTTCTAGTATAAGTCTGTAATTATTTATCAGCTTCGTTAAAAGTGGTTGAAAATAAAACCCTAAATACAGTTTCTGACTGTGAAACAAATACTCTTCTTTCCACACCCTGTGAAATATGCTACAAATATTAGATAAGTTTCAGGTTGACACACACTGTGACATATAATTGACCAGTCTGGATGTATGTTCACTTACTATTATAAAGTACAAGCAAGTTCATAATGGGAATATATTGTCAAGACTGCGATCTTATGCCCATTTATTTCAAAGACACTTCCTTTGGGTGTCAAAGGGATGCATTTCCAATAATGGGCCTGATAACAGGATCCTTAAATGAGTTGTACTATGGTAGAATTCTATGTGAGCATTCAGTGTAATGTGTGAAAAGGATTAGTTTTACTTGCATGTATCATGCTTTTGTTAATGCAACAGAAAACGGTATTGCAATGGTTTTGCAACATTACCCTGGTGAACAGAACTTTTCCCCTCAAAACTGAACATATGGGGAACAGTGCAATTTCCCATTGAAGAGAAAGCCAGTGGAATAGTAGATCTGGTTTATTTAAAACAAATTTAAGAAGAAGAAAATGTAATCGTGTCCTTCTTTTACAACTGCCCAACAATGTCGAATGTGCTATGCAGTGTAGCATAAAATATTTGTGACACTGATTAATTATTCTGTTCCTTTTAATGTGTTCATTCTTCCACATATCTATTGTTTTTAACAAAAAGCCGAAAAAATGTAACTAAACTGAACTGATTATTATGTGTAATGCAATTGAGATTCACTATCATATTTCATGAATGAACAATTCAGGGTTGAAGATGGGGGAAATAACACAGACTACATCTTTCATTAACTTTTTGTTTTCTCATATGAGATGTTTTTGCATTTCATGAGAGTCAGGATGGTCCCCTATGTCTAATAAATGACAGCATTTGGAACTACTCAGCAATACTAGATTAGGCCAAATAAATTTGCTTGCATTCTTTGAATAATGAAACAGTAGAAATATAAGGATTTAAAAATATATTTAGATATGTGCCATATACAATAAAATAAGCTTAAAATGTTAAAAATATATAGGTATTTTCTTTTGATTAACTGGAGTGGTCTTATGAAACCCTGAAGTTTATAATAACTATTGCCCAATCACCCATACTCCATTTTTGGGCAAAATACTTCAGAAGATGATGGCAGTTAACTCTAAGGGATCTATCTGAATCCATTTCAGTCAGGGGCGGCGCCAGGGGGTCGGGGGGCAAGCGCCCCCCCCCAAACAAGCAGCTTCCCACCCCAGTTGCCACCCCAGTTGCTCAACTCCTGTTATAATTGCTTGCTTTCTGGGACAGCCGTCAGCCAAGAAGACAGCAGCAGTGGGGGCGGGGCACACAGAGGGTTTGATACAGAGCCAGAATTTCCAGGGCTGCTTGGTTAGTGCGCTCGGCTGGGCTATGGCTTCGAGACCTCATTGTTATGGTGATTAATAAACTGGAAGAGCACGTCCCACGTGGCTTGTTTTAGAAAGAGGTGGGGCAGGGTGAGAAGGTTAGGAAGGAATGGCACTGTGCGCAGGCGAAGAGGAGAGCGAGCACGTACCAGGCAGGCCAGGCTTCCCAAACAAAAAACAGCCTCAGTGAGTGGAAGCTGCCGAGGCCTTTCTTACTCGCTCCTTTCGGCATCCCTGTGGAGAGAGATCCAACTGAAGAGAAAAAAGCAAGCTAGAGGAGGAAGGAAGGGACGAGGAGGGACTGGGACCCAGGTCGCTGCCTCTGCTTTCCCTGCTGCCACTGCCAACTTTACACCCCATTTAAATTAAGTATGTTTTAAAAGATTCTCCCCTTTTCTTTAAGTTACTGATATCTTACTTCATTCCTTAAGACAGTTTGCTGACTTAATCTAGCATTCCATTTATATTTATTTCTCTCCCTCCTAATATTGGTCGTCAGGACAATGCTCTGCACACGGGACATACTAAAACAAATAACAGTACTTGCCCATAGGGAAACCATACTTGCCCATAGGGATCCATAGGACAGCACTTGCCTATAGGGATCCGTAGGACAGCACATGCCCATAGAGAAACCATACTTGCTTATAGGGATCCATAAGACAGCACTTGCCCATAGGGAAAAATAGGACAACACTTGCCCATAGGGAAACCATACATGCCTATAGGGATCCATAGGAAAATAGGGCAAGTACTGTCCTATGTTTCTCTATGGGCAAGTGCTATCCTATGGATCCCTGTGGGCAAGTATGGTTTCCCTATGGGCAAGTACTGTCATTCGTTTTAGTACGTCCCTCAGCACACTATTCAAATCTTCTGCACTGAGGAACATTTTATTTACCCATTGGGTTCTGTCAACCCACTTTTGCCTTCTTGTGAATTGAATCTGGTTGGTAGAATATTTCTCTGCAAAAGAAGCTTTTTGAGGTTTTTAATGTTCAGCACATTTTCTTCCTTTATATTGTATTTTATTTTATTTTTGCATGTTGCTTTTTGGTATCGGCCTGTTTTGCCCAGTGTATAATAGTTCTGCTAAAGTTTTACTGTTTAACTTTTGCCTATCTGGCCAGCAAAGTCTAAGCAGGAGCTGGAGGATGGGGGAAGCAGTTTCGAGAATATCACTATCATATATGGAGTCTATTTTTGGAATATGTATTAAGAACAGGGAAGGGGCAAATACCTTCAAAAGAGTCTTTACACTTTTGGAAAGAAGAATAATGTATAATTGAAGGTCTCCTGGGGGGAGGGGAGCACGGGGGAATGCGGTATGTATTGTATTTTATGTTGTTTTATGTTTATGTTGTATTATGTTATGTTGAAAAATAAAAAAAATAAAAAAGAGAATATCACTATCATCATCATCATCATCCTAGTGTGATCTGATTGCTATTTTAATGTTTCTTGCTGCTGGTGGTTGCTGATCTCCTTTGTTCATTTGTGGGTGTGTAGGGAATCATTTTCCTACAGTGGTGGGCCATTTCCCTAAGCAGAAATACTTTTGTTTTAACAAAACTCATCCCCATCAGAGCCATGTAAAAATCTTTTCCTGGGGTTGTGTTTAAGTCTGTGCAGCCACGTTGTGTAAAAACTTATTTGGGCTTGGTGTGTGTGATTTGCAGATTGAGAAATTCTTGTGTGTGTGTGTGTGTTTGGGCCTAGAATCCCTTTTGTTTTGATATATAATGCAACTCACTTATATTATGAACATGTGGTTTTAAAAATTCCTTTCTTTCCTTTTTGTGGTGCAAGTTAATACATATTCCTGGCTAAATTCTTCCCATTTGATGGGCTACTTTTCCCCCTTAAACATGTGATTATGTAACCCAAACTCTCTCACTTGCAGTCATTGACTCTTATTTGCGTGCTGCCCCAGTTTGCCTGTGTGTGAAATGGGTTTCTTCTTTTCCCACCTCCCTTTGCTTTCAGTGAGTAGGCTCTGCCATAAATTGCTTTCTCTGTGTTATTCTGGAGAGGTTTCTGTGAGGGGAGTAATCCCTTTGGCTCTGCCTCCAGTGAAACCACTTTCCGCCCCACCAATCTAACTTCTTTAGATCTACATACTTCTCCACTCCCTCTCAGTGAATGACAATCTAATCAGCTGGAGGTGGCTATAATTTAGATACACAACAACATGCATCGGGTCTCCTAGGTGTACAGGGTCCAGGTGTCTCAGTTTGTTCTTACTTTCCTTACACTAAGAGTCTACCTTCCTGGTTCTGCCTACACTGGTTGAAAATTAACTGTTTTCTAAAGAAGGTGTTCTGTCTGTCTAATCTGTATGTCAAGGAAATGCTTGTGTAGTGACTGTACCTTGTTTGAAAGCCCTTTTCCTTACTGTAATTTGAATTTGGCTAATACATGCTATATTAAAAAAACCTAAATTAATCAGTATATGATATATTTCAGAATATATGGTTAGAATGGCAGTTTTAGTGTGAGATATACTGTTATTTTTCTTTCAGAGATCTTACCATGTGGGACACCCCGCACACCTAGAAATATACTTTTTTCCCTGCAGTGCCCCCCCCCCCTGATTTTTTTTCTAATGCTGCCACTGATTTCAGTTTGGCTTCAGACTTGGGTTTGGCAACGAAACTGCCTTGGTTGCCCTGAAGGGTGACCTATATTAGGAGAAAGACAGGGTTTGTATGACCTTGTTGATTCTTCTTGAACTCTCGGTTCTTTTGATACAATTGATCATAAGTATGTTACTAAAATGGGTCTGTGAATTTGGGTTAAGAGTCATGGAGACATAATGAGTCCATTCATATCAGTAGAGTCAGTTACAAAAAGTAGTATGGGTGGATTTCTGCCTGACTCCATGGTATCTAGGTTGTGCAATTCTATTTCATCTTAACCCCCATATTCCTAACCATCTATATGAGACTACTGGGTGAGGTCATTCAAGGGTTTGGAGTGAAGTGTCATCAGTTCACTGATGATGCCCATCTCTATTTCTCTTTATCATCTGAGTCAGGTAAGGCTATGCAGGTGTGAAGCATTGTGTGGATGTGGTGATGGTCTGGATGTGGGCTAAGAGGATCTGGGGTAGATGATTCTTGGGTCTTGGAAATCAACATTCAACCTGTTCTGGATGGGCTTCACTCCTAGAAGATCAGGTACATAGTCTGGAGGTACTCCTTGATCCAGCACTGTCACTGGAGGCCCAAGGCCCAGGAGGCCTCAGTGGCTCAGAGTACCTTTAACCAGCTTCAGTTGGTTCACCAACTGGTTTGTGCACAGCTCTACTAGGCACAGTAGCCACTGAAGTGGATCAAAATGTGAATACTGGCTTTATATGAAGCTTGTCACCATCTTGACTGTAAAAATACCTATTATTATTTTGAATGGTAATTACCTGTTCTATTTTCCCTTTGAACCTAAACTGGAGGTGTTAAGAAGATATTGTGTTAAAATATTATGCTAAAAAAAGGAGGCCTTTCAGGGCTTCCTCAAAGATTCACTATGGGAAATCAGTCCATAGTTGAAGCTGGGAATTTCAAAATATATTAGTGGGAAGTTAGGAACATAGCAAGCTGCCTTATATGGAGTCAAACCATTGGTCCATCTTGCCCAGTAAGTTCAACACTGACTGGCAGTGCCTCTCCAGAGTTTCAGGCAGGATTCCTACTTAGCTCTATCTGGAGATGCCATGGATTGAACCTGGGACCTTGGGCATGCAAAACATGCCCTCCATGTTTTGAGCTACAGCCCTGTTCAAACATTATATTTCTGGGGTAGGCAACCTGGTGCCTTCCGGTGTTTGAACTACAATTGCCTTAAGCCCCTAACAATAGGGCAAATGGGAATCGTAGTCTAAAACATCTAGAGGATACCAGTTGCCCATCTCTGCTATATGAGCTATTTGGGAGAACCTCCCAGTCTATTGTGCCCCATGGTTCAGATCTGTGTCTCTGTCATCCTTAGTGGCTGCTTCCTCATATGAGCACTTCTATTCCATAGCACATGCAGTTGCAGCAAGTCTAGTTGTCAAGGGACTTTCTCTCTTGATAAGTAAGTGAGTTGAGAAATCCCCAGCTGAAGACTCACTTTGATCACCAATTTACTAGGTAGCCTTAGGCAAACTCCTGTCAACCTTGCTAGGTAAAAGGTTAGTAAACATTAAACATTGAACCAGTACCTGGCAATTAAATCCAGCAAATGACTAATTATGGAAATGTGTCCATTAGCAATAATAATAAATTATTTCAGAAACATTTGGCATAGCTCATGAAAATGGAAGCCCCATTGTCTGATTCATCTTTAAACAGTCTTATTTTTTGAAAAGTAAATATTCAGTCCTACATGAATATTCCAAGCAGTTAAGATTCCCATCTTTTTTCTCTTAGCAGCTGGAGGGAATCTGAGCACATCTTTCTGTTACACCTGATGATGTGAAGATGTTAAGACCTTTTGACAGAACTCTGAATCATGCATACAACTTGGTCATTAGCACTAAGCAACAGTATAATTCCCCAAAAGGAAATTTGGAAAATTGTGTTACTGTAAGGCAGTTAGGAGATCTCAAACAGATAATTTCAGTGGCCAGTGTTAAGATGTTAGGATTTGCATTATGGTGCATTGCAGACTTATTCATTTCTTTGACATTCAAAGTGTTTTAGGCTTCAGTTTTGTACACACCTAGCTGGGAGTAAGCCCGATTACACTCAGTGGGACTTAATTCTGAGTGGGCATATACATGATGATTGTGTTAATCACTTTACCTCCAAAAAGGAGGCAACTAAGCCCATCTCCACCCATGAGCACAGAGTACAAAGAGCGTTATGACCCAAACTACCCTAAAAGTCAGTATTGGAAAAGTGGGTATGGGAACCCCTAATAAGAGTACCTTCATCTTGTCTGGACTGAGTCTCAGTTTATTGCTCCTGAGCCAATCCATTACCATGCCCAGGCACTGATTCAGAGCAGCCACCTTCCTCATCTGGATTTGATGAAAACAGATTTAGTTGAGTGTCAGCTGCATATTGATGATACCTCAGCCTACATCTCTGGTTAACCTCTCCCAGTGATTTCATGTAGATGTTAAACAGCATGAGGAGTAGAATAGAGTCCCATGGAACCCCATAGCTTAGCTGCCAAGGCACAGAGCAATTATTTCCCCCAGCATCACTTTTTGGAATCTGCCGTCCAAGTAGGAACAGAACCATTGCAATGCAGTGCCTACGACCCAGACAAACTATCCAAAAGGATACAGTGGTGGATGGTGTCAAAAGCCACCTTGAGGTCCAAGAGAATCAACGGGGTTGCTTTCCCACTGTTCCTGTCTTGGCAAAAGAAACTGCATATCTTTTTCAGCTACCAAAGTGCCCATCATTGTTTTAGGTTTATTTTTTAGAGATGCCTCTATCTCCTGGGTTTTTTCACATCTTCATATAGTAGTGTTCTTGTTTCACATAGTTCTGCCTTGTTTTAAGCTATGGATACTACTGAAAATTATTTGGGTTCCAGAGTCAGTCTTGTGCAGTGCAGTCTTCTGCATGTTTACCCTCTGAGTTGAGTGAAACCTATTCCCAGATGTATATAGGATTGCAGCTTTCAATGTGGTGTTATCTTAAAGGGATGAGTGGATTTTACAGTTGTTTGGTTTTTCTATTGATTTCTATCCCACCTTTCCTGCAAGGCAGATAGATAGGGCCATCAAATTTCCTCCCCTCACAACTACCATATGAGGTAGCTTAGGTGGAAAGACAGTGACTTGCCCAAGACTATCCAATGAGCTTCATGCCTGAGCAAGGATTTGAAACTAGCTTTCTCAGGTCCAGTTTCAACACTCTCTCTACTACGCTGGTGTAATATTGATTCAGAGGTGTTCCCTAGCTTCTGTCAACAGTAGACACAACTTCTTACAAAAGAAAAAATCCCATCCTGCTGATTTTATATGGACCTTATTTTAGGATAAACTCAATGGAGGCCAGTTCTTCCAGTAGCCATGTTAACAGAAACAAAAAGGCTTATTCTTCCCACACCGCCCTGGGGGACAGATGGCCCCTTCTCCAAATATTAATTCTCCACTCACCATAGTACTGCTTGCACAGACTTTACCACAATCACCACGATGTCTACATTGGCACTGAATTTTAGTGGACAGCTTTAAAAAAACAATTGGAAGGAAAATTTTCATCTCCCCCTGATGTTTCCCTTAGTTGAGGGTGGGTGGGGGCAGTATAAAAATGTACCAAATTAATACAAGTAGATGAAATTAAGACATTATTTTAAAATAAACAACCCAAATGCACCTGTCAATAGTGTTAAGTCTCCTGACAACCATGGCTTTTCTATGAATTTGTTTATGTATCAGTGACACCAGCATCTTCCCTCAAAAGATGTGCAGCTCTCACAGAACCTAGTTTTTATATATAAATACTAGGGGTGGGGGGTGGGGAAATAACTTCAATTCATGAGGCCTGTTTCATTTGTCCCAGCATCCTTCCTCTGTTAGTGATTAGATCAGATTCTTCAGGGAATGTATAAACAACACTGAAAGTTCCAAGTTCCTTTTCACTTCCTAGAATTTAAAATTTAAAATAGCTGAGGAACGAGGCCAAAAATCCGACCATCATTGCTAATAGCCACATCCCTGGCCTCTGTACACATTGTCTTTGTTATTTATGATGATAACTGACTATTACTTTGTTTTTCCCTTTATGCTCATGCAGTATATTTGGTGCTCTTCGAACGAGTGCTTATATGGTGTACATTTTGATGACCAAAGGACTGAAGCAGTCAGTTTGCGACCAGGGTTTTTACAATGGACCTGTCAGCAAATTCTGGGCTTATGCGTTTGTGCTAAGCAAAGCACCAGAACTAGGTGAGTGCCTTTTCTATTTTTCACTTCATGGAGTACATTTGCAGCAAACGAGAGAGGCTGTGAAAGGATTTTGCCTAAGTGATCAAAAATGCTTTTAAAATTCTGCAGTCAGTCAATTCTGCAGTCAGCCAACCATCCCCAACCCTCTCAAATTTATGGTCTAGAAGGATTCTTCTCCAGTGAGCAAAATTGTAAAATGTTGACAAGCAAGATGACGGCCCAGTGTCATGGCACTGATCTTTCAAGTGCACACTCTGGCATTCTGACACAGGACACCCCAAATCAGTGAGGTTTTTTATTGTAGTGAATCCAACAGTAATAGCTGATGTAGTGGTGGAAGGTGGCTCGGATTTCAGTGGGGCTGTGATTCCATTCTGGGTTTCAGTCAGAACCAGCCAGAACTCTAAAGTAGCTAACCAAGATGCTGAATCCATTTTGGAGATAGGGTTCAGGACCTTGGACAACTCCTTTAGAGTTCTGGATAGTTCTGACTAAAACTCAGAATGGAATCACAGCCCCATCAAAATTGGAGCCACCAGCCTTCAGTGAGCTAATAGTAATTAACTATAGGCCCCATTAGGCTGACCATATTTTGGAAACCAAAAAGGAGGACTACATGGCCGCCCCAAGGGGGCGTGCCCACCAACATGCCCAGCCCCCAAGGGGGTGTGCCCATCAACATGTCCAGCCCCCAAGGGGATGTGCCCACCCAAACATGGCCTTGGTCACATGTCTGATTTCATAGTACACAATTAAGACAAACCTGTTCTACATAACATCTTAACGTTAAAATCACAGAAATGAAGAACAAATAAGACATTCAATGTATCTGAAATTAACTTCATACACTCCTGCTTTTGTAGCTTTTGCTATACTTTGAAGCTATTGCTATGCTCTGTGTGATACAGTCTCCCCTTTCCTCAAATATCTTTTCTGACTGCAAATCCTTCACTGGATGACCATAGTCTCATCTTTCCTAACATTTAACACTCTTTCCCATCACCTTTCTCATATCCATACTCACAGATTCAGCATACTGCTACCACTGAACAAACAAAGCAGTTGACAAGTGCAGAAAAATCTAGTACAACAACCTAGCATTCAGAAAGAGTATAAAATACTAATACCTTCCAAATATTAGCATGGAACAAAATGGACTAAAGGCTTGTTGCAGTCACTTCTCACTAGCACTTCTGGTTCATCAATGAGAAACTAATCTAAAATGTGTCATTATATCTCTGGTTTTGGTTTTTGGTTTTTCAGAAGGCAACCCAAAAGACTCTTATGGTATAATCCTATGGTTGTTTAGGCAGACTGGCTAGATGTTGTAGGACTTCCCCCCCCCCCCAACTAAACATGCATAGAATTGCGCCCTTAAATTGCTACTTCAGTGCTTCATAGCAACGGACAAGAATAGTCACCACCTTATGGAATCAGTGGGCAATTTAGTGTGGTGGTGTTGGGCTAGGATTAATAAGGAATAATAGGGCATTTAAGGAACCTCATCTTGTTTACATACAATGTCTTTCCTTGCATAACTGCACAAAAATAGAAGACAATTCCTGCTCAAAACACAGGGGAGTGGGGAGGGAGTTAGAGATAAATGCCCTAGCGAGATAGAACTTGCACATGTCTGTCCCACTATAATATGGCTCTGCTGAACAGAATTCTGCAGAGCAGACACCAAGAAAACCTAATTTTACTGCCAGGGCTACCCAACAAAATTTGAGTGAAATTACATTTGTCTTTCCCTGATATTCTACCTTTTGAAGAGACCGATAGAATATTTGGAGTTAAGGCCTCCAGATGGTTCAGATTCCAACTCCCACAATCCCTGACCACTGCCTGTGCTGGCTGGGGCTGATGGGAGCTATAGTCCAACACCATCTCGAGGGCACCAGGAAATAAGTTGCACTGAACTCAGTGGAACTTGCTTTTAAGTTAATGATTTTTTTTAAGGCCAGGCTGAAAGCCACACTCAAGAGGGGAAATAACATATGGAGCGTCATCACACTGGAGGTTTAATGCACATCTGCCACGACTTTGATCCACTTTTTCAGCACTGGACTAGCATGATGTTGTCCCTGTCATGCTGTTCTCTCGCTCTGAGCGAGTCCAGCTCTGAAAAAGTGGATCAGAGTCACGGCAGATGTGCATTAAACCTCCAGTGTGATGATGCTCCAAGTCTTTTAATGTGCTGTATATATAACCCTTTAAAAGTAGTCCATCTGACCTTTAAGGTAGCATGATAGAATTGTTTTCTGAAGAATCCTAGGTTTAAATGTTTGTGTTGCTGAGTGGTCTTGAATAAAATTACTTTATGTTTCTACAGCTTTCTTAAGTTTCTACAGCTTTTAAATACTTTGTCATGCAGACCTACTGCAGCTTTTAAATACTTTATCATGCTGAAAAGAATCACAGGATCAGCCATACCAAGGACCAATTCATACAACCATTAATGATGATGAATTTAACCCAGTTTTAAACTGAAGTCCTCAAAGCAGCTTGTAAAGTTGACACAAGCAATTGTTTTCTTCAGATTCTTCTAGGTAGAATAGGTCTTATGAATGCTCCAACATATATCTAGATCTGAGCATAAAAATACCCTGGAGCTGTAACATCTGAATTTATTTATTTATTGGATTTTCTACCCACAAGAATAACCAGACAGGCTGACAAATTAAACCATTTATCTAATAAAAATCCATACAATGACAAACACAGAGGCTTATTGGTTATATTTGGGGTATCCAGCAATGCAGTGCTGAGCAGCAAAAAAGAAAGGAAGAAAAATCATTCAAAAGTACAGTTTGGATCTAAGGAAAATATTCCTACATGGGCTTCAAAAGACAAGCATCTAGGTGCACCTTGCAAAAAATTTTTGGGGGGGGATCATGCCATCACCCCAAAATGCCTGTCTCCAGGACTGGGCCCGGCCAGGCCAGGCGCTGCCGCACCCCTGTGCCCAACAGCCGCAGGGAGAAGTCTAAATTCGCCTAGCCTCTTCCAGCCTCTCCGGAGTGGTGATCTGGCTTCTGGTGGGTGGCAGCCATGGCAGCGAATCACAGAAGGCCAGACGGGCTGCAGAAAGGCTGGGGAGGCCCGTTTGGGGCATTTCCGGGTTCAGCCTTCCGAGGCCTGGCAAAGCCAGATCTGTTGTGCTAGAGGGTCGTCGCCATGGCGACAGCCCTCTAAGACCCCAAAGCTGGCTTCAGCAGGCCTCAGAAGGCCCATTTCTTGCACTTCCGGGTTCGGCCTTCTGAGGCCTGGCAAAGCCAGCCCTGGGGTCCTAGAGGGCTGATGCCATGGCGCCGGCCCTCTAGCACAACTGATCTGGCTTCGCCAGGCCTCAGAAGGCCAAACCCGGAAGTGCACAAAACGGACCTTTCCCGGGGGCTAATTTTCTGGATTTGGGGCCTAATTAAAGGATTTCCCCCCCCCCCGGACCCGGATTTGCCCCCCTTTTTCCTGACATGTCCTGACAAAACCGGACTGATGGTCACCTTAGGCCCCATGTAATCCTAGAACAGTCAAAAGCTAATAACTATAACTGTGTCAGAGATCCATATAACTTGATTTCCCTATTGCAGTCTCTACAACTCAGAATAAAGGGAAAAGAGCTCAAAAGATTCCTGGCGTAATTCATCCCAAGACAAGGTTATCTAAATACAGGGCAAGGGGTTTGAATGATTCCAGGCATAAGCCCCTCCAGGCAGTCAAAGAGAAGAGTTAGCTGTGGAAATGCACTCCTGGCCACTGCCAAAACCTAGGCATCTGGGTTCAAGTCCAGAACTACACCCAAACTGAGTCCCCTTTGGTTAGGGAGAAGGAACCTAAAAGCCTTATCCTATCCTTGCTTACTCAGAAGTAAGTCCTTGTAAGTTTTAATTTGAACTAGTGGAGTGCACTTGCATAGGTACTAATTAACAAAGCATTATGGCACTTTTAGTGCTCATCCTTTCCATGACATGTCATGTAAAAAATGTTAACCTATTTAAAAATTACTCACCCACTCATACACCTTGGTCATGGGATGATTTGAGCTATAGGTCTAAAAGTTACTCAACTGGAAATAATGGTTATTTTCCCCATGCAAATGACTAATTAAAAAGCTGCCCTAACTAATGCATGTTTCCATCTAAGCAGAAGAAAATTCCCATGGCCTTTTTCTTCTCCATCAAAGATGAAAACCAACATAGTAACACAAGGTTCTACCAGTATTTTGCATGGTATGGAGCTGTAAAAGAGGGATACAGTTTCTTCAAGGAAGTAGCAAAGGCCCAGCAGGCCAAATTCAGTCTTTCTTCATCTTCTATTTTATGTTTTGCCTAAAAACATTTTCCTTCCCAAAAATTTCAGAAAGCTTGCAAGCACCACTCCATCAGTTCCAGTGGTAATTTGCACGTATCTGTTTGCTTATCCTGAGGCTCATTAGGATGGTTCTAATTGGATGTAGGTAACAGTGATTTGGCAGAATTTCCAGGGCTCGTTTCTGAGGAAAACTCACTAGGTTGCCAATTATACATAAAATGATGAATATTTAGAATATGTTGTTTCTGTGGGTTGCTGATATTCAGCATAAACGATATATCTCCAGCTTTATATGTCAAGAGTCCCTGACTTCCTACTGCTTAAAATATGTGAAAACCTACTGAGATTTAGCTTAAATGAGTTTGCAGTTGCTTATGGAAATGTGACTTAGCATTTCTGCTGCTAATGAAGCAGTCAGCTTTACTGCTGATTTAGGTCACAATCCTAAGAACACCTACTTGGAAGTGTTCCCCCTCAGAATTGCTTACACGTAAACATGTTTGGGATTGGGCTGCTAATAATGAAGACACAGCTTGCATCCAATCCCTTCCTGCTGCTTTTTTATTTGAATTCTGACGGATGTGCATGCAGAGAAATGTATTCTGTGCCTCAGAAACAGCCCTGGGTCTTTTCTCCCCGCAAAGCTCCGTTGCTTTAAATTAAATTGATTGATATATAAAAGACAAGAAAATTAAATTTTAAAAAGAACATTAAGGAAAATGATGGAAACGGGGAAGGAGGAAAACGAAGAAGGGAAGAAAAAAATGTAAAAAGTAAAGAATAGGAGGTACATTTTTACAACTGGAAAAGGTTTTTTTTTCCAGACATGGAATGTCATGTTGCTTTTACAATGGCTGAATTCGGACAACACGATAGTCAATGGTGGGGTAATAAACAACTTTACAGTTATTCATCTAGGGGGTACTCCCCACACAACATGGTAATAAATAATCAACTGTGGTGTAGATTAGGATCAGCGCTGAGTTGACTATGGCAGCATTCGGACAACATGATAGTCAATACAACTGACAATTGTCCCCCCCCCCCCCAGTTGCCTATTGTGTCGTCCGAATTCAGCCAATGGGTTGGATCCAGATTTATACTGGATCAACTGTGCTGATGAAAGTAGACTTCCTCACTCTCTCCTTCCCAAAGCAGCCCTTCCAAATCCCTAAAAATCCTACACAGAGAGTTAGGAGCCCCTGATGAATGGGGTAAGCTGGGGTATATATGGGGAGGGGTGGTGTGTTTAGATTCAAATAAGCACTTCCCAGCGTGTAAGCTGAGATGGTTTGTCTCATAAGAGTGCCGTACCATCTTTGCCATAGACCTAATGTTCCATTGAAGTAATGGGGACTAAATGTGTTCAAAACTGAAATGTGAACGGATTTTCTCCTTTACACTCTGTTCTGAAGGGGTAAGTTATTCAGATAGCAATTTGTATAATTACAGGTAAGGTTAATGCATTTGACTCCTGTTGTACAAGTATTTGTATCCCTAAGGCTGCAATCCTGAGACATTGTCCCAGGGGCCATAGAAGAGTTCAGATCTACCCCTCCCTGCCTTCAGAGCACCTACCTTGGAGGACAAGATCTTGGATCCAAACTTCCTACCCTATTGGATCTTTCTGCAGCCCTTCTCTCTCTGCCTTTGGAGATCCAGTGTCAAAGTGAGGAGAAAATGGGCAGATCAGGCATGGCGTGGACAGAACATGAGAGGCTCTCAATAGGCAGTATCCAAAGCCCTCTACCACACTGCCAACATGTAGACTATCCTGAGAGCTGATCTAAATGTTTTCCTCTGATTGCATGCAATGGGAGAGAAATGGTGGTTTGGGGTAAGATGGAGATGAAAGGAGTGGCAAACCCAGCTCGTTCTGAAATGTTTGAGTGCTCCTAGGATTATCTTGTTCAGGGACTGAATGAAAGGTTAATCCATGTTGAAACATATTGACATAGCTAAATTTAATGACCCCAGCAACCATAATATAATTAGTCTTTGGATCAATATGCATTTTCTTCATCTATATTTAACTGCCATTTTACTTGTGGTGATACTACATGAATAGCCATTATTCATGCTTCGGAATATAATAGTTATTACAAAAATGTCTTTAATGGAAAGTGTCCCCCCTCCATCCTTAATAGTAATTAGTAGGAACAGAGGAAGCTGCCGTATACCAAGTCAGCCCATTGGTCCATCTAGTCCAATATTGTTGACACTGACTGGCAGCAGCTCTCCAAAGAAATCAGGCAGGACTGTAACATAACCCTATTTTCCATAGAATGTCTACGTTGTCTTCTTTTCACACAGACTGAAAATTAGTTTTAAGTTGATATTGTATTCTAAATCTCCTTCCAAAATTAATCCTTACCTTGATACTAAATTGAATAGAAATGACCTAAGAGTTGATGGGTTTTGACAGTATAATGCATGGATAAGCAACTTGTGGCTCTCCAATATTTTGGACTACAGTTCTCATCAGACCCAGCCAGCATGACTGATGGTCAGAGATTCTGGGATTTGTAGTCCAAAACATTTGGACGGCACAAAATTACCTAGCCCTAGTATAACATAGCACTGGGATCTCCAACATGGTGCCAATGGGCCCAAGTGTGCCTGCAGACGACTCTCCTGATTTTTATTTTCTTTCTTATGGTTGGAGGCTGGTATGCTGCAAAGTGAAGTGCTGCCCTCCAAGGCCATCTTTATTTGGGTTCAAAAGAGTGGTTTTGTGTTTTGGAGCTCAAACCCCACCTCTTCCTTGTAATTAGGTTCTTGGACAAGTAACTTTTTCTTTCATATCACCTGTTTGCCTTCTGGGAAATGATGTTTTGTGATCAACCAGGCCCACTATGGCAGCCATTTTATGACTAGGCAAACCTCCCAAGGCAGCCATTTTTTGAGAGTGCCCTTGACACTCTTTCAAAATTCTAAACATGCCCACTGATACCCCCCCAAAAGTTCCCAAATCTTGTGCAGTATATGGGCAATATACAGCACTTCCCCTGATTGTGTCACACTGGTGGGACTTACCATTGGCACAACAGGAAGCTACTATCTCCTAGAGAAAACATAAGAACATAAGAAGAGCCATGTTGTATCAGACCAAGGGTCCGTCCATCTAGTCCAGCATTCTGTGCACACAGTGACCAACCAGCTATCGACAAGGAATCCATAAGCAGGACATGAGTTCAAGAGCACCCTCCCCCCCATGTTCCCCAGCAACAGGTGTACATAGCCATCAGGATTAGTAGCCATTGATAGCCTTCTCCTCCAGGAAACCAGAGGAGACAGTTCAGCAGAGCTCCCCTGACCTGTTCTGTTCCATTTCCAATGGCTTTAGAAAGCTCTAGGTTTCCATTGCTCCAACATTACGTCCCACTGGTGCACAGTCAGCATTGGATACTGCCCTATGTCATCTAATCCATAAATTTGTTTAGATTCTAATATATTTCTTTTCTCCCCTTCCCCCCTCAGGAGATACAATATTTATTATTCTTCGGAAACAGAAGCTCATCTTCCTCCACTGGTACCACCACATTACTGTACTTCTTTATTCTTGGTACTCTTACAAGGACATGGTGGCTGGCGGTGGCTGGTTTATGACCATGAACTATGGAGTTCATGCGGTCATGTACACTTACTACGCCTTACGGGCTGCTGGCTTCAGAGTGTCGCGCAAGTTTGCCATGCTTATCACTTTGTCACAGATCACGCAGATGTTCATGGGCTGTATAGTCAACTACCTGGTCTTTGCCTGGATGCAACAGGGCCAGTGCCACTCGCACGTTTCAAACATTGTCTGGTGTTCTCTCATGTACCTCAGCTACTTTGTGCTCTTCTGCCATTTCTTCTTTGAGGCCTACATTGGCAAAGCCAGAAAAGCAAGGAAGGCCGAGTAAAGCTAGAAACAAGACAGAAGCCACCGCTCAGGTCATCCACAAAACAACAAACACCGAGAAAAAAGGGAAATGGCACAAGGAAACGTGTATCTGTGGTGCGACTAAAACACAGCAGCTAAGGAACAGCTAGGTTCGCTCAAACCAGTAAGTTTATGATTCTGTCATGGTGAGGTCTCACTGAATGATCTGGCACCTCAAAAGGCTGCTGCGAGGCATCTGCCCTTTGCACCTGTCTGCTCTTAAAACAAATGCAATTTTTTTAAAAAAAGGAAAGCCAAGCAAAGGAGATGATTTTGTAGAATAAAACACTTAAAAGAATGGTTTCCCTGAGCATAGATGACTTTTATTAAATAACAATAAAACAGCCACAAACCTAATTATTTATATATCCTTTCTAACTTTTTTTCTTTTAAAAAACAAAACTTGAACAAAATTGAAGCGGAGGAAACACAGTCTGCGTTGGTCGAGCAATTTGAAGCTGCCTTGTACTGTCAGAGCACTGATCCATCAGGCCCATATTGTCTGATCTGACTGGCAGTCGTTCTCCAAGGTCTCAGGCAAATGCCTTGCAACCTGAGATGCTTTTTTAAACTGGAGATTCCAGGGATGAAACTGGGACCTTCTACATGTAAAGCATCTGCTCTCCTACTGAACGATGGCTCCTCCAAATACTACCAGTATTTTCTTTTCAAAGTGAAGATCTTTCGCCTTGAAAGGGTTGAACCTTAAAAGCCCAGATGTGAAAATGAAAGGTTAATCTTGAGTGTCTGTTAGAGCCAGCCATTCTAAACTCCATTGAAGTAATAGAAATGGAGAGTAACTGGTTGATTTAATTTTGTACTGTGTACTATGCTGTGAGCAGACTGGGTGTGCCAGCCAAAGATCAGCAGTGAGATCTTGAATTAAGAATTAAGCACTGTTGAGATGCATATATTCGAGAGAATTTGTTCAAGCGCATTCTCTGATTAAAAGCAAGAATGTAAGAGAACAGTTTAATATACAGACAATAAGTTACAGGTATGTTTGCTTGGGGCTAATAATAAAGGAGATCAGATGGTGGGGGTTTGCAGAATAGACATTGTAATAGAGCAGACCAGTTCTCAAAAGGTACTACGTTGAGCTGGTGACTGAGTTTAAGGATCACTGTTTTTCTCAAAGCCAGTCTAGCATACTGCTTTGGATGCACAGGATGTCTATAAGTATTATTGCTATGGGTTCATTGAGTTGGAATATATAATCCACATTACTTGTCCAAAAATTTTCCATGAGCTAGGTAGACCTAGTTAATGCAATCTCTTCAAGAAGCTGAATGGATATTGATAAAACATTTTCACGTGCATATGTCCACAGAAACCAACGTCATCTTGTGAAAGCAAAATCTTAAGCTAGGCCTGGTCTTTGGAACAAGAGCTGGTGCGCAAGAGTGTTGTGTTTGTGGTGGCTTCCCTTTTTCCTTCTGTCTATGCCCATGGAAGTTCCCAGCTCATGACTGACCAACAAGTCAATGTCACTAAGAGAACAATCCTATGCATAGCTGCCTGGGTGATGCAGGGAGTTGGAGGACTTATTTCTGTCTAAACTTGCATAGAATTGTGCCCTACAAGAAATTGTGATTTATTTATTTTTATCCTACCATACACCCCAAGTGGAGATGGTTTGCAGTGATGAATGCAAAAGGTCCGGTTCTGCTCCTAGCAAATGAATCTAGGAAACCATGATTAAGGAGCCATCATAGACAGAAGGAACCAGGTGCTGCCTATGCACAACACAGCCCCAAATGAAGTGATAGCATTTAAGTGCAATTTGAGTGAAAGGTGCAAAGGCAAACAAAAATCTAAATATCTTTAGAGAGGTGTTATTAGCATTGGATAGGAACTTCAGGAAAAGAAACAAAAACCTGTGTGGTATGGAACATATTTTATATTTTTATGAACTTCAAAGAATAGATATTTGCAACCTTAATAGCATTCTACAGAACTATATGTGACTTTAGGTAACACTGTGCTTCTGCATTTGCTTCTCAAGCAATGCAAAGATGTTTCTAAGTGCCCTCCTCTGGTCACTGGGAGATACTACAAGAGAAGGCATACATGACATCATCATACTGGAAGTTTTAAAAGGGTAAAAACCTGAATCCAGAGAGAACCATCCTTACTTTAAAAACAGAATCTGTAGGAAAATATACTGTAGCATCCTCAGTTGCTTAAAAAAAAGACATCTGGTTCTTCGCTCAGCTGCAGATATAAGGACAAAATACTTCACTCTGAACCTCAGAGAATTAGCTGAAAAGAGCCATATTTTCTACAAGGAAAAGTAGAGTGTATTATCTGTAAGATTTCAGTCCTTACAAAGCCAAATAAAATGTGTAAGCATTCCTAGTACGTCAAAGAAACAAGTATGTAAACTTGATGTTATAACTGTGTTAACATAGTATTCTCAATTGTATCAGTTCAGTAGTTTAAACAATTAGAAGAACTAGAGGAACCGATTAAGAACTGCTGTTCTACATAGAAAATCATACATGCCTATAACTTACACCCATAACACCCATATGTGAGTTGTCCAAAAAATAAGTTGGGAGTCAAAAACACTCTTTTTTTTTCCTGGTTACTACAAAATGCTGTCAACTTTCTTGTTTTAATCTGAGACTGTACAATACAAAGTATTATTTTCTATCCTTATTTTAGCTTCAATTGTGCTGTCTGCCATTCATGGCACAGAGCTGATGAAAGATCCTGTTAGACATAACAAGGGCTTTTAGTGTTTCACTGTTTGTAGAAAAACTGCTACATTCTGTATTACATGAATAGGGTTTTTAAGAAAACAAAACAAAACAAAAGAGAAATTGAAAAGCTCTCTTGGGCTTAAACATAACTGTGAAAAATTGGGGGAAAAGTTTATATCTGTGTCATTTAAGTTATTGATGTTCTGCCATCGTTATACGGTACATGAAGAACAGCAAAATGTTACAGTCAATAGGAAATATGACATGATCTTAAATTATAGGACTCCTGTTTAAATGAAAGTATCAATTAAAATGTAATCAATGTTATTTTATAGCTTTGGGAGTAGATTATATTCCACAATAAGCCTTTAAAAATAACAACTCCAATTTAAATAATTTTCCAATCTGCGCTATTTGAACCAAGCGAAAATCAATTATTATAGAAATGGGAAATTATTGGAAAATAATAGTAAGCAACTCTCAATTGTGCCATTAATTTATGTGTCTGTCATTTCTCTACTATGTCTGTGCAGGCTGATCTCTCAGATCAGCTTTCTCTCTTCCACAAACCTGTCATGAAATAAATGAAAAGGCATTTCACATGGGAAGCTAAGAAATGTGTTATAATTTATTCTCTCTATAAATCCAAAGAACGAACTGCATTGATCAGAGGATATACTGGGGCTGCAATCATATATATTTTACTTGGAAGTATGTTTCATTGAACCCGATGAGGTTTACTTCTGAGTAAACATGTATAGGATTGCATTCTTGATTTAGAACTGCTTTGCTTCACATTTTATTCTTGCATTAATAGCAGTGACAGGTGACATTTCAGGGACTTGAAATTTGTTGTTAATATCACGTTAATATATTCTAAAAGGCAATCCTATACATATCTACTCACAAGTAAGCCTCATTGGGTTCAGTGGGATTTAATTCACTCCCAAAAACTGTGCGCATAGGATTTCAGCCTAATTCCTCTTCTTTATAGATGTAATACTGTTAATGAAACTTTGAAGTTTTAAATCAGAGGCACAGTTCAACCAAAGTGAAACATTTTCATATCTCATTCATTTAGAGATTTACGCATAAGCTAACTTTTCCATGGAAATCAATGGGTCTTAAAAGTACTTCAGGTTGGCTGGATTGTGCCATTTACTATATATGTAGTATTTTCAGACACATCATTCATTTTCTCCTCAAAATACGTGAATCAATGCTTAATGGTCCTGTCCTGTCCCTGATTGTTTGTTAGTATCACATTGAATTCAGTGGGATTACTCATCCGTAAAGAAATTTGGATAATGGTGCCCCAAAGTATTGCAAATATTCTTTCCTTATTGAAGAGACTTTTGGAAACCAGTGGTACCTCAACCACTGAAGCTCCATAAAGGATAACAGTCTTTGCCCATGAAGTATAACTTACATGGTGGTGGTGATGATGAGGAGGATGACCCCCCCCCATACACATACCTTAAAAAAATCCCCAATGTTCTAAACTTTATCTCAAAATGTAATTCCCCACAGTGCCAATGCCTTCACATCTGGAATAGCACACAATAATAGTATATGCTCTCAGATTTTTAACTAAACTTTTTTTCTTAGAATATACATTACACTAAGGTTTTCCCCTGCCCCACTCTTACACAGAAAGGGTCCATTTATTCATGAATTTCAGGCAGAGCAGCAAGATGATGACAATAGTCTAAATACTAAACAAAGTTAGCTGTATTTATTATACATGTTGATTTCAAGGGGCTTGGCCATGCTTAACATCTGGATTTTGACCCTTGCTCTTGACAATAGGTGAAAGGTAGGCCACATGGGTGTTTAAATGTGGAATTGTGCATTTAAAAATACATTTTTTAAATTGCCTATAGTGACTAGTATGTTTTGCAGAATCAATGGTATGGTGGATAGTGAAACAATAATTTGCATTCTATACATAAATAAGACCTACTGAGTTCAATGGAGCTTACTCCCAAGTAAGTGGTTATAAGGATTGCAGTCTGGAAAAAAAAATTAAAGCTCCACTCTTAAGCACATTTATCATGAGTCAATCCTCCTGAAATCTATGTCAATCATTTATCCACTTTAGAATTATCTGAACATAATTTCATTGCTTCTGAATGTGAAGCCATACGTAAGCTTTTGAATTTATTCAGACTTAGAACTTGCAGCTCAGCCTTTCCCAACTTGGTGTCCAGACATTTTGGATGCTAACTCCCATCAGGCCCAGCCAGGATGGCCAGTGGTCAAGAATGCTGGGAGTTGTAGCAGTCCCAAGATACCTAGAGGTCACCAGATGGAAGGCTGATATCCTTCAAATCAAGAATAAAGCTATTTTTTAAAAGCAAAAAAAGTATGTTATGTAACACAGTATGCATGAGGCCAGTATTTCTAACTGAGATCGATGATCCCTCAAATAAAGGCCTCATCCAAAACCTACTCAAATTGCGAGACTTTGTTCAAGCTAAATCCCCTAAAGTGATAAATGGCTTAAAGCGGTGTTCTCCTTGCATTATGCTTGTCAATAGTCCAGAAACTGGGCTCTTTCTATCTCTAGCTGCTAAGACCTAATTTAAAGGAGATGCTCGCCACATATAAAGAAAGCACTTCGCTGCCTAGGTCTCCATGTAACCCAGTATTATGTGTAAAGAAAGTGTTTCTAATTGATGCGGCAGTCTCTATACCTGTGACACTTCTGCATCAGTGATATATGGCCACACTAGTTGCACATGTGTGTAAAAGCCATATACATGAGAACAAGCATGTGGGTTGATAACACTTTTAATTCTGACAGTGGGTTTCATAGGTCATTTGTGTGTGGCTAATAACCGAGCGCACACACATCTTGCTTAAATGAGGGCCAGGGGAGCAATTTTCAGGAGGAAAAATGCTCCTGAGTTGGTCCTTATGCCCAGCAAACCAAGAACTTTGTGCCTTGAGAATGGCTCATGCATAATGAACTTTTATTTCCCTCATAACATTTCTCTCTCTAATAGAAATGCATCCTTGAATTATGAGACAATGAACTTGGGGAGAAATATCCGATAAATATACATACACACACACATAATTATATTTTAGGGTTAAATGAAAAACAACTCAAAACTATGTTTTAGAGTTGCATTCCCCCCCCCCCAAATTGAACTGCCATAATCATGAAGAAAGGCTGTGTAGTCCAATCTTAACAATAAAAGGGCCTTGTCGGTGCGAAGTGCAGACCCCTGCCCCAACTTCCACTTGAGATTTCTCCCCCTGAACTCTTTCTGAAAAGGTGAACTCAGTAGGGCAAAAAGAGGTCAGGAAGGTAAGTAGTGGTAGCAGAAAGCCCCTCACTTGCCTGCCCACTTTTGCCATTAAAAGTGGGACATGTTTAAACATACAGACCTATCACCCTTACAAAGCTCTAGCATATACTGAACTCAGATGTCCCAAGTTTCCTTCTCTACATCCAAGACAAGATCCACTGTGGCCTTAAGTTTCATTTCCTTTTTTGATGTGCTTCATAGAAATCTGCTTGACCCAAGGTTAGACTATTTGTCCATCTTCTTTACACTGACTGGCAGCAGCCTCCTTCTTTCTGCCTTACGAGATTTCTTCCATCCCTGCTACCTGCTTCTTTAAAATGAAGATACCTGAGATGGAAACTGGAATCTTCTGCATGCAAAGCATGTGCTCACCTACTTAGGAATGGAAGAACCAGTGATTTTCGAGCACTCTTAAATTCTCTGAAAATCACTTCAAAGCTCATTTTGATTCACTCCCATTTTTGTTTTCAGCTCATTGAAATGGGGAAATTGCACAATTTGGGTATATTTTTAAAAAGTACACACACACACACACACACCATATATTAAAGTACAAAAATGCATCTGTTTTTATTGCATTTCAAATTGTGCGTTTTTAGAAATACGCATTTTTAAAAAACACATTTTTCGAATGCATTCAGAAATTTGAAAACTTTTTTTAAGCATTCCTGCTCATATTCATATTCAGGATTGCAAAAGGGACACGTTTGCATGATTTCCTAACACAAATGAATTCTCATACACCACTACTACTACTATTGCATATCCTGTCTTTGTGCAGTAAATTTACTGTGATGTGAAGTGTACCTAGAATTTCCTATTACTTTTCTACATTTCTTCTAAATGAGCTGCCCTAAGTAAGTATAAGTGTGGAAAGGCATCTATGCCAGCCTGGCCCCCTCCACCTTCACCCTAGCATTCCCACATCGACTGGGAAGGGCTGAAGGGAGATTGTAACAACATTTGGCTTAATGTGGTTACAGTCCTCCCACAGTCAGGACCCTGCAGCCCCTCTGAGTTTACAATTTTGAACACCTGCACAGCACTATGGGAGCGAACAAACAACAAGAAAAGGGAGGGACCCTCACTATCAAACTGATGGGAGAACAAAAGCTGGTCACATCCTAGAGAATGCTCAAATCTGGTTTTCTAGGTCATGAGACATAATCAGATCTTTTTTGTTTGGGACATGCAATTAGAAATATTTTTCCCAATCAAAAATGGCAGCTAAAAAGTAGATCTGGCGAAAAACAGTGATTCAAACAAAATGTCATGAAATCAACCCATTCATTCAAGGAGGGTTTTGTGACATGGTTCCCCTACACACACTTCAGCATGTTTACTTGTGAGTGATTCCCACTGAACTTAATGGGGCTTACTTCTGATTAGACATGAAAAGAATTAGACTGCTAGACTCTTATTTCCTCCCCCATTCCTCCCAAAAATAGTGTGTCATGGAATTCCTTTAAAATCTTTAGGTCTTCCACAGAATAAAACATCTTTGGAGTTTTATGAGACATTATTTATAACTTGTAGGGAAATTGATGTCTCAGAATGACGTGTTTTAATGTGAATGAAGTGGCTTTGGAATTATACTTAATGTTTTGAGCCAGCCCTAGAAAAGAAGGTTCATCATAGCAATGTTAACAAACAAAAACAAATATGTTCTCAGTTTTGAATGCCACCCCTTTGAAACAATTAGCTGCTTGTTTTTATAGCCCCCCCAACTATACTACTAACTACAGAATAAATACAGCAACCCCATTTGCTTTTCTTTCTGTTTTATTATTGATGGTTGCCCCAATCTAACAAGGGTTATTGCCTTCCCCACATGCAGCTGATGTGGCTGCACATCTGAATTCAGATATGAAACACAATTCTCACTGGTATCCCTCAAATTTGATGGATGTGTCTGATAGGAAGGGAATGGGTCTTCACCCAGGACCATAAGTCAGCAGGTGACAAAATGAAAGAAGAACTGGATCTCTGAGTCTAGTTATGGAAGGATTCAGTAGTTCCTACAAATTCCACCAGATGTAGTAACAGTTCCACCAACAGATTTAATACTGTCTGGGTTGCACACCAAACTGCAGTCTTAAGAAATAAAATGAAATAAAATAAATCAGAAGCCTTAAGCTTCAAAAGCTTGAAACAGCAGGCCCTTTTCATTATTCTTTGTTTTCCAATTTCACAACCATTGCATCCATCTCAGAGTTTTACAGGTAGCCAGTCCAAGTTTTTGGATGCTTTTATTTAGCAGACCACATCGGTGCTACAAAGATCTATGTGTATATAGTTAATTGTGTTGTCAAAGCAGTAGTATGTTGTGTTTCTACAGCATCCTTTCCCAACAAGGTGCCCCTCCAGATGAGTCAGACTACAACTTCCATTATCCACAGTCATCGTGCCCATTGCCCATGCTGTCCAGAGGTGGTGGGAATTGTAGTCCAACACACCTGGAGGGTGCCAGGTTTAGGAAGGCCGTTTTATAGCAAATAACACCACCTAACAAAATCAAGGAAGCCAGCTATCTCAGCTTGCTTATATCAGCGTTGCAAAGGGGAAAATCCTTAGCGGTCCTTTGGGTCACCTTGAGCTATTGCAGCATAAATAAGAGTTTGTACCAAAGCAGCTAACATTTTTCATGACCAATGGGGAGATGCCATGATCTCCCCTGCCTGCCATTCATTTCCATTACTACAGTGCTGTTTGCTGCTACCCAGTCTTGGTCAACCAAGACTTTTGGTCCGGTCAGTTAAGGTGATGTCTAGAGCACCAACACAGGTTTGTTGATGACTGCATGAGAACTTGTGCTAAGCTGGCTGCTCAAGAAATCCTTTTCTAAGACTGAGCTTTAGACCAGCCTTCCCCAACCTGGTATAATCCAGATGTGTTGGGTTGCGACTGCCATAATTCCCAGACAGTATGCTGGCTGGGAATTATGGGAGTTGCAATCCAACACATCTGGAGGGTTCCAGGTTGGGGAAGGTTGTGTTAGATAATTATCTTCTTTGATACATCAACAAGTCTCTCTCTACCCACACATCAAAGATGGAGCCATTGATAGCATGTCATTCCTGCACTGCCATACATGTTCCCAGTGCTGAATAGCAACACACAAGCCCTCTTGTTCTTGTTCATTCGTCCGTTTTCTCTGAAGCCATTCAGTAATTTAGGCTCTTCAGTGTCTTAACACTTGAACTAGATGTACTTTCAGAATGAAGTAGTTGTTTTTTTAAAAAAAATATGAGATAATGACTAGGAATAGCTTTATTTTATCATTTTCAAATATTGATATTTCACTACACAAAAGGATTTTTTTGATTTTATTTTTGGTATATGAATATTCTAAATAAAATGTTAATTTTTGGTTTAATATAGCACACATTTCTGTGTCTTCATTTCTTAAACCTGAATTTGCCTCCCCCCTTTTTTTTTTTCATTGTGTGGGAATGGATGTGTGTATTCATAGGATTGTTATAAACAAAAACATTTGAGAAAAGGAAAAATGTGCTGCTCTCTTGGAGAACTGTTCTACAGAAACCTATAGAGCAATGAATCTGCTTCTAATCAGCACTTTGAAAGTCCTAAGGGCCTATTTTTCTTTGCAAGGGTACCCACTATTATAGATCTCCTTGGGTTAAACCTAGACCAATGAAATTCTCCTGGACCGTTATGCTGATGTTAACACCCTGTATTTCCAGTCTATTTATCTCCATCTTTTTTCTTAGTGCCACATATAAGCAAATGCCATGGAAGATAATGATAGAACCCCACATTCTTCATAAATATGAATTATGATAAATCTATGTGCTGGTGTAAAGCCCATGTTGCCACTGGCAGTAGTAGTCTGAGGGTGAAACATACTGTTCCTTGACTCCAGCTATATCAGTCCTCCAGAAGCTGTATGGAGGTTACTTTCCTTCAATGCAATCAAAGACTTTTGGCTCTCACATCTGTCGTCACTGAGTGACATTTACTTCCTCCCCTCAGGCCACAAGCCCACCTCCTTTCTTCTTCCCTCACATTTTAAAACCTGGCTTTTCCTAGGACTGCTTCTTTTCCTCCTTCTCCACCACCTCAAAGAGTTCACCGCCAATTCCACCACCATCCCTGCCATCAATATAGTCCCTCCAAGTGTGGGCTTGACTTGCAAAGCCTCAGGCCCTCCCTCCATACCTGCCTGCATGTTTTTCTCCCTGTGTACCTGTGTAGCGCAGAGCCTTGTAGAAGCTGTAGTTTTCAGACTGCCTCAGGCTCGTGTTTGGCTATTAAAGCTCAAGCTTTGAACTTTCAAAAATCTCCACACATCTACACTGCTCAAGCTTCAGTTTAAAGCAAAACTGAGCAAAGTTGGTCTAGTAAATCTCTAGTAATAAGCCTAATGCTATTGTATTCTTATATAAGAATTACCTATAACATCAACCTTTAATTTGTGTGGGCAGGGGAGGGTTGTTGGGTTATATGTCCTCAATCTACTTCTTCCTTGCCACTGTCAATACTGCCCTTCATTTGCATTTTTCCACTTGGCCCAGTCTACACCATTGCTCAGAGGTAAGTGGAGGCTGCTCCCTCCTTCTCATTCTTTACTGTTTGCATGCTTGGGGAGGGCAATGAGCACACAACAACAGCAAAGAGGAACAGCAAGACCAGGGGGTTCTGAGGATCAACAGTGGGCTCCTTACTGGGGTGTAAGCCTCAGAGGATTACCAACACTGTGTAGGTTGACCAGGTGTCCTACATTACAGAGGACAAGCCTCTGTTTGAAGGTTCATCTGTTTGAAGTGGTGTCCAGTCCAAGTCTGGTTTAAAACAAAAGAACCATAAGGAGGGAAAACAGGTGCCTTGAAGTTGCCCATCAACAGTTAGCACCTGGACAGCAGACACACACAGCTCACCTGATTGGTTTTCTCCGCTAGGGTGAGATGTCTTGTATTTCTTTATAAATTATTGTTATTATTTGCAAATTTTAACTGCAATTGACTCCGATCTTCATCCTCTCTCTAATCATTGCTAACTCTTGCTTACTTGACAACCAAGAAGTATGTAAGCAGGGGGCATCTACTGGTCCTTCCTTCTCATACCACTGCAGTTTCTGGGCCAGAGTGAAGGCAGGTGAACAATCAGGAGGAGGAGGAGGAGGAGGAGTCTAGGTGGTTTTTATCAGTGGGCCCCTGCTGGTGTGTGGGCCCTTGGCAGGTTCTCAACCATATCTACCTTTGATGCTGACCCTGAGTGGATAGCAGGCAAACTTATCTTGAGAAAGCCATCCACAACTGGTGCACCATGACTGAGAAGGCCCTCTCTCTGATAGCCATCTGTCTCAACTCAAATGGTAGAGGTGCCCACAGGAAGCCCTCCATTTTTTTAAAAAAAAATGTTTTATTTATTTATTTATTTATTTATTGCATTTCTATACCACCCAATAGCTGAAGCCCTCAAGCCCTGGTTACTAGGGCTTGAGGGCAAAGCTGGGCGAGAGTAACCCCTCCCGGTTCACCCACCCAAGTCTCAGTAATACATACCAGGTCATCCCCCCTCATCCACAATCAGATCATGGATGAGGGAGATTTTGTTCTGTACCGACCTGGCGTTCAGCAGCAACAGCAGCAGCACCAAACCCAATGGCAAGCTGGTAAGGATGCCAAGAACCATCCGGTTGGGGGAAGAACCAGAAGAGGGGATAGGTGTAAGAAATATAGCCCCTCCTCTCCTCATCTGGCCTGTTGTTCCCTCAACACCATACGTCCCCCTGCCTGTGACCACAGTTATGTGAGCACTCCCAGGGTGCATATTAATGTATGGGTAAGTACATGTGGGAACTGTCTGTCCTTCAAATAGCCTGGTCATAAACCCTGGAGGATTTAAAATGTCAAAACCAATACTTCATATCATGATTTCCATGTTTAGGTGGGACTGGTTGCTGAGGGCACATCCAAAGGACTTGGTATTATATAAAACTCTGGAGGCTCTGCATAGCTAGCAAGCAGTTACAGTGAATAGGTACCTTTCACTTACATTGCATACATACAAAATGTAACATGTATTTAATGAAAACAGTGATGAATATTGTATCTGGTATCAAACTTGAGAGAGAGGGGGCACATTATACTTTGATGTAAATAAACAGGAGGGAATACATAAAAGACCTTCACCACTCAGTGCCCTGTAATGTTCTACTGTTTGCGGCTGTAAATATATTGCAAAGTTTATTGTTTGTGATATGCATTTGTTTATATCTTTAAAAAGGAAGTAAGAATAATAACAGGTAAAGCAAATAACTAGGCTGAAATGTACTTTCTGTTTGTGGTTATAGGTCTTGGTAAGTATAGAGTGATTGGCTGGTTGTGGCGGAGTGCCTGGATTGGCTGGCTGTGTAAGAATGGGAGGAGCTAGAGAGCGAGTGGAGTGTATATATGATTCTGGCAGAGAGGAGCTAACAGGAGAAGATGATTGGGGGATTTTTGAGAGAGAGATTGAAAGGTAAGGTGACCAGATGGCCCGGGGTTTCCCAGTCCTAACCGGGAAACCTGGGGCGATCCAGGCCAACCGGGGGGCGGCGGGGGCAAACCGGGGCGGTGGGGGGGTCATGCGGCGGTGGCGGGAGGCGGGCGGGCGGCTTGAGGCGGGCGGCGCGAGGCACTTACCTGCTGGGGCGTCTGCTTCCCTCCGATGCTCTGAATCTACTGAGAAACAGGCTTCGCGGCCTGTCCCTCAGTAGCGCGCTGGGTGATGACGTCATCACCCGGCGCGCTACTGAGAGACAGGCCAGGAAGCCTGTTTCTCAGTAGATTCCGAGCACCGGAGGGAAGTGAACGCCCCAGCAGGTAAGGAGCGTGAGGCGGGCGGGCGGCGCGAGCGGTGCAGGATGAGCGGCGCAGCGCGGGCAGGGGGGGCGTGCGGGCGGCGTGGGTGGTGCGGCATGGGGTGGGTGGGGGGCGTGCGGGCGGGGTGGAGTGGCGCGGGGTGGGGGGGCGGGCCGCGCGGGGCAGACGGGGGGCGGGCGCACGGGCGCGCGGTGGGAGGGTTGTTTTGGGTGGGGGGGCAGGGGGGACCGGGATTTTTGTTCTCAAAATCTGGTCACCCTATTGAAAGGGATTTGGGAGAATTGAGAATATTGAGAGAGAGTCTGAAGCAGGATTATTAGATGAGAAGAGTGTTTGATTGAGAGATTGAGATAAGATTTTAGAGCATAGATTAAATAAGGAACAGTTTGTTAAAGTGTAAGAGTTCTGTCAGAAACTATTAAGCATTGAAACCTTGTAACCGATATGCAATTGAACTGAAGTAACCATTAAGCTTGTTGACATGCAATTTCCTATTAATAAATTCTTGTGAATGCCATCTTCTGGTGTGGTCTCTGGGTGTACCTGAGCTGGAGGCCAAGTTGCTGGGCTGTGGTGCTGTGGGGCCTAAATGGTAAAGGCGAGACGGGGGCGGCAGCAGCAAGTGGTCAAGGATAACCTCACAGCCCTTACTAGCTATTCCCACCAACAACCATTTTGATGAATGGATGAAAGATGTTTACCCCATTAACTGAGGAAATTGGACTAATTGCTAGAGCCGAGCAGCTTATTTGATTGATAAATAAATAAAGATTAGTGACAGTGCTGCTCTCTGCTGAAAGATGCTCCTATCATGAGTTAGGAGAGCACTGAACACATATTATCCATATTTGTTTTCCAACCAGCAAGTCCTGCCAGTCAGATGTGTTTATTGCAAAATCAAAAAGTGTGCAGCTCTGTCATTTGATGATTCATGGCTGCTTTCAGTGACTACCTCAGTGGTGTACACTAGCAAGAACAGAAATGAAAATGGTGGCAGGATTTTAGTAAAAAGCATGGATAGGAAAGGAAAGATTTCTGAATCAACTTACGTTTTGCGCGATGTATCCAGGATCTGCATTCCACAAGAGGAAGGAACCTTTTGTGACAGGAGGAGCTCCTCTAACAGAAGGACCCTCCACCAAATTTTGGAGTATTCCCCCTCCCACACACCCATAGTTCACCCCATTCAGCAAAGTCTATCGACTCTCTGAGTAGCATTTTCACAAGGCTGGAGGAGCTGCTATGGGAAAGAGGGATGGAGAACTCCACTTTTGTCAGTGAAGTTAATCCAGTGCAAATCTGGACCCAACTCTGAGCATCTCTACATTAAGGGGAATTCACATTGCTTACTTGGGGCTTGGGGCTTCCTGCTTCGTTGGTGTGATTGTTATGGGTTGCATTACACGGTTGGAAACAGGCGACCACTTTGAGACAGTACCATCTAGTGGCAGAAGATCCTGCTTTTTTCCGGATATTACTACATTAAAAGTGGTTCATTTCATAGCGGGATTTCCAGGGAATGCTGCAGGAGAAGTCCTGGACATTGACTAAGTCATGTAATGGTCCTGCAAACTTCTATGGGTGGCCAATCATGAGCGTACAATAAATCACCCATATAAAGGAGCTCTGTGTGTGTTTCAGATTTTTGAAAGTCATATAAGCCCTGATCAGAGCTCATGATAGTTCACGTTTCTCCACATCATCAACAAAAGGGACCATAGCAGGGAAAGCATGCTCTGCACAATGCATTCCACAGTTCTATCCATGCTCTGATGTTTTGTAAATGTTTTACATAATACATAAAATACAGAGCAGGCAGCTTACCCTTTCTTTCTTTTTTCCTTGAAAGTACGCATCCCATTTATTGTTTGATTATTTGTTTGTTAGGGTTATTTATTGGGTACAGATGGACTTACGGTGATAAAAAATTAAAATATTTAAGAAATCATTGCAGACAAACCATGAAGCATTTTCCTTGGCCTGCTCCTTTTTCATGTGCAGGGATGATTTTTGGTTTTAACATGAGAGAGCACCTGCATTATTATTATTTTTAAAAAGTGGTACAGTTGAAGAAGAGCTGAATAAAGTGCACTTTTTGCATGCTGAAATTGGCTCAGAATATTCTCTTCCACTAGCGTTTCAAGTGAACACTTTATATTCATTGCCAAAAACTACAGTCATAACTAATGGTCTTTTTTCAGCTTTGTTTTCCACTTGAGTAAGGAACCAGACAGGGATGTCCATTTTCTCCTTTGATATTTATGTTTGGAACCTCTAGCTTGTGGCATTAGACAGAATAGTAGTATTCACGGCTTTGTGCGTGATAGCTTAGAAATTAAAACCATTGTTTATGTTGATGATCTTTTATTGTTTATTTCTGAACTCCAGTTGTCTGTGCTGGCTTTGATGCAGCTGATTAATACGTTTAGTAATTTATCTGGTTATTCAATTAATTGGTCAAAATCCAAACTGATGCTGATTGGAGATACTATATCTCATAGTGTATTAGCAGAATGGCAATTTTGATGGTGCCCTAATATTATTACTTATCAATACATATTCCCAGATATATCTCTAAAATGAATAAACTGATCAATGAGATTCCTCAGTATTTAGATAGATGGGCTTCTTTAAAGCTGAGGGGTGAGGTAAATATGCTCAAAATAAATATTATACTGCAGATTATTTATGTTACACGTCAGATTCCTTTATCTATACCTGGAAAATCAATGCTTTGTTTCATAAAAAAATATGGAGGGTTCTCTCTGTTAAGATTATCTGAAAAAGATGCAACTTCCAATTAAAGAAGGTGGATTTGGTTTTCTGGATCTTGCTCTATATCATTGGGCATATGTGTTGAGTTTTAGTGAATTTTGGTCTTTCCCATTTGCATTGGATTTTCCACCTTGGTTAGTTTGGGAATCTTCTTGTCTGGTTCCTCTCTCTAAATGGATGACATTAGGTTCTGGGCCTACAAGAATGGATATGATTTTGCCCACAGTTTCTACTGCTAGAGAAGTTTGATCCACTTTTTTCATGCTAATTTGTCTTTATGGGGCAATCCAGATCTTAAAATTGTTAAGAAAATGTTTTTGTGGTAGATATGGACAGATAAGGTGATTTTTACTTTGGAACAACTGGTGGCTGCTGACTATGAGTTCTTGTCATTTTCTATCCTTGCATGCAGAATATGATTTGCTCGCTATGACTGCACGGCAATACTTGCAATTGCAGCATTTCGTAGTCTCTCGGGTCGTGTGTGCTGGGGCTATGTGTGCCTTCCCCTCTTAGCTGGCCACTTTAGGGTACCGTATTTCCCAGCACTGTGGATCTTAGGGATATCACAAGCAACACAGTTGTTTTTGCTGAACAGTTCATCTTGTATAGATGGAAACCTACTTCAACCCGAGATGTACAAGTGAACTTGTAACTGGACATATTTGAAGTTATAATGTAGCGTCCAGAGAATTTTTTTGAAAACATATTTCATTTATGCCCCATTGCTAGTAGTTTGGGAAGTGAGATTGTGTGAAGAATTTCTCCACTGTGGTGAAATCCATATTGCCATTATCGGATGCCCAATAGGTGTGTAATCATGAGAGCGTTGAATTATCCACTGTGTTCTCATTTACATTGATACATCTCTATCAATTATTAAAGACATGGCTTTGAAGATATTTCAGGGATGTTTACTTGAACCCCTGAAGCACTGAAGGAACACAGGAGGGGACTGCTGGATTACATTGTGTCACCTCTCCCTACTCACACAGGCACACACACACTGTGTCTTCTTTTTCCGAGAACAATCCTCTATTTGAAGGGACGATAAAGGACTGTCCTCTATTTGAAGCTGTACTATATTTGAATGGCTGCCCTGTTAAATTCTGGTATGATCATAAAGAACCATAAGAATTGTTGCCCATCAACATTTAGTACCTGAACAGCAGATGGAACAGGCAAGCACACAGTTTTCTACACCATGGTAATAATTCCCATGTAAATTATAATAATGACTGACTTGACCTGTTGGTGGCATCTGAGTGCTGGTACTTTATTGTTCAGGTGTCCGCTCCCATCCATTCTTCCCACTCCCTCCCAGCCACTTCCCCTGCTCACTCCCAGATGTTGCCCCCCTGCTTGCCTACCTGCCAACCCATGGGACTTACCTCCGGGGGCAGTGGTTGGACATTGGGCTGAATAGGCCCGAGGCAGTTTGGCTGCTTTAGCAGTGATATGTTTCAATGCCAGCTGTACCATCTCTCTCTCTCTCTCTCTCTCTCTCTCTCTCTCTCTATATATATATATATATATATAATCTCCTGTTGCTTAGCAACACTGAGTTCTTATAATGGAACTTTTGCTGCTTAGCAACACTAAGTTCTTCTCTTGAAACCTCCAGTGTGCCACACATAGCCACGTGCCACACATTGGTGCATGCCACGTAATGCCTTAGTGTTATATATATACTGAAGATTTCTACATTTGCATCTCTACATATAAATTATCAAATGCACATTTTATGCAGCTCAGTGTCCTCTTTTGTCTTCTTTTCTGCTGTAGCATTTCCACTTTTTTTCTTGGCGATTCTTCTGCTTACCAATGCATGGTTTTTTTTCTGAAGAGAGAAGAAGATGGATCTGTGTGAAGGCAGCACTTGGTCCCAATGTCAAATCAAAGCTTCCAATTTTTGCAGTGGAATGAGGGCATCAGCTTGAGGAAGTGAATTCACAACATGCCTGTTGGAGGTACTTCCAAAAATCTACCTTGAACATATATAAAAGGGTTCTGCGTATATTTGAACTGATAACTGGGTCTGCAGAAGCTGCTTTATAACAAATCTGAGCATTGGTCTAGCTAGCTCAGTATTATCCAGTGAAGGCTGGTGGCTCCGATGTCAGTGGGGCAGTGACCCACTCAAGGGCTGAATTCAGACAACACATTAAGCAACTAGGGAGGGTGTATTGACTATCATGTCATCCGAATGCTGCCATAGTCAACTCAGTGCTGATCCTAATCCACACCACAGTTGATTATTTATTACCATGTTGTGTGGGGAGTACCCCCTAGATGAACAACTATAAAGTTGATTATTACCCCACCATTGACTATCATGTTGTCTGAATTCAACCAAGGTTTCAGTCAGAACAAGTAGGAACTCTAAAGCAGCTGTCCAAGATGCTGAACCTAGAAGATTCACCATCCCCACTGGCATTGAAGTCACCAGCTTATACTTCCTTTTACAATTGTCAGAGTTGCATCCACCTTAAGAGCCTGTCTTTGAGCTAAAGGTCAGGGTAATTCTGAAAGAAAACCAATTAATTAAATAGTGAAATGTGTGCTTAGCAGCTTGCGGCATGCATCAGCTGCTTCACTGCAAAACTCCATGATCCTGTACAACATTCTGACAGAAACAAGGAGCAGATTTGCCTGACTAACATTGGAGTCACCAGCCTCAACTAGTATTATTTACATTAACTTGTAGTGGTTTTCCAGTCTTTCACAATCCTATTTAAAAAGGGAAAGATTCAACGTCTGCCCTTTTGCATGCAAAGCTTGTGTTCTACCACTGAACTACAGCCTTTCCCTTCTGACAAATACTTCATCACTTTGAGGCTGATCTCAAAAGGGCACCAAAGAGGACAAGTTGTACAGTTAAAAGAAATACTGTCAAATGAATCTTAATACCCACAATTTGATGGCCCTATCAAAAAAGAAAAGAAAAGGCTTTGAGGCCAGAATCACTTGGAATGCATAAGGTCTTTTGATCTAACCCTGCCAGATTATTCTTTGGGAATTTGACAGGGAACATTGTTTTAGATAAATGAGTATTTTTTAATCTGTTTCTAATTCGTTTCAGAGGGCTTGCTTAGTTAATGCAGAAAAATATGTCAGAGCAACTCTGGCAACTGTACATATTTCAGGCTACACTTAGTTTTGTGTGGACTCACCATGGAAGAAACGTCTACCCACTCCAAGACAACCTCTTAATTTCACCTGTCTTCAAAACCACAAGGTAGTCAGAAGAAACATGTTGCTAGCCTCTCTATGAAGACAGCTCTTTACCTTCATAGAGAATACATATAAATGAATACATGAATACATATAAGTGCACATCAATATCATTTACATTTAGCCCACTCCATCCTTCGGATCGGAATCTTTACTGTTGGGCCCTACAAGTTGCAAATTTGAACTGTAAAGGAATTCCAGCTTCTCATGTTCCTCACAAATCCCCAAAAGCCCTCCTAATGATGGTTTAAATTTGATCCATGTGGACACAGAGGGCATGTGCAGAAACAGAAATGACGGCATCCGTGGGAATAAACAGTGTTCACAAACAATGCCGTACAGCCAGGTCACTTTTCCTGACAAGGCAATGGTTTTGGAAACAAAGGCTCTTTTCCCCTCCCCCCTTTTCTGCAATGATTCTTGTTGATTCTTGTAGAATGTGTTTCAAGGAAAATTGGTTTCTAGTATCAAAGAACCATTTTGGCTAATTGAAAACTCACTTGAGCTTCCAGGGGCTGTAATGCCACTTGTTGCTTCAAAGGAATCCCTCCCAGGTTGCTAAGGTACTGCAGGTGTCAATAATTAAGCAGCCATCATACCAGCCAGGGAGGTATGCCCTCAGGCAAGCAGGGAATGGAAAATGCTCTTTGTTTCAGGCTCCAGGGAATTCTAGAATTATCCTGGGAGTTGTTGGAAGATCCTCTGTGCTCTTCTTTTCTTTTAATTATGCTTAGCTCACCCTTCAATGTTTTCATTCTAGGGGCCTATCCCCTTTCCCTGCCGCTGCCATCATCATCATCATATTAAAAAGCTTTTCCCTATATTCCACCATTCAAGGGAATTATTCATATCTACCATTATGGATTCCACTGTAGTACATGTCTGCAGCCGATGGCCACATGGGTTGGATAAATTGCAAGGTCAATTTTCAAATCAGCAGTGATATCTATCCATCTAGCATCCATCAAATGTTTATATCATCCAACTGCCAGATATCCTTCAGGAAGTTAATCTCAAGAACTGCTTTCCCTCCTAAGAGCCTGACCATGTTCTAAAATCAGCTTTAGAGGCCCTGGCTTCTCAGCCTGTCACCATTAGAAATGCTGTGGTCAGGCATAAGGGATGGGGGACTTACCAAAACTATGGGAAAACATTCTTGTTGAAATCCATTGTGCTCCCCTTGTTCCAATCTTTAGATGGGTTTTCAAAATGGGTTTTAAAGAAAGCTTTTAATGCTTGTTTGCTCCTTCCTGAAATATATTAAATTAGTTTAACGGTCCTGCTCTTATTTCTCCTCCCCCATATTTTTAATTTTTAATTTTATATTTTGTCTCCATCTAAATTATTTGCTGCTTGCTGGGCATATATTTTGATAGACTTTATACATATTGTCAGCTGCTTTGAATATTCATGCTATAGAAAAGCAGTGTAAAAGTTGATTGAATAAATAACATTGGCCCATTTATAAGAAGTGCTAAGATATAGATATAGATCTACTCTCTCTCTCTCTCTCTCTCTCTCTCACACACACACACACACACACACACACTAACAATGGGCCATGTAAAGTAGCCTGAGCGATAGGTGGCAGGTAACTTGCTGAGTTAGGTCTTAGTTGATTCACTATTCCATCAGCCATGTCTCTGTAGATTTACTAGGGTGGCCACTCATGTATCATCAAAAAAGAGAAAATGCATCATCAAAAAAGATGACAAAAGAAGACAGATTTGCATAAGCAAATGTATATGCATACATGCAAATTTAGAAATAATTACTTACTATTTAAATAGAAACAGAATACATCTCACCATGTATTGGTGAGCGGGAAGACTGTGACCAGGTGAGCTGTGTAACCAAGTCCCTTGCAGCTCTGCATTGTTATGGTGCTTTAACTGGGTTTGGACAGGACAGGCCTTCCAATAGAGGACTGTCCTTCGAAAGCCCTTCAATTACAGCAGTGTCCTCTGTAAAATAGGACACATGGCCACCCTAGCATTTCCTCATCCATAGAAATGAAAAATACATTTCTTGCATCTGAAGAAGAGGACTCTACTCTACAAAAGCTTAAACCACAATAAAATTGCCTAGGGCTTGGATCCTAAGTTGCTCCTCTGTCCGCCTGGAGAGGGGGAGTGATTTCCAACTCCCTCTTCACCTGCAGCCTCCTGCGCCATATCCCACAGCGCTCCCCAATGACCCCCAACACTCAGGAGCAGATTTTCAGGGGTACAAGGAGCTGTGGCGGGAAGAGAGATGTTAACCTGTTGTAGCAAAAACAACAAAGATTCTTGTGGCACCTTAAAACTAACAAATGCTATAATAAATGTGTCAGTCCCTAACATGCCACAAGCCTCTTCGTTGATTTTAATATTGTTCAGTATAAAATTAAGCCTACAGCCATGTGCTATTATTCAACCATCTCTTGGAAGAGAGGAGTGTGCTCCCTCTGGTGGTATAATGTCACACAGTAAGAGTAAAGGGGCACCCAGTTTTTCTGTTTTCTTTATGCGATAAAAGAACTACAGCTGGTTATTTCTATTCAACCCCACCTTTTTTTTCTTTTTGAGCACATCGTTCCCATATAAAATTGTTCACTGGTTATTTTATTTATTTTAATGTATAGGCTGATCTTCCACCTAGCGGTATATAGGCTCCCCTTCTAATTACAGAGAAGGCTGCAGGAGTATGCAGAGGAAGGCTTTTTATTGCTTTTCCCAATTCCTAATTTTTAAAAATAATGTGTACCAAATTGTGAATGGCCATACATAAATAAGGCCCTGAAAATATATTTCTGGGACTGGGGGGTGGGGACTATTAGGTGGAAGGAAGGTAAAATTCTAAAGTGATCTCTTTTGAAAAGGCTGGCCAGTGGACGCTCACATTTTACAAATACAAAGAATTTTGATAAGAGTGGAGTATAAGGATTAACCATGATGAAAGGAGCTGCATATGGTTCGTCCAATTGATTATTATTAGTACTAGGTGTTGTTACTGCAGTAATATTTGATCCACAGATCTAGCATATGAAGCCACTTATGGATGGGTCCTGAACATTCAAAAGACTGTTACCCAAGTCATTCCACTTGGCTGCAGAGAGAGATGGGAAGCTGGGCTCTCTTAGTTGACACTGCTGAGAAACCAGCTCCATTTGGCTCCTCCATTCCCTGATCTGTTTCCATTCATGCTGGTCTTTAAGAACTGATGCCTGTGTTTGCTTGTTTTCCTCTCCCCTCCCCATCCCCTTTGCCTTTTGTGCCATGTTGTTTGGATGGTAAGGATGCAGGCGGAGACTGCCCTGTTTGCAAAGTTCTCCTATAGATCTCTTGGTGTTAGGGATCTTTGGGATCTAATGCCAAGAGGGACACCAAACCAATGTGGAGGCCACCATGCCTGGTTTTCAAGGTTGAAACAAACCTGCCAGGAGACTCAAATGCAGATATCTCACAACCTATGTGGCTTGGCCTTAAATGTAATGTGGGGATGGGCCCTTAGGAAAGTTATGCATCGCACTCCATCAGCAAAATGGTCTGGAAAGATCCTTTGGAAAGCGATCTTCTCTGAAAGGCTATGAAACAAAGAGCATTCCCCACTTTGAACCCCCTCTTTCTTTTCTTTTCTTTTCTTTTCTCCAGCTCTTAATAACATAGAGTGGAAACGCCTAATGGAATCTAGCAAAGTTTATCCATTCCCTGAGAGGGAAAGAGCTATGCATAATGCAGCAGTACAAATGCTAACGGACTCTTGCAAGAATGTTTACATTTATTTTTTATGACCTTGAGAAATTGATCTGTACAGCAGTCCTGCCAAAGGTTGCATCTGGACCCCGAATGGCCTCCAGAGAGAGCAGCCTGTGCTGCTCCCATCACATCTGGCGTGTATTTACAGAAGAGCAGCGATTCACACTTCAACTGGCTTATTCCGAGGAAAAGCACTCACAGTGTTAAATGTATAGAACTTGGGTAGTAAAACATCAAAGTGTTCTTTTACTATTCCCATCAGTGTAAAACACACCTCTGTGAAACAAAACATGAATGCCAGTACTAATAACAGAATATCCCTTGTATTCACAGCACTGAGCATCTGTTTTCCGCCAGACACTGTGAAAAATGCCATTTTCTCCTAATCCTATTGTGTCTCTCAGCACTGTTCCAACTCAGTAGAAGCCAGAATAGAGAAACGTATTTACAACCCGCAATACCCTATTCGAACCCTCCACAAGCCATCGGCGTTTATCCATCTTTATTAAAATGATGGGGAATGTGACATACAACCCACTGAGAATTATGACCAATTTCTCTTGAGCCAGCTGAAACCATGTTCCCCAAGCCTCTTAAGGCAGATTACTTGGATTTCATCTGACAGCAACCGAGTTCACAGATCAGTTAAAATGGGGCATGTGGATTTAAGCTGATTTTGTTTAGTTAGCTTTACACAGACTTTAAATAAACCCAATCTAAAGCTATGTACTCTTCCCTACTTGGTGGTGGATCAGGTGGTCTGTTTTCTCAACATGACTGACAAAGAGCTCACTTGCTGCTAACCCATATGTGAAAATGCAATGGCTGAGATCTAGCCGCTGCATTCCACACACCAAAGCCCTCATGCACAAAGGTTCTCCTGTTATCCTTTACCTGATAGACATTTTAGGAAATGTGGGACTTTAACAAAATGTTGCAGCATGGAATGCTTCTGTTCAAGCCAGAATTCACCCCTTGGTTTTCTGGTCCTTCCCCACCTCAAAGTCATTCGGTGCCCACTAAGTATGTTCAGTTCATATTACGCTGTTTTTGTATTTTCTCCACCCTTCGCTTTCCCCCTCCTAAATAGTTCTTCTATTTCTACAAACCTTGAGGCTCCTCTAAACCTGCTGGTATCTCCCTCTTTTGGCAGGGATGCTACCATTTTGGCTACAAAAGTATCCACACTTGGAGAATGAGTTCACTGTAGTTCACTCTTCTGCTGCTCCCAGACTGTGGAACGACCTGCCAGGAGAGATCAGCCAACTTACAAGTCTTCAAGAATTTAAGAGAGCTATACAGACTGATCTCTTCCGGCAGGCTTTCCCAGTCAAATTTTTAGACTGTATTGATTTTAATAATGTATTAATTTTATATGCTTTTAATCAGTTTATGTATTTTATATAGCTGGTATTGACGTTGTTCCCCGACTCGATCTGGAGGGAGAGGCGAGTAAGAATTATTATTGTTATTATTATTATTATTATTATTATTATTATTATTATATCTATGGCAGCCCTGAGGTGGCCACTTATAATCACCCCCCCCAAAAAAGAGGAAATGTATATAAAAAAAGAGTACACTTATTTGCATAACATTTGCATATGCTCATTTATATGTATGGATGGACATTTGGAAATAATTATTATAATTGAAACAGGAATAATTATATCTCACCATAGTATGGAAGACTGTGACCAGGAGGCCCATATGCCTTGCCCAGTCTGCTGGATAGGTCCTATTGATGAGCAACTTCAAGGCCCAAGTCTTTCTTTTGAAGCTTCTTTGGGGGAAAATCCATCATAAGCCCTACTTAGAGTAGACCCATTAAAATGAATGTGTCTTAAATTAATCTTGACTAACTTATTGCACTGATATGCAGGCGATGTGATGCACATGGTACAGCATTAAAATAACAAAACAAATTACCACTAGTAGCGCATTCAGGTTATCATTTTTTATAGATTTTTTAAAAATTACATTCTAATTCTTTAAAACAAAATTATAGCTTTAAAATTTTAAAATTTAATTCTTTTTAGAATTTAATTTTTTAAAAAAATCTATAAACAATTTATAGACTGGATGCACTACTAGTGGTCATTTGTTTTAACTTTTTCCATTCATTTCAATGGGTCTACTCTAAGGAGGAGTTATGTTGGATTGTACCCTTTATCTTTAAATCAAACTTGAACTGGACAGCCCTTCAAAATAGAGGACAGTCCTCTGGCAGCCCTTAAAACAGAGGACTGCCCTCTATAATAAAAGAGATATGGCTATCCTAGCTAGGGTTTCCATTCCAGCCCTCTGGTGCTCCCCTGAATTTCCCACCCCTTTTCCTTGGCCCCACCCCCTTAGCCCAGCCACCAATGATTTCCTGGTTTCCTGCCTTTTGTGCAGTTTACAACCCACAATGCCTTACTTGAAACCTATGCCTTGTGGGAATGTGGGAGAGGGCCTTTTTGGTGGCTGCTCCAAGGTTCTGGAACTCTGTGTTAAGGTGTTGGATTTTTTATTTGCCTTTGAGTTTTTTAAAAATGTTTTAATATTACAGTTGCTTTAATTCTATTTTGACTTTTGCATATTTCTATTTATATGTTTTAATTGTACAAGTTTTAATTTTGTAAAGCCGCATTGAGATCCAGTATTGGGGGAAAGGAGGGATTAATAATAATAATAATAATAATAATAATACAATGGTCATCAATGTTTATCCATTTTGATTCAGAATGGCTTTCCTAAGGCTTAGTTACTGGCAGAAAGAATTTTAAGCTAAAATATGCTGGTAGTTTTGGCATTTTGGCTGTAACCCTCAGCTCACCCTCCTGTTAATGTGGCCCCTGAGATTTTCACCAAAACTGAATTTGTCACTCCGGCTGAAAAAGTTTTGACAGTCGTGATCAATGAAGACTAAGTTCTATTGTGAATGACACGATATTTGGGTGTGACCATCTGACAGTGAGCACAATTTATTTATTCTCACTACAGCTTCCTTTGCAAAGGTTATGCAAATTCTGATACCTTTTGAAACATATACAGTATGTGCTACTTTGAAATCCTGCATTGAAAAATGCTTTGAATGGTTTGCTTTGTGTATAAATCCTCCTGATTTAAGTTGAGCGGGCTGATGAAGAACCATTGATATTATAAGAAGTAACAAAATCAACATAAGAAATGTGGGAATGCAGCTTATATTGGAGAAAGTTGGAACTTGAAACCTAGCCATTTTCTACAGTTACATGTGGAAAGAATAACGTTCCACATTTTAAATCTCTGCTTTTTGTTGCTCTACATTCCAGGGATTGTTCTTTTACTGTAACCTTATTGTTCTATCTGATGGAAAGTTACTGTACTGCTCTACACATTTTTGGAACTGTTTAAAGAATTTAGCCATGCTCAGGGCCTTTCTTACCATACTTTCAGCTAGCTGGGTGGCATGTAATAACAGCAACGGCCCAAATTCCAACATATGCCCTTTCTACACCTACGGGTGTAGCGGGCAGGAGGGGTGGTGAACCCAGAAGTATCCACTTCCAGGTTCGGCATGCTCAAGCCACATCACAAATGCGATGGCCCATGCCCGCCCCCTGGCCCCGGCACTCCCTGTGCATCATGCGGCCGCACAGGGAGCAGCTGGGGTCCATCCCAGGCAAACTTCCTGGTGTGGAAAGGGCTATAGTGTGCCTGGCAGGGAGAAAAGTGCAATTCTTGAGGTCACTTGAACAGTACTTTTATTGTAAATGCTTACATTAATTTCAATGAAACACCTCAGCGAACAATATTCCTAAAATCTTCTTCCTCCTAACTCATCTTACACAGTATACTGACAGGTACCAAAGGTGCCCATGAGTGCTTTTCATAATGTCATCCCCAACAAATGGCTGTCCAGCCTTTGATTGAATACCTCCAGACACCCACACACAATAATTGACTCCATTATTCAACGGCTCTTCCCTTTGAAGCATTTCACCTGATCTGAGTAGCCTATTACACATCAACAAAAAATAGGGCAAAAGACAACACAGATTTGCATAAAATTTGCATATGCTGATATATATATATATATATATATATATATGCAAATTAAAAAATAATTACTATGAGTTAAATAGTAATTTAAATTGTGCTAATTGGCTGGCTGGATATTGGGGAGTTGTAGGGCTTTTTCTCTCTCTCAGCATGCATAGGATTGCACCCTCACAAATCCTAAGGCTCCATTGTAAAGAGTGAGAATCTGGTCCAGTGCGTTGACCGCTTTCTATTGTTTAATGGGCTGTTGGGGTTGGGGTTATTACTGAACAGTATGTTTTAGTTTTAGCTGGTTTTTATATTAATGGTTGGCTTGGTTTTTAAGTTTTTTGTTTGATTATTATGACTTGTGTTCATATCAGTTTTGGGGAGCCATTTTGACAAGGTTTCCCCCATTAAAGGTGGCATACAAATTTCTAAATAAATACTGTTTTAAACTTAAATAATCTTTTGTCTCCCAGTCTAACAAACTACATAGAAGAGTGGGGAGAGGTGCTGGCTGAAGTCACAAAGAAACCTTAGTTGACCATGATTTGTGGCCAATCAATTATTTACTCAATTAAATTGCATAAGTGTGCATAAGAATAATGTAATACTCTGAAGAGAAATCATACTTGATTTGTTTTTAGGTGAAGCAGGCACATCACAGCAGGCATAATCTAGAACAGCCATTCCCTCGAAGAGAGTGCTTACTCATAATTTTTGTACATTTTTAAACTTAAAATAATTAACTTAAAAAGCCCAGCTACTTGATTAATCAGGAGCATTTTAAATCATTTAATCTAACCAATTAGCTAAACATTGTGCTTCTAGTAAAAGCTAACAAATAAAAGACTGCAAAATAAATCCTAAACAACTTCCTAAACAATGCCAATTTTTCAAAATCTGTTAGTTTTACTGATGTGTTAAATTATAATCTGGAACTACTTCTATGTTAATTATAAAAATAAATCATCTCCATTTTTAGACAATCAGTCATGTGGATTTTATAGAGGCAATATAGGCAAACTGCTTCTATTAAAAATATATATTCCAAAATTTATTTTCCTCTAGTTTTTAAAATAAGCTTTTGTGGCAGACATTGGAGAAGCTTCATTCCATTTGACACTCCCCTATGTGCCATCTCCCTCCCTCTCTCCCTCTCTCCCTCCCTCTCTCTCTCTCTCTCTCTCTCTGGAGTTTATATTATAAATACGTAGGATCAAAATTCTCAGTGTTGGTTTCAGCAAAATGGTTCAAGCAATTGCTAGGCGATAAATAGTTCTTCTCAATTCATTCTTGAATGTTCTTGACTGGTCAAAGAGGGGGCATACCTACTTTTCCTTTCCTTATCACTACCACGTCATAAGCTATGTGGGCCCTCTAATGTTTTGATAGATGCTACTGGGGTCAAAAAGCCCTAATTGTAAGGGCATGTGTTTTTCCAAGATCTTGTGTGTGTGTGTGTGTGTGTGTGTTGCTTCTTTCCTTTTTTTAAAAAATAAGGTATTTTACCTTAAAAATAAGGATGGGTGAATCTGTCATTTTCAGTATCTCAGTTTCTTTTTTTTTTCCAGTCTTAAATTCAGTTTATCTTGAACACTGAGAAAAAGTTTGCATAAAAAATTGTACTCGTTTTTGTGCCCATTTCAACTGGCACACTATGCAGTTTTTTTGCAAGCAATTTACATTAATATATGCCAATAATTGTGCGCACTTTTCCCTACTATACGCGTTTTTGTACGTTTTTTTTCTCGTACAACTCCTTTGCAACATTTGGAAAAGTATCAATTAGTTTCATAATGATTAGGTAAAGTTCAATTTAAAATGCAAACTAAAAAAAATTATCCCCCATTCCTACTTGGAAATTCTGGCAAACTCAATATTATTCATTCTGTTAAGTAGTATATTAAGTATTAATAATACTGGATAGAAAGAGCAGGTCACCTTTTTCATGCCACTTAATACAATAAATAACTCAAAGGAGTCACTACCACCAAAACAGAGTTCTCTTCTCTGGTGCTCTGTAGGCTGAGGTTAGCAATGATTGGCCTTTAAAATGGTATCAAGACTGTATTAGCATTTGCAGAAAGAGCACATCTAGCACCCTTCTTGCACTTCCAGGCATCTATGCTACAAATGGAAAGTGCCACATTTGTTTGGGTCTCTACAAAATTCTCATGTAGAAACTGTTTCCAAAGATCACACATTGCTGTTACCTAGTGAGCCCTCAATGTCCGTATTCAGCTTAGTTCAGAGCCTCTTTAATATGCCTGTATTAAACTGTCTGTGTGAGGTTGTTGGGTGGGTGGGGGGTGGGGTAAGAGGCACTTCCAAGGATGCTCGGGAATGGCATTCCACTGTAGCAACTGAAGGCCATTCTCTAATTCACAGGACTAGGATTTCCAGGTGACAGATGGTGAGAGCGCTGTTTCTTCATTTACCAACCACAGGGGTCCAAGTTTCCATGGTTCTAGATAAGAAGAAAAAAGAGAACAGTTATTCAGATCAAATTGTATCCACAATTGCAGCAGTGCAAATAGGCAATTTTAGACTCTGGTCTTCTGGGAGCCTCCGTTTGATGGCCCATTTGTGTATTACTTCAGTTGTGACATTTCTATTTGTCCCCCAACCATGCTCTGCTTCGCACCTGCTTCTACATTCCTGATATGTTCAAACAACAACACAACTGTTTATTGACCCTGATTGCCAACTGTATGTGCAGTTTTGCATTTTAAACTTACTTAAATCAAAGCACCACCATAACTACCGGAATAAAATGGAGTTGGCTTCTGCTGCCCTGATGCCTCATCACCTGCTACTCTCTGGGTGGTCATTTGGGATGGGAATAGTTAAGCCAAATTTCATTGCTTGTGTTACTGTCCAATTCGATTGATTATTTTGTGAACAATGTGCATTGGAAAGTGTAACTTGAGTATTTGTTAATGTGAACAGTAATGAAACAAGGTTTTATATTGGGGAGGGGGGAGGCCTGGAGGTCAGCCTCCCCCTATTTGGTGCTCTCCAGATGTTTTCTTCCTTGCCATCGGCCATGCCGGCTGGGGCAAATGGGAGCTGAAGTCCAAAACATCTGGATGGTACTAAGTTGAAAAAGGCCCTTATTAGAAGATTACGGATGTATTTTAACAAAGAATTTAAAATGAAATTTATTCCAAAACTGCTGTGGATCGTTTAGGCCCCTTTCTAATCTCTGAACATAACTCACTGTTTCATTACAAGAAATCTCACAATGTTTCCCTTAAAGTTTCAAGAGGGGATATTTCAGATATAAACTGTGGCTTATGACTTCCCTCCTTCTATCATCAGAAAGATGATTCTATTATTCTTATTCTTAATAATAATAATAATAATAATAATAATAATAATAATAATAAACCACCCCATAGCCGAAGCTCTCTGGGCGGTTTACAAAAATTAAAAGATATCAACTACATTTGCTACATAATGATTGGGGAGGGGGGGTTACAATGATCTCCAAGGATACAAGAAAGCAGGTCATCTTCAGAGTATGTGTTGCTTGTGCAAATAATATAAATTATTATGTAAGCCATGAAATGTCCATCACTGGAAGTATCTAAAGATTGATTTATATGTTGCCTCAGTGATGTGATTGCTGCAGAGAAAGCAAATGAGGAGCTTCTTTAGATGAGCGTTTTATAGTACGCTTGTGACTGGCCACTCACAGATGTTCATGGGTCATTTTGATGACATGGTGATCCTCCTGCATGTCTGCTGCTCCTTCTGCTGTTTTTCGTTATAAAATAAGACTCCAAAAACCCAACTCTTCTGAACTATAACGATATTTGTCGCTATTTCCTGCCATGTGCAGGAGAAGTTGCACTATAAGATACCCACTAGAGGGTACTGTCCCACTAAACTAAATGGGTCATGTGGTCGCTGCTTTCATCCCCTTCCCCCATGTGATTCTGCTCATTCCTATTGCAGAAGAGAAGCAGGAAGCAGAGTAACAGTAAGGAAAGATTTTCCCCCCTCTGGAAACCCTCTATGTGGGAACTCCCTTTGTGGCTACCGCTTGGTTTGTTTTGATTTTAAATTATGGTGATAGAACCATCTGCCAGTGTGGATAAAAATGTTCTGACCTATAACATGGCAACCATTTCATACAAATTTCTTCCCAGCTCCCACACAGGTTACACTCCTGACAGTAAACAAACCACTCCAGAAAACAAGAGAATCAGATCTGGAAGGTTTGCTTTGTTCATTTTGTTGCTTAAATTTCCAGGTAAAGTCATTCCCCAACAATGAAAAAAAAATCCTACTTACAGGATTCCGAAATGCAGAAATAACCAAGATCTTCTGTATTGCAGTCTGTTCCATCAATGAGTCTGTCTTTCTTGTTTTCATCACATTGCATCACAACAATTAACTACAGAACAGATGACACACACATGCTCAATGAGACATGGGTTCTCTGTATTTAATGTTATCAAATATAAGCTCTATGGAAAATGAACAACTCGAATTCATTTCACTAATGCTTGCACATCAGAACTCCAGTCTCTGGCTATTTAAGCACCTGGAGTCATAGAATGCCCATTTTGAAGGTTCAAAATATGATGATGATGATTTAAAATCAGGTATTTACACTGGGGCATGTAAATAAAAACAAAGCAATTTTCAATGTGCCTATTTATGAAAGTTACCTTTAAAATATTTCCTCATTTCCAATCTAGTTTCTTGCATCTTTTAGGATCCTCCTACTAACTATGACGAGGCCAGACTAAAATATTTTGGTGCTATCTACTGAGTTTCTACTGAGAAACTTCATCAAACAGATCCTTACAATATCATCTTAAGCAAGGCAGGGGAGAGAAAATAAAAAATGAAAAGTATGTCACAGCAGATTAAGTTAGATTTGATTTTATTGACTCAGTCTACTGTTTAGATCTTTAATTAACCCTCATACTCAATAAAAATTATATTAGTCACCACCTGTAGCAGCAACTGCTGCTAAGGGTAGCTTTGCTCAGTAACAACTCAAGATTGAAATGAACGAAGTGGTTGCAGTTCTAATGCATCATTCTGGTTCGAGATGGGATACAAATGATATATTTCACTCTCGCCTTGTAGGCATAAGCATGCACAAGGGGTGTGCCAGGTGTACCCAGGCACACCCTAATGTCTAAAGCAATAAGCACCAAATTGAGGGGGGCATTGAGTAGGATCCAGAGGAGGGTCCAGATGCAGCAGGAAAGGTACTCCAGCTGCTATCTGGATGCTCCACTGCTGCTGCCCTCAACAGTGTGCCACATGCTCCCAGACGCAGCAGCAAAAAGGAATCATTCTGCTAGGAACTTCTCTGCTGTGAGCCACACTTCAAAGAGGCCGTGAGGAGAGCCCCCAAAGGCTAGTATCACCTCATAAACTCCTCCGGCCAGTGTCACCACAAAGACCCATCAATGCTGGGGCTTGAGTAGTGTCTCCTCATTCCTCCTCCCACCACCTGCAATGGCCCGCCTGTGGTCAGGCAAGCTGAACATAGAGTACGGCATCAGTGTCTACAGTGTCTAATAAATAAATAAATGAATAAAGATAATGTCCTTTATGATTGAGTATTCAATAAATGATCACATTTTAAAAAAACAATCCCTGGGTGCACATCCTAATGAAATGTGCTGTGCACACCTATGCTTGTAGGACAAAAAGAGAAATGCAGGTAACAAACACAACTTGCACGGTTGCAAGATTCCGCATTTAGGCAGCTTTGCCCTTTCGAGGTGGCGTACAATTGGTCCATGTAAAGGTAACGAGCAACATAAGGAGATCTCAGTCTTGTTCTCTTTGTTTCACTCCTCAGCTGCCTAAATAAATCTAAAGCTGCTTCTGAGACAAAGGCATTTCATCTCTTCCAAGCCAAACATCCCTAGGTACTCGCATGCAAAATGCTTGGATTGCAATACTGCACCTAGCAAAGCATGATTCCTGCCCCCCAACTTAGATGGGGGAGCAAGCAAGCCTAACTGGCTTCAGGATTGTAGCCTTGGTCTCTGAGGAACGAAGTGCATTTACATCTCTGCTGGGAGAATCAGGCATGTCATCACATTGGTATTCCTTAATTTAGAACACATCCCTCCAACTGTTGTGTGTGGAGCTAACAATAACACTGTCTCCTGCCTCCTGGCAGCTGTGAACTTTGAAGGATAACATAACAATGAAGTAAGAGGAACAGAGGCTCATCGCAAAGCACTTGATGACCCCAGCGGTTATTTAATATATTTAAGATGTGAATTATTTGATGGATAATCTCAAATGGATCGCTAATGCCCTTTGATCCTTCTCTCTTTCTCTCACTATGCCATGTTTTAATATAGAATTACCAGAGGCTTGCTGGTTGGGAGCGTCGTGTTCTCACTGTCAGCGCTGCTGCTGGTGCTAGTATCCTTTATTGCTTCTGCACGGGGTTCCTTCTTGTAACACTTCTGTTGTCTACTGTAAAAGAAAAAAGCCAAGGAAATGAAATGTCCCCAGGGCAAAGGGATGCTAGCCATATGACAAAGCTCAGTCATTAGATGCATTTGATGAACCAGACAGTGTCCACAAAAGATCGTGCCAGAAGAAATGCGTTGGTCTTTAAGGAGCCACAAGTCTCTTTGTTGTTTTTGCTGCAACTAGCATGGCTGCCCCTCTGGAAATCATCTATTTTGGCAGCTGAACCCTTATTTCAGAGTTATTGTGCTATAGCATCAGTCTTTAACTCGTGGATTGCAGCCTAACAGATCCAGCCTAAAACATTTTGCTGGCTGAGGCAAAGGACAAGATGGTGCCCTTTCCCATTCCATGTACAAAAGCTTGACTGGAGTGGCAGATGAATCTTTCGTCAACACTGGCAATGGGAAAGCATCCTCAACCACACCAGAAGTCAGCAGGCTAGCTTAGGGGATGCAGGGCAAGTCATTTTGCCCACAGCTCTCTCTTCCAATGCCTTACTGCCACCTCCCAGCATCTGCTGCCTGAGGCGACTGCCTCACCCTGCCTAATGGTAGGGCCAGCTCTGCAGTCTGACCCAGGGTGAGTTGCAGCAGCAGCAGCAGCAACATGAACATCATATAAATATATAGATAAAGTACATAAACTAAGAAGTGGTCTCCAAATGCATGTCTGGGCTAAATGTGGCTCTCAGGCCTCAAAAGTTTGAAGACTACCCGTACAGTGGTCAGTGCAGCCTTCCCCAACCTGGTGCCCTCCAGATGTTTATTTGTTTCACAAAATTTCTATATCAGTTTTCTTTCTTTCTTTTAAAAAAAAACAAGCGATTCACAAAACCAATCAATAAAACAGTAATAAAACAATAACACATCTCATTCAAGTAACCAGGTGTATCTGGCAATGCTAACAATCAGGAAAACATCCGGGCAAACAATGTATCTTATGTTTTCAGCAAAAGCACTTCACACTAGGAGCCTGCCTGATCTCAGTAGGGAATTCATTTCACATGGTGGGTGCCACAACAGCAAAGGCCCTCCTCGACACCACTGCCAAATGAATCTCAGTAGGGTGTGGTACAGTAAGCAAGACCTCCCCCTCAGAACACAGAGACTCAGGTGGCCTCTCAGTTTGGGATTACAATTCGCAGCATTCCTGAACATTGGCCATGCTGGCTGGGGCTGATGAGGGTTGAAGCATCATGCTGGTGAAAGGTGGGTTAGAATGTTGGACTCAGAGTGGGGACATCCAGGTTCAAATCCCCACACAGCCATGGAACTCGGTGGGTGAATTTGTGTCAGTCACTATCTTTCAGCCTAACCTCTCTCACAAGGTTGTTGTGCGGATAAAATGAGAAGAACCATGTTGGCCACCTAGTGCTTCTTGGAGGAAATGTAATAAATATATATAATCAAGAAAAAGCCTCTTCAGAACTTGATTTTGGGGGAGGAATTGGTGGCAACAAAGTGTTTCTCTGTGGAAAAAAAAATACTCTGAATTTGAAAATCCAGAGGTCACCAAATGTTATACCCCATGATTTAACTACCATCTTTAAAAATGGCTGCTGATTTCTAGTAATTATTATATATATAAAGGATTAAGGAATAAAATAAGCTTTGTCCTGCCCTAGATCATACATCTACACAAACGGGAGACTGTCGCCTGAGATACGCTGGCATCCATACTGCTTCCACATTTTTCTGAAATCTGACTAACATCTTGAATTATATGCAGACTTGGAGCCAAGTTACATCTGTGAAGTTTTCCAAGGAAAACATTATTAAAGGGTAAAAGTGAAGCTGTACCACACTTCAAGATGCTACTATCTGAATGATTGAGAAAAGCACAGTTTTCTGAATGTGTCATGCTTAAACTCACATTTTCCAACTAATTACACACATGTCTGTTTACAAAAATAACTTTGGGCCAATCTTCCACCTGGAGGTATAATATATAAAAACTCAAAGCCAGAGACCTGTCTCCTATAACTCTAGCAATGTTATTAATTAATGAAAGTTTGAATTTCCTTACTTCACATGGTGGGTGTGGGGACTGGGGATCAATAGTCATTGGTCCTCATCCAGAGAAAGGCTGTCATGTTTACATTCCATTGGATCTCATTGGACACTTTAGTCCCAATTAATGTAAACCCCAATGATTGCAGTGGTACTTAAACAGGATTGGTTTTCTCTGGATTGAAGTCATTTTGGATTAGTTTCAGCAAGCCACTTTCTCTTAGCTCCAAACCCTGGGGGTAATAATAGGGACCTACCTTACAGGGTTGTTGTAAAAATGACTGAGATAATGCAAGTGAACTACTAAAAGTGAACTCTAAACTATAGTATATTTATATAGTATATATGATGATGTTTTACATAGCCATTGATCACACAGTCAAAGAACTTTATTTTTCCAAAGCCTAAATTATTCTATATGCTGATAGCAAACTTGTGATCTGAATGTAAATCCTTATGTAGCCATAATAACAGCACCCTTCACACACAAGGAGGTGGTATTGGCCAGCTTGGGGAAACCCCAAGGCAATAGAGATACCAAACCAACCAACAAACAAGCCCAGTGAAGACTGAGCATGCTCATTGGGTGTGGATTATTGTTCTGGCTCTTGGGGGTGGGGGGATGGAAAACTGGGAGAAAGGGAGAGCAGAATGGAATATTTTGTAGGAGCTCTTGGCTAGCGGGAACCTTAAACAAGGGCACTTCACATTGAAACATTTTGTTGGAGGTCCCACTTGTAAATATTCTGAAGAAGCAAACATGCCCTCTTTTGGCATTCTAGCTAAAGAAGGCAGGGCTCCTGCACTTTTAACTGTTGTGATGAAGAGGGAATTTCACCAGGTGCTGCATGCATACAAATGAGACCTACTGAGATCCCCTTTTCTATACAACTGTTAAAGAGCCTATCTACACACGCAGGATAAAATACTTTGAAAACGTTTTGAAAACTGTATATGGGGTGTGTCCTGAGCCCCAACAGTTCTCAAAACTGGCAGCCTATCTACACTACTGCTTTAAAATGGTTTAAAACAGTTTAAAACAGTTTATAACAGTTCTGAGAACTGTTGGGGCCCAGGACACACTTCATATACAGTTTTCAAAACGTTTTCAAAGTGTTTTATCCTGCTTCAGTAGATAGGCTCAAGGATACAGGAGCCCTGCCCTCCTTTAAATATGGTCACCCTAGTGAGGGGAGCAGATGTGTGTTTATGCACATATGTCTCTCTGTGCGTTCCTCTGTGTACATTTTAAGGTCTATTAAACCCCTTATTACAGCAGCTCTTTTTTCCCCTTTTTATTTCTGTAAGCCTCACATTAAGGGGCAATATTAGTTTATGTTTTATGGATGAAGAAAAGGACTTCTACTGACCTGCTATGGAACTTGATCAATACATCTTAAAATACAGCCAAGTATGAGTAAAAATGAAATAGCAATCCCAATCCAAATATTGGTTTCTGGACTCCAGTTAAAGGGGGATTTAGATCAGTGGTTTCATTTTGATCTAGTTAGGCTACTATTAGCTGTAGTACAAACCCAGCCAAGCATATAATTGAAAACTTGTGTTCAAGATAAACAGTTATATTGATCAAAACCATTTGGTAAAGGAGGAAAGTAAATCAGGTCAAAACAATGACTTTTTGATTTTTGTTTTTAAGTGGGAACAGGTTGTCTAAGGGAGGAGAGAGAGAGAGAACATCAATCGAGGTGCCCAAATTATAAACACTGACAATATTTTCAGTTTTGTTAAAACAGTTTTAGTGCAAGTTCACTGATCAATTTAGGAGGTCCAATCACATATAGCTCACAGACCTATATTATTCAGATTGTCTGGGCAGTGGTGAAAGTAAGAAAAACTGTGATCTGCTTTCAAACGCAGAGCTGTGAAACCAGACCACAAAGTCTGTGAAGTATGAAAGCAGCATTTCGAGGTATGCAGCCTAAATTCTGCACACACTCAACATTAGGGCTAAGCACCAGACAACTCAGCCTGAACTTCCAATTTGTCCCTAGCATAGCAGTACTTTAAAGGACCCTTTCCCATGCACATCAGCAGGGCCGGCCATAGGGCTGGGTGAACTGGGCAGTTGCCCCGGGTGCCAAGCTGAGCTAATGCTGCTGGATACCTTTTTTATTTATAACTTTTCTTTATTATTTTTAAAGATAAAAAATAATGGATATTCTAAAATAAAGAATGTGGGATCAGTTTCAGCTGCTGCAGCCTGATGAAGTTGACAAGGTACCTGCAGCAATGTGACCGACCACATGCCCTCTTGATCCTTGCCTCTCCTGCCTAATAAAAGCTAGCTGAGGGAGTTTGACTGGGTGGGTTCAGGGTGTGGTTAAAGCTTCAGGGGTGGTCTCTGCCATCCTTAAAGAGGTGGTAGTGTGACCACTCCTGAAGGAGCCCACTCTGGACCCAATGGTATTAGACAACTATCGCCCAGTTGCAAATACCCCTTACTCAGGGAATGTACAGGAGAGGGTTGTAGAAGAAACACTGCAGGCTCTCTTGGAGGACATTGGTTATCTAGAACCATTTTATTCTGGGTTTTGATCTGGTTACAGGACTGAATCAGCCTTGGTTGTCCTGATGGATGACCGAGAGAGAGAGAAAGAGCGACGGGGGAACGCAACCCTGATAATTCTGCTCAATCTCTCATTGGCTTTTTATACCATCACCCATGGTATCCTCCTCGATCGACTCCATGGAATGGCCATTGGAGGCACTGTGTTACAGTGGTTACGGTCCTACCTGCAGGGTCAATTTCAGAAAGTAACATTGGGTGACCATTCTTCAGCCCTTGGAAATTAAGCTATGAGGTACCACATCTTGTCCCCAATGTTGTTTAACATCTATATGAAGCCTTTGGGGGTGGTCATTAGGAGATTTGGGGCAAAATGCCATCAGTACACTGATGACACACTGCTCTATCTCCCTCTGACATCTGAATCAGGAGAGGCTGTGCAAGTCCTAGATCAGTGCCTAAACTCAGTAATGGGCTGGATGAGGGCCAATAAACTGAAGCTGAATCCTGGAGAGATGGAAGCCCTGTGGGTGAGTGGATCCCAAGTCTGGGAAACATTCTCATTGCCTGTTCTGGATGGGATTACATTCCCTCTGAAAGATCAGGTTCATAGTTTGGGGGTACTCCTAGATCCATCATTGTTGTGTTGAGGCCCAAGGGGCTGTGGTGGCTTGGAGTGCCTTTTACCAGCTTCGGCTTGCTCACCACCTTGGCCACAGTGGTATGGCCATTAGTAACCTCAGGACTGAATTACTGCAATGTGCTGTATGTGAGGCTGCCCTTAAGACTGCTCCAGAAGCTGGAGCTAGTGCAGAATACAGCAGCTTGGCTGCTGTCAGGATGACAGGAGCTGCCTCTTTTCAGCAAATAACTCCTTTGTTGAGGGAATTAGACTGGCTACCTATTGGCTACCAGGCCAGGTTTAAGGTTTTGGTACTAATGTACAAAGCCCTAAATGACTTGGGACCAGGATACCTGAGAGAGCACCTTCTCCCTTACAAACCTGCCCGATCACTGAAGTTGCCAGAGGGCATGCTCCTGGTGGTTCCACATGGACATGTGGCCCAATTGGAATCCACCAGGAGAAGAGCCTTTAGTGTAGTGGCCCCTTCTCTGTGGAACTTTCCGCCTCTGGAAGTCAGGCAGGCACCAACATTAGGCTGCTTCCTGCGCCTCCTGAAAACAACTCTCCCTCAACTGACTAGCCACTGTTTTTCTGGTTACTTTGTTTTTAAATTGTACAATTTTAACTTGCTTTTTAATCTTTTTAATCTTCTTTCTTGTTTATACCTATATTCACCGCTCTGGAATCTGTGTTAGATAATTGAGTGGTATATAAATATTGTAAATAATTGTAAATTATATTATATATTAGTAGTAGTAGTAGTAAAACTTGTGATAGTTCAGCTGTGTTGCTCAGAATGTGTCCATCTGGTTTTGGGCAAACTGTAGCACAGGGGCTGAGAGATCGAGCTTTTGAGCAATGTCATTTTCAATGGACATTACACCTGCACCAGTCTCCATAAATTCTCTGCTTGGCCCTGCAAAACTGAATAAAGTGGGGTGGGGGGATCAAAGACACTCCTTGCTCAGGGCATTATTTCCTGAGGGACCAGCAATGTACATAAAGCACTTACTTAAATCATCTTGCCAATGTCTTGGTGTAAGAGGTTGAGCTGCTTTGTAAAAGGCAAGAGCTCTGCTAAAGTAGGCTTGGCAATGCTTGAAGTAACAACAACAACAACAACAACAACAACAACAACAACTAGTAGGCAGGATCTGGTGATAGAGCCTATAGCATGCGCACAAATGTGTGTACATTCAGAGAATGGGTTTCTGTTGAATCCTTCGACTGAGCCAAGTAACTCACCTAAGCTAAAGAACTTAAAAACTGTTGAGAGAGAGGAAAAAGAACAGCCTTGGCCTCAAATGTCTTCATGTATGGATGGATTTATCCAGTAAAAACCTGTGGCAGTTTTATTTGGCTGAACAGTTGTGATGTCATGGAACATTCACAAATGTTCTAACTTCTCAAGAAATGAAACTTTCAGTCACAGAATGCTTGTTATCCAGCTTCTATGGGGGAATGGAAAGTTGTCAGTTTGACTGGGATTCAAATCTCACGGAGAACCTAGAGGAAAATGAGCTGTGTGGGTCTGAGGAGACTGAGAATCTCAAACACAGGGAGGCCAGAGTAGATGAATAAAAAGGTCAAACCAGGTAGTGGATTAAAATGTGGCCTGGTTAGTTGGCAATCTGATGCCAAAAATTTTGCTGCTATTAGTTCTTCTTCAAGAGGGCTGAAGACCATTTTGCCTGTATTGTGGCACATGCAGGAGCACATGGGAATAAATGGTGTCAACTCTTCAGCCCTTGTTCAATTGAAAATATGGCCTCTTTTAAAAATCAGTGCCAACCATGGCAATAAACCATCTTAAGAGCAGAAGATGCAACCAGCTAACATTTCTGTGTCCACAATGGAATGTGACCTTCACTGTAAAGCCCCACAAGAGAGAGAGGAAGGAAGGTTCTTTATCCATTTTGAGGTAATTGTACCTTGCCTTTTGCAACAACTTCAATAACGTAATAGGCATATCCGGTCAGCAATAAGCCAGGGAAGCCCCTGCTCCGTCCCCCACCCCCAGACAACCATCTCTGTTGCCAGTAAGAGATGCTGACTTGTCTCATGTTTTGAGAACTGCAGTTCTGGGCACTTTGGTAGATAAGATAAGATTAGATGGCACTCTAGAATGCAGGCAAGCATAGGCTGGCTGGGGCATCCGAAATTCCAGCTTGAATCCAGGAGGGCGTTGCTAGAAAAATAAAAAAGGATGCTCAAGTAATCCATGTAGCAGCTAAAGAAACCCTGTCACCAGAATCATCAGCACTATAAATATAGGACCATTGACATACATGGGACTTTAAAAGAATGAGAGGACAGGTTCCTCCATCATGGGGCCTACAGTGTAAGGGGGAAATGTAGAACCCTAAAGGCATTAGAAATACATAGGAAAGAGTGATCATAGGTGGAACTGAATAGCTAACACAGATCTAAGAAATGCTCTTCACATTGCTCTACCTGTAGCAGTAGGCAGTTCCAGCTCCAAGGAGGAGAACCAAGCACAACACGACCAAGCAAACAGCAGTAGCGATGTTCTGTTTCTTGATCACATGCTGCTGCTCCCACCACTCCAAGTCACTGAACTGACAGCGCTCTCCCAGGTAACCTTTCGCACACCTATTGAAAGAGTGAGCACAGGAGCCAATAAAGACGTCAAAAAATATCTCCACAGTCCTTTGATTTCATCAAATGCAAGGCTTATGGAAATCATGTAAAACCATTAAAAATCAATTCATGTTCTGCTCTTGGCTTTAATGACTTCAATGGGATGTTAGTTGCAATCTGTGGAGCTGAAGGTTTACAAAATTAGGTTTAGCAAGTCTTGAAATAAGAAAAAACAACAACAAATGAACATTTTAAAATCCGCCTTTGTCTTCCTGCTGTATGAGATGCCCTACGTAACCAATTTTGCTCTAAACTATATTGTGTAGAGAGGACAAAATCAATACAAGCTGTGAATAAATAGGCAACACTACGTTTCATTGGATTGGATCCATATTTTGATGTGTGCAACTGAACCGTCCTATGAACCTACATTCCAGTTTTCAGGGATCCCCACATACACCACATTCTGTCCCATTCAGTAGGGGGGCCCCAATCAGCTGTCTAGCATTCTATGGGGCTAAAGAGAACACCATGGAGAGGAGTGGAAAGGCCACTTCTGCAACCTAGTTGCATGTGCCTAAATAAGGATCCAACCCATTGAGTTCTGCAGACCCAGCTTAACTTTCATTCAGCAGTACCATCATACACTGCTTAAGAATTAATTCAACTTTGCAGTGTATTGTGATAAGAATCACAAAACAATAAACATGTACTCTGATCATACATTCTGATCTATCGGCAGTATTCAACACTGCCCACAAGTTAGCAGGACTCACCACTAGTGCAATGGGAAGTTAGTAGTTCCAAAAGCAATTGGAAATTAGCCAAAGTGCTCATTTCCCAAATGGGGAAGGCCAGCGGAGCTCATAAAAGGGAGCTCCCTTGACCTGTCCTGTTCCAGAAATGAACAGTGCTGTTTTGTTCATTGTTTTAGGTAGCACTAGTTTCCGATTGCATTCGTGGTAGGTCCCGCGGGCACAAGAGAAAGAGCCATGGTTCAGCCACAATATTGGATACTGCCCTACAGTAGCTAAGTCTATAGTATGGTTTATGACACTGCATAAACCATACTAATAACTTTGCATCATGAGCATTTTTTTCATAGTAAGCTACAGGTCAAACAGTTATGACTACATGCTAAATATTGAGGGTGGGGGCAGGGAACAAATATTTCCTTTTAATTTTGGAATGGAATTGAGTGTGCATGTTTTGGTGATGAATGAGGAAACACTGCCACCTAATGTAGAATTATAAAAGCAATAATCAAGTAAAAAAAAAGTGTCTCTTGCAATCCTGACTCTCAGAAGCATGTGCTGTGTCGAAGAATAATGTATAGACTGTTAAAATGACTTTAACAGTGTGGTTGCTGAAACGAACATGCAACAGAAAGATATCCTTCGAGTGAGTTCATAATTTAATAAGTGTAACGCAAAATGCATGCATGTAAAACAAATAACACCATGAATCCCTTTGTATGCCCAGTTTATGGTACATAAAATATAGAACAGCATTAAGACATAACCAAAAGAAATCCATTTATAATTTCAGGAAATAGGAGCCCGTGTATAGATGACTACAGTCTTATGCAGTTATTCAAAGAATGTGAGTGAGCATAAAACATGGGAGCAATGTGGGGAATGCACATACCCTGCTCTACCCAATTGGCCTTTCTACATTGACCTGGTTTGCACATAACAATAACTCAGAGTACGGGTTAAGTATGGGTTGAGTATGGGTTGTCGTTGAATCGTGCATTGTTGTTATGTGCAAACCCTGCACTATGGGTTATTAACTATGTTAACAACCATGGGTTAACTATGACCAACCCAGAGTTCACAACCCAACAAGAAACCATGGTTTGTTCATGCTTAACAACCCATAGTTAAACAATAGTGCAGGATTTGCACGTAATGACAACCCATGATTCAACAACCCACGATTCAATGAATCATAATTCAACAACAGCCCAAATTCAAATCCATACTCAACCCATTCTCTGTTGGCATTATGTGAGAACCAAGTCACTGAGCTGAAAGGTCTGAAGGTGGATTGTAAATGTGTTCAGCTGAAAGCACTTAGAATTCCCCCTTGACATGTGCTTGCTCAACGTTGAAAGGTTGGGCATGGAGCCAATGTATTTGGGGATGTTGGGAGTGTGGTTGTCATGTGGATGTCCACAATTCCACCACGTCAAATGGCCACAGATTTGCTAAGCATGTTAATAATGTACATCGCAAAAGTGTTTAACTCAAGCTCTATGAAGGTGTTCAAACCATAGAGCTTGAGTTAAACACTATTGCAAAGTATGTTATTAGTATGATTAGCAATTCTGTTTGACCTACATGATACAAACATAGGAAGCTGCCTAATACTTAGTTCATCTAGCATAGTATTGTTGACATTGACTGGCAGGGTTTCAGGCAGGAGTTTTTCCTGCCATACTTGGAGATGCCAGGAATTGAACTGGAGACCTTCTTCATGCAAAGCAGATTCTCTACCACTGAACCATGGCCCCTCCCCTAATACAGTGGGCCCCAAGCAAAATATTATATCTCACTGTCCTCTGATGAAAGAATGCTCACGGCAGTGGATGGAAACAACACCGAGTTCTGTACTTACTTGCATGCAAAAGCTTGCAGAACTGAAAAATAAACACAATCTCCATCATGGAAACAGTATGATGATGGGCAGCCAATAGGACTGTCTTGTTCGGATAAAGTGGACTTATCCCTGGTTGGAGTGGTAGGAGATGTGGCAGGTTCTGAAACACAGTATCCCAAAACGTGTTGTTGTTTTTAATTAGTTGGACAAAGTGACGATTTATATTATAATGTACCATGAGATTTCTGTAGTAAAGCCTTTGGCAGAGCAATTGTGATGGCATAGAATGTTTGCCAACAACCCTAAACCAAATTGGACATAATGTAGGAGATGCATGATACAGATTCACCTGCTTTTTAAAAATCTATAAGATAGTAGCTACCGCCTGAGAGAACAAAAGAACAGAAGAGAATAAGAAGAGTTGTGGTGGATCCGACCACGGGACCATCTAGTCCAGCATTCTGTTCACACAGTGGCCAACCAGCTGCCCATGACAAACCCACAAGCAGGATATGAGTGCAACAGCACTCTCCTGCCCATGTTCCCCAGCAAATGGTGTACATAAGCATACTGCCTCTTGCACTGGAGGTAACATATAACCATCAGGACTGGTATACATTGATAACATTTTCTTCCAGGAATTTATCTAACCCCCTTTTAAAGCCATCCAAATTGGTGACCATCACTACATGGTAGTGAATCTATAATTTAACTATGTGCTTTATGAAGGAGTACATCCTTTTATCTTTCCTGACTCTCCCACCAATCAGCTTCATGGGATGACCCTAGGTTCTAGTATTATGAGAGAGGGAGAAAAATGATCTATCCACATTCTCAGCACCATGCATAGTTTTGTAATTCTCTATCATGTCTCCCTTTCTCACCTTTTTTATAAGTTAAACAATCCCAGATGTTGTAACCTTTCCTCATAGGGGAGTTACTCTGTCCTATTGATCATTTTATTTGCACTTTTTCTGCACTTTTTCCAACTCTACAATATCCTTTTAGGTAAGGTGACCAGAACTGAACACAATATTCCAAATGTGGTTGCACTATAGATTTGTATAAGGGCAATATGATATTGACAGTTTTATTTTCACTTCCTTTTCTAGCTATCCCTGGAATTTGCCTTTTTCATAGCAGCCACACCCTGGGTTAACGTATACATTGAGCTGTCCAAAACACCCTCAAGATCTCTTTTTTCATCAGTCACCACTAGCTCAAATCCCATCAGAACATATATGAGGCTGAGATTTTTTGTCCCAATGTGAATCACTTTACACTTGCTTACACAGAACCACATTTGCCATTTTGATGTCCATTCTCCCAGCTTGGAGAGATCCTTTTGGAGCACTTTGCAATAAGTTGTTGTCATCAGCAAGCATGGCCACTTCACTGTGCACTCCTAATTCCAGATCATTTATGAGCCTGCCCGGGCCCTGAGAACTTCAGGGGAGGCCCTTCTCTCAGTCCTGCCATCATCACAAGCACGCCAAGTGGGAACACGGGAGAGGGCCTTCTTGGTGACTGCTCCAAGGAGGGTAAACTGGCTCCCTCCTTGTTATGTTTCCAGAGGCAAGCAAAAACGTTTTTGTTCCAGAAGGCCTTTAGGGAATAGTCTGGACCTCTGTTTATGCATTGGATTTTGTTGTTGTTGTTATTGTCATTTGTAACTTAAATGTTTTAATATTACAGCGGGTTTAATTATATGTTTAACATTTGTATATTTCTGGTTATATGTTTTAATTGCATATTTTTTAATCTTGTAAAGCCACCTTGAGTCCCAGTATTGGGAATAATAATAATAATAATAATAATAACTATAATAATTTGAAAAACATTGGTCCCAGTGCAGAACCCTGTCAGATCCCACTGTTTACATCCCTCCATTGGAAGAATTTACTAATTTTTGGAGCCTTAAGAGAGTCTGACAATGTTTTTCCCATGTGGCCTCTAGTTGCAGCCTTAGTCACTATGCTAGTATCCCAGTTCTTGGTAAAACTTGCTAGCTGATGAAGTTTCTCAACAACTTTGCCAGCAGCACAAACATAATGCTGAGATGCCAGCAGCATTACAAGGGACTTACAGTGTATTGCTGGCAAGTACTCTGGGCTCAAGTGCAGTCACGTAGTGCTATGTGCAGTAAAATTAATCACTAACCCAGGTACTCCCAGAACCATGGTTTACAAATCCAACTGTTTGTTTTACAATTTATAGCCTACTCTTTATAAAAGAAACTGAAAGTGGCTTATTAAAAAGATCATAAAATATAGTAAAATTAATCCAAACTGCTAAAATAAGTTTCATACAATAAAACCAAGAGCAGGATAAAACAATTCATCATAGAAACAGGGGCCATGTGTTGAAATTCTGGGTTACAAGAGACCATGGCATCAGGATGATAAACTGCTAAAAATGCTGGTCCTCATATCTACAGCAGTGCTGGATTGTGGAAATAAAAACCTTAGACAGTATACTGGTGATTTAACTCAGACTTGAAATTCTGGCTATGGGGATCAGTGAATGTGATTATGAACATGGCTTTAAATGTACTCAGATTGTAAATGTCAGCAGTCTGAATCTCATGACTATTAAACTAACATAAAATTATTTGATGAGTATTATGACCGACTCAATACTTACGTTCGTTTATATGCATGGTAGTGATTTCCAATAAATCTCTTTTGGGTTGTCCATCTCCCTCCCTCCCTCCCACTACCACTCCAATTCCCATTAGAGCTGTCAAATAAAAGGAGAAGAAAACATCTACTGACAACTAGAGGCTTTGCATATCAATGAACTGATGATGTGCACATCACACCGCATTGGAAGGGCCTAACGGGAGAGGAGAATGAATGCCAACTGCCTTTCAGAGTTTACGCATTGGTATATATGGCCCTATGGGCACAATCCTATGCATGTTTAGACAGAAAAAAGTCCTACAATCCTATGCGTGTTAAGACAGGAAAAAAAAGTCCCAAACACACTCCTTCCTCCCCACAGCTGAAGGACATGTGTCTTTTACCCATGCAGAGAGCTGTATTGGCTAAGTGGGTAAAACAGTTCTAGCATGGCAAGTTGTGGAATGCTGGGCAGATTGTACACTACTGCTTTATGACGGTTTATAACAGTAGTGACAACTGTTGGGGCCCAAGACACACTCCACCATTTTCAAACCACTTTCAACGTGTTATATCCTGCTTGGTGTAGATCTTGCATAGGAGTTTTGTTGTGACTGGGGAATGCTGGGAGTTGTAGGAACTTTTTCTGTCTAAACATGCATTGGATTGTGCCCTATAACAAGAATAGGCAAACTTTTGGAGCTGCTGGCATGTTTGGCAATTTCAGAAACTGTCCCGAGGACCATCACAAAATGGCCACTATGGGAAGCTTGGCAAAGGACGAGTCACTTGCCCAAAGGAGGCTGAGTACAAGGCTGAGATGGAGTCTGAGCACAAGACACTATGCAACAGCACCCACAGAAACCTGTTTCAAAGCAATCCAGGCTGTTAATATGTGTGTGTGTGTGTGTGTGTGTGTGTGTATTTATATAGTAGAATGGGTAAGACACCTTGGTGGGTGCCAAGAAAGGTGTCCAAGGATACATTGGACCCTGCGGGCATCACATTGCGCACCTCTGCCTTATAGGCTAGTTAATATTAGAATTATGAACCCCTAATGCAAAATTCATGCATTATCACATTTATCTTTAGGGTAATCATTTGCACTGAGGGTAGCTCAGTGGCAGAGCACATAGTTTAGATGCAAAAGGTACCTGATTCAATCTCCAACATCTCCAGGTAAGTCTGGAAAGAAGCCTACCTGAAACCCTGGAGATCTTCTGCCAGTCAGTGTAGATGCTCCTGAACTAGATGGCCCAGTATGTTCCTACAGCGTACCTATATCCAATTGCAGGGGAAATCTGCCTTCTAATCATTCCATTATTGCCTTACACACTAGGCCATACACAGTGGTTATGAGCTGTACAGCACTGCTGCTCTAGAGTACCAATAACTCTTCAGGAGCTAAAGTCTACTGATAAATATTCCCCTTCCTCCCTACAGCTGGAGGGCAGGTAACTTTTTACCTATGCCAAAAGCTTGGAATTGGCTAAGTGGGTAAAATAGTCCCTGGGGCATGGTCTGAAGGCACATGATGCAGATCCCTTCCTGAAGCTGAGCAGGTTTTGGACTGGGAAGTGCATGGATAGGAAACCACTTGAAAAACCCCATGTATGGGGGCTTGAGTTCCATGATGAGCAAAAGACAGGACACAAATGTAGAAAACAAGCTAACAAGTATAAGATTCCTACCTTTCCTATGGGTCATCTAAAAACTCCTCTAACAAAAGAGTTCTTGCTAGAGTGGCCACTTGTGCATCACCAAAAAAAAAAGAGGACTCCAGTTTGTGTAAAATTTGCATTTTGCATATGCTGATTTACATGAACATATGCACATTTTGATTTATTATTATTATTATTATTATTATTATTATTATTTAAATAGAAATACAGCACTTCTCATCATAGTGTGGAAAACTGTGACCAGGTGAGCTGTGTACTTTGTTCAGCCTACTGTCCAGGTGTTGTTAATGGGCAACTTCAAGGCCCAGCTCTTCCTTCTGAAGGTTCTTTATCTTTAAATTGGACTTGGATGGGACAGCCCTTTAAACAGAGGACTGTCCTCTGTAAAAGAGAACACATGGCCAGCCTAGCTTGCTAGCAGGCCAACAAGGCTGAAATAATAAGAATCCAATTTCAAAATCCAACAGGTAAATCTGCATTATGCTGTCTCTCTACTCGAGGGGAAATTGCTCCTGCAGAATTTTTGCCTATCATAGCCTGTCCTAAAAATTCTGCTGCATAATCTGGACAAATCATCCCCAATGCAAGATATTAGAAGGCAAGCTGTAATAGCCTCCAACTCACTAGCTCACCAGCACAATGAAGTCCATCTTCAGTGTATCCCACAAGACACTCACAGAAGTAGCTGCCTTCAGTATTGTTACACCTCGACAAGCTCCGATTGCATCGGTCCATGTTAAAACCACACTCATCAACATCTGCAAGAGAAGCAGCATTGAAATTTGGGAGAAGGTACAAGAAGGACAATTTGTCAAAACTAAATAGAAGAAAAAAATATTCTAAAATCCATATAATGTAATATCTTTATTAGGCCAATTCAAAGATCACAAAAAATGTGCTACCTTTCGAGATCTCAAGATCTTCAGTAGGAAAGATGTTGCAAAAAGCAGATTGGCTGGAACAGGCGTGGGAGGCAGGCTAGACGTTGTAGTCCAGATTTCTGCATGGTCAAAGTCTACAATCCCTCCTCCTCCATTATCATCCCAAGACTCTGACCATGCAGAAATCTGGATTACAATGTCTAGTCTGCCTCCCACCCCCCAGCAACCTACTTTTTGTAACTTCTTGCCTGATGAAGAGATCTGGAGAGCTCAAAAGCTTGCACATTTTTTGCGATCTTTGAGTTAGCCCAATAAAGCTATTACACTATATAGATTATTGACAACACAGCTACCTGTGTTTCTGGGAGAAAAGAGTCGACGTTCCTGTTTAAATGTTCTAAATAGTGCCTTGTCAAATTCTGCCCCCTACTTTCCAGAATGTTTTCTCTCCCAGCTAAGCAGGATTTGTTTTTTCTGCCTCTTTGGCAAGGAGGGAAAGAATTTCAATTTTTTTTTTGCATTGGAGTGGGGGGCTGGATTACTAATAAATTCTGTTCTATACTTTTTAAGTTTGGGAGGTGGTTGAAGGGTCTTCTGTTTATTTATTTATTTATTTATTTATTTATTTATTTATTTATTTGAAAAACCCCTCATGTACTTGCAGCAGCATGAGACTCTTTACAGATGGGCTTCTCCAGCCCAGAAGCACTTCTTGTGCAAAGGCTTGCAAAGAGTCCTGGGCTGCTGCAGATAAGAACAAAGCTTCAGAAAAACTCTTGCTTGTTCTGTGTTGCTCAGAACAGATTTACCCTCCTAAAACTCTAAAAGCCCAATTTGCTCTTGCTTTGCAAAGAAGCCACTGCAGCCTGGGAGCACTTCCTGAATGCCTATAAGAGAAGGCAATGTCACGCGGTCTCCTGGAAATTCAGAAAGAGCTGCCCAACTGGAGAAGTCTCTCTATAAAGAGTCCTGGGCTGCTGCAAGTGCAGGGGTGCATTTTTTTATTATTATTTTAGGAAAAACAAATAATAGAAAGAAGACTCCTCAGCCACCACCCACACTTGAAAAGGGAAGCAGAAATCCTGTCCTCCTCCCCAAGGAGAAAGTTATTCAAAATTCTCACCTCTCCCAGCCTCTTTCAGCAGTTTTTGTTTTGTCCCCATGCCCTACAAAATGCCAAAAATGGGAGAATCAAAATTTTCGGCACAGCAGTAGTTCTGAAGACTACTCTTAGTGAACAAGGCCCACTTTGTGTATATGAATTTAGGTTGACATTTTCCCTATGACCTGCTATTCAATTCTTCTAGCAACAGTTTACTAACTTCTAATTATTGTGTTGTTGTTTTTAAAAAATCAGATGTAATTATTCATTTCTTTCTTAAATACAGGGCTGCAGAACCTCTTCCAGATCGTGAGCTGAATTGCATTTCACAGAAGCTCTTGGGAGCCACATTCCAGTGATGGGAAAGGCCAAAGGCAAAAAGGACAGATCAAAGATACTGGCATATTGTAGCTTAAAGCTCTCACTGCCAGTCCCTAAGCCTTAGGACAGGCATTTCAGCAAATTAGAATAGTGGAGGGGGGGGGGGGGGGAATGCACAAAACCTGCAAAGCCATCAAATAATCGGTGGTTTGGGTAGGCTGACCATATGAAAAGGAGGACAGGGTTCATGTAACTTTAACAGTTGTAGAGAAAAGGGAATTTCAGCCAGTGTCATTTGTATGTAATTAGTTCCTGGTGAAATTCCCTCTTCATCACAACAGTTAAAGTTGCAGGGGCCCTGCCTTCTTTCGTATATGGTCACTCTAGTATAGTGTCTGATGAAGAGGGAATTTCACCAGGGACTAATTGCATACAAATGACACTGGCTGAAATTCCCTTTTCTCTACAACTGTTAAAGTTACATGAGCCCTGTCCTCCTTTTCATATGGTCAGCCTAGGTTTGGGGAAAGCGGTTGGGAGAAGGGGGTGGCCTTCTGGGGAATCCCAGGGGGCAGATTGGGGTCACCCCCTCACCCCCCCAGTGCTGTATTTGGCCCTCGAGTCTGGTGTTCTGCACCCCAGCTTTAATAGATTGTTTTAGCTTTTATGAAAAAGACAAACATATTTACTCTGAAGAGCACCAACCCCAGGTCAGCACACTCTTGCTATAACTGTGGAGGCACCGTTATGTAGGATATTTCAGAAGCATTGGGACATTGCTAGGCCCACAGGACACGAATAGGCATAAAATTAGCACATCTTAATTTATATTTCTATCTGCAAATTTAGAAATAATTACTAGAAATTATTCAATTTTTACAGAAGGCAAAGCCAGCCAATTAATTTTCCATCTAAATAATCTCAAATAGTAATAATAATAATAATAATAATAATAATTCTTTATTTCATTTACACCCCAGCCCAGATCATCCCAAATTAGTAGTTTATCTTCAATTACAATTCATTTGCAACCTCTTCCTATCCCATCCACACTTCTTTCTCCCCCCTCCCATTTCTCTTTTCCCTCCTATAAGAAAATTGTCCCATGTTATGCAATTAATCGAGTTACCATATGCCCTAAATTCCCTGGATTTTACCAGTTTTGGCATCAGTAAGTTAAAAGAAAATCTTCCATAGGCATCATAGGGCACGCAGGGCTTTTGAGAATTGATCCAGGGGCCAGGGAAACATGTTTTGGGCTGTAGTCTCATAGGTCCAGGCTTAGCAAAACTCCTGGTCTTCATGCATTACACACAGGAAAGAGGCATAATACTGGGGGATGTTACCCAGTACCCACCTCAAAACCTAGGAAATGGGATTGGCATATACATTCATGTCACACACACGTACACATACAAATGCACAAATTATATTTCATAATTAGTATTATTCTATCATGTCGGCAGGTGTTATTAGAATTACCATAGCATAAGTGGCTTTCCATGACGAACCCTGTCTGGCATTGACAAGAAGCCCCATCTCCATTCAAAATGCACTGGGCATTGACATCGCATCCCAACCATGTACAATCGTCCTGGTCTGTGGCACAAAATAAGAAAAATCATTCCAATTTTCCATAGTTCACGTTAGTGCTGTACCAAAAAAATTGATTCTTCCATTTTTGGTATTTTGTGGGGTGGGGGGAAATGAAAACTTTGGCAAAACAGGCTGGGTGAGTTGAGAAATTCAGGGACTTTTCTCCTTTCCACATACCTTTTTAAGTGTAGGCAGTTGTTTAGCACTCTTCTTTCTAAAAAAAATTAAAACCCTTGGCACTTGCAGGAGCCCAGGAGGTCTTCCTGAATGCTTATTGGAGAGGGAGAGGCCACATGGTCTCCAATAGGCATTCAAGAAGAACTGCCAAGCTCCTCCAAGTGCCGGGGTTGTTATTTTAAAAAAAGAAAGAAAGAAGACCCCCTCAACAACCAGCTACACCTAAAAGGGTACACTTAAAAGGAGAAAATTCTCTGAAATTCTCCCCCTCCCTGCAAAACAGGCAGAAAACAACAATGCCTCTTTCTCAGGGAGAGAAAACGTTCCCAAAAATAGGGGGCAGGATTCAGCACAGCAGTAGTTCGTGCTCAGAATAGTTCAAAACATAGTCAAATTGGACATCACGTCAACTAGTGTACTGTTTATCCACCTACTTTAAGAATGTAGAAAGCTGTCTTATACTGAGTTGGCCCATCGGCCCATCTAGCTCAGCATGATGTACATAGACTTGCAGCAGCTCTTCAGGAATTTCAACATGGTCTGCCCCTACCTTTACTGGAGATGTCGGGGATTAAACCTCGAACTTTTTCCATGCAAAGCATGTGCTCAGTCATTAAGTTTTCCACTTTCTTGTTCTACACAATCATGTCCTCAAATACACCACTATTTAGTCTTTTTAGAAATAATTTTGTACACCTGTTTCCACTGGGTGTTAAAATTTTGTATCACACGATTTGCACACGTTGGAAATAGGGGCCATGCTTGTCTTATTAGCAGGGTTCTAAATTAATGTGCGCATTCAACAAAAATCCATTGATGGGTTATTTTAACTAGCGGACTAGAGGTTTGTAGAGTATGAGATAAGACAGTAGGCCAGCCTTCCCCAATCAGGCACCCTCCAGATGTGTTGAACTGCAGTTCCCAGCATCCCCTGCTAATATGCCAATAGGCATGTTGGCTGGGAATGCTGGGAGTTTCAGGCTTCAGTAGACATTCTGACTTTAGGAAAGGCATGGATTCTAGAAAAATAGTGACACATGATCACAACAGCCACTCCCATCAATTGAAAACAAGCATATCCAGTCCCCCTCTGCGTGCAACCACTGAGCACCATCAGCCACCCCTGCCTTTAAAGAAATTGGTAAAGGCAGTCTTTACTAGACACCACGATTTCAGCAGTCAGCATCTGTTTCATCTGTAGGTCATCTCCACTGCTATGCCTGTGTGCACCACTACTCAGAGGATGCTGGTAGAATGTGCTGTTAGCCGGCACACCCTTCCTGGACATGAAGATACCACCTGCAACAATAAGTATAACAGAGCAGAACAAACTGCTTCACTTTAGAATCTCAAAATAGCAATCAAAATAGCAGCCATAAAGTCGACTAGCAATAAACTAATGTCATAGCACAACTTTCAGCTCCCAGTTTAAAACAAAAACCAAAAGTTCAGTTGCCTGTTCCTTGTACAAATTGTACCAGTAAAGGCTGCAGGGAGTTAGATTTCTCAAACCACACACATTTGTCTTAGGCAAACCCCCTCTGACAGTCATGAAATTCAGAAAAGAAAAATCAATGTTCAGTTGATGACTTAGGCAGCCTTTGGATGGCTGTCTAATCTAATCTATTGCTACCTGGTTTTCTTTTCATTATTTACAGCGCTTGCCAAACACCAGTTGGCCAACAATTCTGCTTTTGACATGTTCAGTCTAACTACCTAACAGGCACTGAAATGGATTGAATAATATAATGACAGCAGTGCATAGCCCTTTAAAAACATACCTGGTTTGGCTAAAGGATGAACGACAATCAGGGATGAGGGCCTCAGCATGCTGCCTCCAAGGCGTACCATATTTAGGCCAGTCTTCTTGTCCACTCTCAATATTGAAGGCCTAGTCCAATCAGAGAGCCAAATGTGATCTTCAAACACTGTTATATCAAATGGGTGACCTAAAAATATAGATGTATGTACTTTTTATAACCCCATTACAGAAATGCATTGAACAATGCATCAGTGGATATGCACATAATTATTTATTGTTAGCATCATATTTATGTTGTACATAGGTCAAACACACTGTCATAGAGTGGTCAGGATCCACCAATCACCCAGTTCAGGGGTATGCAATATGGTGCCCTCCACACTTCCTAGACTACAAGTCCCATAAGCCCCAGCTAATAGACAGTTGTCCAAAACATCTAGAGGGCACCAGGTTACCCATCCCTCATCTTGCCCAAGAAAGCATATTCAGCAGTCTATATCTAAAGCATCACCACTTGTCCAATGCGTGAAGTAATGAGATGTCACAAACTCACTGACAGTTTCTTCCATTGGGAAATGGCCATTAGACATTCTAGCTAAAGTTTAAACTAAACCAACTTCTCCATAGTTCAAAACTGTTCCTTCTACTATCCACAGTGGATGGGAAGACAGCAGCTCGCCTTCTTTCTGAAAAGCTTTAAAATAATTGAAAAAAACTGACAGTATATCTCCCATTTATTTATTTTATCTAGGCTAAACATACTCAGTTCAACTCTGTCATCCTAGGATTTGGCATTTATATTCTATGAGCTTCATCACACCTAATTCCCCCCACCCCTGTTTGCCTCCACATTTTTTTTACCTCTGATGCAAAGCATGTCAAGCTTATAATCCATTTAACCTGAATAGCTGCTTTTTCGCTCATTCTCTCATTAGCTCTTCCGCTCCACCCCTCCCCTTTTCTTTCTCCCTCCAGTCAGGTCCTGTCAGATGAGCACTTCAGCCAGACCGCGTTTCTGCCAGGCAAAAATGGAATGACCCTTTAGTCTGGCTCTTTGGGGGCATTGAGGGAGTACGATCCTGTCTCTGCAGAGATTCGGGCATTGTATGATTTTAAAAAACGCTTTGGAGCCTGGGATGCAAGCTTTGGGTTATATATTGAGGCTTGGAGAGATTAATTTTCCCTGCCAGGATCTGATACAATCCATTCAAGCCAACAGCAAGACTTGCGTCACAGCAGCACACATTTTCCTTTGTAAGGAAAACTACACGGAGGCTTAAGGGTGCATTAAATGCACTTAGGGAAAGTAATCCAGACTTTTAGCATTCTAGGAAAAAAAACAGAAAAGGCTAAGGAAAAGGCAGGGTGTCAGCAGGACAGGCATGGCATCATGGGAGTACCATGCTGAAAATCCACACACTAGGCATGGCGAGAGTGCACTAAATCGCCGGTGTGACGTTGCTCTATATCCTTTCTGTTGATTTTGCCTAAATCCACAGACTGATCTTCATCCTTCTTGATCTGGCAGGCCCAGAACTGATCCCGGTTTAGGAAGGTTGCTTTCCCTTGTAGCATATGGCTTGGCTCCCTTACCTAAGTCAACTTCAGCTACATGTTCTGCGGCGTTTTGTAGGCTGAACCCATAGTTTGTTTTTGAAATTCTGCCTTGTGACATAGCTTGGCAGGATTAACCTGTGTAATTGCAGCTGAAACTAGAGGTCATATGTATGGAACTAAGCCTCAATATAGCGGGTGGGGAAAATGACTTTCTACTCCCTTCCAGTTCTGTGATTCTATGATTCCATCCTTTAGTTTTCTCTATAGATTTCTCAGTCTCCTTAGATTTATTCAGTGACTCAATTTTTCCTATGATCTAATGGCCATACTTATTCACAGTCTTGTGGGGTGGAGAACCTCCACTGCCCAAGTCAGGCATTTTAATCGTATGATGTATTTTCAGTCTAATTTCATGAAGCAGCAAAACAAGGGATTCAGACCTCTGCAATTCATGCAACTGATAAGAATCTAAATATTCATTAGTAGCGAGAATGACACTAGGGGGCAGTAGAGGGCTCCAATAATAAGCCAACTCCAAATAACACTGTAGTCAAAGCATTTACCAGATTCAAGGCAGTTTTGAGCCCCCAAAAATGTTATTATTTATCTATTTACAATATTTATATACCGCTCAATATCTAAAAAAAAAAGATTCCAGAGCGGTGAACATAGGTATAAACAGTAAAACTAAAGAAAATTTTAAAAGCAAATTAGAATTGTTCAATTTAAAATAAAGGACCAGGAAAAAAGTGGCTAGTCAGTTGAGGAAGGCTTCTTGAAATAGAATTGTTTTCAAGAAGCACTGGAAGCAGCCTAGTGTTGGTGCCTGCCTGACCTCCAGGGGCAGGGAGCTCCACAGAGAAGGGGCCACTACACTAAAGGCTCTTTTCCTGGTGAATTCCAATCGGGCCACAGGTCCATGTGGATAGTTATTGGGGGCCGTTGTTCTTGAACCTTTCCTCTCCTGTAAGAGCATGCCCCCCTTTTCAAGATTTTTCACACCTCTTTGCAAGAAAGTGTGAAACTGTTTGCAAGAAGGTGGGTGTGAGTGGGAAGAGGGTGTCATGTTTCTAAGCCCTCCTGCTGCAGTGCAAGACAATAAAGAGGTCTGCCAAGCAATCTACAAAACCGCCCAGAGAGCTTCGGCTATGGGGCGGTATAAAAATGCAATAAATAAATAAATAAATAAATAAAATATTCAGCAATAAACATATCTTCACACCTGAAGAGAGTTTAAACACTAGGAACTTTCTTGGCTAAAACTTGGCTAACTAAGCAAGACAATTGTCTTTTCAACAAAAGGGAAGGTCTTTTTCCTGAGTCCATTAACTTCAGGGAGGATTCCTCTGAAGAAACTTTTGGCTAGAAGCTAGCCAAGCTAATAGCCTCTCACCTTCTTTTAGCTCCGCCCATTAGAATCTGTGGTGAACTCTGGGATCAGTCAACTCTGAACCCTCTGAGGAATGCAGAGTTCCCACATACTCTGAGTTGTTAATGTTTTCACTGATAAAGTCCGGTGAAATTCATCTCTGGCTAGTGAAGAGCCTGGGAGAATCTCCTCCCCTGCTTCCTGTGCAGGCTGGTACATTTCTAGTCCTGTTTCTTCTGGTTCAGAATCTGATTCCAATTAATAGCCTGAAATGTTTCCCCCCACGCTCAGGGGAACAGGCCTGATTATGACAGAGGGAATACTCCCCCATTGTTGAGGCAACTAAGCTAATGTTTCCTTGCCCTGATCCAGTCCCAGATAGCTGACTAGTTGCGGCCAGTGGAGGCTGGTGGCTCCAGTTTCAGTGAGCCATTTTGGGTTTTAGTTAGAAGCAGCCAGAACTCTAAAGGAGCTATCCAAGGTGCGGAATCTATTTTAAGGATAGGGTTCAGCACCTTGGATAGCTCTGCCACCAGCCTCCACTGTTGGGGCAGATTGTGGATTGGGATGTGGATGGAGTGCATCCTACTGAAAGAAGGATTGCTAACCCAAGACCATTTGCTACCCGAAGCAGAGCTCAGTGCCTTCCCTTGATAAGTCCATCACAAGCATCTGCACCGTAAATATCTGCTTAACCATGGTTTAGCGTGTCATCTGAACAGGCCCTATATGTTTTTATATAAATGGTTTTCACTTTGTTTAATGGATGTTTAATGGTTTATAACCTTCGTGACCAACCCAGAGAGCTTTGGCTATGGGGTGGTATAGAAATATAATAAATGAATGAATGACTCATTTGTATATCCCCTATATAGCTTCATTTCAACCTGACTTTGCTTGTCTGAATTTTCATATTTCTGACATTTCATCTATTTCTTTTGCCTGTGCAAACGATGCTTAACGGGTCATACGACCATCTGGTCACTTGGAAAAAAATGTATTGCCTCGCTGCCCATGAAAAACCAATCATGTGGAACTCTGACCACCATCAGTTGAATTCAGTTTTTGGCACATATCAACACTGGAAGTTTTGCAGTAATGTACCGAAAGCTGAATGCTGAAGCTACAAATCATGGGCTTGATACAGGCAGGAATCTAACATACACAGCCTTCAGGGTAGTTTTTTTAGCAGCAACTATGCATCCAGCTGTCGTGTGACACATGTTATTAAACAGTATATTTGAAGATGGGGTGGGCAATTTGTGGCCCTCCAGATGTTTTGGTCTACAACTCCCATCATGCCTCACCATTGGTTACATTAGCTAAAGCTGATGGGAGTTGTTGGGCAAAACATCTGGAGGGCCACACTCTTGTACCAGGATGTTGTCTGATATAGAAGTTATCTGGAACTGGGCTAAGAATTTACTCCTTTTGAAACGGACATCAGTCTCCATAGAGTTCACAAGGCGTTTATTAACTCAGAAATTGGCCTTCCACTGATATTTCAAGATGTGCATCTATGGTCAGAAAACTGCCAGTCCCAAAGCCTCACCTACATCATTCTGTGTGAGAACCCGCCGTTTAGAACCATCCAGATTTGCTGTTTCAATAACAGACTTTTTCGCATCACACCAGTACAACTTGTCATGCAAGTAGTCGATAGTGATTCCGCAGGGCCAAAGTAAGTCTGAATTTGCTATCACGAGACGATTGGAGCCTTGTAAGGAAGATCTTTCAATCCGTGGATTGATCCCTAGGTCTGTCCAAAATAGTTCCCTTTATGGAAGGAAATCAGAAATGAGTAATTATACACTTTTTTAAAATACACGTTCATTTTGCAATAAAAAGAATATGTAAGACATTTTAGACATGACCAGCTTTAGCAAAGAAACAGTTATAATAGATAATGATTTTGTACGTTAAAATTCCTGTTCCGAGCTATTATTTAAACAAATAAAAACAACTAACAGAACCATTACCACAGTCCAATTTGAAGTGACACTGTTCACTAAGAGAATTATTATTATTATTATTATTATTATTATTATTATTTATTATTATTATTATTATTATTATTATTATTATTATGGTGCCTTCTCCTATTGGAGGTTAGCTATCATTTCAGATATTTTTGTTTTTGATACCACTGCTCTAAATAATTATATAGAAGTACAGCTATACCATTTCCCACAGATCTTTTTTCTTCAATTTTCCCTGGTATAATAACTTGGAGTGTGGTGTATTTTTCTCCTTTGATAATGTGACCAAGATATTGGAATTTTCTTCTTTTGATGTCATTTATTAATTCCATTTGCTTGCTTACCCTATGTAGTACCCTATGTAGTACATCTTCATTTGTTACTCGGTCAGAATTTTACTAGTCTTTTGTTATGATGAGTTCAGCACATGGCAACTGAAAGGAAAACTTGAAAGTCGATTCAGGTAGGCAAACCCACTGCCACATGGTGAATTCAACTTCGGTGTGTCACTGCAAACCTGCCAAACCATGGCTTAGCGGTGCCCTACCAAAAGTTGAATGCAACTTATAGTGGAGGATGCACATGACCACCATGGTACACACTGGGAGTAGCTGAATGGGTTACCCATTTCCTGCAGTTGTCAAGGGCTGTGGCTGTTTCATCAGAAGAAAACTTTAGTCCAGGCACGCAGGTCAGATCTGGTCCACATGAAGTCCCAATCCAGCCCTCCAGAGTTCCCCAGATTGCCACGCCCCATTCCCCTGGCCACACTTCCAGGCCTTGGCACATTTTCCCCCTGCTCTCAAAGGTTGAAATGCCTCTCCTAAGAATGATACTGGCTATAAGAGCCTTAAGTTAAAACATGCTGGTAGTTTGTTGTATCTTAGCTCCACCTCCTTTTTCTTTGGTCCCATTTGTTTTTACTTCAGCCCCACCCATCATCAGAATACAACCCCCAAGAGCTTCTCTGAAATTGAATTCGGTCCTCCAACTGAAAGAGCTTCAATGCCTCTGCCTGAATCCTCTGTTCTAAAGACTGTAAACACTAGCAGATCCCATGGCAATGACTGTGAAACCACAAAATCCATGCCATGATGGCAATTGGCCTGCAAGTTGTAGTCTCCTAGTGTAGGCAGATGGGTGGGTGTCAATAATACACCTCAGTTGAATGTGGCCTTATTGGAAACATTGACTCCTGAATCAAAGTTGTCAATAAATGTGGCCAAGCCCGATGACTTCTATCCAACATGGTATCCCTTTTCTTTTCATGTGAATGGTGATCCCTGTGCTCCTAGGTTGCTACAAACTCAGATGTCATTCTGGATGTTCTAAATCAGCCTTCTGCCAACCCAGTACTCTTCAGCTATTTTGGAGTAGAACTCCCAGAATTCCTGATCATTGGCTATGCTACCTGGGGCTGATGGGAGTTGGGGAAGACTGTTCTAGAAGATAAACAAACCTTGGACATTGTAAAAACTAGGGATGTGCACGGACCCCCCGGATCAAATTGGGACCCGGATTGGGACCTCCAATTTTGTTCTGGATTGGATTGGAACAAAATCAGAGGTCCCCTGGATCAGGTCAGACCCAATCCCGATCCGAAAATCGGATGTCCAATTTTCGGATCGGCCGCCATTTTTGCCGTAGGCTTGCATTGGGGGAAAGAAAGCTTTCTCCCAATGCAAGTCTATTGGGAAAATGGCAGCGGGGGTGAGTGGGGGCCTAACTCCCCCCTCCCTGTCCCTCCCCCCTCACGCTTCTTACCTGTCGGGGCTGTCTGCTGCGGTCTGCTGGCGCCAGGTAATCCCCCCCTCGCGCTCTCCTTACCTGCCGAGGCGTACGCTTCCTTCACCTGCTGTAGATCTACTGAGAACTAGGCTTCACAGCCTAGTTCTCAGTAGAGCGCCAGGTGACCTGGTGCTCTACTGAGGACTAGGCCGCGAAGCCTAGTTCTCAGTAGATCTATGGCAGGTGAAGGAAACGGACGTCCCGGCAGGTAAATGGGGAGGGCTCCTCCCCCCTCACGCTCCTCCATACTTGCCGGGCCTGTCCGCTGCTGCCCATGGGTGGCAGCGGATGGCAGCGGACAGGCCCGACAGGTAAGCCCGCCCCCTTGCACTCCTCTTTACCTGCCGGGGCCGTCCGCTGCTGTCTGCTGGTGCCTGCAGGCGCCCACAGATGGCAGCGGACGACCCCGGCAGGAAAGGCCCCCCCCCGCGCTCCTTACATGCAGGGGCCATCCGCTGTGGACAGCCCCGGCAGGTAAGGAGCACAAGTGGGGGGAGGGGGGGCGATCCTCCGAGCCTATATGATCCGGATCGGGTCCTTTTCGGATCGGATCATATTGGATTGGCCGATCCAGGTGCTGGGGATCAGATCAGATAATTTTATCTGATCCAGCCCAGATCGGATCTGGATCGTGGATTGGACCCGATCCGGTGCACACTCTTAGTAAAAACCCTGCACACAATATATTATTTGCACTCAGCAAGCTTTGCAAGACTTCTAAAGCAGTGTGTGGATATAAGTTTTCAACCACATTTCTGCTTTGAGCAGCTAGCTACATCAAGGTAGATGGAAGCCCACACTCAGCAAAGGCGGGCTAAAACATGAATCTGAACAATAGTTTGACATACTTTATTCTTTGGAGTCTCTACACCACCTGCTGCCAGCCTCAAAGCATGTTTGATATCTTACTCAGTGAATGGATGAACAGCAATTCCTCGAGGGTGAGACACATCCTTCTCGATAATTATTTTCCTCAGCATTCCATTTAAATTGCTACTTTCGATAAGGGACTTCCTGCAATGTGGAGATTTATTATTGCAATGATTTATTATATTGCAATGATTTTTACTACATCAAAATATGTTGTGACTGTTTTAGCTTGTGATTACAAATGTATCCCTTTCCCTGGCTGCTCCTCTGCTTTCACCTGATTCTGGTCTACCCCATGTCTGCTATTAGTGAAATCTCAGTTCCTGATGGGTTTTTCTCAATCCCTATTTGTCAATCTAACATCACTTGTAAGCTCTCTGGGTAACAGCTTTTCTATTCTACCCTGTAACCAAGCATCCTATTAGTGTTTTATAAATGATAAATAGTAATAGTAGTAGTAGTAACAGATCATACCAGGATCAAGAGGTGGCATAACATAATAGTTAAGAACACAAGCTATGAGTTGAATCATCCTAGTTAAAATCTCACAATCAACCAAAAAAGTTACTGGTGGATTTAGGCTGCAAATTTATAAATTATATACCCTTACTGAGAGTAAGCCCTATTAAACTCTTTAGGACTGCATACAGTTACCAAGCCACTGCCTTATTCTCCTATCCTTAATCTGGGGATAATATTACTAACTACTTTATGTGTAGTTAGTTTATTTATTGATTTGCAATATGTATACACCACTCCATATCTAAAATAGACTTCAGAGCGGTGAACATAGGAATAAAACAGTAAAAATATAAAAAGATTAAAACAGCATATTAAAATTCTTCAATTTAAACAGAATTCAATAAAAACAGTGGCCGGCCATTTGAGGAAAATTTGTTACAAAGATTAATCAAGAAACTTTTATGTGAAGCACTTTATGAGTTTTTAAAAGCACCACATAAATACTAACTATTATTACAAGCTGCAAATAACTCTCATCCTTCTTGAGACCCGGCTCTAGAGGAATTTTTATTTATTTTTTTACCACTTTTCTTATATAACTCAAAAATTGCTCCCTTTCTCCAGAACCAGGAACTTCTACAAACTAAAGGGATAAGTATGGGAGACCAGCAGGAATAGATTTATGTTCGGTGTAGATTGCCTTCCATAATTGTGTCTATCTAACGTATTGTTTAGCCAAAGGTCTATCTGACCCTTCAACATTGGCTGACAACATTTTCTGTTGCTGAACCTTCCCGTTAAGACTTGCCTTAAGCACACAAAGGCATGCTGACATTTCAATTACTCTCCTTTTGCCAGTCATTTATTCCCCATAATGTCTGTTGCCAGCATTAGCCACGCTGTTTTATATACACGAGAAAAGCATACCCAGGGTCAGTCCAATACAATTTGCGGTTAATCCAGTCCACGGCGAGCCCTTCAGGTCTCTCGGCTGCTTCGCAGATAACTTTTTCACGATCTGTGCCATCCAGATTAGTTCTCTCTATCCATTTCAAGGCTGTGTGGGCAAAATAAATCTGTAATGAGAAAACAAAAGGTTTATAGCTGATTATTGCATTTCTTCTTTGCGGATAGGATTTCCTTATCTCGTGGCTTTACCTTCAGCAATGAAATTTCTTTTGGGGGGGGGGGAGGAAGGAATTGAGTTATTTACAAAATTATAGCCCATGATTACGAATCAAATAAGCAGGCACTTATCCTTCAACCAGAATGACTTCTGCAGCCTGAGCATGCTTAGTGAGTAAATCCTACCTGTCCTATATACCATCTCCTCAATATCCTGCATTACCCTTTAGCCAGCCAAACTGTAATATAAAATAGCAATACTATACACTCAAGCAAGAGTGTTTAATATAATAACCCTTTTGTTTTGACTTTTGAATATGGTTAATGAGGCCTGTAAAATGAGAAACAACCATTTTTAGTTCAATGAAAGCCCCTAGAAATGTGGCTAATATAATTCGAGTTATTTGGTAGCAACATGTTTTTCTGGCCCTGAGAAGAGATTGCATCTGTGGCCTGTTGCACCTAGGGAAAAGGTGGGTGTTGCATTTACCAATCAAATTATACACAAATCAGTTGGGTAGATGCCCGGAGTTAGAACAAGCAGCCTGATAATACATGACTACATTTGTTCAGCAGAATGGTTCAAGAGTGCTTAGAGGTTTTGTACTTCACTATCAAAAGCAGATATTACATATAAAAATTACTTGTTTTACTTGTGACAGTGTTCCGACAATAAGTAGAGGCAGACACTTCTAGAAAAACATTAAATTAAGTTTTGGAAGCCAAAGACCAAGAAAGAGGGTAACACACAACATACCGTTCACAATAAGATAAGCAATAGAAAGGGATGCATCTTCTCTTGGTATTTACAGCTGGGATACCTGAATGACTGCTTGTCTCCATGTGTAACTTTCCAAACCAGGGGTGGGTAACCTGTGGACCACAGTCTAATTTCATGTGGACTTCAGACTAATTTCAAAAGCCCTCTGCATACAATAGGTCGAGACATCTGGCAAGATACTTCTCTCCCTTTCCTACCAGCCTGGGTGGGAAGGAAGAGAGAGGGAGAGAAAAGGGGGTAGCAGAGACAGAGAGCATCTCTACATCAGTGATATATGGGGATGCTGATGACTGGCCACTCACGGAAGTTTGTGGGTCCTTTAGATGATGTCATCAAACAAGATTTAGGATGCTATAAATTTTCCCAGTAACATCCTATATGCGCAGAGCAATCATAAATATGTTTACTCAGAAGTAAATTCCAGTGTGCTCAGTGGGATTTACTCTGTAGTAAATGTGTTTAGGATTGCAGTCTTACAATTGCTACACATGTGGCAAATTCACCTTTCTGAATTTCTCCTTCAGGTTATAAGATCTTTGGGTAGTTCAAAACTCATGATATCTTCTATGAGCTGCACCACCTCTTTCCAGTAGGTCTGAATTTGGGGGGTACTGGCACCATATATAAATACAATCAACAATCTAGTTCAGACAAGTGGGATCTGCAAGTAGATGCTGCAGCATGAAGTGCTCCTGTTCAGATCATATTGTAATATTTTGCAGTTTCCCCCACTTTACAGGGGTTTCCCCCCCTAAAGATCATCATTTAAAAAAACTTGGGAGTTCCCTCAATCCTGATAAAACATTTCTGTGCATAGATTGTGCATTCATACCTGAAAATGTAAATAGGGGAAATTACTTGGAATACATTGGAAACCAATTTGGAACCAGTAAAGATCACAGTTATGCATGTTAATACAAGAAGGAAGTCAGACTATAGATTGAGGTCCATTTAACCATTAATGGACATTCAAGCTCTAGAAATCACAAGCCAACTGTGTCTTAGATATGTTGGAGAAATCTGAAATGGATTCAACTTCAGATTTCTGTGAATCCAACCCATGGATTCCGCAGTGGGCCAGCATCTTCCAAGTCGCACAGATTCCATATGACTACAAATTTAGCTTTCAAAAGTACAAAAGCTACGGAACAAAACACACTAATATATATGCCACTAAAGAAACACCAATGTTTTATACATCTCTGATTTCTCTTCATCCTGTGCTGTGTAGCACTCCTTTTTTGTACCCTCTGCTCATTGATTGTACACTGACTAAAAACAATAGAGGGCTTCAGCTACTGAGTGATGCTGAAATGTAATAAATAAAATGCGAAATGTTGCATGCCAGTGAAAGTTCCATAAATTGTGGTGGACTTTTTTGTGGACTTTTCAAAGAGGAGGGGGGGGAATCCAATTCCGTCAACGAGTGGGTGATGAAAGACACCTGACAATCCACAAAACAGAATAGATTAAACAAAATGCTTACATCCCTGTGTCCAAAGGCAGTCAGCACAAGGATAGCAGTGCATCCGTATTACGGAGCACTAGGAAACAAGAGGTTAAAATGCAAAAAAGCAAAAGCCATGTGTCCTTGCAATACTTCAAAATCCTCTCTTTTTTAAATGCCTTACGTTATTTTCAACAGGGTCATAGTCCAGAGCTAAGACTAGTCCCATCTGCCAGTCAAGTAAACTTGAGTAATCTGTTCCATCAAAACCAATGCGGCGGAGGTCTTGGCTGTTTGCAAACAACAGAAATGGCTTGGGTCCTGTTGAAGACAAATGTCACAGCATGTTAGCTCTTCTAGTCCCATGATAATGTGAAGGCATGACACTTTTAATGGAAAGAGGCAGGCTACAGATTGTGGTTTCCGTTTTTAATATCCATTTCAGATTCTTTGTTCAGACAGAACAAATTCCACAATTTCCAGCATTCTCCAGCCTGCCATGTTGTAAAACAATGCTGTCTAAACATGCATAGGATTGTGCCCTTCATTAGAGCCCTTAATTATAGTCAAGCTCAGAGTAACCTTAGTTGTCAGAGGTTCATCAAACGAGAGTTTTATTGCACACTCACTACTGCCCACTTACGGATGTACGCACATCCTTTAAATGACAACATCCACCTCCTGTGCGCCTCCCACTTCTTCTGCCCATTTTTCCATCTCAAAATAGACCCCTTTTAATCCAACTTTAAAAAAAGCAAACGGAATGTGCCGCAATCTCCTGTTGTGTGCAGGAAAAGCAGTATGAATGGGCCACATAGTCCTTTTTCCCCTTCAGGGAAAAAGAGGAAGTAATGAGGGATAAAAGAGGGGCAGAGAAGCAACGGTAAGAAAGCCAATTTTCCCCCGTGTGATGATGCCCTTAGTCTTCCTACTTGTTCCATGCTCAAGTCAGGTTGTACACTTTTATTTTAAGTTTTGTAAAGTGCCACATGTACATTGAAATAGTGTGTGTGGGGGTGTTTTGTTCAGTTTACTTTTTTTTGACCAGGAAGTTACAAAATGCTTCAGAGGGGGAGGGATAAAGGAATTGTGACATCATAGCCTACAACCAATCAACACTGTGCATACCCAGCTTCGGCTCCAAAGGTAGTTGATCTCAGAGGTAATTGATCTCAGAGGTAGTTTACTCTGAGATCAACTCTAAAGAGGAATAGTGATATGTGGCAAGAACTTGCTCAGTGTGCTTCCAGAGCAGGTGAAATAATGTACGTTCGTATGCAGCCAAAAATTGTGGTACTAACCTGTAGCACTGCAATGTCTTTTATCCTCCTGGAGACTATAACCAGGAAAACAACCACATTCCCAAGTTTCTGAACCCAAAGAAGTACAAATCTGGCTACAACCACCATTATCGGGAGACGTACAACCTTAAAGAGATCAACGTTGGGTTTTTTGGTTTAAAAAACTGAAATTATGATTATTAATAATTCATTATAGCCAAAGCTCTTAGGGCAATATATATAAGGAAAGCAAAAACAGTACAACCAATAATAATATAGCATTTAAAAGAGATAAACACCAAGCAGGAAAAAAGAATATGATTATAAAATGCAGCATTGCACATTTTAAAAAGAAAGAAAGCACCACTTAAAATCCTTCTTAAAATGCTTTTTAAAAGTATTTAAAATACCAGAAAACTAAATGTGAATTACAATTAGACAAACAAGAAAAGTAGAGCTTAATTAACATTATGCTGAAGATCCCTAGCTAAAATAAGGATCCTGTAATTTAAATAGATCCCATGTGCCTGCTCAGTCTGCTGTCAAGGTGCTTTATCTTTAAACCAGATTTGGACTGGACAGCCTTTTAAATAGAGGACTGTCCTTTGTAAAATAGGATGCCTGATTACCCTACAATAGGAAGGGGGAAAAAGGTATTTTTATTTAAAATCTCTTCATGACACACAGAAGAATCCGGGGCCCCACCCCAAAGGAGTAATGAATTCCAGCACATATTAAACATCTGAACCTCATTTAATGACAATGAAAGTTATTCTCATACTGCAATATGAACTGGCTTTGGATAATGAAGCAGTGAGACTCAATGATCCTGAAACTTGTCAAAAGGATGCTTCACGTTTTATTGCAACTTTTATTTTTAAACCTATATCGCATGATTAGCAAGGGGATGTTTTTAACCCTTCACCCCTCCAGTTTTTCCACTGAAATCCATCCCATCAGGGTTCCACTATAACAATAATGCAGGGTGGCCAGGTGTCCTACTTTACAGAGGGCAGCAAAGGACAATAATCTATTTGAAGGTATCCTCTATTTGAATAGGTGTCAAGTTCGAGTCTGGTGCAAGCCTGGTTTCTCATTCAATCTGATACAAAAGAAATTGCTTTCAAAAAGAAATTCAAAGGAATAGAAAATCTTGGAGAGATTCACATGGGTCAAGTTCAATGTCTTGTGCTTACCTTACATATGAAGTGGCAGGTGAGTGTGTGTCAGTCTTTCATTGTACACTCGTGTCTCTGGAAGCCTGTAGCCTCCTTAGCTTCCCACACTTCAATTAAAGCCCAGGAAATGACATCCTTAGGTTCCCACGCCTCAGTTAAAGCCCAGGGAAAGACATTGTCCTTAGCTTCCCACACCTCCATTAAAGCCCAGAGAAAGGCATTCCTCCCATAGGGTCTTTTTGGATCATGAAGTGTAGGCAGCTTGGGAAGATGCAAAGCAATGGAGAGATGGGAAATAGAAACACACACACACACACTGCACTTTTGACCACCACCAAATTTTCTCCGCCATTTTTGTAGTGGCTCCTTTTCTCTCCCACCCCCACAATCCCCTTGAATGATACTAGGTATGGAGCATGGTGAAGAATGCAAAATAGCGACCCAGCTGCCAACCAATTGCTGCTGCTGCTTCTTGCTGTAACAGCACAGTAAACAAAAACCCTGAGGGGGGAAAAGGAAGTCATTGTGCTTCAACCACTGCTAATGGTGGGCTCCACCTCTGAGAAACTATTTGAAAATTTCTCCTTGCCCTGGAGAAATTCAGTGAAATTTCTCTGCCTACAAATAGGGCGGAGAATTTTGAGAGGCCATTTGTTGCACACTTCTATTTTAAACCAAAGAATCATATGGAGGGAGAGGAGGGCCCGTGAAGTTTCCCGTCAACAGTTAGCCCATGAACAGCAGACTGAGCACACACACAGGTCACCTGGTTCTGCACTATGGTGAGATTGGTGAGATACATTTTATTTCTATTTAAATTATAATAATTATTTCTAAATTGGTGTGTGTGTGTGTGTGTGTGCATATGCAAATTTTATATAAATTAGTATCCTTTTTCAGTGATGCATTTTGATTTGGGCCGTCCTACCATATTGGCAGAACCATAGAAGTTCTGGATTCGAAAGAAGGCTGGGTGGCAATTCTGGGTCAGAAAGTTGAGTTTATCTTGAGGCTTACCTCTTATACTTCGATAAAGTCATCTCTTAATAAACCTTTATTTCTTATTCCTTTTTGCAACTTTGTGTTAAGTCAGGCCTGATTTAGATAGACAGTGGCAGTATTTGATTGCACTGGCAGTGCCAGTAGGTAAGGGGGCAAGTTCCCCACCACCACCACCAGCAAGTAGCTCCACCCCCACCTGCTGTATCTAGTGCCACACCCTTCTGGTTTCTCAGAGGAAAGGCACTTTTCTTATAGTCACTTTTATTCGTTTTAACATTTTTTTATTTTTATTTTTGCAAGAAACATGGTATTTTCATATGACCTTTTATTTATCTATTATCATCATCATCCATCAACATTTTGAGATTCAACACTGAAAATCAAATGCATTTGCTGACCTGTGCATGTTCTTCCATCTGCTTGGAGAACGGATCCTTCAGGGCAAAAGCAAACAGGTCCCATGGGTGTCTGCCCACAGCCATGACTGCAGTGATTGTAATTACTTGTACAGGAAATTAATTCTGCAGAAAATTTAAAATAAAGAGGAAAGGGTTATGGGGGGGAAATGAACAAGAAAAAGACGGGCAGGAATTCAAAGGCAGCACTACATGTGAACCACCCTTGTTCACCAAACCCTTTAACATGTGATAAGAGCCACTATGAATGTATGCAGACTACAGAGTGATTTTTCTTTCACCATTGCTCCGGTACATATAATGCAGACCTGGAAATATGGCTTCCAGGTAGGTTTGATACACTCATAGGAGTGTGCAGCACATTTCATTAGGGTGGGCAGTGGGCAGAGGGATGGAAAACATGCTTTCTGGGGTCTCCAGAAAGTGCATCATTAGCATGCATGGGGGAATGATCCACTTTCCAGAGATTCTGGAGACATTCGGGGGTGCCTGGGAACACCTGGCACACACCCGTGTGTACACCTATAGATACACTGCACCCCTACTTTTAGAAATTAACCTACTTGCAATTTCTATAGCCAGAACAGCTATATTGGGAGCAAGGTAAGGTAAGGAGGAGGATGACTGGAGGGATAGGAAAACATGAACATTGGAGTAGCAGGAAATAGGGAAGGAGCTGTATCCTAAAGTTTCATATCCTGAAAAAGGGAAGTAGTGTCCATCAGCAGGCATCGTCCAGATGTATCACACGTTTTGACGATTTCCTCCTATATTCTATGGCTGCCTTCCCACTGTGATACAACTCCCTCAGCCCACCACAGCAGGGCAAATAGTTGGGGATGATGGGAGAGGTAGTCCAAAACATCTGGAGGGGGCAGGTTGGGAAAGGCTGCTATATGCCATGTTATTCTGCTGCTTGTTTTCTTCCACTAACCAACACACCATATGGAGACATCTGTTGAGATGGACTCTAGGACTGGAACAAATTAGGGTTGCCCACAGCTGTTTCCTGGAATCCATGGTGGGTACCAGCTCCTTCAGTCCAAAGCAAAAATTAGTAACCATTCTTCATCTAAGACAATAGCCCTGATTGTGCAATCCTAAACATATTTACTCAGAAGTAAGTCACACTGAATTCAGATTCTCTCCAAACAATGTAACTACACATGCTGAATTGCTATCACAGCAACAACAATAGAAACATCTTGAATAGGAAAAGATTTTCCTTGATAGGAAAACCAGGCAAAATTAAGGTGTTTGCTGAACAAACGTTTATTATGATGTGTCGTTTGCTCACAATGGCTTTCTGAAGATAGCTCAGCAAAAGATTATGTGCCTCAACTTCTTTATATCTTTTGAAATGACCATACTGAGCCTGACGGGTACAATCAGACTTTGATCAGTCAAAATTGCCAGGGCTCAGTGAAGGAAGCCAGGGTATTGCACAATTTATCTCAGTAAAAACAAGGCAGTATGTTCACATGGTAGTGATTTCAGATAAATAACTCCCCACATAAATCCAGCATGGTGCAGCCCCTAACTATAACCCTCTTCCAGAAGGCACATTCATGTTCAATGAATGCATGTGTATGTGGGAGAACAGATTGCACCCAGGGTGGCCATGTATCCTGGTTTACAGAGGGCAGTCTTCTATTTGAAGGGCTATCAGAGGACAGTCATCTATTTGAAGGCATTCCCTATTTAAAGAGCTGTCTAAATGGCTTAAACAGAAAGACTCATAAGAAAGGAAAACAAGGAGCTTCTCTATGAGCATCATTACACAGGGGAAAGTCACTTCTCCGCCCGTGCATTTGTCCCTCATTGCTTCCTCTTTTGAAAGAGGAAGTAAACAATGAGCATGTGGCCATTCAGTGGGCCATTTTGATCGTGCCACTTCTCCTGCACACAGCAGGAGATAGCGGCAACTTCCCCCTTTATTTTAAGTCAAACTTACTGTGGTGTTTTTTAGTCATGCGAAGAAGGCAAGAAGGGTGGGAGGCTGACAACGTTGTGAAAGGGACCCATGAAAATCCATAAGTGCCCAGTAACCAGCATGCAATGAAACGCTCACCTGATGGAGCTCCATGTGATTGCACATTTACTACTGGCCACTCACGGAAGTTTGCGGGTCCTTTACACAATATCATCAACTTTCAGAACATCTGTAGAGACACCCAGGGTCCTTGATGTTGCCATCAGCAGTTAGCACCTGAAGTAGTGTCCAATATTAGTCCTAGAGTACACCCATTGAAATGAATGGGAATTAAGTTAATTGTGACTAAGTCTCATTCATTTCAATTGGTCTCCTTTAAGTAGGACTAGCAATGGATACTACCCCTGGACAGCAGAATGAGCTGGTCTCAGTCTGCCCCACTATGGCAAGATGTATTGTATTTCTACTTAAATTATAGTTAGTATTTTTACATTTGCAAAGTCTATTGAAACCAGTGCCCTATTTTGCCCTCCTTTTTTTGGTGAAGTGTAAGTGGCCACTCTAATTACAGCCTTTGATCTTGTCCCTAACCTCTGTTCAGCTGAACATGTGAACAATTTATATGCAAGTACACTCTGTCTATGTCAGTGGAGGCTGGTGGTTCTGATATCAGTGGGGCTGTGGATCCACTCTGGGTTTCAGTGAGAACCAGTCAGAACTCCAAAGGAGATATCCAATCCCCAAAATAGGTTCAGCACCTTTGATAGCTCCTGTGGAGTTCTGACTGGTTCTCACTGAAACCCAGAGCGGATTCACATCTGAAAAATGTAAATAGGGGAAATTGATTGGAATACACCGGAAACAAAATTAGAACTGGTAAATATCACAGATATGCCATGTTAATCCAAGAAGGAAGTCAAACTATGAGCATCATCAGATGAACATTTTATCACATGCTTGTTACTGGCCACTCATGGATTTTCACGGGTCCTTTTCATGATGCTGTCTGCCTCCCACGCGTCTCCCACTCCTTCTGCTTGTTTTTCCATTACAAAAAAAGACCTGGAAAATTCAATTCATTTGGCTGTGACAAAACTTGCTGCCATTTCCTGCTGTGTGCAGGAGAAGCAGCGTGGTAAAAAAAAAAAGCCCATTGAGTGGGCCACGTGGTCAATGCTTGCTTCCTCTTGCTTCCCCGTGTGAAAAAAGAGGAAGCTGTTCATCCCTATTGTGGGATAGGAGCAGGAGGCAAAGCGAAGGTAGGGAAATGCGTCTGATGATGCTTTTTAGATTGTGGATGAAGATTCTGTATGACTACAGATTCTGTATGACTATTTCTCTGTTGTGCCACCCCAACTGTGGAATGCCCTCCCCTTGGAGGCCCGACTGGTGCCAGCGCTGACTTTATTCTGGCGCCAAGTAAAGACATGGCTTTTTAGCAAAGCCTATGACACCTAAATTCACCAAGCTTGCACATTGTTTAACTGATTTAATTGGTTCTTTTATTGCTTTTAAATTTTATACAGGTTTTAGCTCAATTAATGGTTTAATTTGTTTTTAGCTGCGTATATTTATTGTTTTATATTGTTTGTATAATTTTATCTGCACGCTGCACTCAGATCCTAGTGACATAGGGTGGGATACAAATGTTTAAATAAATAAATAAATAAATTTAATCTTACAAAAGTACAAGAGTTGGGGCAGAATCAGTAGTATATATGCCAGAACCACCAGCCTCCGCTAGTCTATGTACAGGCTTAGCTGAATGTGGGGAAGGCAGAGGTGAGTCCAGCAAGTGCAATTCCATTTCCACCCTCCTCCGTGTGTCCACTAAACATAAATATGCGCTCTGAAAACAGCTGATGTAGGAATCGAAGAGCCAGTTGAGACATGCAACTCCTGCTTCTTTCTCCAAGTGATTGTGTATATGAACACATTTGTGTTTGAATGCTACCTACCGTGGCAAGTTTTCTTATCAGGCAGTAGAACAAAATTTCTTGGACATGTACAATAATAGGAGCCTGGTATATTGACACAGCCTAAAGTACAGCCATGGTTCCATAATGCACATTCATTGACATCTGGTGGGGAAGAAAAACAACTATGTCATATATACTAACCTTGCCAAACACAAAATCACGCACACACACATGACAACAACAACTAGTAACAGCAGTGAAGTGATTATGTGATGGTCATATTTAGATGTCTTGAGAAAGTTAAGATGGCTATGCTACTGGCAGCTATGGAAACTTTCTGCAACATTAAAATAATAACCTAACAGGAAATAAATAAGCGCATACATAACTTTCTCACTGAAATCAGGGCTTAACTTTGGATGGATTGTGATTTATAGGGCAACTCAGTGCTTGCCGATACATAAGTCTTTATAGTCTGCAGACAGAAATCCTGCAGATATAGGGTGACCATATGGAAAGGAGGACAGGGCTCCTGTATCTTTAACAGTTGCATAGGCCCCCTCCACAAGGATGCGCTTTTGCGCCCGGTTCGGGGATTATGCGCATTATCGCGGAGGCGCATTTACTCCTAATCCCTCTGCACGGGAGGCGGCGAGAGGCGGCGAAGCGCATTAATTGATGTCCAAAAAGCGTTTTACAAGAAGTTAACGTGCATAATCGCTTGTTCACACCGCGAAAATGCGCTTTAACGGCCGGAGCAAAATAAAAGTCGCTATTTAACGCGCATTCGAAAATGCGCATTATCGGGAAGATAACGCGCCTGTACGCCCGTTTTGTGCTCCGCTGGTGTGGAGGTAAAATTTATAATGAGCCTTCAAGGCTCATTAAACGTCTCGTGTGGAGGAGGCCATAGAAAAGGGAATTTCAGCATGTGTTATTTGTATGCATGCAGCACCTGGTGAAATTCTCTCTTCATCACAACAAATAAAGCTGCAAGAGCCCTGCCCTCTTTTGTATCTGGTCAAGAGGGAAGGGCTCCTGCAACTTTAAGTGTTGTGATGAAGAGGGAATTTCACCAGGTGCTGCATGCATACAAATGACACCTGCTGAAATTCCAACTGTTATAAAGACAGGAGCCCGGGCCTCCTTTTCATACGGTCACCCTACCTAAAGGCCCCCACTTCCTCCCATATTCAAACACTGCAAACCCATTAGACGTATTTTTAACAACAGCTGCTTTTTCTAACAGTTTTGTACTTCTGTCCCTGAAATATATACTTCAGAGAATCACGACATTTTTTTTATGAGGGAATGCATTTTTTATGGCTTGCTTAAAAACTGGAGGGAAGCTAACAAGCATGCCTGTATTTCCACATGATGCAATTATTTTATCATCAATTCTCCAGCATTACCTTCACAATACTGCCTATTTTTGCTTAAGGTAAACCCACTCATACATTTGCATTGATGGGTCTTGGAGTCTTGCTTGCAGGTGCTTGGCTTGCAGCTGTTTCTGCTTGAAAGACAGGGTCTCTCTAATGGAAAAGAAGATTAGAACAGGATAAAGAGTGACTTGAAATGTACCCAGTTCTTAGATACATTCTCACACACACACATACCATGCAGTTCTGAATCCACTTATTTCTCAGCATTTATTTGCATGACAGTCTCCTGTTGTGCCTTGGTATATTTTTCAGCCACTATAGAGCTTTAAGGAAACACTAATGAGTTCAAGCAACTTTGTGGCAGGTTTGCAGCATGATTCAACACACTTTTAGGCAGTAGAGCTGCTACCTTATCAATAAGAGACATCATCCAAGGCAAATGGAAGTGGTGGATTACTCTCAGGTACAGCATATCTGCCAGGCTGAGAAGCCAGGACTATACACAATCTTCACTCAGTAGTACTACATTATTGTGGCTATATGTCCTACTTTACAAAGGGTAGTCCTCTCTTTGAAGGGCTATTAGAGGACAATCCACTATTTCAAGGGTGTAGGATCTCTTCTGGGCAGGGTTCTTCTCTGCCTAGCATCAATGGTGCAGCTAAGTAATTTCATATCCTGGACTTAGCTTCGGCACTGATGCTAGCCAGAGAGTAAGGTTTGCTAACCCTGTTTGCTAACCCGATTATATATATATATATATATATATATATATGCAAATTCCTTGAGTGTATGTAGTTTCACATTTTAAACTAATTCAAATCAAAGCACCATCATGTCTACAGGAAGTACATGGAGTTTGCTTCTGCTGTTCTCATGCAAAACACATTTATTTATTTATTTACAATATTTATATACCACTCCCTATCCAAGAACTTCGGAGCAGTGAATAAATAGGATAAAAAACAGAATAAAAACATCATTAAAAATTACACTTTAAAAGAACAGGTACAGATTGAACCATGGCCGGTCATTCTGGGAAACCTTCTTGGGAGGAAACACCATTTTGTTGTAGAAAAGAATAATATATATCTTAAAGTAATAATAATAAACCAAGCACCTGTCATCATGTACATACCCATCCAACTGCCCTTGACTATATATATATATATATATATATATATATATATATATATACATACATATATATATAGGGGGCACTGCCCCTATCATGTGCCAGTCTCTGACTGGCCATTTGGTGGCTCCCTGAGCTGCAGGCCCCTGGACTTATCCCTGAAGTCCAATCCTAGCTGTACCATTGCTTAGAACGCTGCCGGAGAAAGATAAATCAATCTTGCAAGCGGTCTCAACTGATCACTCACAGAGGGCTTGCACACACACACACACACACACACAAACACACACCTCCTCTCATCGCTCCATCTACTTCAGTTCTTCCCCCCATTTATTCCCCTTCACCCCTCCTTCTCTTCCCCTCAGCTCCCCAACCTGCATGAAATTAAGGCAAGAGATCCATGTAGCCTTTGGGTCACAGGTTACACACACACACCCCACTTTGTATGTATATATGTGAATATGTGTGTGTGTCTCATATATATATATATATATATATATATATATATATATATATACTTTGATACCTAAATCATTGTTGTATGACATACACGGTAAGCAGCAGAGGCTACATATATCTGGTTCACTGCCACTTACCTAGGGTTCCTTAAGCACTGAGATGGGAAAGTATATGGTTGAAAATGGGCTCATTTGAAGATGCTGCTCCATCAGGAAATACAACTGTTACATCACCAAGCAGCGCTATTTATAGCTTGACATTGCAAAAACTCATTGCATAGGCCCTCTGGCCCATGTAATGCTCTGCATTGCCATGAGACAGTCCTGGCAAGGATAAGACAGCGTGCAGAGCAGAGGGGAGGGGAGGTAAAACAGTAGGCGGCATCCTGGTTTGACCCGTTGCAAGCACAGCACTAATCTAGTGGACGGAAAAGCCCTTGCAACCAATAACCCAAATCTGACCTTTGCAAACATTGAACGGTTAAAACAGTTTCTGCATTGTGCATGAAAAGCACATCAGCTGCCCTTTCCTTTGGAAAACAATGTTAGATTCTGCACTTTTAACTCCGGCACACATTGACTTAGACTCTGCAGGGCATCTAATGAGAGTTTACATGATTTCATTCCCAGGTTTCCCTTGTTGTAAGATCCCCTTATAAATCTCATTTATACTTTAGGCTAATTAGCCTCCCCTCAATCCAGGGTCTTGGGCTGGATAAGCTACACAACGCACATGCAAAGTCCAAAGGGTTCATCTGGATTGGGCAATTTAAGCTCCTTTCCACCTCCTCAATGTTTTATAAGAATCCATTGAGGGTGGGAGGGGGAAGACAAGTGGGAGCGGAGGCAACGACCTATATTACAAGCACTCCACATTCCAATGCTTCGGAAAGGAAAGTTCTGGACTCAGCAAATAGCAGATCTTAAAAGCTAAAAGTTATTAAGAAAAAAATGGAAATAGCCCCCTTCTCTCAACAGCTTAATATACTGGGAGAAAAGGCCACAATGAAGATGTTCATGGGTCAATAAAGTATGGATGGACCCACTTACTCACCAAAAGACTCTGCTATTCTGTTGCCAGCCATTTAGACCTTTGTTATTTCCAGCGCTTGGTGGCCTATCCTCCAGTATACACCCAGACACTGTAAATTGCGAGGCCTCCTGTCAACACTCCAGCTGAAGTGAAATTATGCAATGACTTCTAAGCTTAGGTCAACTGATTGCATCAGCCTCCGTAGTGGGTTGACACCTCTGCATCTGCCTACACTTGTCTTTATGTATTTTTGTGTACGCAGGATTGATTAGCTGCATACTGTTTCCAAGGTGAAGCAATTGAAAATAGAAAAGTTGAAAATACAGTTGGAAAAAAGTGATCCCCCCCCCCCCAGAGGATACAGGCACAAGTTGCAGTAAGTCTGTTTACACCATTTGTTTGGGAACATGGGCAGGAGGGTGCGGTTGCACCCATGTCCTGCTTATGGGATCCTGGTAGGCAGCTGGTTGTGTGAACAGAGTGCTGGACTAGATGGACCCTTGGTCTGATCCAGCATGGCTCTTCTTATGTTCTTATGGTGATATATTTATAAATAGGTCAAATGCTTTGGATTTGCCCAAACATATCCCTGTTGCTCTGTTGTTACATTTGTAAAGGTCCGATAGGTGTGAATGCACCTTGTGCCAAAACGGAATAAAGAGCAGGGCTGTGAGGTGGAGGGTTCTATTGCTGGGAGAAACACTGAGTTTTGCATTATAATTCTGTTTGTTTGTTTGTTTGTTTGTTTGTTTGTATAAATGACTCTCCCTTCAAAAAGTAAGGCTAGATATGTGTACTGCTGTACTCATGCAATCAGAAATAGCAATGAGTAAATATCTCAGTTTCATTTTCTCTTTGTTTCCCAGTTTCCCAACCTTAAGCTCAGTTCATTTTGAACTTTGAAAATTTCTTCAGTCTTAAGTTTGTTTCTTCCCGAACACTGGAGGATTTTTAAAATGTTCACAAGAAAATGCATAAGAATTCCTGTGCACATTTCTCCTAATACAGGCAATTTATTATGCTATTTTTGGTCTAATATACACATTTTTGCAAGCAATATTCCTAATGTGCATTTTCATGTTATTTTCCCTAATATGTGCATTTCTGTAAACATTTGTGATTGGAGAACACCACTGCAAAATTTGGAGACTTACGCATTTCAAAAGTTCACGTAGTGGTTTGAAAGTTCAAAATTAGGTAAGTTCACATTAACATGTGAATTGAACAAATTTCTCCCCCATTCCTAATCAGAAAACATGGGCAGCAGGCAGCAGCATCCAAACATAAGACTTCACCTAACAGACTTGGGAGTAATGCTGAAAAGAAGCAAGCAACCTGTCACTTGCTTTCCTTCACTCTAGGTTCTAAAGGGTGGGAATTGTGCTAAAAGAGAAAATGCATGTTCCTTCAGGCATGCATTCTTCAGGCCAAGTTCCTTTGATTGTACTCCTATATTGTTGTTCTTCCTAAAAATAGAAGAAGAGCCATGCTGGATCGAAGCAAGAGTCCATCTAGTCCAGAATTCTGTTCACACAGTGGCCAGCCAGCTACCTAGAGGAAACCCATAAGTAGAACTCTCCCACCCATGTTCCCCAGCAACTGATGTACATAGGCCTCCTGCTTCTGTTATATTCTGGATATAATAGACAAGAAAATTCAGTTGCAGCATTATCAAGGTGTTTGAAAGGAATAGTAGAAAAAGGTAATGAGCAGCAGCAAGAAGAAAAAAATTGAGCAGTATTAGAAAATTTGAGATGCGCCATTAAAGCAAAAAAGAAGCAAGCCCAATGGAGCTTAAACATTCTTAAATATTTAACAATGCCATTACACTGAAAATTACCAAATGCTTTAGAAACCATCCTTTTGCCAAGCTGTTTTAAAGGATGCAGCACCAGGATCTCAGCAGGTGGAGGAAATGATGGTTGCAGGTTAATTGCAACTATATCCTTTCCTGTGTATTTATTGGCTCTCCGAATAGTATTGGTTGTTGAGTCAGAGTAGAACATGTCATCAGCAAAGAGAAATATGTCATAGACTTGATTTCTATGGAAAAATAAAGCAAATAGTTACATCCAAGTTGCTCATATTCAGAAAAAATACAAGGCAGGGAAAAAGTCCAGCCATATAGATTGCAATCTAGAAGTAGTTGCATAAACTGTTTCTGCAAGCCTTCTCTGTGTAGCGTGGCCAAACATTTTATGTAGCTATGATATACTGTATGCATTAGTTTTTGTTTTTATGTTTCTATGATTTCTGTACACCACTTTGAAATCTTTAGATTTAAGTGGTTTATAAAACTCAACAACAACAACAACAACAACAATAATAATAATAATAATACAAATAACTTTTCCTACTGTATTAAAGGGGATTGAAGAACAACTCACTTTCTCTTGGTTAGGAATGCAGTGTCCTAGAGCCTATCTACACACGCAGGATAAAACACTTTGAAAACATTTTGAAAACTGTAGATGGAGTGTGTCCTGGGCCCCAACAGTTCTCAAAACTGTTACAAACCACAGTAGTGTAGATAGGCTCTTCCTTCAAATTCTATGCACTATTGGCCAGGAACCTCCTTTCACAATGGGTTCATGTTGTGCTAACCTTTAAAGCATGGATATTCAGTACATATAAAACAAAATTCTGCAGTCCTATGCCTTCAAGGCATGGAACATTTGGACCATAGCTTTCTTAACATTTTATGAAAACCTCTTTTAATAGTGTAATCAAGTTATCTTCATCTGAGTTATCTTGTTTACTTTCCAGGTCACAGACCTCACAATTATTGACCCTGTTCAGATGACATGCTAAGCCACAGTGGTTAAGCATTTTGAGCTAAACATTATGACTTAGCATGCCATGCGAACCATGACATAGTGTGCCATGTAAACCTTTCCTAACCATGGTGGCCATATAAACACAGTTTAAACAAACTCACTAACCATTTGCTGCAAAAGAGTTAGTGGCCTAACCATGGCTTAGTGTGTTCTCCGAACAGGCCTGTTAAAAGTTCTGTTTGGGGGTTTAGGTACTGTGACAAACACTAATAAGAGCTGCAAAGTCTAAACATCTTTATAACCCAATATCCATACCTAGGGCTGGCATCAAGGTAGGGTGACCAGATCGCCCGGGGTTTCCCAGTCCTAACCGGGAAACCTGGGACAATCTGGAACAACCGGGGGACAGTGGGGGCAAACCAGGGCTGTGGGTGGTCATGCGGTGGCGGCGAGCAGCGGCAAGCGGCAGTAGACCCGGTAGGTCCGGCCTGGGTTTTGGGGGGGATGGGTGGCTTGGTGGTGGGATTTCGGGTGGGGGGAGCCCCCTCGGCACCACCTGCCGGGGCGTCCACTTCCCTCCGGTGCTCGAATCTCCTGAGAAACAGGCTTCGCGGGCTGTCCCTCAGTAGCGCGCCAGGTGAAGATGTCATCACCTGGCGCACTACTGAGAGACAGGCCGCGAAGCCTGTTTCTCAGGAGATTCAAGCACCGGAGGGAAGCAGACGCCCCTGCAGATAAGGAGCGGGAGGCGGGAGGCGGGAGGCGGGAGGGCCCCCCCACTTACCTGCTGGGGTGGCCGCTTCCCTCCGGTGCTCAAATCGACTGAGAAACAAGGAAGCGGCTGCCCCTGAAGGTAAGGAGCGCGAGGTGCGAGGAGGCGCCTCGGAGACGCGAGGGGGCCCACTTACCTGCTGGGGCAGCCGCTTCCCTCCGGTGCTCGAATCTATTGAGAAACAGGCTTCGTGGCCTGTCCCTCAGTAGCGCGCCGGGTGATGACATCATCACCCGGCGTTCTACTGAGGGACAGGCCGAGAAGCCTGTTTCTCAGTAGATTTGAGCACCAGTGGGAAGCGGCCGCCCTGACAGGTAAGTGGGGGGGGGCCTCCTGCCTCCCGCGTCGCGCTTCTTACCTGCTGGGACGGCCCCAGCAGGTAAGCCCCCTCCCACTCGCTGTGTTTTTTTTGGGGGGTGGCTTGGTGGTGGTGGGGTTTGTTTCTGGTGGGGGGTGGCGGGGGGGTTCAGATTTCACATGGCGGGTGGCCTTTTTAAAAAAAAATTGTTTGTTTTTTGGGGGGTGGGCACGCCCCCTTTGGACCAGTATTTTGGGTTCCAAAATCTGGTCACCTTACATCAAGGGTAGGCATGGTCAGGCACCTGCCAAAGCCCCTGTGAAACCAGAAGGGGCCCACTGACAAGCTCACCCTGGACTTGTTCCTCCCCTTCACCATTGCAGCCTGCTTGTTCACCTGCCTCTCACTCCTGCCCAGACAGCAGTGGTGCCACTACCACCGCTGACTTGCTCACTGGCTCTCTGCCTGCAAGCAGGTGGTAGCAACAATGGGAAAGAGGAGGAGGAGGAGCAATAGCAGCTGATGACAATGGCACTGATCACCTCTTCATCAGCAAAAGGAGAGTGGGTGAAACACAGGCCTGTTTCGGACGACACAATAATCAATGGAGAGAGCTTCGGCTATAGGGCGGTATAAAAATGCCATAAATAAATAACAATTGTCCGTTGTGTTGATGATCGGCAGCATTCTGACGACATTTTAGGCAACGGAGGGGGGAAGAGGCAATGGACAGTAAGTTATTGGCAGCATTTGGATAACACGATAATCAACACAGCTGACTATTATTTCCCCCACCCTCCGTTGATTGTCGTGTCATCAGAATGCTGCCACAATCTCTGCTTCCCTTCCCAAATAGCTGATAAGCCTGATAAGCCTGATTGCCAGTTTCCTTACTGGGTCCCATGCATGCAACACTGCCAGATGGAACAGGGGAGGAATAATTCAAGCAGCAGCATTTGCATGCATGGTTTCTCATCCAGTTTAAGGGATACATGTGCAGGAGTCTGCATCGGGGCAATTTTCTCTACACATCAACATTTTATATCCATAAACATACCGTGCGATATGTTTGCGTAAATGCACAGAACTGCCATCATAGTTACAGGTTCCAATATATGAATTGCCATTGTCATCCCCATCATCATACTGGACCCAGAAGAGCTTCACATTAATCAAATCTAGGGAGATCGTTCTGATTTTTCCTTTGCTCCGTAGAACTCTCCACACCTCTTTACCATTCAGAACTGTGCTATAGATGCTGTCAAAGGCTCCTTCAGAAGACCAAAATAAAAACCTGTTGATGAAATCAATTTGAAATGACTTCAAGAGCATCTGAGCAATCCATAGATCCCTTTCTTAACTATCTCCTTATTCAGTACTCTTCATTTTCTTTATACCAGCACTTGAAATATTGCCTGGGTACAAGCTGATTTGCAATGTTTTTTTGCAGGACTTCTAAGATGTAAAAAAGAAACTCTGGTTTGATCAAACCAGCAAGTTACTCATTAAGATAGAGAGCAAGAGCATGCAAATACAGGACCCACAACCCGTTCCCAATCCTCAAAACCATGGAGGATCCTCCAAACCACATTACATCTAAACTGCCATATTATTATTTTTACTTCATGGTTATGTTACTACAAACAGTAAAGCGAGTCCGAGTTACCTTTTGCTTGGATCGACCACAAGGCTTGTGGGATGATGTTCATCTTTTGCAAGGATTCGGGAATGATTTTCATCCATGTTGATTGCCTCAATGGTGGCCTCCTGGTAGTGAGCCAAATAAAACTCTCGGTTTATCCAATCTACTGCAAATCCAGATACATCTTTTCCTATGTAACAAATGGCCTATAATGAAAAACAAAGGCAACAAAAAATGCTAAATTATCATTACACCAGCATGCAATGTTATTGGTTGAATCACTCTAACAGCAGCTTGGGCAGGGAAAGGGTTTTCATAACGACTTGTGGGGAAGGGTTAACACCCCTCTCCCTGCACAATCTTGATTTTCTTCCCCAGCAGGTGTTATGTTGGAGAGAAAGAAAAAACTAGACATGACCTTGTGATGTTTTCATTGCATTTATTGTTATGTATGTGTTTTAAAATTGTGCTTTTAATTCATTTGTTTTAGGGCACAATCCTATGAAATTACAAGCACCCTGGGTACTTGTAAGCCTCCAAACTCAGAGGCTTACAAGTATCCTATGCAGAGTGGGAGGTGCATGTCTAGCAGAGGCTTTAGGGAGGGGGAGGGGGAGGGAAGGAGGCTGTGGATGGTTTGGGATACCTTGTAGCCCCATGTCCTCAGTCTCTTCCCCCTCTCTGCCTCCAGGAACACCCCATTTCATCTCCTACAAACTTGAGTTCATAGCAGCAGCCATGTAGTTCTTTCCATGCTGGTTGTGAGGGGCAGTGAAGAGGTACAAGGTTTCCTGGCTCCAAGCTCAGAGCCTTGTCTCCAAGCTCGAAGCCAAGAAACCAAAATTCCCTATGCCCACCCAGACAGTGTGTAGAAGGATAGGATTACTCTCTTAATTACATTTTTATTTTCATATTGCTCTTATTATTGTTAGCTGCCTTGAGTACCGTTTTTTCATGGAAAGGCGGATAAATCAAATCAATAAATAATGCAATCATTATATGATAATGCACAGAACACATTTAGCTAAACATAAATCTCTGATTTCTGAAGATGAGAATGAGAGATCTTCTCCAATCATTGTATATCTTTCTCGACAGAGAGAATTTTGAGAAACATAGACCATTACCTCTTGATGTGAGCCATTCAAGTATACTTGTTTGAGAAGACCTTCTTTAGCATCCACCCAATAAAGATGCTCTTCTCCATAATCAAAATCTATTAACGCTGATAAGCCAGCATCAGCCACCAGTCTTTTGTGATTGGTTCCCTCTGTATCCATTCTAAAGATTGCATTTCCTCGGACAAAAATGAGGAATAGTGTAGGATCTAAACAAGGGGGGAAAGAGTGAAAAAGAAATTCCCTGTGCTCACAAATAAAACATTTTACTAGTCCAAGCCAGAGCTGCAGAACCTCAGGCAGGGGGCCAAATTTAGCTCTCCATGGATCCCAATCCAGGCCCCCAGACCTCCCCAGATGGCCATACCCCTTTCCCCCATCAACTGAGAGTTTGATGGTTTCCGCTTTTGTGCAGTTTCCTTCCCCCCTCCACATTTTAAAATACCTCTTCTAAGGGCTCTTTCAGATAAGGGGAAATCACATTTCCTTACCATCACTTTTGCTTTCTGCTCTTCCACAATAGGGATGAGGAGAATCACACAGGGGAGAAAGGGGAAGCAAGCAGTGATTCAGTTTAGTGGGACAACACCCTCTAGTGGGCATTGTATAGCAAAACGTCTACGGCACACGGCAGGAAATAGCAGCCAATTTTGCTATTGCTCTGAAAAATCGTGTTTTCTGAGGATTATTTTATAACGAAAAAAATGGCAGAAGGAGCAGGAGACGAACGGGAGACATGCAGGCGGATCATTTCATCATCAAAATGACCCATGAACAACCGTGAGTGGCCAGTCACAAGCATGCTATAAAACACTCATCTGAAGAAGCTCTAAGGCATCCCACAATTTTCTGTCTACACTAGCTGGGGAACATAGCCACATGGACAATAGAGGGACAATACGCCTAATCTATTTTAGCAGCATTTCTATTTCTTAACCATTTTTTTAAAATTTGCACTAAAACACTTTATTTATGTATTATCAGATGAATGTTGTTGTTTTAATGTAGACAAGAAAGCATTTTAGCACAAATTGAGAAATACATTTTAAAATAACTACTACTAAAGTGGTGCTGGCTAGAAAGGTAATAGTGAAGAGCCCTTCTTGGACATTCATTACTTCTGTAATTCCAATTGCATAGGAGAGCATGCTCATTGTTTCTACTTCTATCAGTGTAGGTAACGTTGGTCAGTGTCATTAACAAAATCTTAGAAAACGCCGGTTATATCTGGGAACTAGATAACACATATTTATTTTTCATATGTAACTGATATTTCAGTAAATCATTGGACCACAATCTAAATAAAGGCAGGTAGTTCGTTTTTTAAAAGCATGCTGAAATATTAACTAAAGTGAGAATAACCATTCTAAAATCAAAGTTAGTTGTAGTGTTACTTTAGGCATCTGAGATCAAAACACATAATTCATAGGGTATGGCTAGGCATATGATTTTCTGTGCTGCTCAAGTCAATTCCTATTAACCTACTTTTGATTTAACATCATTTGATAACTATTTTCAATAGTGACATTTAGATTTCAGTTTTAATGTACAGTGGGCAGTGTTTTGTTTATGGCTGCCCAAGAAATATCTGCCTACCATTTTGATTTACAACATAAGAGATTGTTGTTTTTTTGCATTTGGAATGTTCAATTTCAAGAACAGCTTCTGCCTTTGTACTGTTGCCATTTCTGCTGTTTTGTGTTGAGCATGTGAGGCTATTAAACCATGTGGACATGTTTTGCATAAATGGTAAATGAAAGTTGAACTGCAACAAAGTAGATTTGTCTCAGGAATCTGACAGCTGTGTTTCCAGTTACTCCCTTGACCAAACAGCTATGTACATTTTGTTACTAAGTTGTCCAGACATGGAATTTCTCACTGAGGTAGCCGTCTAATGTGACTTCAGAAGTGTGAAAGGTCATTTTTATTTGCCACTAGAGAACTTAATGAGTATCCAGATATTATTATTTTTAAAACTTTTTGTTGTTGCTACTGCTACTGTTGTAAAATCTGTTTTTAATTACTGTTCATTTAATATTTTTGCTGTAGAGTATATGGAAAAAGTGGCATATAAATATTTAAAATACATTAATGTATATAAGCTATGAAATTATTTCTCTTTCTGAACCCTAAAGATGGCTATACTGGCCAGCTAAACTCATCATGTCTCAATAAAAAGAATCTAATAGTTTGAATGTATCCTAACCACAAAGGATCAATTTATCACCATTGCATGAACCTTTGAACAGAGAAAAATTGAATCATCAATCCTTTCTGTATTCCACACTTAAGAATCAGGCATGTCCCTTACAAATATTTTCAGCAAAGGGATTGTCTCCATGTTGATTCAAAAGATGACTTCTTTCATTTTGAAAAGTGCAGAAAACAAGCACAATCCACAGCATAGCTTCTGCATGGGCCAACTCCAGGTTTTTGGAGGGTTGGCCAACACTATATCAGCTCCCCCCATTTGGTACTACCCATCTGATACTGTCCTTTCCTCCTTTAATAGGCTGACCAGATAAAATCCAGGTCAGGGCTCCTGCATCTTTAACAGTTGCATAGAAAAGGGAATTTCAGCCAGTGTCATTTGTATGCAATTAGTTCCTGGTGAAATTCCCTCTTCATCACAACAGTTAAAGATGCAGGGGCCCTGCCTTCTTTTGTATATGGTCACTCTAGTATAGTGCCTGCACCTTTAACTGTTGTGATGAAGAGGGAATTTCACCAGGAACTAATTGCATACAAATGACACTGGCTGAAATTCCCTTTTCTCTACAACTGTTAAAGTTACATGAACGCTGACCTGGATTTTATCTGGTCACCCTACCTTTAACTATGCCCCTTCTCTCTTTGACCTCTTCCATTAATCTCCTCCCTTTCTTCTAATCATACCTATTCCCCCTTTAAGCTCCTCCCTTTCCTCTGCTAACCACATGCCTTCTATCTTCCACCTATCCCCTTTGGCCCTTCCCCTTCTCAATTAAATATAAATCTTGTGCAACATGACAGTCCCCTGTTGTCAAAAAACAAAAACAATCAAACAAACAATACAGACATTTTGAACATACCCATGCACGTGTTATTAAAAAGTTCATTCACAAATGTGTTATTTAGGAAAATTGCTTGCAAAGATGTGTATATTAGGAAAAGGTGTGTACAAAAATGCATATATTAGGAGAAAGGCACACATAAATATGTATGAATTTTCATGCGAACAGAAGAAGAAGAAGAAGCCTCAATGTTTGGGATGTACCAAACCTAAGATTAGAAAAATGAGAAACTGAGAAAAACCAAAATTGACAGATTCCTCCATCCCATAAAAACTGCAATACTTCTCCATTAAAATCCATGAGAGCTTTGACATTGATTTTATACTGTTGGATAATACTCAGTGCAATTTCCAACATGTTAACTTAGGCTGCAATCCTACACCCCACGGATGGGAAACAGGGCCGGATTTACACACAAGCTAAACAAGCTACAGCTTAGGGCCTCACATTATGAGGGGCCACACGTTAGAAAGAAAGAAAGAAAGAAAAAAGCTTTCAACATTACACGACTATCCAAGGTTCCTGCTTGCATGGACGAGCATGGAAATATGTGGTTGCCAAAGGTCATGACCCGTGGGTGTGTCAGCACCAGGGGATGTTGCCAGGAGGTATTATCCTGCACATGTGTGAGGGCTTTTATTTACTTAGTATATTTTTGGATCACTGTCCACTCAATGAGCACCATGAGGTGAGGTGCAAATAAAAATAAAAAGAATAAAATACACAACCTACAGAAAGTTAAACAAGACAATCTGGAAAACTACAATACAATAAAACTAGGGATTAATAGTGGAATCAAAGAGCAGTTCAATTATTAGAAGCTTGGCAAAATAATGTTGTCTTCACCAGCTGTCTAAAGGCCAATAAAGAGATGACTAGCCTAATCTTCCAAGGGAGGGACTTCCACAGCAGAGGTGCCGGTTTTGAGTACCTACCAACCTCATTTCTCTCAGAGTTGGGACATGTAACAGGGCCTAAGATGATGAACACAAGTTTTGGGCAGGCTCATATAGGAGGAAGCATTCTTTGGCTTGCATGTGGACAGTCCTTTTGATAAGGTGCCATGAACCAGGAAATCAGACCCTCATCCTCAGAGGATCCCAACTTCTTTTCCTCAGAGAAGGCACCAGAGTGAATGGTTCAGGAAGAGGATTTAGCCATGGAAGGGATCATGAAGCTTCCACTTCCGAGGATCTAATTCTCCAGGGAGATCCAGGGGGTAAGATCCCTGTGTGCAGAGGAGGTTGCCGTTCCATCTTCAGACTCTGAGGACTCCTGTTATGAAAACACTCGCATGCTACACCCATTCACACAACATTGTAGCTTGGGGCTGCTAAAACAGACCAAGCCCCTTTAAGAGACAAAGCCTCTGTCAGTGTAGAGTCAGAGCCAAGCAGACTAAACGCAGCCAAACTCCTAGTTAAGGCTCAGTCCAGATCTGCTCCTTATTGAAGCAGCATACCAACAACCCTGTCCGGCTTCCAGCACTACTTGGAGCTTTCTGTGATGCTTCCCTGAGAAAACTGACCTAACCTGACTCCTGCTAAAGATCTGACCATAGCAGAAACCTACAATCCAGGTTACATTATAGAATTTCATCAGAACTCATGGCCTGAAATGGTACATAAAGAGCTATCTGTTGAAAAGAACAAAACCAAACCTTACCGCTTACATGACAAGATTGCTTGTCATTATCCAATGTATAGCCTGGCATACAGGAGCAGATATAGGATCCTGGAGTATTGACACAATTTTGGCCACAGCTTCTAAGTCCACCTTCCAAACATTCATCAATATCTGTAAAAGAATTACTTACGGATATCATTGGTCTAAAATAATATTCGGGTCCCTTTCCAGAGCACAAAAGCTTACTTCTTCTCATACTTCTTTGGCTTCATACATTGGCTCTGATCCAGCAAGGGAAACTATGTGGTTTGTAAGCACATGCAGCTCCAAATGTGCATTGTTCCCATTAATGTAGATATATCACACCTCTATGTGGATACATCATATCCCTATTCAGGGCCACTAGCCACATGCAAAAAAGTACAAGTAGAGCTGGATTTGGCCACCAACTTTTGTTATTTACTTGACATCTGCATCTAAAGAGCCACCTATAAAGCAAAGCCTCAGCAGATCAATTTTAAAAGTATGCTTGAATATACCAAAGCATTACCAAGTTTATCCAGCATATTTTGGTATTCAAATAATTTTGAATATATAATCAGATCTTTGAGCTTCAACCTCCACCCCACCCCCAATTAATACAATTAGCAGATATACATAAAACATTAACACCCATATTCTCTTGTACTGCTCTCATTATGTAACATGCTGGACTCAATCTGGTTTTGATTCATTTATTTTGCTTGAACTGGACTTCTTATCATACAAGTTGGTTTCTGCGCCTTTTTCTGGATATTCTACATCCATTAGTGCCTCTACTCATCTATTAGTATCATTAACCATTACAAACCCTTTAATCAGGTTTGCTTTCTCTGTTGTTTTATTTTAATATGATATATAATTGTTTCTGGAAATAAAAATGTGTTTTGCTTTTGTTTTTAAACTACATGTTTTGCATATTAAATCATTTTAGGGTTGTACCTAAAATCAAAGCACAAGTTTTGCCTTATTTTATCTGCTCTGCTGGTCCTTCCTAGTTAATGTCCTCACTGCGCTATGAGATGAAGTGGCAAGTCTGCCTTTGAGGAGGCATGATGGTATTGTACGTGTGATGGCCCTTTAATGCATGGCAATAATCACATGGACCCTGTTCAGTCAACATGCTAGGCCACAGTGGTTAAGCATTTTGAGCTAAACATTATGGCTTAGCATGTCTTATGAACCAGAACTTAGTCCTAATCCACACTAAGCAAGATATAGCACTATGAAAGCGGTATGAAAGCGATATAATAAAGTCTGGAGCCACACTACTACTTTATAGCAGTATTGAAGTGCACTGACAACTGATGTGGCCCATAGACACATACCATATACCGCTTTCATACTGCTTTCATAGTGCTATATCCTGCTTGGTGCAGATCCGGCCCAAGTGTGTCGTGTGAACCATTCCTAACCATGGTGGCTACATAACATGATTTAAACGTACTCACTAACCACTTGCTGCAAAAGGGTTAGCGGCCTAACCATGGTTTACTGTGTTGTCTGAAGAGGCCCATGGTTTGTTTGTTACTTTTATATCCCACTTTCCCCCCAAGGAGCCCAAGGTGGTGTACATGATTTCTTCCCTATTGCCACAAGCTGTCTTCCTCTCTTATCACAACTGCCTAGGCCAGCTTTCCCCAGCCAGGTGCCTTCCATATGTGTTGGACTTCAAGCATCCCCAGCCTGTCCGCTTGGCTGTGGGGATGCTGGGAGCTGTAGTCCAACACATATGGAAGTCACCAGGTTGGGGAATGTTGGGCTAGGCAATTCTGCTCAGTGCCTGTATATGCAGTGGTATACATTACAGGCTGGACATCGTGTACACTGACTGAGCCAGTCCTGAGAACGGCTCAGTTCAACAACATTCTGCAGGATGAAAAAAAGCAAACCAGGCCCTAGTGGTGATGCTGTTGGTTTCATTTGATCTGGCTAGCCTAGAATCACCTATTTTAACCAACAGCGGAAGACAGCACAGCATGGAGAATCAGTGTGGTACAGTGGTTAGAGTGTTGAACTAGGACTGAAGAGATCTGGATTCAAGTCCTCACTCTGGCAGGATCTTGACTACTGCTTTAAAATGTTTATAATAGTCGTGACAACTGTTGGGGCCCAGGACGCACTCCATATACAGTTTTCAAACCGTTTTCAAAGTGTCATATCCTGCTTGATGTAGTTGTGGCCTCTGTCATGAAGCTCACCAGGTGGCTTTGGTCTCTCAGCCTAACCTACCTCACAGGGTTGTTGTGAGGATAAAATAAAAAGGAGGATTATGTAAGCCACCTTGGTTTCCTTTATTATTGATGGATCAATTAATTAATGGAATTCTCTCTTTTCAAAGCTGCACAGAAGAGTCTGTTTCTTCATGACTAAAGTTATTCTAAAAGTATCAGGTGTCACCTAGCCTACACCATCACCAACTGCCAGTCTTTGCCCCCAAAGGGCAGCAGATGCCATCTTAGTGCAGCTGCTATGGATCGCCTGGCAACCATTTTCTCACAATGAGAACTTTCCCTGTGTTAAATAAATCCTCTTAGGGAACACAAAGGCTGCCTACAATGCCCTGACAGCAGTACTGAATGGAAGAATGAGGTTTTGCCCAGAGCTCAAAGGGCTCTTTATGCCATCTCAGCAGAGACAGTCTTGAGAATGAGTAGAAACGATGAATCATGTCATTGCAATGCTAGCAGAAACTCCTCATCGCCCTTAGACACAAGCAAGCTCATTTACCCAGAGTTGGGGGGGGGGGGATGCCCCAGTTACAGAAAGTGAAGCATTAGCATGCATGGCGGGGAGGCTACAACCACGTTGGTATATTGTGGGATGAGTCTGGGGCAGGAGCTACACTACTGCTTTAAAACAGTTTATAACAGTAGTGACAACTGTTGGGGCCCAGGACACACTCCATATACTAGGCTGACCATATGAAAAGGAGGACAGGGCTCATGTAACTTTAACAGTTGTAGAAAAAAGGGAATTTCAGCCAGTGTAATTTGCATGCAATTAGTTCCTGGTGAAATTCCCTCTTCATCACAACAGTTAAAGGTGCAGGCTCTATACTAGAGTGACCATATACAAAAGAAGGCAGGGCCCCTGCAACTTTAACTGTTGTGATGAAGAGGGAATATCACCAGGAACTAATTGCATACAAATGACACTGGCTGAAATTCCCTTTTCTCTACAACTGTTAAAGTTACATGAGCCCTGTCCTCCTTTTCATATGGTCAGCCTACATATACAGTTTTGAAACCGTTTTCAAAGTGTCATATCCTGCTTGGTGTAGATGTGGCCTGGGTCTGCCCTCACTGATTTCTTCTCCCTAGTCACCTAGGCTGACCATATGAAAAGGAGGACAGGGCTCCTGTATCTTTAACAGTTGTGTAGAAAAGGGAGTTTCAGCAGGTGCCATTTGTATGCATGCAGCACCTGGTGAAATTCCCTCTTCATCACAACAGTTAAAGCTGCAGGAGTCCTGCCCTATTTTGTATCCAGGATCTGACTACAACTGTTTTAGCTGTTAAAGTAGGAATGACCAGATACAAAAGAGGGCAGGGCTCCTACAGCTTTATATTATAGTGGTGAAGAGTGAATTTCACCAGGTGCTGCATGCATACAAATGACGCCTGCTAAAATTCCATTCTATACAACTATTAAAGATACAGGAGCCCTGCCCTCCTTTCCATATGGTCACCCTATCACCCAACTCTGTCTTAAACCTGTGTGAAGTCTTCTAGTTATGTTGAGGATAAATACTCAGTGATTGGGACATGTGATAAAATAAATCTGAATTAAAAGGAAGTGCTAACTGCAGCCTATTATCCTTTTTAAAATATTGTATTTTCAGCATGTGCCCTCAGTGGGTCTATCAGGGCAAGGCTCTGGGGCTGAGGTTTCGGACTCCATTCACTTGAATGAACAGGAGGGCCCCCAAATGCAACAAGAGTTGGCTTACCATATTTTAAATTAGTAAAACAATATATATTAAGTCATACAACTCCCAACATATCCCAGCTGGCTGGGGTATGCTGGGAGTTGTAGGATTTTTTTCCGTCTAAACATGCATAGGATTGCACCATTACCATCTCAATAGGTGGTGGTTGAAGGATAAGACCATTATGTCCAGAACCTAAGGCCAGATCTACGCCAAGCAGGATATAACAATTTGAAAGTGGATAATCTAACTGCACCACTTTAATACTGTTTACAACAGAAAGGGAGGACAGGAGCAGAACTTGTAGTGGATAGTAAACAGGTGATAAATCCAACTTGTTTACCCAGAATGTGTCCCATGGCTTTTGGGGCTCAAATTAACACAACTCAAACTCCTTTTTCATCTGCAAAGTCAATTTCTGCCTTCACCCAACAGTAGATCTCTCCCTGGCATTAGTAAAGTTTAACCAAGACTGCCCCATACATGTTGGTGCCAAAAGTGGGCAGAAAGGAAATTAAAAGTGAAATAATTATACTAGGTGACATCAACATTGCCCTTGTCAAAGTGCAATTCCCAGGATTCTTTGTGGGGGAGTCCTGACCAAGTGGTGTAAAACCGATATACATTTGAAGTGTAGATTTGTCCTTGGATATTTGAATAAGTATGTTGGCAATAAGCAAAAGGTCCTTACACAGCATCCTCACTGTGTTCCAACTTCACCATTACATGCTACCTGCTGTGGAATTGGACTAAATGTTTGATTCTTTCTGAGACCAGAGTTCACAGGATCCTGGACTGCAAAAATTAAATAGTGTACAGAATGTCCATGTCAATCCACCTTTAGACTAAGAAACCTGTGGGGATGTTGGTAATGGAGAACTTTTACCAACCTACCAATGACAGAGAACCAATTAAAAATATTTCAATTATTTTATTAATGAGGATTCATCTGATAAGGGTTCTTGTAATTATGCTTTGGCTTTCAATGGTTTTGAGACATTCACCAATGAATAAGACCTCCATCACACCTAATCCCCTCCCCCATTGGTTTGCCTCCACTTTTTTCTCTCTGAGGCAAAAGCACGTCAAGCTTATGATCCCTTTCACCTGAATAGATGCTCTTTCGCTCCTGCTCCTTCCCTCCTACACTCATTAGCTCTTCGGCTGCACTCCACTCCACCCCTTCTCTTTCTCCCTCCCGTCAGGTCCTGGCAGATGAGTACCGCAACCAGACCGCCTTTCTCCAGAGCAAAAATGGAATGACCCTTTAGTCTGGCTCTTTCGGGGCATCGAGGAAGTACAATCCTGTCATTGTAGAGATTCAGGTGTTGTATGATTTTAAAAAAAACACTTTTGAGTCTGGGATGCAAGGTTTAGGTTTTATAGTGAGGTTTAGAGCCAGCTACTGGGAGAGATTGCCTTTCCCTGCCAGGACCTGATGCAATCCATTCGAGCCCCCATTCCTTTAAAACTATATGGAGGTTTAGGGCACATTAAATGCACTTAGGGGAAATAATCCAGACTTTTAGCATTATAGGAAAGGCTGGGGAAGAGGTAGGGTGTCAGTAAGACAGGCACAACATCATGTGAGTACCATGCTGCAAATCCGCACACCAGGCATGGCTAGGCTGACCATATGAAAAGGTGGACAGGGCTCACGTATCTTTAACAGTTGTAGAGAAAAGGGAATTTCAGCCAGTGTCATTTGTATGCAATTAGTTCCTGGTGAAATTCCCTCTTCATCACAACAGTTAAAGGTGTATGCACTATACTAGAGTGACCATATACAAAAGAAGGCAGGGCCCCTGCAACTTTAACTGTTGTGATGAAGAGGGAATTTCACCAGGAACTAATTGCATACAAATGACACTGGCTGAAATTCCCTTTTCTCTACAACAGTTAAAGTTACATGAGTCCTGTCCTCCTTTTCATATGGGCCCCCTCTACAAGGATGCGCTTTTGCGCCCGGTTGTGAGATTATGCGCACTATCGCGGAGGCGCATTTACTCCTAATCCCTCTGCACGGGAGGCGGCGAGAGGCGGCGAAGCGCATTAATTGATGTCCAAAAAGCGCTTTACAAGAAGTTAATGTGCATAATCGCTTGTTCACACGGGGAAAATGCGCTTTAACGGCCGGAGCAAAATAAAACTCGCGATTTAACGAGCATTCGATAATGTGCATAATCCGGGAGATAACGCGCCTCTACGCCCGTTTTGCGCTCCGCTGGTGTGGAGGTAAAATTTATCATGAGCCTTCAAAGAGCATTAAACCTCTCTTGTGGAGGTACCCATGGTCAGCCTAGGCATGACACAAGTGCACTGAATTGCTGGTGTAATGGAGCTCTAAATCTCAGAAGTGTTTTTGTATTCATGGGATTTACTCCCAAGCAAGAATACATAGGGTTACAGCCAGGGCCAGCCCAAGACATTTTGCTGCCTGAGGCAAAGAACAAGATGGCTCTCTCCCATTCCACGTACAAAAGCCGACTCGACTATTTTTTTCAACACTGACAATAGAACAACAACCTCCACTACACCTGAAGGCAGCCAGTTAACTTAGGGGGCACAGGACATGCCATGTAGCACTCAGATCTCTTCTCTGATACCTGGCTGCCATCTCCCAGCGTCTGCTGCCTGAGGCAACCACCTCAACTCTGCCTAATGGTAGGGCTGGCCCTGGTTGCAGCTGACTTACACCAGAGATGGGCAGAAGGTAGATCTCAATCTACTGGTAAATTTATGGACATTTGCTGTAGCTCATCAAGAATTTTGGCTTTCAATTGTTTAAGAATAGCAGCAACAAAATGATACTCCTCTGCCCTAAACTAAACTGCTGAAGAAAGTTCAGGAGTTGATTTTTGTGTGGGGAATTTAAATTATGTTAATTCTTTTGCATCAGGCTCTGGTCAGTAGAACTTGGGGTTCTAGTAAAAACAAAAAACAAAACAAAAACAAAGCAGATTCCACAAGCATAAAGTCAGCCCACTCTTGATTTACAGTACAGGCTTAAACTAGTTTATCAGTCATTCCTTCTTCACAAAGTCTGGGAATTGTAGTTCTGTGAGACAGTACTAGTCACATATAATAAATAGACCATTATATTTACTAAACTACAATTCCCAGGATCCTTTGGTGGCATAGAAGACAGTTGTAGTGTAGATATACCTTTGGATGTTTGACTCAAGAAATAGTTACTGCAATGTTATTGCTCAGATATTGTTACTCCAGAACACACGTGAACCTAATGTCCATTAAATGTATCAGTTGGAATCAATACTGAAATGATGTTATCAAACTTTTTATCCAGATATTTCTTATGCCTGCTTTTGCTTTTTGCTTGCAAGTTTCTTGGCAGAAGTCTTGAGGCAGCTGTTATTATCCAGCTAGATATCAAGATTAAGATGCCAGATCTGAATGCATTTTAACTTCTAAAAACATATACCAGATCTACAGTGAGACATGCAGAGCATCTATAAAATAAAGGCACATAATCACAGTTCAAAAACAGGGGGGGGGGGGGATGATTATTAAAAAGTCCAGTAGTGCTAATCCTCTTAACTGATATGAAGTTGAAAACAAATTCACTCACCTATGCAAGAGGAATTTTCCTTCCGTATTCGGTATCCTCTGGGACAGTTCCAGGGCTCTTGAGCTGACAGACTGACCAAAGTGATTTTAAAAACCACAAGGAAAATAAATGTGATAAAGAGGAACATGGTCTTGAAGTGTGTGTGTGTGTTTAGTGTCACTAGGAGAAAATAGCTTGTTCAGTTTCAGTCATCTTCAGAACGAAACAAGCAAATGTAATCCCCAATGTGCATCCATCAGCCAGCCAACATACATCTTCTCCAGGCTTGATTCTCTGTTCTTGCCTTTCTTAAGATTATAGTATTGAGGTGGTCACTGTCGCTAGCTGTGACCCTTGAAGAAATCCCAGGGTGATGTCTTCTGCATTCATGAACACACACTTTTTTTCCACTCTTTTTTTTTTAATTTGGAAGCCAAGTATGAAATGTCTGACCCTCTTGTTACAAATTTAACATGGCTTAAAACCAGAGATCACATGCACTGCTGCAAAATTCCAATGTGAAAACAAAACTGTAGAATAAATGTGTTGTTCTTGTTGCTGTAAAGGTACTAATTAAAAAAGAAAATTGTCTTCTGTGGAACATTTGAAAACAGTATTATTATTTTTAGATTAGGTAGGTAGAGGAGTTATATTTCCCAAAACAGAACTCCTTTTATCCAGACATTCGAATGACTCTCGTCCTCTTCTACAGCTTATACCCCTCTTTCTTCTCTTTTTAGTGCCACTTGAGTGAAGCTTGTGTTTGCAAATAGAAACGTAGCCAGCTCCATACTCCAGGGAAACTAGCTAACGTGCAACTGTCCAGTCAACCTCAGTTAATAGCCTGTTCTTTAAAAACAAAGTCCTGATGTCCTGCATTTTAACCTTTTATCATTTGGACCAACATTTTAACTATGTTTTATGCATTATATTTATTTATTATCTGTTGCATTTTTTAATTCCTTTTAATCCTCCCTGGAATTTAAATAACAGTTTCAACACAAAACAACCCTGTAAGGTAGACTAGGGGCGTCATCAGACAAGCATTTTATTGCACACTCATTACTGGGCACTCACGGATTTTCGCTGGTCCCTCTCATGATGACATCTGCCTCCCACACGCCTCCCCCCCCCATCTAGCCTTCCTCGCGTGACAAAAAAGGCCCTAGTAAGTCCATATTATTTTTTAAAACAGAAGTGGCTGCTATCTCCTGCTGTGTGCAAGAGAAGCGGCATGATAAAGATGGACCCTGAATGGGCCACGTTCACTTTTTTTACTTCCTCCTTCGTCTCCCTGAGAGAAAGAGGAAGTATCGAGCAACAAAAGCAGGGGCAAGTGTGATTTCCCCCCTATCTGATGGAGCTCTAGGATAAAAGATAATGATTTCCCTAAAGCCACTTGGATAGCTGCCTTGCTGAGCAGAGATTTGAACCTAGGACAATTATTATCCAATTCCACAATCACAAATGGAAAATTTGATAATGAGCACAACATTCCACCTCCTGAGTACTTGAGCTTTAATCTTAAAAGAGATGCCTTCCTCCAGCAACAAAGAAATATTTCCCACATTCCACTTATTTCAGTAGTGAAGATTTAAGCATCTGCTCAAATGAAGCAAATAGGATTCGGAAGTGTTTGCCTTTGGGTAGCTCATGCTCCAAGAGCCAAAAAACCTGATGATGACCAACTAAGCAGTAGGGTACCCAGTGATTTTCATGTTACTTTTTGATGTGTAGTAAGTAATGCACTCTGGAAGGTCAGTTACGCCACTAAAACAGAGGGAAATAAAGCAGACACCCAATTTGGAATTAAAATAAGACACAAATTGATGGATTGATTAAATGATAATGGGTTGATTAAATGATAATGGGACTGTTCAGACAACATGCTAAGCCATGATTAGGCTGCTAACCCTTTTGCAGCAAATGGTTAGTGAGTGTGTTTAAACCATGGTTATGCAGCCACCATGGTTAGGACTGGTTCACACAACATGCTATGCCATAATGTTTAGCTGAAAATGCTTAACCACTATGGCTTAGTTGTTGTCTGAACAGGGTAAATATAACTGAAAGAAACCTGGGCCTGTGTGGAGGGGGGATTTCTATCAAATGTTCACAGGGGGAGTAGGTCTAACTATCCAGCAGCAAATGTTACCCTGGCACCCTTAGCTCAAGCCTGAACCACTTAACTATTGGGAAACTGATGTCCTACTAAATAGCTAGGTGAACAGAAGCCCCTCACACCACCCATTCCAGTGGTGTTCAACTGTTTAGAATACTCATTTTGTGGATATAACGAAAGTGTTGTGTATTCAACAGTCATTAACACTACTAGTTTTACTTCTATTAATGATTACATTATTCAGTGTATTCAACAAATTGTTGAATTAGGAATGCTTTATATCCAGGGTGGAATTATAAAATTCATTGTTAAACTATGTATGTCCTTCTAGCATGCAGAATTTTTATACAATATATAAAGAGAGTTCTCACATGAATGTAGCATTTTGAGATATTGCACACATAGCAGTTAAAGACGCCCAGACTCTTATCGATGGACCCACCACAGGGTTTCTTGTTCTAGTGTGAGGACCGCCTCTTCGCATTTTTGTTACCCCAAAATACTTGGCATTACAACAGGATTAGCACACGACTATATACTGCTGCTGGGGGAACTCATTCTCCCCCACCCCCAGCTAGGATTGCAGTGAGGATTGCAGCTAAACTCAGAGGGAACAGAAGAGTTGTGGGAGGGCAGATGATATCATCATCCCTGCCAATCAAAAAGTCCCAGCACTTCGACCTTGCAAGCCTTGGATCTACCATACCACTGCTCCATACTCAGCAGCTGCCCAGCTCTTCTGGGTGGCTCCGACCTTTACCATCCCACAATAGCAGCTCATTCCAGAAAATGGCCCCAGACCTATCTCTGATAGATGTGCTGTACTCTCTCAAAAGAACATAAGAAGAGCCATGCTGAATCAGACCGAGGGTCCATCTAGTCCAGCACTCTGTTCACACATTGGCCAACCAGCTGCCGACAAGGGACCAACAAAGCAGGACATCCCACCCATGTTCCCCAGCAACTGGTGCATATAGGCTTACTGCCTCAGATACTGGAGGTAGCACATAACCATCAGGGCCAGTAGCCATTAATAGCCTTCGCCTCCAGAAATATATCCAACCCCCTTTTAAAGCCATCCAAATTGGTGGCCATCACTACATCTTGTGGTAGTGAATTCCATAATTTAACCATGCACTGTGTGAAGAAGTACTTGCGTTTATTTGTCCTGAATCTCCCACCAATCAGCTTCATGGGATGACCCCCGGGTTCCAGTATTATGGGAGAGGGAGAAAAAATGTCTCCCTATCCATATTCTCTGCACCATGCATATTTTGAACACCTCTCTCAGGTCTTCCCTTAGCCTCCTTTTTTTTTTAGAAGTTAAACAATCCCAGCTGGTGTAATCTTCCCTCATAGGGGAGATGCTCCAGTCCCTTGATCAGTTTAGTTACCCCTTTCTGCACTTTTTCCAGCTCTACAGTATATTTTTCTTAGTTGTGGTAACCAGAACTGCACACAGTATTCTAAGTATGGTTGCACCATAGATTTGTATAAAGGCAGTAGGACACTAGCAGTTTTGATCTCATTATGCCTAACATGGATTTTGCCTTCTTTACAGCCTCCCCCAAAGTTCCTGAGACTAAGGACGTTCTCCTCCTTCACACTGGTCCACCTGCTACAGGAAGGGGTTTAAAAATAATTACTATAGCTTAAATATAAATACTGGGGGGGGGGGGGACCTGTGACCATGCTACTTTTGTGCCTGCTAAAACTGCTGTCCAAGTGCTTGGTGTTGATGAGCAACTTCAAGGCCCCTTTTATAGTTCTTTAACTGAACATGGTCTGGACAATCCTTCCACCAGAAGACGGTCCTCTGTGAAGTAGGACACATGGTCACCTTGCACAAAACCTAAACACGACATGAACTTCTCTGCTGGCTTGATTTATTCATATCTAAATAGGTGTCTCGGTGAATTGGTTCGTTGGAGTCTTCTGCCTACTAACTCCAAGCTTTGGGCGCCTTTAACAACTTCCACAACTTCACAAGGTGAATAACTGTTTATTAATTGGTAGTGTACATGCGCCTTGCTTGCAAAATGTTCAGTTGACTATTCTATCATTAAGAGAGTTAGATTGCAGTTGCACTACACAGCAGGTGGTAATCCTGGCAGCACTCAGAAAACACCACAGCTGTACATGAAGCCATTGCTGGGAATGTCGGCTCTATTGGCCCAAATTGTCAAAAGCTGATGGACTTTCACTCTTGGAAAATAAACAGCATGAAATACCAATTATTAGAAGCTGTGTCACTCTCTCCCATCCCAAGAGCAACTGCATGGTGCTATTTCCTTGGTGTTTACACATCTATGAGTTGTAACCTCCTGTTTGCTTTATTCATCCTCTCCATTACACAAAGGACAAGAGAAACCGCTTCTATCGTCCCTGACAAGATAGTTTTCCTATTTCACACATGAGGAACTGTAGCTGTAGAATTCATGGCTTTGTACACAAATCTAAGCTCATGCCCAAAATACTATCTAATGGACCAGTCTGCCTAAAATTGCTCAAAGTTTGGGTTCATATAAATATGGATTTCTGTTGCTGGCTCTGTGCTTTTATATGATGACTATCATTTTGAAGTTTGTATATGTATTTATTTATTTATTACATTTTTATGCCGCCCAATAGCCGAAGCTCTCTGGGCAGTTCACAACAATTGTTTGCCTGTTTAATGATCCGCACAGAGTGTGATTGTTTTCATTTGCACATGGAGAGGCAGTACAGTAGAAAGTTTTGGACCTGGATTAAATACACCTGTGTACAGATCTTCATTCAGCCATGATCACTCACTGTCTCTCATCCCAACCTATGTCACAGCATTGTTCCAAAGAAAAAAATTAGATAACCCCAAGTATGCTAAGGTCTTAGGAGGAAAGCAGGATACAAATGTGAAAACTGTAGGCTCGGATCCTGGTGGACATATCCTTTTACACTTCCTGTTGCAGCCTTCTCTGTTCCTTCTCTGTTCTTGTCATCCACTAGCCCCTCCACCTACCACACAGCACATGAGAGGCCGAGTTCATCACAAAAAGCCTCTGCTTCAAAAGATGGTCCTCTTCATTAGGAAGCATGCATAGAATTGCAGCTGAAAATTGATGCCCTTGAAATGGATCTGTATTACCTAGAGTTGAAAATTATGTACACTGGTTGAGACAATTGATTTCTGACATCATTACAGGGCTAAATGTAGTATAAAGCCAGATCTATACCAAGCAGAATATAACACTTTGAAAGCAGTTTGAAAATGGTATATGGAATGTGTCATGGGCCCCAACGGTTGTCAATACCGTTGTTTATTTTCAATTTCAATTTTAACCTTTTAAAATGTTATTAAAATTTTATGTTGGCATTTCTAGATTGTAAGCCATTTGGGGAGGGTGTTGTTTGCTCTCTGTACAGTGCCATGTACAGTTATGGTGCTTTATAAATAAATGGTAATAATAATCCGTTATAAAGCAGTAGTGTAGATCCTGGCTAAATTTACAGAGGGAAAGACCAAGTGAGCATCGAGAACTTTTCCCCACTGGAAACAAGAAGCAACAATGTTTAGATAACATGCCACATACATGTTCACTTGGCAAATTAGATATTGGACTTTATGAACTCTAGCTACATTGGTGGAGGTATACAAATGCTTGTATTGATTTTACCATGTGGAAATTACTCTCATAAGTTTGCAAATGTTACGTTAGATGTGCCAGATTTTGCCTGAAATCTGCACTTTGTACAAGTGAAGCAATTACTACACAGATCAGACTGCATGCTGTCACTATGTTCCACTTAGCATAAAGTTCTATATAACTGCTCAGAATGTGTAGTGCGATCCTATGCATTTACTCAGAAGAAGTCCCTCTCTATTCAATGGAGCTTGCTCTAAGGTTATTGTGTACTGTCAGGAGGAGGTTTTAGCCATGAAGCCACACCAGGTAACGCTGCAACTGGAGAGGGGAGCATTGGGCCCATCTCCTTACATGGAGTTTCCAATAAAAATAGAACTTCCCAACTCTGAAGGAAAAGAAAAAAGCATATTGCTGTTAGCTGCGGCTTGCATGTTGTGTCGCTCTTTAGATATCTGCTTTTGGCTATAATAGATGTGTAAGAGGAGGCCATATAATGTACTAAAAAGTCAATAGTTGATAATGAATGGACCTAATCTTAGATTGCAGGGGTTTCAGCCATATGTGAAGTAGTTTGACCCAACATAACCTCTGAAGCAGCAGTGCCCTGTACCAGAGAACCAAATGTCACCGTGAAAACAACACAGAGGTTGGCCTTCATGTTTTGTAGATACCGAAAACACTCTCCAGCTGTCGTTTCTCTTTCTGGCTACAGATAAGAGAGCTAGACTGGAAGGGGGTGGGTGGAGACAATGGCACAAGAATGAAAAGCTATGGCACAGATCATGTGTGACCTTTCGTAAAAAGTGGGAATGTTTGCGTGAGTGAACTTGAAGCTTACTTTAACTTTGCATATAATAGAATGGATAAACCTTAGAAAATCCACCCGCCTATGCTTCTCCCTCTGCTGTAAAAGTTGCCATTCTTCTATAGAAAGTGACAGAAATGAGAAGGTTGGGTTTCTTACAGCACAATCCTGTACAACAGAAGTAAGTTCCACTGTGTTCAGTGAGAAATACTCCTGTATAAGTGTATGCACAAGACTGCTGCCTCGATAGTTAACTGAGTTTTATGTATTTTAGATTGAAATTTGACCCGACTTGAACATTAATACAGGAACATTTAAGAACATAAGAAGAGCCATGCTGGGTCAGACCAAGGGTCCATCTAATCCAGCATTCTGTTCAGACATCAGCCAACCAGCTGCCCATGGGAAACCCACAAGTGGGACATGATTCCATTAGCACCCTCCTGCTCATGTTCCCCAGCAACTGGTACACATGGGCATACTGCCTCTGATATTTGAGGTAGCATGCAGCCATCATGACTAATAGCCATATATAGGCTTATCCTTCATAAATTTGTCTAATTCCCCTTTAATGCCATCCATGTTGGGGGCCATCACTACATCTTGTGATAGTGAATTCCATAATTAAGTAATTAAAAATCACTTTCCCTCGTGATTTTTGACAAAAGCATGACTTTTTACAATACTATTTTAACTCAACATCTCAACATTAAGGAATTTATCAGGACTACATGACATCCCAGCTTAAGGTCTAATTATACAGGATTAATTTGGGATATTATCAGATGTAGCAGTCAATATCTGATAATATTCAATGGCTGGCATGCAATAGCAGTCAACATGCAACAGCACCGGACATTCAGCAATCCATGCTTGACAACGTTTGACAACTCAGATGCAGTAAAAAGCAGTATTTGACAACACTTAACAGGAGACATGCAACAGTAATCAATATTTGACAGCTGACACAATATTTTTTATTAGCGTTACTTATTCAGTTTACTCAGGCCACCAAAATAGTTAAATTTCACCTTTCAGCCTCAGATTCTGATTTCTCAAATGTGAATGTCAAATGACACGATCAAATTTCAACATCAAAATCTAAACTTTGGGAATTTCCACAATTATATTCCCATTCAAATTTATACTTGTGACAGGTATAAACAATTCTATTTGGAGGGCAGCAGATTCCTTTGCCTATTAAAATACTTATTTTACTTAACAGGGGAGACGCGTGGTTCCCTGCTAAACTGAAAAAAGTATCATTCCCCACCTTCCAAGGCCTGATCCTAAGATTTACTTGTGCAAGCAAGTAAATCCCAATGCTACTCCAGTGCTGTAGGCAAAGGCAGCACCACAAATATTTTGGATCAGTCCAATTTCACTTAAACCAATGGCAAAAGCTCCATGGATATCCCCGTAACTGATGGCAAGGATGTAAGGAGCTCAGCAGCCTCCTTCATACAATTTGCAAGGAAAAGGCAGTGCATGTATAATTCCAGGAGTACAGCCTTCAAAAATTTAAAAACTGTATAAACTTCATACATGCTATCTCTTGTCAACACATACAGAAGTAAACTATTCAACATTCATGGTTGTGAAATGTTGCCTTTTTTCCTTTTTCCTTTTAATAACTGCAATGAAGCCCTGCCTACAGATTCTTCTGAAATGAATCAATGTGAGCTTTGGGTACTTATTGCTTTTTGTAATTGGGTTAGAAAATCCCCTTACAAATGACCTGCAGATGGTATTTGTTTACGGCTGCTAATTACCATGAGCTTAAATTACTATTGGTCACACCCCCTTTTCAATTAGAAGAGTTTAACGTTCCCTTATCTGGGTATAGAGGAACTCAAGCGTAGAATGCAGTGGGATCCCAAACTCACCAGGAAAATGGAGTTGCTGCTTTCTACAAAAATTAAATACTCCACAAACAGGAGATAGTTCCAATGGTGGAATTTCACCAAGTGAAGTCTATCAATGATAAGGCAGATGAAGCATATCTTAAGACTGGAGTTCCCTTGGCCAAAGGCATAAATACTGCCAATCAACCTTTCATTTATTGGATTAATTTGTTTGTTTTTGTCTTAGGAGAAAAAAAAACTATGACTTTTGATTAACAGTTGGGCCTATATATCAGAGCAGATTAGTTGAAAGGTGATGTATATTGAATATGAAATTGACTGGTTTTGTGCATTTATTATGCATTTTATAATTGCCTGACTCCAATGTAATGAGAAGCCGCCATGGGTGAATTTCCCTCTGGTGTTTCTTGTTGCAGCAGCCAGCACCATTATATGCAAGCACAATGAGGGTAAGTTGTTGGAGTGGTTGAGAAACCACCCACAACCCTATAACAGCCAATGGGTTCTGGGTGGCTTGTCAACCACCCCAACAACCTTCCTTCACCAGGTCCCCATGTAATGAGAAGCTACGGCATGCCCCCATCATGTGTTGGTGGCTTCTTGTTACATGTCAACGAGGTCATTGTGACTGTCATTCGTTATGTGCAAATTGGCAGTTGTAATTTATAATGAAGGGCAGCAAATTATAACCTTTATAAATAAGTGAATAACCTTGATTTGTAGATATCTGTTTATTTACAATTTTTACAAGATGAAATACTGATAGGCAGGGTCCTCCCCAAACAGAATTACAATAGTCCTATGCACATATCAGGGCATAAACTAAGGAGGAGGCGTAGGGGCACCCTGCCTCCAATGTCTCCATGCAATCCATCCAAGAGTTATTCTAAGAGTGTTCAGCTGAATATGCTAAGAATGCCCCACATGATTGGGAAGCCTGATAATGCAAGGTTTCCATTCGCAAAGAGGATTCTAAGCACATTCAGCTAAACACACTTCGAATCCCCTTTAGGCCTCCCCACTCAACACAGAAAGGTCAGGGTTAGGGGCACTAGGTTAGGGCTGAGAATGTGTGCACCTGCAGCCCTTCACCCTTTATGCCTGGATAGCACTGATCATAGTCTTCAGAAATGTCAAAGCAGTCCCTGGCATTTGCCTCATTATCTCCATCGATTCCCATCCCAGCTCTTCCATCTGTGCAGATTCAAACGCATATTGCCAACCACCACATAACTCCTTAGAAAGTATTACATATGAGCAAACTCTTTCAAAGCCATTAGTTTAGTATAGGCAAAACCTAGTCACCTTGGCTACACAAATATGTTTTCAGTGTCCACCACCACAACATACCATCCACAGAGTCGAAAGTTTGAACCTGCGTTCATATTGTTTCATATTACAATAGAAAGGCTTAGGAATGATCTCCCTTGATCACAGCATTATTTATCCCAACATAGGCTTACAGCTAACATATTCAGTTCAGCTATGATGATCCAAGGGAATTCTTTGAAGTTCCTGAAAGCAGTGTCCCTTAAAACACACACACACACACACACACACACACACACACACACGCACACACACTTCCATTGGCTTGTTATCAGAGCTGGCTGATTCAAATCCATGCCTTTTCTTCAGTTTTGTGTTGTTCCTAAGGCAGATAAATAAAAATAATGAATTCTGTATTCGTAATGGAGCTATTAATTAGAGTTGAGGTGCATAGCTACGTCTAGTAAGCCTATATACACCAGTTGCTGGGAAAGATGGGTGGGAGGTTGCTATTGCACCCATGTCCTACTGTGGATTCCTGGTCGACAGCTGGTTGGCCACTGTGTGAAGGGAGTGATGGAGTAGATGGACCCTTGGTCTGATACAGCATGGCTTCTCTTATGTTCTAGAGAGACCTTTCTTGTGTTGGCACCTAAATTAAGGAACTCTCTCCCTAGATATGCTTGCCTGGTGCCTTCTCAGTTATATTTTAGTGCCAGGCAATGTCCACCCTATTCACTCAAGCCTTTAAATGGCATTTTCTAATACGTTGCACCCATTTTATTGCCTAATCTGCTGTAACTGCAGCACTTATCAACTATTTTATTATGTGGTGTGTGTGTGTGTGTTTAAAAAATTGAAGTATTTACACCTTTCTTCAGCCAATAGGATTCCCAAAGCTGCTTACATACCATCAAAAAGAAAAATATCATTTAAACAGTAGACTACTAAAAGTGGTGGTGATTATGACAGCTCCTTCCTCCTCCCCTATTCACCAGGCAGTTGGTTCTAATGGCCTTTGTGAGGGCCAGATCTACACCTTGACTAGATCTACACTAGAGCTTTGGCTATTGGGCGGTATAGAAATGCAATAAATAAACAAATAAAATACACTACTGCTTTATAGCGGTATTGAAATACACTAATTGTTGAGGCATACTCCACATTCCATATACTGCTTTCATAGTGTTATTTCTTGCTTTTTATGCTACATTTTCTAAAATACCTCAACAAATGTCATTGTGTGTCATATAAGGTATACATTCGGGAACATAATGATTTGCCACAACATGTAGATCTGGCCCATTTGTCAAATCATTGTCGTCCCAGAATGGTAATGCTATATCCCTCTTGTGCATTTATATCTCATAGGACACATAACGTCATTTGTTGCTGTATTTTGTATAATGTGGGGGGTGGGGTGGGGGACAGGAAATAACACCATGAAAGTAGAATATGGAATGTGCAATGTGCCCCAACAGTTATCAGTGCACTTCAATTCCACTTTAAAGCAGCAGTGTAGATCTAGACCCATTCTACACCAAGCAGGGTATAGCACTATGAAAGCAGTATGAAAGTGGCATTTAACAGGCAGGAGCCACACTACTACTTGAAGTACACTGCTAACTGCTGGGGCCCATAGACACATACTGTATACCTAAGGTGACCAGATTTTGAGAACCAAAATCCCGGTTCCCCCCCCCGCCACCCCACCCACCCAAAACACCCCACCACCACGCGCCCGTGCTGCCACGCACCACGCCCGCCCCGCCGCCCGCCCGCCCCGCCCCGCGCCACCCGCCCCCCCACCCGCCTTGCGCCGCCCACCCCACGCTGCCTGCACGCCCGCCCCGCGCCACCCCGCGCCGCTCGCCCGCCCCGCGCCACTCACCCCGCGCTCCTTACCTGCTGGGGCGTCCGCTTCCCTCCGGTGCTCGGAATCTACTGAGAAACAGGCTTCCTGGCCTGTCTCTCAGTAGCGCGCCGGGTGGTCATCACCCGGCGTGCTACTGAGGGACAGGCCGCGAAGCCTGTTTCTCAGTAGATTCCGAGCACCGGAGGGAAGCGGACGCCCCAGCAGGTAAGTGCCTCGCGCCGCCCGCCGCCCGCCACCACCGTGTGACCCCCCCACCGCCCCGGTTTGCCCCCACCATCCCCCGGTTGGCCCGGATCGCCCCAGGGCCATCTGTTCACCCTTTTGGGGGGCTAAATTTCCGGATTTGGCCCCCCAAAACAGTTTTTTCCCCCGGATGCGGATTTGCTCCCCATTTTACGTACATGTCCAGACAAATCCAGGCGGATGGTCACCCTAGTATACCGCTTTCATAGTGGTATGTCCTGCTTTGGTGTTGGTCTGGCCCTAGTCCCAGCTTGGTGAAACAATAGGAGGTGGAGAAGGAAACAATGACAAATTCATCTCACTGGGTTCTTCTTCCCCCTTTTCATGTAATCCTCTGCTGGTTAAAGTCCCACCTCTTTTGTATTTGATTGTAGTTCAGTATTCTCCCTGCAAGCCCCTTTGAATCTCTCAAAAAAGGCAGTGCATGGGTGCACTACATAAATGTGTAACATTTATATTAGCCAGCTAAGATCAGGTGTGCTATTATGGCAGACTTGAACTATTTGGGTTATATAAATGGGAAGAGAAAGGTTAGATATAAAATACATTGAGAGGCATCATGAAAGAGGCTTGGGCTGTTTCAGTTCATGAAACCTACACAGCAGCATAAAATACATTGCACCAGCAATAGCCTAAGCTTGTTTATTTCTAGACAAGCTGATTTTTAATCTATGCCAAAACCAAATTCCCTAATCATTCATCATTGTGAATACTCCCTTTCTAAAAGAATTTCCAGTAAAAAAGGGTGAAACTTGGCACAAAGTGAGTAACTCATTGCTGAGCATAATTAAAACCAATCGTAAATGAAGCTGTAATTAAAAGGAGTGTCAACATTCATGCCGAGGGCACTTTATCTGGGGCAGCTCAGGATTTCATGGTCTCCATGACAACCATGGGACTGTCCCAACATACCATCGGCCCAACGCATGTAGCAGGGCACACTCTAGACCTGGTTTTTCCAACTGGACATGGAGATGGGGATCTGAAAGTGGGGGACTTTACATCAACCCCTCTGTCATGGTCAGATCACCACCTGCTGAGGTTTAGACTTACAGCGGCTTTTCCCCTCTGCAAGGGTGGGGGACCCATTAAGATGGTCCGCCCCTGGAGGCTAATGGATCCAGATGGTTTCCAGAGGGCTCTGGGGAGTTTTCTGGCTGATAGGGCTGGCTCTCCTGTCGAAACCCTGGTTGATCTGTGGAATGCAGAAATGACCCGGGCAGTTGAAACAATTTCTCCTGTGTAGAGCTCGAACGGCTCAGTGGTATACCCCGGAGCTGAGAGTGATGAAACAAAACAGGAGACGGCTTGAGGGCAGATGGAGACGAACTCCTGATGGATGCAATCAAACACTGGTAAGTGCTTATGGTAAGCTGTATTCAGGGACAGTGAGGGCAGCAAAAAAACAATACCTTGCTGCCACTATTCAATCATCAACCTGCCACCCAGCAGAGCTTTTCAGAGTTGTCCGGGTGCTTTTACATGCTGGCCCCAAGGACATGGTAGAACCATCTGAGGCCCGCTGTAATACATTTGCTGGGCACTTCCAGAATAAAATCTCTGGCATCCATCAGGACTTAGACTCCAGTGTTATGGCAGGTGAATCTAGTGAGGTATCCAGAGCTCAGGCTTGTCCTGTTTTCTTGGATGAGTTTCAGTTGGTGCAGCTCGAGGATGTTGACAAGGTGCTTGGACAGGTTCGTGCAACCACTTCCATATTGGATCCTTGCCCCTCTTGGCTAATAAAAGCTAGCAGGGATGGAACAACTGGCTGGGCCAGGGAAGTGATTAATGCCTCTTTGCAAGAGGGAGTGGTCCCAGGCCTCCTGAAAGAGGCGGCAGTGAGACCACTCCTAAAGAAAACTTCCCTGGACCCTGAAAATCTTAATAACTACAGGCCAGTTGCAAATGTTCCATTCCTGGGCAAGGTCCTGGAGCGGGTGGTTGCGAGCCAGCTCCAGGCACTCTTGGATGAGACTGATTATCTGAATCCATTTCAGTCGGGTTTCAGGCCTGGTTTTGGTACGGATACAGCCTTGGTTGCCCTGTATGATGACCTATGTCGGGAGGAAGACAGGGGAGTGTGATTCTATTGATTCACTTTGATCTCTCAGTGGCTTTCGATACCATCGACCATGGTATCCTTCTGGGACGACTGGCTGAGTTGGGAGTGGGAGGCACTGCATTGCAGTGGTTCCGCTCCTACTTGGCGGGTCGGCTCCAGAAGGTGGTGCTTGGGGAACATTGCTCGGCCCCGTGGATTCTCCAGTATGGGGTTCCACAGGGGTCAGTTTTGTCCCCCATGCTGTTCAACATCTACATGAAACCATTGAGTGCAGTCATCCGGAGTTTTGGAGTGCGTTGTCATCAGTACGCTGATGACGCGCAGCTCTATTTCTCTGGGGGAGCCTCTACAAGAGAGGTTTAAAGCTCTTTCAAGGCTGATTAAAAATTTTACCTCTACAAGAAAGGAGCGCAAATTGAGGGCTGAGGCGCTTTAAACTTCTGATTATGCGCATTATTGAATGCACGTTAAACCGCGAGTTTTAATTTGTGGCGGCAGTTAAAGCGACTTACCGCCGTGTAAACATGCGATTCTCCGCATGTCAACAAGTTTAAAGCACGTTTCGGTCGTACTGTAATGCGCTTCGCCGCCTCTCGTACAGAGGTATTAGGAGTCAATGCGCTTCCGCGAATATGCGCATAATCGGGCAGCCAGGCGCCAAAGCAAATCCTTCTAGAGGGGGTCATTTTCATCTTCATCAGGTGAGGCTGTGGATGTGCTGAACTGGTGCCTGGCTGCGACAATGGACTGGATGAGGGCTAATAAACTGAAACTCAATCCAGACAAGACTGAGACGCTGTTAGTGGGTGGTTCCGCTGACCGGATGGAGGGTGTTCAACCTGTTCTGGATGGGGTTGCACTCCCCTTGAAGGAGCGGGTTCGTAGCTTGCGGGTTCTCCTAGAACCATCTCTGTCACTTGAGGCGCAGGTGGCCTCAGTGGCACGGAGTGCCTTCTACCAACTTCGGTTGGTGGCCCAGCTACGTCCCTATCTGAACAGGGATAACCTGGCTTCAGTTGTCCATGCTCTGGTAACCTCCAAGTTAGATTACTGCAATGCACTCTACGTGGGGCTGCCTTTGAAGGTGGTTCGGAAGCTGCAGCTTGTGCAAAATGCAGCTGCCAGATTGATAACTGGAACCAGTAGGTTCGAACATATAAGACCTACTCTGGCCCGCTTGCATTGGCTGCCTGTATGTTTCCGAGCCTGGTTCAAGGTGCTGGTTTTAACCTATAAAGCCTTACACGGCTTGGGACCACAATACCTGATGGAACGCCTTTCCTCGACATGAACCTACCCGAACACTACGTTCAACATCTAAGGCCCTCCTCCGAGTGCCTCCTCCGAGGGAAGCTCGGAGGTCGGCAACAAGAGAGAGGGCCTTCTCTGTGGTGGCTCCCCAATTGTGGAACGATCTCCCCGCCGAGGCCCGCCTGGCGCCAACATTGTTATCTTTTCGGCACCAGGTCAAGACTTTCCTCTTCTCTCAGGCATTTGGCAATATCTGAGGAGCCTGGGTTTGCTTTGTTTTGTTTTGTTTTTGTAGCTTTTTGAAGTGTTGAAGTGGTATTTAAATGTACAGATTGTGTGTATGTTGTATGTTTTTGCTGTTTTAATTTTTGTATATTGTTTTTAATTGTTTTTAATCCTATGTAAACCGCCCAGAGAGCTTCGGCTATGGGGCGGTATACAAATGTAATACATAAATAAATATAAATACTCTGGTCCTTTAGGTGTTGTTGGACTGCAACTCCCATTAGGAGCAGATCTATCAGGCCTAGCCATTGAAGTCAGTAGTGAGGGATGATGGGAATTGCAGTCCAGCAATATCTGGAGGACCATATGTCCCCCATCTCTACTTTTACTGCCAAATAGAACTCAATGAAGAGAACATAAGAAGAGCTATACTGGATAGGAACAATGTCCAGAATTCTGTTTCCATAGTGGCCGGCCAGGTGCAAATGGGAAGCCCATAAGCAGGTCACAAGGGCAACAGCACAATAGCACCCTCCCACACGTTTCTAAAACTGGAAGTAACATGCATCATGACTATTTATCCTCCATGAATTTGTCTAATCCCTCTTTAAAGCCATCCAGGTGGGTGGTCATCACTACATCTTGTGGTAGCAAATTATATCGTCTGACTATGTGCTGTGTGAAGAAGCAGTTTCGTAAGAACGTAAGAGGAGCCATGCTGGATCAAACCGAGGGTCCACCTAGTCCAGCACTCTGTTCACACAGCAGCCAACCAGCTGTCGACCAGGGATCAACAAAGCAGGACACGGTGCAACAGCACCCTCCTACCCATGTTCCCCAGCAACTGGTGCACACAGGCTTACTGCCTCAGATACTGGAGATAGCACATAACCGTCAGGGCTAGTAGCTCCTCCAGAAATTTATCCTACCCCCTTTTAAAGCCATCCAAATTGGTGGCCATCACTATGCCTTGTGGTAGTGAATTCCATAATTTAACTATGTGCTGTGTCCAGTTTCCATGGAGCAATATATGCCATGAAGCAGGGTCTGGACCACTTTGTTGTTAGCATCTCCTATCTCCTCCTTACATCATTATCAGCCTTCCACCGACTTTATTGGATGACTCTCCCTCCTAGTATTAGTATCTGCTTTCTCTATCATGGTTTCCCTTACTCACCATTTTTCTAGCTAGAAAACCCCAAACTTCCCTCATACGGCAGTTGATCCAGCTTTGATCATTTTGGTTGCCCTTTTCTGCACCTTTTTCAGTTCCACAATACCCTTTTAAAAGTGCAGTAAGCAGAACTGTGTCCAGTATTCCACCAGAGATTTATATAAAAGCATATAGATTTTGGCAGTTTTATTTTCAGTTCCTTTCCTTATCCCAACATGCAATTTGCCTTTTTTTTGTTTACAGCAGTTGCACACTGAGTTGACATTGTCATCAAGCTATCCACCACAACCCCAAAATCCTTTCCTGGTTAGTCAGTCCCAGATTAGACTCTATCAGCATTATTGTGTAATTAGGATATTTTGGCCCAATGTATATCACTTTACACATACTTTCACTAATGCATATTTGCTATTTTAACTCCCAGGCCCACCATTTGAAGGTATCTTTTTGAAGATCTTTGCTGTCTCTTTTTGTTTGAACTACCCTAAAGAATTTGGCGCCATCAGCAAACTTGGCCATCTCATTGCTCCACCCACTAATTGCAGTTCACTCATGAACAAGTTAAAAAGCACCAGTCCCAATAAAATTCCGGGGGGGGGGGGGGGACACCTCCACCATTTACATCCCGCCATTGCGAGAAATTGTGAGAAAAAAAGAAATTAGATGATTTTGCTTGAGCCGTCTGGATGGATGATGAACTAAACTTACCCTTGATCTGATCCTTCAGGGCTCTCTTTTGCACCTTTCTTAACACTCGGTTCTAACCTGTGTATGTAAGTTCGGAAACTGTATCATCTTCATATACTTATTGGCCAGGTTTGCATGATCAGCGGGGGAACCTGGTGTATGGCAGGGATGGCTCCTAACCAATCTCACAACTCCTAAAATGAGTGGGTTAGAAGCCAACCCTGTCACATTGTACGCCAGGTTCAGATGACGCAGGTAATTAGATAAATGCTGGTCTTGCGCGTGGCATGCACAGGTGCAGGGGAAACTGCGTTGTTTCTCCCACTGATCATCCGAACCAGGTCATATAGTCACACACTAGTTTTGTGACGACATTTAACTCTTACATAATTTTGCATATTAATTCTTACCTTAAATTCATAATGCAGATAAAGCTTCTTCCAAATGTATCCATCATGCACTGCTTATGTATTGTTTAACACAAGCCCCCCCCCCAAAAAAAAACAAGTCATGAATTTTGGGTAACTGGATTGAATCTAAACTAAGTTAGTCATGCTTTATTTCCCTTGAAATCAATGGGACTAATTAAATCCATTGATTTCAATGAGATTCAAGTGTGACTCTTCATCTGGATCCAATCCATTAACTTTGCTTTGGTTAATTGCATATCACAACTTGGCATCGTAAAATGTTTAACAATGTTCCACAGTTTGAACTGCATTTTTATCATCTTGGACACAACTCAAAAACAGAATTAAACTATAGATCCAGCATTTCAATGGCACGCAGTAAATTGTAGGCCTTGTGTCTTTCAAAACGTTCAAGCACAGTGGATTGATATTTTTATTTTAACTGAGCAAAAATAGATTTTTAAGATCTATTCTCCTAAATTTAGGATATATAAAAACAAGAAACAGGAATAGCGATGAATATATAGTAGCAGGTGCAGGTTTTACTCATCTTTTGTTTAAACAAAAAATATCAAATGCATTAAAAAAAGAATATGAATCAGGCAAAATTACTTCAAAAATAATACCAGTCACGAAATGTTACTTTCTGAAGAGGCGTCTTTTCCCCTCCATATGTCCCACCACTGAAGACTTTGATTTCTATTCAATGATACTGTGTTTGATGCCTATGTTTTATAACCAGCACTGGTCAAATATAAGACACCAGAACGCAGTCATTTTCCTCTGACAATCAGGGATCTTCAGAGGGTCCACTGAACACCCAGAGTCAGCAGAAGTACTCCGACCTTGAACCTTCACTTTTGAAGGTCATCTGAGAATCCATACTTGACCTAGAACAAAGAAGTAGTCGTTCGGACTCTTCAGTGTTCCGACGGGCCCAAAGCTCTCCACCAGTCCCCACTGAACGTGGTTTCAGGGAAAGAGTTTCAAATTTGACATAGGTTTCTTTCGCAAGATCTGCTTCCCTGGTGGATTTGGGTTTTCTATGAAGCATTAAGACTTTATATAGTAAAAAAAAAATCAACGGTAGAACAATTGCACAAGCAACCCCACCAGCCACCAGCAAAATGTTAATCTGAGAGTCATCTTCCATTCTAATTCCATCCGTAGAGAAAATGATGCATTGGTCTTTGGGGGGAGGAATCCCTTTGGGACAGACACAAGCCATATACTGTGTACTGGGTTCCAAACCATCTATTGTGACTTTGTTTTTTGTGGGGTCTGTGCTCAGCGGCAGCATGTCTTTCTCCCCATACTTTGAGTACAACACAGTCAGAGCAGAGTTGCTGGAAGCATTGACAGTTTTCCACGTTAAGGTAACCCTTTCGGCGGTTTCAGGAATGACTCTTAAGTTTTTCACTGCAACAGTTTGTACTGCTGCTGTTGCTGGACTGAGCGATGCAGCACCGTCTTTCTTACTAAGGTCACCTGGCTGTTTTTTGCTTCCATTGGTAATTGCCTTAGAAACCTTTTTTCCATCAGGCCTGGACTTGGGTTGTTTTTTGTCGGTGGCTCTTTCGGTTGTAGACCTTTCAGTGGCTGCCAGTGTGGTGGGAGAAGAGGTGGCCGTAGGCAATACTGTAGAAAAAGCAGTCGTCGCATTTAAGGGTTCTTGGGTGATCTCTTCTTGGGTGGTGTTTTGCTGGTCTGCTCCAGTTTTTTTCCCATACTTTTGTGGTGACACTGTCGTGGTGACAACACCAACCACAGTGACAGTAACAGACGCTTCTGACATTCCAGCCAAATTTTTGGCTTTACACCTGTAGTCACCTGCATCCTTGTAAGAAATACCTGTCAAACTAATGATGGACCATCTTACACCCTCTCCTGGACTTTCTTGAATAACTGGAAAAGAAGTCAATGCAAGTAAGAAGAATGCCAATCTGACAGCAGAGAACCAGCTAACATACATTCGTCATGCTTTTCGCAGCCCTTGAACAAACATTTCAAAGCAGCAGCATTTTTTTCAATATGGCCATAATTAATAGATCAATTAATTAAAAAGCATTTAAATCTTATTAAACCCTTATAAATCAGACACCATCTTAGAAGAGGCATTTCCACTTCTCCCTCATAGGAGAAAATGCCTCTTCTAACTTGGGTCTTCCTCTGATACATCTTCTTCCACATTGTAAAGCACCATACACAATGATAGCCAAGGAATACACCCAAACTGCAAGCATAAGCCTTCAGGCAAAGTGTAACTCCATCCAGAATAGGTGGAGTCCCTATTCTCTAACCTGTCTTTTAACTAACCAGGAGCACCCCTGTCATGTCTGGATTAAACTTCAATTTGTTTTCCCTGTTCTGGTGTTATGGTAATTGGCGAAGCTCACCACATAAGCTCCTCCCATAGGAGTCTACACATACAGTGAGCAGCAGGGGGACCTTCACAGGTACAGCTGTGTGTGCACTTCCACACAACTCGGAACCCTGCATGATCAGGATTCCAAATCACGTGGAAGTCTATGGGAGGAGCTACATGATGTGACATCGGTGGAGGGGGCAGCTAACTCAGCTCAGCATCATTCCTGCTCACATGGTAAGTTTCATCATTTACTACAGTGCCTGAATAGGGCTCCTAGCTTTCACCTGACCAGCTTCTTAAAGCATGAGAACACAATTGTTTAGAATTGATTTAAGGAAACAGCAATATATGATAAATTATAGGAATTAGTGCTGTGCCAAAAAATGTGACCATTCCATTTTCAGCAATTTGAGGTGGGGTGGAAATGAAAACTCGGGCGAAAGGGCTGGGAAAGGTGAGAATTTCTGATAATTTTCTCCTTGGACAGGTTTTCCACATAAGCTTTTAAATGTAGCCAATTATTGAGGGGACTTCTTTCTTTCTTTTTATTTTTTTAAAAACACCCCCAGCATTTTCAGAAGCTCAGGAGTTCTTCCTGAATGCTTATTGAAGAGGGTGAGGTCACGTGATCTCCAATAGGCATTCACTAAGAACGGCTGGGTTCCTCCAAATCCCAAGGGAAGGGGAGTTTGAAAAACTAAAAAATAGGAGGAAGGCCCCTCAGTCATTGGCGACACTTAAAAAAAAAGGTATGTAGAAGCCCCGTCCCCACCCCCAGAAGAAAATTCTCTGAATTTCCCTTCCTCCACTGCAAAAAAGGCAGAAAAAACAATGTCTCTCTCGCAGGGAGAGAACGTTCCTGAAAATAAGGTGCAGGATTTGGCTCAGTACTAATAGTAATATTAACTTTTATAGCTTGCCTTACATTTAAGTACACATTTTGTTATAGTTATATTGCTTTTCCTAATGAATTTACTATATCTTTGTTTTATTATACAAACCTCTGGTCTCTTTTGTCCTATGTTTATAGCAAGCTACTATAAGAATAAAGGGTAACAATAAATAAAGAATTTACCTTTAATGGAGGCAGTGGTTCTGTAAAAGGAGCAATTCAGGGGCGGGCAACTTGTAGCTTTCCAGATATTCCGGTCTACAACTTCCATTATCCCTCACCACAGGCCATGATGACTAGGGCTGATAGGAATTGTAGGCCAAACATCTGGAAGGTCACATGTTGCCCACTCCTGCAATAATTAAAGGTGTATTTTTAATTTTACATTTAACAGTTAATTTAAATTTAATATTTTTAAGGAAGTGGGGGAGAAGCCACTCCTGACAAGGTGGTGACAGTGATGGGATGATAGGGCCAAGGCGACCCAGTGAGCTTCATGGCTCAGTGGTGATTTGAACCTGGGTCTTGAACCTAGTCCAAGTCGACCACTGTAACCACTACACCACAATGGCTCTCAATTATCTGACAGGTCGTGTCTGACTCAAAGTGAGGAAGCCAGATTCCAGCTGGACATCAGGAAAAACTTCCTGTTAGAGCAGTATGACAATGGAACTAATTACCTAGGGAAGCTCCCACACTAGAGACCTTCAGGATGCAGCTGGACATTCATCTTTCAGGTATGCTTTAAGGTGGATTCCTGAATTCAACAGAAGGTTGGACTCGATGGCCTCATAGGCCCCTTCCAATTCTACTATTCTATAACTCTATGAGGTAAACTCTTGAAAATAGATACCTGTATAGTTCACTGGTATGTTGTCTGACCTAACCCAGGTGAGTTGTGGGGTGGGACTGCCGGTTGCATCACAGCGTAGTAGAACATTGCTTCCCAGAGGTGAGGTGATTTTTGTGGCTGAAGTCATTACTGATGGTTTCAAACAGTGTTCCAACTCTGCCCTTTGGAACAGGATCCCAGCCAGGCCCTCAGGTCCACTGCAAGCCACAAAAGGGTCCAGAAGCACAACAACAGTATCCACAATCTTGGACAATTCAATTAGCTTGGATATCCGACAATCACAATACCATGGGTTGTCCTGCAAACCTTAAAACAGAAAAATAGTTGAGCTGTAGCCATGCAAGCATTTTGTACTCTTGGCACCTGCTTTGTACTCTTTTCGTCGCCAGGTGAAGACATTTTTATTCTCCCAGTATTTTAACAGTTAAATTAACTCAATTTTAATCCTTGCTGTTTTAAATTTGTATTTTAATCTGTATTAATTCCTGTTAATTCCTGCTGCTGGTTTTATTCTGGTTTTATTCTGGTTGTGTTTTTAGATTGTATGTTATTTGTTGTTTTTGGATTGTGGCTTGTTTTATATTTTTAAAATGATTTTATGGTTTTAATTTTTGTGAACCGCCCAGAGAGCTTCGGCTATAGGGCAGTATAAAAATGCAATAAATAAATAAATAAATAAATAGTTAGACCGGGGCCAGCCCAAGACATTTTGCTGTCTGAGACAAAGAACAAGATGGTGCCCTCTCCCATTCCATGTACCAAAGCCAACTGTTCTTCAACACTGACAATGGTGCATCCTTTTCCACTGCACCTGAAGGAGCAGGCTACTTAGAGGACACAGGGTATCCCAGTTGGCACTCAGCTCTCTCCTCCAACACTTTGCTGCCACCTCCTAGTATCTGCCACCTGAGACAACCACCTCATTCTGCCTAATGGTAGAGCTGGCCCTGAGTTGGACTAGGATCTAACAGTTCATTTTTCTTTCCCCTTTCAGTGTCTACATTCATCTCAAAGCTGTGGCAGGTTATGATGCAAACCTGATGATACTATCTTTCCAATGCATTTTCCCAAGCCCCAATATTCTCCCCATGGAATATTTTCCCAACAAGTGTGCTATTTACGTTTGTTAGCAGCCAGCTGCTAAGTAAGCTCTTCTACGCTTATATTATGACTGTCACAACAGTCAGAGGAGTTTAGATAGAAAATCCTAATAACAGTTTTATTTTGCAATGCAATGTACATCTTCAGTATACCCTGCTGGCTGACTGAGACAAAGGAAATAATGCATTCCACATACACCTTTGCAATTTGGTAGATAAACAATGATGTTGTGGTGCCATAAGTCCTTCTTAGAGTAGACCCATTGAAATGAGTGGGACTTAAATTAGTAATGACATAAGTCCTCCTTAGAGTAAACCTATTGAAATGAATGGGACTTAAGTATTACTAACTTAAGTCCCATTCATTTCAATGGGTCTACTCTAAGGAGGACTTAAGTTGGATTTTTACCCAGGGTTTGCAGCACTAGCACTTTTTAATTAGCAGAAATGCTAACATCACCTGCTACCCCCTCAGAATTCCCTGTTCCCTCTGAGCAGGACAGTTGCAGACTAGCTTTCTGGTGTAGAAGCATTATGAGGAATGTAAACTTCTACTGCCAGAATTTCCAGTACTGCATTTTATTTAAGTACCAGACATGCGTCTAGGGTGACCATATCGCCTGGGGTTTCCTGGTCCTAACCAGGAAAACTGGGGTGATCCAGGCCAACCGGGGGGCAGTGGGGGCAAACTGGAGAAACAAGCCTCGAGGAACCCGGATGGCAGATGCTTACGTGGAAGAGGCGGGAGAGGGCCAATTCTGGAAGTGATGTAATCGACCTCTTCCGCATGGACATCTGTGCTTGTTGCCATCGTAACAAACCCCGAGGAGCCCGGATGCCCGTGCAGAAGAGGCCGATTACATCACTTCCTGAATCGGCCCTCTCCCGCCTCTTCTGTGCAGCCTCCGGCCTCTTCGGGGTTTGCCAGAAGCCAGCGCGGAAGAGGCAGGATAGGGCTGATTCCAGAAGTGATGTAATCAGCCTCCTCCGCCTCTTCCGCACAGGCATCCGGGCTCCTCAGGGCTCGTCACCATCACGACAAACCCCAAGGAGGCCAGAGGCCACACAGAAGAGGCGGGAGAGGGCCGATTTCATCACTTACGGATTCGGCCCTCTCCCACCTCTTTAGTGCGGCCTCTGGTCTCCTCAGGGCTTGTCGCGATCGGGCCTCTGCTGGCACAAGCCCAGCCGCAGCGGCACGAGGACCCGGTAGGTCCGGGCTGGGTTTTTTTTGGGGGGGTGGTGGCTTGGTGGTAGGGTTTCTTTTGGGTGGGGGGGTTGCGGGGGGTGTCTGCTTGTTGGCTGCATGGCGGGCAGCCTTTTTAATTTTTTTATTTTATGTTGGGGAGGGTCTGCTTTGGTGAGCACGCCCCCTTTGGGCAGCCATTTTGGACCTGGATTTTCGTTTCCAAAATCTGGTCACCCTAGCATGACCTCTTTTGGCATTTGGCATTACCAAACCTAAATGTGGGCCCAGATAATTAGCAAGAAGGCACCTAATGTTGAATCAGGATTAGCAGCAGTGAATTATGTGAAGATGGTGTGAGAGATGAACCAAGCCCCAGGAGAAACGGGAAGTATAAGAATCCTAGAGGACCCTTCTCCCAAGTGGAGCATCCTGGAAGCTAGCGGTCGGTTCTGACTCTACAAGGAACAGTGCCCTCTACTGAGCATTTATTTGTACTACCTGTGCTGCCCCCAAGGATACGTTTGAGGTTTGGATATCTTAAATCTATATTAATCAGTGGAGGCTGTTGGATCTGATGTCAGTGGGATGGTGATTCCACTCCGGGTTTCAGTCAGAACTCTGAAGGAGCTATCCAAGATTCTCTTGCACTTTGGATAGCTCCTTTAAAATCCTCACTAAAACCCAGAGCGGATTCGTCACCCCACTGACATCAGAGCCAACAGACTCCACTGATATTAATAGAGAAGTCATTCTCCAAGTGTGAATTCTTACGCAGACAAAAGTGCACCATAGAGCCACAAAGGCCTGGAGAAAGCAGACCTGGAGAAAGACCAGGGCTCGTAGAACCAAGTATTTGCTGATTTTAATTCCTAGTTGAGTAGCTGTTCAGTTTTATAGCAGTTTTGTATTTTATTCTGATTGTTGTTTTAAAGAATTCTGCCTGCAATTTGGTAATGAAGGATGAGATATAAATATTTTAAATAAATAAAATAGATAGGTACACAAAAACATTTAGAAGGGCGGAAACCTAAACGGCGGGGGGACCTCAAAATAACTTATTGAGGGCTGAGCATTCTCAAGGCAAATGGGACACTCACTGATTTTGTGGGCACTGCGGGGGGGGGGTAAGAATGGAAAATGGGGAGGGAGAAAGGAATGGAGTATCTTGAAAAAAAGCTTGGCTGACTGGCTGGCACCCTGAACAGGCATACTCCATACTGTGACATTTAGATGTCAGTCATACTTATATATTTAAATGTCAGAGTCTGTAGCTTTGTGTGTTCTCTTCACATTACACATACCCATGCACGTCTAAAGGATGTCTCAGCCCATTTCCAGTAAGATACTTAAAAGCAGCCTTCCCCAGTGGCTGGGGATGATTGGAGTTGTAGACCTATCACCCAGAGGACATCGGGTTGAGGAAGCCTGCTCAAAGGGAACATGTCCTCGCAATGCATTTCCACAGAGGGGTTCTGGTCATGGCTTGGATGTACCAATTGGATGCGCTTCTCCACCCCAGTCCAAACATGGGATGAGCCTGGATGCTGCAACTGACACAGAGGAGCACCAGTCAAAACATCCTAACCAAAATGTAGATATTGCCGCTCACACGCTTCCTATTTAGCCTTAAAATGCCAAACCAGAATTAAGGGAAACTCCATTGCAACAAGCATATGGCCAGTCCAGCTACAGAACAATGTTTGGGTGTAGCAAAGAATCCGGCAATGGCATCCTCCACTGGCCCAGGGACTTATCCAGAGACAGTTCAAAGAAATAAAATCAAAAGTGTTCACCAGCTTACCTAATATGATTCTCTGTGCTATGGAGTCTGTGTTTCTGGGTGTTGCTGTTTCAGAAAATGGAAGCCAGATATCCATGAGGTCAGATGACAAGGAGGTCAGTTTGTTGCTAGAAATGTCCAGGTAAGTGAGGTTTCTCAGATATTTGCCAGCCTCAGCAGGAATACTGGTCACTTTATTGTTGTGTAAGTCAAGGGTTCGGAGGTTGGGCATCTCAGCCAAAGATTCCCACGGGAAATTTGACAGCAAATTCCCATCCAGGCGCAACTCATGCAACTGCTTTAAATTATAAAAGCTGCTGGTGTCGATGTTTGCCACAGAGTTGTAGGTGAGCCACAGGTACTTGAGATCCACCAAGTAGTAGAAGGCTTCTGTTGGGATCTTTCGGATGACGGTCTTTTCTATTCGGAGTTTTACAGTGTCCACTGGAACGTTTACAGGGATCTCAAACATATCAGGATCATTACACAGCACAGACCTAAAATCAAACAATGATAAATAGTTAGGATAATTGTTTCTTTTTTACACAGGGTGAGCTAACAACTGACTGTCCAGCTCCACTAATGTCAGAATTGTTGAGCATCAAAACAGGAAATCTACTCTTTCGAATGTGCCTTTCCTCTCCCGTGTTCAGAAAGAGGTACTGTCAAGGCTTGCATTTTACATATTTCTGCATATCTATTGGCCATAGCAGCTTTCCTCAACCTGGTGCTCTCCAGAGGAGTAGGACTACTACTGCCATCATCCCTAGCCATGCTGGCTGGGGACGATGCAGTTGTACCTCTGGAGAATATCAGGTTGGGGAAAGGTAGCCTGTATAGACTTTTATTTGTTTTCTAAATTGATGCTATCCTATTGGTTTTTGTCAAGACTATGGCATAGTTCACACAAACAGAAGATTAGGTGGTGAAATTAAATATATGCCTGGATTGTACCACACCAGACTGCAGGTTGGGAGGGGAGATGAATCAAGCACTGAATGCTCCTCCATACAAAGCGCAAAGAACCTTCACTAGTGTGTATGCTGTATGTTTTTGCTATTTTAATTTTTGTATATTGTTTTTAATTGTTTTAATCTTATGTAAACCGCCCAGAGAGCTTCGGCTATGGGGCGGTATACAAATGCAATAAATAAATAAATAAAAATAAATAATAGTTTTCTACATGTAAGTCTCTCTCTCCCTCTCTCTCTGTAGTACTACTTAACCAAATGATTTCCCCACCTGTGATCTGAAGTGGTACAGTCCAGGCATACTGTTTGTGTGAAACAGGCCTACCATGTGCCCCCGACAGATGCTATGCAGTGCAGGAAGGAGCACACACAGCAAACAACTCCAGCTGACTCACACAATACACTTAACAGCTCTAATCCTGACACAGTAGCAAAAGCATGGGGTTCCCAGCAGCTGGGCCCACCCTCTGCCTGGGCAGACAGCAACCAATCAGGGGTTGCCATCTGCCCGGCTATGCCTTCGCCACAACTCTGGAGCGAGGATAGATGGTGAATGTGCCATAGTCATCTCACTCTGGAGAAAAAAGTTGAGGTAAGTCCCTGACTTCTTTGCTTTGCTGCTTCGCCGAAAAGCCCCGCAATAGCTGCAAGATTGCTGCTGTGTCATATAATCAATGCAGCTCCACCACGCAGCCACCCCTGCGGTGCATATAGACAGCCCCCTGGTCACAATCTTCCCCACTATGGTGAGATGTATTGTAGCTAAAGTATTTTAATTATTTCTAATTTGCAACTACGCAAGCATATGAAAATTTTATGCAAGCTTGTGTCCTGTTTATTGGCAATTCACAAGTGGCTGCTCTGGACATATTATCATCCGTGAGATAAATCGTACTTTTGAGCAACAGCCTTTTGTTAAACTTCCAAAATCTCCTTAACATGTTGGAATCTAACCTGTCAACCCAAACGTAAGACCATAATATTAAAGGGACGGCATTACAAATATGCCAGACACCATGTATACGAAGACAAATTTCATGAATCTCAAACCAGGGAAATTGTAGTGAGGTCAGAATAGGATTAATTCAGAGCAAGCTGTTAAAAGCACAAGCCTTGGAAATAGTTCTGTGTGAGAACTGGAGTCACGCAAAACACTACTGTCAAACAAGCACACCTTCTTAACGTATTATTTTGAATTAAAAGCACTGAAAATTCTTCTAAATTTATTTCCCAAAGGAAAAATTTCCAAAGCTTGTGCATCAAGATTGAGTGGATTTGACATTTTATTCCCTTCCCCCACCCAATTCATGTGAAAAGGTGGGACAAATGCTAAGAGTGCAATCCTGTACAAGTCTCCTCAGAAGTATGTCCCCTAGATTCCAGTGGAGTTTACCCCCAGGTAGGTGGCTATAGGATTGCAGCCTATGTGTGCATGAGTGAGAAACTGCACAAGCTATAAAGAAAGAAAAAACTTTACATAAATGATGACTGTTAGATCTGGCTTCAGAAAACTAAATGCAACAAGCAAATGACAATTTCCATAAGCAAAATAAGTTTATAAGATCATTATTAGGTAGGGTGACCAACTGTCAGGATTTCCCCGGATTTGTCCTGTTTTTTGTTCTATCCTGGGTGTCAGGGGGGATTTTCTGTAATTTTCTATAATGTCCTGGAAAGACAAGCTTTCCCCTTTAAGGCCACATTAGCGTGGTTGGAGGGAATGACGAGCTTTCTGGAGGTGGGTTATTCTATCCCACTGCTCCAATCAGGACCTTACAGGGGAAAGTATGTCATTCCTGGACATTATAGAAAAGGACCCGATTGGAGCAGTGGAGGGCGGGAATGACACACTTTCCCCTTCTCCGCTCCAATTGGGGTCTTTAAAGCAGTGGGGTGAATGACATGCTTTCCAGAGGCCCTGGAAAGCCACTTTCCCACCCCCCACCCCACTGAGGGTCCTCTTTTTTGGTTTCCCAAATGTGGTCACCCTATTATTAGGTCTCCCCTTGGGTACTCCTACAAGCTATATAAGGGCAGAATTGGGGTACTTCCTATAGAATTTGCTATCTGGAAGACCATGTTTTTCTTTTACCTTAAAACAAAAGTTACAATAAATAAATAAGTTAGTTTATGTATTAGGGAGCAGAGAAATTCACTTCCTGATAATAATTGGCTTCACAGGTGCGAATGTAAACTAAGATTTTTCGGAATGGACCCTAAAATAATACTGGGCAGGATATTCAACAAAACAGGGAGGTGATACGATACACACTGCAGAGGTTCTACTGCAAAAGGGATATGGATGCAATTTAAATCTCTAGATTTTCTAACAGTTTCCCCCATATAAAACGCCTGCATGAAGAAGAAAAATATTTAACAGAAATCACTACGCCTGGGCTTCGAAAAGCCCTTACAAGCCTGAGACTACATTCAATGACGTCCAACTTTGGAGAAGGAAGGAAAAATAATACTCCAAGGGAACAAAGACTTTGTATATGTGGAGAACAAGCTGTAGAGGATACAATGCATTATGTTATACACTGTAAATTGTATAATATCCCTAGGAATAGACATTTAGATAGATACTTAGCCCAGGTGTCCCAATGTACAGATTTGGATAAAATTAAGTATCTGTTTACATCAATGGATAAAATGGTCATGTTGAATTTAGCCATATATGCAATGAAGGCGATGAAAATTAGGGAAAAACAGGGAAGTCCAGGTGTAAATGAATTAATATGAAAGCTGGATAAATGTATAGAGATTAATTGTAGTTGTACCAATGTGGGTAATATTATAGGTTGTATACAGTATATTGTATTGTATTGTATTTTAACTGTATATATTGCAGCTGGCAAAACCCTAATTGGGTTGCCATAATAATAAAGTAAAATTAAACAATGTTCACAGGCTAAATAACTAGCCCCTTCCACCAGATTCCCATGAAGCTGGGACACGTTCCAAAAAGTCAAGGCAGTTTTAATTCAAGTGCCTATCTTAGATTTAAAAACATTTAATACTGTTTCTAGACAGACAAATTTGCCTCTTTTGGTTGTGTTTTACCTTGTTGTGCCACCCATTCATTCAATTGCTTTCCATTTCCTAATCGAAGTTGATGTAATATAAAGTTTTGCTTAGGGTGACCATATGGAAAGGAGGACAGGGCTCCTGTATTTTTGACAGTTGTAAAGAAAAGGGAATTTCAGCAGGTGCCATTTGTCTGCATGCAGCACCTGGTGAAATTCCCACTTCATCAAAACAGTTAAAGCTGCAGGACCCCTGCCCTCTTTTGTATCTGGTCATGCTAGGCAGGGCTCCTGCAGCTTTAACTGGTATGATGAAGAGGGAATTTCACCAGGTGTTGCATGCCTACAAAGGACACCTGCTGAAATTCCCTTTTCTTTACAACTGTCAAAAATACAGGAGCCCTGTCCTCCTTTCCATATGGTCACCCTAGTTTTTCTTCTTATGCTGTTTGTAGATTGTGTCCCAATGAGGTGGGGGGCAATGATTCAACTAAGCAAACATTCTATTTGCAAAAGTGAACAAAGAAATAAAGGTATGTTATCAAGATGTTAATGCTAGCAACAACAATATTTCCTGCTCATGATCTCTCTCCGTGATGGAAGGGGACAGGAGACACCCATGTACAGAAACTAGCTTCTGGGCTGCTCTGAAAGAACACGGGAGATGTCAGCAGGCTTGAGGGAACTCAAAAGAAAAAGTATCATGGGGAGAAACAGAGGACACACACACACGAAAACAGCCCTATGTGGACTGTTCATGGGCATGGATTGTTTATTGATTGTTGTGGGAGGGGGAGAGAAAACTGTAGAAGGCGGAAGAGAAATGGAATGGAGATCCTGGATGAAGGCATGGGTAGCTGAAACTCTGAACAGAAGCACTCCACACTATAACATTTTGTTGCAGGTCCCATTTGTCTTTTCTTGTTGTCAAATGAGACTTCCCTACTGAATTGTTAGCCATAACCATAAAGAAGTGCAATGGACTAACAACATGGTTTTTAAAACTATTTTCAAAATACCAGCATTGCAGTAAGATGTAGATTCTAAGGACATTCTGTCAAGCCAGTAAATCTCTTAGTGGTTTTTTTCCTCCTACAGTTTCAGTCCTCTAAATGCTGTATACAATCCAATTAAATCAGATTTTGTGGCCATCTACCCTTCCCGTGCATGTAGCTTAGTATAATAGAACAGCAAAAAATGCAAACATCTTCTCTGGTATATTAATGCATTACAAAAGTCACTTGCAAACCAAATGAAATGCTGTAATTAATGTTAAATCACCATCATTAGAATTTAAGTTTTATCAGCAGTTTTCCCATTATCCTACTGTGAAACTTTTGGTTCAACAAGTCTATATATAAAGAAGATGTAAGCCTACCTTGTTCCGGTGACATCACTCCTGCCATGGTAAATACAAGTGCACTGAGAAGGGCAGAAACTATCCACTTCCTCAAAAAAGCTCATCACAATGCAGACAGCAGTAATCAGATACATGACTTCCTTCCAACACGATGGATGCATCCAAAATCTAAAATCTTTTATTCCCAGACGCTCACACTGCGCGCTACGGTTGTGAATGTAGGCATCCATTTAGTAAGAGCAGATTACCCTGGATTAGCCGCGATCTGCAGTTACTTAACCTTCAAATGTATTCTGCACAGGATCAGTAGAAAGAGGTTGTTCTTTATTGTGTCAAAAGAGGAATGCATTGCCTTGAAATTACATCCACCTTGAAGCAGTTCTGCTTTAACAGCAAATTAAATACTGAAATTAAACACACACACAAAATTCTCCACAAGTGTCTTTTGCAATTTGGACAGGCGATGTGAATAAAACACTTCCCTTAAAAAACACAATCTATTCTACCATTTAAACAACTGCAGAGTGCAAAGTACACATATTATACAAGAAAGAGTCACAATTCATGATTAGCAGCAGCACTTTGGATCCAAAACATGCCTTTTGCATTATTTGCCTACTCACTATTTTTATAAACCAGTTATTTTAAAATAGCTGAATAAAATTAGCTATCTGGATACACAGATGAAAACACATGAAACTTTAAAAGGACTGGTAAGCATTTAATGAAATGCACTGATAATTATCAGCAGATGGCACCAATGATCTTGAAAAGTGGCCCTCTATAGATTGGAACCTTCAAACTGTCAATCCGCTCTTTCTTTAAAAACAATCTGGTATTTGCTTTTTAGCACAGATTAGCCATCCAAGCTAATTACTTTATTTCACAGACTTCTTTTCAGTGAGGGTTAAACATGTTTATTAACAATCACTTTGAAACAAACATGACTATATTGAAAAACACTATTTTTCTGGTGACATTTTATTGCTTTTCGGGAAAGAGACATAAATATTAATTAGGAACATTTTTTTGAAAAAAAATACTGCAGCACAGAATCTTACTTAATTTTCCTTTCCTTGTCCCTTAACCTTAATTCCTTCACTCAACCGGTACAACACTTGTTAATAACTGCTGAAAAGGACACAAGTACAAACTGTTCAATAGTACCCATCATCGAAGTCCCAAATTTGTTTTGTACTGGCACAATCCAATGAACCATTTTTGGCTACTAGGGTTCCTTGGCTGATATGGTGCCGGACATGATGGCATGGCACCAGGGCCACCAAGGGACTGGATATGATGATGCTTTTATCAACACAGATCCAGCTGTGAGGTCAATGGGCTTGACAGGTTGCAAAGTTATTGTAAGACAATGTGTGGAACAGATCTGATTTCCTTTCAAGGGATTCCATGCGCAAAAGATCTGATGAGCAAGTCAACCTAGCAGTGGGGCTTTCGGACATTATCCTCATGCAATAGTGCTTTGAGATATGCTCATGGGCAAAACGTTGTTGATGGTTATCTCCTGCCGCGTTTGGCATCGCACCATTGCAAAGATGGCCCTTCGAAACCTGCAGGAGGGAGAAGTCTTTTTAATGTCAGACACTGGAAGTCAGAGGCAGTTCCAGATTTCATGATGCTCTCATGCAAGATACTCTCAAGATGCCCCCTTCCCTCTCTGTGTTCACCTCTTTTTCCTCCTCCTCACTGTTGCTGTTACCCATTTGCTTGCCTCTCCCTCTTGATCCAAACCACACCACCTCCCAGAGGGAGATACATGTGTACAAATCACTGCCCCTTACTCAGAGAGTAAGGCCACTGAGGTCATCTGAGGGCATGCTCCTGGTGGTTCCACATGGACTGGCCCAATTGGAGTCCACCAGGAAAAGTGCCTTCAGTGTGGTGGCCCCCTTCTTATGAAACTCCCTGTGATTGAAGGTCAGGCAGGCACCAACATTGTATTGTTTTTGGCACCTCCTGAAAACTTTATTTGTTCCAAAAAGCTGTCCCAGAATGACCAGCGGTGGATCAAACTGTATCTGTTCTTTTAAAATGTAATTGCAATTATGTTTTTATTCCGTTTTTATTCTTTTACCTCATTTGTTCACCGTTCCAAAATCCGCAGATAGGGAGTGGTATAGAAATATCGTAAATAAATAAATACTGTAAGTAGCAAGAGCGAGGAGGAGAAGCAGCAGCAGGGCCAAGAAGCTTCAAGGATTGGCAGTGGACACCCAACAGGGCATGGGCCCTGGCAAGCGATGCCAACCCTTGCTGGAAGTTCCCTAAAATTCAAGGCACATTTTTTACCCGTCCCAAAGATATCCCTAAGCAACTGTTTCATGGACAGAAGTGTCCAAGTACGACCTTTCTCTTTTTCCCTTTTTTATGTTTATATACAAAGAGCAGCTAAAGAAATCTACAGATCCTCCAAGGAAACAAGAGGTTCTTTAAAAGAAAAAGAGAAAATCAAACTATAGTTGCCAGAGAATAGGTGCCAGTCCTTACTCTTAAAGGTTCTCAAATTAAACCAATAAACAGAAGGACAAACTACAAGAGACATGACTCATGCTTTTTAAACCAAGCATGCTTCTCTTGGCTGCTTCTATTTGGGTGAAAAGGCAGCTTGGGTCTGATCGCCCATTTTCTGGTGAAAGTCGCTCCCCCACAAATGCTGCTTCGGGGTGGTTTTCGGCAGAAAATTGGTGCAGGAGCCCAATCTGGATCAGCAGCACATTGGAAGCCTGTCACGGGGAGAACCCCAATGTCCTTTGTAAAAGCATGTCAAAAGTCAAAGAGTTTACAGAAAACATTTTTATCAATTTATATATCCCGCAGCTACTCTAAATTGCTCAATCAAGATGGCTGGCTGTTTTGATCTGTCATTAGTCTTCCTCACAATTTACCCCAGCAAGTGGAGGCTGGTGGCTCCAATGTCAGTGGGGTGGTGAATCCACTCCGGGTTTCAGTCAAAACCAGTCAGACCTTGGATAGCTCCTTTAGAGTTCTGACTAGTTCTGACTGAAACCCAGAGCAGATTAACTATCCCACTGACATCAGAGTCACCAGACTCCCAGCCTTCCTCCAAGGAGCTCAGGGTTGGGCTCCTGTAACCCTTTACCTTCACCACAACTCTTTGAAGTGGATTAGGCTGAGAGAAAATTAACAGATCAAGGTCATCAATGAGCTTTGCATTCAAGCAGAGATTCAAATCAGGTCTCCCCTCCCCTCCTCTCCCGTTCAACTACAACATTCTAACCACTACAGCACACTGAGAGAGCAAAACTTATGGCCACTAGACCAGGGGGAGGCAACCTTTCCAGGCCCATGGGCACATCTGGCAATTTGAGAAACTGGGCACCACCACAAAATGGCTGCCTTGGGAGGTGTGGCAAAGGACAAGTCACCTGCCCAAAAGACTGAATACAAGAAAGAGTGGGGGCCGGTGACCCAGTACACGAAACAACTTCTTCAAACCCACAGTTTTCAACAACTACCAAAATCTATTTCACAGGCATCTCAGCTACTGGTAAGAAAATGTGTTCATTTTTTTAAAAGTGGGAGGGTTAGGGCACATGGGGGGTGGGGTCAAGAAAGGTGTTCAGTGGTGCATTGGTACACAGACACCACATTGCTTATCCCTGACCTATACAGTACATAGGATACAGTAGATCTCTCTTTCCGAGTGGAGGCCAAGACCCAACTAAGGAGGAAGAGGAGGAGATCTGACTATATCTTTCCCATCCCAAGCTGCTTCGAGCTCCATAGTGAGTCCCTCTCCTTAGATCAGCGCCCCGTCTTCTCAGCGCTGAGTTGGTGCTGCCTCCCTCCAAAACCCTGTGGTTTTACTCACCCGCAGAGGCATCAGATAATTCCAATGCTGAGAAGGGAGCGCAGGGTTTCCAGAGCTGCCCCACTTCCCTCTTCCTGATGGAAAGGAACCAATCGCTGGTCGCCTTCCACCAGGACCACTCCCCAGATTGGCCCTGGAGCGACATCAGACAATGGAAGAGTAGTACTGACCTCACTCCCAATGAAAAAGTAAAGTTAAGTCCCCAACTTTTTCAATGCACAGCTTCGTGGGAAAGCCCCACGGTGGTTTTGAAGCTGCGGCATATAACTGCTGCAGCGCAGCTTCGCAGCCACCACAGGGGATTGAGCGCGGATAGACTCTAACCCTGGAAAGGGAGACAATGGCTGTGGGCTAGTCAGCAGGAAAGGGAGAGGTCATCGATCCGTTGGATCCAACTGTTTCTCAGACCCCTCCCTGGACAGGTTTAGAGGCCCATCTAATTAAAAAATGCTCTAACAAAGGACAGGGAGGATGGATAGAAATCTCCAAGAACGAAGCCCTCCATCCATAGGATTGTTCTCCAACTTTCTTATTTTTAAAATTACTGCACGTTTTGGAACCATATACAACCTATTTCACTGTCCCACCCCAGAATAGTAAAGCACACAAGTTGTGTTAGAGGTAAAGAGTGTTCCATCAACACCAACACCAGCCCTCCATCAATAGAACCACTTACTTTTTGTTTGCAATGACATAAATACAAGGATTGTAGAATGTAGATGACTTTGCAAATAGTGGTGCTATGATTGCCACGGCAGGGGAAATTTTCTTAGGGTCTCCGAAGGAAGACCACAAACACACAATACAGTACGGAGACCAAGCCAGCAGAAACATTAATATCATGACAACAGACATCTGTAACAGAAAACGAACATGTTTTGTCACAAAATATTTATAGTTCTATATTAGCTTCTTTTTTATTAGTCCCTCAGACCTTCATAATATCTAGCCTCTCTTTTTGCTGCAAATCCTTCTAGGCTAGGGATGGTCAACCTGTTGCCCTCAACCTAAATTCACAAGTCTTCTGCGTGGAATCATTTCAGACCTCTGGCAAGAGGAATCCATCTCTTCCCTGGCAGCCTGCTCCATGGGAAGGAAGACTTCAAATGGCCTGCTGTTGTACTTTACAGAGGACAGTCCTCTATTTGAAGAGGCGTCCAGTCCAAATCTGATTTAACACAGACGAACCATAAGGAAGAAGAGCAGCAGCGGCCCGGACAGTCACCTAGTCTGTCTTCTTCACTATGTATGGTGAGATGTATTTTATTTCTATAAATTTATAGCAATTATTTCTAAATATGCACCCATAGATATACATTTTCATATGCAATGTTACGCAAAAATGTTATCATGCATTTTTAAATTATTCATTTCCTCTTTTGGGGCCTCGCATAAGCAGTCACCCTAAGGAATAGGAAGAGAAAAAGAAAGGGGAGACAGAAAGAGAGAGGAAAGTGAGTGGAACAAGAAAAAAAAGGGGTGACTCACCCACTTTTGGCCCTGCCCATGTTCCCCGCTAGCTTTGGCCCAGCCTACTGTCAACATGAGGCCCTCAATAGATTACCCACAAGGAAATGTGGCCTCGACAGAAAAAGGGTCTGCCCTTAAATCAGCTAAAATTTTCTTCCACACAGAGTATACTATTTAGGACTGGGATAGCAAAACATTTACACTTGAAGATTGTGTGTATTGCTTGTAAAGTTGAACGGAGCCATTCACTTCATTAAATTCTAGCATGTGATTAAATGCTCCACCAGCTCTAGTTAGTGAATACAAACAAAAGAAGCAGAATTTATAATCTGTGCTAAAAACAGACCATATTCAACTCAAATGTTTGAGTAACAACATTTTGGAAGGTGTACATACTGTTTGAATGCTTACAACTTTTAACAGACATCAAATAATGCTCAGTGTCTAATTTGCTAGCTAGTAATTGCAATCAGGTTTTATTCTGCTTGTACGTTTATGTTGTTGTTTAAGCTTTTATATTTTATATTGCTTTGTGTTGTAATTTTTGTGAACCATCCAGAGAGCTTCAGCTATTGGGTGGTATAGAAAGGCAATAAATACATATTTGATGCATCAAGCTACAGTTCTGATGTTTAAAAATCAGCCTGTTTAGAGTTCATTTATTGTATACATTGTTGGGGCATTTTGAGGGGCTCTCAGATTAGCAGCAATATCAGGGTCTCTAGGCCACAAATACCTACTTCCTGATGAGTGTTACCCAGAGGACCTTTTCTTCTGCCGCTCCAGACTGTGGAATGGCCTGCAGGAGGAGATTCGACAAATTAGCAGTCTTCTGGAATTTACAAGCCGTGAAGACTGCTCTCTTCCGGCAGGCCTACCCAGTTGAATTTTAAGATGTTTTTAATAATGTATTTGTTTTTATCTGTTTTAATGGTTTATCTATTTTGTTGATTTTATATTTGTATTTATTGTTGTTCCCTGCCTCAATCTGGATGGAGAGGCGGATTAGAAATGAAATAAATAGAAATAGAAAAATAGAATAGTCTAACATCCATATCATGTGTGTTCACTGTGAATATAATGGTACCAAACACAGAAGTGGCCCCATCCCCTTACACAGGGGCAGTAAACTATATCACAAGCAACAGAGAGAAGTGGGTAATGTGATAAATTTATGTGGCAAAGCAGGTGCGAGCTAGAAAAGCATCAACTGCCCACTGGGATGCAGATGAAACCACTGAGGCTACAGGCATCTCCCAACAGGTACGGCCTACTTTTGTTCCTCAGATCAGCCAGTTTGGTTGGCTTTCTCCCCTAGGTCAGCCAGTTATCGTCTGAGCTCCCCCACAATATACTGAAAGTAGGAGCACAAAAACTATCCATATGCTCTGGCTGTTCCGCTCAGTACCTCAGTATGTAAAACTATGTCTGAAAAAGAAAAAGGGACTCTGTCAAAATGACCATACCTTTGTTACGTCTACTTGATCAGACCAATCTATATTGATGTTCTCTAGACAACCGTTTCTGGTATACTGCTTCATAGTTCGTGAAACGTTGTAGTAACAGTAAAACATGACGGATAGGGGGATGACAAAATTAACAGCTATTACAGACATTGTGTAAGAAACAAAGGATCTGAAAAGTGAAAAATACAAATATGACTAGAAAACACTCCCCATTCTGTTGGTATTGTCAGCTTAGACTCAAACATTTTTAGATGTTCTAAAAGCATTTTGAACTTATTTTGCAATATTGCACAACAGCAGCCGTGCTTTGACCCAGTTTAGACAACCTGGTTCCCTCCAGATGTTTTGTACTAGAACTCCCAGCATTCCTTTTTTTTTTTAAAATAATTTTATTAATTTCAACATAATAATAACATAAAATACATACATAATCCTCGACAATCCCCCCCGTGCACCCCCACCCCATGAGACCTTCTCTTAATCTTTTATTCTATCCAGAAATTTATCGACTCTTTTGAAGGTGTTTGTCCCTTCCCCGATCTTAATACATATTCCAATAGGGGGCTCCATATTTCCCCAAAATCATTTTTACCGGACATTCCCCTCTTTAATTTCATTTTACAAGTCAGCATATCATTCAAAGCCATATCCCATATTTCTTTGTACCATTCTTCTATTGTATAGCTTCCTTGTCCTTTCCAATTTTTTGCAATCATTAGTCTAACAGGTGTCAGGAGGTTGTTTATCAATTCTCTCTTATTTTTGTCCTCTTCCCCTCTATCCCATATTGCTAGTAGAGCGAGCTTCGGGTTTAATTCCACTTTACTTCCAATTATTTCACTTATTTCTTTAAATACCCTTTTCCAAAATTTTTGTACATATTCACAGCTCCACCACATATGGTAATAAGTTCCAACCTCCTGGCATCCCCTCCAACAATTTTTAGATATTTTTTTGTCTATCTGGTGAAATCTAACCGGTGTTAGATACCATCTCCACAATACCTTATAAAAATTCTCCTTAATTCTGATCGATAACAATTTTAACATTCTTGCATTCCACAACCTCTCCCAGTTATATTCCTTAATTTCTCCATTTACATCCTCTTCCCAAACCTTTTTTATTGCTTTAAGTGAATTTTGAAATTCCTCCTCTATCAATAATTTATATATCTCACTAGTCAGCCCTTTCTTAATTTTCTTTTCTTCTTTCCTACCTTTTGACTCTATTAATTCTTCAAATCTTGTATTATTTCTACACTTTTTATTTTTCAGTTTCCATTCCTGAGTCCATTTCCCTAATTGTATACATTTAAACCATGCTAATTTTTGACCTATCAATAGCTCTTTAATTTGCTCATTATCCTTCAAATTTTCCATCCACTTCCTTAACTTGATTATTTCCTTATCTTTCAATCTCGCTTCAATCTCCACTTTTAACACTCTTGGAAAATTCTCCACTACTACCACTGGGGCAAGTGGTGAATCTCCTGGTATCAACTTCCCCTTAAATTTCTCCCAGATCTCCACTATATTTACCAACAAAGGGTTGTCCAGTCCCTTTAATTCTCTCTTTTGAATTTTTTTTAAAAAAATATTTTTCAATTTATAATCTATTTCCCCAGTTTGCGTCTCCAACCACTCCAAATCTTCCTCCCCTAGAATACAGCTGATAACATATCTTAACTGATTAGCTATATAATAATACTTAATATTTGGAAGTCCTAAACCTCCCTTCTTTTGAGCCTTATACCATAACCCTTTATTAATCCTAGCTTTCTTATCCCCATTACAATATGCGTTAATTATATTTTGCCAACTTTTCAACTCTACTTCTGATATTTTAATTGGTAACATTCTAAACAAAAAATTAATCTTAGGTAAAATCTTCATTTTAATAATTGCTATTCTACCAAACCAAGAATGTTTTAATTTCTTATATACTTCTAATTTCTCCCCTACTTGTTTTTTTAAAGCTACCAAATTAAGTTCCTCTAGCCTATCTAAATCTCTATCAATATTAATACCTAAATAACGTACTATATTTTTAAGTCTAAGACCCAACTTAACCTTACCTTCTTCCAGCTCTTCCTTATTATAATTAAATAACATCATTTCTGACTTCCCCCAATTTACTTTTAATCCCGTAATTTCTCCAAATTCTCTTAAATGTTTCTTAATCACCTCTGCACTCCCTAGGGGATCTTCTACTGTCAATAAAGTATCGTCCGCAAACATATTCATTTTAATCTTCTCCTTTCTTCCTATCCCCTTCACTCTTTCATCTTCCCTTATTACATTTGCCAAAATTTCTATTACTATTGCAAATAAGATCGGTGAAAGAGGACATCCCTGCCTAGTTCCTCGGGCTAGTGTAATCTGTTGTGTTAACCCATCATTAACCATTATTTCCGCTTTATTATTTTTATACAACTTATCCATCACTCCCATAAATTTATCTCCAAACCCAAATGTTTTTAATATTGTTTTGAGTGCTGGCCATTCCACACAATCAAAGGCTTTGAATATATCCAATGCTAGCAAGCCTGCTTTTAAATTCCTTTTTTTTATAATACTAATTATATTTAGTACTCTTCCCATTAAATTAGACATTTGCCTACCCGGTATAAATCCACACTGATCTTTTTTAATATATTTACAAATAAATGTGGCCATTCTTTTTGCCATTATTGCTGTAAAAATCTTTGAATCTTGATTTATTAAGGAAATTGGTCTGTATGATGCGGGATCCGTTAAGTCCTTACCTGGTTTCGGAATTAATATAATCAGGGAATGATCCCATGATGGCGGAGTCTTCCCCCCTTCTATTATAGTATTAAATAATTTCTTTAATCTTGGTACTAAAATTTCTTTAAAAAGCTTATAATACTCCGACCCCAAACCATCCATCCCCAGTGATTTTCCGCCTTTCAGTTTATCAATAACTCCCTCTATCTATTTTTCAGTAACTAAACCTTCCATATAATCCCTATCCTGCTTCTGCAATTTTATTTTCCAATTCCTGTCTACATATTCCAATACCTTATCTTGCGGTCCCGATCCTGATGTATATAATTCACTATAAAAATCCTTAAATATATTTAATTTATCTTTCATTAAATTACAACTATTCCCTGACTTATCCTTTATTGTCCCTATCATATTCTTAGCCTTTTCCAACTGTGTGGATCTGGCCAGCATCTTTGAATTCCTATTGCTATATTCAAAAAAATCTCTTTTTAAATACAACAAATTTTTTTGAACTTGTTCTAATTCTTCTTTCTCTAATTCCTTTTTCTTAGCTTGAATTTGGGCAATTAGGCGTTTATCTTTTGTCTCCTTTAACTTATCTTCCAAACTCCTTACCTCCTCTTCAATCTTTTTATTTTGAGCTTCCTGTTGTTTTTTTAATGTACATCTTTCCCTAATACAAATCCCTCTTACTACAGCTTTCATTGTATCCCATAATATGTCCTGCCGGTTATTCTCTTTTTCATTAATCTCCCACATTTCCTGCAGTTCTTTCTTTATTTTCTCCATTATATATTTTTTATTCAACAACCTTACATCCAGTCTCCATCTCTTCGCTTGTCTATAGTCTTTCTTGGTTTCCATGTCCATTGTCATTAACGCGTGGTCAGTAACCTTGATAACTCCAATATCACAATCTATGATTTTGGGTAACATATTTTTTGATACGAAAATGTAGTCTATCCTTGAATAACTCTTAAATCTCTGTGAGTAGAAGGTATATTTCCTTTCTTCCCCTCTTAAAACTCTCCACACATCCATTAATTCTTTCCCTTCCATTAATTTGCTTAACTCTGTCTTCCCCACCCTCTTAGTATCTTTTAATATGCTATCCCTATCTTTCCCTATATCTAGTACCATATTAAAGTCGCCTGCCATCATAATGTGCTTTTTACCCACTTCTCCCAACACGTTAAATACTTCATCAATAAAATCCATTTGTTTCCCATTTGGAGCATAAACATTCACTAATACATATTCCTCTTCTCCCAACTTGCAGAACATAATAAGAAACCTTCCATTTTTATCTTTCTTTACACTTTGAATAGTTATACCACATGTCTTTGAAATTATTATTGCCACCCCTCTCGATTTCGAAGTTCCATATGCCTTCTCGTAAACGCCCACCTCCCTCATTCGAAGCTCATTAACTCCATCTTTGGCCTGATGAGTTTCCTGCAAAAAAATTACATCTATTTTTTTGTTCTTTAATAACATTTCAATCCTCTTTCTTTTAATTACCGTTCCTAGCCCTTTAACATTCAATGTTGCCAATCTAAGTTTATTTTCCATCTCTCTCTTTCACACAAGTCTTTAAGTCGGTCTCCCTCTGTGTAACACATTCCCCCCCTCCCTAACCCTCCCCCCCACATTCACCCCCAATTTCACCCCCCTCCTCACCAGCTTCCTGGGCATTGGTCCCAATCTTCTTAGAACTCTTAGGGGGGGGGAACTTGGCCCAACATTCCGGAATAACGTCTACCCTCCCCTCCATATCTCTTCTTCTCCCTATCCCTCTTACAATATATATTAAAGTCTAGTCATTGCTCCCTCCTGCCGCGCCTTCGTCTTGCTTCTCTTCTCCAACCGGTGTGGCATCCATTATGCCCAGCTTCTCCAATAGCTCGATTCCTTGCTCACAAGATGTTATTCTTTGCTGCTTCCCGTTCCACTTAAATCTCAAGAAAACTGGGTATCCCCAATTATAGGAGATCGATTTCATCTTCAATGCCCCTGTACAGATTCTAACGCTCTTCCTCCACTGGACCGTCTGGGGGCATAAATCCTGGAAAACCTCAATTGGTGTTGCTTGAAGCGTTGGTTGACCTTGACTTCTAACTGCTTGCATTAATTTTTCTTTTTTATAGTAATTAGCAAATTTCACAATAATATCTCTTGGGAACTCTCTTGTCTTTCCAAATCCCACCCTATGGGCCCGCTCGATATCTTCCATTCTCCAATCTTCCTGTGGCACTAACTGTTTGACCCATGCCAAGATTAATTCTCTTATACTATTAAGGGTCTCCCCTTGCCGCTCCCCAAAAGACCTTATGCGTATATTTGCTCTCCGGTCCCTGTCTTCCATCGCTATAAGCCGTAAATCCTGTTGCGTTAGCTGTTCCTCTTGCTTCTTATATAAAACCTTTAGTTCTCCAGTTTCTTCCTGCAAAGCTCCAACCTCTTTCTCCACCTTTTGAAGGCCTGCCAAGAGTTGCTGTTGTGAATCGGTGATCCTTTTCGCGAGTCTTTCTTCTTGCTTTAATAAAGCCTGCTCAATATTTCCATCTTGCTTTAATATAGCTAGATCCAGCATCTTTTGGATATTCTGAATCAGCTCATCTGTTGGGTCAGCTTGCCTCCCTGTGGTTGTTTTAGGAATTGCACCTGGCTTAGTTCCAGTCTTAGCACTGGCATTTCCGGCATGACTAGGGGATTGCTTCTTTGTCTTTTCAGAATCCTTATCCGACATTTTGTCAGTACGGACTAGCCTGTAGCTCCTATCGGACGGACGATCTCCCTTAGGTCGACTCCAAGAAGTTGTTTTCTTCTTGCTCATAAGTCGTCCACCATTCAAGCCTATCCGATAAGCACACAGCCACTTCTAGCCAGGGATCAAAGTCTCTTTCTCTTCCCCTCAATCACTCCCTCTGGCTTCTCCGTCTCCCGAACAGCCTTTTAATCACTTATAATCTTTTAATTGTTCTTTTAATTGCCAAGGCTGCCGAGTTTTAGTTTCGTTTCTCCTCGGGCAGACTTAGCCCCTCCTCCCAGCCAAACAGTTATACAGCCAACAATCTTTCAAAGCTTGAAAGCTTAAAAGCCTTCCAAAGCTTAAAAATCTCTTTTCTGAGTGTTAGCAGTCGTTCTGTTCTCTCTACAGTCTATTCAATCAGCCAGCAATCGTATATACGTCCTTTATTTACCTTCACCGTACTTCAAAGCTGTCGGTCCGTCACCTCCCTTCTGTCTTGCCGGTTATAAAGCCATAAATCTCCTTCCAGCTGCAGTCTCATTAGCAAGCTTTCCCCTCTCCATAGCAGACTTATATGTAACAGACCGCTCTTTTAGGATAGGGAATTTACAGTTAATTCACTGCTTCTTTCGGAGGATGAAGGATTTGCGACCTACCCCATGTCCTGCTAGGCCACGCCCCAACTCCCAGCATTCCTGACCATTGGCTATGCTAACTGGGGATGATGAGAGCCAGTGTGGTGTAGTGACTAGAATGTTGGACTAGGAGTTGGGAGATCTGGGTTCTAGTCCTCACTTAACCATGGAAGCTCACTGGGTGACTTTGGGCCAGTCACAGACTCTCAGCCCAATCTACCTCATAAGGTTGTTGTTGTGAGGATAAAATGGAAAGGAGGATTATATATACTGCCTTGGGTTCCTTGGAGAAAAAAGGGTGAGATATAAATGTAATAAATAAATAAAGTCCCAAACATCTGGAGGGCAGATAGTCTCAAGGCTCAATTCGGCGACATGATAGTCAATGGTGGGGTAATAATCAACTTTACAGTTGCTCATCTAGGGGGTACTCCCCACACAACATGGTAATAAATAATCAACTGTAGTGTGGATTAGGATCAGCACTGAGTTGACTATGGCAGCATTTGGATAACACGATTGTCAAAACAACTGACGATTGTTCCCCCCACACCAGTTGTTTATTGTGTCGTCTGAATTGAGCCAATGTTTTGACAATCTCTTTCCCCCATCCACCTTTCCAACATTTGCACTATTCATCGCAAACCTTCAGTGATACAAGCATAATGCAAGACTATGAACACACATATGCTACCCTGCTATTAAAAACGTACGTGTCATTTTTCCTCCAGTTTACAGTGCAGATAGCTCCGGTTGGATCTGGGGCATAGCTTGCCCAGCCCACAACAGGCATGGAGGACCAAAAAACTGCATTGATCCAGGCAGCAAGAATCAGTACTGTATAGTTGAGAGTAGTCAGTCTACTTCCTATGGAAAAGGACAAGATGTGACCTCCATTTATTCTCTCTGATCGCTTTTAACATTCTGTTTTGAGGCATGCACAAAATACATTTTAATGATAATAAAATGTATATGCCTATAAACCAGAGGTGTTGACCTTCAGGCCCACGGGCCAAATTTGGCCCACCAGGGGTCCCAATTGGTCCCTCTGGGATTCCACAGATGGCCAGGCCCACTCCCTTGGCCCCATTTCAAAAGTTTGAAATACTCTAAGGCTCAGTTACTGGCAGTAACAGCTTTAAACTATAATATGCTGATATTTTGGAATTTTAGCCACACCCCTTTTGTCCCTGGCTCCACCCCTTTTGTCTTTGGCTCCACCCACCACTGGAATGTGACCTCTGAGAACTTCTCCACAATAGAATTCAGTCATTGGGGCGACAAAAGGATTTGCATCCATGTTTTAACAGAATAAATTAATGTCCTAAGGCTTAGTTACAGGCAGACAGAGCTTTAAGCTAGAACATGCTGGTATTTTGGCCCTGCCCATTTTTCCTTCATCCCCGCCCACCCATGGAATGTTGTCCCCAAGAGCTTCTCTGAAATGGAATCCAGTCCTTAGGCTGAACAAGGTTCAACACCTCTGATATAAATTCAAAATTATCGATCTAACATTACACAACATGGAAAAGCCATTGTACACATTAAACTCCAAATTATAGCTCACCTTAATAAAAATTAATCAAATAAGACCATTTATCCCCCTGCCGCACAAAATTTTAAATTAAAATCTAAAACTAGTTCACACACACAAAAGGAGAAATGTGGTGAAGAACATGGTTCCTAGAAACTTTATCCTAAGGCAGCCTTCTCCAACCTGGTGTCCTCCAGATGTGTTTTAGTACAACTCCCAGCATCCCCGGCCAGCCTGCTGGTTAGTCATAATGACAGTTTGCATCCAATACATCTGGAGGACACCAAATTGGAGAAGGCTTCTCAAAGTCACAATGTTACCAATACACTCTTATTTATTTTCATTTATACCCTGACTTTCTTGCATGATGGAACTCAAGGCAACATACGTAGGACTTTTAGATAGTCTTCCAGACACAGACCAGACCTGGATGTGCTAAGCTTCAGCACCAGGTGCCTTGGTGAAGTATTAAAATGGTGCTTGCCCACAAAACCATTATTTGGTTTTGCCCTTCCCAAATTATTCTATCTTGCTATGTTACATTTGGATCTCTTACACACACACACACACACTATCACCACCACCACCACCACCATGCAACCCAGCCACTGAGATCTTTGGCCTGCATTCTTTATATTATGGGTTCCCCAATTTTTTTAGACCTATGGGCACATTCGGGAATTGAAGAAACTGCTGTGGGCAGCACTGCAAAATGGCTTCCCTGGAGGATGTGGCTAGTCACACAATGGTTGCGGTGGTGGCCTGGCTAGGCAAGAGATGGGTGGTGGGTAGAGAAGGAGCGAGGCTACAGGCTGAGAGGGAGGAGGAAATGGAAACAGTTGTTTCCTGGTCCAACCAATCTTCTTCTGTCCACACAGACCTTTCCTCTTTGCTCGCTCACTCTCCACTACCAGCTTCTAGCCTCACTATTTTTCTCCAGCAACACCTGTCCTTGCTATTTCTCTCCATTCCCCATCCCTAGCCTTCTTCTTTCTTTCCTTTCCTAGCCCATAGCCTTCTTTCCTAGCATGCTTCTTTATCTCCCACACACCCGTTAGCTTGCTGTTTTTCTCCATTCCCAGCTTCTAGACTGTTATTTCTCTCCTGCCCATCTCTTTATGCTCTTTTCTCCCTTCTCCCCTGTTGCTTGGCTTTCTCTTCCGGTCCGCTGAAGAGCTGAGCAGCGTCAGGTTCAGGAACGGGAAGGAGAACCTGGTGCCCCAGCGCTTTTCAATTTTTTGTTAATTGAAAGAGAGTGAAGAGTTATGTGGATGCTATTGGAGGTGCCTGTATCTATAGGCTGACCATATGAAAAGGAGGACAGGGCTCCTGTAACTTTAACAGTTTCATAGAAAATGGAACTTCAGCAGGTGTCATTTGTATATATGCAGAACCTGGTGAAATTTCCTCATCATCACAAAGTTAAAGCTGCAGAACCCCTGCCCTCGTTTGTACATGGTCAAGAGGATATAGCTCCTGCAGCTTTAACTGTTGTGATGAAGAGGGAATTTCACCAGGTTCTGTACGCATATGAACGACACCTGCTGAAATTCCCTGTCCTTTGCAACTGTTAAAGATACAGGAGCCCTGTCCTCCTTTTCATATGGTCACCCTATGTATGTATCATGGCGCTCATGGGAACCGCATTAGTAACCTCTGTTTTACGTCCTTCTACCTCACTCCTCCGATCTGGTACACCATCTGCAGAGTCTTTATCCTCTCCTCTGACATCTGCCCAGCTTAAAAAATGACTTCATTAGCTTCCCTAAGAAATAAATTCCGCTAAGTAGCCCTCCTAAGTACGAAAACAAAATGAACTCATGATAGTTTAATTCTGCGCCTTTTGTTTGCCTTACTAGTCCCACTGAGCACAAGGAATAAGCAACACAAGCTATAACCTGTTTGCTAAAATAAAATAAACTCATGATAGTCTATGGGCAAAAAATCAGTTATATGGAATACTCAGTCATGAGTTTACTCAAGAAAAAATAACGAGAACTTAGGTGGGAGAGGAAGAGGCGGGTAAAAATAAATATTATTGTTATTATTATTATTATCATCATCATCATTATTATTATAACTTGGATTGTATAGATGTAAAACAATAGATTTCTATGCCAGAAAATTGAATACCATACCTATATGGGGCTTGCAGATTGTCAGGTAACGATCAATTGCAACAACAGTAAGCAAACCAATACTTGCCATTCCAAAGAAGATATTTAAAGCAGCATAGATCTGAAAGGCGATAAATTATATCATTTTAAAGTAATAATATTTGTTTTCAAAGGTTTGGAATCCTGCTCTTTTTTACTGTTAGCAAACATTATTGTGTATTGTACCCAGCTGTATATCGCAAAAGCTATTTGTTTAATGCATTATGAACAATTCCTAGCTAGTCAAGAACACAACCATCAATGAGCTGATGAGATCTCAAGGAGGGGACAGTTGCCAAGGAGCCATTTATAAACATATTGATGAAAGGGGGCTTCTTAGGGTGGAATGGATTCAGGGTCCAGAGAAGGGGATTTGGAGTTGGGGGCCAGGGATCCAAGCCTAGCAATGCCCCCCCTGCTCACCCCTACAGCTATGATCCCTCAGCCATCTTCTCCTCACTGGGATGTTGCTCCTCCTCCTGGATGGACAGCAGCAGCAACAGCAGCTCACTCAGAAATCCATGTCTAGCCACATGCCCACTAAACTGACTCAGCATCTCCTACTGAAACTGTAGCCCCAGCCTCCTGCCCAGCCACGCTTTCTGCCTTATACAGAGTCAGGCCATTGGTCCATCTAGCCCAGTATGTTCTGCTCTGTCTGGCAGCAGCTTTCCAGCAGTGGCCTGTCCTATTATCACCTGGTCCTTTTAACTAGAGATACTGGAGTTTGAACTTGAAAAATATGTACTCTCCCCCTGGACTGTGTCCCTTTCCCCATCAGATCCTCTGGCTACTTATTGCGCTTAATATTCCTCACACAGCTGAAGGCCATATACCATACCTGGTATAGCAAGGCAGTGCTAGGAGCAGAAGTCCTTTCTCCAGTGCTATCTACTCAAGGCCACCACCTAGTGGCAAGCCTGATTCGGTTTGTATCTTAACATGAAAGGCACTCTGTTCAAGTTTCCATAGGGGTAGCCGTGTTAGTCCAAGAGCCTCCTGCCGTCTGAAAGACTTAAGAGATCTACTGTGGTGTAAGCTTTTGTGGACCAGAGTCCACTTCATCAGTGATTAACTTTTCAACTACACACTGCTTTCTGCAGTCCTGGTTCAAGTTCTTTAGTACTGAAGTGGAGATACAGCAAATAATACATAGTTTGGGTCAGCACGTGACTTGTAGGGATAAAGTGTACTGATACAGCACAGTCAAACTCTAATACCATGTCAGGCTATTGGTCCATCTAACACAGTCCTCCCCAACCTGGCGTCCTCCAGAACTTTTGGACCAACTCCTGTCAGCACCAGTCATCATGTCTGGTAGTTAAGAATCATGGAAGTTGTAGTCCAAAACATCTGGAGGGCATGAGGTTGGGGAAGGCAGATGTAGCCCAATACCATTTACTCTGAGTGGAACAGCTTTCCCATCACTTGGTCCCTGGTCCTCTGGACTGGAGATAACAGGACTTGAACTTGGCCAGATCTACACCAAGTAGGATATGACACTTTGAAAATGGTTTGAAAACTGTATATGGAGCGTTTTAAAGCAGTGGTGTAGATCCTGCCATACTATATGCAAAGCACAATGATCCCTTCTTTCCAAACACTGAAAGACCATTTTCTCCCATATGTACCTTCCCAAACCTTAAAAATCTTCTTCAGAAGCCCTGCTCTGAGTGCCCCTATCAAATGAAGTGAGGTAACTATCAGGTAGAGGGACTTTTTGGTAGTAACACTCTAGTTAAGGAATAACCTTTCTAGAGAGGTTAACACGCACCATCTTTTTGGTTCCAGGTGAAGAGCTTTTTATTCACCCAGTCATTTTAGACTACGCTTCTCAGCTTAGTAATTTAATTGTGTTTAAGTTTTAATCGTTTTCACTGTTTTATATTGTATTTGAATGTTGTATTTGTTTTGTTAGCCACCCAGAGAACTGGTGTTATGGGGAACTACATAAATATAGTAATTAATATATAAATAAATAATAAAAAACGCATCAGAAAATGCCCATGTGTCAAAGAAGCAACCCATTCATTACTGATTATTATGAGTTGCCCATGTTTGATTTCAGTTATGAAGCAGAGGAAGGAGTTAATTACAGGTCAATGTCATTTTTAATCAAGTCAGAATTACTCATCATAGTCCTACTGCTCATTAGTGCATTAGACAGTTATATAGTCTCCAGCATTCTGTACTTTCTCCTATACACACACACACACACACACACACACTTACTGAATTCCATTTAGTTATATATGAATATTAAATTTCTTCTAAATTTTATTTTAATGGAAACAGTTTTATCCAATAAGATTTTAAGTTACAGGAAGTCATAGATAGCTTTTTATGCCCATGCAACAGTGGGGGTTCTTCATGTGGTCTGCTCTGCGAAGTGAAATGTGTCAATTTCTCTTTGGAATTCGTTAACATGGACCTAATGCTGAAGCCCTGATCATTAGAGCTCCCACTTTACCTGTGAAGCCAGTGGAACTCTAATGAGAGGAGACACAAAACTTATTGGGTTGGATACAAATTACATGAGATTTATATCTGAATAAAAATGAACAATCCAAATCCCACCCAATGTTAAGTTTTGCTCCGTGGTCTCATCATTATATACATCTAGAAGTATTGAACATCAAATTCTGTATTGAACATCAAATTCTGCTGCAGGCTATATTAAGTGTCAGATAAGAAACGGAAGGAAAGAAGGCATGGGGCTTCCTGTTTACTTCTTCAAGTATTCAGGCCCTTCTTCAGATTGGCTACTGTCTTGGTTGTGGTGGATAGACTTTCCTCTATCACTAAGTTATGCACTGGAGTCCTCATGTACATTTTATAGTGGCATGTGGAAGTCTTCTAGGGTGTCACCCAGGCCATTGATGTAACATATGAAGTGGCTCTCAGGACTGCATCAACGGGAGAGAATTCCTGCTATTGTCTATGTGCCAAAGGGAATGGGAGTAACTATTGGAAAAGTCTGAGTACAACTCACTTGCTATGTTCATTCACCTTCTGTACCCTCTAGTTTCAACAGGGCTAAACACAATATGCTTTGGCCTTTCAGTTCTACAGTCCAAGTACCTGGCATCCTGTGTAGCCAAATTTCCAGCTTCCGTGCAGATCAGAAGCCGCGGACATGGGGTAACCAATCCCGCTCACTCCGATGTCGGTAAAAGCCAGGTTAATAATAATTGCATTGGTCGCTGTTCGAAGCTCCTTATATTTAACAAAGATGCCTAGTACAACTATGTTACTGAGAAGACTTACAACTCCTGTCAAAAGACCAAAAAGAAAAACTACACAATAAAAAGTATTGATAGTGGCATATATTGGCTCAGAAAAATCACATTATTGATCTCAACTCTCCAATGGCCAATTTGAAGTCCCATACCATTTGCAAAGTGGTTTCTAATACACTGAACTCATCATAATAAGTTTTTTCTTAACATTTCTACTAAACTTTAAGTGTTAAATTCAATAAAGAATGCATTTATATAAGCATTTTGATGTGAATCATGTTATCATATATGATATATTTGTCACAAATGTTTATACAAAGCTCTTTTTTTTGTTTTGAAAATGGATGTAATTGATAACCAGGTTTTCCTTCTCCCTGACAATGCCTTTAAAAATCCAGGGGAAAATTGCACAAATTATGCGCATTTTACAAAAATTGCACAAGTTATCCATATTTTAAAATACTGGGCCCCTTGGATTACTGCCATGCATTCTATGTGAGGCTGCCTTTAAAAGTGTTTAGAACCCGCAGTTTGTCTTAAACACAATCAAAAGCAATCATGGCCCCTGTATCGTAGGATGAGCAGGAGCCATCTACCTTTGAACCCATAACAGAATCAAATAGTTGAACAACTGCATCACAGCAGCCCCATTTACAATGGTAAAAAAATATAAAAAATCAACAAAGCATCACTAACGTAACACCTGTAATTTTGTCAGAGGAAAAGTTAAGATCTCAAAGAGAGAATTCTCTGCACTTCATCAGACTACAATGCCCTTGAGGAGGGGGGAGGGCATAAAACCAATTTAAGTTTGTAGTGTAGAATGTAGATAGAGCCTGTGTCTTTCTCCTTCCCCCTTCTCATAAGCCTCCTGCAAACTGTAAAGGTGTGTGTGTGAGTTTATACACTCCCAACTCCATACATTTATAAAATGTCTGTACACATGGCTCTCTCCATGCTATGAATATCTCTCTTAAAAAAGAAAAAAAGAAAATCCCATTATAGGTGAGAAAGGATTTAACAGCTGAAGCCCAACTTTGGGCAATATCCCTGAAGTTTGTGCATAAGTGAACTGGATCAGCAGTCCACAAAAGTTTATGTTGTGATTTTTTTGGAAAAGTGGTATACAAATAAATAGGAGGGGGAAAATACTTCATAGGTAAATTGATGACCTTGAAAATTGACTTCACAGGCAAGTATCAACATGTCAGAGAAAATATTAGGATTGTGGGTTGTAAGGTGGGTTTGGAGTCACCCTTGCTGCACTGTGCACTGCATTCAGATGACATGCCAACCCTCACTGCAGCAGAGATACTTATGTAAATAATAGGGGTGTGCACGGACCCCCCGGATCGGATCGGGACCCGGATCGGGACCTCCAATTTTGTCCCGGACCGGTTCGGACAAAATCGGAGGCCCCCCGGACCGGATCGAGTCCGATCCCGACCCAAAAATCGTACATTTTTGGATCGGCCGCCATTTTTTTCCCCATAGACTTGCATTGCAATGCAAGTCTATGAGGAAAAAATGGCGGCGGGTGGGTAAGGGGGGGCCTAACTCCCTCCCCCCCCGGGGCCGTCCGCTGTGGACGGCCCCGGCAGGTAAACCCCCTCCCCCGCGCTCCCTACCCCCCCTGGGGCCGCCTGCTTCCATCCGCTGGCGCCCGCGGGCGCCAGCGGATAGAAGCGGACGGCTCCGGGGGGGGGGGTAAGCCCCCTTCCCCGCCACTTACCTTCTCGGCACGTCCGGCGCCGGCGGCTACTACCAGCGGGCTCCGCGGCCTACTCTCAAGTAGCGCGCCGGGTGATGACATCACCCGGCGCGCCACCCTGGAGCAGGCCGCGGAGCCTGCTGGTAGTAGTAGGCGCCGGCGCCGGACGGGAGCCGCCGGGCCGGGCAGGTAAGGGCCCCCCTCCCCCCTCCGCGCGCCCCCTCCTCCCCTCCACGCACCCCCTCCTTACCTTTCCGGCCCGGCGGCTCCCGTCCGGCGCCGGCGCCTACTACTTCCAGCAGGCTCCGCGGCCTGCTCTAGAGTAGCGCGCCGGGTGATGACATCACCCGGCGCGCCATCCTAGAGCAGGCCGCGGAGCCTGCTGGGAGTAGTAGGCGCCGGCGCCGGACGGGAGCCGCCGGGCCGGAAAGGTAAGGGCCCCCCTCCCCCCTCCGCACGCCCCCTCCTCCCCTCCACGCACCCCCTCCTTACCTTTCCGGCCCGGCGGCTCCCGTCCGGCGCCGGCGCCTACTACTTCCAGCAGGCTCCGCGGCCTGCTCTAGAGTAGCGCGCCGGGTGATGACATCACCCGGCGCGCCATCCTAGAGCAGGCCGCGGAGCCTGCTGGGAATAGTAGGCGCCGGCGCCGGACGGGAGCCGCCGGGCCGGAAAGGTAAGGGCCCCCCTCCCCCCTCCGCGCGCCCCCTCCTCCCCTCCACGCACCCCCTCCTTACCTTTCCGGCCCGGCGGCTCCCGTCCGGCGCCGGCGCCTACTACTTCCAGCAGGCTCCGCGGCCTGCTCTAGAGTAGCGCGCCGGGTGATGACATCACCCGGCGCGCCATCCTAGAGCAGGCCGCGGAGCCTGCTGGGAATAGTAGGCGCCGGCGCCGGACGGGAGCCGCCGGGCCGGAAAGGTAAGGGCCCCCCTCCCCCCTCCGCGCGCCCCCTCCTCCCCTCCACGCACCCCCTCCTTACCTTCCCGGCCCGGTGGCTCCCGTCCGGCGCCGGCGCCTACTACTACCAGCAGGCTCCGCGGCCTGCTCTAGAGTAGCGCGCCGGGTGATGACATCACCCGGCGCGCCACCCTAGAGCAGGCCGCGGAGCCTGCTAGTAGTAGTAGGCTCCGGCGCCGGACGGGAGCCACCGGGCCGAGAAGGTAAGTGCCCCCCTCCTCCCCCCCCCCCGCTGTCCACTTTCATCGGCGGGCGCCCGCTGGCGCCCGCCAATGGAAGCGGCGGTGGGCGCCAGTGGGCGCCCGCCGATCCGCCGATCCGCCGAACCGGTTCGGAGCTTTTTCGGACCGGTTCGGATTGGATCGGCCGATCCAGCTGCGGGATCGGAAATCGGATAATTTATCCGATTTCCCACTGGACCGGACTCGGATCGTGGATCGGGTCCGATCCAGTGCACATCCCTAGTAAATAACAGGCATGCATGAGAAAAGCCACAATAGCTCCCCCCGCCCCCCAAGATCATTCGAACCTGGACACAGTATTAAAGTGAATCAACAAGGGGTTACAGTCCCATCATTTTCTGAAAATAGCTACTTAACTTTATCAGGGTTTTGTATCTAAGACAATAAATTCTGGAGTAAATATAGCATTGATTTCCCCCCTATATATATCCTACTCCTCTTTATTGTAAACTGTTCAGACTATCGGCAGATACAGATCTATGTATTCTCATCCTACATTAAGTATTTTAAACAAAACACCAGAAGGTATTTTGTCTTGCAAATTGAGACTAAAACGGTGGTGCAATTAAACAGGAAATTCTCAAACGTTGCTGGCCCTGTTCAGTTTGAAAGATGAAAGCAATAATGGTTTGAAATGGAGCAGAACACTCTCCACCAGCAGGCGGCAAAGGAACATTAACTCCTAGATGGTTTGAAATCTATTATAAGTTGTCACATTGCCAATACTTGTCAGTGAGCCTTCACTTAAAAGGAAATTATCTACAAGGAAGTCACCTGCCTTTAAGAAAACCCTTACTTAATGTATTCTGTAAGACTGATGGAGCAAGACATCTCTCTGATGTTCCCATGATGAAAAGCATCAATACAATCTAGCACCATTCGGACAGAGTCAAATGATGTTTTCTTGGGGGAAATAAAACTTTAAAAAACTTGAAATGAATCCAATATACCTAACATATAGTTTCAACAAAGACCAACGTACATCTTCTCCCAGAATGCTGAATGTTAGTTTGATAATAGAAGGGAAGTTGTGGAAATGAGGGGGGCAGCTCTTGTTACTCCGACCTCTTCTGTTAATTTGTAGAGATATTTCATGAAACAAAGCTGCCCAAAAGACAGATATGGTCTAGCACAGCCTCCCCGCAACCTGGTGCTCTCCAGATAAGCTGTCCCATTTGGATGTGTTGGCCATGCTGATTGGGAATGATGGGAGTTTCAGTCTAATGCATCTGGAGAGCACTAGGTTGGGGAAAGCTGCTCTAGAGGTTTATTTAGAGACCAACTGTACAATCCTATGGATGTCTCCTCAGAAGTAACTCCTAATGACCTTCAAAATCTGGCTTATTCCCGGGTAAGAAGGCATAGAATTTCAGCTTAATGGAGCTTTCATGGGCAACAGCCTACATCGGAAGCAAAACCTCATGCCAACTTCACAATAAATTGGTCAGTCTTTAAGGTAGCAAAGTATTCTGTCTTCTTGCTTTCACAGGCCACCACCATTATCTGGATTGTCTGGATCAGCACAGCTGATCATTTTCAAAATGTCCTACATATATGCCCTTGAACTCTTGAACTTGATCCCCAAATCCTTTACGAGTGAAGCATATAACTGAAACAAGAACCTATAGTCTGGGCATTTTCTCCTCTAGCAATTCCAATATCTCCCATAAGATGTACATAGTACTATATTAGATGGAAGCCAACTATGACAAATCCATGTACACACGCATACAAAGTTATTTTTTTTAAAGAAAAAAAGTTCTGGACATTAACAAGGAAAGAATGGAGAGTGGGAAATCATAACTATTGAAATAGACAGTAACAACTTGTATTCTTATTCCTTAAGAAAATAGTTCTGATGTTCTCCTGTTTAATGTTTTTTTGGAAGCCAAATCTACAGAATACAACTCTGCGGCTGGAGCAGAGGCCCCCTATGCCAAGGCAGAGAGCAATGCAAAATGGGAGAGCTATTTCCAAGCTATCACACTGTCACAGTCTTTGTTCAGTGAGTTAGGAGAAGACACTTGCTAGGAAGAACAGAACAGATGTCAGGTTGTGAGCCAAAGATATTGCTGTTTATTCCAGGAAGTTATATCTAAAGGATAAAAGGCTCCCAGAACAATAAAGATCAACACATTCCTTTCTTAATCGCCATCTTTCATGTACGATATCTTTCTTTTGCATGTTGACTGAAGTTAACATCTCCAAAAGTACAACCCTATGCATTTTAACTTGTTAGTAAGTCCTACTGTGTTCAATAGGGCTTACTTCTAGGTAAGCATACATAGGATTGAAACCTAAGAATGTAAGCCTAGTAAACCCCACTGAACTCAATGGGACTTACTTCAGATAAGTGTGCATAGAATTGCAGCAGCCTTACGGTGCATATTCAGCATTTGAGACTACATCTTTAGATTATAATTTTACAATTTCACATTTGATTTTTCTAAATTTATCTACATTTAAATCAAGCTGAATAAATTTTGCTCAATTTTTTGTGCATTGTGTTACGCACAATGCCTCTATTCAACTCCTAAATCCTGTTTTTATTTTTCATACCTGCTGTTATCAAATAAGCTGCAACTATGTTGTGTTCAGTCTGTGAAAAGGCTGAAGGATGTGCATTGTCACTTTCCGAAGAGTTAGCAGAATCATTCAAAAACATTTCAGGGAAAAGAAAATGGAAAAAATACCCTTCAGAGCTGTCCTGCAAAAGGCCATTCACCAATAAAATAAAAATAAAATCAGCAAGCCTTTTCAGACAATTTTTTTGCCTTGCAAAATTCCGTGCTGAAAGGATCCCAACAGAATTTCGACTAAAGAGCAAAGGAGGTTACATTCCTAGCCTTTGAAAGAGGACGGCTTGTTAGCTCAACAAAGAACAGCACAGAGCTGTGTGTGTATTTTCAACAAGATGCCTAAGCTTCATGGCCTTCTTACTAGAGATTAGCAGTCACATAGGCTCTACACTTTGCACTTCAAACTTCGGTTCTTTTCTTTTAATATGGCCCCAAAAAAAAAAAAAGGCAAGAATTGATTGTTTTTCAGCTTTGTTCAGGATTCTCAAGTGCCAAGATGCACACAATAAGTAATCAAGGAAATGTATATTATGATGATTATTTTTCTTAAGACACCAGGCAAAATAAGTCTCAGTTTCTATCAAAATGCAGGGGTACACAGAAGGCAGTTTGGGATTACTGGAAGATCCCTGGGTGATTTGCAGTAGGTTAGAAATCCTTGCCAAATTCCAATTCTTTAACTACAGCAACAAAATGGCACAAACAGAAAACAGGTTGTTGAAATGAAGTCTGAAGGAACCACGAATGGATTTCTGTGCAGGAGTGAGCTCAGTTCCAGTACTCAAAAACAAATTCCTATGTTAAGCAGCTCCTTCAAGGCACCACGTTTTTTCATTCTATGTGCCTGTCTTTTGCACCTAGCTCGCTGGTGGACATCGGGGCTTTAGTAAAACACATACATCGGAAGTTTGAGTTCCCATGTTCTAGTGCAAGTGTTCTTCACTGCAAGGCCTGTGGGACACTGGTGAAGGAAGAACCCAATTAGCTTTGGTGGAGGAAGAGCCCAAGAGCAAACAGCAACGTAATTGGCCAGCTGTAGCAGTGCACTGCACAGGGCCCCCAAGTGGTCTCAGCAGCAGGCCCTGGAGCCCAAGTGGCTCCTGCTTGAAAAATAGTGAAGATCACTGCTCCAGTATAACTATGCCTACGTATGCATGCATAGCTAAAATAAATGCCAAAAATAAAAAAAAAATATAAAAAATCTTGTGGTACCTCAAAGGCTAACAGATTTATTCTGGCATGAGTTTTCACCACTTCATCAGATGCATGGAGTATTTTAGACTTTCAGGTTTATATACAGCAGTTCTTTCTGCTTTCCCTTGCCTCAAATTCCCTTCCCATCCTCCATCAGTTCTCCTGTACTAAATTTTAGTCTGAGCTTCTTGGAGCAGGAACCTGTCCTCTTACCCTTCATAAATAAATGGGGCCTATGAGCCCAAATTACCCATTATTTTTGTCTGTCAAATCTGCTCCCTCACCCGCTGTTCCATTTCTGGCAGCTTCATTTCTGCTGTTTTCTTCCCTTTTTGCTCCTGCAACGTGTCTTGCTATTTGGCGCCTCCCCCCCCCCCCCATCTCCTTTTCTCTTCCCCGCTGTGTAGTTTCTTGCTCTGCTTGGCTTTTCCATCCTCCCTACCTCTTCCTCCACCCAATCAGAGCCATATGGCAATGGAACAGCTTCTGAAAGCCTATTTTGCAGTCCCTGATTGGGATAGGAGATAATACATTGTTACAGAACTCGAGTCTCACACATGTTCCATTCATCTGCAGTAGCCTTTTTAGAGGTAAGAGGGAGAAGAGAGCCTTGTCTCTTTCTGGGATTTTGTTTTTAAAAGAACTCTACACATCTCAAGAATTCCTTGAAGGCATACTGGCACATCCATTTTGTGGGTGGGTGGCCCTATTTGGTCCCCAATCATGTGGGCAAGGCAAGTCCAACATTACCATGAGACAGGGTGATAAAAAGTGTGTTCATGCAACGACATGGAGAGACTTGAACTAGAAACCAGCAACACAAGGACACATTCACTAAGTAATTTCTGAAACTACCATGCTCCCGGAATTCCCCAAGGAACCTCTAGTTGATATATCAATTCTGCCCATACATTTACATATGCCTGGATAAGAGGGGAATATATACGTGAACCAGTATTTGTTAGGACAAGGGTTTCATATTACATTGCTCATATGCAAGCCATTCACACAAGCATGTGCTATGTTATCTGCCCTCTCCAGAAACATTTATGGCAAATTTAGTGGGACAAGTGAACAGCAGTATGAAACATCATACATCAATTTGCTACTTCAAGAAAGATTACATTATCTATATCAGCATTTGGGGAGGTAGAGCACCTATTTTACATGCAGAAGGTCATAGAGGGGAGTCAACTCAGCATGGACTAATAGTCAACTCACCACTGTTATGGTGTGTGTGGAGTACCCCTAGACAACTGTCGAGTTGATTATTACCCCACATTTGACTATTGTGTTGTCCAAACGCAGCCTCTTTCTTGTTCACCACTCGGAAATCTTTGAATGGGGAACATTATATAAATATTGTAAATAAATTAATACTACCAAAGTTCCTCTCAATCCTCAACTGAAATGTAAAGGTACCAGCCTGAGCACAACGAATAGCTCTTTCAAAATCTTCCTCCCATTTATAGACTAATGACTGAATCCAGATTAAGTTAGTTGCACTTGGATCCCATTTAAATCCATATGAGAAGTTAGCCATGGTTAAACAGGACCTAGCTGTGACTAATCTGATGATATTTATATACTTCAGAACCAATTAATCTTTGAAGCTTGCTGGACAGGGGTAGCTTGGCCACAGTGGTACAGACATTAGTAACTTCAAGAGTAGATAACTGCAATGTGTTCTATGAGGGGCTGCCCTTAAGGCTGGTCTGGAAGCTGCAGCTACAGCAGAACACAGCAGCTGTTGTCAACAGCAGTATATAAATATGGTAAATAAATAAATAATAAAAGGCTGCAATCCTAAACACACTTACTAGGGAGTAAGCCCCATTTAACACAGTGGGACCTAGTTCTGAGTAAAAATATATTGGATGGCACAGCACATGATTTTTCATTTATAAGGCAGAGCTTCCATCATGCAGATTCACTTAATTCATACAGCGAATGGGATAGTACTCATACTCAGAGGGTTTTATTTTTAAGAAAAATGTCATTAAAAACTGGGATTTAGCAGGTACAGCATGCACATGGGATTCTTTATGTGCACATGGGGATCCATTCCATTTTCATATATACAGGCAACAAGCTGCACATGTAGAGCATACCCTAACATTGGTTAGCCTCACAAATTAGAGGCAATCAATATGAGAGTTCCTTGCTGTACTTCATTTCCTTAATACAGGCTGCTAAATAAATGTACATTCTGTATTGACATTATTTATACGCTTATCCCCCACCATACAGGTAAGAGCTTTCAATCTGAGACAAACACTCATATAGCTCACTAACCAGGATTGAGCATACTTTAGCACTAAGGCACTACAAATGTAGTTTTTGATAAATTCTCTGCTATTGCTATAACAAGCAAGGCATTTGTCGTTTGGTAATATTATTCACTGAGGGGTTAAATTAAATGTTGTTTTGAAATCATATTCAAGTTATTTTGACACGCTTTTCCATGGATCCACAAAACACTATTGTTAAGTCTGACAAAACAAAAATGCAAAGACTTTTTTAAAAAGTCCCAAAGATTTGTGCAAGGCATTTTGAGCCAACAAACTTTTACGTTGTTTAGAGGTTCATAGTTTCCAAACTTCAAAATGAGGTTTTGATTTTAAAAATAGCTCATTTAAAAAGTGTTTAAAAAGTAACATTTCCTTTAATGTCTACTAAAGACCAAGAAAGATCCAAGTATCTGTAGCTCTTCTTAAATTCTCCATCTTAGTAGAAATCCATGAACTACAGAGGCAATAGCCAAGTCTTGACAACCGTACGATTAAAATCGTCCATTTTGTAGCATTCAAGTTAGTAAGAAATCTTCCCATTACATTTCGTAACAAAGCCATAAACGTGATTCTTCCCAGAGTTTTACTTAACGTCCTCTGCCTAATTGGAAAAAAAAACACAGATTAAATGATGCGTATCAAGATGAGGATTCAATGGTGACATTCTTCAAACACAAATAGCACTAGAGAACCTCCACTGAACCTTTCTGTGAACATTACACTTGCACAAGCGGTTGCGCAGGGCTTGCACAACAACTTGCACAAGCGTTAACTTTAGTTGGATTCTCCTCTTGTGCATAGTTCGGAATCTAGTTTCTTCTAGCATAATGTCATTTGCTCTAACAGAATGTCACGGTTGGATTCTGCCCCTAGTATGGAAAATGCATGGTTACAATTAACAGTTGGTTTCAGCGGTGCCTGTAGTCTCATAGTAGTTTGCAATTATGATTTTAACATTCCTTTCGAAACAACATACAAAACAATGGTAAAACTGGGCTGGGTCCTCCACTCAAGGCTGGCTCCAGGTGTGAAGCCCCTGTGCAAGATTACTGGTGGTTCTTGCTTACATAGGACTGCTACAATGACCAGCAGCACCAGTGAGCCTCTTGCCCATTTGACGCTACAGTGCTCCAATGTAGCATCTCTCCAGGGCATTGAGAGAATGTCTAAATAGGTGGCTTCCTAAAAACCTACCACTACTGCCCAATAAAGTAACACAGGCAGACTGGAGGGCCCCACCCAAGCACCACTGAGCCATCCTGCGGCACTGGTCCCCTGGTGGCTGCCCAAGGATGCTATGGCCAGCCCCAAGTCTAGTTTTCACACTTTCTATCATCAAGAAACCCTTTCCACATTGACTTGTCTGCAGAAGACTCCTTCTGCTTTTACCACAGAATCACGGTACAGGATTTTTCAGTATTTCACATTCATCCCTAGAATCTTATTTAGCCAGGCCTATTGAGCATTACCATTGCTCTGCATCCATTGAAGGTGCATTAGAGAACACACACAATATTCTCCTGCGGTTGCATGATGCATGGAAAAAACAGTACTCCTGGACAACCTGCCTATTAAGGAAGTTATCTTCCAGAACTGATACAGAACACCTGATAAGTTTCCAAGGAAACCTACACTTTCCCGGAATGTTTTGAAAACTAATACTAAACCACATCAAAAGAGCAAAGAACAAAATATTGTAGATATATCACTAAATATGCACCATAGGTAATTCATTCTAAATATCAATAACTTAGACAGATAAATGAATATACTTACCCCTAAATCCTCGACCACCACCTCCGCCACGTCCTCCTCTGAACCCTCCACCGCCTCTGCCACCCCTGAAACCACCTACAAATAGGTAAAGTAGGGAGGTAGATTAGATTTTTATAGCAGAAGATAAGTAAGAATAATAGGTATAAAATGTGATCTTAGAAACCTATACATAACATATGCATTAAGTTCTCAGGAACATGGTCATAGAATTGGCTTTTTGCTCGTCCCCAGAAGTTACAAAAACTTCTCAGAAACAAAAACTCAACGGCCTTATTACATGCACTGAGACTGGAAGAAACTACCTACCTCCACCTCGGCCACCTCCACCTCGGCCACCTCCTCTTCCTCCACGCCCTCCTCTACCACCTCTCGGAGGGCCTTTCTCACCTGGAGGCCTTGGCAAAAATCTTTGTAGAGGAAGCAATTTTGCTGGATCAATGTAAAACTGTAGAAGAAAGCTGATGTTAGAAGATACCTTAAATTGGAGATTAATAGACTAAGGGCACAATCTTATCCAGGTAGTCAATGCAGGGTGGGAGGTGAGCAGTGACTGTCCTGCATTTCTGCAAAACGGGCAATTTCACCTCGATAATTTGACAATGCAACACTTCCCTGTTAACATTTTTCTTGATTCAGTTAAAGTCATTCATGACTAAATCACATGAAACGAGTGTCCAACGTGTGGCGGGAGGTGAGCAGATCTTCATCTCTGCCCTGCATTTCTGCTATATGGGCAATTTCACCTGCTTAGCAGTGGTGTGTGCAGGAAGCAGAGGAAAAGTGGCCATTGGATGTTGTATGGCCACTGCCCCAGTCTCCTCCCCACCCTGCCCCCAGGAATGCCCCCTTTTCCCCATCTCTGTGTTCCATTTTCTGAGCACAGAGAGGCAGCCAGCAGTTTTCACGGTACCAGCATTGGGGCGCAGAATGCAGTTTCCTGGCACCGTTGGAGCCCTTGCTACAACCTTGGCGCCAGGAAACCTGGCTATCCTTTGGCCCCTCCAGACGCTGTCTGGGGGGCATAGGATCCGTCTCTTACTTCACATTTAATAGCTCATAATTTGACAATGCAACACTTCCCTAAATGTTAAGAGCCTTCTTGATTCAGTTAAAGTCAGGCACATGACTAAGTCACATGAAACAAGTTAGCCATACCTAACTCAACTCCACCGCTTTCAATGGGCCTGTTCAGACGACATGCTAAGCCATGGTTAAGGCGCTAACCCTTTTGCAACAAATAGCAAAGAGTGTTTAAACTGTGGTTATGTAGCCACCATGGTTAGGAATGGTTCACATGACATACTAAGCCATAATGCTTAGCTCAAAATGCTTAACCACTATGACTTAGTGTGTCATCTGAACAGGATCAATGGGACATCCTAAACATGTTAACTCAGAAGTTAGTCTCAATGAACTCAAATGGATTGCTCCTCTAGTAATGACTATCGTTCAGTCAGTGAGGGCATGCAAACAAGAAATACCAGTGAACATAATATCGGTAAACCCTGTTGCTTAGTGGTTAGAATACCCTATTAAGTTAACAACCCTAACACTGGGGCAATGCAGTAATTTTTGCAAATGACACAGGGTTTTTTTAACAAGCAACATTTAAATACCATATTTACTGCTTGTGCATTTAAGAAGCCATTATCAGACGTGCTTAAGTTACATCCAATGATATAAGAGTTTCATGCACCTTATAAAATTTAGAATTATGAAAAGCTTGTTGGTAAATGCTTCACAGATTGAGCTACATGTTACATTCATTGAATGTTATCAGAACCTTACCTTCTGTAGTTTTTTGAAGGAAGAAGCTTTCATGTTGTCTGACAGTTTGACTGAAAAATACTGTTACGGTTGATTGAGGAAGATAACACTGGGTACATTCTAATTCTTCTCAACACACATACTAATGTTGCCGCTTAGACAATGCTTGAGTCATATTACTGCCTTTTTAGTATTTTCATTAGAAAATAATCCCTAGAATTTCTGAAGAAAGCACCAGCCTCCTTTTCTACATGTATTTCAGGCATTTTTAGCACCAGTCCCATTCCTTAAAATTTATCACAGAAAAGATGTAGCTACTGAAGCCTAAAATGTAGGAGAGACAAAATAACCACCTTGAGAATACTTCCCTTTCGGAAATAGAAGTGCTACAAGATAGAACCACAACTAAGAAACCTGCCTCTTAGATTGTACTAAGCTTTACAGCCCACTTGGCCCAGCTTTTTAGTTTAGTAATTGCATCCCAAGCGGTGGACATATTCCTTACCTAGTCACTAGGGACTTTTAAAGTCCAATCAGAGTTCTTCAATTTCCTTGGCTAGACCATCAAAACAGATCAGCTCTAACAGGAAAGTGGTGAGGCCACAGTTGAGATGATAACTAAGAGCTCTCTTTTCAATCCCCATAATGAAGCTCCCCAGAAAGTCTAGAAAAGCTTTAATTCTGTTAATCAAAATGCCCAATGCCTCTAAGCTTAAGGACCCCCTGCATCAAGCAAAACAAAACAGGCTGGAAACTGAATCAGAAAACTTAGATGTAACTGAGCGATCAGGACATCAGTATCAGTTTCCAAAATAACTTATCAAACACTATCTAAGGAAAAAAAACATGTTGAAAAGTCAACGCTACTTCTTTGTGTCTAAGCATGCATAGGATTACATCCTCCTGAAGAAGATATGGTTAGTGACAATTTGGGGGGAGAGGATTAAAACTGAGGAGGTGGTAAAAGCTCACACAGCCAGAAAATGGACCAGTAGGGCCAGGTGCAAAAATTCCATTTACCGACCCAAATCAAAAGATCTTGATACGAACCCTGAAGATAAACCACAAAACCTCCTCTGCTATACAACCTGCTTCCCAAAAATAGAGAACAATGCAATTCTTTCCACAGCACCCCTGTGTGGTGTGGAATAGGTGTGGGAGAAATAAACCATAAAACTTATAAACAGCCAGCAAAATAGCACAACCCTACGAATGTCTACTCTAAAATCCCATAGAGCTCAATAAGTCTTACTCCCAGGTAGGATGGCAGCCTAATTAGCTACATTTGAAGCACTACAGCTAGGTTCATGAAAAATGGGCAGTTTAGCTTTTTCATGCCAACTGAAAAACTAGGAGTAACTATATAAAATGGATGGCAACAGATACAACCATATAGTTTTCCAGTGCATGCATTAATATAAATGTCCAATCCATCAACTTGCTCAACCGAAATGCTAAACAGCAGTCAGCCAAACCCTAAACTCAGGGTTGGGCAACTTGTGGCCCACCAGATGTTTTGTCGTACAGTTTCCCTCAGCTCTACCCCACATAGCCAACAGTGAGGGATCTAGGAGCTGTAGGCCAAGCATCTGGAAGGTCACAAGTTGGCCACTCCTGCTCTAGCTGGTAAATGGAGGGAAAAACAAAAGCAGCTAAAGCCAACCATACTTTTATGATCTGATCTTCAAACACACACACATACACAAACATGTGTTTTCTTGAAAATAAAAAGTAAAACAAATATTTAGTCATTTTATCTTCAGGAAGCATTCAAAGGATACAAAGTCTCTGAGCTGCCCAAATATTTCGTCCACTTTCCCAATCTGCTCTTTATTTTCCAAATAGACCGGTGCATTGAAATAAGGTACTTTGTTTTCCTGAGTGACACATTTGCAAACAATATCATCTTCACAAGGGTGCATAAACTCTCCAACGACTACAAAGGAGAGAAATGTATTGAAATCAGGAAATCAGTATATAAACATTAACAAAAATTCATTAGGAATGAATATAACTTACTGACTACACTTTCGGGGGGTCCTTGGTCATATCCTCCTCTGTTGAAGCCTCCTCGTCCTCCTCCACGGCCAAATCCACCTCTTCCACCACCACGCCCTCCTCGATTGAATCCGCCACTGCCCCGATTGAATCCACCTCCGCCCCGATTGAATCCACCACGATTACCGCCACCTCTTCCTCGAAATGACATGCCTCCCTTCTGTTCAACAAAGCATCCACAAAAAACAACAGCAATTCCAGAAAACTGTGTGGAGCTTGGGTCTCTCCAAACAGTACTGTGTTATTCATACCATTGGATGCATTAACTAGTGCTACGACTAACACATAATACTCTATGAAGTTACCAGCAGACAGCAACTTTTACGTCTTTTCAAAAGATCAATTACCTTGATGAAATATTTTAGGGTTTTATTGAGGTTTTAGAAATTACATTTACTGAATCCCTATCAATTTCAGTAAGATCACTCTTTGCTCACATAAAAACCGCTATTTCAAATCTCATCATCTTGCAGTGACCATCCAAGAACAACATATAGATCTAGTATTTTGGATTAATTACCTTTTCCAGCACCTCAGAGTTAATTAAGGATACAATCCTAAGCATATGTAGACAGAAGAAGTCTTAAAACTCCCAGTATCCCTCAACCAGCATGACTGGCTGGGGCATGCTGGGAGTTGTAGGACTTTTTTCTGTCTAAACATGCACAGGATTGTGCCCTAACATCCTTATATTATGCAAAAGCTGTAATACAAAAATCAAACAGATACTATAGTCTGAGGCAACAAACCCTACACCATTTAGGAGCTGAAGAAGGGAGTGCAGAAGGGTTCAAGTTTACTTACTGTCCACTCCAAGAGTCTAAGAAAACTGGTAAAGAAATAATTTCTCCCTATATCCCACTGCAGTTATACAGCAAAGCCAGTGTTACTCCAATAGCAAAAGGTGAAATTGAGAAGAAACAGGGTGTTATTCAATACAGCATTGAAGCAAAACCTTACTCTGTCATAGTTCTTCAAAATACTATAAAGTTAGTGCTTGGCAAAGGTTTAGACAGAAGCATACATATAGCAAGGGCTTTTTAGAAAATGGAGGAAAGAACAGCTATTGCTCCTTCCACACTATCTCCCTCACACTACTTCCTATTCTTTGAATATCATACTGACAGGTATTAAGTTATTTGCTGAACGTATAACCCAAAGCCTGAAATTGGGCTTGTATGGATAATTTCAGCGTGCATGTAAGAAAGTCCCCAATGTATGGAACAGTGGTATTAGCACTTTATCCTTTGACAAGAATCTTAATAAAGTACTCTGAATTTTACAATATTTTATCCTACCCTTTTGATAATATGCATCCAAGACAGTAGACAATAAGCAAAGATTAATACATAATCATTTCATTTTATTGTTATGCAATGGGAACAAATGATGAAGAGGTGGGGAGATGACGACCGTGATTTAAAGTATCTACTTCCCACACCACAGACCTCCTGTTACTCCAACCAATGCTGTTAAAAGATTTCATGATAAATATAGAGAACTGCCCACCCAAACTGCTGGCTCTTCCCAGTGGTAAAAATGACAGATGATAACTGAGGGGGATGGGGAAGTGATGGAAAACAGCCTTCCCCCACCTAGTGCCCTCAAGAGCAATGGGACTACAATGCCCATAATCTGACCATTGGCCATGCTGACTGGAAATGATGGGAGTTGTAGACAAAAACATCTGAAAGGCACCGAGTGGGAGAAGGCTTTTGTGAAATGTCTACTTCCCAAGTCTTTAATGCTACTGCCTTACCTACAGCATTTCCTCTAGCCTTGCTTTCCTTCTCCCATCCCATTTCTCAAAATGCACAACTGTGGCATCCGGCCACAGCAATTGACCCAGACCCTGTGCTCCAGTCATTTTGAGTAAAGAAAAATGAACGCTTTTTAATCACAGCATTGCAGGAGTAAGACAAAGCCACATCTGGCGGAAACTCTCAGAGTAACTCAAAAATGGTGATAAGACCACCTATGCCAAAAACCGCCATCAGGAAAAGGATTTTTAAGAGCAGGGATCAGTCACATGTCTCCTCAGAAATCACTCCCACTGAGTTCAATGGTACTTACTCCTAAGTAAGTGTGCTTAGGACTGCAGCCAAGAACAACCAATTATATATCTGTAAATAAAGCAGATATACACACACCTCGACGTGACCCATGAACAATTTCACGGGTGGCCAACTTGTGCCCCTCCAGATATAGTTGGATTGTAATTCCCATCATGGCCAATGGTGGGGGATGATGGGAGTTGCAGTCCAACGTCATCTTAAGGGCTACATGTTGCTCACCGCTGGCCTCTAGAAGGTTCAGTGAATGATTCAAGGCCGGGAAGGAGAACTGCAGAGGACGCAAAAAGCTGCCGCTGCCGCTGCCGCCCCCCTCCCGAGGCTCGTGCTAAAGAAACACAGCAAGGCTACGACCCACCACCACCATCCCTTCCGGCTTGCAATGCCCCTCAAACGCAGCACCCCTTAAATTGGCTCTCCCACCTAGCTAAAGACGCTCCGCTCTTCCTTCCCACGTGGCCGCCCCTCTTTCTCAAAAGAGCGGCGCACCGGCCACTTCTGATGACCTCAACAAACAGCGCCTGCCGTCTAACCAATCCCAGTCCTGCCGTAAAACATCACGATTGCGCTTTACGGTTGTTGGAAACGGAGGCCTTAACCATAGAGACATGTTGCAACTCTGTACTTTTAACTATCAAAGAGATAAGAAAATAGAGTGACACGGAGAAGGAACTTCCGGCATTGAAGCCACCACTGGCTATAAGATTCTCTTACAATGTAATCTTATACAAGTCTACTCAGAAGTAAGTCTCGTTACGCTCAATGGGACTTACTCCCGGGTAGGTGTATATAGGATTGGAGCCTTACTTAACTAAACGCTAAACGGTTTTTAATGTATTTATTTACATATTTATATCCCTCTTTTTAAGACAAGTGGTTTAACATAATTTAATGAATACAAATATGATGTAAACTTTAAATAGTATCTATATTTACTAAGTTCTTGTAAACTACTTGTCTTAACAAGCAGGTTATGAATACATTTAAAAGCAATAACAATTATTAAACAACATTTTCATAAAAGCAGTCTTACTATAATTGCAAAAACTAAGTAGCAATGTTTGTGAAAATAAACCCAAACCTTGTGTTTTTATGTGCATATGTGTGTGTTAATATTTGTTCCATTAGAGGATCATTCTTCTTGCATCTGATCAAAGTAAATTGTGTACAAAAAATCATGCTATGATACATTTCTTGTTAATATTTAAGGAGCTCTGTGGAACTCGAAACTTTGCCCACCTCTTTGTACCATTTTGGTTGGTTGGAATAAAGTTATTACCATCCTGTTGTGTTGGAATATTGTTTCTTAAAATAGTTTCTCTAAACCTTCATTACAATTGTCAGTTTTACATGCGGTCTGGGAATGTTTCTATCTAAATCTTCACAGGATCAAGCCCTGAGAGGATGAGGTGGCTGTGTCTTCCATAATTAACCCTCAATGATAGGGGTGGAGAATTTGTGGCCTTCCAGTTGTTGGGAGTCAAATTCCCATCAGCCATGGCCAGTATGGCAGTGGTCAAGGATGATAGTCCAACAACATCTGGAGGGCCACAGGTAGCCTACCCTGCCCTACACTTTACCGCCCAGAAAGCGGGCAGAAGCAACTACTAAGCTTGCAATTCCTCTTGCGTTTTCAGCTCAGGCTCAGATAGGTTGAGCACAGGACCCAGAGGTAGGAACAACCCCTCAGAAAACAGGTGCTGGGAAGTGGAGGGAAGTCTTTAGTTGAAGAAAACCAGTCATCCCTCAGCCTGCTCCTTTTCTGCCTCTGCAGCAGGAAAGGGTGGAAAGGTTGCTGTTTACTGTTTACTGCTTGATTGCCTCTCCTTCCTAACAATGGCCTCCTCCACACGGGGCGTTTAATGAGCCTTGAAGGCTCATTATAAATTTTACCTACACACGAGCGGAGCGCAAAACGGGCGTAGAGGCGCGTTATCTCCCGGATTATGCGCATTATCGAATGCGCGTTAAATAGCGACTTTTATTTTGCGGCGGGATGTAAAGCGCGTTATGACCATGTGTACAGTTTTTCAGTGAAGCGCATTTTCGGAGAGGTGTGAGCAGGTAGAGGGCGGGTTTTGACGAGATGGGCGGGGAGAGGGAAGGGATTTCCGGCGGGAGATTTGAAAAAAAGCCCTCAGGTTATGCGCAGCCGCGTGGGTGTGCTCACCCAACGGTTTGGCTGGAGGCGCAGGTGTGGTCGCGCGCCTATGCATATAAGCGCGTGCGCGCGATCCGACCGTTGACCTCATTTAACTTCGCGACGCCAGAGAGACTGCATCCTGATTTATTTCCTCTACACCTTTTCCACCTACCGAAATGGCTGCTCCAGGAAGGGGAGTTTCTTGGAAAAAGGCAGAGATTCTCGACCTTCTGGACATTTTTGGGGAGCAGAAAGTTCAAGCTCAACTGAATGCCAGCCATAGGAACCTCGATGCCTATGAATCCATTGCTCAGGAAATGCAAAGAAGGGGCCATATCCGTACAGCGAAGGAGTGCAGGACGAAGGCAAAGGCAATGAGGCAGGAATATCGCAGGGTCGTGAATCATAATTCACGATCAGGAAATGATGCTGCCACCTGCCCCTTTTTTGAGGAGCTTCATAGCATTTTTCGGGGGGATGCTACTATTCAACCAAATCGCGTGGGCAGGAGTCTGAACATCCATCGTGTCCAAGCACCTGCTGCTGCTCCCCCAGTAAGTTCCCCCCTGGCTTTCCCGCTCTCAGAAGGCTCAGAAGAACTGTTCAGCAGTGAACTTCAAACAATAGATGTGGAGGACTACCTTGGAACGCCCTACTCTCCCGGAGGTACATTGATTGTAATTGCCATTTTTTAAAAAATCTCGTTCTTCCTTCTATTTCATGCCTATAGCTCACATCTGATGTTTTCCCCTTTTAGAATTGGAGACACCAGAAGATATTGGAAACGAAGAACCTGAAGGTATAGACTGTTTCTTTTGTTGGGTTGGGAAGACTCTTAACTTTACAACTTAATATTGTGTTCCATGGAATAAAAAATTGTATTCTAAAATGGGGCAGGCAGATGCGGGTGAGCGGGTGGGGCAGGAGAGGGCAGGAGAGATCTCCTCTAGCTACCCAGCGTTTCTCTGGTCTCTCCAGGGCGGGGGGGAAAAAGGATAAGGGGCAGGCAGCCATTTTGAACAACCACCCCCATTTCAAAAGGAGGGAGGTTTGTGATTGTGCCTATTGATGAAACCTCCTAAAAGCTCTTCTTTTTCTGCCACGGCAGGAGCCTACAGAAGCAGCAGTACCACCAGTGCATCGGAATCCATTGAGCAAGCAGATTTGAGGGCCAGAAATCTCCAGCAGCATCCTGCAGCAGCAGCACCGAGTAAGTACAGGCCTAGCTAATTTCTGAGGTCAGACATCATGGAAGGAAGGGAGTTCCCAATGATCTAGGCTGGGTTTATGGGGGGGGGAGGGGGAAAGGGGGGCATTGGACACAACATTGTGGTGCATGGGACCAGAAATTGTGGTCTATGGGAGGGATTCCCGCCTTTTTCTCTACAGCAGTTAAAGTTACATGAGCCCTGACCTCCTTTTCATGTGGTCAGCCTAGGCAGGCAGCCATTTTGAACACACAAACAACCCCCCCCCTATTTAAAATGGAGGTTTGTGATTGTGCCTATTGGAATGAAACCTCCTAATAGCTCTTCTTTTTCTTCCACGGCAGCCTACAGAAGCAGCAGTACCACCAGTGTGTCAGAAACCAGTGAGCACGCAGATTTGAGGGCCAGAAATCTCCAGCAGCATCCTGCAGCAGCACCGAGTAAGTATAGGGCTATGTCAATGAAACCTCCTAAAAGCTCATCTTTTTCTGCCATGGCAGGAGCCTCCAGAAGCAGCGGTACCACCAGTGCGTCAGAAACCAGTGAGCATGCAGATTTGAGGGCCAGAAATCTCCAGCAGCATCCTGCACCAGCACCACCGTGTAAGTACTGGGCTAATTTCTGGGGTGCATGGGACCAGAAATTGTGGTCTATGGGAGGGATTTCAGCCTTTTTCTCTACAGCACTTAAAGTTACATGAGCCCTGACCTCCTTTTCATGTGGTCACTGTAGTATACTGCCTGCAACTTTAACTGTGGTGATGAAGAGGGAATTTCACCAGGTGCTGCATGCATACAAACGGCACCGGCTGAAATTCCTTTTTCTCTACAGCACTTAAAGTTACATGAGCCCTGACCTCCTTTTCATGTGGTCAGCCCTGACCTCCTTTTCATGTGGTCAGCCTAGGCAGGCAGCCATTTTGAACACACAAACAACCCCCCCCTATTTAAAATGGAGGTTTGTGATTGTGCCTATTGGAATGAAACCTCCTAATAGCTCTTCTTTTTCTTCCACGGCAGCCTACAGAAGCAGCGGTTCCACCAGTGCGTCGGAAACCAGTGACCACGCAGATTTGAGGGCCAGAAATCTCCAGCAGCATCCTGCACCAGCACCACCGTGTAAGTACTGGGCTAATTTCTGGGGTGCATGGGACCAGAAATTGTGGTCTATGGGAGGGATTTCAGCCTTTTTCTCTACAGCACTTAAAGTTACATGAGCCCTGACCTCCTTTTCATGTGGTCACTGTAGTATACTGCCTGCAACTTTAACTGTGGTGATGAAGAGGGAATTTCACCAGGTGCTGCATGCATACAAACGGCACCGGCTGAAATTCCTTTTTCTCTACAGCACTTAAAGTTACATGAGCCCTGACCTCCTTTTCATGTGGTCAGCCCTGACCTCCTTTTCATGTGGTCAGCCTAGGCAGGCAGCCATTTTGAACACACAAACAACCCCCCCCTATTTAAAATGGAGGTTTGTGATTGTGCCTATTGGAATGAAACCTCCTAATAGCTCTTCTTTTTCTTCCACGGCAGCCTACAGAAGCAGCGGTTCCACCAGTGCGTCGGAAACCAGTGACCACGCAGATTTGAGGGCCAGAAATCTCCAGCAGCATCCTGCACCAGCACCACCGTGTAAGTACTGGGCTAATTTCTGGGGTGCATGGGACCAGAAATTGTGGTCTATGGGAGGGATTTCAGCCTTTTTCTCTACAGCACTTAAAGTTACATGAGCCCTGACCTCCTTTTCATGTGGTCACTGTAGTATACTGCCTGCAACTTTAACTGTGGTGATGAAGAGGGAATTTCACCAGGTGCTGCATGCATACAAACGGCACCGGCTGAAATTCCTTTTTCTCTACAGCACTTAAAGTTACATGAGCCCTGACCTCCTTTTCATGTGGTCAGCCCTGACCTCCTTTTCATGTGGTCAGCCTAGGCAGGCAGCCATTTTGAACACACAAACAACCCCCCCCTATTTAAAATGGAGGTTTGTGATTGTGCCTATTGGAATGAAACCTCCTAATAGCTCTTCTTTTTCTTCCACGGCAGCCTACAGAAGCAGCGGTTCCACCAGTGCGTCGGAAACCAGTGACCACGCAGATTTGAGGGCCAGAAATCTCCAGCAGCATCCTGCACCAGCACCACCGTGTAAGTACTGGGCTAATTTCTGGGGTGCATGGGACCAGAAATTGTGGTCTATGGGAGGGATTTCAGCCTTTTTCTCTACAGCACTTAAAGTTACATGAGCCCTGACCTCCTTTTCATGTGGTCACTGTAGTATACTGCCTGCAACTTTAACTGTGGTGATGAAGAGGGAATTTCACCAGGTGCTGCATGCATACAAACGGCACCGGCTGAAATTCCTTTTTCTCTACAGCACTTAAAGTTACATGAGCCCTGACCTCCTTTTCATGTGGTCAGCCCTGACCTCCTTTTCATGTGGTCAGCCTAGGCAGGCAGCCATTTTGAACACACAAACAACCCCCCCCTATTTAAAATGGAGGTTTGTGATTGTGCCTATTGGAATGAAACCTCCTAATAGCTCTTCTTTTTCTTCCACGGCAGCCTACAGAAGCAGCGGTTCCACCAGTGCGTCGGAAACCAGTGACCACGCAGATTTGAGGGCCAGAAATCTCCAGCAGCATCCTGCACCAGCACCACCGTGTAAGTACTGGGCTAATTTCTGGGGTGCATGGGACCAGAAATTGTGGTCTATGGGAGGGATTTCAGCCTTTTTCTCTACAGCACTTAAAGTTACATGAGCCCTGACCTCCTTTTCATGTGGTCACTGTAGTATACTGCCTGCAACTTTAACTGTGGTGATGAAGAGGGAATTTCACCAGGTGCTGCATGCATACAAACGGCACCGGCTGAAATTCCTTTTTCTCTACAGCACTTAAAGTTACATGAGCCCTGACCTCCTTTTCATGTGGTCAGCCCTGACCTCCTTTTCATGTGGTCAGCCTAGGCAGGCAGCCATTTTGAACACACAAACAACCCCCCCTATTTAAAATGGAGGTTTGTGATTGTGCCTATTGGAATGAAACCTCCTAATAGCTCTTCTTTTTCTTCCACGGCAGCCTACAGAAGCAGCGGTTCCACCAGTGCGTCGGAAACCAGTGACCACGCAGATTTGAGGGCCAGAAATCTCCAGCAGCATCCTGCACCAGCACCACCGTGTAAGTACTGGGCTAATTTCTGGGGTGCATGGGACCAGAAATTGTGGTCTATGGGAGGGATTTCAGCCTTTTTCTCTACAGCACTTAAAGTTACATGAGCCCTGACCTCCTTTTCATGTGGTCACTGTAGTATACTGCCTGCAACTTTAACTGTGGTGATGAAGAGGGAATTTCACCAGGTGCTGCATGCATACAAACGGCACCGGCTGAAATTCCTTTTTCTCTACAGCACTTAAAGTTACATGAGCCCTGACCTCCTTTTCATGTGGTCAGCCCTGACCTCCTTTTCATGTGGTCAGCCTAGGCAGGCAGCCATTTTGAACACACAAACAACCCCCCCCTATTTAAAATGGAGGTTTGTGATTGTGCCTATTGGAATGAAACCTCCTAATAGCTCTTCTTTTTCTTCCACGGCAGCCTACAGAAGCAGCGGTTCCACCAGTGCGTCGGAAACCAGTGACCACGCAGATTTGAGGGCCAGAAATCTCCAGCAGCATCCTGCACCAGCACCACCGTGTAAGTACTGGGCTAATTTCTGGGGTGCATGGGACCAGAAATTGTGGTCTATGGGAGGGATTTCAGCCTTTTTCTCTACAGCACTTAAAGTTACATGAGCCCTGACCTCCTTTTCATGTGGTCACTGTAGTATACTGCCTGCAACTTTAACTGTGGTGATGAAGAGGGAATTTCACCAGGTGCTGCATGCATACAAACGGCACCGGCTGAAATTCCTTTTTCTCTACAGCACTTAAAGTTACATGAGCCCTGACCTCCTTTTCATGTGGTCAGCCCTGACCTCCTTTTCATGTGGTCAGCCTAGGCAGGCAGCCATTTTGAACACACAAACAACCCCCCCCTATTTAAAATGGAGGTTTGTGATTGTGCCTATTGGAATGAAACCTCCTAATAGCTCTTCTTTTTCTTCCACGGCAGCCTACAGAAGCAGCGGTTACACCAGTGCGTCGGAAACCAGTGACCACGCAGATTTGAGGGCCAGAAATCTCCAGCAGCATCCTGCAGCAGGAGCGAGTAAGTACAGCCGATGTTATTTGCTTGATAAAGTTTCAGTCCTGCAATTCTTATAAATGTGTGAAAGGACATTCTCATCTTCAGGATGAGGGTGCGAGAGAACCCATGGTACAGGCTGGACATGTAATAAATGATTTTTAAACACACTAAACTTTGCCCTTTCCCTTCAGGTACAGATGAAGGAAGGAGACATCCCATCCAAAAGTCAGCACTCTCGCCTGCAACGCGCCTGGAAATGGCCAGAAACAGAAGACCCCCACGCAGCAGGGACACAGACCGCATTCTGGAGCATGCCTCTGCACACAACGCAAACCTCTTGCAGATGCATGAGCAGATGTTGCAGAAAAATGACCAGATGTTGGACTATTTGAAAACAGAAGATGCAAGGGACCAAAGAAATCAAGATGCCCTTCTCAGAATTCTAGAAAGACAATGTGTCACGATGGAGAAGCTGGTGACGGTGGTGCAACAGGAAGAACCGGGAAGATCAACCCATACAGCCAACCCATCATCTACTAGCCATGGGCCTCCTCCACACGGGGCGTTTAATGAGCCTTGAAGGCTCATTATAAATTTTACCTACACACGAGCGGAGCGCAAAACGGGCGTACAGGCGCGTTATCTCCCCGATAATGCGCATTTTCGAACGCGCGTTAAATAGCGACTTTTATTTTGCTCCGGCCGTTAAAGCGCATTTTCGCTGTGTGAACAAGCGATTATGCGCATTAACTACCTGTAAAGTGCTTTTTGGGCATCTTTTAATGCGCTTCGCCGCTTCTCGCCGCCTCCCGTGCAGAGGGATTAGGCGTAAATGCGCCTCCGCGAAAATGCGCATAATCCCCGAACCGGGCGCAAAAGCGCATCCTTGTGGAGGGGGCCATGGAAAACGCCAGCCAATAAAAAGACGGTTGGCTATTGACAGTATGGAGGGGACCAGCTCTAAGCCAAATGACTTAGGTGGGAACTCAGGAGAGGGTGAGGGGAGAAAATGCCTGGCTAAGAAGAAACGTAAAGTCAGGGTGCAACACCCCCAGTCTGCCCAGTTGCAAAATCCCCAGAATGACATTTTAACCAAAGACTTGGACGAATCACTGCTCCCGTGCTCCCATACAGTACCCCCACAGCGCTCATCATCACCACTTCAAGGTGAGCCAAGCATAAAGCGCACGGCACGGGAGGTAAAAAAACCCTTAAAGTTCTCCCCTTAGAATACATGATTTATGTTATTGTTAATAATTTGCTGTTAATTATGGTTTTTTTTGCTGTTATTTATGTAATTGTTATGTTATTTGCTGTTAATTATGGTTTTTTTTGCTGTTATTTATGTAATTGTTATGTTATTTGCTGTTAATTATGGTATTTTTTGCTGTTATTTATGTAATTGTTATGTTATTTGCTGTTAATTATGGTATTTTTTGCTGTTATTTATGTAATTGTTATGTTATTTGCTGTTAATTATGGTATTTTTTGCTGTTATTTATGTTGTATTTAACCATTACAATATAGTTTTCATATCTCACTGTGTGGTTGGGACTGTGCTTCCTATCTATTATTAAAACAGTTAGGCATCCCTCCTTAATACTGCACCAACCTGAAAATGCTAAGGAAAACCAAAACAATGTTTTAGTAACAAAAATAAAGATTTAGTTTTTTAAACAAATATTATTTTCAACTATTTACAATATTATTTTCAACTATTTACAATTTATTGAGGATACGGTCTAGCTTGTCCTCAATGGAGGACATGCGATTCTGCATGCCTCCAACGGCTTCCTCAAGCCTCTCCAGCCGCTCCTGAGTGGGAACTGCATGGGATGGTAAGAAAAAAAAAGTGTTTAAAATCATATAATATAACCAACAGAAAAACAGTTCAAGATGTACCACTCAATGACATTGGCTATTCAATGCGATTCAATTTACAGGAATGTAAATATAGTTTTTCATTTTTTAATTAAAAATTTAAACCATTAGTCCTGTACTGTACAATAGGGTGACCACATAAAATCCAGGTCGGTTAAACTGTTGTGATGAAGAGGGGATTTCACCAGGAACTAATTGCATACAAATGACACTGGCTGAAATTCCCTTTTCTCTACAACTGTTACAGATACAGGAGCCCTGACCTGGATTTTATATGCTCAATGTACTCTACATTATACAAAGCAATGGAACTTCTATTACCTGCTGGAGACACAGCAGCAGGTGAGACAGGTGGGGGTGCATTCTCCTCTTCCTCCTCTTCCTGCACCTCCTCCTCCACCTCCTCCGCAGACGGTGATGGCGATGGACTGAGTATCCCTTCAAAATTGGAAAAAAAATGTTATTTTAAGTTTCTATCATGGTGTTCCCCGCCTCGATCCGTTGGGAGAGTCTATTAATTAATAAATAAATACATATATCATTACAATTATTAATATTAATAATATTATTAAAGTACGCTGGGCAAAAATAGTATTCCTAATTAATCTGGCTTGCATTTAACTTACGTGCCCTTCTGCGGAGGGTCATCCGAGGAGGAGAAGGAGGAGAAGGAGGAGGAGGAGAAGTCCCCCCAACCTCCTCCACTTCGGGAGACGGAGCCGCCTCTTCCGCCCTCCTGTTTTGGGCTAAGAAAAAGAGGGAAGGGAAAAAGGGAAATAACATTAAAATGTGGAAGGGTCCCTGAAGGGCATCTAGTCCCACCCCAAGATGAATGCTGGAATCCACCTTAAAGCCTCATTGTGTCAGGGGTCATAGTTTTTGGGGCTTCCCCCCCCCCCAACCTGCACATCCACCAGAGAATACACAATGAGCAGTGGGCAGAATCACCAGCACACAGGGCTCCTGAAGGGCATCTAGTCCCACCCCACCCAAGATGTATGCTGGAATCCACCTTAAAGCCTCATTGTGTCAGGGGTCATAGTTTTTGGGGCTTCCCCCCCCCAACCTGCACATCCACCAGAGAATACACAATGAGCAGTGGGCAGAATGGTAATGCACTCACTCACCTGCGGTCAGCCTCTCCTCAGGGGTTGGTCTCCCCGCCTTCCGCCACAGCTCGCGGAATTCCACGAAGTAGGGTGGACGCTGTCGGAAGGGGGGATGCTCCCCATGGGCACTAATGGCCCGGAAAAAAGCCGCTTTCACATACTTGAACTTCGTCCTGCACTGCAGGGCAGTGCGGACGAAGTTTTGCTGGCGCAGAGCAGCAGCCGCCCTCCTAAACAGCCTCATAGTCGGGAGGCTGCTGCTCCTGACAATCCTTCCAACGAGGGAGGATTGGAGGAGGAAGGCCAATAATATGCGGACCTCCGCATCCCCCCAATACCTCCCTCTAGGCATCTTGAAGGATTGTGAGGAAGTCTAGGCCTCACTTCCGGTTTGCGATGTTTCCGCGGACCGGTTTAGCGGTTGCGCGCATGCGCGCGGAACCGTCAAACCACCATTCCCGAACAGCGCGTAAGTGATTAAACACTGTCGCGTTTATTCGGAGCAGTGGGAAAGTTACCAGATGTGTTTTGGGTGTCCTGAACTGAAAACTTGAGAATGTTAGTGACTAATTGTACTATGTTATTCTCAAAAAAACAACCCTGTGAGGTAGGCATGGATGGGCTGTGGTCCTGTTACTTGCCCTTCTGCAATGTTCACTGTACTGCATATGTGTGTTGGGTTACCTGAAGTCTTATTGTCTAGGAATACTACTATCAACATTGTTTGAAAGTTGTAGGAACATATTTTATTTAGGATAAGCATTTTTAAAATAAGCACTTTTTAATATGGCAACAACAATTTTGGGTGTCCTGAATGTACCTTTGGGTGTCCTGAACTGAAAACCTGAGAATGTTAGTGACTATATTGTACTATGTTATTCTCAAAAAAACAACCCTGTGAGGTAGGCATGGATGGGCTGTGGTCCTGTTACTTGCCCTTCTGCAATGTTCACTGTACTGCATATGTGTGTTGGGTTACCTGAAGTCTTATTGTCTAGGAATACTACTATCAACATTGTTTGAAAGTTGTAGGAACATATTTTATTTAGGATAAGCATTTTTAAAATAAGCACTTTTTAATATGGCAACAACAATATGGCAATATGGCAACAACAATTTCAGCATAGAAAATAAAATTAACAGCATTTACAACAGCATTTAATTTGACATTGAAAGAAACATAGTTGAAAGTCACATTATTATGAACATACATCTCATAACAATATCTAATTACTAACAGCAATGTAAAAGAAAAATCAGCAAAGAAAATAAAATTAACAGCATTTGCAACAGCATTGCATTACACATTGAAAGAAACATACGTTACTTTGAAGTCACTGAACATCTCAAAACAGCAATGTAAAAGCGAAATCAACATAGAAAATAAAATTCACATATTCTAAAGGGATTGTCTATAAGTAGTCTCATTTCCTAATGCAGCTTCTTCTTGATGAAAAAAGAATAAACACAGTCAGTGCTGCCTGGAGCGGGACTTGGCTTTTGCTTGAAGAATGGAATGAATGATCCAGAAAAAGGAAGCGGTTGCCTTCTGGTCTGGTCACATCACAGAGGTTCCACACGACACCGTCTTTGATCCCCTGCAGTTCTCTCTATGCTATGTTCTAAGGGAAATTTAGAGATGGATTGTTTTAGCATAGGATGTAATAACAATATCCCACCCTCTACACATTCATTCATTCATTCATTCTCAGGCCATGAAGCCTTTATGCGGAAACTTTCCTTATTTGTTTATGCACTTTCCTTATTGGTTTATGCTTCTAGCAGGTCTTGACACATGCTTCCTTCCTGTGACTTGCTGAAATAGAGTAAATAGAGTAAAGTTAGGGAAAACATGGCTTACACAAGTTTGGCACAGGGGTTTGGCACTGAACACTCACCTCCCTAGGGGTTCTGCCCACGCAGAGACCAAAGCATGCCTCTTAAGGCATCTCTGACCTTTTCCCCAGCAGCCTTTTCTTGAATTTCCTCATGCCCCATTGGCAGCGGGGCACCCAGGGTTGCCAGTTCAATTTGCCTTGCTTCGTGGAGATCCAATGCAACATCATGTCCTTGACTTTCACAAATGTTGTGTAGAATGACACAGGCAGATATCACAGAAATGACGTTTTCTTCAGCGAGTTCTATCCTGGACGACAGGCATCTCCACCGTGCTTTTAACCTTCCAAAGGCACATTCAACAACATTCCTCGCCCGTGACAGACAGTGGTTGAAATGTTGCTTTTGCTGGTCCAGGGCTCCGCCGTAAGGTTTCATCAGCCACTTCCGAATGGGGTAAGCGGAATCAGCCACCACCAGTGGAGGAATCTGCACGTCATTAAGGCCCCCTCCACAAGAATTCGCTTTTGCGCCCGGTTAGGCGATTGGGCGCACTATCCCTGAAGCGCCTTTACGCCGAATACCTCTGCACGAGAGGCGGCGCTCCCCTCCCCTTCCCTCTGGCAGGCTGTGTCAAGTGTTGGAGAAAAGTGGGAGGCAGCTGTCGAGTTGGGTCCCAGAGGGCGGCGGAGCTGCGAGAGTTCCAGGGAGAGCTGAGCCGCCTCCTCCTCCAAGCCAGGCCGGGCGAGGCTGTGGCGGCAGCGGCAGCGGCAGCAGCAGCAGCGCCTCTCTCCCCTGCGCTTTCTTCCCAGCTAGCTGCCTCCTGGCGTCTGCCGCCTTCGCCGAGGAGAGCGGTCGCTTGCCGAGCGAGCGAGAGGAGCAGATGTGCCAGACGGGCACGAGCCGGTGGGGCTGAGCTTCCCCCGAGGGCGGCGCCGACTGCCCTCCAATGTGGCCGGAGCCCCCTGCAGGGAACTTCGAGGCTGGCTCCGGAGGCTGGGATCGGGCTGGGCGACGCTTCTCACCTCGCCGGCTTCATGTTCCCGGCAGCCAGGCGCTAGCTCCCTCCGCCGGAGCCCCGGGGTTGCTGAAGTCAGGTCGGGGCATGGAGCGATCGGAAAGGGGGTGAGGAAGGAAATCTGCTCTCCCCCTTCTCGCCTCGCCAGCTTCAAATCATGCCCCGGGGTTGCTGAAGTTCAGGTTGCAGCCGGGGGAGGGCTTTTGACAGCGGCGGCAGCAGTCAAAATGCGCTTTAATGGATGGAGCAAAATAAAAGTCGCTAATTAACGCGCATTCGATAATGCGCATAATCCGGGAGATAACGCGCCTCTGCGCCCGTTTTGCACTCCGCTGGTGTGGAGGTAAATTTTTTAATGAGCCTTCAAGGCTCATTAAACGTCTCGTGTGGAGGAGGCCTAACAGTAATGGTAGGGTTCCCTGGGATGAAGACACCAGCTTCCATGGCCTCAAAGAACGCAGAGTTCCTGAAGACATGGGCATCGTGATTTCTCCCACTCCAACCTATTTCCACATCCATGAATCGCCCACGGTGGTCCACTGTGCCTTGAAGGAGCATGGAAAAAAAGCGTTTCCGGTTTATGTAGTCAGGGCCTTGCCTAGGAGGACAGGCAATTTCAATGTGACATCCATCTGTGGCTGCAACACAATGAAAGAAGCCCAGTTTGGAAAATCCACTCATGATCTGAGAGAGAAAACATAAATAATGGAAAATAAATCATTACTGCTTCATCGGCTGGCATGCTTGAGATACAATGATCAAGTTCCATTTGGCCACCTATATAACAGCCTAGCCCATCTTTTCCTATCCCAAATAATAAAAAACAAGACTCACCTCTGGAACATTGCCAAGGCAAACTGTTTTTCTCAGAAGCGCATGCTCCATGGCTAGGCAGACCTCCACAACGATCATGGCTGCCGTTGTTCTACCGATCCCAAATTGCTGAGCCACCACCCGGTAACCACCAGGATTTGCTAGCCTCCATATACAGATGGCCACGCGCTTCACCATTGGAATGGCTTCCCTCATGTTCGTATTGCGACGTTCTAGAAATGGCCGAAGATGGTCTGCAATCTGGAAAAGGGTTGCTCTGGTCATCCTAAAGTTCTCTAGCCACTGCTCATCACCCCAGAGGGCTAGAACATCGTTTTCCCACCAGTCACGACTCCTGGGGAAGCACCACCATCTTCTTGGTCTCTGTTTTTTCATCAAAGGAACATATAATAAATTCTCTTGGAGTCTATCTTGTTGGAGTCTTAAAAGATAAGAGTTGTTCTCTTGGAGCCTTCTCATGATGATTCGTCTTCTTCTTCTTCTCCGTTGAATCGTTCTCCTTAGGCAAGTCAATGTAACGTGCATATTTGCGATCAGAAGTTGAATCGCATAAATGAGGGAACGAGAAATCGAGGTAGGAGCCATCTCGCCTTCTCTTCCCGTCCAGCTCAAAATGGCGTTTCAGAAAGAGAAAAGGGGAACCAAACTTGCTTCTCTGGTGTCGCCTAGGTAAATGAACTCAACGGTCGACGAAACTCAGATCACGTGCTTGTATGCATATGCTCGCGCGCGAAGGTGCGCGTAACCTGAAGGCATTTTTTTCCCCCCGCTCAGCTCTGCCCTCTCCCCCCCTCCCATCTCGTTGCCAGGTAACCCGAAATTACGTAGGCAGGCAGGTACATTCCTGTGGGTGGAGTACAGGAAGGGAGGGCTGGGAAAGGGGTTGGCTCTGATCACGTGCTTGTATGCATATGCACGCGCGCGAAGGTGCGCGTAACCTGAAGGCATTTTTTTCCCCCCGCTCAGCTCTGCCCTCTCCCCCCCTCCCATCTCGTTGCCAGGCAACCCGAAATTACGTAGGCAGGCAGGTACATTCCTGTGGGTGGAGTACAGGAAGGGAGGGCTGGGAAAGGGGTTGGCTTTAGGCAAAAAGCGAATTAAAATGTCTGTTTCCTCCTCCCGAAGCCCCGCATGTGAACAATTAAAACGCGCGTCGGAGAAAAGCGATAATGCGCTTCAACGCCTCTCGCTGCCTCCCGTGCAGAGGGATGAGGCGTAAATGCGCCTCCGCGATAGTGCGCATAATACCACAAACGGGCGCAAAAGCGCATCCTTGTGGAGGGGGCCAATAACTGCTCAGCAGTGCTTTACCTTCAAAATAAAAGTAGTAGTGTTAGGCACATTGTTTGGTTTAACACCAGCAGGTTGCACACATTTTGCCCTACAAAAAAGTGCCTTATATGTAGGAATACATATCGTGACATATCAGATATCACAATAAACAACTGGGGTGGGGGAAACAATCCTCAGTTGTTTTGACTATTGTGTCGTCCGAATGCTGCCATAGGCAACTCAGCGCTGATCCTAATCCACACCACAGTTTATTATTTATTACCATGTTGTGTGGGGAGTACCCCCTAGATGAACAACTGTAAAGTTGATTATTACCCCACCACTGACTATCGTGTCGTCCGAATTGAGCCACCGTGACATTCCCCCATCAATTACAATTCCAAGATCCACCTAACTCCCTCTCCATTAACTGCCTGCTTAAGATATAACTCTTCATTCAGGCTTTCCCTGAAGTCTGACCCAGCTATGTATTTTGTATTTATTAATTATGTGGTTGTTTTATCATTATCCTCAATTTTATTGTTGCTGTGATTTTAATGTTGTTTACCTCTGTGGTATTTTTATGTTCGGTGCAGTGTTTGAATTTGCATCAATAAAATAATGAAAAATCCTATGTACAGTTATTGGAAGAGAAAGTCCAATCCCACCCATATCTTCTTAGAAGTAAGCTGCTCTGTGTTCAGTAGGGCTTACTCTCAAATCAGTGTGCACATGGCAGTGGACTTTCTGTGATTATAAAAATAAAAGATTGCATGTTTGTGTTTGCAACACATCAGCTGATTTCTCAGCAATTCTCCTTTCCACTGGGGATTTGGAAACAAGGAAGTATACAGCAAATTAGCTCAGCTGATATTGATCCTTTCTTCTGTTTTTCCCCCAACAAATTCCCAAGAACAAAATCCAGAGTCAATAGAAATTTGGACACTGTGTTAAACATTTAAGCACAAACGCTTGTCTTGAAACAACTGTGAGTATAAACTTCAAAATAAATGGACAAGAATGCAACTACGCCAGTCATTTTTCTTATTGTTGTTAAAATCATTTTATTGCATGTTGAGTTATTTTATGATACTGCCAGGAACCATTGGAAGAATGTAGGGCTTTTCTTCTGTGCCGTATGTATGTGCAATGCAATTCAATGAAAGTATTCTTTAGCCTGATCCTGATCTCACAGAATCATAGAATAGTAGAGTTGGAAGGGCCTATAAGGCCATCAAGTCCAACCCCCTGCTCAATACAGGAATCCACCTTAAAGCATGCCTGACAGATAGTTGTCCAGCTGCCTCTTGAATGCCTCTAGTGTGGGATAGCCCACGACCTCCCTAGGTAATTGGTTCCATTGTCGTATTGCTCTAACAGTCAGGAAGTTTTTTCTGATGTCCATCTGGAATCTGGCTTCCTGTAACTTGAACCCATTATTCAGTGTTCTGTACTCTGGGTTGATCAAGAAGAGATCCTGGCCCTCCTCCGTGTGACAACCTTTCAAGTATTTGAAGAATGCTATCATATATCTCCTCAATCCTCTCTTTTCCAGGCTAAACATGCCTAGTTCTTTCAGTCTCTCCTCATAGGGCTTTGTTTCCAGACCCCTGATCATCCTTGTTGCCCTCCTCTGAACACGCTCCAGCTTGTCTGCATCCTTCTTGAAGTGTGGTGCCCAGTACTGCACGCAATACTCAAGATGGGGCCTAACCAGTACCTCACACGATTTGGAAGCTATACTTCTAATAATGCTATTAATGTTATTAATCATTTCCGTACCAGGTTCCATTGATCTTTTGGCTCTTATAGGCTCTTATATCCAAGTAACAGTGCATCCTATACATGTCTACTCAGAAGTAACCCCATTTCATTCAGTGGGTCTTACTCCCAGGCAACTTTAGGGTGCAATTCTATACGCACTTACTTGAGAGTAAGTCCCACTGAACTTAATGGAATTTCTGCTTAGACATGTATTGGATTGCACTGTAAGTATATTTAGGCTGGCAAGTAAATCTTGTCATGGAGATTGGACTAAAAAATACATGTATTTATCTTATATTGTTTTTCTATCAGTGTGGGCTTCCCTGAAGGCACCTCTTGGCCCGAACTTGAGCTTGTTAACACCAAACAATGTGTTTATTGTTAGGCCATTTACCTCAAGTGTTTTGAAATACCTGAAAAGGCAAAAGACAGACCTTCCCACCATTCAGCTAAGGATTGAGCAATCTGGGTGTGAAAAGAAACTGCACTTTGAAAGAAACTTTGGGACAGAATGCGTGAACATCATAAGCTAAACAAACCATGATGCCTTGTTTAAGTTGCAATGTATGTCAGCTATGATTTGAATAATTGCCCACCTTTGTCATGTCATCTGAACATGGGCAACATGGGCATAACCCGTGGGCTGTTTCTGGGTTATTTAAGAATTGTTTCCCCCTATAACAAGCCAGGCAGCCCAAGTTTGGATGCCACAACAAGCTGCGGACAGTAGGTGATTGTGCAAATCATATCTGGCACACGCCATGACTTAAACAAGCCACCAAGGCTTTTTAAGCCTATGGTGATCATCTGAACCAGGTCTTAGAGAGATGAGTTTCAAGAGTGCTGGCTCTCTCCCTTGAAGATCTGATGTGGGAGCAGTGGACTTCAGCTCTCCGTTGGAGTGTTTATCCTGTGCTTCCTCCTATGCGCAACCTCTGTATTTGTGAGTAAACACAAATATCACAAAATGACAAAGTCAGTGACCTCCTTCCAAAGGAAGCCAAGCTGCCTAATGGCTGCACATAGGAAGTCCCACTGCTTGAGGAAGTGGAGTGAACGTAACATATCTATATTAGATCACTTATAAATAGTGAGGAACACTGATGACCTTATTCGATGCATTTGAGCATTGGATGGCTTAGGATGCAATCTTATGCACGTTTAGACATAAAAATGCTGGCTGGCCCATTCTAGGAGTTGTAGGCCTTTTTTCTGTCTAAAGATGCATAGAGTTGCGACTTTAGGGGCACTTAACCGCATAGGATCAGACTGCTAATGTACGACGGGAATATTGTGTGCAGATTTAGTGCTGTACCATTTGTTTTGTTTACTGGCATTATCGTTGTACATACTGTTATGTAGCTTTGTGGCCCACTCCAGCAGGTCAACTAAGTGGGTTATTTTTCAGAGAAGATCCAGAGCTTCTCTACATGAGTGATTTATTGCACGCTTATGATTGGCTACTCACAGACGTTTGCAGGTCCTTTACATGATACCATCATCCTCCAGGACAGCTCCTGCACTTTTCTATGATAATCTCACTTTTTAAAAGATCAGAGATAATGCACCCTTTAAAAGCATTGCTGAGAGGGGAAGTTTTGAATTACAAATCACATGATTGCCATTGGTTACCGTCTAAAGGAGCCCATAGTAAATGTGGAAAAAAAACAGAAGAAGAAAGCCTGGTGCAGATGCAGGCTTGTTCCTTAAGGTATTCCCACAAGCACACAAACGAAACCCATCCACAAGTTTAAAACAAAGAATCCATCACTACAACATAACAACAATCATTAAAACACAAAGTCTTCATGCCAAGTTGGTGGCTTCACATTTCTGACACGTTTTCCGTCTGTAGCAGAGTATTCCATTGTTTCTGATTCAAGTGATGTGTTACCAATGGTCTTCCTTGTTGTCTAAAGGACTATGTCAACCCCCTGAGATTCATAGGTGATATTTTCTTCATCAGTGTTCTCCTCTGATGAGAAGTCTGTCTGACTCTGACTGATGTCACCTTGTGCTGATACCCTCATACTCTTATCATTTGGGGGAGGGAGTGTGTCCTGCTCTTTGACATCTTGTTTTGGAACCAACTGAAAAGCATGGTGGCCAATTGTGGGCTAGCCGCTATAAATCAGCTGTTGGAGGCATATGTATCATGTCTGTGTTCGTGGGACATTAGTTGCTTTTGTGATGAGGAGGTTCAGTTCTGTACTTTTTTTCTGATCATATCTGCATTTACTTTCCTGTCCCTTTCTCATATTAACTCAAAAGAGCTAAAAAGCATACTATATGGAGACCCAATGTATAAGAGACCTCTTCTGTTCACCTGCTATAGCTTTTTTCTCTCCGTTTCTCAAAGCACACTCGCATATACACACACTTACTGTTCTTCCCTTTTGACTGTTAAATAAAGTGATGTTAAGAATATGGCTATGATCAGTGAATGAACCCATCATTTGTTAATTAAATAAAAGGTCTAGATTTCATTGCGTTGATCTGTTGATCCCGGAAATTGGCAGTCCCAGAACTGAGCACACAATACTTCTTTATCCATTTCCATGGAGTTGAGCAACTTGACCAAACACAACCTTGAAAACTCAGCCTCCTGTCAGTTAAATATGCAAACTACACAGCCAGTTCTCATTTGTGATTTATGACTGTTCCAAATAAATAGATATAGGAAGTAGCTACCTAATAATGTGAAAGTGCTAAGACACAGTATGTGAGAGTTAGGCACAGAACAGTAAATTCTTATTGGGATCTTCTAGTCTCTTACTTGTTTACTTCTCTTATCTTTTCTTGCAGTTAGAGTGAAACTGAGGCAGGTGATTCTCCATAGAGGCTCTGGAACGGACAGGGGACATGGGGGCTCTTGCACTGATTTCACAATTTTAAATATTTGCAGTTGGTTAAAAATTAAACACAAGCAGCAGTCTGAGGCTGGGAAGAATGCTAGAGAAAGAAAATCTTCTAAATACTCAGAAAACTGTCCACCATGAAACTATTATTAGCTCTTGGGCTTAGTTTCTGCCTATCACTTCACATTTGGGGAGAAGAGGTAAGGTTTTCGTTTCAGTAAAATAACTGGTGCAGTAGAGAAGCACTTTTTACTTGTCACATTTTAAGGTTTGTTGTATTTCTTTTTTAAACGTGTTTGCTACTGATCTGAAATAAATGCTTTTAAAAATATTTGACTTATGTTAGTTGTTGCTCAGTAGTATTTCTTTTTCTAGAACGAATCATACCTGATAGAAGACTGTGTAAACAGCGCATATACTCAAAATTCTTGCGAGAAGGTTTTCTGCCAGCCGTGGCAGAGGTGTGTGAGAGGCTCCTGTTCATGTAAGCTACCCTATCAGTGCCCCAAAAATGTCTCCTTGGTGTGTTCTGATGACAAGATGAAGTTCCCAAATTACTGTTCTCTAAAGAGCTTTGAATGTCGACATCAAAGGAGCAAATTTCTGAACAGAGGGAGTTGTAACCAGCAAGGTAAAAAAAAAAAATGTTTTATGTCTCCATTTCTGCTTCTGTACCATTCAATGGAAGTAAGAAAGGCCAGTCTTTAAGGATATACAGTAGGAGCATGCTGACATTGACTTGCTCTCCTAGTGATTCTGTGACATTTGGGGCTAAACTAGATGTGAAGTTTGACGGGCAGTTTGCCCTTACCTAGTTCTTTTTCTTTCGCAAATAGCTTAGCATGGGCAAGGGAGAGATGGATTGGGACTGTGGCATGGAGTGTTCTCCCTGCTATGGCCCCGTTTAGACTTGGGGAGAGGGGCACACCAGCTACTTGCAATGCGAGGAAAGCTTCCATTGGCACCATGGTTGCCTTTATGTAAAAATGGGTTCTTAAGACTTTTTGGTTTAACAATGTATTGAAATGGAGATAAAATAACTCTATTTATTTATTCATTAGAAATATTTCTACACTGCTCCTAATTTAGCTTGTTTAGCTTGGGGAAAAAGGAGGCTAGGGGGAGACATGATAGAGGTGTACAAAATTATGCATGGTGTGGAGAATGTGGATAGGGAGACATTTTTTCCCTCTCTCAAAATACTAGAACCTGGGGTCATCCCATGAAGCTGATTGGTGGGAGATTCAGGACAAATAAAAGGAAGCACTTCTTCACACAGCGCATAGTTAAATTATGGAATCCACTACCACAAGACGTAGTGATGGCCACCAATTTGGATGGCTTCAAAAGGGGAATGGATATTTTTGTAAACTGCCTAGAGAGCTTTGGCTATGGGGCAGTATATAAATGCAATAAATACTAATAAATTCCTGGAGATGGCTATCAATGGCTACTAGCCCTGATGGTTATGTGCTACCTCCAGTATCCGAGGCAGCAAGCCTATGTACACCAGTTGCTGGGGAACATGGGTGGGAGGGTGCTGTTGCACTGTATCCTGCTTTGTTGGTCCCTGGTCGATAGCTGGTTGGCCACCGTGTGAACAGAGTGCTGGACTAGATGGACCCTCGATCTGATCCAGCATGGCACTTCTTATGTCCTTAATTTGCATTAATCCCAAAATGGTTTATAGCAACAACATAAAACAATAGTCTACTCCAATAAAAAACATCTCCCATACTCCATTGTTATTACTTAAATGTTCTTGCCTCAGTAGGGATACCGTATACCAGTAAGTTCAGAGGTAGTGGGTTTTATCTTTACAGCTGTGTTTTGTAAGCTAAACAGACATGCACCTGAGACGACTTTGCTTTATTTTCTAGACAGCTTTCAAACATTCTTGGACTCTGGAAATGCATCAGAGAAAATTGGATATAAGCCATCGGAGGGAATTGTTCAAGTCAAAGTGAATCAGTCCCAGAAGACATTTATATGTGGGCATGGATGGAGTATGCATGAAGCAAACGTGGCCTGCAGAGATCTTGGCTTTTCACAGTAAGAGATTGTTGGATAGAATCAAGAGCCTTTCATGCGGATAAATGTGATGTTTAAAGGATGGTGCCAGCACTAATTAGCAAAGTGCCAGCTTATTCTAAGATATTGAGCCTATCTACACTACTGCTTTAAAACGGTTTATAAGTTTTAAACCAGTTAATAACCATTATTAACAGGTTTAAAACTGTTATAAACCATTTTAAAGCAGTAGTGTAGATAGGCTCATCTTCATTATGAGACAGAAGGTCAGAGCCATGTGTCATGTGGTGTGGTTGCACATCTACTTTGCATGTACACGGTGTCAGATTCAATCCCTGGAACATCTAGTGAAAGGACCTTGGGCAGCTAGGCTTGGAAGAATCTCTTCTGAGGCCAGGGAGAGCTGCTGAACATGACGTATACCTCATGGTGTAGTGGTAAATTTTGAAGTGTAGGCACTCATCATGATAATCCCCCTTAGCCTCGCCTCCGAAGGGAGTCTAAAAATTCAGGGAGCTGTGTTGATCCATATAAAAAAAAACCCAGTTCTAGCAGTTTTATCTCCATTAAGATCTAATGCTAATAGATCTTAATTGTCCATTGAAGACCATGCCACCCTAAAATACCTTTGCACTACAACAACGAACAATATATTCTTGTTAGGATAATTCATATACTGAATTCATAGCTACTGTGAGAATTCTGATCTGTTTCTATTATTTGATTTTAATATTTGTATTATGTTTTTCATGTATAGTATCCCACCCCACAAAAAAATTGTTTACTGGACAGCTTCCAATAATAATAATAATAATAATAATAATAATAATAATAATGAGAGCAACAAGGTATCCTTAGTGGAGGAGGAGGACAGCGGGGGGCGCAGAATGTCCCTGCTAATAAAAGTGGTGCTGGCAATCCCTGGCCTCCACTATACCACTGCTTATACTGTGTCAAACAATGCCCCTATTCTAGCTCAGTATTGTCTCTGCTCTGACTAGCAATGGCTCCTAGAGGTCCCAGGCAGCTAATTCCTTCATCACATAGGAAGGTGCCTTATCTTGAGTGTGTGTTGTTTTGAACCATGGGTTGTTGTTGAACTGTGGGTTAGTGTATTGTCTGAAGGCACAAGGCAGCATGATTTCCACAGGGTGGCACTGTGATGTTCTACTGTTTGTGGTTGTAAATATATTGCAAAGTTTATTGTTTGTGATATGCATTTGTTTATATCTTTAAAAAGGGTTAAGAACAATAACAGGTAAAGTAAATAACTAGGCTGAAATGTACTTACTGTTTGTGGTTATAAGTCTTAGTAAGTAAAGAGTGATTGGCTGGTTGTGGGGGAGTGCCTGGATTGGCTGGCTGTGTGCCCGATTGGAAGGTGAGGGTTGATTGACTGGTTTGTTAGAGTGCCTGGATTTAGCTGGCTGTGTAAGAGTGGGAGGAGCTAGAGAGCGAGTGGAGTGTATGTATGTGTCTGACAGAGAGAGCTGACGGGTTGATTGGGGGGAGATTTGAGAGAATTGAGAGGAGAGAGAGAGAGAGAGAGTCTGAAGCAGGATTATTAGAGGAGAAGAGTGTTTGAGAGACTGAGATAAGATTTTAGAGCATAAATTAAATAAGGAACAGTTTGTTAAAGTATAAGAGTACTGACTAAAACCAATAAGCATTGAATCCTTGTAACCGATACACAATTGAACTGAAGTAACCATTAAGCTTGTTGACACACAATTTCTTATTAATAAATTCTTGTTAATTCCATCTTCTAGTGTGGTCTGTAGGTGTACCTGAGAAAGTACTAGTGGCAGCAGAACAAAGAAGTTATCTGGAGGCCAGGTTGCTGGGCTGTGGTGCTATGGAGCCTAAATAGTAAAAGTGAGACAGGGGCAGCAGCAGCAAGTGGTCGAAGATAATCTCACAGGCACCACCTTAATGTTTTATATATATATTGATTATAGCACCTCCTGATATGAGGCAGCTTCATTCTGAGAGATATGAATTGCCCTGTAAAACTGGGCAATATTTATTTCTATGTATATCCCGCCTTTTCTCAAAGGAGGTCAAGGCAGCACATATGGTTTTCCTCCACCCATAATTTATCCTCACAACAACCCTGTGAGGTAGGTTAGTCTGAGAGATGGTACCTGGATTAAAGTCACCCAGTAAGCTTCATAGCTGATGGACAATTTGAAAATGGCTCTCCCCAGTCCTACTCTGACACTGACCACTACACCACACTGATAGCGTTCTTGGCATTTTTTATTGAAATATCATTCTCTGGGACACTGTTCTAGTAAAGCTATAGTAAGGATGTTGCAGTGATTAAATCTTGAAATCACTTTTTTGTGTGTCATTCTGGAAATGAGAATTGGTTCTATTGAAATGAAATCAACCGCCACAATCTTACTTGCATATTTAATTAATGTACATCTTTATGGTTTTGATACCCCACTGCATGCTTTAATACTCCTCAGGCCACCTATCAACAATTAAAAATCATAACACAAAATCAGTATCATAGAAGAAAATTAATTTAAGATAATAAACAGCATGAGGAGCCATTAGAAATCTATTTTATTTATTTATTTATTTATTTATTTATTTATTACATTTGTATACCGCCCCATAGCCGAAGCTCTCTGGGCAGTTTACATAGGATTAAAAACAATTTAAAACAATATACAAAAATTAAAACAGCAAAAATATACAACATACACACAATCTGTACATTTAAAAACCACTACAACACTTCAAAAAGCTACAAAAACAAAACAAAACAAAACAAACCCAGGCTCCTCAGATATTGCCAAATGCCTGAGAGAAGAGGAAAGTCTTGACCTGGCGCCGAAAAGATAACAATGTTGGCACCAGGCGGGCCTCATCAGGGAGATCGTTCCACAATTGAGGGGCCACCACAGAGAAGGCCCTCTCTCTTGTTGCCAACCTCCAAGCTTCCCTCGGAGGAGGCACTTGGAGGAGGGCCTTAGATGTTGAACGTAGTGTTCGGGTAGGTTCATGTCGGGAAAGGCGTTCCAAATATATATTATAGCAGCGGTTTCAAATACAATATCACAAACTTGGTATAAAATTTTCCCCAAATGCTTGCCAGAACAAGACCTTCTAAAAACAGACCTTCTAGATTTTCCAGACCTTCTAGATAGAACCTTCTAGACAGACCTTTTAGACCTTAACGGGCCTTCTAAAAACTAAAATTGAGCATGTCTGCTGTACAGAGTTCCATAATAGAGCCACCACCATGAGAATGCTCTGCCCAATGCACCAGTAAAACCTATCATTAGATAATTCTTGGCAATTGAAGCAAGGTTCCATCTGTTGATCTAAACGCATGGGGAAGTTCATAGGAGATGTTTTTTTGAGATTCCTTGGACTCAAGCCATTTACAGGGCAATCCTATAATGTCTACTCAGGCCCAGTGTAATTTAATCCCAGGTAAGTGTGAATAGAATTATAGATTTCAAGCTTTAAAGATTTGACCGGGGAATCCATCAATGCTGAGATCAATCAGACTATTCACCATTTAACATCTTCATTTTGTCTTCAGTTTAGTCATTTTCTCATCCAGTGTGGCACTGCCTTCAGTCACATGCTGACAGTAGTCTCCAGGGGTCACAGACTGAGCTTTCCCCCATTTTTGCATCTCCTGTTCCCTGATGCCTTCTGGTAGTCTTGGCACTGAAGGAGTGCTAGCTCCAGATTTTTCATGGCCCTTGGCCAAGGCACCCTCAATGGGGCCCCTCCTTCAGGAAGTCTACTTTCTCACTACCATTGCCACCAGCTGTTATTGCTCCTCATCCTTTTTCCTCATCACTGCTACTACTTGCTTGTTTGACAGGGAGAAAACCAGTGAGCAAGTAGGCAGGGGCATCTACTCCTTCTCCGACCCAGCAGCAAGTCAAGGGGGCTCTTGTCAGGGTCCTCTGCTGTGGCGTGGACCCTTGGCATATACTCAACTATGCCAACCCTATTATTTGGCCCTGATTCTAGGATGGACTGTTCCTGAAGGGAGTGTGAATTCTAGGAATTATCCTCCAAGCCTAATTTGGCTAACAAAGCTAGGCAGTTGCCTTCAACTAAAGCATGACTGTTACCTACAATTCAACAGGCACTTTAGCTCAGGGAGGGTCTTTTGGGAGGAACCTCTCACAAGCTGCTATCCTAAGAGACCACATCCCCCCACTCAACTCTACCCACTTGACCATGCGGCAGAGTCAGATCTATCAACTCCGATGTCCCCTCCCCCTCAGACAAAGAATGAGTTCTCAGGAGTAGGGTGGGGGAATGGTCTCTGAGCCATCTGCATTCTCCTGATAAGGTCGTGGGAAGATTCATCCTTAACTCCTGAAAAGTCTTGGAGAATCTCCTCCCCCACTTCCTGTGTTGGCTGGTAAATTTCTGGTCCTGCTTCTTCTTCTTCTGAGTCCAATTGACCCCCCCCCCCCCAAATCCCTTTCCCCACACCAGGGAGAACAGGCCTGATCCTGACAGAGCCCGGAGGAGGATCAAAAGAGGCAAACCATCATCTATATAGAAGCAAAGCCTTCTGCAGAACATCAAAGCCCCATTCACTGAAGTCTGAAAGTCCAACCCAGTTTCCTTTGGAGTTCATTTGAAACTCATTTTCGATGCAGCCTAAAAACAGCAAAATGTCTGTTTGAAATTCCATGAACACATCACATATACATACAGCCATAGCTGTAGCTTGCTGTCCACAGTGTGAGATCAGTGTTTGAAATCACCTGCAGAAAGCCCAACTCCTGATCTCTCTACTCTCCTTCTTTGTGGCTGCATTGACTCCTAGCAGAAAATTTGGAGTGTTTCAAAGACCTTTGCAAAGACCCGTGTTTCCTCTTTGTCTTTGTGAAAGTTAAAGTAAAATTTAAATAACACATGTGGTTCTTGGGACAGAGATAATTTATCATGCCCTTCTTGTTGTTGCATTGCGCAGTGGAGCTGATTCCACAGAGCTGGTTGACATAGACAATGCCTCACACCTGTTGGAATGCCTTACAGCAACTTGCAGAGGGATAGAAACCACCCTAGCAGAATGCGCATTAACTAGAATGAATCTGAGTGATCAGAAGGTGGCCAAGGTTGTGTGCCACACATTGAATAAAGGTTGGTAAAGTAGATTTTATCGGGAAACTGTGTACACAACTAGCTATTTCTGAGTTTATAGCAGAGATGACAAGTAGGACTTGCAACAAAATTTTTGCTGTGTAAGTGCCCCTTTTCAGTGTGCAGCTCCTTTCTGTCAGTGGAGGCTGATGGCTTCAGTGTCTCAGGGCGGTGAATCCATTCCGAGTTTCAGACAGAACCACACGGAACTCTAAAGGAGCTCTCACACCATGTTCTGTTGTTTCTAAGCATAGTCTGCCCTTATTGAGCATGATCAACCCTTATTGAGTGGTTCCAAGGATGTATTAGGTTCTTCCTAAAGTTTTTTTTTCTACTTCTTTAAACCTTGGGGTCCCCTGAGCAATCAATACCTCTTTTTTCCCCTTCAGTAGCCTAAGGGGCAGCCATGATGGCTCTGCATTGGCGCTACGCTCCCCCTAAACCCCATGGTTTTCCTCCTGCGGGGTTGTGCTTGCTAATACCCATGTCAAGGAGGGACTGTGGGTTTTCCAGCAATCATTCAGGTACTGGAGCCGCACCCCCACCCTCTTCGCGGCTTCCGGCATCCACTAGGACCATCTCCCAGATCGTCCACAGAGCGAGGTCGGACAGCGGAAGAACTGCGCTGACCTCGCTCAGGCAGCAAAAGTTGGGGTAAGTCCTCAACCTTTCAGCTGCGGATCTTCAGCTCTTTGCCCCGGGGTAGCTCCGAATCGGCAGCTGCATCATATAATGGATGCACCGTAGATTCAGAGCCACCCTGGAGCAAAGACAACATATAGACAACCACCACCACCGTTTGCTTACATTGCTGCCATCACTCAGCAGCATCTGAGTTCACTGTTAGAATATAGATAGGTAGAGTGCCTCCAGTGCAAGTCGGTGGCTCCAATTTTGTTGGGGCCATGATTCCATCTTGGGCTTCAGTCAGAACCACCCAGAACTCTAAAAGAGCTATCCAAGGTGCTGAAATCTATCCACAGAATGGATTCAGCACCTAGGTTTTCTCCTTTAGAGTTCTGTCTGGTTCTGACTACAACCCAGAACGGAATCGCAGCCTCACCAAAACCAGTGCCACGGGCCTCCATTGGTTGCTGTTGCTGCTGTTTATGTAGCCAATCAGTGGCTACTCTTTGCTTTAAGTCTCTTGCTGCTATTTTGGTGCTCTTTATGCTTGTGGGTCAATGTTTTGTTTTCTTTTGTTAACGCCCTTGGGCTTGTTATTGACAGAAAGGAAGCACACACTTGCGTTTAATAACTGTAACTGAGACAGGCAATTGTGCAGAACATTAAAGTTCCATGCTTTGGGATCACAGGTGCAATTGTGGATTCATTCTAGAATGTAAACTTCTTGAATCCAATCAAGGGTGGCCAATGTCCAGGAGTCGGGGGCCACACTAGTGCCTGGACCTCAGCAGGGGCCCCCAGCCCTGTCCTATCTGCACCACTGCCGCTGCACCTCTGAAATTTGGTGGCATGTCAGCAGGGAAGGGAAGCCTCCTTAAAAAGGAAAGTCGGCAGTTGGCTGCTGAATTTCAGCAGCATGGAGGCAAAAACATGATTGTTTTAATTAAAACAGTTCCTTTTGATGCCACTGCCGCTCCACCGCCAAACTTTAGCAGCAAACTGCTAGTTTTCCTTTTTAAAAGGGCTTTTTTCTCCGGCCACTGCACCACTAAATTTGGGCGATGGGGCAGCAGCAGCGCAAATGGGAGCCTCAGAAAAAGCCAGGTGAGGCCATATGCAGCCCAAAGACCAGATGATGTCCTTCTCCCTGACAGCAGAATATTTTACCAAAGGTTTTGCTTCCCCTCCAACTTGGCAGTGTGCTCCCGCAGCGAATTCCCTTGTGTCAATGGAAAATGTATCCCTTCAGAGAAAACATGCAATGGAATCAACGACTGTGGAGACTTAAGTGACGAAGTGTGTTGCAAAGGTACACTATTCATAATCGTTCTTCTTTTCACATATTATCAGTTGTATATAAATGAATGATTCTTAAAGTTTCCTCCAAGCTATGCATAAAACAATGTCCAACCTGGTGCCCTCCAGTTATGGACTACAGCTCCCAGCATCCCCAGCCAGCCATGGGAGTACTGAGAATTGTAGTACAACACATCTGAAGGGTACCAGGTTGGGGAAGATTAAGTTAGAAGATACCTCGTGTTTCCTCAAGCAAGTCAGGTATTAATTAGACTTATATGCTGCTTTAAAATCAAAATAGCCAAGGCAGCTTACAAAAGAATCCAATTAAAAGCAACAATAAAACAAATATTGATTTGATTTAAAATTTCACCCACTTTTCTTTATTACATAAACTGAAAGCAGCTTAAAAAATACAATAAAATTTGAATCTGATGTATTATACGTTTGGTATAATCTTCTGCTGTTCATGAGCTCTTGTCTTATATATACTGTATGATTTTGATCCAACAGCATGCCGGGCAGGCAGCTTCCACTGTCGGTCAGACGTGTGTATTCCAGAGACATACCGCTGTAATAATGAAATAGACTGCCTAACAGGAGAAGATGAAAATCGCCAGTATTGTAAGTATAGAAGTTAATTATTTGTGGCTAGATTCAGATAATCAATTTCTCCCTCTGTAAATGGGTCTACACAAGCTTCAGCCTAGCTAAAATTATGACAGCTGAGTCCACCACAAAATAAATAAAACGGAGCTTCTCATACAACCTAGTTGAAATTCCATTACTTGGTGAGTGGGTGGTACATTACAGGTTCTTGGCAGAAAGCGGGTCTTGATTCAAGGCTTGTGCCCATTCAGGTCCTGTTGTCAAGCAATACCAAAACCTAAACAGAGTGCCATAATCATGAGGAGATGCTTATTTTAATCAAGCAACTTTGCAAACCTATTTATAAAATTTCTCATTGGAGGTGCTTATCGCCACTCAAGATAATAAAGAAAGTTTCTCATTTTATTTACCTGTTAATATGAAGTTAAGAGTCCTGACCAAATGCTATTTTTAAAAAGTTGTTCTAATTTTAGTTTACAGGCTGTTTTTGCCTTCTTGGAGAGAAAATCAGCTAGGAAAGCCTCTCTGAAGCCAGTGTAGTTCATGCCACAGTGTGTATTGTTACTTTCGTGTGTAAACTGTATTTGTTTTTTGTATCTCTTAGTTTTTGCATTAATGTGTTTGTTCAAAATAGGTAATAGATGTGAGCAAAATGAAAGAGGTGTATTTTTATATTTTTTTCGTGTGCTGTTTATGGTTCCATTTTTAAAGGCAGGAGGGCTCCGTTTTTATGGTGCTTAGCATCATGCCTAATTTGGCTCTGAAGATTAATTTACTGAGCAATTTTTAATATGCAGCTCTGAGCCCACACAAACAAAATTTCCATGGACTTGACAGGTAGCTCTACTGAAACACTTTCCTAGCTAACCTGGAACATTTGTGGTGGACAGCAACATCCATCAGAATGAGACTGGAAAATATTTTTGAGTGCTGTTCATCGACTTAAGTTGCTAACTGGGCATTAAAAATGGTCTGGTTTGCTCTTGAACCTTTAAAAGCAGATTTGATATGTAGTATTGGCAGGTCAAGTTTTTCACAATGTGGAGATAAATATATGCTAAAAAAAGTATGAATCCATAGTACTATTAAATGTCAGCTACAGGAAAATCATCTAGAAAATGTTCTCTGAAATATAAATACGTATAAAATAAGCAATTTTAGTTAATGCCAGAGTGTGTATTGTTACTTTTGTGTGTAAACTGTACTTATTCTTTGTATCTTTTAGTTTTGCATAAATGTATTTGTTTTAAATAGGTGATAAAATACATGAGGAAAATGAAAGAGGTAATATTTGGCGTTTTTATGTTATTTTATTGTGCTGTTTGTTTACGGATCCATTTTTAAAAGCAGGAGGCTCCCAATTTTTATGGTTCCTTCTCAGTAGTACTCAGCAGCATGTCCTGCTTAGCCCTTAAGGTTAATTTACTGAGCAATTTTCATATGTAGCTCTAAGCCACACCCACAAAACTTTCCCCTAGGGCAGCAACTCCCAACTAGCTCCGGTGGAAAATATCCCTAGTTAACCTGAAACATTTGTGGCAGATGGCACCATCCATCAAAACGATACTGGAAAATATTTTTGAGTGCTGTTCAGTTGCCAACTGGACATTGAAAAACATTTCTGGTGTGCTCTTGAGCCTGTAAAAGCAGATTTAAAAGCAGGTCAAACTTTTCACAATGTGGAGATGAAAATTATGACATGCTAATAAATCCAAAATTCTATTAAAGGTCAGCTACAGTGAACAGCTCAAAAGTTGGCAACCCTGGGTGCTCCCAGATGGGAAGTTGGCAACCCTGGGTGCTCCCAGATGGAAGATTTCCAATGCTCCCAGTCAAAAAGCATTTCTTGTCTTTTCCTCTTTAATGGGTTTTGGGGGTTTTGCTAGTAAGACAAAATATGGAAGATGTGGTGGGGAAACATGAGAGGGTTACAAATTGATAATGACATCAACTGGATCCTCTGTAAAATTCTGTGAATGTGTCCCCCTATCAACCCAGGGAGTTGAAACAAGCAGCTGAACCTACAGTTTGAGTTACAATGATTTAAAAACTAGTTGTGAATTCTTCTTTTACTGCAGAGGTAATAGAAAAAGCTGAAGAGTCCATGGATGAAGGTAAATATGCTGCAATATGGCATGAATAGACCAGATGGCATTTTCTTAGATCACTTTCAGAAAGACTAACAGACTAGTCCTATTCATAACTTACTCAAAAGATTGATTTGCAAGCAAGTGTGCATAGGCTAATTTCACACATGCGGTCATTAATCACCTTTAAAAATGCACCTGTATTGGATGAAAAGCTTGTACAGCTTGTACATGAAACTGATTGCATATGTGAATCAGGCCTAACAGAAGGATTCAAAGTTCTGCAGAGCTATATCTTGTTCAACAATCTCTTCTTCATGTTTTTAAAAATCAGCTGTCTGGCTGTCCTTTTTTCAAAACCCTCAAACCCCCGAGATGTGGTTGCATTCCCAAGAGCGTTTTATGCCTCAACTGAATGGAAATTGAAAGACAGTTGTTTAAAATGAAATATTATTGAAATATAGCCTGAATGCCTCTGAACCATAACATCTCTAATCCACCTATCTATCATTGCAAAAAAAAAAAAAACCCCTTCCATATAAATATGGCTGTCTTGAAAAAAACAAAAAGGGGAAAATAGGATTATCGTTATAACAAACTTGGTTGAAACCTGGGACTTAACAAAACGGATGAATGCTCCTTGATGGTTTTCATTTTTAGAATGTCATGTAACCCATCTAAGGAGCTGTCTTCACAGCTTCGGGTTGGTGCCACCTCCCTCCGAAACCCCATGGTTTCCCTCTCCTGGGGTGGCAGGTATTCCCGACACCAAGGAGGGAGCATGGATTTTCCTGCAGCCATATGGCAGTGCCCCTCCTCTTCCTGGTGGGAAGTGGCCAATCGCTGGTAACTTTCCATTAGGGACGGCCCTCAGATTGGCCTGGATTGGCCATAGAGTGGCCAATCCAGTTGGCAGAAGAGCCATACTGACATTCTCCAATTGAAAAAGTAATGGTAAGTCCCCGACTTTTTCAATCCACAACATCAGAGGAAAGCCCCGCAGTGGCTGTGAAGCTGCACCTGCATTGTATAACTGATGCAGCTCATATTCTCAGCCACTGTGGGGCTTCCCCTGCATATAGACAGCCCCAAAGTTTGAAGAAGGGACAGAAACAAATGAAAGGAAATGATCTAATATAGGCAGAGATAGAAGGTTTTGCCATTTGAATTTAGACACAGAATTGCCTGTTGGCTTTAAGTGAAGCAATGTGGTTTCTCCCTTTGAAATATGATGAAGGGTTATTACTTGTGCTGCCAGCTTTAAGAGTCTGTTTGCTCTCTATGTACTCCACTTGTATATTTAAATAGGAACTGATATACCAAAGATGTCATAAGTCTCTACTTATGCTCTCTCACCCGTAGGAAATAAAGTGCAGTAGCTTCTTCATAACTTTTCACCACTACTGTTATGCTCAATGTTGCCCTAGATATACATAATCCTCTGCTGGGCCATAGAGAGCTGTATGTGTCATAATTCCAGGCCAGCACAAGGGCTCAAATGAATAGCGTGGCTGCACTGTAACATTCTGGAAATTATTAACACAATTAAGAAGTCATAGAAATCAAATCATAAAGCATTTTTGTTTGAAAATGCAAACACAAGTGATTACATTTCAAGTATGATCCTGCTTATCTGTTTTCATTAAAGAAAGAAAAAAGATGAAAGCGCTTTTACCTCACCTACACTGCGGCATTGCAAACCGCACGATTACTCGTCGGAAGCGAATTCTAGGCGGATTTACAGCAGGAAAGGTAAATGGGAAAAACTGGTTGCAGGCAAAACAGCTACTGGCAGGATGGGTTTAGTAATGCATCTTAATATATTCTGTAGTCATGTAGACATTGCAACAACAACCTAGTAATCCATAGTGACGTATAAAGTTTCGAGTACAATAATAAAAAAAATTGGGAACTAGGAGTCAATTTATGAACTGCTGTTTTCAGTGTTACACACAAAAGTTGTTCTTTCTCCCTTCTCCATCACCTCTTATCTCAATTGTAAGGCAAGGAGCCAAGATAGTCAGCACAGGTAAAATTAATGTAATACACTAGTTACTGGATTGTTCTGCATTCTTAGCTGCTGACCGATTCACTAGATTAAAGATAAGTACAACAACCATAACAACAGAAGTGTTGATGTGACAGGGCCATGGGGTCACTGAACCAAATATATTTCCCTGGGCCCAGATGTATTTGCTAGAGTTCTGGGTGCCCATCAGTCCCAACAGAGAAGTTTTCTTTTCAGCTTAATTGTCCTGCAGGCGGCAATATTAAAGGGAAATTGCAGTTGGGGAGGGGAGGGTTCACTTTCCCCCCAAAATCTCTCCCTGCATTGCAATTAAGCTTAGGGAGCAATCCTATGAGGATAGTCAGCAGTCTCTGAAGTTGCCGAGTATCCAGTGCAGGCCGGCTAGAGCACGAGGGTGATCTTCAACTCTGTTTTACAGCCACCTTGCATTTTTGCTAGATAGGTGATTTCACCTGTCTAGCAGCAGCACTTTGGAAGAGGAGGGGAGGAGGCTGGAGCGGACATAGGGAAAGTCATGTGCCCACAGGTCCAGTCTCCTCCCCTTGATCCCCCTAGAATGCCCCTCTTTCCTGTCTCCATGCTCTGTTTCCAAGCATGCAGATGTAGCCAGAACTGCACTGGCTATGAGGGGGAGGGAACAGGGGAGGATCACACAGTTTCTGGGCTCTGAGGTCTGACCCTTGTTTCCAACCTTAGAGCCTAGAGACTGAACAATCCTATATCTCCCTGCCCGCAGGACACTGCCTTGGGGTCATAGGACTGCTCCCTTAGAAAAATTGTTTTCCGTTGGTTCAGGATGAGCTGCAACAGGGTACAAATTAATTGAAGGATTTATTTTATTTGAGATTATTTCAATGAGAAATGAATTGGCTGGCTTTGCCTGCTGTGAAATTTAAATAAATCCTAGTTATTATTTCCAAATTCGCAGATACAGATATAAATGAGCACATGCAGATTTTATGCAGATATTTGTCCCTATGGGCCTTGTCCCCAAATCTTTTAGAAATGTACACCATTAACAACAACAAGCCATGCATATATGCAAGTAATGTGAACAGCAGGGCAGCTCTGTTGAAATAGCGCAATGTCCATGCACAAGAGGAGGTTTGAAATGACTCACACCACTTTTTTTGCAGGATGAATTTCCGTGGCAAGTGGCAATTAGAAGTGAAAATGAAAGAGTGAACTGCGGTGGGGTTTATATTGGTGGCTGTTGGGTTTTGACTGCTGCACACTGTTTGAGGTAAATGCTTTGGGGGATTTCTGAAAATTGTTATTGGATGATTATGGTGATGATGGTGATGACGTAGTAAAATGTAGGAAGGAGTAGATAAACCTAACAAAATTAAGGCAACAGTTAGAAATACAAGCAATCAAAAGTGCTAGAAGTGCTACTAGGCAGGATCTACACTACCGCTTTATAACAGTTTATAACAGTATTGACAACTGTTTGGGCCCATAGACACATTCCATACACCATTTTCAAACCGCTTTCAAGGTGTAACATCCTGCTTGGTGTAGATCTGGCCATGGCCCTTAAGTATTGCTTGATCTCCCATGGGGATATGATTTTATATTAGCTTTCAAGAATTGTAAGCATTGTATATTTGGGTCCTATGTAGAATGCATATGATTATACTTTGTAATAAACTATACACATGGCTTTTTTTGTACATACTAGAGTTTAGTAATACATTAGTTGTATGCTTTTTAGCACTTTGGGTTGCTTGGAAGATGTAGATGACCATGTGGGTGATGTGGTAAATTGTGGGAAGGTGAGAATTTGGGAGGCACTAGCCACATCCAACTTTCTGGATATAATTTCAGAGCCGTTTCAAAGAAAGCACAACACCTAGGTCCCCTCTACAAGAATTCAGTTTGACGCCTGGTTCTCCGATTATGCGCATCTTCTCGCAATCGCTTTTATGCCTAAATCCTGTAAACGACATATGGTGAAGTGCATAACCGGCAGAATGAAACACGCTTTAAAGTGGCTGAAATGCGGAGAATCGCTTGTTTACATGGTCAAAATGCGCTTTAACAACCGTGGAGAGAAAAAAACTCGCTATTTAACGTGCATTCAATAATGCGCATAATCGGAGAGAAAACGCACCTCAACCCCCGATTTGCGCTCCGCTCTTGTAGAGGTACAAATTTTAATGTGCCTTGAAAGAGCTTTAAATCACTCTTGTAGAGGCACCCTTAGTGTGGCATATGCTCTGGTTCAGAGGTTCTTTCAAAATATGTTACAAAGTATGTAGGCAAACCTTGGTTACCTGTTTAACCACGTATATTCAAATTATTCACACAACCAGACACCATCTTATTATTATTTTATTATTTTATTTATTTATTATTGCATTTATATCCCAACTTTTTTCCTCCAAGGAACCCAAGGCAGTGTACATAATCCTCCTCCTCTCCATTTTATCCTCACAACAATAACCCTGTGAGATAGGTTGGGTTGAGAGTCTATGACTGGCCCAAAGTCACCCAGCGGGTTTCCATGGCTGAGTGGAGACTAGAACCCTGATCTCCCAACACCCAGTCCAACACTTTAGCCGCTACACCACACCATCTAAGAGTAAGATTAAATTCTTCACTCTAGATATAGGACATACAGAGCTATCTATTTCTAGAAATAACTCTCTCAGACAAGATCTGTCTTTTATTCCTTTACTATAAAATTATCAACATAACAATACTAAATGTAAGGTTTATACATGCATAGATTTAAATAGTTATTCAACGTCATCTTAAGTTAAAGCTTTTAATTGTTAGTTTCAAGCTTACTAAGCTGGTTTACAGACGACATGTTGGGGATAGCTGATCTGAAAGGATAGTTCCCAATGTTGTTTGTTCAAAGTCTTCTTTAATATGTTTATCCTATCCTATGGTGATAGTCATCAACCTCCAAACTCAGAGGCTAATAACCATCCAATGCAGGGTGACCAGAGCACAAAGGTGATCTCGCCTGCCTAGCCAGGGAGACTTAGAGCGGGAGAGGAAGGGGGAATGCCACATGGCACATAGGAAGCTGTGCAAACCAGCTTCTGCGGTCTCCTCCCCTCCCCTGGGACCGCCCCCTTTCCACCCTCTCCATGCTCCGTTTCTGAGAATCACACCAGCTATAAGGGGGCGGGGCAGGGAGCACTGGGAATTTGTTTTCAGGAACCGAAAAATCCTATGGCCATCTAGACAGGATTGTACTCTTAGATTGTTTTTACTTCATTTAGTTATGTCCTGTTAAGCTACAGTGTGGTGTAGTGGCTAGAGTGTCAGACTGGGAGTCAGGAGATCAGGGTTCTAGTTCCTGCTCGACCATGGAAGCACACTAGGTGACTTTGAGTCAGTCACAGACTCTCAGCCCAGCCTACCTCACAGGGTTGTTGTGAGGATAAAATGGAAAGGAGGAGGGGTTGTGTATGCCAGTTTGGGTTCCTTGGAGGAAAAAAGGTGGGATATCAATGTAATAAATAAATAAATAATCTCCTAAGGATACATTTTTATTCTTAAATCATCTATGTCTAAATAGTATCTCCTCTTATTGAGATAAATGACTAGAACATCATACATAGAAAACATCCCAGAATTCCATGACTTGTTACAGGCATGTTTGTGACACAAAAAAATATTTTTCTGACTTCTCATCTTGTCTTTTTGAATATGTGTCCTCAAAATATGTCTTTTGTATTTATGATTGGAGAAAAACTTCCTGTTACTTTACCTGATTACATTCCTGTTTTTATGATCCACCTAATTGCTCTATGATTCTGTGGGAGTGATGTTACTATAATTTTAATGGTAACCAACCCCCTGGTACCCCTAGAACAAAACGTGGCACCTATTGTTCGGATTCCTCTTTTCATCAGTAAAGAGTACCAATGAGCCAATCATTAATTACTAATGATTTGTCACTTCTGTTTTCAATCTGGGAAGCCTCAAAGATTAGACAAGTTTAATTACTCTTGTACCAAGAGTCCACGTTTAATTGCACTGAGCTTGGAATTTCATATTTTAATCAAGATTTTTTTTGGAGGGCCCTAATTATTGAATTTCCTAACTTTATAATGGGGGCAAGATAGTGCAAATATGGATGATTTTCCTGACTATACTCCTGGGACTATACTGCATTAAATATGGACATAGAAGAACTCTTGTTTTAAACCATCTGCCGTTGCTTGACAAATAATGGGATAAGACAACTATTGGAAAAGGCCGATGAAAATCTTATAAATTAACTTTCAAAAGTACAATGTAATAATTTTATAAACTCTGAAGATGACTATAATCTATGTGCAGAAAGCCAAAATATATTGTCATTGTACAAAATAAAACCAATCGAAATCAATGACAATTGTTCAAAGTAAAACCCAAATACATTTCAACCTGACTGTCTACTTCTCTTAAAAAATAGATATTAATCGAATTTGTTCATCTCAATAATACATGTACATAATATGGGACTATATGCTTATTCTCAGTACATACAAGTATACAACAAGCAGAAAATGTACAATATTAAAATAGATAATAAAACTCCAGATAATGAAAACTTAAAACTATATTGCAGGTCTGAAGTACAATAAAATGAAAAGAAACAATAAAGTACAAACTATTTTGAAAAACATTCTAGACATAGGACGGTACCCAGTATTGCCACTCTGCTTATGCAATTGATGTAGCACGAGGGTAAGTGACTTCTAGCGCTACACCAATAGCGTAAGCCGGCACAATGAGTTTCTCTGAAAACCCATTGCACCACCTTATGCTGTTGAAAGATGCTAAAGGTCACTTACTCTAGTGCAAGGTCACTTACTCAATCGTGCAAGCAGAGTGGCAATTATTACATTGTACTTTTGGAAGTCAATTTATTAGCTTTTCATCATCGTTCTTCAATATACTGCATTAGCTACCTTATTCCAATTTTTGTCAGGCAAAGGTTGGTTGGGCTGGAATATTGTTCCTTTTCTCTTTATCTGAAAACATCTGCATATAAAAACTATCTGTATATGCAGTCTGGACTCAAACATTCATATTTTGTCTCAGTTGCCATTGGTCTATTCAACCTGTTTTCAGAAAGTCCTAGAAAACTAGGCAGGATGCTATTTCTAAAAGTGAATATTCATTTATACAAACCATTTGACTAATTAACTGGCTGCTGGAAATTTATCCCAAGCTACAGTTTGCATTTTTTGCTAAGCTGTATTTGCGAAACACTTTTTTCCCCTTTTTTTCTTTTTGCAGAATGAACCGCATGCATCTGTATAGGATATGGACCGGCCTGTTAAACACAGTGAAAATGAATTTAGGAATAGAAACATTTAATGTAAATAAAATGATAATCCATGAGAACTATAATTCCAGAACATATGAAAATGACATTGCTTTGCTTCAGCTGAACCCGAAGGACAGAATGCAAACATCATGTTATCCACCTGGTTCTGTGCCAGTATGCATTCCCTGGTCAAAATATATGTTCAGAGGTGGTTACCGGTGCAAAGTGTCCGGCTGGGGACTTGCCGAAGGTAATTAGGATTTTGCCAATTGATCGTTTTCACAATGGTGACATGTTTTGCATTTCCTCTTGCCGCTCTTTCACCAATAGATTGCCAAGCTGCAAAAGGTCTTACTCCTCACACACACCCTTCTGTTGCAATGGCTGAACCAGCGCATTTCTTGCACCTGCTGCATCATATGTGTTCCCTGTTGGTCTCAACTGCTCCTCAGGATAGTTGAAATCCCTGGCTTATTCAAAAGAAAGCACATCACTTCAAACTAGGATCATCCCTTCTAGCTGAAACACGGTTGTCTCTCTCAGCCTTAGGAGGCATCTTGTCAGCCAGAATCACCCTGCTTTACCAGCATTCTTGCAACTGTCGTGATTCTAAGCCCTCCTGCCAAGAATGCAAGACAATAAAGAGGTCTGCCATGCAATCCACAAAGTTTTATTCAACAAATAAACACATCTTCACACCTGATGGGAGTGTGAATGCTAGGACCTATCCTCTAAGCTTAATTAGCATAGCAAAGCTAGGCAGTTGCTTTTCAACTGCAGTCCAACCAGCACTTTAGCTCAGGAAGGGTCTTTTTGGGGAAGCCTCTGGCAAGTGGCTACCCTAAGGGACCATCTCCCATCTCCTCTCAACTCCGCCTGCTTGATCTTGCAGCTTAACCTTTTTATATGGAAGTTCTTTCTGCTTCTGACATGGCAGAGAAGCTCACCATATGGGGATAAAACTGGAGCAATCTAGCCACTAGTGTGTTGGGATGAGTTTCCAGTCAACAAATGTCTTGGGGACACATGGCAGCCTATCAGGTGACTGAAGATAATAGAGCAAAGCAGGATTGCAAAAATATTGTGTATTGAATTGTTTGTCTTCTCTTGTCTTTCATTTTTTTGCCAATCATTTTTCTTTAGGTTTTATAAAACAGTTTGCTCTTAAATGGGGTTACGTTTCTATAATGGAAAACTGTTCTGATATCTACAAGGAACGGTATTTTGAAGGAATGGAATGTGCAGGTGAGCATGAACTTTGACACACCTATTCTGATGCAAATGTATGAACCAGGATGTCAAGTGCCCAGCCTTGGGTCTCTTTTGTGATCTATCAGAGAAGTCAAAGTGCCAAACACTTGCTTTTATTATGCAGACTACAGTCAGATCAGAAGTGCTTCAGGTTACAATTGGAATCTATGAAACAGCAGCAAAGTATAAGTCTCTGGACTGAGTTGCATAATCCAGGACCATTTAGGCTACAAGCAACTCTCTTTGGTTAACACACTATATTAGATATTTGCAATGAAAACTAACACCGGCCATCTCTTTGACAACCACAGCAGCTGCTTAAGCCCCTCCCTTAGGGTGGGCCTTTCCAGAGGGACCTTCCCTGTGCAACCAGCCTTTTGGAACACCTCACGAGTTGATGTTGCTCCTCTCACCTAGCCCAATGTCTTGCCCTGGGATCTTGTATTTCTTACTACTACTACGACTACTACTACTGCAGCTTTGGCATTCCAACAGGTGAAGAGTACCCTGGCTGGCTACTTTCCAACTGATTAGTTTTTACCTGGACAGCCTCTAATCTGGGATTCATAGGCCATGTCTACACCATTTGGGTGCACAAGGGATCCCGGGGTCAACTGGGGATTACCTCTCACTTTCTCCAGGATGACTGCAACCGTGGTTTTCCCAGTTTTTCCTGTGGTCCTGGGACAGCCCCGAGGATTGCGGGCGGTGTGGCGCCCACTCCCAGGATTGTCCCTTCTTCTCCGCGAGTAGGGGGGGCTCTGCCACTGGACACAGAGCTCTGTGAGGGGGCTCCCTGCCCATCGGGGGGTAAGTGGGGGGGAGTTGTTTGGCCATCACAGCGATGGCTCTCTTTTTTTTTTAATACTTACTTTTTGGCCCACCCCGCCATGCTGGATGCCCCTCTTTTCTTCCAGGATGCTTGCTGGTGTTTGGATGCTGGGGGATGATCCTGGAAGCAGGAAAGCCCTGGATCCTCCCCACCCCCTCCTGGAAGGCTTATAGATGTAAATGTGCCCTTAGTCTCCTGCAACTTTGGTGCTTCAGCAAACCCTTCCATCTCCTGCCCCTCTGACTCTGAATCAGTTCCCATGTCTTTTTTGGGGTGCCTCTGCAGAGGTGCCAGTCTCAATCCTTACACATTATTACGTAAGATGGGCCAACACATTTTGGGTACCTGACACCAACCATGGCACTTGTTATGATGGTAACAATGTCAGAGTGAGCACTGATTTTGCAAAAAAAAAAAACTAAATACCTCTCAATCTTTTCAGGAAAAATACTGGCACCTCAATTGCAGGCCAGGTTTTATCATGCAATTACCCTGTTCGTGTCTGGGGAATTTTAGGTGGTGGGGGTGAGTGCGGGATCTGGACTAGGTACGGACAAATCTGTCAGTTTTGCTTTCTCCCAGATTTAGATGTTCTTAATTTCACATTCTTTCTATCTCGTTTATGAAGACGTTTTGGCAAGTTCTTACCTTATCAAACACCCAGCTGAACCAAATTCTCACCTGCCAAATCCAAGAGGTACAGCCATTTCCAGTATGGAGAGGACAATCCTCTATCTGCCTGCCACATAGCAGTTAAAGATGAGGAACCTGTCAGAAAAAAAGAGATGGCAACCCTAATTCACAGCACCTAGACATTTAAGGGCTAAAGACTGTAAGCTCTCTGCCTGGATGGATGAATCTGTCAGTTTTGTTTTCCCCCCACATTCAGGTTTTTTTAAAAAATCTCAATTTTTTTCTATCCCACTTATGAGAAAAAGTTATGAATGTTGGTAAGTTCTTATCAAAAAAATGAACCCAATGGAATTCTCACCCATCCCTAGTCTAGGCAACGTTATCTTCTATTTGTAACCCTCCCATGTTCTCCCATTGATTCTTCCACCTTTTTCTCTTTCTATTAAAAAAAATGTTAAGGATAAAAAGAAAGAATAGCTGCAGAATGTATTTGGACTGAGCCATCTACAAAATGTGTTCTGCATGGTCTTGATCATTGTCTGTATCAAGAGTGTTATAGTGGATTAATTGAGAATGAATCTGAACCGTGAACCCACAATTACATTAAAGGAAACAGTTAAGGGCATTCTCCCAGAGTATAGTCTGAAGGCACATGAAGCAGCCATCTCACCATAGCTAAGCAGGTCTGGGTCTGGTCACTGCTTGGAGGGGAGACCACCACATGTAACCACTTTGAGTTCCACAATGGAAGAATGCTGTGAAATGAATGTATTAAATAAATAACCTTCTTTGCTTTTTCTCTTTTCAGGTACAAACGATGGCTCTGTAGATTCCTGTAAAGGTGACTCAGGAGGACCTTTGGTTTGTTTTGACTCGAATAATGTGGGATATCTTTGGGGTATTGTTAGCTGGGGTGAAAACTGTGGTGAAAAAGGACACCCTGGAGTTTATACAAAAGTAGTCAGTTATTTTGATTGGATAAGCCGTCATACTCGAATGAATTTCATTTCTTGATCGAATGTGTGATTGTTATAACAAAATAAAAAGATTGGCTAGAAAACTAGGGGTTCAATCCAGCCAAATTTAAGGATTTCAAACCCCATTTGACTCAATGGGAGAGTTGTATAGTGCAGTCCTAAGAATGTTTCTTTAAAAGTAAGTTGTGGTGAGTTCAATGGGACTTTCCCCCACAATCATGTGTATATAGGATTGGAGCTTTAAGCCTGTGGTACTTAACCCTGTCTGGATTATCCCCTGGAAGATCAGCATTTAGGACGTGAAAGTTTGCATTTCAATCATTTTAAAATTCTGTCAGCCTTCTATAACCAGCTATTGCATGTTTTCTTGTACTCATACTGTATATTCAAATAAAAGTGATGCAGCCATCGAGGTGTGGGTTTTTTTTTTGGTATGACTTGGTTTTTATTGGAACCTGCTCAGCACGCTGCCTAGTTTTCAAACCAATTCAGATGCCTCAAATACATCAATACATATCAAACTACACAAATACTTTCTTCTATAGAAACTAAGGATGCACAGTATCATAAGCAAGCCTCAGTGAGTCTATCTACACTACTGCTTTAAAACGGTTTATAACAGTTTTAAACCAGTTAATTAACCGGTTTAAAACTGTTATAAACCATTTTAAAGCAGTAGTGTTACGGAGTTAACGGATAGTGTTAATCAGTTTTGTATTTTATGTTTAGTGCTGTTCCCCGCCTCGATCCGTTGGGAGAGGCGGGTAATAAATAAATATATTATTATTATTATTATTATTATTAGTTAGTGATATAGGAAACTGCCTTGTACTGAGTCAGGCCACTGGTCCATCTAACCCGGAATTGCTGACACTGACTGGCAGTAGCTCTCAGGTTTCAGGCAGGAGTTTTTCCAGCCCTACCTGGAGACAACAGAGATTGAACCTGGGACCTTCTGCATGCAAAATACTTGCTCTACCCACTGAGCTATGGCCCTTCCACAAGTGGCACAAGCAGCAAGAATCTTTGACTTTCCTAGACATTTGTATTTTTTAATTTATTTTTTATTTATTACATTTTTATACTGCCCAACAGCCAAAGCTCTGCGGGCAGTGCACAATTTAAAACTATAAAATATAGCAAGTATCAATTTAAAACATTAAAAAGTTAAAAAGGCAATATAAAACTAGCTACATTAAAAACCAGGGAAAGCCTGGGTAAAAAGGTATGTCTTCAGGAGGCATTTAAAAGACGTTACATTTTCCGCCTCCCGAACCACACAAGGGACAGGTTTTCCAGAGGTTGGGTGCCACTACAGAGAAGGCCCACTGCCAAGGTTCTTCATGGAGACATGCGTGGGATGCCACAGAGTCAAGCTTGCCTTCTTGCCTGCCTCTCTGTACTGCTGCCTACTCCACTGTTTGGTAGAATTAAGGCAAAAGCACATGAAGATATGGGGGCACATTTTTATCAAGAAGCATACTAGAATAGCACTCTCACATCCTGCAGTCTTATGGTGTACTTGCTAAAAATGTTGGACACCCCAGCTCGGTCTGGTTCCTGCAGCTATCTACAGTTGCAGGAGCACAACCAAATGCAAAGGTGGGAAAACTGGGGAGCATTGCAGTAAGGAGTCCTTTTTGAAAGCAAGATGTGGATATTGGACCAGCATGACAGGATGAGGATGAGAAGTAGTAGATGCAATGTTCAGGGAGGAATGGAAGGTGGGACACCAGCAGCACCTGGACAACCAGCCCAAAAGCAGTGATGTCTGCCCACTATTCCGCCAGCCATAACAGCTCTTATCTAAAGCCAGCTCTTATCTAGGCTGACCATATGAAAAGGAGGACAGGGTTCATGTAACTTTAACAGTTGTAGAGAAAAGGGAATTTCAGCCAGTGTCATTTGTATGCGATTAGTTCCTGGTGAAATTCCTTCTTCATCACAACAGTTAAAGGAGCAGGCACTATACTAGAGTGACCATATACAAAAGAAGGCAGGGCCCCTGCAAATTTAACAGTTGTGTTGGAGAGGGAATTTCACCAGGAACTAATTGCATACAAATGACACTGGCTGAAATTCCCTTTTGTCTACAACTGTTAAAATTACATGAGCCTTGTCCTCCTTTTCATATGGTCAGCCTATCTTATCTAAAGCCTATGGCAAGTCATTCCCTTCCCCTGTTATGATTATCCACTGGTCCTTGGATTGCTTTGCAGTTCTAGGGTTCTTCCAGACAGATGGCTCCTAGCAGCAGAGGCTGGTGGCTTCCACACCTTAGTTAGCTCCTTTAGAGTTCCGGCTGGCTCTGACTGAAACCAGGGATGGATTCACCACCCCACCGACATTGAAGTCACCAGCTTTCACTGGTTCCTAGCACCAGTGATTATGGCCTTTATCACATGTACCATTTCCCCCGCCCCCGCCCCGATTGCTTCTGTGGGTTCCCTCTCCATTTCTTATGCGAATCTAGCATTTTGAATCACACTTGGTCGGTTTTGCTCCAATACTTCAGCTCAGCCTGTTGAACTTGCCTGAACTTGCCTGAAACGGACGTTGCCCATTCAGTGTTAAATCGAAATAGAAACTAAAAACGGAGCACTCAGGGCACGAGAACAGCGCAGGGGGACGACAACATGCCAGTCCCGCACTGAAGAAGTGGATCAAAGTCACGGTGAGTGTGCTTAAAACCAAGCATGTGATAACAGCCTCAGAAAGCATTGGGCAGCAATTCCATCTTTTATTCTTTAGTGGATTTTCTGCTGTGAGAAAAAAGGACAGAACGTGCTGTTTGTGGGAGTGGGGGAAACTGAGGTTAGAAGTGGAAGACAATGATGTTTGGACGGACACCCCCCAAAATAAAATCCTGAGAATGAGGAAGCATCCCTCAGGCCCACAGCTTGAAAAATTGGGAGATGAAGGCACTGGTATCGTCTACAGATAGAACAGTGCGCTGCACAAAGTATCTCTCCACCAACAAGAGCAAGGCAAGGCAAGGCATGATAATACGGAATGTAGCTCCCTGCAGACATAATGCCCTGATCTTTAACCATAGTTAAGTAATCATGAGGATGGTGTGTCAATTTCCCTATGCCTATCCCCCAATGGCCTTAACCTTGGTTAAGTGTTACATTTACACTTGCTTTAACCTAATTCCTTTTAACCAGGAAAAGAAGCTTAATTGGTTAGCAGATGTAACCATATAACTACTTAAGGACATGGGGAGAGAGCACAGGATGGCCCATCTTAATGAGACCTATGTTTGAATAAGTGTTTTCAAATCTCAGCAATAGCTATTAACCATAATATTTAGTTTATTTCATTTCTTGACTGTTATCTCAACTATCTGTATTTATAACTGTCAATCTTATAAAACCTGTGTCTAAAATTTGCAATTCCTCCTTTTAAAAACATGTTTGTATAACTTTGTGTGTATGGGTAGATGGTGAATGAAAAATAGAAATGTATCTTTAGAAGATTTGTTGAAACAATAAAATTGGTTATCTCAAAATAATAAAAAAATAAAACTGGCTAGCAGAGTTGTAAAAAGACTTGGGTCCCCTCTACAAGGATTCGCTTTTGCGCCTGGTTAGGCGATTATGCGCATAATCGCAGAAGCGCATTTACGCCTAATCCCTCTGCACGAGAGGCGGAGAGAGGCGGCGAAGCACATTAACAGATGTCCAAAATGCGCTTTACAAGTAGTTAATGCGCATAAGCGCTTATTCACACAGTCAAAATGCGCTTTAATGGACGGAGCAAAATAAAACTCGCGATTTAACGCGCATTCAATAATGCGCATAATCGGAGAGATAACGCGCCTCTAAGCCCGATTTACGCTCCGTTCTTGTAGAGGTAAAAAAAATTAAGCGCCTTGAAAGAGCTTTAAACCTCTCTTGTAGAGGCAGCCTTGGTCAAAGGCAACAAATTGGTGGCCATCACTACCTCCTGTGATCTCGAATTCTGTAATTAACTATGCCTGTGTGGAGAAATGCTTCCTTTTATCAGTTCTGAATCTCCCATCGATCAGCTTCATGCGATGACCCCCTTGGGCTCGAATATTATGAGAAAGGGAGAGAAATGTCTCCCTATCTACATCCTCCACACCACGCATAATTTTGTACACCTCTAGCATGCCTAGGATTTCAGTTTATATGCCTCATTCACCCTCTCTCACTGCTCCTAACCCCGGTGCTGCTGCCCAGCGAGAGTTCAGAACCCAGCAAGTGAGTGGAGGTAAGGTAGCTCTACTGAGCTGCCACCGCATGCTCTCCCCCTCTGGTGACCTCAATAGCAGCACTGCCTGGAGAGACAGCCCTCTGTCCAGGGCGGGGCCAGTGGGGCCAGTTGGCCCTGGGCCCACGGTTTTGAGGTCCCCCCCCCCCAGTTTACGCTACTGCTTCCATAGAGTAAGTAGCCTATCAAGAAGTGAGGAGCCCACCTTGGGGAAACAGCGCAGAAGCCATCCGTCATGAATACCACAGTCAGACTACAAGCTCCAGAGGGCCATGCCACATACAGGGTGGAGATATATGTGCCTAAATTGCAATGGTTGTCTTTACTGCGTCTCTTTCCTCAATCTTCTCCATGGCATATAATCTCTGGAACGGAGGGCGAGATAATGATGATGATAGTTATTAATGATAATAATGGCGATGATACCGTGAGGGTGATGATGTTTGACAATGATGGACTGCTCTATTGTTGCTTCTATTTGTACAGCAACTAACAATAAATGTTAATTTCTGATTCAACATTGAGGTGTTGTAGAACAGGTTTAATATGAAAGTGTTATGTAGCACGGACATGTTAGTGGGCATTAAAAAAACATTTAAAAAAATACTTAATGAGCAGTTTGAAATGGGGGGGGGGGGCACACACTTCCCATCTGGCCTGGGCATATTACCAGCTCTGTAGGGCCCTGCCTCTGTCTCTTTAGGCGACCCAGCAATTGGGACTTCGCACGCTGCTGAGAGAGTCGGAGGCAAGGAGGACTGGCGTCCCATTAAGAGCACGCTGCTGAGGAAGTCCCACAAAGCTCCAACCTGCCCCTCCGTCTGGTGCTTTTTCTCCTTAGGGAAGCAGCCCCGCGTCGCGCTAAAAACCTTTGGGACCGAGAGGAGGCGGTTTCGGTTTCTTTAAAGCCTCCGGAGGAGAGCGTTCCTCGGCCCGCCTCTCGGGCGCCCTCCGCCTAACTCTGTACGCCACGACCTGCCGCCGCCGCCGCCTTCTCAGGACTCGCCACGACGCCCCCTTTTCCTTCCTTGCGCCCTGACGTGAGCGGGATCGGGGCGGGGCTGTTTCAGGCTGACGGTGTTGTGGGTAACAGGTCCCGACGTGGGCGCGTGTTTTATTCCGGGATGGTGGAAATTCCCGGCCTGAGCTGGGGCGAGGGAGCGGGGACCCCGAGCGGCCGCTGTGCGCGTCGGTGAGAGGTGGTAGCCTGGGGCGGCGTGTGCATAATGGAGCTGTCCGGCGCTGGAGGAGCGGGAGTGTAGCCCGAGCCGGTCCACGCGTCTGCCGGCGCCGTCCGAATCCTGCCGTGACGAGCAGCCTTCCAGAACCCGGAGCCGTTCCGCGTGCACGCGTTCTGGAACTCTGGCTCCTGCGCCTTCGGGGATGATGGTGAGCCGGGCCCTGCTGTCTTTTGTCGTGACCTGCGGCTTGCTCGGGAGCCAGCCCCAGGCCGGCTGGGGCCAAGAACCTCAGACCCCAGACTGGCGGATGACGCTGAAGACCATCAGGAACGGCGTTCACAAGATCGACACTTACCTGAACGCTGCCCTGGATCTCCTGGGAGGAGAGGACGGTCTCTGTCAGTATAAATGCAGCGATGGTAATATTGAGGGAGGGGGGTGTGTGTCCCCGATTATATTATAATGGTACCGGATCTCAACAATACTTGGTTTATTCTTAATACCTGCCGATTCAAATTGAATCTTGGGGAATGCTCATGCACCAAACTTGCCAAAACTTTAAGCAGGTCTGGGAACGGTTAGCACCTAGATGAGAGACTTCCTAGGAAGCCTATGTGCACCTTGCAGAGTTCCATAATGGAAGAAAAGTGGGGTGTAAAGTGATTAAATACACATAGTGAAATCCAGAGGTGCTACAAGGTGCTGATGATCAAGGGATGCAGTATGTGCGATGGATTCTTATGCATGCTCACTCCAGAAATAAGTCCTAATGGAACAGGTACCCTAAAATAAGTTTGCCTTCTTTATGGTAGCTGAACCATTAATGTCACATATTTACATGTCTTTAGCTTCTCATTTATGATACCAGACAACAATAGTGACTTTTTAAAATACTGACGGTAACAATTAGTGTAGTTCTGGCTTCTTACTGCGTAGTTAACTTGCATAGTGGTTAATATCTGTTGTTTTATCACAACCTCAAAGTTGTCTTTGTTTTTCAATTGCAGCTAGTATTACCTCATAACAGTGCCAAGGATTGTATTACAGAAGGATTAGGCATTTATAAAAATATTCTGTCCTTAGGTATCTGTCTTGTTAAGAACCGGATTAGAACATTTGGAAATGGATGTGAAAGATAATCCATTCTTCCTTCATCAGAATTGAGATGCTAGGTTAACCAATTGAGACCCAATTTTTAAAACTTTGCTACTTTAATTTTTAAAACTCCATTGGGGATAATTTGTGCCCCAAGTGATTTCTGGTCAATAACCTGAGGAGATGCTTGAATAGAAATAACTTAGTTTTTTTAAAAAAAAATGGTGGTTGTCACTTACAAATATTAGATCATAACCATGTTTGTATACGTTTTCCCTAAATAATCAAAGGAGGTTCACATGCAGTTATTCTGTAAGGATCAACTCTTTAATGATCAGCCCTACAACAACCCTTTAAGGTAGTCCAGTATTATCACAACATGCAAATAGGGGTCTGATAAACGACTCAAGCTGAAATTAAATCATATTTAAATTAGTAGGACTTGCTTAAAGTACTTGGATTCGTATCTCCAATTTATAATCTTCCCTTTAAAAGCTAAGTATTTTTACTCCATGATTGGTGCCTTAGGGAGCACTTCACAAACAGAATATAGAATAGTTCCATAGACATGAATGAAACTACTGTGCACTACTTGAGAAACACACCAATAGTGCTACTCTTTTACCCACTTACTGGGATTAAGCCCCTTTGAACTCAATGGGTAGACATGTATAGGATAGTGAGTAGATATATATTGGATTGTGCCATTATTCTTCAATTCTTCCAATGAAATCCTATTGAATTTGGGATTATACCTTAACCTCATCTCTTCTAACCACACATGTTTATATACCCATACTTACACTGGATTTCTAACCTCATATTATCTGATATTATCTATGGACTTCTGCTTTGAGACATCAAATCAGGGGAAAACTGAAACATCTTAAGCATTTAGAGTTTTCATATTTTGCAGGATATAAGCCTTTACCTCGCTATGGCTATAAACCATCACCACCTAATGGATGTGGTTCTCCCCTGTTTGGAGTTCATGTAAGTACTTCTTACTCTAGTGCTTCCTCGTGCACCCTGACTTAATCTATGCTTGGAAGGAAGGAAGGAAGGAAGGAAGGAAGGATGTTCAAATGGAAATGGATCTGGGTTAAAATTTCAATGCAGTTATTTAAACACCCATATCCATATTTATAGGGAGGAAATTAGTATCAAAGTTTTGAGAATAGGATATAAAATCATGCTTGTGGTGTGTATGAAATGCAAGGGTGCTATGCTATGCATGCAGCTCAATAGTAAGCCCCATTGAGTTCAGTGGGGCTTATTCCCAGATTAAGTGTGTGTAGAATTGCAGCCATGTAGTGCAGGGACATTCATCTCAAACAGCCTAGAGTGCCACAATCCCTATATAGCATGGTGTATAGTTTTTCTTCAAAAAAAGACACTAAACTTTATGGAGGTGTAGGCCACCGGGAAGCCCTTTGGCTAACTTATAAAAAATGCTTTGTCATGTCATCTTCCACTAACATACCAAACTCTTTCATTAGCACTCCTGCTACCCCATTCCAGGCTATTCCTTTGGGCTTGAGAGCACACATATACATTGCAGCTCCCAGTTACCCATCATGTAATCTCCCTTCTCAGGTGGCACTGCTTGCCCTCCATAGTCAACTCACATATCAAAACATCTGACCCCTGTTCAACTGACTTGAACACTCCTGCCATCCAAAGCCTACTGCCATCAATCTCCCCGCCACCTTTCCCCTCCCTGACTATTAATTGCAAATTCCACACACTTCACACTCTCTGACCAGGTCCTAAATTAAATGAAAAAGGAAGAAGGTGGTGTGTCATTTCGTCAAGTAATCTGTGCCAGACTGTATTCAGCCTACTATGGCACCGGATATTAGTTTTACCTTATGTGGCTCAAGCAAATAAACTTTGTAAGTTTTAGGATTATCAGCCAGTAGAACCTGGACAAAAAATCTTCGCTTCTCTCTGAATGTGCAAGTTCTAGTCTTCCAGCCTTAAATACGCCAAAATGCCATATTTAAATCCTCCAAGCTGTGAGGAAAGGATCCTTTCTTGGCTCCTATCAGATGCAACTGAAGCATCAGAAGAAACTTGCTTTGCTATATAATACCATGGTTAACTCACCCAGCTGTTAGAGTGAGAACATTTATTTGCTCTCATGAGTGTTCTCGGATGGCTGCTCTACAGTTTGGTTCCTATTATGGTCGGAAAGGGGCCTTTTTCAGATTTCCAGTTTAAATTTCAGTGGATTTTCATTTATTTTATTTTATACCCAAGTTATCCTTTAAGACTTTATTTATTTTTTTAGTAACTATGTGATGTATTTTTAGAATTTAATCCCTTTACCTTCTAGCCCCTTTTGGACTTCCTTCAAGAGACACTATTTCCATTTTTTTAATTCGCTGGGCTGTATTTTGATGGTGGCGCATTGGCGCCGCTCCTTCGCGTTGCCCCCACACAAAGGAGCGAGCAGTGGAGGAGCCATTCTTCCTCTGGTGGCGAGCTCTGGGGCAACCAGGGATCAGTGAAACCGTTTTCTGCTAGCTGTTCAAGCTTGCCACAGGTCATCTTGTGCGCCAGCAGCGAGCAGCGACCTTTCCATGAAGCAGTGGGGCGGTAGATGTTTGGTGCTAGAGGGGAAGGCTGGCATACAGATATAACCTTTGGGAGATGTGCACTTGTGCAGGATGGCTCCCTGGTGCTCTGTGTTTCTCATAAACGTGTGTGTGTTGGAGACAGCCCCCAAGAGAGAAAGAAATAAAAATCTCTGTAAATCCATTGAAGATGCAATGATCCCCAGGCTTTCCACTGGCCCGCCCCCTCCTCCCTGTCCTCATTGGCAGGGACATGCCTCCACTGTAAGACTGGAGTAAGGCAACAGACGGCAAATGCACGTCGGCTGCTTGCTCACAGGAAAAAGTCAAGGTGAGTTGCTGATTTTTTTAAACCGGAGCTTCAGGGGAAAGCCCTGGGATGGATCCACAATGGCTGCTGCATCATATAAATGACCTACCACCACTGTGGATCTACCCTGGGGCTTTCCCCTCATCAAGACAGGCCCTTGGTAGCAGTTGATGTTTTAGAATGGTATGTCTTTCAAGTGCTCTCACAAAATGGTAACTTTAAGAACTTGTTTCTCAGTTTGACATTGGCATTCCCTCCATGACCAAATGCTGCAATCAACATGACAGATGTTACGATACCTGTGGAAATGAAAAACATGATTGCGATGAGCAGTTTCAGTATTGCCTTTCTAAAATCTGTAGAGATGTACAGAAGACATTAGGACTACCAGAGACTGTACAAGGTAAGAGAAGCATAATTGTAATGTAGCTTTGCAGAGTCTCTATAACTGCAGACAGTATTTTGATTAAAATTTGAACCAGAGATATATGTTAAGAAGAAGAGGTAGACCATTCAATAGCCTGCTGTGATCAATTTTCACTACAATTTGCAGATAAAATCGATCATATCCATACTGCCTTGGGTGCCATAGTTGATACAGGTCCAATGGATGCAACTTTGGTTCCTGCTTGTCCAGCTACAATGGATACTTTTCAAATTGTACAACCTAAGGATGTGGACAGAAAGCAGAGGTTGAACCTTTGTTTTAAATAGCCTCTAATATTCCATTCTTGGGCAAGGTGCTGGTGACTCTCAGGTTCAGGGATTTCTGGATGAGACATTATTTAGAACTATTTCAATCTGGCCTTAGGCCTGGTTATGGGACAGAGATTGCTTTTGTTACCTTGGTGGACGATCACCAAGAACTGGACAGGGGGAGTGTGTCCCTGTTACTTCTGCTGGACCTTTTGGCAGTTTTCAATATCATCAACCATGGCATCCTTCTGGGGCATCTGTCTAAGATGGGACTGGGAGGCACTGTTATATGGTGGTTCAGTCCTTCTTGGAGAGGCAATCTCAAAAGGGGGTGCTGGGGATTCCTGTTTGACACCATGGCTGTTGGTCTGTGATGTCCCTCAGGGTTCCATCTCATCCCCCATGCTATTTAACATATATATGAAATTGCTGGGAGTGATTGTCTCAAATTTTGGGATTTGGTGTCACCAGTATGCTGATGACACCCAACGCTATCTCTCCTTTCCATCTAAATCGAAGGAGCTGTTCTGGCTCTAAAACGGTGCCTGATGATGGTAATGAAGTGGATGAGGGCAAACAAATTGAAGTTTAATCCAGACAAGACAGAGTGTTCCTGGTCAGTCAAAAGGCAGATTAGGGAATAGGGTTGTGATGGATGGGGATTGCACTCTCCCTGAAGACTCAGGCTTGCAGTTTGGTGTACTCTTGGACTCAATCCTGATATCCAGGTCTTGGCAGTGGCCAGGAATGCATTTGCATAACTGTGGCTAGTGCGCAAACTGTTCCTGTTCCTAGAGATGTCTGATTTGGCCATGCCATAGTTACATCCCTTTTGGACTACTGTAATGCGCTCTACATTGGGCTGCCTTTGTTCCGAAACATCAGCTGGTCCAGAATGCTATGGCCAGACGTTGACTGGGATCGGTTCCTGAGAGCACACAACTCCCTTGTTACAGCAGCTTCACTGGCTACCGGCCTGCTTCCAGGCAGAATTCAAAGTCCCTGTTCAGAAGACACCTTAAGCCATGGCTTTATTCACTGTGTTTAAAGCCACGGTTTAAGGTGTCTTCTGAATGGGGCCAAAGTGTGGTTATGACTTAGAAAGCTCTATATGGCTTGGGACCTACCTGAACGAAGGCCTTCTCCCATACAAGTCTGCCCAGTCCTAAAGATCTTCTGGAGAGGCCTTCTTTCAAGACCACCATCAGAAGCACATTCGGTGGTGATGCAAGAGAGGGCCTTGTCAATGGCTGTTCCCAGGCTATGCAACTCACTCCCTAGTGAGATGGGGTTCACTCCCTCTCTGCTGTCCTTCAACCTGCAAGCAAAGAATGCTTTATTCAAGAAGGCCTTTGGCTGGCAAGTGGGTCTGTGGGTTGGAATGCTGTGTTTATTCTGTAATTGTATTTTAATGTGTTTCATTGTTTTAATATATTTTAAATTGTTTTGTATGCTGCCTTGAGTGTTATTTTGTAGTTGAAAGTGAGGTATAAATCAAATAAATCAATCTTTTAAAAATTTAATGGAATAGAGTAAAAATTTGTTCTTGTATGCCTATATGCCATATAAATTTCATTCACAGTCTTGGGTCAAGGGAAAGCCCAGATAAAGTAGGGCCAGATCTACACCAAGCAGGATATAACACTATGAAAGTGGTTTGAAAACGGTATGTGGAATATGTCATGGGTCCCAACAGTTGTTAGTGCATTTCAATATCGTTATAAAACAGTAGTGTAGATCCTGCCCAGATGTCAGTGTTTTTCTCTGTAATGACAACTATATCTGATTACATTATTGAAGCATGAATGAATTCATTTCCCCCCTTACAGCCTGCGAATCAACAGTGCAACTGGTATTTGATGCAGTTATACATTTAGGATGCAAACCATACCTTGATAGTCAAAGAGCTGCATGCATGTGTCAGTATGAAGAAAAAAGAGACCTTTAAAGACGCTTATGACCTTCTACACAGCTTATGCAGATCCATCTGTATTGGAAGAAGCTTTTTGTTACAAAGCTGTGCAATACATTCAGTTGAACATGAAGATGCTCTACACCTCTGTAGAAGACACTAATTTTGTAAGTTTTTGTACAGCACTTCTTCCTCCATCATTTTTGTATACATTTGTAACCTTTTAAGGATCTTTTGCACACATTTTTAAAGATAAATGTAATATTTTGACAACTGGCCTTTAGAGTGGTACAATTATGGATGAGCGCTGCTCTGAACTGAAGGAGGTGAACACCACTAAATGCTGCATGGGTAATAAAAAGTAGGTCAAACTGTGGTCTTACCAGCAATCAATATCTCTTCAGTGCCTCAAGAAAAATACCTGGAAAACAGATGGGTAATGTTTGCAGTTTGATTGTCTTATAGTGGGGTATTCCTTAAAATAGATTCCCTCACTGCTTCTACAGCCCTATCCATGTTTAATTGGAAGTAAGCCCCATTGTGTTCATTGGGCTTGAACCTAGTAAATGTTCCCAGAATTCCAGCCTTATATGGCAATCCTATATACCGTTAAGTGGGAGTACGTGAGTGAATATGCATAGGATTGCCCTGAACATCTACTACCAGTCATAGTAGGTCAGATTCAACTTGATGTTTTGGGATCACTGAAATCACGCAGGAGGTAGCTCTGAAACCATTTATGTAACTGTGCCTACGATATTTAAGTGCCTTAAGTGCTTAGGAGATTTAAAACCAAACATTTAAAATGCATTTTAAATACTTAACTTACAAAATGCAATAGTTTACACAGTGGCATTGTAGTATGTATCACAACTGCCATGACAGTAAAAGAGCTGTTATATTCTGTGTAACAGATGTGCCTTGACATGTACTGCAAAGACAATCTTATCAACCTGAACAATGGAAATATCAGCCTGAACAACGGGCATTTGTTGTTCAGCACGTGGAACATTTTTCTACCATATCCCTTGTTATTTCAATTTCTTAGGGTTATGGCATGGCTTTGACAAATGTGCAAGTCCTATTTTCTATTTGAATTTTTTAAATTATGTGTCTGCACTTTTCCGTTTGACTGTGAAATAGAAAATTCTGCTCTAAACTCTTTATTTTTATGGTACTTCTTAAAACTGAAGTTATTCCGAAGAAATGGTGGTTCCAGTCCTGTTAAAGTTAAGTATGACTGCCCTAATGAAAGCAGTGGGACTAGCTGTCCTATTAATTTAAAGGGACTTAGTCACAGCTAATTTTAGCAGGATTGAAACCTATAGATTTTCATATATTGTCTTTGGGCATCAAAACATTTATTTGTGCCAAAGATAGTCAGTCTTTTATGAAACTATGTGAATGTTTAACGCAGAACACGATTCTCCCTGAAGTATCTGAACACAGAAGCACTACAAATTGTTGAATGAAATTACTTGAAAAGTGGTCTATATTTTCTTCTGTAGCCTTTATTGATGAAGCCTAAGAGAATTTTTAAAGGTTTTAAAGTGAAAATATTACTGAAAATACTGTATCTGTTGCGGGGGTGGGAGTGGGGGTGGAGAAATAAATTTAAGGAGCCAAAACTGAGTCTGTATCACGTAATTTTTCTGTTAATAAAAACTAACTGAGTAGCATACCATTGTGAGAAAATCTTGCATGATTAATTTTTCAAGCCTTTAGTTTGGTTGTGTTTGGATGTAACAATAAACTGCACTTCATCATGATGAGAACAAACCTAGTGGCACCTCAGGCTCATGCACATTCACCCCTCCCCTCTCTTTTTCCAGTGCAGCCACCACAAGGAGGTTGGAAGCTTTTGCTTCTGCTTTGGACTAATCACAGTTTAGTGTTATGCCCAAACTGCAGTTAGTCTCAACAATAGCTTACTGAAATAAGCTAACTTCAAACCATGGTTAATAAAGCCGACTTGTTCAATAAACCATAGTTAAGGTTAACTACAGTTTAGGATTTGATCGTAACACTAAACTGTGGTTAATCAAGAATTAAGCAAAAGCTTCAGATCTCTTGTGCCTGTGTCGAAAGGGAAGGGAGCGTACGAATCTGAAGATTACCTAGGCTTGATCTCATAGTAATAAACCATTAACAAATGGAACCTGCAACAAAATGTTGCAGTGTGGAGTGCTCCTGTTCAGAGTGTGAGGCAGCCATGTCCTTTTCCATTCCATTCTTTCTCCTCCCCTCTGCCCTGGTTTCTGTTCTCTCTCTTCCCCCCTCCCCGCCCCAAACAGACACTCAGTGTTCTGTGCCACTGAGCATAACCATTATTAGGCTGTTTTGGGGTCTTTCCTTCCACAAATTGGGTGGGGGACAACTCCATAATTCAGTTTCGGAGAAGCTCTTCGGGGCCACATTCCAGAGGCAGGTAGGGCCAAATGCAAAAGGAACGGGACCAAAAATGCAAATAATAAAAAAATGCATATTTTAGCTTAAGTAGGGTAACCATATGAAAAGGAGGACAGGGTTCCTGTATCTTTAACAGGTGTATAGAAAAGGGAATTTCAGCAGGTGTCATTTGTATGCATGCAGCACTGGTGAAATTTCCTCTTCATCACAACAGTTAAAGCTGCAGGAGCCCTGCCCTCTTTCATATCTGGTTTATACTAGAGTGACCAGATACAAGAGAGGAATTTCCCCAGGTGCTGTTAGATACAACTGTTAAGACACAGGAGCCCTGTTCTCCTTTCCATATGGTCACCCTAATCCTCTTACTGCCAGTCACAGCCTTAGGAGAGGCATTTCAACCTTTTAAATTGTGGGAGGGAGGAGAAACTGCACAAAAGGTAGAAGCTACTAAAATATCGATGTTTGGGGGAAAGGGAGGGGGGGTGTAATCTGGGAGAAAAAACCCAGGACAGGTTTGGCCACAGGCCTGAGGTTCCCCACCTCTAAATCCTGTTGATGCTACGCTTTTGTATGTGGATGGTGCATTTTTGTTATGTAAGGCTCAGCACTTGGATAGCGAGCTCAACATTAGTTGAAATTACATGCCAGCCTTCTTAGCAAGCCCCAGGAGGTTTTCAAGAGGGGTTTGGCACCTGTGCCAGAATAGTCAGTGCTCCTTGCCTCCCACTGATGTGCCTCAGGAGGCTAAGAAGGAGAAAATAAGGTGGCAGATGGAAGCCAGTGCTTCATTGCTGGACAGATCATGTTAATTGTTCTATAGCACCAGCAGAGGAGTCTCTAAGACAGACTGTAAGATCAATTGTACTGTAAACCGCTAAGCTAAAGTAATTGCTGTTGGCAAAAAAGCTAAAATTTTGGCATGTAATAGTGAGTGTATGAAATACAAATTATTGGTCTTCCAATGAACAGTCTGGCAGCTATGAGCAAATGAAAATTCATGTGACATACTTGACTGGGCACGTCCATATATCATGGACTTTCCCTTTCTTGCAAAGAAGCATACGTCTCTCTTCCTTACTGAATTGCTAGTCTGAGAACAATATTACTGATGTATGTGAGTGAGTGCCCCAACATGTATTAACAGTTGGGGGATGGTCACACATTTTCAATATTTATTAATTGGCACAACTTAGGCATATGAGGTATTTCAATTGCAAAGTATTAAAGCCTTCAATAAAGATCAGCTTTGTAAGGAGTTTCTGTTGTAGTTACCTGTACAGAACAAATAAAGTTTTTCTCTCCCCCCCCCCATTTTAAATACAGTTTTCTGATTCAGTAGAAAGAACTAGCTATAGGAACAACTTCCAAGATTCTGGTTTATAGATATAATAAACTTCCACAGGCACATACAGCTTCATAGGCTATTAAACTATTCCTTTATCCACAGTTATATCCACTGTTCTCCATCTTTAGATTCACAACAGTACTGTGAAGTAGGTTAGGCTGAGAGAAATCCAGTGAACTCCAAAGTTTTCATATTTAATATGAAATTCACTCAAATTCACTGAGTCACTCAACCATGTTTTCATAGAATTGTGGAGTTGGAAGGGACTACAAGGATCATATAGTCCCTCTGCAATGTGCAGGAAAACTAGTTAAACCATCCATGAGAGGGGGGCTGTCCAGCCTTAAAAATCTCCAGAGATGGAGAACCCTCAACCTCCATAGGTAGACTGTTCCACTGTTGTATAGAACTTACTATTAGGACATTTTTCCTTATATTTAACCAAAATCTAGGTAGCTGTAACTTATACCCATTATTCCAGGTCCTAATTTCTGTGGCAATGGAAAATTGTTCTTGTCCATCGTCCCTATGGAACCCTTTTATGTATCTGAACAATGTTAACTTGTCTCCCCTTAGTCTTTTCTTCAAACTGAATATCCCAAGTTCCTTCAGCCTGCCCTTATAGGTTATGTCCTCAAGTCCCTGTTCTAACCTGTCAATGTCCTTCTGGAAATGTGGTCACAGAATCGTACACAATAGTTCAGGTGTGGTCTCACTAGTGCTGAGTAGAGAGGAATAAGGACTTCATGCATCTTCAATACAATTCTTCTAATACAGCCCAGAACTGTGTTAGCCGTAGCCATATATTATAAAATTGCCCTGCCTTAAGAAAACAACCAGAAATCTCAATCACAAAGAAGAGAAGACTGGAGGGTTCAATATTTTGAGACATGTTTTATGTTCCTTTTTAGTATTACACTGCCCCATCTCAACAGAGGCATATGCCTGTAGCTGTACTTCAAAGATCAGTGGTAGTGCACAAAGTATCTTTCTGGCATGCTTTTGTTACTGATCATGTCGTTTAGGAACCCTTAATAAGCTTCCCTGAAACAGTTTGAAAACCATTACACTAAACAAATACCATTATTTTTAAGATGTCACAAAACCACGAATCCAAGTATTATTATTATTATTATTATTATTATTATTATTATTATTATTATTATTTTGCGATCTGGGAAAAATCCCCTCTGATTTCTCTGAGAAAGTTACATTTCCAAATGCTGCAACACCAGTGGTGTATATTGTAGACAATACAATATGTTCAGTTTTTCAGGTGAATTAAGTGGGGCCTTTAGCAAAACAACATTTCTGTGGGAATTGCTGTTTTACAGATTTTTTATAAGGCAGTTACATTTGAGAAATGAGATATTGAAATGTTCCGCAGTACAACTCTATAGAGAATCCAGTCACTCAAATATACAACTGCAGTGAGGATAGAAACAATTCAGATAGCAAATCTGAGTATTGCTTTGGCCTGCCAACAGCATTCTTAGCAAAATGACTCAAAGCCAGGAGTTTATATGCATTAGCCTGCTGCAGGTACAAAGTTCAGCAGGAGCAATCTGTGAGACAGAAACCAAAGTTAGAGGAAAGGAAGAGGAAAGTATACTTTCTCTAAACATTTCATGAAAATGGCAAGTCAAAGGGGAAAGATCTTCAAATCAGGTTAGAGGGAGTGTGAACTTTAATAATGCATCTAAAATCAAAGCTGCTGCTTTATCTATGTAGCTTCTTTGTGCATGGAAACACACAACACGCCAACACGCTTTGGGTGGGAGCATTCATGTTGACCTTTCGCTAATGAACAATTAGAAAAATGCTATCCAGGTGCAGAATTCAGACCTATGTTTCCACTGCATCCTCACTAATGTTAATTCAAGAAGTATGGCATAAGATTTTGTTTTCAGCATTAAAATATTAGTACCTTTTTGCATGATTGCCACAGCTTGCCATTTTGAATATTAAAACAGTGTATCAGTACTGAATGGTTTGGTAACCATGCCAACAAGCCACTCTCGCTGGGTTTGGATGTCACAATAAGCCACAGCACCCGCCTAAGCCATGGTAGGCTGCAGTGATCATGCGAACCGGGTCAAATGAGTGCAATTTTTCCTAATCTTCAGAAAGTGTCAGAGATTTTCTAAACTTCAGAAGCAGTTCAATGGCAGCAAGGTTGTGTTATTCTGCATACTCTTACATTTTTATACTAGGCACAATATTGAACATCCTGAAAATCTCAGGTTTTGTTTTTGAAAAAGCAAGGTTCTAGCCGTAGAGGCTTTTATGATCAGCTTGAAAGTAATGCAGAGGGAGGGTTTTGGCAGATCTGGGGATAATTTCTAGTGGTAGTCAGGTTGCTAGACTTCCACACCCTGCATAGCTCTCATCTTGTCAGATGATTTGAAGATGCAAAAGAAATACACCAATCTCATGAAAATATGCAATCATTTATCTGTGGTTCAGAAGACAAATTACTATAGCCCTGTAATTTTGTTTTTCTTTTTGCATAGAGTTGGCTCAGCTGTGACTAACAGAAAATACATCCCAGATGACTAACAGAAAATACATCCCAGATACCATTTTATGTTTTTAGAAGGAAAAAAGGTGCTTCTTACAAATGAAACAGTTATGTAAATTGGCAGGCTATCCTTCCAGAAATTGTCACCATGGAAGGCACCAGATGTAACAGTATTAAGTGGAAATCCATCAGCTTCACAAAGAAACTTGTCCAGAGACAGACAACATCTTTCTATCTTGCTATCACTCCGAAAGTTGTTGACATTTACATTATTACACTTACAGTGGAATCTTATATGTGTCTACTCAGAAATAAATTCCATGTGGCTTATTCCCAGGTAAGTGGGCCTTAGAATATAATCCTGTACATGTAGTCAGGAGCAAGTCTCACTGAGTACAATGGAGTTTACTCCCAGGTAAGTTTCTTGCATTTTCCTGGTGCTAATAGGCATGGATTGTCTAGATTTGAGATGCTTCCAATACATTCTGCTTGTTGGAAACTGCATGTGTAAAACTAATTTGTGACTTGTTGTGCACGTGTATAGGGGTGCTGGGTTATGTCACAGATTGTATTTACAGTCTTCTTTTGACCAACAGCCTGTAAGCCCTGCTTTATTTTTTCAAGTGAAAGAATCAGTACACATCTTTCAATGTTAACAGACTGATGTCTAGGCAATTACATTTTATGTAAAGGTAATTATAATAGCCCTTTATACTAGAGTGAAAACAAACCAAGCATAAAATATCCAAACACCAAGGCAGAAAAATTAAAATGCTCTTAGAATTCCTGTGTGTGTGATCTGATTTACATTTTGCAAGCATAAGATATGGCATGAACATACTAACAAATGCAGTACTCTTATAAATAATTCATCATGCAATATATAGGGATGGATTATGGACTATAACACAATGGGCATAACATACAACATAAATATATTTTATAAAAGCAGTATAGCATAGCTCATTAATGTTTATGGAATCTTTCAGGTATTCAGAATGCCATTCTTAGCTTATATCTGCATATATTGTATGCAGAATAATAAACATGGGGGAAATACTCGGCGCATGGTGTTCACAGAAGTTCAAGCAGACATTCATAATCTTCAACACTCATGAACGTACTGTAGAGTTAACAGAATGGCTGTCTCTACAGCAGCTGTTTATTGCCCAACTCTGTGGTTATATAGGCAGATTAGATTTTATCCTCAGAAAATAACCCCGCCCTGCCCTAGGAGTATGAAATTTCATGCTTTATTACTCTGATGCTGGTATTTAGCTGAATGTTGAAAAAACCCAACATGTTAAAAAAACAAACTAGTTTGGTTGATTAGCAGATTACTTTGTTGGTAGACTTCCCTAAGAGGTACTTTGTCCTAATATTCTGTGAAATGGTGTCCTGCTGCTTTAAGAAGCACAGCCTGGCCCCCTGTGTAAAGAGAAGCCTCAGGGCTTGCATGTCCAAGCTGGAACTGTGAAGTCAACACAAGAGATCGTGTCACTAGAACATTACCATCTCGGCACATATTCAGGGCTGAAGTTCACCAAGCATGACTTAAGCCACACCAAATCAAGTGCCTTGAGATGAAAGCATATCTATCAGGAACTAGGCTAGGCATGAATACACCCCCAGCAAAGAGTCACATACCTCTAAGGTGTTACATTATTGGTGATAAGCAGAGTGGTCAAGCAGAGGTTCCCCACCCTTTAGCACAGAAATATTGGAGAAGTCCTGGCTTGATTAGATTTTGACAAGGACTTCTGAAGTATTAAAAAGGGGGCATTTTTTCAGCTTTCATTTTGCCCAGGGACATGTCTTCGTTTGTTTAAACACTACAAGAATCCTGCACTTCAGGCCCTGAGTGTTCTGGCTCTCGGACACTCACCTCTTAGTGAAATCATGTTCCAGGCCCTCCCGTGGTTCTGGGACCACAATGCTTCTGATTAGTGGCAAACTCAGATGGTTCCCCCTGCATGCCAAAGGTTTGGCACCCCACTCTCAAGTGCCCGCCAAACCCGATGTTCTAGCTGTGTCTGTTGGCTCTCACTCCCTTGCTGAAATCCCTTTAGTCAAGTAATTCACAGTGAAATTGCTGCTGGTAACATAAACATCAAACTGCACTGGACATGGTAGCTGTTAATAATGTGATTGCCACTGTTTGCATTTAATTTCCTTCAGACCTCACTACTTACAATTCCGTCCCCCAATAAACTTCCATGGACTATAGGCTACTTCATCAGAAGTTTATACGGAATAGTCTTCGTTGTTTTTGCTGCGGCTACCCTTTTTATCTTTATCTTTTATCTTTTACGTCGGGCGGAGGGTTAAACTCTTGTAACAAGCCCGGGCGAATCGCCCTTGTCCCTTTCTAAGCAAAGAAACACAGAAAGTTCCCTCAGCACAGCTGGCTGTCCAGACAAGTAAATGTCTAGCAGGCCCAGCCTTGAAAACGGAAAGAGGAGCATGCAACCAAGCCCCGAAATGATTGTTCTAGTGATGAGGAAAAATATAGGTGGGTGGACGCGTAAGCGCGGAGGAGGAGAAGGAGGAGAGGGCGGGCAGTGAAGGGAGGCTGTCTGGCTTCCTTCCTGGAGGAGGAGAAAAGTTAACTCCAGTAGCAGCTGTGCCAAGGGGGGGGGGTTGTCTCCGTGTAACAAGTCGCCGAGCCCTAAGCGCCAGCCATGGCGAACCCCAAGCAGCATAGAGACTCCAAGAATGCCTCAGGTAAGGCGCCGGAAAGCGTTTACGGCAAGCAAAGGGAACTGAACAAAAGGGCGCGCTTTTGCGCGTGGAGAAATCCAGCGGCTTTGAGGCAGAACCGTTGGAGGGCTTTTGTCTTTGCCCCTTTCCTCGCTCGGCTTCTCCGCCTGCATTTGCAGGAGAGCCTGGCGGCCAGTGCTCCATACATTTACCGACGGGGGCGCGGGTAAATGTGTCCAAAAGACACCCATTCACTTGAAGGTTGTGCGCGAGGGTTGCCTCCCTCCCACAAAAAAGCCCCTGGGATCAGAGGGTTCTTCGCATGGGACCGGGGAATTCAATTCGACTCAGGATCATCCCAAGAAGAGTACCTCTGAGCACACACGGAATGCTGTTTCCTCACCGCGAAATAAGCCCACAGCGCTCGAGGACGAAGCAGTTTGGGCTTCTGTTGTTCATATATATTGATGGAGGATTCCTTTCGACCAATGCTGGTGGTGTGTGTATATGCTGTGAAATACATATATGGGAGTAGGTGAGGGTAAAGGCCCTTCTGGGGTTTGGTGCAAGCGGAAGGGCGCCGAGGGCATCACTTTTTGCCCGGGGGGGGGGGGGGGGAGAAAGCAAAACCGCTGCTCTTTTGTAGATAAGTGCGAGTGTGGGCAGGGCAGCCCTTTGCTTCCACGTCTGCCCTTTGTTATCACTTCGAGGTTGTCCTTTTTCCTTTGTTCTTTTCTTCCCTTCATCTATGCTTCCCTTTGCTCCGCCCAAGTAGTCGCGGTAGTAACGTGGCCGCCGCGTCACCATGTTTTGTAGTTAATTGGAGCTGCGGGGCTCATTCGTTATCGCCCCCCTGAGGGCAGCCCGCCCTGTGCATTGCTAAGGAAGAGAGCCGATTATTCAACGGTGCCACAAAGGAGCGGCTCTCAAGTACACACCGCAAAGGCACTGCTTATTATTTGGTAGAAATAAAACTCAGTTACTAAGCTACCCTACATGCGTGTCACCCGGCTAGTGATTACAAGGACCTTCTCCCCCACCTGATGGCCTTCACATGTTTAGGAATACAACTCCCATCGCAGCCAGGAAGGGCAATGTTCGGTAATGCTGGGAGCTGTAGTCCAAAACATGTGGAGGGCACTACAGAGGTCACCAGCTTCATGCAGTAGATGCACACCTGCTGTATCTCTAATCATGCATCATAATAACCCAGAAAAATAACAGCATGTATCCCTACTTGGTAATCAAATTTCAGCAATATGTTAGTGCAGTGTAGTGGGCTAAGCCCTAGTTTCCCAGCTCATGTGTACACACTGTTGGATGGTAATGGGCAAGATAGACTCATAGAGGTTGGCAGGTTGGATATTTCAGGGTCCAATTTTCTCACAGAGTGCTTCCAGTTTCATAAAGGGGTGGTATCCTTGAGCACTTATTGCTCCAGCCTCCTTGTTTGGCCATGGCTGGTCATCTGTGTCATAGGCCACATGCCCCCCTCCTTTGAAATGCATGGGCAAGCAAGCCAGCAGCAGCAACAGCAACCATGGTTGGACCCAAATGGAGTGGTTGAACAAGTGGGACAGGGCAGCAGGGAGGAATGGGTGTCACTAGGGGCTGCTAAAACTTTGAGTCAGCCATGCTTCCAGTTCCTTTGCCTAGCTTGTATGGACTAAATCCAGACATATACTTCTTGCCCACTTGCCCACACAGCTGTTAAGATAATCAGACCAACATTGCCTATATAATCTGCACACCCAGCTTGCTGCCATTGGTAGAGGATGCATACAGAGAAAAAGCTCTTCCACATTCCAGGAACACCTCCTACAAGTTGGTACACATGATGATAGAAGAGGCACTTCCTCTGTCTGGATGGTCACACCTTCAGTTCTGAACTGGAAAATGAGGATACATTCACAGAGAGGAATAAAAGAAAGGAATAGTGTTACCCATATAAGGCCAGCCCATCTATTGCACTATTACACTTTATCTGTTGTGACACCTCACTTGTGGAATACCCTCCCCTTGGAGGCCCGACCGGCACCAACACTGGCTTCATTTTGGCGCCAAGTTAAAACATGGTTTTTTGTCAAAGCATTTGAGAGCTAAATTCTTCATGGTTATACATAGTTTTAATTGTTTTATTGCTTTTAATTTTTTTCTACCGGTTTTAATTTGTTAACGATTTTAGCTATGTAAATGTTTAGCTATGTTAACGTTTTTAGCTATGTAAATTATTTTTGTTTTTGTTCTGATTTCATCTGTACGCTGCCCTGAGATCCCAGTAATAATAGGGCAGGATACAAATGTTTTAATAAATAAATAAAATAAATAGATGTGTTGCCCATGGGAGTCCCTGCTGTTCGGTCTGCTTAAAGATATGTTGGACACAATAACAAGATGTGGAAAAAGTGTATAAATACCTAAAACTACGAATGATATTAAAAATACTGACTTGCTGATTATCTATAACTTAATATGATGCAGTTATGAAATAGTTTATTATTGGAAATACTGAGCTGAATCCTGAGATCTGTGAATGGAAGGGCACTTTTCCTGTCCCTGACAGTCTGCTGTGCCCTCCTTGAAACATCACTCCAGAGGGTTATGGGATCCTCCTGAATGGTATAGGGCAGGGCATTAGGAGGAGGAGAATGGAATAGGATGCTTCCTTCAGGGAGTTTCCTTCTGTTCTTGGAACTCAGCATCCAAGCCAATATTTCTGACTAAAAACTAAATACATTAAAAAAAAAAACTTACAATCTTGTAAAACAGGACACAAAAGGAAAGAAGGGGAAATGAAGAGCAAACTTAAAAGTAAACTATGTAAATAACCACAGTTAGAAGTTGGAATTATTATTGTTTTAATTAAAATTTCTTTTTAACTGCTTTCTGCTAATCACCTCTCCCCCCCCCCCCCAAGGTATGCAAATTCATGAAGGGAAACATGGGCAGAAGGGTAGACAGACTGAAGAGACTATTGGCTAGTTCACACGATATGACAGCCCATCATGAGTTGTTAATTTATCTTCTAGGAACTGGGGCACATGCTGGCTGCCATTATGAATATGCAACCCCTGACAATGAGTTGTCAGGGGTTGTGCCTTGCGAACCTGACCACGGGATTATTTGAGGGTTAAACACCCCTTGCATAACCCACAGTCTGTTTTAGGATCATGCAAGGTTGAACAATCCTCAAATAACCCCCACTGGCATGTTTGCACAACACAGGGTTGCATAGTCATAATGGTGGCTGGCTTGCACCGCAGCTCCTTGAGGGCAAATTAAGTCACAGTGGGCTGTTGTGTCGTACAAACCGTTTCATGTTTGTTATGCCATGTTTGTTGCCTTACCAAGGATTGTCTGGCAGATGATCAAACAAACTGCAGTTTGTTTTATCAATCCCTGTATTGTTTGTTTCTCTCCTCCTTCAACTGCTCCCTCCCTGTATGTCAAATGCCTTCACAGCACTTAGTACTGGTATGTAGAGAGTTTGGGTTTTGACCACTCTTCCCTTCTGTAGCCTGGAGAAACAACCTATGGTTTTAAGTTCAGATATAATGATAACCCATGGTTTAAACAAGCAAAAGTTCATAACCCAACAATGAACCATGGCTTCTCTCTCTGGGTTGTTCATGGGTAACAAATCGTGCTTTGTTAGCACAGCTGGGTTTGCACATCACCACAACCCAGAATTTAATAACTCATGGGTTAAATAAACTCTGGGTTAGTGTTAAATGCAGACAGGTCTGTGTGAAGGGCTTTGAGCAAGTGAACTATCTATTTGGAATATTTTTTATCTTATGATGAAAGATGCATTTTACTTCAAATGAAATGTTTTGCAGATACTTATAATAGTTTCATTTCTGAAGGTAAACAGGTCTAGACCTCATCCAAACCTTAGTAGGACGTGAATTAGGAATCCCTCAGTTTAATTAATAATGACCAAGCAATATATACAAAGCCTTTGCTAATTTAGGTTATATTGTTACCCAATATTTGCAATGCATTTCATTTGACAGTTGTATTTATGTTTTTCCAACTGAATCTTTTTGGGGGTGTGGTTGTAAGTATAATAACATTGGGGGATTGGGAGAGAGAATATACAAAGTCTCAGAAACAACATTTGTATACAGAAGCCCAGAAGGGAAGGGAATGGTTTCCTATAAACAAATTGCACTTTTGTTGACATTGGCTAGACACTAACTTTATTGCTTACTACTGTAGGAGAAATCCACATGGACAGCAAGAACATGTTGCACTTCAAAGGTAAATTAGTATTTGTTGAAATATAATTGGAGGTTAACTTTTCAAAGTGGCAACAGAACAGGGCAACGTGCAGGAGAAGCAAGCAAACCCTCCTCCTCTGGATATGGGGGATACTCAATGGAGGAGCGAAAATCCAGGGTGGAATAAAGATCCAGGGTGATTTTGGTAGGTGGAACATTCTTCTTCCAGTAACCAAGTCTGGATTGTTTGAATAGTGCCAGGGTGTAATAATGCACATTAGATTTGTATGGATGACTTGCTTTGTTGTTGTTATTATTATTATTAATTACATTTCTATACTGTACCGTAGCCAAAGCTCTCTGTGCGGTTTACATAAGATTAAAACAATTAAAAACAACATACAAAATCTAAAACCACAAAAACATTTAACAGACACAGAAGGGGTTTAAAGATGGCCTGTTAATTCCTTCTTTCAGTGTATGGTTGGATCACTACCCTGGCCCACAGAATATTCACATAAAGCATCATGCACATGACTGCATCTGTAGACATGCAGCTATGGAACAGAAAGTAGATGAAGTGAGAGTGGAAGCCAGGAGGAATATAATAATAAAAGTTTGTTTTTTGTTTTAAATGAGAGATACGGCTTCAGACACACTTTCAAGTTTCTGACTGCGTGCAAGAGTAGTTTTGTTTGTTTTTTTAACGGCGAAATACTGTTTTTGTTTTGCTTGTTTACGGGGATTGTGGGGGAAGAATTGGGGCTTCAATCCAGCACACAGTTATCTAGTCTAAGTTCCATTTATGGCATGCATTAAAATTAGACATGTCTTTTTTAAATTGCTAATCATATATTTTGGGAGCAGAGTTTCAGGAATAGCTTCCAAACCCCTGACTTACTACCAATGTCCTAATGCAAATCCATATTTAATATCTAAATGGAAATATTTGATAAAAACATTTAACGGCAAGTTATTTATACTGGAAAATAGGTTGTTTGGTTATTTACATATGAATGCACCTTTAAGTATACGGGACTCAAATATGTTCTGAATTATTTTCATCTTACAGATGGACAGCAAAACCTCACAGAAACTGATGCGATTGATGCCAGGTAAAGATCCTTGCTGTGTCAGAATGGCTGACGATAGCAAAAAACAAAGGAGACGTTCTTACAGCTTATCCTTGTCACCATAGCAACCACATCCCAGTCATTCATTTAAGTATTGTTCTGTTCCAAGATGCTGACAGTGCAAAGATACATGTTGTAGGAGCCATCAAATTTGCTTGCTGGAGTATTTTGTAACTGAATTTATTGCAGGATTACAATTGGCCATCAGTACTGTATTTCTTCACTGGACTAAATGTATTTAAGTCAAACTATTTTTTATGCAGAAATATTATTTGACTTGCAAAAATACATGTTGAAAAAACATAAGCCATGAAGTGAAGAGCTTGCAGGATGTCTAAGGCAGACATAGGTCCAGTTCAAACATAACAATTTAATGAAACCATGGTTAATCAAACGGAGAACAATTGTGCCCGCCATTCCTTTCCTCCCCCTTCCTTACACATCTTACTATAGTACAGGGATGGGGAACATGTAGCCCTACAAATGCTGTTGTACTGCAACTCCCATCATTCCTTATTGTTGGCCAGGCTGAGGGATGTTGCAGTGCAACATCTGGAGGACCACACATTCCTCACCTCTGCAATAGTATTTCTGGGGTTTGTTAAAACTAGTGTTGTGTGCCAACCAGGAAACTACGGTTTAAGTTACAATCCTGGTTTGTAAACTATTTATTTAAAAATATTTTAAGGCCACATTTAAGGGTTCAATCCTTTCATATACAATAACAGAACAAAAATCAATACAATTAATAAACACCAGGGAACGGTAAATATCCAGTCAAGAGAATGTTAAAATAATGGCAGCTAAAAATCCATCAATGTACAAATACAACTCAAGAGAAAGGAAATGAAAATAAGTAGGTCTTCATAACTATCTTGAAGGCCTGCAAAGTAAAAACCAGCTCTTTAAATTGGGCTTGGAAACATACTGACAATGGTGGAGCTGATGCAATATAAGTCAAATGAACCAATCACCTGGCCCACACTAATACCTGGGCGAATGCATTCTGTACCAGTTGAAGTTTCCAAACTGCCTTCAAAGGCAGCACAATATAGAATGTATTTCATTTGTCTAGCCTGGAAGTCACCAGTGCATGAAGAACTGAAGCAACCTTAGACCTCTCCATATAGAGTGTCAGCTGGCATACCAGCCTAAATGCTCCTCACAACCAGCACTACCTGAGCTTCCTCAGTTTGTGCCAAGTCCAGGAGAACTCCAAAGCTGCTTACTTGGTCCTTTTGGGGGGAGTGAGTGCAACCCCATCTAAGACTAGATATAATTCTCTATCCAGGGTAATCAAATTCACCTTCCCACAGTACTTTACAACTTATCTGGATCAAGGATCAACTTGTACATCTTCCTCTAAACCAAAACCTTCTCCAGACACCAGTTCAAGACTTCTACAGCCTCTCTAAGATCAGTAGTTGGAAATGAGAGCTAGAGCTGAGTATCAACCCCATACAGTTGACACCCTCCCCACCGCCCCCAGCAGTTTCATGTAGATTATAAAAAGCATGGGGGACAAGACAGAATTTTGTGATGCCTTTGGCCTATGGGGTGGAACAGATGTTCCTCAGCACTAATCTCAGCTAGGAAGGACCAGAACCACTGTGCCTCATAAGCCAAACGCAGACATATGATACAATAGTTGATAATATTAAAAGCCGCGGAGAGGTTCAGGGGACTTTACACATCTATCCCTTAGCAACCAAGGCTGTTTCTAGGTCATATCAAAATCCGCGTCCTCAGCAAACACAAGCTGAAAGGTATCCACACTAATATGTCTTCATGCTGCTCTGGTCCCATTTCTTGTCAAAACAATGGCCTCTAAGCTGGCACAGATATGAGCAATGTTATCTGCAAAATTTTCATCAAATTAGTCTGAGTGGGTCTTCTATGTGTTAAGGCTCTTGCATCCCAGGGATCACACCAAGGAAGATCTTCATGAGCTGAAAAAGCTTTGGTAGATGATATTGGTCACGGAGAAGTAAAATCTCTCTGCTGCCATCTCTGCCATTATAAGATTGAAGATGGATAAGGCAGAGTTCTCAGTTGCACAGAGGCTTCTAAGCATGTTTTATTTATTACCCATTCAGCCAAACACACTTGGAAACACTTTTCAGGCCTTCACACTGACTGCACAAAGGTCTTTAGAGGAGCCCATACATCTGGGTACCTTGATGGCAAGGCTGTGTCTCCTCCCCCCCACCCCCAATTTTAACCTTGATGGGTGCAGAGAAATGCCTGCATAGGGCCCTGGAAATACTCTTATTAGAAAATACCAAGGCAGTAATAAGACCCTGCTGAAAAACTTTTACAGTGTTATCAATTGAAGTGGTTCTCAGGATATTCACAGTAGCACCATTAAGTTGAATTGTTAAAGAGTTCTGAGACAAACAATCAAGGCATTTGAAGTTAGCCAGCTTATCTGACCCTCTTCATTGGTAATAAGGTTTAACAAAAAGTAATTTTTGAGTCCTAGCCATCAACTTGTTTAAACAGATTCAGGAGGGATATGTGTCTATCAGAGAAAGAGAGAGAGAGAGAGAGATTTGTTAATTGAAATCCTTTTTTTGTAGAATCCAGCTCTTTGATCCAGCAGTGGAATACAAAATGAATCACAAGAGAAGAGGACTTGCTCTGATCTTCAATCATGAGAGGTTTTTCTGGCATTTAATGTTACCAGAGAGACGTGGCACTCTTGCTGACAGAGATAACCTGAAATGCAGGTGAGATCTTCTCTAAAATTATTTTTTACCAAGTGGGGGGCATTCAGTTCAAGTTAATGTCATTTTTAAAACAAGAACGGACTGAAGTACATTTTTGTTAAAGATGGATTTGTCATGGGGGTGGGGAGAAAAGACTGGGAACTGGTTTAGTGTGAGCTGTGAAGTCCTCAGTTCAAATGCTGCCTCAGCTGTGAACTTGCTAGTTGGCTTAGGCAAGTCATTATTTCTCAGCCATTCCCCATCTTCAAATATAGGGACAACAGAATTACATTAAACTGCAGGGCATTTGAGAAAGTCACAGAATATGTACATGAAGCACTTTGAATGTTTTGTAACAGGAGGGTGGAAGGTAGATCTGGATCTACTAGTAGGTCTTGGGGTGATTTTGTAGTAGGGAGGCAAGATTTTCTGAATTGTTTAATAGCAGCAACAAAATGACTTCCTCAACTTAAGTATACTGCTTGAAATGAAGAACGTTCGGCCTCTTTGTGTGGAAGGACTATGAGCGCCATTCAGTTCTTATACTCAAAACAAGTTTTTGGGCTCAGAATTCTTTAATCCTAAGGGCCAGCTATGTCTTCCCCCCGTTTTTAGTCTAGCGTTGGCACAAGCTTCCCGATCCAGATTGGATTCACACAACACTATAACCCACAAAGGTTGAGTACATTTCTAAAGCTGCATGTTTAGATGTTTATTCCTCTTCTTACTAAGAAGGAACAAAGTTCCAGAGATACAAGTATTAAGATACTTTTTCTTTTTACAAATAGCTTGACTGACCTTGGATTTGAAGTGAAGTGCTTTGATGACCTTAAAGCAGAAGATGTGTTGCAAAACATTTACAATGGTAGGTGACTACTGTTTGAGAGTAATTTCATCTATCATTAATACTACACCTTTCTAGCGAATGTTTAACTTTCTCAATAAAATTACTAATATGAAAATGTTCGTAGGAGAGAAAAAGAATTCTTGTTACCAACAGATTTGCTTAACTTCCTTATGAACTACTCCAATATATCCAGATTGACAAGACTATTGCTAAATGAACATTCTTTATATTTAACAAATAAAATCCCCTGCTACTGCTGGTGACTTAATCTGCAGAGCTGCAGGGAAAATCCTCGAAGGAAAACTGGTTTTGAACTGCAGTTCCAAAACAGAAAGCAAGAATGTACCAAGTAGGTTCTAGGAAATTTGTGAGGGCCAGATTTCCCATAGACAGTCTCTTTCCACAAGCAATGTCACTGACATATGTACATATCTGGCTCTGACTACATACGTATTTTACCCACTCTTACTTAGATCACAGCTAAATTAAGACCTATTGATTTCAGTGGTTTTGCTCTAAGTATGAGGAAATCTGCATTCAACCCATAGAACTTGCTTGCAGTATGGTGTACTGTTTTCCCAAAGTTATTTGCAAGCTTGGCTTGCAATCTGAGCCAATAGGTCTTCTTCTCTAACACCTTGAATGCTGCTATGGCAAGAGCCCTGACACTAGGGATGCTGAGAATTAGGTTTTTGAGGGGACATCCCAAGTTCTTGGTATGAATCTCAAATAAACTGAAAATTAGGTGTCCCAAATGTGCAACCATAGTAGGGAGGTGGCTACAAAGAAGAAGGTATTCTTAGTGGTGGGAACCCAGTTTTGGAATAGCCTCCCCAGAGAGGCTCACCTGGTACCGTTATGGTCTTTTCAGTACCGGGTGAAGACCTTATTTATCGAGGCCTTTTAAATAATTTGTGAACTTCAACTTTGGGCTCCTATTGTCTGATGTATAATTTATCAGATAATTTTGTGCTGCTGAACTGATTTAAAATGTTTTTATGCTGCTCTTTTTTGTTTTGTTCTGGTATTTCCATATTGTATTGTATTGTGTTTTTATTTGTTGTGAGCCACCCAAACATATATTATTGGATAGCCTATAAAAATATAGTAAGCAAGTAGATGGATGGAGAGGTGTTCAGGAGATAGGCATCTTTGAGAAGCTATGAGCAAGACCTCCTTGCTGCAACAACCAGGGCAGGTAAGTGGGAAGGACAGTGTAAAAGGAAGAATTTGTGGGGAATGATTGATAGTATAATGAGGTCTAGTGATGCTATTAAGAGCAAAATGGGGATCACATTTTGAATTCAGCTCAGGATAACATAGAAGCACTTTTTAGGAGTGGGAGGTGGGGATAGCTTGGTTTGCCAAGTGAGCCAAGGAAAATATATTCATTGCTACTTTAACAAACATTGATTTAAAAATAACCAATTCATGTAATTAAATTGCAACAATATTATCTTGCAGTGGCCACAGACCAGCATGATGATGTTGACTGCTTCATGTGCATTTTCCTGAGCCATGGAGAAGATGATCATGTTTTTGCCTATGATGCTAAAATAAAGATACAGTCATTGACCAACATGTTCCGAGGAGACAGATGCCCAAGTCTAGTAGGGAAGCCAAAACTATTTATAATTCAGGTGAGATAGTGAAGCTCCTGAGTAGTAAGAGGTCAAAATCAGTTTTGCTGAAAGCAAAGAAGTACACGGTTGTACATTTCATTAGGAATCTTAAGAAAATATCCAAAATGAGCAAAAACCTCAAGTGAAAGAGAGACTATCACCACTTTAGTTTATTCTGCTCTACGAAGCATAAAAACAAGTGATATAATTTTGTAATAAACCAAAATAAAATTAAACACACACATAAAACAACACAATGTAATAATCAATACATGGGAGAGGGGATTCAGTTGAAATCTAAAAAGATTGGATTCAGAACAACTCAGAATAAAGAACAATGATCAATTTATTTGCTGTTTTTTGCAGTTCCTTTCAGTTGGGGTGGGCAGAGAATGTGTGTTCATGATTGCCAATTTAACAAAAGCTTATTATCTCTTGTGTATCACAGAGCCATGTTAAGATTTTGCCTGTGTTCTAAATCTTGCCTTATGTATCAAAGGTTTTCAAAAATAATTCTGAAGTAAACTCAAGTGTTTGCTATATTTTCTAAGCTAAGACTCATTCAATGCGTAAACAAATAAAAATAATTAACCTTGGTTTATTCAATTCATTGAATGGATAGAAGTTATTTAGATCTTCTAGGAAAGGGTTATACTTTAGAATGGTGTTCAGCTGCTACCCTGCATTTCAAACTGTGTTTTCCCCTGCTAGGCCTGCAGGGGAGACAAGCATGATGACCCAGTCCTTGCTCGTGATACAATGGATGGTATAAAAGATTCAGAAATCAACGAGACTGAAGTGGATGCTGCTGCAGTATATACATTACCTGCTGGTGCAGACTTCGTCATGTGTTACTCTGTAGCAGAAGGTAAAATTCAGTTTTATATTTCTACTGAACGTGATTATTTGAAGGACAAAACAAGGAGACAATTTCCTTAATTTAGCCTCTTTGGACATTTGCATTATTGGTTTGTTGTACAAGGATGCACATTTTATTTCATAAAAATGTATGTAAATATTAGCAGTGGCTATCAAGCTTTTGAGGGGTTGCAATCCAAGCCTTCATGCATTTTCTGAAGGACAAAGGAATGAAGGAACTGTTTCCTCCATGAAACTAAACAATGGGACCGTGGCAGGTAAAGAAGCTCAGAGTTCACAGCCCAACAACAATCCGTGGGTTCTCTTCCTGGGTTGTTCATGGTTAACAACCCCTAGTTAAGTCATGGTGCAAGGTTTGCACATAACTATCCACGATTCAATAACCCACGATTCAAAGACAACACATACTTAAGATTGTTGTTACTTGTGAACCAAGCCTTTGAAAGAACACATGAGGGTGGAGGGGGTCTTCACTGGCTAGCTCTACCCCCAGTAGTTTGTGCTGACCAGCCCTGGCTCTCTATCATGCATACAGTGCAAACATCTGCATTGAGGAAACCTTTGCAAGTACAGCTGTACATGTGAAGTTTTCTGTGTGGTCAGAGTTCTATATTGCATAGGAACCTTTACACGTAAGGCTGTATCGGAACTCCTGCAGATGTTTGAATTGATGCCTGGAGGAGGGGCTAGTCAGCACACTCTGGGGCAGGGATAGTTGATACCATATTGGTCTGTAGGTATGGTAATGATTTTATGAATTTCTAATACAATAAGCGACACAATTGCCTTTATCCTTCCTGTGGGCATAGGAAGGTCCAACATGCATATGTCTTAGAGGGACTCCCTATTCCAACAGTAAGTGAAGTAACACTTCACTTCAAAATGTGGTAAGCCTGCTCTCCTGCTCATTTTGCTGAGTGGAGCCTTGGATTTCTGTCCCAAAGTTCTGCTCTTAGAGCAGCACAGGATTTTCAGCTTTCCTAAATCTAATTCATTGCTTTTGGAATCACCTAAGCTAGTTAAGAATATTGAATGCAAGTTCTGAGCAAAAGCTGCTTTCTCAATGCTACAAAGACTTAGTATTCTTTTTTCTCCCTCCAATAGGGTACTATTCTCACCGTGAGACAGTAAATGGTTCTTGGTACATTCAAGATCTGTGTGAGATGATAAGAAAGCATGGTTCTTCCCTGGAGTTCACAGAGCTACTGATGCTGGTTAATAGGAAGGTGTCTCACCGCAAAGTGGATGTGTGCAAAGATATTCATGCTCTAGGAAAGAAACAGATTCCTTGCTTTGCATCAATGCTAACTAAGAAGCTATATTTCCGCCCAAAGTCTAAGTAGCATGGGAGAGCAGTAACAAGTTCACTTTTGTGTTGCTCTAGAGAATCTATCAAGCCACTCACAACACACTTGAAATATAAGGTAGAATTTGACTGCAATCCTATACCCATTTACCTGGGAGTAAGCAGACATGTATAGGATTGTGCTGTAAAATGTTCAGTTAGTGTGCACTGTTTAAGTTTGCCTAAAATCACACCACCATTAACTTTCTGGTCGACTTAAGACTATTTGCAAAATTACCAAATGGGAAGTCTTTTTAATCAGCAAGGAGATAATTTTTTTCATGTTGTCAGTTTCAAAAGGAGGTTTCAAAATCTGGAACTTGTCAACAGCATTGCAAATAGAAACTTAAAATAAGTTTACATTGACAAAATTGCCATGAAATTTAACATCTCAGGCTTAAATACTTTTATGTACTGTATTTGAAATTGATTACAAATCAACATTATGGTAGCCTCAGGGAGTTCAACACTTGACATTTGAGTAATATAGGTAGAATTGACCACATTTTTGCTATCTTCAAGTTTGCACTAAGTTACTGCTTGTAGCACGTATTGTAAGTGAGATCTTGTACTTTTAAATGTTTTCTGTAGTTTTGCTTATACATATGCAATAATCATGTGGGGATCACTTCCATAATCTGCTGGACTGACCTCCTCCCCCCTTCCCTTTGCCAAATACCATCTAAATACTGTCATACTCAATTGCGCAACCCTCACTGACATTGCTGGAGGAGTCACATTTGTAGCTGTGAGATGTTGAGACTGGTTTGACTATCCACAGGCAGCGCCAACCATTTTCACATAGGTGCCTGGAACATGCAGTATCTTGGCTCCCAGCACACCCAAGGTTTACCAGGTCTTTGATGCCTAGCCTGATACTAGAGGGAAGCATGTCAATGCAGTTGAGTTATACTCATAGACCATCCTGTCTTAAATTTAACAAGACATTTCTTATGTTCATAAATCACTGCAGACTGGGGAAAAGCTTGTGCATGTCTATATTAATGAATATTTTGCAAGACATTTTTCTTTTGTTTTTGCATAAGACCTTGATCAGAAAACTGAAACCAAACCAAAACTGTAATGTATTTTTATTTACCTTATTATGAAAATTACATTCAAACAGGGGTGCTCCAGAGTAAAACTTTTTTAAAAATGTGTGGGGTTTTTTGTCTTTTGATTAATCCAAGAATGGATTAGAAATCCAAGAATAATTACCATTTGTTCATTTTTTAAATTTTTGTACTGTGTTAAGAAATAAAATATATACATGGAGAGTCTGAATTTCTTTGTACAATGTGAAAAAGAAATCCTAGTTACCAAAAACAGTTTTAAGCCCAATCTGTATTGTAGTAGATTTCCCCACCCTACCACTTCAAAAAACCAGAACAAAAAAAAAACAATCCTTACATTGGTCCACAATATCCAGTTTCTAATCTTTTCAGGCAACTCAACAAGGCTAATACATTTACTAGTATGTAAAAAATTAATGTTTGCCATTTATTTCGTGGATTGGAAGGCGTAATTGTAAGGGGGTCTTCAGCCGTTTCAAGGAGACTTCCACCTGTCAGCATGAAAGAGAGGAAAAACACTGGTGAGCTTATAGTTTTTCAGTTCCTTTCAGGTCTCTGACATAGGCCTCATCTACACCAAGCAGGATATTGCACTATGAAAGCGGTATATAAAAGGCAAAAGCCACACCAAGCAGGATATAGAGGTATATGGTATGTGTCAATGAGTGTCAATGGGCCCCAACAGTTAGTTGCCAGTGCACTTCAATACCGCTATAAAGCAGTAGTGTGGCTCCTGCCTTTTAGATAACTCTTTCATACCATTTTCATAGTGCAGTATTCTGCTTGGTGTAGTAGATGAGGCCGTAGCCTGTTGTGTATTGCTTGATAGACACCTTTATGCATCTGGCACCGTTGACATTAAACATTGTGTATTTAAGAAAGTTGGACTAGGACTGAGGAAATCTGGGTTCTAGTCCCCACTCTGCCATGAAACTCACGGGGTGACTTTGGGTCAGTCACTGACTCAACCCACCTCACAGAGTTATTGTGGGGATAAAATGGAGATGAGGTGGGTCATGTGCACCTCCTTGGAGGAAAGGTGGGATATAAATGTAACAATAAATTAAGGGTGAAGTTACATCAGGGTTGAGGAAGGTGTGGCGTCCCAATGTTATTGGACTGCAACTCCTATTATCCCTCACCATTGGCTATGGCTGATAGGAGTTGCAGTCCAACAGCATCTGGGGGGCACACATTCTCCAGCTCCGAACTACATGTTACAAGACATAACAAGGGATTCTCATCTCTGTGTTCATCTCCTTAACACTAATGAAGCGCAAGAAACTTGCAGGAAGAAAATCAGTGTAGGAGAAGGGTATTAGCCCTACCCCTGCCTCCTGAATCATCCCTGCCTCCTCATCCCTGGATCGTTTCCCACCCCTCCTATGTTTCAGATTGGAAATAAGTCTGGTTGAAGGGAGGAAAAACCACATGGGATAAGGGCGGAGAGGAATAATAATAGAGGACCCTTCCAAGCAATCACACCCCACCAATTTTTCCCTGCATGCGGCCCCTGGCAAACATGAGTTAGGGAAATGTTTTTGTTGGTGTTAACAGAGGTCCTGTTCAGACAATGCTTCAGGCTCTGGTTAGCGGAACTGTGGTTCTTTGGCGTTAGCACTAACCACAAGCCGGGCTGTCACACACAACACTTTAAGCCATGGTTAGAGCTGCTAACCCTGCTACAGATGGTCTGACTGGTGAGCAAAGTTTAGCAAAACGCATTGCACAAAACGCTTTAAACCCTGCTACTTAACCAAAAGTCTTAACCAGCAGGGTTTAAGGTGTCTTCTGAACAGGCTCACAGTTATGCTCGTGGAAGTATACATTAACCAAACTTTTTTGGACCAGTTTAGGGAAAATGAAATCAGGTGCAGCTGATGATTAAGTGCATCCAACTGTCAGTATAAACATAACCCAATTATTTGACTCTTAAAAAACATTTTACATTGCATCTACAAAGGAAATAAATTTCCCTTGTAGGCAATTGCAGGGATGCCTGTGGTTATTTATACGTGGGCTTCCTGAATTTTTAAAGATCTCACAGCGTGTACCTGTATTAGGAAGCTATGACAAATTTTAGGATCTAAGCATACAAACATGTTTCTGCACAGAAATTCCAGTGAAGGGGGAAATGTTAATTTATACAGCCGCTTTAAAACAATGGACGAGGAAAAGGGCATTTTGAAATAAGGGATAATGTGAAAGAGATTTGGAAGAATGTTAGAAGGAATCACTTTATGGCATCAAAATGAAATAGGCTAACTTAAGATGTGCAGACTTGGTGAGCAAGCCAGGAAACAGTCTCTGAAGGTGCAACGTCCAAAGCAATCCAAATAACCTTGGATTTTGCAAGGGTATTGTAGAAGGAAACAGCTTAATATTTTAGCATCAGAAGCATTGCATTGAAACAAGTCAGGGCTGCTGGGGCTTCCAAGAACATTACTCATGTTCCTTTCTTCCAAAATTTAAATGTATTGAGAAACATACCTAACAGCAACCAGATAAAAGCTGCTACACAGTAAAAGCTGGCAGCAAATAACTAGGTCTTACTTTTATTTCAAAGGGCTTTTAATGTGTGTCTTCAATTTACGGTAAGACACACAAAAAGAGAGTCTGACTAATTTCAACCTGGAGAGCATTCCAGAGTTGAAGCAGCAGCAGTGAAAAGTCTCTGCTTCTCATGTGCACTTGCCAAATGTCCTGAGATGGCACCCAGAGCTAGGCCTTTAACACTGATCTGGATTCCTGGGCAGGCTTATACAGGGAGCAAGGAGTCCCTAGGACAGCCTTTCCCAACCTCTGCCCTCCAGATATGTTGGACTGCAATTCCCATAATTCCCAGCCAGCACTGGAATTCTGGAAATTGCAGTCCAACACATCTGGAGGGCACCTGGTTGGAAACAAGTCTTGGGATAACCTGGTCCCAAATCATTTCAGCTTTTAAAGGCTAAACAACTAGCACTTTGAACTGAGCCAAGAAGCAAATAAGAAGCCATTGGAATAAATACACGATTGGCGTAACACGCTATCCTGGGTGTGCCAGACAGAAATCTGGGTGCTGAATGTTGGACAGACTGAAGCGTCTTGACTGTCTTCAATAAATTACAATAAATTAAGCAGGGATGATAGAAGTTAAATCTGCCTTCTCCATGGAAGTCTGATACTGGCATATCAAAGGGAGGCATAGACTACTTTCAAGACCCAATTAGACATGGCCAGATTTGCTGCTTTAGGCAGTCAAGATGGGCAAGGGTCAAGAAGACACATTGTTGGTTTCACTTCCCCAAGGAACCTGTCCACATCTTCAGTGCCAATAATCTGAAAGGTATCCATGAGAGCTTGAGCTCAACACACCACAGCATCCTTCATGTATGTTTCAGAAGTGGACTCCCAAACTGGAATGGATGAGAGCAATTTTATTTGCAGAATGTCTTGTAAAATGATCACAGCGGTTCAAAGATGGTACTACCCATTCTCCACCTTGGCCAGATTATAAAAGGCCTTTCACTACTCAGAAGAGCACTGCTCGATGACACTAAGCAGATGCAAGGCTGGTGGTGATGGTAAGACTTCCACATTTCAAATTCAATTAGGCACCGTGGGCCAGCTACCCATCTCTCCAGCTATGTCTCAAATTTGAAAAACAAAGTAGCAGCAGGAAGGGAATCAGTGCGCCATATCGGATGGCACAATTCCCATCCTGGCTGGTAGATCAGGTGAAAGCACCTACTGGCAGCAGAATCAGGTCTGTGTACAACACAGGCACAACACTTTGCCAGAGTTATTATCCCCCCTGAACCTTATGCCTATGGTGATTTCTCACCAGTTTGGATAGTGGTGGTGGAAAGCAGGCTGGGATTTTGTCCTCTCTTTTGCAGCTAACACATTCTGAGTGCAAGTTGTAGTTGAGGAGTCGCAGTACTGAAGTCTACAGTTCAAGTGGTTCTCAATGGATTGGAAGGTTTCAGTGGACCTGGACTGGCAGGGCCAACAGTATTCATTCTGTTTTAATCTACTAAAGTAGTTCCCATTAGCATTTGCAGACAGCAAGGCAGATAAGGTTTGTTTATTCTGGAGCTGGAGGGTTTTCCATTTCTCATCCCCTCGACACTAATCACAGCTGCTACAGCAGATGGAGAAGGAAACCAATGCCCGTTCTTGCATGTAACATGATTTCATCCCTTCCCTCCCTGTTGAGGGGCTGTGAGTACGCAGTTTAAACACACTTTTTCAAAGAAAACTGATCATTTTAGTTAAATACTGTTTTCTATGGAGAGAAGGGAGAGAGTTGGCATTATGTTTCCTATTGAATAGAGGTGAGTTTGACAGCCAAAACTACGAATACTTGAGCTTAAATTCTTTTTAAAACTACTTCTCTATGAACTCTTACTGGATAAATGTAACATCTTTACTGAAAACGAGTTACGAAACTACCTCTGCAAGTTCCCCTTTCAACTTGTTGTACTGATCCACATTGAAGTTCTGGTTTTGGGATTTCCGGTGAAAGTAGCGGAGGAATTGCCTGTCCCGGGCATCTGGGTAAATATAATCCTGAATAAGAAAGGAAAAGGAAAAACAATAAAGCACTTTGAAATCTCTAACTGGAAGATGATAGTTGTAAAACCTGTACATTTTATTGCAGCTGTACTTATCAATGAAGGTGGAGAAAACTTCTTCAAATTTTAATTTAGATGTCAAGCTCAACTCTCCCACTTTTAAAAACAAACAAACAAACAAACAAACAAAAACAAACATACAATGAACCACATGGTTCCAATTTAATAATGCTGACCCAAACAGAAAGATTTCAGAACACTTCTAAAAAGGTAGTAAGGAATCGTTTACATCAGACATCTGCAATCTGATGCCCTCCAGATGTGTTGGACAACTCTTGGGAGTTGGGAGTACAACACATCTGGAGGGTGGAAATAATCACCATGGTCTGCATGTTGGCATGTCCTGAACTATGTTAGAAAACCAACTAACTTTCAGGATATGGAAACTGCTTATCACATATGATTATTGTAACAAAGCTACTTTGAAAAGAAGGATGAAAGAGGAAGTTGCCTCTCTCTGTTCTATTTCATTTTATTTATAGATGGAATGATTCTAAATCTCAAGTCATGAAGTGACTTCCCAAGGCGAGGAAATCAAATAAGGGTTGACAGCCTTTATTCTCTTATGGAGGTTTTATTCTCTTATGGAGGTTTGTAGTGCTCTGTTTTTAATCTGTTTTGTATTTATTTAATGTATTTATTTATTTATTACATATTTATACTGCCCAACAGCCAAGGCTCTCTGGGCAGTTTACAATTAAAACCATAATATACAGAAATTGTACACTGCCTTGAGGGCGTTGTGGTTGAAAGACGGCCTATAAATATTTTAATAATAAAAGCTGTGAGGCAGCCACTGAGAAAAGCACTCAGGTTTCCACACAATAATGATGAGATACATTGTTAGGTGGGCATCTCTTGGATGTCTGTGGATATGGTGAAGGATATTTCAATGGGTTTATTCTAGTAAGATTTATGATGGATTTTACTCATAGAACTCCAAGCATTGCAGCTTTATAGGTTAAATAAAACCCTTGAATGTACCCATAATACTGCTGGGAGCCAGTAGAAATTAGTAAAATAGAACACTCTATGCACTATCTTGCAATCAAAAGTAACATCTAGGCACCCTTGTCAGGATACTTTAAAAGCTCCGAACATGTTGATTTAAGGAGACTCACCTGCTTAGTAAGTACAAAGTAAGCATAGAATGCCATAGCACTTCCATAGGTGATAAAATACGTGACAGGCTCCATGATATCCCATGAATAGACCCACCAAGTCAGCCAGGCCAGGGCTCCACCTTGAGTCGACATTAAGGCTAAGCCAATCCATAGAAGACGAGAAGTCTTAGCATCAATATCTGCGGTAATTCCAGCTTTCACCTAGGAAAGTTTTCACCCAAAAACAGTGGTACTTAAATACATTCCTCTCCCACACATTACATTGAATTCAGATGTTTATTAAACAAATCTGTCCTTCCAAGAGGTTCTGGAGTTCACCCAGTGACATTTAACTAATTTCCTGGATGAAGAGAAGATTCAAATTATGAACTTTGACACCTGGAGATACTGTTTTTCAGGGAAGACACCTTACAGCAGGAATTATAATAGTTCTTCAGTCGATTAGACATTCTTTAGTCTTCCAATGCTTGTTGGAGAAGAATGTAGGGCTTCATAGACCTTACTTAGTCTGATACAGCAAACCAGTTCTAGTGTCTTATTGTGCAATCCTTCGAGTTGTGCCCCCATGAGAGAGAAGCCTCTAATTTTGGAGGCTTCTGAATATCCACTGCCCTGCTGGCTACTGTCAGCAGGGCAGGAGGAGCAACGGAGGCAATTAACCTTATCAATCTCCTGTCTTCCTGTTGTTTCATTCTCCTCTAGATGGGCCTCTGAGCCCATCCAGAGGAAGTGCACTGCTAGGGCTGGGGTGAAGAGGCCATGAGATTCATTGTAACCTGGTTTCCTTTCCCTTCCTGTTCACCAGAATGCTCCCTTTGAGACCTCTATGAGATTCTCCAATGCTCCTTATGCGATCTTGGAAAGCAGATGCTATGGTTCTTTCCATGACAGCTGTGAGAGGTCAGGAGATAGGATCACAGCAGTGACTACAGCCTTGGAAAGGGGGCTCCAAAAAGTTCTATGGAACCCGGGATGCTCTCCAGGGACCATAGGATTGTTCTCTTAATGATTTGCTGAACTCATTATAGATTCTTACTAGATGGAATTTATTAAGAAATATGTTCCATACCTGCTCTAGAGGCAGCAGCTCTTCTTTGAGAAGTTCCATTTTTTGCATTAATTCTCTCTCTCTCCTTGTCTGATGGTCTTCTAAATGAAGTGCTGCAAATAATCTATGGACCATGGACTTGATATCATCTATCTCTGTAGCATGCTCTGTGCTCATTTTACCTGAAAAGAGAATTAATTTGGGAGCCACTATACCAACAAAGCTTTTGGGGCTTCCATACCATTCCCAAAGATATGAACATATATTTAATAATGTACAGATAGTATTCTCCAGAAGGCTGCAGTGGTCAATGCAAGCTAAGAACCGCTTGCTATTTTCTCCTTCTGTCACTACTTAACCCTATTTCAGCTCAGAAGAATGCAAACTGAGCAAGTTTATGCAAAAACAAGAACACTTGCATGCATTTCAATTGTTCTCATTTAATTCAGAAAGCAGAAATTAAGTCTAAGATTTCTTGGCAAAGGCAAGAAACAGCTCTCTAATCATAATAATCATTTTAAAGCACAGCCACTAGTTTCAAAGATTGTTTATGAGAAGATTAAAGAAAACAAAAGCCAATTTCGACAGCTTGGAGATTTAAGGTTGCAATCCTACACATGCTTACTTAACAGTAAAGTCACATTGAACTCAATGGGGGTAACTTCTGAGTAGACATGCATATGATTATGGTGTTAGTTTCTATTTTTAAAGGAAAGGAGTTTTAAACATTTAATAATTTCATAGTCATAAGTCTCCAGACCATTGTGGGATGGTCATGAAATTTTATACCTTTCTGTGGAGGGCGTACACTATATTCTGCACCATTGATGGCAAGTTTGAAGTCATCCATCAACAAAACCTCCATCAACGTTGAAGTTGATATCACATTGCCATCTGCAGGAGAAAATAATGAAATGAATCCAATACTACTAATAAAAAGGTACATTCATTTTATTTAAAGTGTTATTGTTTTGCTGATCACAGACAATGAAATTCAACATAGGCAAGGTTTACTACACCAATATCTATTCGAGTGAAGTTGTTTGCATGACGGCTTAATGACTAGTTGTCCTCATACCACTAATTGTCCACATCTCCCACCATAGCTGTATTGCACAATAGGCCAGTCTCAAATGCTCCACTCTTGGCTAAGGTGATCAGGAAGGTGACAGCATTGCAACTCCAAATATATCTGGATGATCCTGATTATTTGGAACCATATATATCAAGCTTTTGGCCAGGACATAGGACTGAGACTGCTTTGATCACCTTGGTGGATCACCCATCCCAGGAACTGGGTGGGAGGAGCTGTCCGGTTATAATTTATTAGCAGAGTTTCCAATGGAATTCCAGCATTCCAGCCTCCTGCACTTTCTTGAGAGCTCTCGTGAAAGACTCACTCACACACGCTGAGTTTCTTCAAAGGATTTTTACTGAATAACAACCTTCACCATCAGCCATCAACCATCAATTATCAACCACCAGCCACCAGCCACCCAGACTAATCCAAATGTACAAATATATACAATATACACACAGTATTGTACTGACATTACATCAGCCAAACAATTATTCAATTAAGGGACAAATAAATCATCTTCTTTCCCTTATCTTTGACCTTCTCCTCCTCTTTATCATCTGCAACACCTGCAGATTTATGACGCCATTACAAGTCGTTCAAGGCTCTTCTGTAGATTAACTTTTTAGTCCTGACAGGAGCATGATGCTATTAGTTCTCTCTGAGCTCTCAGGAACTTTAAAGCCCTAAATAGCTTAGGACCTGGCTATCTAAGGCACTGCCTGTCTTGTTATGAACCTACCCAGATTTGATGATCTGTAGGACTGAGGGCACCATTACCTACAGAGGCCCGTTTCTCAGGCATGTATGAAAGGGCTTGCTCCTGTTTCTCTCCCAAAATGTTGAATGTGCTCCCTCAAGAAATATAATTGCCCACCATGTCTAGTGAAACCCATAACATGACATTAGATCTTCAAGCCAATGGAAGCTTCCCTCCCAGAACCAATAACAGCTCCAGCATGTATGCACGCCCATGTGCGCACGCACACAAGCTCACAATTTCCACTGGGATCACAGCACAGGGAGACAAGGTTAAACACTGCTCCCAGTCCTGCTCCTTCAGCCTGCGGCTGCAGAAATAGTATTGAAAACAGCTGACTATATTTAATGGATATTTACTTTTGCTAAGCATTAGAAGCATAGGAAATTGCTTTATGCTAGGTCAGACTGTTTGTCCAACTAGGCCAGTTTTGCCTACTTCGACTCTTTTAATGGCAGTGACTCTCCAAGTAGAGGTTCTTCCCAAACTGGGACCTTCGACAAGCAAAGCATGAGCTCTCGACTACACTTCGGACCTGTTCAGATGAAACTTCAGGCTCTGTGGTTAGCGAAACTGTGGTTCTTTGGGGTTAGCACTAACCACAAGCCATGCTGTTGCACACAACACTTTAAACCACAGTTAGAGCCGCTAACCCTGCTTCAGACGGTCCGACTGTGGCTAGCAAGTGAGCAGGATTTAGCAAAACACATCGCACAAGACACCTTAAACCCTGCTGCTTAACCAAAAGCCTTAACCAGTAAGGTTCAAAGTGTCTTCTGAACAAGCCCAATGTGAATGTATCAATATTGCTTTGAAGTAGCACAACAGAGGCTTTGATAAAACATTTAACAACAAGCTTGGAACTTGGCCCATTTCTCTGTGTATCAGTCACACAAACTAAATATGCTGCAGGCAAATCCGTACTGGCATTTCCTGATTGGAATTCTGTCACCTGGACTCCTGCTGGGCTTCTGATGACTGAAGCTATAAACCAAGTACAACAGCTTTATTTTCCACCCACTCTATTGGAATTGCAATCTGGCACAACATTTAAAAGGGGAAAAGAATTAAACATTTATACATATGAAATATTATGTTTGCTGTTTTGTTTGTTCTGTTCTACAACAAAGAATTCACAAATAAAAATGCATTAGCACAAAAATGCTGACAAATGTAAACGGAAGCGAGAGGTTCAGTGTGCTAATAAAAACACAATTTATGTTTGGGGAAAGAAAGGAAGCCAGGATAGAATCTTTAAAACAGGAATATTTGTTTAACACCATCACGCAAACTCTCTTTTGCACCTGCTGAAGTGCTAAATTCATCTGACTTAGAACTTAAAAAACAGTGGCGTCGTAATGACATTGTCTCTCTAGTAGTGTTTAACCACAACCGTCTTCTGCAAGAGAGATTTCCGTTTAACGGTGCAGGTGCATAATTGTCAGTCAGGCCTCACTTTATCTGAGCCCATAGAAAGCTACAGAATAGAAAATGAAGCTGCAGGTGCATCAAGAATGATGGTTTCCTCGGAAGTCTACTAATCTCTTCAGGAGAAATTACAGACATGAATGTTTATACACTTTTTATCTTTCTAGCACAGGGAGAGAAACACACAGTTCTCTCAAAAAGACTTCATAGGGACCAGCGGCTCTTGTTAAAATCTTTCAAACAAACAAAATCCTCTAGTCATCTCTTTCGTAGATTTGAATATGTAGTGAAATAAGTGCAAAAGGGAATTAATTCTCACCTGCAGAGAATTAAACATTTGAGGCATTTGAAATTAAGAAAAGAATGCAACCGTTCTTATGGAAGGTCAACAGTGTCCAATTTTTATTGCCAGTGGTGGCTCCACTGTCCCTCACTCAGGGCTCTCACCTTCTTTTGCTGCCATTGCTTGTTCCCTCTAGAGCAAAGCTAGTGAATGGGTGATACAGCAACAGAATGGGAAAGAAAAGCAGCAGCAGTAGGGGCCACTAGGTGGAAATGGTGAATGTAGGGCTTAGCAGGTGCCCAGTGTTGTTAACCTCTGATGCTAGCCCTGCTCATTGCTAAGCTTTCCATTGAAGGGGGGTGGGGAAGCAAACATGAACAGAAGAAGACTTTTCCAAAATCACACTTCGCTATGCATGTATGAAGTTGGAGCTGAGCTGCCTTGGCGATAGCAGCATTAGTACCTGCTGTGAAGACTTCGACCTTTTCAATGGCATTATCTTCTCTGCGTATGTCCTGTAAGAAGGCTCCCACAGTCATTAGCATTGGTTTGATAGTAAACTGGCATCGTTCCTTTCTTGAGGGTAATGTAAGGGTTACCATCGGCAGCCCATGCTTATAATTAACAGTTACTTCTGGTGGGTGAGCAAAAGAAGAAGAAGAAAAGCATTTAATTTTATAATCAAACACTTACCCCCCTCCCAAAAATTAATCCAAATAGAGAAACAGTAAATTACAGCACATCTTAAAGAGCTTGACAAGACAGAAAGGCTTGATGTATTTTCCTGTGTACAACTATGCAGGTTACCATGAGCTCCTTGAAGGAAGGCTGGGATAAAAATCTTATCAATAAATATTAGTCCAAGGTCAAACACTGGAACAGTTGCATGGCAAGTCTCTTCTACAGTACACAGGCACAACTGAGAAGGCCTCACTGGAAGCCCACAAGTATAAATTACGGGATGTGGAGTAAAAAGCTTTTGAGAGTTGAACTCAACAGGTAGCTGAAAAGGCATTCTCTGAAATAAACAGATGCCCTCCAGATGTGTCAAAGCAACAAACCCAGCATGAATTCTGGTTGGGCTGAAATTTAGCAGTCTCTCTCTTTAAAGTCTGAAATGTAGCCTTTCCCAACCTGGAGCTCTCCAGATGTGTTGTAGTCCAATATATGGAGAGGCTGCACTGGGGGCACATCTGGCCCACATCTGGTATACAGGTGAATTATTCAAGGAAGGCAGGGAATGCTTAGAGTCAAAAGCACTGGAGAGCCATAAATATGTACAGGTTTCCAATTGTTCAGAATAAAAACAACTAATTTCTTGGATGTGCCCCACCAAAGTGTAAGCAATTTGATATGAAAGCAATAACTAATAAGGTCGCTTACCATCAGATGGCACTAGTGTGCTATAAAGTGCTCTTTTGAGAGGTCTTAGGTTTCCAGTCTGTCTCATGCACAGCATCTGCAAAGAAGATAGATTAGATGTCAGTGTTTTCAGCTGAGTATGTTCAAGATAAGGCCTGCTTTTCATCGCTCAGTTTCCTCCCCCAGAGCCCACTGAAAAGTTTAGAAGACCAGATATTTACTGAAGACTCCAGTTTCAGAACCAAGTCTGCCAAGATTCTGGGTAACGTGTAACAGGCAAGGAAGTCAGTCAATCAGTCAATATTGTGTCATAAGCAGCAATGCTACAAACCTCTTAAAATCAAAAGCTCTTTAGACACTTTTAACCACTAGATTGCAAAGATTTTTGAAAGGTAATCTAAAAGGAAGTGGGAACAGTTCTAGACAGCGATGTGCACAATAAGAGATTAAGATGAAACTGTAACCGAGTATGTAATTCGTAAACAGCAATACAGGTGATTTAAATTCAAAAACAGCATATATGAGGTTAATAGCAAACAGCAGAATATATTTTTTTAAAAAGCGAAGTTCAACACCCCTAAGTGAAAGATTACACTCATGATTTTAAATATCAGCTGTTTTATGTTTTATGGTTTTAAATTTTGTATATTGACTTTTTAATGTTCAATCTTTTAATTTTTGTAAACTGCCCAGAGAGCTTCGGCTATGGGGCGGTATATAAATGTAAATAATAATAATAATAATAATAATAATGATGATGATGGTTTTAAAAAGGAGAACATGAGCCAATTCCAGCTCTAATTTTGGGGGTTCATAGGATAATTAAACAAACTATGAACTACAGCTCTGGGTAGTTGGGGGGGCACCAATTTTGAGTATAGAAGAGGAAAATGGATAAGAGATGCTTAACATGGTTTTACTACACCAAATCCCCTCCCCCAAGCTGTTTTCCTTTTCATGCGGTACCAAATGCAGGCACACATTCTGTACTAGTATCCAGTGTGGCTGAGCTTATTGGGACTACAGTAGTGTAAGGCTAAAAATCAAACATGCATTTTAAAAGAGCTTTAATACTCACTGGGAATCTTCCCTGTTTCAGACAATACCACCATTCACAGCTTCCCCCCCACACACACACACATAAATTGGGCCACACAGCTTCAGCTTGGGTGGAAAAAGACATTTCCCTGACCTCTTTACTCAACATGCTGGCCATCTTGAATAGGAAGAGGCCATTGCTCATTGGGGAGAACATGTTTTGCATACAGTAGGTCCCAGGTTCAATCTCCAGCATCTCTAAGTGCAGTGAGACCGACCGGAAGACCTTTGTATGGCAAAGGAGTTAAGATTTGATGCATGCAATAAGTCGCCTCTATGGCTAAGTCTTTGCTGTACTCAGGACCAGGAGCTTTGGGCTAGAAACAATGAGCTACTCAGTGTCAGGTGTGCATGAACAGTATGGCCAAAGCACCTGTATGGCCAATAGACAATTTGGAAATACAAACCCAAAGAAGTGCCTTCACTGTGAACCTCATCATGGAAATGTGCCATTGCATGTTGGCCTAGGAGCTACATTTGTTGCTGATTCAGGGGTTCCTCAGCAACAGAAGGGATGTAAGTTATGTATCTGTTTTCTTTCCTCTTATGTTGTAAGTCCCTCTTGCTTTGAATAAACCACCAAGTTTAAAGAGTGTGCTCATTGCCCAATCCGAATCCTTATGAACCTCTGCCTCCCACGGTAGCACACTAAAGAGGGCTAGGAAAGAATCCTGTCTGAAATCCTGAAGACCGATTGCCAGTAAGTGTTGATAGCAATGGGCTAGGTGGACCAATGAGCTGACTCAGTATAGGACAGCTTCCTCTTTGGGGCTATCTTGTACTGAAGCCACACTTGGATACAGGCATATCCTCCTTGGCCACAGCACTACCATTTTCTGGACTATCCCTCCCCAGGGCTTTAAAAAAATTTTTTTGAAATATTGCTCTGGGCACCAGTGCTGGTAAACATACATGCCCTTTTGAAGAGAAAAACACAGCAAGGAAAAAGAGTAGAGAGAAACAAGATTCAATGAATCCACTCGGCACGTTCACCACAGTGAGTGTGACACCACCAATTTTAGTATGACAAGTGACCAGCCTTCCTTCCATCTTTGAAGCTGGAGAGGTGTGTAGGGATTGTCCAAGCAGTTCCCTTGCCACACCCTGCCTTTTGCTATGGAAAGTATGGGGGGGGGGGTGTTGATAGGCCGGGATGGGTGGGGGGTAGTGGGCAGATTGTCTGACAACTACAATTTCGGGCTTGGCCATGAAGGCCAGTTCAAAGTTCTAGACCCCCTGGGGAACGCAAAGTAAGGAGACTGTGAACTAAGTCAGTGTGGAAAGATGACAACACTCCCTACCCTTCTCTGTAGAGAAGAGAGATTCAAAACCATGAAAAAAGTGATCCCTAAATACGTTCAGATATGTGAAAAAATGTGGACAGAGAACTAAAATGCATTTAAAATGCTATCGATCTGTGTAGGGATTGATGAAACAAAAATGGAACAAGGCTGGGATGAGACTATAAATCCACCTTCCTTCATATTGATTTTAAAATCTTGGCATTTGAAACTGAACTTCTGGATTTTCACATATAGGGCAAAAAACAGCTTGGAGGGGGAGATCTTAAGAAGAGAATAACCCTTACCTGTTTCAGGTAAGTAATCTTACTTAAAAATAAACTCTTGAATCTGAACACCCTGAAGATTTTCAAACTGATTTTCTTTTCAAAGCAAACTGAAGACAAGCAAACTATTATTCTCTCTGTGTGAAATAATCAGAATCCAGCAAACTTCTTTATTCCTGCTTAAAAAGAAAGTTTCCTTTTAGCAGCGGCCCATTATTTTTGCTTTCAGTCAATATCCAATTATCTGTGGTTCTGGTTACTGTATCCTGCTGTCAAATTATACTATGGTTTTATTTAATTTGCTACAAATCTTTTAGCAAAAGTTGCAAGTGATAACCTCATTTCCAAGTAATCAATTTAATAAACTCATTTGCTTTGCAGAATTGCCCAAGCTGTCAGAGAGCTTGCAAGGAATAAACCTGCTCTTTGCTTGTAAAATAACAAATCCACATTAACATATATAGCAGTGTTACTTACTTATCAACTCAAATTTGATTTACAACCTGCTCTGTTAAAAGAATGGCTAAGCAATTAAAAAGGTTGCTGTGAATGCTAGAAATGGAATCCAAACTTCACTGTGAGGTGAGGCACTGCAACTATTTATCATGACAAGTTCCTGGTTAATGGAAAATGCTGTTTGGAGTATAGGAGGCTGGTAAATAAATTGAGGGTGGGAAGGATCAGTGAACACTGGCAATGCTTGCTTAACGCAAATAAATCTGACCAAGAGCATATTGGTTTATGCTATATGCTTACCCCAGTGTTCACAATGGATGCTATTACAGTAGGTTAAGAAAAAGTGAAGACTCAAACATTTATCATTTCCCTTTAAAAATCTCAATTGGGTCAATCTTACAACCAGGTTTTCTGTTGGTCACTTTTTGACAAAAATGAATGCAAAATCAGGCATTCAGGAACTTCAGTGGAAATAAATCACAGCTCATACTCAAACTGGTTCTAGCGCTAACTTTTAAAATAAAAAAAACTATATACTTCAGAGCAGTTGTGGAATACCATTAGGCAAAGACAATGGGATTTTGACCTGAAATCCAGACAATAAGTTTTAATCAATTAGTTAAGAACTTAAAAGGAGATGTGCAGGATCAAACCAAAGGACTATCTATCTTAGACTAGCATTCTATTTTACAGTGGCAAATCATATTGCTATGGGAAGCCCACAAGTAGGACCTGAGGACAATAGTAATCTCTCAGGATTTCTCTGTCCAGAGTTGCTTCAGCTCCCATCTAGGGATGTTGTGAGCATTTGAGGAGAAATGCTTGCATAGATGAGCAACCTTCCTTGCATGCTCATAATTAGGACTGGAATGAACATGCCCTGCCTACATGCTGCGAACAGGGCTGTAATTGCCTATTGATCTTGAAACCCCCTCACCTGCAACGAAGCTGACCTTGGGGCAGACAAAGAGGAAGGCAGAGATAGGACAGAACAGTAAGAGCATCTTTTCATGCTAGGGACTGTCTGGGATAACACATTCCAGCATCTCTGTTGGGAAAATGAATCTTTGCACACTATTCTTCCTAGCAAGCAAGCCTCCAGACTGCAATGTTTAGCAGTGACATTGGCCTTAGCTAGATGTGACAGCAACAGAACTGATCTGCCCCCTGTCAATTCCTTACAGATAGTTAGGAGATGTAAGGCACAAATTGTCTCTAGTGTGTTTTGTGCTGAAATTTCCCACCGACCCATATTTTTTCTGCCCATTTTTTTTAAATCAAGGAGGTTTTGTGAGGTTTATTTCCAGTTATAGAATCCCTCTGGGGGGGGGGGGGGGGACAGCTACACAGAAACAGGTTTTTGGGAGGAAAGCCTAGTTGGGGGGGGGCAGGAACGCCAGGGAAGAAGAGCTCAGCTCTTGTCCCACTTGCCCATGCTTCACAGATCTCCCCATATCGCTATTTAAGGATTCAGTGCACCTGGGTTTATTTGTATCATGTTTAGTGTGGCCCTAAGTAATTAGTCCACTAAATCTCATCCCAATTTTATCAATATGACACTTTTATGTAACACTGTACATGAAATTAATCAGAGCATTACTGCTTAATTAAATTTTACTGCACTGACCTGCACTAAACATTGCAAATTCAGTACTTCTCTTGAACCAAATGGTTAGTCTTGCAATAATTTCACAATACAGGATTTCTGCCAGTGCCAGAGTAAAATTAATGAGCAGTATAAAGAGGAAAGCACAGCTACCATGGGCTACAGGCTACAAATGTTCACAAAGAATTGTGCCAAAGCTGAATACTGTCTAACTTTAATATAACACTGGCCACAGTGGTTGTGCTGACCTAAATAATTTCATCTTTGCTTTTCACTGAGATTTTAAAAAGTATTATTCCTTTGTTGGGGTAGATTTCTACACCAATTTGCACTAATATAGAAATTTGGATTAATTTGTTTCCTGTGAAAAAATTGGAACTGAATTTTACAATGAGAAGTAGGGCTGTGCACTGCCTTGGGATGGATCCGAGGTGCGGTGGGCCAATTTGGCCCACCTTGGATCTGGAGTGGTACGGGTCAGCCCAAGGTGCCCAAGGCAGACTGGCACTGAAGCCTCGGGGTGCCTTGGGGAGGAGCTGGGCCCTTCCCCCTGGCGCAAGGCTGGCTGTGAGTCCAGGTGAGTCCATTCGACTCACCTGGACTCACTTCCCTCCCGCCGTGACTTACCTGAAACGTGTCCTACTCCTGAGAGCTGAGGCCCATGATTTAAAGTTATTGCAGGGGCTCTCTATTTTTAGTATATCTATGGCAGCAAACTAAGGCTGTTATAAAGGGGAAATAGTCTTTTATGACCACCGTAGTTTGCAGCCATAGATATACTAAAACAGAGAGCCCCTGCGATAACTTTAAATCGCAGCCTGGCTCTCAGGATGCGTTTCCAGGTAAGTCCAGGCGGCGGGTCTGAGTTGGGGAGCGGGGAGTTGCAAGTCCAATGGACTCCCAGTTGGCCTTTGTCTCAGCTTTCCTGGACACTGGTCATGTGGCCAGCACCCAGGAACCCACAAGGCTGACCTGCTTTGGAGTGGGGGAGACTCTCACCTTGGCTTTGGTGCCAAGATAAGGCGGGCACCCGAGTCGAATCGAGGCCATTTTGGAGGCTCCAAAACAGTCTCCGAGGCAGGGAGGCTGTGCACAGCCCTACTGAAAAGGTTCCTGTATGAGGAACGTAACTGTGTAAAAAAAGTATCGCCCTCTGCCCTATACACCCACAAATGAGAATCCGAAACATGCCACTGGCCACCTGTTGGTTCCACATCTTTATCTTACCAGATGCGTAGCACTCCCTCCACCTCCCTGCACCGTAATTGGAAAATCATGGCTTTGCCATTCTTCAGTACATATGATACCAATCTTTGTGGCCCATTAAACCCCAAAACCAAGGATAGTGGCTCCCTTGTAGGATGTGGTTGCATGTCTTTGGATATAGCAGGCACATTAAGTCTAAATGTACGAATGTAGGTCAAACCATTAATTAGCAGTCACTGGCAGAAACTCTACACTGGTCTCCTGCTCCCCAAAAGTGATTTACACGCTCAACTGGATGTAGAGAGTTTTTATATTCAACCACTGCCTCTTAGAAGCTGCAAAGCAACTATCTATTTTAGGGAATAATTCAAGGCACTTAACACACACACACACACACACACACACACACACACACACCAGAGCCAAGGAGCTGACACAAAGAGGCAACAATGCATTATTTGTGGGCACATTAACTTTGATCTACAGAAAGAACCACACCCTTCCAACCATTGAAATGAGGAAGAGCTAAGAGACTGGATGAGGCTCAGTCCTATGCATTTTAATCTAGTACATATTAAAACTACTAGAACACGGTCAGAATGTAAACATTGTTTCTTGTTTAAAAGCCTGTCTGGCAAAAGTTCAGCAGCATGCAATCTGAATTGCATGTTGAAGTGCTGCTTAGATAAATTAGTGTTTGGGAGCCAGACTTTCTGCAAATAGAGGAAATCAGAATTAATTTCACACAGCTTAGAAAATGCAGTTCAAAGGAGTGACATGATTCAAGAGCTGAATCTGCCCTGTAATGAGCCTCTCTGCAGGTCTACAGATGATTGGGAAACAAGAGGAGAGATGAAAAACGTTTTCAGCTAATGCAAGGAAGAAGAACATGGTAGCAGACCCAGTTTTTTAAAATGTGTATCCACCAAGCTTGGATGACCTTGAGTTGCCTATCCAAAATGCATGTTTGTCTCAGAAAGTATTAATTCCCTAGTACAGATTTATGACAAGTGAAATTGTTGCAATTCAGAAGTCAGCCATCCAAGGCTGTTTTATTGGGCTTGTAATTCAAAGCCTCTATATAAGACAACACTGTTATGAGAATGCAAGGTATAACAAGGAGGATATTTAATCTATCTCCATAATTTTCGAAATACTCAGGGCACAAATCTATGCATGTTTAGACAGGATAAACTAGGACACTGGGGAATGCTGGTAATTCTGAGGCTTTTTTCTGTCTAAACTTGCTTAAGATTGTGCCCTTAAAAGCTTTGTGAATTAAGATTCTAATCATTATATCCCACTTTTATTAACCAACAATTTTTTTGTCTCCCTCTCTGCAGTTCTTGGAACTGATTTACATTAGTGTGAATATTTGGGGAGGGGGTTTAAAATCACAATTCTGGTATCGAAAGTCCAGACCTTTGACAAATCATTAACTGAAAGACAAAATTAAAAAGCATGTAGTGATTACTCCACTTGAAAGTATGCTGGTATATTCAGTTACATCTCACTGAATATACCAGCACTGACAATGGAAACAGCAACCAAGCTTCATGCTTATCACCCCTTTCAGCAAGGCTGAGCAACCTATATCCCATTTCAAGGTATTACTTAGGTTTCTACACTGTTGTTCAAATACATTATCAGTGTGGATTACAGTGAAATCTTTTAAATAGCGTAAAATATTTTAAATCCCATAAAATTCACATAGTAAAATAAGCTAAAATAGCAATACTATAAAAGTTGCATTCAAATAAAAATGGTCAACAAAACCTAAAAAGCCTGGAAATAAGAAAAGTTCCTTGCTTGGTGCCAGAATGCCATCAATCAAGCTTTTCTGGGGCAGGTACATATGGAGAACACACTCCTACAGGTCCTTGGCCCCAAGCCATGAATGACATTAAAAAGGTCAACACTAATATATTGAATTGGGATTGAAAATGGACTGCAGTTGGTGAAGCACAAGTATGATGTGCTTATAACACCTGGTCCCAAATTTAAATTTCCAGACCAGCCCCACAACACATTATAGTCATCTAACGTGGAGGTTACCAGGGCACAAATCAAAATCACAAGCTGAATAGGAGCCAACAGTGTGATGTGGCTGCAAAAAAGGCAAATACTATTTTGGGCTGCATTAATAGAAGTATAGCTTCCAAATCACGTGAGGTACTGGTTCCCATCTATTCAGTACTGGTTAGACCTCATCTTGAGTACTGCATCCAGTTCTGGACACCACAATCCAAGAAGGATGCAGAAAAGCTGGAGGAGGTTCAGAGGAGGGCAATGAGGATGATCAGGGCTCTGGAAACAAAGCCCTATGAGGAGACACTGAAAGAACTGGACATGTTTAGCCTTGAGAAGAGAAGACTGAAGCCAGATTCCAGCTGGACATCAGGAAAAAAAACTCCTGACTGTTATAGCTTTGACCCAGAAGGATATTGTAATTTTTAACTTGTTTTTATGCTTTATGCTTTTAAATTTTGTATATCGGTGTTTTAATTGTTCAGTGTTTTAAATTTTTGTAAACTGCCCAGAGAGCTTTGGCAATTGGGCGGTATATAAATGGAATAAAATAAATAAATAAATAATAAATAGCAGTATGATAATGGAACCAATTACCTAGGGAGGTTGTGGGCTCTCTCACACTACAGGCATTCAAGATGCAGCTAGACAGCCATCTGTCACGTATGCTTTAAGGTGGATTTCTGCATTGAGCAGAGGGTTGGACGTGATGGCCTTACAGGCCCCTTCTAACTCTACTATTCTATGATTCTAAGTAAGGTAACCTTTCTTTCTGGATAAGAATACAACTGTCAAAAGGCACTCCATGCCACCGAGGAAACCTACACTTTCAGTGACAAAGACGGTTCAAGGAACACCCCCAAACTGTGAACTTCTTCCTTTAGAGGTGATGTATCACCAAAGCAAGATGAATACCATTCACTTGGGCATCCAACAACCTACCAACAGCACTTCCATCTTATATGGATTCTCGGTTTGTTGGTCCTCATCCAACCTATTACCATGTTCACGCACCAACGTCATTGCATATTTACCTCATATAGATGTCAAAAAGTATATGGGGACAAGTATACTGAGACTCCACAGCATAAATTCTGAGGAATGAAGCAACAGCCCCCCAGGACCACCTTCTGGAATTGGCCATTCAAGTAGGAAAAGACCCATCCTAAGACAGTAACTCCAAATCTATCTAGAGCAATACTGTGGTCAATAGTATCCAAAGTGTGAAAGATCCAGGAATATCAAGAGGGTCACACTACCTCTCTTTTATCTCCATCGTAGGTCATCTATCAGTCTGAGCAAGTCAATTTTTGTACTTAAACCTGAGTACGAATGGCATTGAAACCCAATCAAAATTGTTTCAGAAAAATCAATTTCAGCCAAGAGTGCTCGAAATTACATATCCAACACATGGTCGAGAACCTTGTTCTGGAAGGGGATGTTAGCAACTGTTCAAGAGTTATTTAAATCTTCCAAGCCCAAGGTAGGCTTCTTCAGGAGAAGTTGCACCACAGTTTCCTTTAAAGTGCCTTGAACTGCTACCTCTCTCATGGAGGCATTTACCACCTCCTTGACCCATTTCTGTCAAACTCTTCCTACTCAATGTAATGGGCCAAGAAGGGAAAGGGCTGCATTTATTCAAATACCTTGTCAACATCCTCAGATCTCATTAACATAAAGTCATCCATCAATCTAAGATCAGACTTCCACAGATATAGAAGCTTATAGTAGATATAAGCTAAGTCATTTTATTTGCAAAGTGCCTTGTACAGCAAGCTTTCAACAATTCTTTCTAGACAGGCCCTAAACCACTCCAGCAGATCACACTGCGAGAATGCAACGTTGGCAGAGAAGAATCACTTCTTGGCTGCCAGCACTGCCACAGAGTAGCCTCGATAACGAGCTCCTAGATGTGTTTAGTCAGACCTGCAGTGAGTTTTCTCACTTGCGTTCTAGGCTTCTTCCTTCCTGCTTCATTATCTTAGCTCTCCAGTATACCAAGGCGCTTACCAAACTCTGCAGGAAGTGAGACGGTGTTTGCAAGTAATCATGTCAGCTGCCAAAGTCATGGCTGTATTCCATAAAGCAACCTTCTCCAACCTCATGCCCTCTAGATATGTTGGACTACAACTCCCATCACCCCAGCCAGCATGGCCAATGGCCATTCTGGCTAGGAATGATAGGCACTGAAGGACATCAACAGGTGGGAGTTGTAAGACATCAACAGAAGCACCTGGTACTTTAAACTTGTAAAGGAAATGGTATACAGAAATGTACATTAGCATCTTCATTAGGAAAGCATTCTTCTAGTTGCCAGATGAACTATTCCTTGGTAATTCATATCTTGCAAAGCAATTCACTTCTCCTTCCTGACATCGTTAAACATTTAACGTACCTGAGCAGCACCAAAGAATATCCAGTTTGAGCCAGACGTAGTCAGAAGTTGTAATAAATTTAGTAATTCTTGGATGTATCACCTAAGGAAGTAGTAATGATGACACAACAAGAACATTTTGGATCAACCATGCATCTTCACTTAAGATGCTCTTGACAACTGGCAGCAGCATTTTTGAGATAGCTGTCATATTCATGCCTCATTTGAAATGTTTTAGATTGAGTGGTTTTTTCCAGTTTGCAAAATGGTTATGCACCCCTCAAAAAGGATACAGATGGCATTCATACATCTGGTGAATCAGCTGCAGCAAAATGATATTTTCCCAGTACTGAAACTGCACAAATGATCTACTGGTAAAAAAAATACCCTTCCAAAAACAACTATTTGGACCTCTAGGTATTATTGGATGTTGTTCTAGATCAGCCTCCCCAAACCCTCCATAGTACAGCCAATGGTCAGGAATGCTGGGAGTTGTAGTCCAAAACAACTGGAGGACACCAGGTTGAACAATACTACTCTAGACTCAGAGCCACTTATTAAATGGTGGCTATGACATTGCAATGCCTAGTACCTCATCCACCCTCTTCTTCTCCATGCCATTTTTGAGAGGTGAATTCTCACCTTATTTCTTTAAGACAAATTAAAGGATGTGTACTTCAAAAGTAATCCTCAAGCAGGTAGCACCCATGCCAGCCCTTTATCTTAAAGGGAGCAAGTCCCCCCCACAAGACTCAGATGGTTTTATTGATGACATTACAGCAAAACCATCTAGGACTTCTGATGGATTGTATTCCTCTATGACAGGGGTAGCCAGATCTCCTGATATTTTGGACTTCAACTCCCAGAGGTCCCTGCCAGCTGGGAGTGGGAAGCTCAAAACATCTGGAGATCTACCTTCTGCCCATCCATGCTCTACAATACAGGACACAGTGAGTACAGAACCAGCGTGAGAAGGGCAGTCCATATGGATGCAGTTGCATAGTAATGGCAACATATATACTCTCCAAAAAGGTATCTACATTTTACCACCATCCATTTTATTCATTTGTTTATTTAATATTTATTTCCCACATATTCTCTGAAGAGTTATAGAAATTCACAATAAATAAATATTCAATTCTTGAAAACATTCTTCCATCACATAGAAACAGCAGTAAAACACACAACTCACAGCCTCTCATTCAGCATGCAAGAATTGGTTTTGAGCATAAGTAAAGCCACACAACTTAATCAAAACCTCAGTGTGCTCGTTTGCCATAAAGAAAGTCCTTAAACACTTTGAATAAAATGAAATTGAGCAAAAGGCTTACAATGGGCAGATTAACTTCCCAAGCGAGTATCAAGGGTGTTAATGAACAGCTTACATAACTGAAGTTTTCTGCTTTAGCCAACCATATTAAAATTCCCAAAGTGACACTTACTGGCAAATGAGTAAATACTACCTTCACTTTTCTTGGAAACGAATGAGGGGCAGCCTTGTGATATGTATAAGTGAAGGTGTTGATGACAAATGTGGCTAAACAAATACCACAAAAGGATCTTTTAAATCTAGAATAAAATGAGAGAGAAATGTGGTACTGATTTACAAGAGATAGATTTATAAAATTGACCGGAATTTCCAAGTACTGTTCCCAACAGGGCTACAGGACCTATTAAAGAGGGTTTTTTAAAAAATACTTCCATGCCAAGAAGTTCAAAGATGAGCATGATTACCATGGCAAATGAATTTTAAAACCCTGTTTGATTTTAAATAACCCTAGTTGGAAAGAAAATCAGTAAATCAAACCTTAGCATATATGAACAAGAATGGCCACCTGAATTGCAGAATTAACATGCCTGAAGCGGTAGCTCAGTGTTGGTTTGCTGTTGATCTAGTATGAGTCTCTGAGCCATAGGATGAAGCAAACAGTTAGTGCTCACTGATGTCTTAATCCAGTGCAGCTTTATTATTTATGAATTAAAGTTCCATTTGACCTCTCTGCCTTCTCATTTGAAGTACACGTATAGCCTTTGCACCGAGCGCAGTTAATAGACCTCATATACTGCATAGCTTAATAAAGCCACCAGTGACAAAACATAAATTCCAAATTAAGTTTACTAGGGAGGCAGTTTTATTGCTCAATCTTTTAAATTCCCTGTTGCACACGCAAAGAGAAAGAGATCAAATACAGGACTCACTCAAGAAATTAAATACTTATGTTCCCAGATATCACTAAGACGCTTTCAACTTCCCTCAAATTCTTTACTGTGCCAAAATAATAGAATATGGCTGTCGGGCTAAATGGCCTTTCAGATATGTTTTCTTATAAAACTAAAAAAGATGTCTGAGTTGAGATGGGAGAATGTCCATTCTCAATCATAGAATGTGCAACAGATTTGTCTGTTACAGTATTCTGTGTAGCACCATGTACATTGATGGCACTTTTGCTTTATTCTCTGCAAAGTATTTCACTGGGGGGCTCCTTTTCCCCATCTTCAAATTTAGAAGTGAGCTTTAGGCCTAATTTGCCTCATACGCTACCTGAAATAGCACAGCTGTGCCACAGGGTCTGCTGCTGCTTCTGTAGTGTAGTCAGTCTTGTTGTGCCACAGTACTAAGGAATGGTCTGAAGGCACATGAGGCAGCCATCTTGCTGAAACTAAACAGGTCTGGGTCTGGCCAGTGCTTGGAAGGGAGACCACCTGGGAACCACATACAGTCACCTTGAGTTCCATGATGGAAGAAAGGTGAGATATAAATGTAATAATAAATTTAGGGTGCAATCCTATGCATGTTTAGACAGAAAAAAGCATGACTGGCTGGGGATTGATGGGAGTTGTAAGACTTTTTTCTGTCTAAACATGCATAAGATTACACCCTTAGCCTATCTAGTACTACCCAGCAAACTATAGGAAGTCCACTTGCTTGGTCCAGTGCCTGAATTAAAAAGAGCTAGAGGGCTCCTATAGTTATCATTTCCATTTATCTGTTTTGAAATGTTCTATGCCGCTCTTTAGTTAGAAATCGCAGGGTGCTGTACAAAAAACATAAAAACAATAGAACAACATGAAAAGACAGGCAGCAGAAGTTGCAAGAAAGCAATTTTCAGAAGGCTACAGAAAGTCATGATTTGGCTAAAATGGCGGGGGCAGGGGAGTTTTATGGATTTCATTAAGAGACTCTGTAACCACTCTTTTATAATTTGTACAGTGGTTGTGTGGTTTCTCTTACTGAGCAGTCAAATCTGATGTTGTCAACAACAACGCCAGCGGCAATACAATTCTGTCTTGCTTTTCTTTTCTAGCAATCAAAACATCATAGTTTATCAAACAAAATGGTTGGCGCCAAATACTTGCGAATCAAATAAAGTAGCAAAACTTACTATGGTACATATGGAGATAACTCCACTGTTTCTTGAAATTATTCAATAAAGCTTTTAATTTTTTTAAAAAAAAGTAAATCAAAATTTAATCAATACACCTAAAATACAACTGCAGTGCTGTATTTAAAATATCTAATCCATTCCATTTCCATGGGAAGCTATTTACATTGGGGCTGCTGTGACTTTAACTGCATGTCACCGCATTCTTAGATATAAAGCTTAAAGCTGTTCTTGCTTCAAATGAGGTTTCTAATATAGATGGAAATCCCATTCTAGTCAGAAAGCTCATTTGAGTTACAAATGGCTCCACGAAAAGCCAAAGTATCTGTCTCCACTGGAGAATGCATTAGCTATCATTAATGTAATTTTCTACATTTCCCCAGACCATATCTCCAAGAAAAATAAGATGCAGATTAAACTTTCTAGATTTGAACCATATATTGAGTAGCCAATTTGGTAGAACATTTAATCTTCATCTTTTTTGGGGGATGGGGTGGAAGAGCATTCATTCACTAAATATTCTGGTAGGATAGAGAGTGATTCCTATGCTAAAGATCTGAAAATGGGGGCAAAGAGGGAGGGAGAGATAAGCTGAAAATTATCCATCTGGCTCATTTCCCTCCATTAGTTTTGCTGTGTGTCTCAATTGTATCCTAACTACAGGAAACCTTTTTCTCCTAACATGATGAAGAGAGAATTAATTTATTACCGGGGGGTTGGGGGGTTGGGGTAATAAATGAAATTGAAATCTCTGAATATTTTAGATTTGAAGGCCATTTACAACTGAAGCTCAGCATCTGTTTCCACCAACTGCTATAAGTAGATATATCTATATCCTTCCTGCTACCGTTTAAGTCACACCACATGACATCCATAGCCAAGTCCTATGATGCAACTGCATTTCTTCCAGTTCCTCATAAAGGGATTCACATCAGCCGTTCTCAAAACTATACATATAACAAAGTGAAGAAACAGAATGACAAATCCTGACTGCCACCCAGGAATAATTTACTGCTGATCATGCCAAGAACAGAATGTGCCAGACCACTACATGTCATCAGTTACAGCTCCCAACTAAAACTACTCCAAGTTATCATCAATACTCCACAGAACACTCTGGACAGCAATAGTCTCTCACAGGCCTTGGGTAGCAAACCTTTCTTTGTTCAGAGAAAGCATTGTAATCTAAAAGAGCTATACTCATCAGCAACAACAGGCCACTTAAAAGACAGAAATCCAGACACCAACTTTGTCTCCATATCCGCTATTATATCATGCACGATGATAGGGGCTCATTCAACCTGCCCATCTTTCCATGTGATATATGTCATCAACCTTTTGCGGTCTATGCAGAATGAACAGTGTAGATTGTTTGCAAAATAACTGGACCCAAACCTGACATTCAAAAAATGGCAACATTCAGAAACCAGAGGAAGAACGTTTTCAATTTTTACTTTGTTTTGTCAATATTTTTAGGCTGCCTTTTAGGGCAAAGACCTTTCAAGCTGCCTTACATAAAAGAATAACACATCATTCCAAGAAAATTCAGTCAAATTAAAACAGCACATTAAAAAAAAAAAGCAGCACCACACTTGTGTAAAATTAAACAGCTAAGAAACATTCCAGATTCCCACAATGATCTGCTGCTCCTACTGATCTGAAAGATAGCATTCTTCAGCAAAACAAATTCAAAGGGAGAAATTGCTGAAGTTGGACTAGAATTGATTTGCTGATTTGGCTATTTGTTTAGAACTCTGTAGGAACTCAGTTTTCTTGTCTGAATTATTTCAAGCCTCATGAATTATCATGGCAAAGCTAAGAAGATTGTGCTATCATGAATTACTGCTGATGGGACTGCTGTGTTCATCTTGTAAACATTTTAGCTTTGCATGAAAGTATCACAAGAATTCTCTTAACATTTCATGGCCTCTTGGCCCAGTTTACAATTATTTCTCTATAATTGCCCATATATAGCTGCCTCCCTCGATGTATATACAACCTCACAGACATATGTTGAAGAAACATTTCAAGTATCTGAGGTAGTGGGCTCTGGTACCCAAACAGTTATGTCACGATAACTCTATTAACCCTTGTGAGATGCCCCTTCCAATGGCACAGGGGAGGAGGGAGAATTCTTCAAGTCCCCACTTATCTCTTATTTTGGAAGACAAGAGTGTTTGGATGTTTTTGATCCATTTTTTTTGGAGTTGAGAAAAGCCCTGCTTATCCTTGGAGATCCCCTCTCCCAAAGACCTAAAGTAAGAAATTCCCAACTTGTCCTATGTCACTCTCAGGGCCAAAGCAGACATTACTGTAAATGTGTGTCTAAAAGCTATATCCTTTTCCATTTTTACTCTAGAATAGGCACAAGGTTTCTGATCTGAGTGGTACCCTAGTATGGAAAGGGGCAGAGGGGCTTTAAAGATCTGGATTGTGGAAGAGCCCCCTGGGTCTACTCTGGAGTAAAAATAAAAAAGACATAGCTGCTAGACACATACTTAAGAGTAGTATCTGTTTTGATCTCAGACTTTTGCTTAATTATAAGGAATGTCCATCCCTACCCCTCAATTCTCCCCAACAGCAGAGCACATTTACTTTCTCTGGTCCTGAATTGCCACTGCGTGCCTCTTGCCTGGAAAAAAAACAATTCTTCACTTCTTGTTTGTTGGTCTCTATGATGGTGACACCCAGTGGATCTGCTTGGCTATGAGCTCGGGTCACTTAGTCCTTCCCACAACCTCCATTGACTGAATGTCTCTATCAGCCTCTGTCTCAGCTCCATCTCTCTCCTCCCCCTCCCCCTCCAAGAACATAAGAACAGCCTTGCTGGATTAGACCAAGGGTCCATCTAGTCTAGCATTCTGTTCACACAGTGGCCAACCATCTGTTGACCAGGAACAGGACATGAGTGCAACAATACCTTGCACCCATGTTCCCAGCAACTGGTGTACATAGGCTTACTGCCTCTTATGAGTCTGTGAGAAAGGCAAGGGGGTGCACAGCCACACATTGACCTGGGCATATATACTTCTAGTCAGAGTAGAGATGACATGAAACAGAAGCAAGTTCCAGCCATGTCTGAGCATTAGACATGCTATTTTGAATAGGAAGGTTTTTAAGATGCCCGAAGTCTCTATTTTTACTCTACCGCCACCACCACACAGTTATTTTATTACTCAATAAAGATTCTCACTGCCATTTTGAATAGGAAGTGGGCAAAATACACATCTCAAGTCATTACTGCAGTTGCAGCATAACAGCAACAATCCTCACATCAATGCTGTGTGTTAAACTGAGGGTAAACATGCTGATTAGGCCATTATGTATCTGATATGACTACAAAAAATATGCATGGGTAATCTGATTTGAACAAGTTTAAAATTATCTTTCCACTCTACCTGACGAAAAGTTCCATTGATGAATGGATGCACTCTACTCCATCACAATTTGGTCCCACAGGAGATTGCTACTTAAATTAGCATTTATATATATTTAAGTTTACTTTAACGATCTAATTTTTGTAACTTATAACCTTATTGCACTTAGAATAATTTAAGATACTGGAGCGGGGGAAGAGAGGAATCTCGAAAGGACAGGACATGAATCGTTACACTTTTCAATTCTATCCAAAGGAAAAGCAGTACTTAGGAACAAAATAGACATTACTTTAAATATGTATCTAGCAGTTATAAGACAACATGCTACTAGACACACATTTAAAATAATGTCTGTTTTGGCCCTTACTTGATAACACAAGTGTAATTCGTGTTCCTGAGAAGGACTGCTCCACTAGCATGGGGAATATGGAATATGAATGGAAAAAGAAATCTGCTATACCAATTTAATGCAAGTACTGAGGGAAAGTTACAAAAGAAGACATGGTTTGGTCTTACCTATCTAATAGGCCGTTCTATAGAGTGTCTTGTAGAGAAACCCTGAAACCTTAGAACTTCTATATTTGGCTGTCAAGCCATCTAATACAAGGCTGACAGGAATGTGCCAGTCCTTTCAGAGAAGTAGATCATAAGTAAAGGCAATCACAACAGTATGTAAGTAAAAGAGGTCAGTATTCTTAAGGTTGGAATCAATGACAAAGTATGCTCAATGCTGCGGTACTGTACTTTAGACTGACCTAGTTATGTTAAGCTCCTCGCTTGCTGTTTTAATTGAGTCAATTGTATTTGGGTATTTTTCAAAACAATTTTAAATTATATTTATGTTTTAATTATGGAAATCACTTTGGGGACCCATTTGCAACATAAGAATTGTGTCAATCAAATAAATAATGCTGTCAAATAGAAGGGCGAACAAGATTTTAAATCCACCACAGTCCTCTGATGATATTCTGCAAGTTTGATGACATGCACTTGCTCTCTCTCTCTCTCTTTCATGCAGTTAATTATTTATAATTACAACAAAGCAAGTGCAGTTGTGCAGCATCTATACTAATAAACTCTAATTTTCCCTAAGGGAAAAGGAAAAATTACAAAGAAAACATGATTTAGTGCTCATATCTCAGTTACTCTCCTTTGTACTTTTATAAGTAAATCAAACTGAAATTCATTTTGTGCTTTATTGTTCTGAACCCACTTAGGAAGTTCTTCTGTTTCCACTATGCATTTGTCACTGAATATTCAGAATGATCAAACCCGTTTATTATATATTGCTTTAATCAAACACAGAAGGAGGCTGAAAGACACAAACTAGAACATTCATCTAAAACGTGTTCAAAGAGATATACACATTTTAACAGCAGTTAAACATCTGAAGAGTGCCACACTGGTGAAAGCTACTGTATACAAACATATTGCAGTGATACCAGTCTCTCTGCCATTTAACTGGCCACCAGTTCTCTTGTTTCCATTCCACTTACAAGCATTTCACATTATTTGCACATGCAGGCAGGATGTCAGCATCCAACATCCTAGGGCACTGCCAGAACCACAGTGCTCCAGCAGGGCCCATCAATGCCAGGACTTACACATCAGGCAACTGGGTCGGAAAGCCTCCATTTTAATTTCCCCAATGTCCCATAATGATATTATATTGGGCACTCCGGGGCATTGCGGGAAATTAAAATGGCAGCTCCCAGACACCCTAGGAGTGCTGTTGCCACTGCCAGTATGTCAGAGCAAGCCTAGAGGACACTCTTCCCAGGGCCCCCTTAAATTTGGGCTGGCCTTTTTTTGCACATGACAGCCATTCTTAAAACTGTGTACGTCCACCTAAAATAGGGTGTCTGAAGAGAAGCTATTATGGAGAAATAAGTAACAACATTCCATTGTCATTTTCTATACCCCTGAAGGATCAATGAGCTTTCTACAATGCAACTTTTTACAAACGCAACCCACAGATATCCATTCTAGGGAGTTCCATATACAATTTCTGGTAGCATGGAAGTTGTAAATAAATCTCATATCATGTATGAGTTCATAGTTCTGCATTTAGGCTACCTGTAAGAACCCCGATTTAACTACTATTCATTTTAACAGAGCAAAGTGCATACTTTAAAAAAAGGAATTTAAATTTCTACTTTATTCTCTTTTATACTTAAGATCTGCTGGATGATTAAAGGGCATATAGAAGAGATACAGCTATAAAAAGGGCAGCAAAAGAGAGGCTCCACATGGAATACTTATAATTAGAGTTTAAATATTCCCTTTAGCAAGATTACCTGCATTTTTCTTTCTCGCAGCATAGCCAAGCTAGCCCACAAGTGCAGTCACCCCATCATTAATTACATTCTATATGGCTGCACACCTTCCTCACAAAATCACAGCCCCAGAGCTTCCGACAGCAAATGAACAGCTTAATTCCCATGTCTACCATTTTGAAAATCTATCAGGAGGGGAAGGGCAATTTCCAAACAATCAGTAAGAGCTTACCAACATTATTCAATAACAAAAAAGAGTGAGGCTGAAGGCAGAGCCTTCAGTCATTTTTATTCCATAATTAATGCCATGAAGCAACAGCAGGATACATAGCAATAAGCTCATAAGAAGCATCTTCGGCCTCTTATGAAGGTAATAAATCCTTTCTTATAGCAAAGACAAATGATCAAACCCCAAACTCTCCTTGAGAAGCAAAAGCAATTTAAACCTATTCTTAGCTAGGAATTTTAAACTTTGGGGTATTTTCCACGCTATGAAGAAACTAAGAATCATGATTAGTCCTGTCCTGGCTCTCCAATGCAAGTTTCCATTATGTAAACGCAAGGGGACAAAGCAGTTGCATTTGAACAGGGTCAATGCCTTCCATCATCATACAAGGCTATTTCACCAGCTGCAACCTCTCCTGATCAAAGATAGCCTAGCTTAGCCATAGTACGGTACAACACTCATTGTAAGTTGGAAATGGGTGCAGCAAATGTTGGACATGGACCTGCTTCTACTAAAATGCCAGGCATAGCCTTCGGACTGGGCTATGATATTAAAAGTGAAGCGGATGTGCATTATGAAAATCTAGGAATTGGGACAACTTAAACCAATTCACCAATTGATCATCATTACTATGAGCGTTGCAAGTAACCATGTGTTGCCTCCTAAATGTCATAGCCAAGCAGGCTCTAAATCCTGCCCTTTCTTGAAGACATGCTACTTTTCCGACAGAAGTCCTTTAAGCAAATTATTGTATACTGGAGTTGATGGAGCTCCTCCGATACAATTCCAGTGCTGAGAAATAAGATTCCGAGGCCTTACCTATAGACATACTGGCTTGGATTGAACGGAAAATTCCTACGAGCAGAAGGCACTTTGGCATATGCAAGGAAATGGCTTTGGATTCCTGCCAATTCCACCTCGCAGCTGCAGCCCCTTGTGTCACATCAAAGAGCCCCCCACCCTCAGGAGCAACTTTTCAAAGCGGTCACAGGGGACTGCAGCAGGAAGAAGGCAGCAATAAAGCAGAACACTACTTTCAGTTCTTAGGATCCAAGCCACTGTGTTTCATCGGATTATGAATTAAATTTGGAATCTAAATTCACATTTCAGTATCAAATCTGCTCTGTAAACACTGATTACCAATAAACTAGTGTAAAACACCAACTAATCTATATGTAAATTGCCTTTTGTGCAATGGTAACTCAACACTTGTATTTGGATTTACCACAGGATTTAACTACCATAATGCATACGTATTTCACAGAATCACAGAATCATAAAATAGTAGAGTTGGAAGGGGCCAATAAGGCCATCGAATCCACCCTCCTGCTCAATGCAGGAATCCACCTTAAGGCATACCTGACAGATGGTTGCCCAGGTATGCTTTAAGGTGGCCAAATCCTAAAAAAACCTGCAATTTCTACAATAAGGAATAACTGTATGTTCCTCCTGATGAGACTTTTATTGTGTAATCAATCACACGGTGATTACACAATGTGTGTGTGTGTGTGTGTGTGTGTGTGTGTCCAGGTGATGTTGCCTTCAGTTAGCAGCCCTCCTGTGTTTTCCCACTACCTTTTTTCATACTACATAAAACCAATTAAGGAAGAAAAGATGGAATAGCTGCACAGTGCCTTTTGATTGCTAACACTAGGAGCCCTCCATCCTTTACGGTGCAAAATCAGAACATGCTGGATCAGACCACCATGGGTCAATCCTGTCCAGCCTTCTGTTCACATAGTGGCCAACCAGCTGCCTGCAGGAAATCCACAAGTAGGACGTGAGTGCAGAACCACCCTCCTGCTCATGTTCCTATATACTGCAACTGGTATACAGAGCTATACTGGAGGTAGCATATCTGATACTGGAGGTAGCATATTGCAAATAACCTGAGGTCATCTCTCTCACTTCTCCAGGTTTATGCATTAGAATGTGATTCAACAATTGCTCCAACTGGTATACAGTGGTTTAATTCGTACTAATATCAGAACAGATAAGACTATCCTTTGCATCTATCCCTTCCCTATACAGATCTTGTTACACTATCATGTTGTGCAAGAGAGGCATGTACTACAGGAAAAACTATGCTACATTCCACAGTAGATGGCCGCAGAAGTTGGCCCTGCATGAGAACATGGGCAGGTGATGGAACTGAACCAACTTTTTTTTGCCATCTGTCTGTTTTTCTGGCACACAGACACATCAATAAAGAGAAGCCAGGCTTGGGGTTTTTTTGTACACTGTAAATTTCTTTAGACTGTAAAGAATAAAACCTCATTCTGAACTTGTAAAAAAAATCATTTCGGGGTGCTAATTGCTAACTTCTTATATTGCAAGAGCTTAACATTTTAAATATGTTAATACACTATTTTTTGTATCCCTTTTCAAGCACTACAAAATCTCCAGATACAAATCCATAACAAGCCAATCACTGGCAGTCTTGGGCCGCAAAGTACAGAGTCTCCTCAACGACTACTGAAGCCCACAAACATCCAAAGCAATAAAATCTAAGGACATTGAGAATACCAAAAAACAAAAAAAATCTTCAGATTAACAGATAACTTTTCTTTCTCAGTTGCAAAAATCCCAAATTCAGCCAATAAGTAAACAAGTATTAGCTGAATTTGGGATTTTTGCAACTAAGGGGGGAGGGGTCACTACATGAAAACAGAATGAGAAATGTGTTGGGGTATTATCCAGATTTTCATGAAAACAGCTTTGGTCCATCAGCAGCACACGAAGCAAGAAAAGTGGTGTAAACAGTACCTAAAACCCTGCTTTTCAAAGGCCAAACGGCCGTTGAAATTGTCTTATTTTGGGGTAGAGTGGGCGGAGTCCTGCTAGTAGTAGTAGTAGTAGTAGTAGTTTATTTGCATATGGCACAATGGCCTTTACAATCAATACATACACAACCTCCACGGGCCGCCCCATCCATAACCGAAGGCCACCCCATCCTTCCACGTTTCAATACCAGTTAAAAATACTCTATACGAACCACTATTTAAATAAAATTATCCCCTTTGCAATCAACCCCTTCTTGCAATCAACCCCTTCTCTATTGTCTCTCAGACAACCTTACTCTAGGCAGAGAAAATTTTCACATAACCCCACAATTTTCCATGGCATGATTGATCTTTTCTCTCGCCCCCGTCGCACTCAGAGTAGCACAGTTGAAAACTCTTCCTTTGGGTCCAACTGGCTCCAGCTTTGTCACTCCCTTTTTCCATTAATTGGGCGAGCTTGCAACTTGTAGCAGAACAAGCAGGCTTAACACCACATAGCACTAAAAGCACTGAATCCCACCGAAGCCTCCACCAGCTAATTAGCCTTTCTTAAGTTGGTTGTTCCTTCTAGTTAAAATAGAGCTGAATGGATTGCCAAAATTCCGACTTTTCTTCCTATTCCTATTCCTCCTTTGTCTATCGTACAGTGATGCAGAACCTCTCGCGCCACACTCCTCTCAATTCCCAAATCATGTTAATTGGCTCATACCACTTAACACAGCACAAAATTTCAACGTCTCCACCGTAATGCCGCAGCTGCCTTCTGAAAGCCAACCTTCATCTGTGTCCCAAAGTTCCAGCAGAACGAAATTTGGTAGGTAACTGCTCATTTTCTATTGCCTCCAGTAACTTCTTCTATGGCCAAGCTGTAAATTGCCATCTGTTATCACCTTCAAGAGCCAGAGAGCAGAGGGAGTCTCTTATCTGTCGGTTGTTCTCTTGCAGTTAGTAGATAGAAATAAGAATCCCGGGCGTTCTCGACCTTCCTCCAACTCCCAGCAAAAAGCAAAAGGGAGTGAACTTTCGTAGTGCGGCTAAAATAAACCACTGATAACAGCAGCTTCTTAGGGCTTACTTAGTCCAAAAGCCAAAAACTTTTGTTAAACATGTACTTAAAAAGCCCAGATCGAGATAAAATAAAACAAATAAAACAATTTGAGCAAGTTATAACTAATTAAAATAAACCCCAAAGCACTGAAGTCGAGGCTCTGTAACTAACCACCTCTCCCATAGCCGGAACTGGAACTCCATTTGGAGTCCCGCTAGTAGAAGTGAACATCATCAACCCCATTGATGCTGCTGAGCCAATAAGAAAGGCTTGCTCCCCACCCCTCTCCATGCTCCTCTGTTCAGAGAGGTTTCATGGGGAAATAATCCAATTGTTTTCCCTACATCAGCAGCAGGGCTGCTGCTGCTACCTCTGCTTCCCAAACACAAACTAAGCCTCCTCCTCCTGCCCACGCTTTTATGAATGTGAGAAAAAGGCTAGTTCCCCTGAAGCCATGAAACAGTGGCACTTTTACGAATGAGAAAGGCAGGCTAGTCACGCTGCCTGTAGAAAGGAAGCAATACAGAGACCCGAAGACCCAAAACAGCACAGTAGCACTTTAATGAATGAGAAAAGGAGACTATATATTCTAACTGGCGAAAGCAACTACTGCCCAACACAGGCTGCAGATGGTTCACCCAATTGCGGGAAAAAACAGGTAATGTGGGGAAGGGGCGGCCCCACCCCTTGACCACATCACTGCCAGGTCCCAGCCACATCACAGAGGCTGCCCAGGCTTTAATGTGGATGAATATGGCACACTGCAATGGATCCGCTTGGGAGGCGCTTTAATTAAAACAAATGCACTAAAAGGAATTTCTAAAAATGTGGCTTTTCCAGAGGAAGGCTACAAGATGGCTGTGAACTGGCGACAGAACATGACCCTGACGTGCTGTCGCCCCACAAGAAATCGGCGGTGTATATTGGCGCTAGGAAAGAAAAAGTACCCATTGATCTGATCTTATTCACCAAAATAAAACAAATCCTTAAACGTTTACTCATTTGGCTATTTATTCAGAGTTATACACTACTGATACAAAGCATTTGTTTTATTCTTGTCAGAACACACTTAAGTATTAAGCTGATTATGTTATAGCTGATACAGCAGTTTCAGTTCAGATTACAAATTTAGGTTGGCTTAAAGGTTTTATTGAACAGGCAGAAAAAAGGTTGGTTAAGACCGCTTGTCAGGCCAACACCAAATCAAAAAACTCTGAAAGGGGGGAGCGAGCTGGCTGTGAATAAGGACACAGGTAAAATGACTATCAATGCAATCTATTGAGATATCCACTGACAGCCATTTGTGGGGAAGTGGATAGTGTGCTAGGCTTGGATGTGTGCATAGCCCAGGCTTAACCTCTTTACTCAGCTAGGCACCTTATTGAGGGACCCTAGACATACCACTCTCCACTTAGCCTAGCGTACTTAAGGAGGTATTTTGTAGGAAGTCAATGGAATGCTACTCTCAGCTACCTGGAGAAAAGTCAGGATACAATTTTAATCCAAAGTGTTTCTCCTACACAAATCCTGATGAAAGTTCCATACGTAGTTTCCTGCACAATTCCTCCTCATTTCAACAGAGTGTGTACCACAGAGGTTCTTTTCATGCTACCTTATATGGAGAAAAGAGAATATCCTTTCAGTATAATTTTGTTTAATTATTGTGCATATTTAAGACGTGAATATTTAGGGCCTGAAGGCTTTTTTTACAATCCCATAAATTTGGTACAAGATTGCATATTAATTTATGTTTGAGAATATAGTTAGTGTTAACTATACAGCTGAGACTGCAATTATATTTATGGTGAAAAAAACGGATTACGTTTCTCAGCATAACTGAAGCTCTGCCTCTTCTTTATCGTCATTACACTACGGGGTCTTTCATAACAATGCCACATAGAGGCAATTAGTGGCAAAAACAAACAAAAACGGAAAGGAGCATAATTTCTTCCTGTTTATGGGCTCGTGCTAAATTGAAAAGTGCTTTTTCTATAAAGGTTGATGGAATTACATCACATTTTTATTTTGCACAGTGGTAGCAAATGTGGTCATACAATTTGGGTAGCGAAATCCCCTGAGCAGAAGAAACCAAGACACTTTGAAATGAAATAAGGTACTACTGTTAAAGGGAATACACCGTTAGATCATTGGAGAAAGGGATGACCAAATCAGCTGTCTCCCAGTCCACATCATAAGGGTTAATCCATAAATCTGTGTATTTCTGCATTAATCCATGATTTTTTTTAAAAAAAGATCAGAATGAAAATTTGGATTTAAAAATTAAATGAGTAAACATTTGTAAATATGTCCCCTTGCAAAACATGCATTTCTAAATATATTTTGATACATTCAACAGATAACTGTGCAGAACATACAGGAAGTACAATATTCGGTGAATAATTAAATTCCAATGCACACGTAAGTCCAGTAGGTATGGATCAGGTCAGTTTGTATAAGAACTCACAGAGATGGATTTCCTATAGCATCCCTAGTCAAAGGTACACGAGGGATAATTTTATTCAAATTATATAGGTTGCCGGAGGAAGCTGATGAGAGCAACACCCACACTTTAAAGAAAACAATTATATTGAGAGACCCCATAGGAACAGTGGCTCTGAATTATTTAAAACCCTTGAAAGGTGTTTCAAAACAGTAATCTCAGCCGTGTAAACTGTGGTGAGATGGAAGTAGGGGGATTTGCATTTAGAGATTACTCAAAGCACTGAGGCAGCAACCAAACGAAATACAATTCAAGGCGTATCTGCTATGCTGGAAGCAGCGTGCAAGTTCTGGGATGCGCTGAGCATGCATCCCAGAATCCTCTGCAAACCTTGCAGGGGAGGGGGGTTGTCCATACATTCAGTTCATGAGTAGATGTCACCATGGTTCCTAGGGTGGCAAAAAAAGAAAAGAAAAAAGAATAGCCAGCCCCAACTTATGAGAATCAAATGGGGTGCAGGCAGAGAATCAAGTCTGTTGCTTTGACCTCCTGGGATGAAAAGCAGAATATAAATGTTATAAATACAGTACACTAATTTCTGGTGATAGTCTCTGGATCCCATCTACATGGACATGTTTGCATAATACTTCACTATGAGAGTAACTTTTCCTAATGCCACACAGCTAGTAACTGCTGAAGTAATCAGTTTTCTTAGAGTTATAAACAAAAACATTACCATTTCTATCTATCTAATCTCTCTCTCTCACTCTTTTTATATATGTAGAGCAAGAGATACATACAAACACACAATTTTCACTGCTTGCATTAATCACTCTTGCTATCACAATGACTTGACTTAACAAAAGGTTAAGGTTTGATCCAGCAAGTAAGGCAATTCTCTTAACACACTTCCTTCCCCACCCCACTATTATTCTACCCTTAGGAAATCCTCGGCTTCAGGATATTCTCCTAGATATCTCATTTCGTATCCCTCCCAGTTACAATTCTCTCTGCAGTACCTGACATTTATAACTTTATAGTTGACATGGATTAATGTTCACGCTTGAATCACGGCTTTCCCGATCGATGACTCTTTAATCTTTCCTCATTAATTAATTCCACCAGTCACAGCCATTTCCACTTTTCCTTTTAATGCTCCACACTTCCAGTACTTTTTAGTTACCAAAACCAAGTGCAGTATTTCTAAAAATAAATCTCTTTATAGCATGGTCCTTTGAAAGCAGGCCTTAGTACATAAAAACTAAAGATCTATCGGGCCATTCTAATTTCTCGTTCAAATCAGAATATGATTTCACAGCGTAGTTCTCCAGGTAGTTGAAAATTTCTTGGAATAAAATCAACATGGCCTCATTGATTTAAATGAAACCAAAGAAAGCATCTCACGTACCAGAAACACAGTATATATGGATCGCATCCCAATAATACATGCAAAAGGATCCTTTCCAATAGTATGTATATTGACCCCGCCACTGAAAAACAGTATCAAGAGACTTTGGCTTCTTATAAATACATCCAACTCCACTCAAAGTCCATTAACATTCAACTTCATCAGTTTAAATTATTTATAAATAAGATTGCAAAATTCCATTTGAGAAACTACTTTCCTCCTCCTCTATACCACCCCTTCCACGTAAAGCATTGCCCCCATTTCCAACTGGATGCCAAAATCTAAATATTACAAACCTTGTAAGAAAAAGATTAGAAAGTGAATCAATAAATAAAACTTAACTTAAACAGCAACAGAACGAAAAGCTTGCTGAATGAAAAACATCTTCCAGCACCAGTGGAACACAAGTAAAGAAGATCATGCAAGTTCTTCGGCAGGGAGTTCCAATACGGAGTCAACTTCAACACCATGCTAATGGAGTCCGTTTCTGCAACGGGACTTCCCCGTCCTCTTCTCCCCCACCTGCAGCCCCCTCTGCATGCCCCAATTCTACTCCAGAAGGTGCCCCAACACTCCAGAGCAGATGGGAACGGGAGCTGCAGGAGATAGAATAACATCAACAGATAAATTATGTGATATTTCCACATAAAAGAACATAAGAAGCTGCCTTATACTGAGTCAGTACCCTTGGTCCATCTAGCCCAGTATTGTCAACACTGACTGGCAGAGGCTCTCCAGGGTTTCAGGCAGGATCCTTTCCCCGCCCTACCTGGAGATGCCTGGGATTGAACCTGGGACCTTCTGCATGCAAAGCAGATGCTCTACCACTGAGCTACAAGAACTCCCATACATTGTCACCAACTATACTTCAGAAAGGCTGTACCAGTAGATTTTAAACGGCAAGCAGATTTACATGGGAGGAGATGTTCCTTCAAGCAGCTTGGACACAAGCCATTTAGTACTTCAAAAGGTAAAAAAAAGCACTAGGAAACAAATCCATAGCTAATGTAATTGATACAATAAAGGGGTCCCGTGACCTGAATACCTGGCCATACTCAAATGAAATAAAAACCAAACAAGCTAAAAGCTCTTTTTGATTTCTAATGGCAAATTATTATTATTATTATTATTATTATTATTATTATTATTATTATTATTATTACTTATAACCCAATAGTGCAAGCACAATGCACAAGAGTGGTGCAGGCTCAACCTCTAAAATGGAAAGTCTTTCCTTCCAAACTGTGAAGGTGGCATCTTTCATTTAGTTCATGAAACTTTTTTAAAAGCACCACATAAAGGAGGCTAGTGTCATTGTTGCACTCTAATATAGAAAAGCACTTTTTAGCAGCTTCAGGGGAGGCTTTTTTTTAAAAAAAAGTTATGCCCAAATGTTCTCTTCACTATCCCTGAAATTTATCTGTACTATTATAGGATAGGGGTAAGTCAAGTGTTTGATTTCTCTGGAAAATATTTAAATCTAGAGTTCCAGCACACTTCTGAAGCATGCCTTACACCTGATTGTTCTATCTTTCATGTACCACTCAGCTTTCTGTCTGGAGAGCCACTGTGCAACTGGAAATCTTACCAGCATGTCCTGATAGTAACCTGGCTCCTTCATCTCATTTCCTCCACTGCAGTGCTGAGCGTTAACCTTGACCTGACACTACAGTGGGTTTTTTTCCTTTCCTTTTTGAAAAAGAGTAACTGAGGCACAGCACATGAGGTGTGTTCACTTCTAAGGCATAGGAGGAGCACAGTTCCACCACACAAAACTGAGCAGCAATAGGAAAGTGTTCTGGTATTAACCACTGGTCACTCACAGGCTCTCCCTGACGCACTCTCTTTGCTGCTAGTTAACTTCTTCTCAAACTAGAACTCTGTTTATGGTCACATTGCATGCTATAAGCCCCTTAGGGAAAGGGAGTGTTATTTACTGCATTACCAAACGCCAAGAATAGCGACAAACAGGTGAAAGCCACTGTATGCTGCATCAATATTAGTCTAAATATAGAACAGCTTTTTTTTCACAGTACTATTCTTTGTATTATTAAGCCTGCAGGTTTTATGCGCTAGCCTGAAAACATGTCAAGCAACATCGAACGCTGAAATTTGAACTGGAAACTTATTTTGATGTAGTTGCCTGTTGTACCCATCATGCATTTAAATCATGCCACATGGACTTGCTAATTGTAGTTTGCTGGAAATCTGACACTGCTAATTTCCTGCATTACTAAATTAGCATAACACTTTTTCTTTTTTAGAATACTGTCAGTATATCACAGAGTACATTAGAATATGAGAAGGCCATTGCAGAGATCACTGCAAATTTAGTATCAGAAGTGTGTCGATTAGCGACATAATTGCAGCTATTACTTTTAGATGTGTCACTGCTCATCCTTTAGTTTGTGCATGTGCGCATGAGGGAGAGCTCATAATTATATGGCTTTTAGCAAAAAGGAGGAAATAATTTTCTAAATGAGAGCTTATTTGTATGGCTGCCATGCAGAGCAGCAACATTTGTCTCATTTCCAATGTCAGAATTTCAAAGCCAAGATGCATACAACATTTCTTTAAAAATGAACATCTAATAATGATTCTATTAAAAAGTAAATTAGTAAGGCATTTAACGGGGAGGGAGGGGGGTTGGGGGGGTTGTCATGTTTTCCAAAACAGTTTTATCAGCTAGTTTTATTTAGACTGATCCAAATGTTCTTTGCAGACCAAATACATATTTTTAATGAGGAAACATTTACAGTTTTTACAACTCTTCACTGCCCCTCTTCGATGCTCCGTCAATGGCATTTTTCCTTCAAAACTCTTCTTCCTGGTCATTTCAATCAATCAAACAAGCATCATACAGTAACAGAATGAAGTAAAGTCTCTAGGTTGTCAGCAGATTCGGCAACTTAATGTACTAAAAGCAGGCAAAGTCGAATACAGAAAGCATTATTCGTACTATGCATGGGGTAAATGCTTGTGTCTTCCTCTTGACATAGTGCTCCCCCTCCCCAAATTTGGAAGGGATGCCATTTTGCTTGTTTGTTTCACAAATGTTTCACAAACATTTCCTTTTGCAGGAAAATTTGTGAAAAGTACCCACCTTTTGGCACTTAAAACATAAATCTTTTTAGTTACACATGCAAGTTGTTACAACACACAATGAAGTGGAATGTTACTTGTGAATAAACTAATAGAAAATAAAACTGCAGTACCCTGAGATTATGTTTTAAACTGTTGTCAGTTATCCTATGCAGACTGTCAGATTTTCAAAAATGACATAAAAGCGTGGGTTGGGGGGAAGAGAGAATACACCCTAGAAAGTCCCGGGGGGGGGGGGGGGGGGAGAGGAAGAAGAGTATACTAATACAAGTATTTCAAGTATTACAATAGTATTACAACATATGACATATATTTATGATAAACGCAGCTCTGGGTACTTTTAGGAGAAATACAGAATATAATTATAAATGATTAAGAGTCAAAGTACAAACACAACTAACAGACTATTCTAAAAGCAAGACAAACAAACACACCCACTGACAGACCCACACACACAAAAGAACTCCAAAACCTAAAGTGTACCAAAGCTGAAAGATACACATTAAAATCCCACTGAAATATGTGTCTTCAACTTCTAGCGAGACACACATAGTGGGAGCCCAATGAATTTTGATTGTGATAGCACTCCAGTCACAACACCACCACATAAAAGGCTCTGGCTGAATTCGGATGACACAATAAGCAACTGGGGGGGGGGGGGGGACAATCGTCAGTTGTTTTGACTATTGTGTCATCCGAATGCTGCCATAGTCAACTCAGCGCTGATCCTAATCCACACCACAGTTGATTATTTATTACCATGTTGTGTGGGGAGTACCCCCTAGATGAACAACTGTAAAGTTGATTATTACCCCACCATTGACTATCGTGTTGTCCGAATTCAGCCTCTGTCTCTTATATTTACTTGCAAAATGTCTTAACATGGCATGAGAAGCAAGGCCACTGACAATAATTCTTGGGCAGGCCTAAGATAACCTGGTCCTAAGCCATTTGGGATTTAAAGGCTACAAGCAACACCTTGTATTGAGTCCAGAAGCAAATAGGAAGCCAATAGAGCTGACATGAGATCAGCGTTATATGTTTTGACATGTGTATGCAGGACAAAAGTCTAGGCATCACATTTTGGACAGGATGAAGTGCTGGTTTTCGTAAATTGCCAAAGGATGGGAATTCCAAAGTACAAACTCAGCCAATGAGCTTAGTGAAATTGAATGCAAATGTCATGCTTGTACAAAGTCTCATTAAGAGTACACTCTTCATAGATCTTCCTAGTCATAATTATGTCTATAGGGATGAGGCAGTCTTAGATATTTTGGACCCGGGCTAAAATTTAACCGAGCTCTTTGAAACGTGCTTGAAGATAACATGTAATCGATGCCATTGGTGGAACATTAGTGTTGTCTACTGCCACGAACTTTGAGCTACCGTCAATACACAAGTAGACTTCAGCTCTCACAACAGGGGTGACCCCTCTTACTCCCTAAAACTGCTCCAGAGAGTCTTTCAACCTTCTGGAGTAGATTTGGGGGGCATGCTGGAAAAGATTTAATCTGTCAGAGGTAATAATAATAATAATAATTTATTTCTTACCTGCCTCTCCGTTTGGATCGAGGCAGGGAACAACAATATGATAAAATACATAAAACTGATTAAAACATGACACACATTATTAAAACTGCATTAAAACATCCTAAACATCCTAAAAACACCCTAAAAACATTCTGTTCTGCTGGCAGAAGGACACCATTGGATATAACCCTTTTCTTTTACTCCACAGTCAGGGTACTTCCTACTTATTCAGTCACATGTGTGTTGTTTAAAAAAAAAAAGAAGCTAAAATAAACACTTAAAGCCACATTTTAGGAGTGTTATTGTTATCTTGATAATGTATTAGTCTTATATGTTTTAATCAATTTTATGTATTTTATATTTGTATTTAATGTTGTTCCCTGCCTCTATCCAGAGGGAGAGGTGGAAAATAAATAAATAAATAAATTATTATTATTATTATTATTACATGCCTCATTTGCTGTTACAGGACGAATGCATGTGCCATCCCATCCCCACCCACTAGATGATGGTACAGAAACAAGGCAGGCTCAAATTCCAGGTCATTAGCTTGCATACATATTTAATGTACACAGCTAATATAACATATTGATGAGAACATATGAAATTCTAAACAAAATTTCCTTCTTACCTCTTTATAGAATATAAGCTGCAGCTGAGATATAAAAAGGGCATCTTTCAAAGTTTGCATGCACAGAATGATTGCCTGATTTGGGTATAAATAGCTTGCACTTTGAAGCTACTGTATTAATCGAGTGTAGTGAGCTTCATTATCAGAAAAGGTTCTCAAGGAGACCAACATAAATGCCCAAAGAACTAGAAATGTCTATGAGAAAAATTCACCTGGGGTTGTTTTTCTTGATTCTCTCAGAGCCATAATTAACTTTGGATAAATTATATTGCCTAGGGCAAGGAGAATCTCTGCCAGAGCAAGCTTGCCTGCCCCGGTGCTCTGCGGCCTATTTATGACGCATCCAGAGCACAGTATGTCCATTCCATAAGACAGAAGGAAAGGTTTGCTACCAAGAAAACTTCCCAAACCAGTACAGTTCATTGCTGAGTTAGCAATATACACTTCAAAGGATACTTAACAGTAGTGTGCCATTCAAGGAAGCTGGGACCAAAGTGAAAGGGAACGACAATAGCTAACTACAACAAATGCTATCAGATATTCCATGAACGTATAAAGCAAGAGAGAGGGAGAGAATGAAACAGAGTGCTCAAAAGAGCAGTCTAATTGTGAGACTGAGTCAATCATGTCAGAAAGTTGAGCCCCAAGAGAAAATGGTTAAGAAAAGCATTACAGACCTTCAGTTAACGTTGCAGCGAAAGCAAAGTACAAGGTGGCTGGCAGTGACATGGAATGGCTGAAAGCCATCACAAGTAATGGAGCCACTACATTTCATTTCCATTTTACCTAGGGATTTTGTTATGTGTTTTTTGACCTTTAAAGGAGTATTTTGGGAAGCACAAAACTTTAGGAACAGGGCACTGAAACCTTTTTGCACTTTAATATTGAAGGTCAACACTGAAACACCAGATTAACAGAATCCCTGTGAGGAAAAATAAAATAAAGCCAATAAATGAAAGTGAGTTGCTAACCCTTTTCAAAAATATAATTTACCACATCATCAAAATTTCAAGCTGCTAGCTTATGACGTACGCTCACCAATGAGGAAGGAAAAGCTCCTCTCTGCAATGTCAAGTGCTCGTTGTTATTGCTGGGTATATGTACAATAGCAATTTGGGCAGTCACCCAGAGAACCAGCTTCAGAGCCCAATCAATGGAGAAATAGTATTCCTGTAATTAGTATTACTCAGAAGCAGACATCAGCAATTCCCATTTGTTAGGACTAATATATATTTTTTGTGTAGCAATGTCCATATTCTGATATCCTGGTTATTTAACATTTTAAAAAAATAATTACTCTCAGTCTTTTCTTTCTAAAGATGAATGAAAATTTCTCTTGAAATCATCATGCCAATTTGCATCAAAAGAAGCCAAACAAATGCAGGTTGCTTACCTGTAACTGTAGTTCTTCGAGTGGTCATCTGTGCATTCACACACTATGGGCTTGCGCCGGCGCCGAGCCTCATTTCGGAAAACTTCCAAAGCCTAGACTTCTGGCGGGAACCCCTCCCCCCACTGCCCTATCGCGCATGCTCGGGTTCCCGCCTACCTCAGTTCTATGAGACCAAGTTGCCTCGCGAACGAGATAGATGTGAAACAACAATACTATACACAAGAGAGAGTATGCATGCATAGCGATAACCCTAGGACCAGCCAAACAGCGAGGTCTAGAGGGGACGGTGGGTGGGTTGTGTGAATGCACGGATGACCACTCGAAGAACTACAGTTTCAGGTAAGCAACCTGCATTTCTTCTTCGTGGTCTCTGTGCATCACACACTATGGGTGAATAATCAGCAAACACCTACCGGAGGAGGGTAGAGTCCTCTCAGGCTCTAACATCCAGCTTGTAGTGAGACATGAAAGTGGACACGTTGGACCACGTCGCCGCTCTGCCCAGTTCCGGAATAGAGACTCCACGATCCAGAGCAGTAGAGGTTGAGAGCGACCGAGTGGAGTGCGCCCTCAGAGCTTCTGGGGGCTCCTTTTTTGCTAGCTGGTAAGCTAGTGTAATAGTCTGAACCACCCATTTGGCGAATCTCTGAGTAGAAACAGGTAGGCCTTTCGCCTTACCACCATAGCAAACAAACAAGTGGTTAGATCTTCTAAAAGTTGCGGATCTGGACTTGTAAAAGGCCAGTTCCCGCCTGACATCAAGGGAGTGCAGTTTAGCGCTCAGAGGGTCCGAAGACGCTTGAAAAAAAGGTAGGTAACACGATGGCTTGGTTAACATGAAAACTGGTTACGACCTTAGGTCGAAAGGATGGGTCCGGTCTGAGGACCACCTGATCACGGAAAAACTGGGTATAAGGGGGATCAACCATAAGAGCGCACAGCTCTGAGCTTCTCCTTGCCGAAGTAATAGCCACTAGGAAGGCTACTTTGAAGGTCAACAGTCTGATGTGAATCGTAGCCAATGGCTCGAAGGGCTTAGCAGTCAACGCCGCTAGGACGACTGATAAACTCCACTGAGGAACGATAGGGCGCATCGGAGGCCGCAAATTGCGCATCCCCTTGATAAAACATTTGGACAAGGGGTGAGTAAACACAGAAAAACTTTGTATTAGGTCGTGATTAGCTGAAATCGCTACCAAGTAAACCTTAATGGATGCCGTTTTGAGGCCATTTTCATAAAGAGAATGCAGGAAAACTAAAACTTCTCCAATTTCACAAGATTTGGGGTCAAGCCCTCTGGTAGCCATAAAGGCAGCAAACTTGTTCCATTTCCTATCATAGGATGACCTCGTCAAGGGTTTTCTAGCCTCTCTCAGGATAGCTCTTACGGGGAGTGGAAGATCTAAGTCTTGCCACCGAGCCGGATTCGCCAAGCCGTGAGCTTCAATTGACGAAGGTCTGGGTGAAGAACTAGTCCGTGGTTCTTGGAGATTAACTGCAGAGTCACTGGCAGGTGTAGATACTCTCCCCTGGACAGGTGGAGTAAAGGAGCGAACCACGCTTGACGAGGCCACCATGGGGCTACCAGAACAGCGCTCGTTCGACACCGTGACAGGATTGAGACCACCTTGGCGACTAGTGGAAAGGGCGGGAAGGCATAAGCCAGACCCTCCCCCCAGTGAGTGCTGAAGGCGTCTCCTAGGGAGCGATTGCCCACTCCTGCTCTCGAGCAAAAGGCGTCGCAGACGGTGTTGTCTGGGGTTGCAAATAGGTCGATGACCGGTTTCACCCACCTGGTGAATAGGAGAGACAGGGCGGACGGGGACAGCTCCCACTCGTGGGTGTCCTGAAAATGCCGACTGAGAGTGTCCGCTTGAACATTTTCCGTGCCCGCTATGTGGATGGCCGAGAGTCGCATCTCGTGACTGATTGCCCAGTGGAAGATCTCTAGTATCAGCTGAAGGAGGGGCGGCGAACGGGTACCCCCTTCCTTGTTGAGATACCAGACAACCACTGTGTTGTCTGATACAATCCAGACGTGGTGGCCCCGGAGATACACACTGAAGGCACATAACGCTTTTTGTACTGCCAGGAGTTCCAGTTTGTTGATGTGAAAGGTCTTCTCCAGGTAGGACCATTTTCCTTGAATAGCCAAGTGGTCGCAGTGCGCTCCCCATCCCCGTAATGACGCATCCGACGTGAGCTTGCGAGTTGGCCCGGGGTTCACAAACGGGAGTCCTTCTCCCAGATTGCGTAAAAGCGTCCACCACCTGAGCGCTGGGCGAAGGGAAGTTGGAATGGCAAGCTTGACCTTGTTCAGGTTTCTGGACGGGTCGTAGTGGGTCAGGAGGAACTGCTGCAGAGGTCTCATCTGTAGCCTCACCCACCGGACCACGTATACTGAAGAGGCCATGAGGCCCAATAGTCTCTGTAAAAGGAACGGCGTGACCTGTGTAGAGTCTAGGAGGCGTCGAGAGAGATGTTGGGTGGTAAGAATCCGCTCTCTTGGAAGGAAGGCCCTTCCAATCGTGGAGTCCAGCCGAACCCCAATAAACTGGATGGTTTGTATAGGCGTGAGCACAGATTTTTCTTGATTTATTATTAGACCCAGCCATTGCAGGAGGTTTCTCATGGTAGCCACATCTCTTTCTGCTTGGCGTTGAGAGGGGGACACAATCAGCCAGTCGTCCAGGTATGGGTAAAGCTCCACGCCCATTGTTCGCAGGAAAGCGCAGACCGCCCCCATACATTTTGTGAACACCCTGGGTGCTGTCTTTAGGCCGAATGGGAGGACTGTAAACTGATAGGTGTCCCGGCCTATCGTGAATCATAGGAACCTTTGGTGCGATCTGTGGATGGCGATGTGAAAGTACACATCCTTCAAGTCTATGAGTGTGAACCACCGATTGCATTTGAGCAGCGGAAGGACGACTGCTAATGTGATCATGCGGAATTTTTTGGTTGGGATAAAGTCGTTGAGGTTCCGTAAGTCCATGACGGGGCGGAGGCCACCATCCCATTTCGGGACTGTGAAGTAGCGGGAGTAGAAACCGGCTGGTGAGTCCGAATTGTTGACAGGAATGATGGAGCCCTTCTGGAGTAAGGGGGCTACTTCTTGACAGAGAACGTCCGACGGTGGGGTGACTTTGAGCAGCCCAGTCGGGGGGAGAGAAATAAACTCTATCTAGTAACCACTTTTTGCTATCTTTAGGACCTATTTGTCCGATGTAACGTGAGTCCAAGCACTGAGGAATTTTTGCAGCCGGTGACCGAAGGTTGGACGCGGATGGGGAGTGGCCGGGAGACAGTCAAAGATGTTGCTTCTGAGACGCGTCTGGCCTGCTACGCTGTTGGTGGCAGCGCCCTTGCAGATAGACTTTCTTCTGTTGGAAGGCTGGCTGGGACGAAGCAGGATGGAAGCGCTGTTGTCGGCCCTGAAATTGGCGATGAGGGTAAGGCTGTGGACGACCCCACTTGCGTGACCGGTACGATTGGGATGTTGCAGGTGGGTAAAACCCCACCTTTTTCGCGGTGGTTTTGGCTTTTTGAATCGTGTCCATGGTCGAATCCGTGGATGAGTGGAATAAGCCTTCCCCATCGAAAGGGAGGTCCTCGATCCTTGCCTTAGACTCCTGAGGTAGATTGGAAGAACGGAGCCACGCATACCGTCTTAGGGCAATTGCACTGACTGTGGCTTTTGACAAACAATCCATTTGGTGTCTAGCGGTTGTCAGTTCCTGCTTGGCAAGGCAGGTTACCTCCTTTTGGAAAATCTGCGCAGCATCTCTTATCTCATCCAGAAGGTGAGCGTGAAGCGATGACACCTTGTCCCACAGAAACAAGTGGTATCTGGCCATCATGGCCTGGTAATTAGACACTTTCATGGACAGCGCAGCGGACGAGTAGATCCTGCATCCAAACATGTCCAATTTCCTTCCTTCCTTCCCGATCAATCGGGGCAGAGTGGGATTTGGATGACCTCCCTTGTGCAGATTCCACAATCACAGAGTTAGGTTTGGGGTGTGTGAACAAGAACCCCGCGTCCTTTTCCCGTATTTTATACAGGGAGTCCAGGCCCTTGGAGACTGGGCCCATGGTGGCCGGGTTCTTCCAGGACTCTTGGGCAGTCTGTAATAAGGTGGGAATCAATGGCATGGCCAGCGTAGATGACGAGTCCGCATACATAACATCGTAGATAGTGTCGATGCATTGTTCAATCGGTTGCTGATGCTCTACCCCTAAGGACTGCGCCATGCGGAGCATTTGTTCAGTGAAGAAGGCAACTTCCGCAGACGGAGATGCCCATTTCCCAGGTCCAACGACATCGTCTGGGGATGGGACTGATGGCGGGGGTCCCCCGAGGATGAGGTGTCAGAGGCGTAATCCTCCTCAGACTGTGGGGAGGCAGGAGTCGGAATGTCCAACGTCTGAAGCGGAGCCGGTGACGGCATCAGTACCAACAGTTCCGGAGGCGGGACCGAAACGGTGGCCGACGGTGGAAGCCTGGGCAGTAGCGGGGGAACGAAACTTTCGTCGCCTCTAAGCCTTTGCCCCATGTAGGGATCGAAGAGATATCGCTGACGAGGGTGAGTCTCTCTGACTGGGTTAGCCAGGGAGGTCCAAGAACGCCCGGAATGTTCTGAGAAGTGATCCCATTCCCTGGAGGGCGTAGGGGAGCGTGAGAGGTACCGGCGGTCTACAGAGGTGCCCCTTGATGCCGGGGAGGGCGACGGTACCGAGCGCGGTGAGGGAGAGAGCGGGTCAAAGGCACGACCCTCCGATCCCGGAGCCGACGGCGACATCGAGAGGTGAAGCATCGACCCCGATGGGGAGCGGAAAGGCAAGGCAGAGGCTCCGTCTCCATGCGGTGATGTCGAGGGCCGCTGTTGGCTCGGTACAGAGGAGGCCTTCAGTAGCGGTAACTGCTGTAGGGCCTTTGATGTCAAGGGGGCTGGTAGCAGCAGACGCGCTGGCTGTGTGGGCAGCAGAGGGACCGACGCTGAGGGTGACGGTACCGGTCGAGCCATCGGTACCGGAGATTGCATCGGTACCGAGGCCGGCCCCGACGGGGGCGATACCGAGGCGGCCAGTTCCTTCCTTGGATGCTCTTTTTGAGGCTTCGAAGGCTTATCAGAGAGCTTCGCCTTCGTCTTCTTTGCCCGATGGCCCTCCTCCCGAGGGGTAGCAGCCTTTTTCGGCTTTTTAGCCTTAACCTCTTCAGCGGCAGGGGAAGGTACAGTTGGGCGATGGTGCTTCTTTGGTTGCTCTGCGGGAGCATGCACCTCGACGGCGGCCATTACAGTGTGGGCAGGGCGAGCGGGAACGTCCACCACTTCTAGCGCCTTCTTCCAAAGAAGAACACGTAGCCTGTCCGCCGTTTTTACAAGTCTGCCGGGAGAAGCTCATACAATGTGAGTACGCATCCACTACGTGGGTCTCCCCGAGGCACCTGCAGTGTCCATCAGACAAGGTCAGTTTTGCGCCCACGAAGAGCAGTTCTTAAAAAGGGCTGTTTGTGCCATGGGGCGCTCGAGCCGGGGGGAAAAGACCCCCAGAGAGAAAGTTGGAAAGCTAGTTAACTACAATCTAACAGCGAAAGGAAGAAGTAATAGTAATATATATATATATATATATATATATATATATTTTATAGGAACGAAGAAGAGGAGGAAAGAATGAAGAAGAGATAGAAGTCTATGAAAAAGGCTAAGCAAAAAACCAGCAATACAAATGACAGTTCAGAAGGAAGTCTCCGCTAGGCAAGCAGCACGGCGGTCAAAAAAGAACTGAGGTAGGTGGGAACCCGAGCATGCGCGATAGGGCGGTGGGGGGAGGGGTTCCCGCCAGAAGTCTAGGCTTTGGAAGTTTTCCGAAATGAGGCTCGGCGCCGGCACGAGCCCATAGTGTGTGATGCACAGAGACCACGAAGAAGAACCAATTGATTTTAGCAGATCTACTCTAAACATGACTAGGTTATTTATGTATTTATTTATTTAATTTGTATCCCACCCCTTTTTCCTCCTTAAGGAACCCAAGGAGGTGTTCATAATCCTCCTCCACTCCATTTTTATCCTCACAACAACAACCCTGTGAGGTAGGTTGGGCTGAGTCTGTGACAAAGTCACCCAGTGAACTTTTATGGTTGAATGGAGACTAGAACCCTGATCTTCTGACTGTCAGTTCAACACTCCTACCACTACACCACACTGGCTTTTTAAGCAGGGACTGGGATGGCCACCTATTAAAGATACTGTAGAATCATCAGGGGATTGGAATAATAACCTTCCAGATGATCTTCAACTCTGCAATCCCATGGCTGCATTCAGACGATCGTGGGGTGGGGGGAAGCCATTGCGGTTCCCCCCCCCCCCGTGCATGCAATGATGCAGTGAGGGTTGCCGTGTCATCTGAACCCAGCGCAGTGCGCGGCAGGGGTGGCTTCTTACCCACACCACAAACCCTACTTTGAGCCACGGGTTGTAGCATAGGTAAGAAGCCAGCCCCGCTGCACACCGCACTGGGTTAGGACGACACTACAACCCAATGCTGCTTCTCAGGTAATTACGCAAATTGCAGTCACATGCGTGGTACTATGTATTATGTACGGAGCCTTTTCGGCTAAAAAGGAAGGTAAAAGTGCTTAAAATAAACACAGATGTTATACAGAAAACTGTGATTCAACACTAGCCCTTATTTAGCCAGGCAGTCTAAATAAGGAAAGTGCATCTTAAGAAAGGGCCGAAACTAGTGACAGTTTCACTACGGCATTGGCTAGATCAAGGATAGGGATGTTTGATTCAGCAAAACTTGAGCTCAAACTTTTCAAATTTCCAGCTCATTCTGATTCATGTCAGTATCAAATTGTGAGCTTGTGGTGGGTTTTACATGAAAATTTTTGCATGGATTGTGTGCATTTTTGAGATGTACATAGTTTTCTCCCATTAGCTAAAGGGTGTTTGTGTGCATTTTTCAAATGTACACATTTTTCAAACATATTGTTTTGTTGTGTAAACTGTATTGCAAGCTTGGGAATGCATGGACTTTAGCCTGCAGATTTCGCTCAGTCCGTGTTGAGTTCTGTGAAGTGCAAACTGGATAAATTCTTGTTCAAAAATAAGCTGAAACAAATGACCACCCTTAGACAAGGATATATCTGCAGTAAAATTGCCATTAATCTACCTACCTACAACTGTTCATTTAACCCATTGTGGGTTATCGTGTTGTCTGTCGGGTATTTTTTAATCCATGGCTTATTTAGCCAAAATAACCCACTCTGATAACCCATGGTCTACAGTAGAGATTACTTAGCCCATCATAGGTTATCGTGTCATCTGGCGGTCACCGTGGATTATTTTGGTCACCTGCAGAGTTATACAGAAAAAGCGGTTCAGATTGCTGCCGCTCTGCTCCTTGCAGGTATTCTGTGTGTCATAGAAACAGCTTACATGCGCTATTTCAGAAGTGTCTGGTTAGGATGGGTGGGATATGCAATGGGAACATCTTAAATTGTCTATGCCAGCAATGTCTATGAGAGGAAATGCGCAATTGCTTTTTAGCACTATAGTGCTTTAGTGGTTCTAAGCAGACTTTAACGTGTCTATGCCAGCAATGTCTATAGGTGGAAATGCTTAACTGTGCTTTAGCGAATGAAAGAAAAATGCTACAGCACTTCAAAGCCACGCTACTGCTAGTGGGGGAAACACAAGGAATGCGTAAAAAAAAGGCTGCAGGGATCTGAGGATGTGTTGTGTGCCTTCCTGCATCTTTCAAGAGTTTATCTGCACCACTCCCTTTTTGATGCACTCCGGATTTTTGCTCCTGGTGCATCAAGTGCTAGAGGAGGCTGTGTATTAAGTTTTGTCCTCATCCTGCAAACCTCCAGTGCTTTAGAGCCACCCTGCCCCCTTGTTGAGGTGATGCTGGAAGCACTGAATTAAACCCCTGTACTTTACCCCACAGCTCTCCCCTCTCATTAGAATATCTTGGAAGGTTAAAACAGGTTGCTGTGATGTTGCCAATGGGTGAAACAGCGCCACTGCTCAGGCAGGAGTGCAATGGGAAAGGAGGATGACTCAGATTACACACAGTAGTTTAATAAACTATGCACAGTAAATTATTTATCCGATTGTGTAGGGGATGACAGTAGCTTATTAAGCCATCATGGCTTAAAGTGACGTCTGAACCCAACCACTTACTACTAAACTGACATCATGCCACTTGTATACAGAATTTAATTTAGACACGGCATGAAAATGTTCCCAGAGTGACGAGAGAGCCCAATTCCAGCTATATGAAGCTAGCTTTTACATAAGCCTCTTGCTAAAAGAACAGCAGGAGATCCTGCAATGCTCACACCATTAGCAGACAGAGAAAACATTAAAATGTTCCTTTCTCAGCAGCACAAACCCCTATTGAACTCTCTCCCCTTATCCTTCCAATCCACAGGAGAGTTTTTCACATTGTTCTCACTAAGTATGCGATGCAACACTGCAGCCAACTCACTCTAGACTGTAGAAGCAGTGTACAGATTGCAAAGGTTAGCAACTTCTACCTGGAAGGCTGCCAGATGATGCTGAGCCTTAACCCATCCTTCCCTTTTGTAAACACTGAATTTTAGTTACCACAGCACAATATATTTTCCTGATTAAGGAGGGACCCATTTCCAGGTTCTGTGGTTAATCACTCCATAATATTCAAAATTAGAATAAAAAGTCATAAATACAGGTTTATTACTCATTGCTTTGTAATCGGGGGAGGGGGGAGGGAAGGGAGGGTGAGAAGAACCACCCAAATAAGCAATATTTAGAATGGATATAAGTAGAAGAGGAAAACTAGTGAAAGTAAAAGAATGTTATTTTTCCCATCCTAAAATAGTTGGTCTCGTTCAAGAATAAGGATGCCATTTAAAGCTATTACCATAATTCATTAAAAAGAATCTGACTTCTAAAACTCTTTGTTATGAAAGACATTAAAATCTGCCTAGAAAACTGGAGCGAAGGCACAGGTTGCTTTTAGGATTGAGATGATGGGTCGACATTTCTGCAACAAAACACTGAATTCCATCTACATCCTGAAACAAAAATCATGATTCATTCAAATACAGGGTGTTCAAAGACAAGGGGGTCCTACCACTGACAGTCAGAAAGCGTGGAGCAGTTATTCTGTCTTTGTTTTCTTTAACATATTTCTTGCAGTAAGAAAAAAAGACGGAAAAAGTGGTGTGAAAACATGGGAATGAGTGGACATCATTGCACCTCTCATAAAATTCTGTGCATGAGGATGGGTGAATGTAGAATAAAAACCTTGTCTGGAAGCACCATAATAAATGGTTGAATTCTTTGGTAGTAATGAGCATTGGTGACTTTCCATGAACTAGGGGTGGAAAAAGGAAGTACAATGACATAATAATAATCACGAAGGCAGCCCTTGTAGTGCTAGACATGTTGACTCAGAAGTAAGCCCCTGTGACTGTGGGGTTGTGGAAAACTGATGACGAACAACTTAGGGCCACCTACGTCTCTTTTTTTAGAACAGTCCTTCCCTAATCTGGTGCCCTCCAAAGATGTTGAACTACAACACCCATTATTGCAAGTCAATATGCCCCATGGTCAGGAATGCTGGGACTTGTAATCGCAAACATCTGGAGGACAGCAGGTTGGGGAACGCTGTTCTATATTCTTACCAAATACAGGGTCTGCCCAATACTTACTTTTCTCTCACACACATCTCGCATATAGCAGCACAACTGATGACAAAAGGGCACTATTCATTACAGATCTAGAACCAAAGCATGTGCCAGGTACTTTCCATTTTTGGTTAATATCTTGCCCTTCAAAGAGCCAAAAAAAATTCTTAATATGTGTTTATACAAAATACAAAATAATATGTGTTTATACAATCCCTCCACAATACATCATCTCATCAAAGTGACAAAGGAGCAGAAAAGGTTTAGTTTGGCTGTCTTGAACTCCTTTCAGATGAGATTAGTTTGCAATCCTATATCACTCAGGAGTAAACACTAGTGAACTCAGTGACACTGACCTGAGAAGACATGTACAAGATTCAAGTGTAAACCAACCTTTCCCAGCCTGGTGCTCTCCAGATGTGTTGCACTGCAACTCCCATGTTATGTGTTATGGGGGAAGACAAAAATATTTTTCATCATTCATTTTAAAATAATCTTTACACATGAAAGTATTAGGTGCTAGCTCTGCCTCTGATCTCACACTACTGAACATGTAAGTAAAATCCTCTGTGTTAATCCCCCAACACCATATATCAGATATTCAATAAACAGAAAACCTATGCCATGTGTTGAAAACTAATTTTAACATCTGAAGAACTGTCTGGATTAGGTATTCAAGATTCATTCATTGTCGCTTCATTTGGTTTAAGACAGTCTATTTAAAGTGATGCAGCTCTTTTGGAGTTCTTTGATTGATCACATATCTTAATGCTGGAAAACATCATACTTTAGAACAGATGTGAACAGAAAATAGATCTATCCTGATGTTTTGGACATCAACTCCCAGCATTCCTGATCATTGCCCATGCTGGTAGAGGCTTTTACGAGTTGAACTCCAAAACATCTGGAGATCTACATTCTGCCTGCCCTTGCTCTAGAACAGCCTTCCCCAACCTGGTGCCCATCAGATGTGTTGGGCTGAAACTCTCAACATGAGGAGATGCTCTAAAAAAAGAGAAGCAGGTGGTCCTAAGTTGTTCATCATCAATTTTCCACAACTGCACAGTCACCTCTGCATATCATATTCTCCATCCTGTCCTCATGGTTTATTTGCTTTGGGAGAATGAGAATTTCACTTGTACTTTCTGCCTCCTTCGGGAGGATGTGGTGTTAAGGCTTGTGAGCTTTAACTCCCAATTTCCCTGCTTTTTGGTGCTTGGTTGAAAGCTCTAGAACCTTAACTTTTTTTTGTAAACCGTAGGGTTTTTTATTAATGAAAGCTATCATAGGCACATATGCATTTTTAGTGAAGATCATTTATTCATTCATTCCATTTCCTTTCATTCATTCAATTTCCCCCTTTAGCCTTTAACTCTTCCCCCTTTTCCTCCCAACCATTTTCTTTCCTAGGCCTCCCTTCACTGTTGGTCTGCTCTCTTTCCAGTCCTCTGTTCCTATCTTCCATCATACCATTCTTTCCCTCCTTTCAGCCATTACTACCTCCAGTAGAATTTTAACAGCTTAGCCAATGGCAGCCAAGAGACTTTTCTACCCCTCCTACTTCTCTGTGACATCAAGGAAGCTCACCCAACCATTCACCACAACCACACAAACTCTTTTAGTGCATTACAATTCACATAAACTATTAGTGAAATTGTCTTTACTTAGCCCAAACAGCATCATGCAAATATATAAGGGAGATGTTAGGCTCGGGGGGGGGGCTCCTAGGTTTACAGAAGTACAAAACATCTTTAGGAAAAAAACATATGGGAGGGGAGAAGCTCAAAGAGGACTAAACACGTTCAATGGCCATAGAACACTAAGAGGTGTGGGGGTGGACACAGAGAATTGGGTGAGGGAGGGGGAATGGAATTCCGTATCCTGGAAAAGGCATAAGCCAGCTGGCTGGAACCCTGAAGAGGAGCACTCCACATTATGATACTTTGGTGCAAATCTAATTTGTATACATTATTTTTTTCAACTGAATGATTGCCCCCAAAGCTCAATTTCAATAGGAGTTCACATAATTAGGAACTCTAAAATGTTAACTTTACAATTAAACCTTCTGAATAAGCAAATACTTTTAATCTGAAAGTAGCAGCCATATCCGTCTTTGCCAAACAAAATACTATGGTGGTAATATGTCACTCTCAATTCCATTATGTCACAATGGCATGGAAACAAAATCGAAGACAAGAGAATAGACCTTGTTGTTACAAGTGCTGAGGCAGGCAGGTTCCTTGTAATAAGAACAAGAGGACATGACTGGCTTTTTTCCAAACTCTGCAGTTCAATGTATTCACAAAAGAGATGACAAGTGAATAGCTTATCCCAACTTTTTATTGGGATCTATGCTTTTTTACGGACATTTAACACATCCTGCTTATAAGCGTACATGAACAAGATGAGACTTAGAACTTATTCAAATGGTTATTTGAAACAAGAGTTTGCATTCCTTTCATTTTTTGCACATAGAAGTTGTTTTATGAAAAGAAATCAAGGTAAGATGGTGGCACTGTGGGCTGAGAAATAAAATAAAAATGGTGAAATTGCAAATTACTACAACCTTTGGAGGTGGGATTAAGAACATGCCTATCTTGCAGGACATATTAACCTGCTAACTTACTCCATTGTTTGTGGATATATGGCACTTTCGCAAGATACATTACTACTAGAAAAAGCACCTCATGGGAACTTTACTTCAGAAAATGTCACATGAATTGACTGTGAGTTTTGTTTTGTTTTGTACACATTTTTAACAACAGAAAACCAGCTTTGTAAACTTGACAAGTCCGTTTGGAAGTGTCCCACATGTCTAGTTTAGAGTTTAAATAAGGACAAAAAACTACTCAATAGTTTTGAGCCAGTTTGAGGGCATAAAGCAAATGGAATCTCTAGAAACTGTGTGCTATTCGGAAAGGGATGGACAAGTGAAACTCAAAAAAACAGTGGAATCTGGCGGCTCTGATGTCATTGGGATGGTGAATCCGCTCTGGGTTTCACTCAGAACTCTAAAGGAGCTATCCAAGGTACAAAGCAACTTGGACAGCTCCTTAGACTTCTGACTAAAACTAAAAGGAAGGGAGGCAGGTGGCCTTCCCTGCTGTGGCACCCCGGCTATGGAATGAGCTCCGTAGAGAGGTTCGCTTGGCACCTATATTATACTCTTTTAGATGCCAGATGAAGACCTTTTTATTTTCTCCGTATTTTAACAGCTCATCAGCTTAATTTTTAACTTTGCTGTTTAACTTTGTATTTTAAATCTGTATTAATTCCTGCATGGCTGCTCAGTTTTATCCTGGTTGTGCTTTTATACTGTATTTTACATTACGTTTTTATACTGTTGTTTGTTTTATATTTTGAATGGTTCTAATTTTTGTAAACTGCCCAGAGAAATTTGGCTATTGGGCGGAATAGAAATGCAATAAATAAATAAATAAACTTAGAGTGGATTCACCACCCCACTGATATCGGAATCACCAGTTTCCACTGCAAGAAACCTCAAATGCTCTGGTCACAGCCTCTGATCCCACTACGCCACAGAGCCAGAGTTGCCTGCCTACTAAGTAGCAACAGCAAAATCACTGGGGAAGTTAACATTGTGAGCTAAAGCAGCCTTCCCCAACATAGTTGAGGAAAGCTGCGCTAAAGGCATATAAATAACATGCCAACTGTACAGGTATTTAATGTATTTGGCAAATTCTGTCATAAGCCAGGGGCCTCAGAAATGATTCGATGTGACTGCCTGTGGTGTTCTGAGAATGCAAGCCTTGACAGAATCTATTATAAAACTTTATGATCACACTCAGGAAGAAGAAAGAAAACCAAAATAGGATGAGAGAACTGTCCTTTCTGTATTTTACAACCAGTGAAATTTTCACCTGAGAGGAAATAGCCAGTTGTATTTTCCAAATTTATGTTATTCAGCACCTCCAAAATGGAAAAATGTCAAGAAAACTGAGAACCGTTAGTAACTATGAAAAGAGCAATTTCCCATAGAAACTTTTCTTTGATTCAAGCCCTCATGAAGGCAAAGCAAAACCTGAAATTATGCTGGTAGCTTCTACTACATGATCAGAAATCAGTATCTGGACAAGATATTTAAATAGTCAGGAAAGAGCTTTTCCGCTCTGAATGCATCTCTCTGTTCCTTCTCATGCCTGTAATCCCTATTCCTATGCGAGTATGGAACATGTCTTGATTTAAATCTTGCTCAGAAAGTATGTTGTGATGCCAAATTATCTTGCTAGTTGAAAGCTTTGCAGTTTCAAAGGGGATGGAAAAATCCCAAATGTCTGGTAGCCTTGAAATTTGACACAGACACCTAAAAAATTGGAACTCATTCTAAACCATTAGGATTGGACTCCACAGAACCTGTGAAATGTAGAAACCTCAACCACAGACAGAGCACATATGTCACAATACAAATAGGTTAGGAATGTAAAACCGTCTTCACCCTGCTGTTTCCTCTGTACTTACCAAAACAAGGTGTTCATCATCATCAATCAAGCCTTAATCTTAGAACCAGAATACTTGGAAGAACCAACTCTTAACCAAATCTGCATAAATCCTAAAATCAGATTCTTGGGCTTTATTCTCCATTCTGTTTCCACTGGGACATAATGGCCAGATACAAGAGACAGGGCCTTATCTGTAGTGGCAGCGAAATTTTGGAATGCTTATACGTCACCTCCCCCCTTTTTCCCTGTGTTGATACAGGTTTTGAAAACCCACTTATTTCAGCAAGTTTCTAAAGATAGTTTGGTCTACTACTACTCTTCTGTAGTTTTCAGGATTATGTTTTAATTGCCTGATTTTTAACAGATTATTATATGTTTTGTAAGCTTCTTTGAATATAAAACAATATTTAAAAGTAGGGCATATATTAAACCACATTTTTGTACCAATCACATTATGCTCAGTTTTGTAATGTGGATGCCCTCATGTAATTAGTTATGAAGGATGCAAATACAATTACAGATCTGATTTATTATTAGTCTAAAAATGCTATTTCTGGATTGATGCAGTAAAAGACCAAAAACAGTAGACGCTAAGATTTATTTTTAACACACATGAGAATTGTGCATCAAATGCTCTTCCTGGAACACATTTTGCTAAGAGCATTTTGTTACAAGAAAAAGGCTATCAGTGACAAGAGAGTTTCATGCAAAACTTTTAAAAATGACACATTTGCACTACAACTAGTTTTGGTCTGAGTTGTTTATGCAACCAGATGCTTTAAAGATGCAATTTCTAAATGGTAAAACAAACAAGAGGAACGAATCGTGATTGCAGGCTATAAAATACTATGGGTTGGATCCAGTTTTTATTCCACCAGTGAGAGCAGCGTCCCATTCAAAACATTCCCCTGGCAGAAAAGGTGTGTGTGTGTATGTGTGTGTGTGTGTGTGTGTGTGTGTATGTATGTGGTGTGTGTGTGTGTGTGTATGTATGTGGTGTGTGTGTGTGTGTGTGTGTGTGTGTGTGTGAGAGAGAGAGAGAGAGAGAGAGAGAGAGAGAGAGAAATGGAGATGCTCATTCCCCCTCCTTCTGAAGACCCCAGCACCACTTTCTCCACTTTTCCAGAGGGTTCCCCAATTCCCTGGAGTAATTTTCAGGGGTAGTGGTTAGGGTAAAAAGGGCAGAAGCAATCAACAAAGATTGCCTCCCTCTTTACACCAATTAAATTTTCTCACTGGACTAGGGCCCTGTCGTAGACAGAAGCAGCCTTCCATCTGCAGGAGGCTTATGCTGGTATATTCTATTGCCTTGAAATATTGAATTATTCAGTTACAAACTGACTCAATTCTGGATACTTTACACAGCTGAATTTATTCTGAGAAGCAGAAAACAACTTGAACTGGTCTTAGCTTTCTCTTGTTAAGAGAGTGAGCAATTCTTAGTTACCGGAGGGATATAAATGAGTGAAAGAATTTGAGTGAAGGTGGAGGAGGATGCACTCTCAATTACCATGCCAGTCAAATTGGAATTCACATAATCCAGCTCTCCTAGCCACAGTTAGCAAATTGGCAGGCAGTCTCAGAATGTATGCTGCTTCCCAGCCTAGTAGCAAATTCCACCCTTAATTACAATGAAGTATTCCATCAGGCACCTGCACTATTAACCACAGTTAAACCTAACTAGGGTCATCTTTAAACCAAGAACATGACTCCATAGTCTGAAGTGAATTTCAGATCCCTAGTTTGAGGAAAACTCAAGGTGGCCCTATCCAAGGACAGAAGGATTGCGAGGGGAGAGAGAAAGAAATTGAACAACTAAGCAGAGGGGCTAGGAGAAAAGGTATGCTCTATACCAGTCAATAGTATTACTGTATGTTATCACAGCAGTTACAGTAGCAAAAAAAGTCTGATCAAATTACATAGGGCACTCATTAACTTGTGGTTACCATACAGCTGTCAAATCTATTGGATGCTTGGAATAATGTTCTCAAAACTGTTTGCTAATGATACTTAGTGTTTTGGAAATAGAGAGTGGCTTGCATGTCATATGTTAAATATCAATGTTGGATTCTATAACTCTGAAGTCATTTACTTTGATCACTGAGTGTCAGGTTGTTAAATCCTGCAAAAGTTGCTTAATACACACCTTTCCCCCATTGAAATGAGAAAAGATTGAAGCACATTTAACTTCAAGGCTATTTTGTCAAAATATTGATTCTAAGCCCAACTGCAGTTTTAAAAGAATCCCTTAGAAATACAGATGTAGTGACTTACTGTATTGCATTAACAGAGCATTTTCTTGCCTAATGTTTGAGCCTTTTATTCTAAAGTACATTTTTCATTTTTAGGCAACACAGACATAATGTTCAAAATTCCAAAAGCCATATTAGTGTAATACCTTTATTAAGCCAATCAAAAGGTCACAAAGAATGTGCAAACTTTCAAGATCTCCAGGTCTTCATCAGGCAAGATGTGACAAAAAGCAGGTTTGGTGGGTTTTGTTCATTTTTGTTACATCTTTCCTTATGAAGAGTTCTGTAAATCCCAAAAGCTTGCAAATTTTGGTGATATTCTGGTTTGCCTAAAAAAAGTCAACATGGTTATCTTTGTTTTTTTTTATAAGAGAAAAACTAGAAATAAAACAACTTTCACAAATAATCATTTCCTTTCAGGTCCATACTTCACATTTCTCTAAAAATATTATCTTCATCTCTGCCTCTCTTCCGGGGCTGTTGTTGTTATTACTCTCGTCTCATCGTCTGTCAGTACTATTTTAATCTTCCAAATTCGTTCACACATTTGGAGTTTGGCCTGAGGCCATATTTGCACGGCAGATGTCTGGCGGGTGCTACAGTACATAACTATGCTGTGTAGGAGGTGCAACTGATTTGTCTTCTCTACTCCAAGGATATCCTAATTCCCCAGCAAGTAACCAATCATGTAGGCCAGTTTAACCAAACTGCTGTTCTCCAGCTGTGTAGGACTACAACTCCTTATGGGACTTGTAGTCCAACTCAGCTGAGAGTGTGCCAACCTGGGGAAGGCTGATGCTGATCCTACCAGCAACTCCACTAGTCATGTGGCTGTGGGAGGTGTGAAGAACAAAACAAGTATAGGATGAAATCCCTAGTGTAAGCGGATTGCAACGCAACAGCGTATCAGACACTGCCCCTTTGTGGATCTATCTAAATTCCTCCAATGTAATCTTCCCTATCTAGTGTCCTCCAGCCTTTTTGGATTACAGCTCTCAGAATTTGTGCCCATTGGACCTGCTGGCTGGGGCTGATAGTAGTTGTAGTCCAAACCATATAGAGGGCACAAGGTTGGGGGAGGATGCCCTATAGGCTATTGGCTATATGCTACCTCCAGTGCTAGAGCCTATATACATCAGTTGCTGGGGAACATGGGTGGGAGGATGTTGTTGTACTCAAGTCCTGCTTGTGGATTTCATGTGGACAGCTGGTTGGCCACTGCGTGAACAGAATGCTGGACTAGACGGACCCTTGGTCTGATCCAGCATGGCTCTTCTTATGTTCTTACAGTAGACAGATTCACACTACTTTTATCACACATAATCATGAAACCATTGTTATTTTCATCCCCTCTCTGGCAAGATCCATGTGAAACTACAAATTGCGAAGATCCAACACATAGTGAAGCCACCATGTAAGTAGCAAAAGAACCAGAGAACATAGCAAGGGCATCTCACATCCTTGTTAAAATAAGAGAACAGTCCTAAGAACCCTGCAAAAAGATCTGCAGTTGTCCGACCATATTGAACTTAGTCTGACTTTGAAAGAAAACTTGACACACCTTGCTTGGTGCACTTGCAAATGCCTCTTTTAATCCTTACTTAAACAGAGTGAAGAATATTTTCAACGGTACATAAACCAGCTTGACTGCATTTCCCCCTCTACCTGAAACTGGAACAGTGGGAAAAGCTACTTGGTTTGCAGTGGCTGGCAAGGAGAAAACCGCTGAACTCTGTGGTGAGTCACTGCACAAGAACAACTTTTTGCATGGAAGGATCCATTTCAAACTACCTCCACATGATGGGTGTTTCGTATGCACCTAGTCCTAGGATACTAGGTCTCTTGGCCTAGTTCACATTTGTGAATCAGCTGCTTTTCCCTCCCTCCACGTCAAAGCTCTCCTACACAAGGTATAAATACCACACAGTTTTTTCTGCAACTACCACAATCCAGAATGTAAGAAGCTTGTGTCCTCATGCAACGTGGTTCACATTGTAGTTTCTCAATGGGATACTGCATAGAGCTTGCAAGTGCCAATCCTTGGGTCATAAAACTCAAAAGATTTGCACAAAGCCAATTTGCAACTGGCACAAGCTACTTACTGAATCAGCATTCCCTCCTCTCCCAAGCAAGAGGCTTTGATGCAAAAAAAATCTTTAGCTTGCAAGCCTTTCTACCTCCACTATTGGCACCATGTTGCAGCTATCAAGATGACAAAATGATGTTTCTCAATAGGTTGTCTGAATCCTTCCCCCAAGATTCTTAAAATGTTGAATCTACATACTGTTTAAATGTAAGTTATGTTTAAGCAGTATGAAGATACAACATTTTGGGCCTGTTCTGACAACATGCTAAGCCATGGTTAGGCTGCTAACCCTTTTGCAGCAAATGGTTAATTAGCATGTTTAAACCAGTGTTATGTAGCCACCATAGTTAGGAATGGTTCACAAGACATGTTAAGCCACTGTGGATTAGCATGTCGTCTGAACAGGGTCTTTAAGAATTCTGAAAGGCTTCCATGTTCTGCCTGCTGCCCCAACAGAAATCTCTCCCCACAACAGAAAGTTCCTCAAATGGGAAGGAGGGACCCCTTGAAGGAGCCATGGATGCAAGAAATTTGCACATCTTATTGATAAAAGGCTTATAAATTGAGGGTCCACAAATCCACTTGCCCTGATAAGTATTCCTCCCCCTCTGATGAGCCCCTGCCCTTCTCCCAGTCTTTGTGCTGGTGTGGAGGGCAAGGGATTGTTCCTGCAGTTATGCAGCACCTCCAAGGCACTCTGAAGTGTAGTGTTGTCGGAGGCAAAATGTCTCCCTCCCACCAAGTTGAAGGAGGGGCAGGGCTGTGCAACCACAAATTTTGGATGGCCATCAAGGTTGGCCAAACTTTGCGGACCGTGATCTATAATTGTGATGGTTCAAGAATACCTGAAGCAGGACCAACATTTTAAACTTGTACTATCTGTGTGTATTTGCGTATCAAACAAACCATTATAAGTCCTGTCTATACAGCACATTTACTAGTAAAATAAAAAAAAAAAGAAAGGAATGTCTTTTGGATCTAGTATAGGTCCTGCCTTCCCCAAAAGTCCTTGCAATTCAATCATTTCATATTTAATCACTCTAAATCTGGCACAATTAGAGAGGTCTGAAAATGAATTTGCTAAATTTGCATCAAAACAGAAAAGTGAGTCCCCAGCATTAACTGTGAGCGGCAAAGGAGTTTTGTAACTGTTAGCAATAGTTGGTCTTGATTAGGCTTTTCCACTTACAACTTTTATATTTCCATCACAGCCATCACAAAATAAACACAACTTTATTTTTTATACATGCAGATTTGTATAGCTAATGCATATCAGCAGAAGTATCACTATGGAATATGTGGATGTAACCTAAACACATACTCTTCCCTTAAATAATCTGTCTTGCAAGATAACGGAACAGACTTAAAGCCATCCCAGAGGACCTCAATATGGGAGGCAACAATACAACCACTTGATCTTGATTGCTTTATGATTTATACCCTACATCTTCAATGCCAACTGGCATTCCCAAAGCAGATCTTTAAGGGAGTGAATCTGAATACAAATCCCATGGAAAAAAGTATACCAGAAGTGATCTAGCTGCCGCCCTCCACAAGGATAGAACAGAAAGGGTACTGATCAACTGGCCACATGTTACATGGCTATGGTGGATGGTTAAACTCCTTGACTATATTAATGGAAGATATAGTAGCAATCTAAATGCTTCTCAAAAGAGCGTATTATAGGGAGAGGGAAAAGGCCTTCTCTGCGGTGGCGCCCCAATTATGGAAAGATCTCCCTGATGAGGCCCGCCTGGCACCAACATTGCTATCTTTTCAGCACCGGGTCAAGACTTTTCTCTTTTTCCAGGCATTTAGCAATATGTGATGAGTTTAACGATCCCAAATCTGTTTTCAGATTAGGCTGACAGTTTATAGTTTTATGTTTTTGGGTATACTCTATGTTTTTATGGTTTAAAATTTTGTATATTATTTTTAATTGTTTTAATCTTACATAAACCGCCCAGAGAGCTTCGGTTATGGGGCAGTATAGAAATGTAATAAATAATAATAATAGTAGTTGATACCACATAATACTGTATCCCATGGATAATATGTAATTTCTAGGAATCATGTTAATGAAGGCAAGCTTTCTGCAACATCTAGAAGCAGGCATATGCAGCCCTAGATTTTATGGAGCTCTGATGATGTGCAATGTTATTTACATGATTTATTTCTATGCAGATTTTTTACTTCCCAAGCAATATTGTCTATCTTACTCAATGCAACCAGTATACAGCTGTGCTAAATCAACTGTCACTTAAACGTTTTACATGGATGATTCATTACCCTTTCAGAACTAGGACAATGCTCAGTGTAGAACAGAAGAGAATGCTGGAGGTCACAAAATCAACTCTGGATTTTGAAGACGTGTTTTTTGTACCATCTGACAAGTCAAAGAACTATACGCCTGGTTTGAGCCAAACAGAAGGCTTTGCTTCTAAGCAATGCACAGGTTGCTCTCATCACTGTTTCTCCTGAACAATACAATAAATTCTGCCAAGTGCATTTGTCTCAAACATGCCTAGAGGCTCACAAAGAGACAAATCCTTTACTCCTGTCTAAAGGTTTGGCAAGGAGTGAGCCACCAATGCATACCAAAGTTGTGTAGAGGCCTGAATATCTGTTGATGAGTTCTGAGACTCACAGAACTCTGATTGTAAATACTACACATTTGTCAACAGAACCTAGTGCAACACCAAATATCACATTTTATCCCATTCTTCAGCCAAAAAAAAGCTACAATCCATTGAACAAGATGTTCTCTGCCCTCAGGCTTACAATCTAAGCAAACACAACACACAAGGAAAAAAGGATGAGTAGGTAAGACATTTTAATGCCAATACTGGGGTGGGGAGAGGAAACGTGCAATAGTTTTCACACTGGTTTACTACTGGTTCACTGCAGTGACTAGTCTGGCTTTTCTCTCCCCTTCCTACTTCTTTTCTCCTTAGAAACACTATTAGGAAGCTGTTCAACAATCCAGTGTGAAAAAAGGTATGAGATTGAGAGTGTTAGAGAGGGCAGAAAGAATAAGCTGCCAACCACTAATCTAACTAACTGAACTAATTGGTCTCTCCTATGGGACCATTCCCACAGGTTTCCTAATGCTGAAGCACTCTGGCGCTACAGCCTAGTTAATGCTGGGTCCTCTACGATTACAAAAGAGTACTCTTACTTAACACTGATAAATTATCCCTTAATATATTTTAGCCACTCTTTAGTGCTCAGAGTCAATGGAAAGGATTGTAGTCTTCTGACATTTTTCCCATTGTGTACATAGGATAATAGGTTGGGTAGGACTCTTAATACCATTAGTGGGTTTTAATGGTTTTAGTAAATGTGCATGGATTAGTCAGCTATGAATATCTAGAGATTGAAATCCTACTGAATCTGGAGGAGAACGGTAGTGTCACACAAACACACAACCTTCGTTTTCCTTTTAAGTGGACATGTATGAAGTTCCCTAAGGATTAGAAACATTTCCAGCTCAAGAATACTCAACTCACGATGTAAGGCTGTGATTCTTATGCTCCCCAATCCAGCACCCTTTAGGTGTGTTGGGCTACAAGTCCCAGCATCCCCAGACAGCATGGCTAATGGGGGTTGAACTCCAACACATCTGGAGGGCACTAAACTGGAAAAGGCAAATCGCCACTAAACACAGTGGTAGGCACTTCTCCATAAACATATCAAGGATTACACTAGGGGAAAAAACCATTAACACAGTTAACAGGATTTTAAATATATATATATATATATATATATATCCTTGTACAGAACTGCAGTTATTTGGTTGCATATTGGGATTGTTTACATATTTCTCTTTCTTTGGAGTTAGCGTGGGCTCTTTTCCTTACCATTGAAACAAACGGATTTGATCAGCAAAGCCCTGGCACAGAACTTCCAGGACTACAAAGCAATCACTCTAGACTTCAAAGGCTGCTCTCTCTCTCTCTCTCCATGTCCAAGCTATTAGTTATGACGTTTCCCCGGTGGAAAAATGTGGTTACTATTAAAATGTGATGACTCCTATACAGCCCACAAGTCCGAAGAAATGGATCGACCCTTGGGAAGGGGTACGGAGGGGAGGGGGGTGTTTTTCTCCCACCGTCTCAAATACCGAAGGCAACTTTATACTTGGCTACTTGCGGCCGAGGCTCTCCCCGCAAGGGGCGACCAGAGTTCAGGAAGCCCCAGGAGCAACAAGCCGCCCAAGCCAAGCGCCTCGCCCTGCCCAGTCAGCCTAGACAAAACGGAGGCGAGGGAGGGGGTGGGAGAAGAGGCGTGCGCTGGAAAGTTTCTTTCCTCAGGCCCGAATCCAGAAAGGGAAAGAGGAGAGAAACAAGGTCCGCCGTCACGCCAAGGACAAGCTTCTCTTGCTGGGCTGGCCACTCACCTGCAGCCGGTCCGTCTGCAGAAAACAGCCGCCTTTGCTTTTCCCTCCGCCTGCCGGAGCAGGGACGAGAAGCGCTAGGAGCTGAGGAGAAGGAGGAGGCACTTGCCATTTCCCCCGGCCGCCCCGGAGCAACCGCCTGGCCGCAGGGAGCATCTTCCACGTCCTCCTCCTGCGCGCTTTTGCGAGAGGAAAGGCGTTCAGGCGCGCAAGCCCCGTCTCCCGTAGCACGCCCGCGCGGAAGGCAAAGCAGCAGCAGCAGCAGCTGCACCGCCCCGGGAAGGCGTCGTTGCTGCCGCTGCGAAGAACTAGAAAGGGCGGGTTTAAAGGGGAAGGCGTTTCTTCCTGGCTTCGGATAGCGCTCTCTCTCCTCCCACCCTCTCCACCTCATTTGTTTGGCCGACAAAAAAATAAAAACTTCACACAGAAAAACAAGGGGATGCTGTTTGGAAGCGGAGCTGCAAAGTACTTTCACTTCCCGCCTCCTGCTCAGACGAAAGTGTCGCGGACTGCAGTAACAGGGCTTATTGCAAACGGCGTGATTAGGGCCCGGGATTGCAAAATCCGTATGGAGAGCGATTTACAACAGGACAGTTCCCTGCCCCGTGGTGCCTACAGTCAAAACTTACCGGAAGGTAGCTATCTCCTACCTGCACCCATCCACAATCCAGTGACCAGAGGAGAGCCGCGTTCAGCAAAAACAACAAAAGTCTTGTCTCTTGTGGCACTTTAAAGAATAACACATTTAAGACACTAGCTGAGGAATGCTGGGAGTTGTAGTGTTTTTTTCTGTCTAAACATGCATAGGATTGCGCCCTTATTCTGGCATAAGCTTTCCCGCACTATAGCCCACTTCATGAGAGTTTTATGGGCACCATTGGGGAGCCAAAAGAGGAAAGGGCAGGAGATGGAGGCGCTAGACCAGGGAAATAGGTACTTCAGCTTAGCGGTTGTGAGTTATGAGGACTGAGAGATTGTGATCCCAGTTTTGCCAAAGTAATATAGAGAGGTTGTAAAAGAACACAGTCAGAAATTGTCGCAAAGTTAAATAAGAAGTCCAAACAATAATGCATGTACAAATAATAGAAGTTAATGTCTTTGCCCCAAGGGGCCTACAGTCTTGATAGAAAATGACACAACAGAGGAAGAGGAAGAAACAGATGACTGTCCCCTTGTATCAGGAATCCCCAATGTGACACCTGCTGGGACCTCCAAAGGTGCCCATGAAGCTCTTCCCTCTCTGGAACATAGGAAGCAGCCTTATACTATGGGTCCATATAGCCCAGTATTGGCAACACTGACTGGCAGCGGCTCTCCAGGGTTTCAGGCGGGATTCTTTCCTTGCCCTACCTGGAGAAGCCAGGGATCGAGCCTGGGGGCTTCTGCATGCAAAGCAGGTGTTCTAACTCACTGAGCTCTGCCCCCTTCAAAAATGTTTTAAGAAAAACCTTGGGAAATGTTAAGGAAGTCAGAGTTTGTGATGCACTGCACTCTCTGAGCATGTACAGAGTGCAAGCACACAGCAGCGGAATAACAACAGAGCTCACTGGTAGCAGACAGATGTCCTGGTAGTCAGTAAACACTCAGACACAGCAGTGTTTTAAACTACTATACTAAGTTTACTTACAAGTATTTACATAGAACAAAACATTCCTCTAATATCTTCAGCAATACTTCCAACCAACCATAACCTACCACTAACATTCACCATCATCATCACCCACACTGTTTCTCCACATGCTGTACATTTATAGCACTGTGGACCTATCACAGCGTTGGCTGCATATCTCCCCATGTGTTGCTATGCCTCACAGCACACAGGGAAGAAACCAAATGACCTTGGTCTTTAGGTGCTTACCAGCTGCACTTGATTTGGCAACTGTTCAGAGTACTTGAGATATCAAGCCATCTCATGTCTCTTACTTTTCTTCTTAGTAACAGAAAAAATACATTTGCTTTTACATTTAAACAAATAAAATCTTAACACCCCTCCTTTTTTCTGTAACTAACAAACATTTTCATTCTTCCGTCTGACATTCCAGCATTCCAAGCTGTTTTGACAATTGTTCATGTCTTTGTACATTCAAAGGTTTTGTGAATACATCAGCCACATTTACCTCGGTGTTACAATAAACAAGTTCAATCAATCTATCATGTACAGCTTGTCTTACGTTGCAGTAACGAATATCAACATGTTTATTCCTTGCGTTCACCCTTTCAGACTTTGCCATATGAATGCAAGTCTGATTGTCTTCAAAAACTTTAATTGGAGTTTTCACTTGCAATTTCATATCTTTCAGCAACTGGATGAACCAAATTATTTCTGTACAAGCCTCAGACAATGCTGAGAACTCAGCCTCTGAGGTAGACAGGGCAATTAACCGTTGTTTTCTGGATTTCCACCCCACTAAACTGTTGCCCAGTTTTATTACAATTCCCGAGGTGGATTTCCTGTCTTGACTGTCACCAGCCCAGTCACTGTCTGTGTAACATTCGAGTGATAATGTGTCCAATGGTCTCAATTCTAAAGACACATCAATAGTCCCTTTTAAGTACCTGAGTACTCTTTTAACTGCTTGCCAGGCACTATTCGTTGGTTTGGACACAAATCTGCTCAATATGCCAACTGCATTAGCCAAATCTGGCCTAGACCATTGAGCTAAATAGAGTAGACTTCCTATTGCTGACTGGTATAGGTCTCTGTCACAAAATTCTGTGTCACTGTCATTACACTGAAAACCAGCCACCATGGGAGTTTTAACACTTTTACATTCCTCCATGTGGAATTTTGCAAGCAGATTTTTGATTTTCTGTTTTTGACTTAACACATAAGCCCCTTTTTGCTTTGTGACTTCCACTCCTAGATAGTCATGGATTGGACCCAAATCCTTTAATTCAAAATGTCTACTCAGTTGCTCTGCAAATTCTTTAACCTGAGTTTTTGTTTTTGAAATTAAACATATATCATCCACAAAAGATAACAACCACATTTGTTCACTGTTGGCACCTTTTGTATATAAACATGGGTCAGCCATTCCATTTTTGAAACCCATTGACTTCAATGCTTCATGCAAGCACTGGTTCCAATTCCTTGCTGACTGCTTCAAACCATAGATAGCTCTGTTTAATTTGTACACAGAGCCTGGCACATTTGACTCATAACCAGGAATTTGAGCCATGTAAATCTCTTCCTGTAATGGTGCATTCAAATATGCTGTCTTTATATCAAAATGATTCACCTGACAATCATATTTTGCAGCTAGAGTTAGCATTACTCTCATTGACTCAGCCTTCACAGTAGGTGCAAAGGTTTCATCATAGTGCACATTCTTTTCATGTGTGAACCCTTTTGCCACAAGTCTAGCCTTATACATTGTCTCTCCTGACATCAGCAATTTCTTTTTGAACACCCACCTACAACCAACCACTCTTTTACCTTTTGGTAGCATTGTAGGGGTAAACACATTGTATTTTGCCATGGCTTCCATTTCCTCATCCATAGCCTCATACCATAGATTTTTCTCTGGATTTGACAATCTTTGAACATCTGCATAGTTCTCTGGTTCATAAGATATTTGGCACACTCGTACTTCATTGGCCGTATATCTTTCAGGAGGTATTCCCTTTGTACTTCTTTCTGACCGTTTGGGAATAAAAACATTTCTGTTCTCTCCCTCCTCCTCCTCTTCCTCCTCCTTCTTAGGACTTGAAAGAGTTGTGGAACTGTTTGTTTGTCTCTCTACTGGCTGTGGTGATCTGCCTATGTTTTCCTGTATAGGCAAACACACTTCACTGCCGTGCAAACGTTCCCAGTCACCTTGCTCCTGAAAACTTGCTGATCTAGAAATTACTATGTTTCCATTACCAGCATAAAACCTGTATGCTTTTGAACCAGGTGCATAGCCTAGGAATTTCATTTTCCTGGCTTTTGGCTGCCCTTTCCTCCTAGCTACCTTGGGGATGTTCACCCAGGCATCACTCCCAAAAACTCTGAGATGAGCCAGGGATGGCTTCTTCCCAAACATGAGGAAATATGGAGTGTTATCTATTGCTGAGCTCCAAAGCCTATTAGCAATGTAATTAGCTGTTAGCATTGCTTCTCCCCAAAAATGAGCATGCAACCCAGAGTCTGTCAACATGGCATCTTTCATTGTTTGCAGAACCCCATTCCTTCTTTCTGCAACGCCATTTTGCCATGGTGAGTGTGGAGCAGTTCGTCTTGCTGAAATTCCTTTCTGCCTAAGCCATTTTTGGAACGTTTCAGCCATAAACTCCCCCCCTCTGTCTGTTTGCAATTGCTTTACTTTGGTAGAGAATTTCCGCTCCACCCAACTCAGCCAATCTTTGAAAACAGTAAACGTTTCACTTTTGTTTTTCATCACATAACAAAAACCATATCTAGTGTAGTCATCCACCAGAATTAAAGCATACTTTGCCCCTCCTAATGTTGCAGTCATAGGACCAATTAAATCTGCATGTATTATCTCAAATGCTGCCGTGGCAACTCTGTTACTCTTCTTACAGATTGGAGCAACCTTGGATTTAGCCACTTTACATGCAGTACAGTCTAGATATTTGTCACAGGCTTTTACATTCAGTCCTACACACATTTCAGGCATTTTTTTCAGTATTTGGAACCCAACATGCGCAAGTCTCCTATGCAGCAAATGCACACAATCATTATGCAAAGGTGTGTTATTCATAACAGAATTTACATTTCTAGATGTTTCTAGACCTTTAGGCAACATTTCATAAAGATTGTTCCTAAGTACACCTAAAGCTACAACATTGTTTTGTTTGCTCACTTCACACTTGCTGTTTGAGAATGATACACAATATCCTTCCTTATCCAAACAAGATACACTTAACAAATTGTGTTCCAAACTTGGCACACACAAAACCTTGCTTACAGTTTTATCAATACATGGCACATATACACAACCTTCTGCAGTCACAGCTGAAGATTTGCCATCTGCTAATGTAACATGGTCCCGGCTAGCAGAATGTAGACTTGTAAACAAACTCTGGTTGTTCACAATATGCTGACTGGAACCACTGTCCATCAACCAGGTACATTCTGGGTTGTTCTCTGCAGCTTTAACTACGGAGACCTTCGGTTTAGCAGATTTTTTCTTGCTTGTTGCTGCTTTCTCCTTCGTTTGGTTGGGACAATCTCTCCGCAGATGCCCGGGCAAACCACAACGAAAACAGCGCCGAACTGCAAACACTTTCTCCTTATCTTCACAAGCTGCTTGTTTAACGTGAGTGTCTCTAGGCTTGGCAGTCTGCCTCTCTTGCCTCTTCTTTTCTTCTTCCAGCAATCGGCCGGTCAGAAAACGAAGCGTGAGCTCGGATTCTTGCATTGCTTCCAGGCTCAAAACAAGATTGTCCCACGAATCATCCAGGGAGCTGAGAACGACGTACACTTTGTGGGACTCAGTGAAAGACATGCCGTGCTCCTCCAGATCCGCAAACAGTTGCCTCATCATGCTTAAATGTGCAGATATGCTGGCTCCTGGTTCAAGTTGTGCTCTGTACAATTTTCTTGTTAGCATAACTTTGCTGGCTGCCGTTTCTCTCACATAAATCTCTCTGAGAGTTTTCCAGCATTCCTGCGCGGACACCAGCCTCCTTACATAAACAAGTTGGTTATCTTCTAAACACAAGATAATGCTGGCTAAAGCTTTCTCTATGTTTCTCTGCTCGTCTTCATCTGGCTGAGCTGGAGGATCACAGACAACCGTCCATAAATCTTCCCTCCTTAGATATTGTTCCATCTTAATGCTCCAAGCCAGATAATTGTTTTCATTTAGACGATTGAGTGGTAGATTAGCTGCCGACATACTTGCTGCCATCTCAAATTACTGCACACAGATGTCTTGCTTGCTTTTCAGCTTTCAGCCCCTCCAAGGCACTCAGTAACGACACTCACCGGACTGCAGATTTGAGAAGTCACTCTTCACTTCCAGGATTTTCACAACGCTCTGCCACCACGCAGGGAGTCCTCTAGGCTGTCTGGACACTCTGGACACCTTGGGTAGCCTTGCAGCTCTAGTAGCCCTAGCAGCCCTAGCAGACTGGGCCCATAACCTGTCAGAGTTTGTGATGCACTGCACTCTCTGAGCATGTACAGAGTGCAAGCACACAGCAGCGGAATAACAGCAGAGCTCACTGGTAGCAGACAGATGTCCTGGTAGTCAGTAAACACTCAGACACAGCAGTGTTTTAAACTACTATACTAAGTTTACTTACAAGTATTTACATAGAACAAAACATTCCTCTAATATCTTCAGCAATACTTCCAACCAACCATAACCTACCACTAACATTCACCATCATCATCACCCACACTGTTTCTCCACATGCTGTACATTTATAGCACTGTGGACCTATCACAGCGTTGGCTGCATATCTCCCCATGTGTTGCTATGCCTCACAGCACACAGGGAAGAAACCAAATGACCTTGGTCTTTAGGTGCTTACCAGCTGCACTTGATTTGGCAACTGTTCAGAGTACTTGAGATATCAAGCCATCTCATGTCTCTTACTTTTCTTCTTAGTAACAGAAAAAATACATTTGCTTTTACATTTAAACAAATAAAATCTTAACATTTCTCTCCCATTCTAGCACCTAACTTTACACTTTCTCTCCCTTCTACCTTGCTATTTCCCCTCCCTCCCAGCCTCTAGCCTCACTATGGCTGCGTTCAGACAACATATTACGTAACAGAGGGAGGAATAGGCTACTGACAGTGCACTGTTGTGCAGGTACTCCCCACACGATATCTCACCCCTCCGCAGTTGCACGGCTGAGGCTCCCCTCTAGCCCATGAATCGTCGACGCTGCGCTTGAGTGACATTCTGGCAGTCCGGTGCTCTGCCTTTCCTCCTCCCGGGGCTATCCCATCAGCCCTTGCAAGTTATGCTGGCTGTAGAGGAGCAGCCGGGACACTTTTACTGCTCCTGCTGGAGAATTCTATGCGCTCCCGAAATTGCTCACTCAACGCATTAAATTTGACAACAGAGCCTGCCACACGACATGTTAAGCAACAGGTCTCCGGATAATCAACAGAGCAGCCCATTGTTTTTCTTCGCTGCTTATTTGGAAAAAATAGCGCACCGTCCGTTGTCCAGTTCCTGCCAGACAACACGATAAGCAACGCCATGGACGGTTGCTTATCGTGTCATCTGAACCCAGCCTATTTCTCTCCCACCCCATTAGCTCACTTTTGACTAGCCAGGCCACCACAGCAGCCATTATGTATTTATAGTCACATTCACTGTGGGAGCAGTTTCTCAAATTCCCACATATATGCACGGGTCCCAAACGGTTGGGGACACCTGCCATATGCGGTTACCACCATCCCAATTTCTGAGACTCAAAAAGCATCGCTTGGGTGATGTCACCAGGTTGCCAGTTTTTGAAAGTGAACAATTTGATATGTGGGCTGGCCCAGTGGTGAAGGGGGTGGAGCTTCATCTGTGAAAGCTCAGAGAAAAATAAGGAAAACACAAGCTTTCTAGAAGGAAGAGAGGAAATTGTAAATATTTATTGACGAGTGACATACTTTTCAAACCACCTGTCCCTCCCATCCCCAGCTTCATAGAATCATAGAATAGTAGAGTTGGAAGGGGGCATGTATTTCTCTGCTCAGCAAGTTAGCAAATGTGTGACTAGAGCAATCCACTACACGTGTACTTGATATTTTTATATAACTGTTGCTGCTGCAGGTACAAGATATGTGTAGAATTATCAACAGCTAGAAGAAACCATCAAGTGCAGTTGTGCTGTTTTTACTGATGGCCCTAAGATTTAACTCATTGCTCTGAGAATGCACTCCAAAACCTGCAACTCAGCCTTGAAGTATCCCCACGTCCCTGAACTCCAGGTAACATTAATTCAGAGGTGTCTGAGGGAGACATAGGATACTTTGGATTCCCAGATCCAAGGTTGGAAACTGCGCCCTGACCTGGGGGGGGGGGGGAATCATACCTCCAACTTCCCCTCCCCCTCCCTGCTGGCGCAGAAAGAACCGTGCCAGCTGCAGAGAGTGGTGAATAACCTTTACACATTGCTATGAATGTAAGTCTATAGAAGAGTGTTTGCCAACTATTCAAAAGTAGATTTTGGTATTTATTTATTTATTTATTTATTTATTTATTTATTGCATTTTTATACCGCCCCATAGTCGAAGCTCTCTGGGCGGTTCACAATTGGACCCATTTTAGAAGCCTGAAGTTTAGTGTTAACTAAGATTATGGCCAATATCACCCACCACATAGTAACTTCATAACATTCTGAGCAGTTTAAGCCCAACTCATGATATTTGAGGGGATTTTTTAAAAATATTTTAGTCTTACTAAATGTAGCTGCATTCTCAAATTGTGCATAAAACGCTCTTTTAAATTCTACAACCTGTATAAATTATATAAAGTATGCAAGAAAAGTGCTTTAGAGAGTGAAGTGGCTGCAAATAATTCCTTTCTTTCAAGTATTCTCACCTCTATGAACTCACAAGATGGCCTTAAGCAAGCTACTTTCTCAGTGCCTTTCCCTACCAATCCTGTATATATGGCATTTCCAGCTGCCAGTTATTTTAACGAGAATTTTTATTTATTTATTTATTTTATTTTATTTTATCATTTTCTCTTGTGAACCACTTTGAAATTATTACTTTTAAAATGAAAAGCAATACAGAAACTTTCTGAAATAAAATAAGACAAGATGGGGATAACAACACTGAACTACCTTATAGAGTTGTTGTAAGAATTACAAGATAATGTATGTGAAGTGCTTTAAGCTGTGCGATATTAATGCGATGTTTTGTATCATTTATTCTGTTTCTGGGAATTTAATCTGCCATGATTTCAGTTTCGCCAGGTACTGCACACTCTTCAATCTTTTTCACATCTATAAGGGCTAGCAACTTGCTTTAAAAAGCTCTCATGTCCTTGTAATTCCCCAAATTCTCTGAACTCAGAATGTTCTGTACTACACAACCATTCCTTAGTTCATCAGTAACACACCCAGTTTTCTTCTTTAGCTCACTTCAAACTATAAACGAAAACAAATCCACCTGGACAGTGTCACACTTGCATGTATTTCCCGACTTCAAAAGCATTCTAATATAATAAAAAGCATTGTCACATAGTTGTTTTCTCCATCAGCAAAGGCTTTAAACATTAATAGCCCACACACTGTTCCTTGACATTTCTCTTCCCAGGGCATGCTGAGTCCAGCTTGCAACAAAAGACAAGTTGCCACAATATTAGCTTTTGTGGCTTACAGCTACATGAACAGTATTACTGTATTTTTAAACCACAGTTTAATGAAAAGTTAATTTTAATCCAAAATTGGGTCAGCCTAATGGATTCAGTTCTTACATATAAATAATTAACCATTTGAGTAAAACAGTATATAGTTTGAAAAATCCATAGATGCTATTTAACAGTTGGGCCTATTTTAGAAGTCTCAAGCTGAACTCAGTTGACCACACTGCAGTTTTGGCTGCAATGGTATGCACACTTGCCTGGAGGAATTCTCACTCATCAATAGGGGCTTCTAAAAAGCATACATAGGATAGCACTGTTTATTAAATCATGACAAAAATCATGAGCCGGAATGGTGTAGTGGTTATAGCATCAGTGACTTATGGTGTAGTGGTTATAGTATCAGGAAAGGTTATAGTATCAGGAAAGAGCAGGCATACACACTCAGCCTAACCTACCTTATCATGTTTTTGTGAGTGTGACCTTGTTCATATGATACACTAAGCCACGATGGTGAGCGTAACACTATGACTTAGCATGTCATGTAAACCTTTCCTAACCATGGTGGCTACATAACCACTGTTTAAACACGTTCACTAACCATTTGCTGCAAAGGGATTAGCAGCCTAACCATGGCTTACTGTGTTGTCTGAACAGGCCCAATAAGGGGGAGATAGAGAGGAATAGAACCACGTATAACCCAACCTTCTTGAAGGAAGTGTACAATAAAAATAAAGATATGTCACCTTAGTACAAAGAAATCCTTTCACTGCACTGTCTCATACTTTGGGGCAGTACAGAGGAATAAATTCAATAGCCCAGTTCTGCTTGGATTATTTACAACATTATATAATATTCTTTAACATGTCTCCATTACTTCAGTTAAGCTGCTTCACACAAGACACATGGGTACATGTGCCTCCGAAATGCACAAGGCAAGAAGGACTCACTAGTTAAAACACAACTGTACACCTCTCCCCTACACCCAGATAAAAAAGTGTAATGTGATTGCAACAGTTCTCCATTATGCCTGATCTGTAGCTCAGTAAAACCAGTTCATTTGGATTTAAACCAAATCTGTCTTGTTGATTTCAGTGAGACTGTTTGATTCCAAGGACTTTGGACTTCATAATACTTGCAAATGTTGATAACATCGCTAAACAGTTGTGGGTGAGGCTGTTGGGATAATTAATATCCTCACGTTACACTCTCATGTATCTAGTTAGTACACAACATTTTATGATCCAGCTAAAGACTAATGGCTTAAAAAGACAAAGAATCTATCTTTATTTCTGTCAGTGTGCATGTGCCTGTTGCATGCTGCTGCGCAGCACAAATTCATCACTACAATCACAATGACCCAGATAGAATATAGTTCTATGCCAATAAAGTGATGATGGTTAAGGGCCCTGGTAGGAAAAAATGCCTCCCAGACTCACTCATGCAATATTTCGCATTTGCCTCTGTTCAAAGAACAATATTAGCAGGTAATACTCACCACACAGAATTCTTATAAGAATTACAGATTTATGCATGTGAAGTGATCTGAAGACTCAGAATCCCTACTGCAAATACTAAAATATTCGTCTTAAAGACCTCAGTATTGCAAAAAAAGTAGGTCAAATAGGTAGTGTGAAGGGGACAGAAAAGCTACAGTCTGCTGGAATGGCCAGCATTGGCCAACCTTGCAGGACTGGAGCCTTGGACTGGGAGGGGACGAATTCTGAGGAGAAATGTTACAAGACTTCAAACTGCTGGTTCCCAGCACCTACACCTGGCCTTCTCACTTACCTTGGGAGATCGGAGCTTCAAGGTCAGAGTTAATTGGAAGTGAGCTGCAAGAGCTTCAGCTGTGGGAAACAGCCATTAGCAGGGAGGGAGCTGGTAGCGTGTGCAGGATGGTCGAAGATTGATTTTGGCTGGTCACGGTACCAGCTAACCCAAAAAGGAATAAAGGGAATACCCACTGGGTGGAAGCCATCTTCTCCTGGACTGGTGTGTGGAAGGAGGGATCCCTACTCAGCAAGGTGATGCTGGGGAATAGATTTATTGCTTTCAGGTCTGGCACATTCCAGGGAAATACTTGTCACCCTTTGGGTGTGATTTAGAGTGGGTTAAACAGTTTTATTGTTTTACTGCTGCTAACTTCTACCTCAAACCTCATTCTACCTCCCTGCTACCCCTCCCTTTCTTTCCCGACTTACATTTTACCGGTGTATTGGACCGACTGGAGCCTTACGTGGTTAAACCTTAGGATCTTAATAAATTGCTTCAGTGCTTAACTGGTGTGGTGATTTCTAACGGCTGGCTTGGGGCTACTTGGCCTTGGGATTGGGAGGTGGGTTTTGGAGGAAATAGGCTAAAGAGTTCTGCAGCTACCTGGAAGGAAAGGGGTTCCTTTCCTTCACAGGTAGCACCCTTTAAAATAATGAACAGGGGGCTTGGGTTATTGAAAATCAATACTGTATTTTAAGACAATCTGTTTGCCAATAGTAGAAAACACTTGTGACTATCTAGTACTTCCACTGTCATCTAGCTTGTAATAAATTCCAACCAAGTATTTGGCCTTTAAATCTGTCGAGGATTGATAAAGCTAATTCAAGGTAGATATCAAGGTTGTTCATTTTGAACTTTCCTGCAGCCTAATAAAAGCTATCTTGGGTGGTTGTGGAACTGACAGAGATCCTATACCGCAGGACGGGCAATTTGTGGCCCTACAGATGTTTGGGCTTACAACTCCCATCATCCTTCACTGACTTGGTGGCTAGAGATGATAGGAATTGTAAGCCAAAACATCTGGATGTTTACAAATTGCCCACACAAAAAAACAACCAAGATTTGTCTGTCTTGGTAGACACCACTACATTCTCTTTGTTTATAGGAAACCTTACAATTACTCTTGCTGAGCTTCGGCCAACTATGGTATATTGCACTCATCTGATCCCACCATCCTTACATTTTTGGTTATGTGGTAGTATGGGGAAGAATGACTAAGCACTAGATATTTTCCAACATGCAACAGGTACCTTATGCAAAGCAAATACTTCTCAAATGTATTTTTCATAACAATTTTATATATAAAATATAGAAGAATAAAACTTTAAGTAATGGTTTTACAGATCATTTACCATACATCATGGCTTTGGATGTTTTTGGATATTCAGCACTAAGTTCCACCAGAATATTTTATTCCAAAATAATTGTTTGTTGAGATCACACTTTTTTACATCTGACACATCCCATATGACATGTTTTCAACCAATTTCTTTACCAAAATAAATTTAACCCATTTTATCAACCCAAAATATGAAGTCTGGGAAATATAAATTTTCAAATGTTAGGTGACAGCTTCTTCAGGTACAACACTCTTATGCTTTTACACAAATCTAAAATGTGCCATAAATAAAGTTGAATTAGCAGTAACTTTCTTCTGAGAAATCCTTTAACATGCTTTGGTAAAATTAAGGAAAATGTAGTGTCACATGTATTTATCCATAAAATAAAAGGTACAAAGGTAAAATAATAACACAACTTTTGTTGCATAAGTGCATTGTCCACAGGAGGAAGTATACTGGGACACAAATATATATTTGTGAGAGCACGTAAGTATTTGTCATCTTTGGGGGGAAATGCATTGCTTTTAAGATTTCTTGCCCCCATTACCCTATTAAACAAAAAATGAACAAATCAAATTTGTGATTCAGTAGTCGAATAGAGGTATGGCTTGCTATGTGTGTCCAGGGCTCAAGCTCAGAAGAGCAATTTCAGATAAATGCTTTGGATCACGTGCTAAAGGAACTCCCAGCTGTAAGTGAAACAAAAATGTTCTTTACATGTCTCATGGCAGCAAGAGAAAAATGAAGATCCAGAACTACAACAAGGTACATAAAAATAAACTAGAGGTAAGAGACACTCTCCACTGCCAAGTACTGCTACAAGCCAGTTATAACTTTTTAAAAAAGCCCGATCAAATTCCTACTTACCCCTTTTCTGGGACTCTATACAATAAAGTAATAAACATTCTTTCTTAATATAGCAAGCTAAATTTAATATTAGCGTTTAAAATGTAGTAATCACATAGATATAAAAACACATGATCAAGCAAAATACCTTTAATTAGCTGATCATAAATAAATCCACATAAAAGGGTTGATTAAATGAATTACAAAGTTGCATTTTCCTATGTGGATTCAGGGTTGTTGTTGTTTTTTAATATGCATTAGTCAACTTTATTCTTTAACTGAGATAGTGATTTATCATTGAATCACTAACACAGCAGTACACTAAGCAATTCATATTCTGTAGTTACATTTTTTTACATTTTCTTTACAAATGTTAACACTTATGTACATGTTATATTTTTCATTTCTACAATTCATATATGTCGTATTGAAATTCTATAGTCTTCACAGAGAAAATGGTGAAGTCTTCAAATATGAATGATCTCTTTTACAAATTCATATAAACAGCATGGAGCACTGCACTTTGGCATCTCTGCTGGAGATTGTTTGGAAAGACTATAACAATAATAAATGTTGGGGGGAAAGGCTCTGATTTTAGATTTCATTAAGAAATACTATTCCACATTGCTATTCACCAACTGGAAACAACAGAAGCACCATATCGTTGCACTACTGGAAATGCATACAAACCAACTTAAAATATACTACTAAAACTGCATCATAGCCATCATTTTTATACTGAAGCAGAACTGTAAAATTCATCTGGAGATGTGCATTTTGTCCTTTCAGCTGACAAGCTTTAGATATGGATAATGAAGAACCAATGCCTGGTTTTATCACTTCCCTTGTGCTTTTTTCACAGCTGACATTTGTATAAGAAGTCCAGAAATGGTTCTTTGTTTCTTCCTTCTCACTTACAAATTTGTTGTTGAATGTGAAGCAAAAATTCATAGTAAGAGAATGCTGCCTCTGTCTTGTCTTCAAGTAAGTTTTGAAGAAAATCTGCCTTTGCAGGACTTTCTTCCCTGAAACAGGAAAAAAAAACCACTTTGTGTTGTTTTTACAATGTTCATACGGAGCGTCTTGACTTTAATGTGCAGAGTAAAAAGAGGACAAAAGATACAGACAACAGCAACACCCCACCCCCCTGACCTTCCTGGCTACGCTGATGCAAAGCTATTTGTATATAGGGTAGAAATAATATATGGGCAAATTCTGAGTGTCATTCAGTCAGGTTCCAGTAAAACAAGGTAGAACAGCAGATTCTTTCAGACTCACATCATGGCTCAATAATATTTTAGTAAGTGTTAATTTAATACTTAAAAACACTAGCTGAAAAGTGGAGGAACAGCTGGCTAACCATTCTTTATTATACCACCTGGGGGTATAACATGCAGTTGCCTAATCCTCCATTTCCATAACCAAATTATCCCATGTCCAATGTCATACTTGCCCTTCTGTCACTGTGGGAACTGCTAAACCATGCTCACTCTTTTTATTGCTAAACACACTATGCTCATATTAAAACTGAGGACTAGGCCTAAATAGGCACCAAGGCAATCTCATCCATAATCCACTCTCACCAGATGAGATTATGTACTTCTACTAGTAATGACTGTTTCCCCTAACGCCTGGCCCTACTACCTCACCAAGTAGTGTAGCAAGTGGGCAAACGTTTACTACATTAAAGCATACATCTTTAGGCATACTACATTAAAGCATACATCTTTAGATGTTAGGCAAGTCCTGTCTTACAAATACTATCCCACAGTCCCCAAACAGCTTTGTCCTACAGAGTAAAACAGAAGTGGGTTTCTTGAGCATCCGGTGGGTAGGTTCTCCTGAATAAGTTGCTCAAGGGCCAGATTCTTCTGGGGCAACCTCTTAAAAGAGAGTTGCCTTTATGACTAAAAGCAGAAGCCCCTCACTATTCTTTGTGAAGTTGTGACTCAGGCATAGACCAATTTTTACCTTGCAGGCACCACTCCTAGAAAATGAGGTCTTGCCAGGTAAACACCTTGCAGTCCCAATTTGAACAGGAGGGAGATGCCAGGAGTCAGAGTCTGTTGCAACCCATGAGCTATCAGTTTGCAATCCCTGTCTAAACCAAAATATTATGACCATGGTGTTTTGATAAGCTGTGGAGTTCTCAGCATTCAACAACTTCCACATCTTCCTCCAATTAACTGAAGGTCACATCAATATGTGCATTGATGTGCTCACAGTCTCTGGACCAATGGAACCCAAAGAAGATAATTACATCTTTTTCTTGTTTTAATAATAATAATAATAATAATAATAATAATAATAATAATAATAATAATAACAACCTATTAAGTGGAAACAAAAATTACTTTACAGATGTGGATAAAAAGATTACTGAAGACAGCCAATGATCAATCTACAAATATTTACTTGGTAATACATGGATACTTACTTTATTACTTGAAGTACTGGGCTGAGAGTTTTACTGTCCTGTAGCCACGTTATAAAGGATCTGGCTCGTTCTGACGAAAGAGTATCTAATTCTGGAAGCTGCGTCTAGAAGATTAAATGTCATTTATCATCTTGAATTGCACAGATATATAATATTCAATTAAACACCAGTATGTGTTACATAAGCCAAAAATCCAAAATAGTGTTGGAGCCACTGTCTATATTTACTCAAACTTTTTAATATATATATATTTATATTCTGTCTCTGTCAGATATGTATCTCAAGATGGCTTATAATGATAACAAGTACAAACTAAAATACAATATAACAAAGCAACACAATTAGGCAAACATGCGAAAGACTTGAAAAAAAATCAAGTGAACTATTCAGAAATTCTGAATTTGATCAGCAGGCAATTAGAAGACACTTTAAGGCATAACAAATGTTAAAAAGTGTTTTCCTAATGTGGCCCTAACAGAACTAATTTTGTGCTTTAAAAATCATTTGCTTTAAAAAAACAACCAACCTGTTAGAGAGAAAAAGGATAGGGTATGATCTAGTCCGTATGTATGGGGAACATATGCATAGGTTCAAGGAGCACTCCAAACTAGGGAAGCCCCAAACATAACAGAAGGAGGAGACAGTGGACTGGTGAACTTGTACCACTCTATAGTCAGCCATTGGATCTCCCAGGGATTTTCAGCACACCATTCTAGTTTGGCTCCTTTCTCCTCCCTTCTAGCCCCAGTTTAATATGTACAGGACACTTAGAAGGGTCTGCAGAGAGACAACACAAAAAGCCTTTATTCAACCCAGTCTCAGAACTGATTGACCCTGACAAGCAACTCCAGATGTGTAGGGGGGTATCTGTAAAGGGCCTCCCATTGCTACTTCATAGTCTGGTGCACAGTAGTGCACCTATGTGGCAGGGTGTGCTTGTATGTACGCTCAGGCCCTGGAGGCTGGATATGGGTGTTAAATGTAGCAGGACTTGTTTGCAGGTATTGATGTCTGCCTATGCTGCCATCTGTACACACAAACGGGACTGGATTGTACCTTTATAATGGTTCGATTACAGAGATTACATACAGCGGTTACTGCAAAAGGTGGACAATGTACAGTCACTGAAGTCTCACACCTGATGGTATCAATTAAAAAACATGAGCACTTTAGCAAAATGAAACACTATCCAAAGAATAGGGTGTCCAATACCAAGCGGCCACCTGTATCTCACAAAAGGACACATATCCTCAAAACCATGAAGATCACAATGAATTGTTCATTACTAGTATAAGATGTATTTAAAATAAACCCTTACCAGTGTTTGAGGTACAGCTGAATAATTAGGGTATCCAAGGACATCTTTTATGAAGTTATTATCACAGCTTCTTCCAATCCAAATGTAAAATATCTAAAACATATTAAGAATTGTGTCACTGAAGTAAATACCTTTGTTTGGTAATATATATATAGTCACCAAGATGCTCTCAGAATCGTTATACTTATGATATGTATCATTTTTTAAAAAATAAAAAAATGTTCAAATATTATCCTAACGTTTATTTATTTATCTGTTGGGTACAATCAAAGCATCCGAGATCACAGATAGCAAACAAAACAAATATGCAACTTACAGAGCCACAGTCCATAAGAAAAGCTCCTTCTCTTGTCAACTTCTCTGCAGATAACCGTTGAAGAGGGGGCTGAGGTACAACTCTGTCATTGACATGTATCGCACCCTATAACAAGAAAACTACACTTACGTCTACAAAGTGGATATGCGTTTCAGCTGAACTGCATTAATTAAGCAGGCATGGGGTGTTAAGTGCATACAGCCCATTCTTAGTGCCAGCTCCAGCTTTTTGAGGGCCCTTGGGAAAGGCACCCTCAATGGGCCCCCTTCCTCAGTGTGTCTGCCTTCTTACTGCCATTGTCACCAGCTGCTATTGCTCTTCATTTTCTTCCTCATCATTGCTACCACTTGCTTGCTTGACAGACAGAGAGCTGGTGAGCAGGAGGGCAGTGGCATCTACTGCTCCTCCTTTTCACCAGCATCATAGTCTGGGCACAGTGGGAGGAAGCTAGTTTCAATGGTGAAGAAGAGCAACCCCAGGGGGCTCTTGTCAATGACCCCATGCTGGAGTGGGACCGTTTGGCAGGTGCTTGACCATGTCTATCCTTGAACCCAACTCTGCCAGCTATAGATCACAAATAAGGAACGTCAGGGCTGCTGCCAAGTATAAGAAAGCAAAGAACAGCGTACTAAACACCAGACTGAGAACAAGGTTCAACACACACACACACACACACACACACACACACACACACACACTTTAAGTACAATATTTGGGATAGAATACTAAATCATTAGAAGAAAATGTAAATAGCTTCAATCAATTAATCTAATTGTGAGGGGCCTTCTAATAAATGGCTTCTTGTTCATGACAAATGTACCCCCTTTGTACTCTTAATAAATGTTCAATTTGCTTCTGGGTCTGTTGTAAAAATACATCCACCATTCTGCAGACGTAAAACATCAAAACATTTTCATTCCTGATGCTCACACTATATTAAAGATGTTAAGCTTGAGATGTTCATATGACCAGCCCCAGTTAGAAAACTAGCGGTTGTGTTTTGAACCAACTGAAGTTCCCAAGTAGTCTTTTAAGACAGCTCCACATTACTGTAGTCTAAGCAGGATGTTACCACAGCATTGATAACAGTGGTCAGGCTAACTATCTCTGTCCAGAAGGGGTAATAGTTGCATATTAGACGTAATATAAAATATAAACATACCTCATCAGTAAGTCTGTCTATCCTGTATAAATTGGGGTAAATCATCTTCATCAAGTGAACCAGAGGTTGACTTTTTATTTGGCACATAGCATATACCCGATCATCCAAGCGTGTACTTGTGCCAGTTCTAAATGCTTTCTGCAAAAAAGTAACCAGTTTAGGATTGGACCAGTATTGTGACTAGGCTAGGAACTTGGAAATACTCAGCAGAATTTCTGATTCCACCCCTGCCCCAGCCCTTGAATGGTGGACAGACACAGATTCACACAATCCCAGAAAATTCTTAGGAAACTCCCCTGAACTTCAGAAGAAGTTTGCCTGGGCTGAGAACTGCCATTTTAGAAACATACCACCAGCCTTCCTTTGGGTGCATGGAACCAATTAACAGTCATTGGATTTAAGTCAATGATTTGGAGAAAAAACCAAATAAAATTAGGGCTAGAAAGAGCATTTCAGAAACAACAATTCCAGCTTTTTCTTACAAATGTAAAATGCTAGAAAGTCCCTCTTAAATGTTATCACAAAACAGTGCTAATTATTTCTATAACAGCCTTCCCCTATCTGGCGCCCTCTCAATGTGTTAGACTGCAACTCCCACCATTCCCAGCCTGCATTGCTATTGGCTGTACTGGCTGGGGATGATAGAAGCTGGGAATCCGACCAATCAAGAAGGCACCAATAAGATAGAAGAACAAGGTATTATACATTTTTAGATTCATGGACATTTCTGTCATTAAAAATAACACTTTATATTTACTTGAAATGAACATGAACAACTATTTGTATGAAATACCTGTTTGAAGAGAGCTAGAACATACAGAGGAAACAGCCTGAGGGAATTTGGAGCAATCAAAGCAGATTGTTGGTGGTTTGATGCAGCTGACATATACGCAGAGAGCGAATCCACCACCGCATTCACCAAGGCATCTCTAGCATCAGACAGACTTGATGAAACTGCTCGATCCACAGCTATGAAAAGTGAAGTAGTAGCAAATAATTATGAAGGAGAACCTATTAAGGGCAAAGAGCAGCATACCAGTACAGCAATTCATGCGTTGTTAGCACATTAGGATCACACTAGATAGCCTTGAAGATACCAAACATCTGAATAAGCCTAAGTGCCATTTGGACAAGATTAAAGCGATACAAGGTTAAGGGAAACACAACTAATTTCTGTTATCTGTGGAGAGCGAACTTTTAATTAAAAAAATGATGTTCAGCCTAATCATTTAGCAATTTATAAAACAAGTTTATTGGAAATTTATACAAACAACTTTACAGAAGAAGTCTTTCTCATTAATAAAATGATAATTTAGCAACTTCTGCTCTCATTAGAACTATAAATATTTGAACATTTATTTTCAACTCACCCATATTAGCTAAAAGGCATATAACTGCTTGTACATCTGCTCCAGCATAAACATCTGTCAGTGATGTCACCACAGGCAAAAAAAGCGTGTGCACTCTAATTCTCCGTTCACCTACATTAGAATCAACAGTACGGTAAGAACTATGCTTACATTTCTTATCCAAAACATTTACGTTATACAGTACATCTCTAGGACAGGAATAAGGGCACCCCAAAGCAAACACTGTTCATAAAACCACCACCTTCTTCTGTTTTTGTGTGATTTATTTTGAGAAAGGCATCATAAGCAATTACTATATTACTCTGAAGTTACCTTTGCTGGAAGTATACAAAAGTGCTGTCTGGAAACAAACTAACGATGTGTCTGACAGGCTTTCTTCAATGGACATCTGTACTGCAAATCCAGCATCAGGATTGACATTGGCAAGTGACAGCAAATCAGTAGATCGCACAAAAAAGTTACCATGGAAAGTGTGAATTGAAAGACCTACAAAGAAAGAGCAATATTTAAGATAAAATAGCAAATGCTGAAAAAACACAGTGCAATTCCAAGTATGTTAACTTAGAAGTAAGTTCTGTCAAGTTCAACGTGGCTTAGCCCTAGTAAATGCACTTAAGAATGCAGGCCAAGCTTTAATAAAAAAATGTTTTCAATATTGCAGGACTATGCAATGTATTCTGGTAAAAGAAAACATCAGAGTGGCGCAAGATTTGAGGGCTCCCAGCAAAAGGTACTATTTGCCCCCATGATCAGTGCCACCCCTGGAAAGCCTCCAACATGGGGTGGAGGGTGGGCAGTAGCAGAGGGGACAAAGGGGGATGGGCAGTGGAAACATATTGTGGCAGCATGCCTGGTACTCCCTTAGCCCATCTGCAAATAAAAGCACCAGGTGAGCAGGTTGCCATGAGCAACACCAACTTAATTTCCCCAGAATGCTTCTGGTCCCTGACATTGGCAGCAGGGCACAAGGAACATTGGGGTAATGATGGCTGCTAAAGCACCTTACCTGCTGTTTCTCTTCCTGGCACTGGGCCCTAATTTTTATTTTTAATCAAGGGATGCTGGCATCAGCCATTGTGGGACCTCCTCCTTTTTTCCAGTTTTCCTATTACGATGCTGGAACCCTTCCCAAAACACTGTGATGCAGGACATGCCACAGTGTTCTACAGGTGACTGTATCATTTACTTTCTGAGGCACACATTTTGCATGCCATACATTTGTGCTGGGTTGGCATACTTGAAAGAGACACTATATGTACTTTGGCATGCTTGGATGTAGGTCGAAAGTATTGTCTAAATCCAATTCTAAAACATTTCATCAATATCTGATGCATCTCATAATAAACCAAAACCATTTCAAAATTCATACCATACCTTTTGTACATCTTATCCTCATGACTGCTTCAAATCCAATCTTTCGTGTAAGGTATCTTTTAAGGTCTTTTTGCAGTTTTTCTGCTTGAACAGGGTTGTGGGTATGATGGAAAGATGGGTAGTAATAGATGCATCCGGCAGAATATTTCGACATGCAAGCTTTTGGTGAGGATAAAACAACAGTTAATATGCATTCTTTAAGAGTTGCAATTCAATTCTATTTCTTTCAACAAGTATTCACAAACTTCGCACTATAAGGTAACAATGTTCCGATGCTTGCAAAATGCTTTTTACCAGTCTGATAATGTTCCCAGTTAAGCAAGGTTTTTCCCCCAAAACCAATGGAACATATTTGATGTAAAATATGCAAGTGTATGTATGTATTTATTTGTTACGTATTTTTTATAAAGCAGTGCTAGGAACAACAGAGATGGCATCTGGAGTGATATAATGGACCTCACAATCTTAATTCCTGTGGTGTTTTTTCTCAGACACCCTACTTAGCACTTTTTCTTTCAACTTGAAATTTCCTGAAAGTATTAATAAAAATACTGAATGGTTAATCCCTGTTTTTTTATTGCAGCATCTACATAAAGTAGCTATTGATCTGATTTGTATGACGTGACAGCCCACCGTGGCTTAATTTACCCACGGGGATCATTCCATCATGCCAGGTGCCTGTAGACAACCAGCTTACCATGGCTTGTTGTGTCTTGCAAACCCAGGCAGCAAGGGTGGCTTGAGATTAGTCAGCTCTCAAATAATCCATGTTTAAGCATTATTTGAGGACTGTCTGACTGGAAAGCCAGTGAAGACTGATAAATGAGGGAAGATCAGAATATTATCCTACCATAACATTTCCTTAACAGATTGCAAGGCCAAACAAGGAATGCTGTAGTAGTAGTAGTAGTATATCTGCCAGCTTTTCTGGAATTATATTCTCCCCCATACCCCATCGCATTTTTAAAAGAGAGTCTTTAAACGTCTAAGCCAAGTAACACTGTATAGTTCTTTGAACTGAGAATGAGACCCCAGGGAGGTTTTACTTTGAACTTACTTACAGAAGTGCCATTGAAATCAATGACATTTTCCTGCAGTATGGAATATTAAAGTAGTAATAAGATGAGTGGAAGCAAGAAAGGGTGAGTGCTCTACTGGTGAGCACAATTCTTTGCTTAGGAATCAAAAGAACAGCTTAAACAGTATGTCAGGGTTAGGTAACCTGGTGCCCTCCAGATGTTTTGGATGACAACTCCCACCATTCCTGCCCATTGCAGGCTAGGGCTGATGTGTCCTCCAGATGTTTTAGACAACTCACCACATGGCCTACCTCTGGTATATTTGTTCATTCTGTTTTTTAAAGGTGCATAAACTATTTGGAGGTTTGTATAGCCTGTTCAATTTTCACAGCTTGGCCATGTTTATGCAGAAGCACAAATTGTATGAACCTGGTCCTTAGGGTGAGATGGGAAGGACTGTACTAGTAGCCCATGAAATTAGCAAAATTACAATGGCCTTTTGAGCTGCCACAACTTTAATGAAAGAAATTGCTTTCCCCATGCAAGTGCCTTTTTATTTGTTGAAGTTGCTGTTCTATTGCACTCAGTCCTTGACATCATTATTGACATGCTAAGCCTTTGATCAATTATCTTTTTATTAGGTCCTTTTAGAGGCCTAAGAAATTAAATTTCTCCTTTCTTATAGTTGCTGTTGTTTTGCTAATTGTCTCTGTGTTAAATCCCTGTGCTAAACCCCTGCGATTCGAGATTTATCTGTTTTCTTAGCTGGATGTATGGTCTAAAAGCTAATAAGTAATGATAATGGAAGGTAAGCATGGTTGTGTGTTTTGTTTCTCTCATTTTAGCATAAGGTAGAAGACTGGGGTTTATGGGTGTGTAAAGTTATCAATCAAGCCTCAAGACAGAAGGAAGATTTTACCAGGAATCAAAATGAGAGGGGGCCTTTAAAGTGTATGGAGGTTACTTTACAAACAACAGGATGCATCCTTCCAACCAGGCTTGACCTTGTAGATAAAACAGAGGTGTTGGAGGCTGTAAAATGCAAAAAAAAAAGGTAACAATGCCTAGGAAGTGGTTCTGACTGGGTGCAATTCAGGCATCTCTGTGAGAAGCTCAAGCGGGAAGCCTTAAAGTGATGCCCCTTGCTCCAAGAAGTTCCAAAGGGGATGAGAACCTCAGAACAAAGGGAAGCAAGTTGGAGAGTACAGCAGAGTCTAGGACAATCTGTGCAGGTCAGAACTCCGGTCCAACATTCCTACATGACACCCTGGCCTGGCCAGCTTTGGGCTGTATGTGTGTATGAATGATAGTTAAGTATTGCTACTACATTTTCCTTTCAGTTGTGGGTGGCATCCTACTCCATCTGCTATCTTGGTAAATAAAGCTTAAAAAAATTAAAACTTTGGTGTGCTGCTTCAATTTGGCTTCTATAAGGTCCTGGGAATTTCAGCCTGATCACCTGAAATTCCTGCTTTAAATTGGTAAAATCTGTCACACAATCACGTAAACTGTCTGGCCAGTGATGATGATGACGATGATAATAATAACAACAATAATATATTTATGTATTTCTTACCCGCCTCTCCCTCTGGATCGAGGCGGGGTACAACAACAAATACAAAATGCCATAAAATACATATAGCTAATTAAAAGCATGCAAAACAAATAAATTATTAAAAGACATCTTAAAATTCAACTGAGTAGGCCTTCCGGAAGAGATCAGTCTTTATGGCTTTCTTAAATTCCAGGAGACTGTTAAGTTGATGAATCTCTCCTGGCAGGCCATTCCACAGTCTTGGAGCGGCAGAAGAGAAGGTTCTCTGGGTAACAGTTGTCAGCCTCGTTTTTGCTGACTGGAGTAAACTTTTTCCAGAGGACCTGAGTGTGCGGGACGGATTGTATGGGAGAAGGCAGTCCCGCAGGTAACTTGGACCCAAACCATGTTGGGCTTTAAAGGTAATAACCAACACTTTCTTTGCCTGGAAGAATCAACCTTCACATAGACATCAATTGGCACCCCTATGTGGGGCTGCCGTAAGAGGTGACTGTGCAGGGTCCATAAGCTGCATGAACTAACCAATGAAGTACAGAATCTCAGGGGGAAAAATCTCAGAGTCCTAAAGACTAGATATGCCTGATCCTTAGAATATTTCAAAAACTAGTATGAACTATTAAAATATAACAAAAAGTGTGTATATAAGCAAATAGCATTTTCGAATGTCAGAATTTTCTTTGATAGTTTAACAGTATACGAAAAATGTTATTTTCAAACACACATTAAACTATGAAGTAACAGTTCAACTTAATACACTTACCAAGAGAAGCCATATCTGAATACTGTGAGCTTAAAAGAAACAAATCCACAGCTGTTTGTTGTCCTGAACAATCTAATGCCAACTTTTTATAAAAGTCTGTTGCTGGACCAAGATGTTGAACAACCTAGAACAAAAAGGAAAAAGTAAGTTAATGGGACAATATTGCAATATATACACGAAGCACATTTCTGAATTGTTTGCAAATTAAGCACATACCATTTATTATGTGTGAGACTGTTGTATTTAAATACTGGCTCAGTTCACACTTCACACACAACCTGGGTTATTGTGAACAAGCTAGCTAGTGCACACTATCCAACTGCTCTCACTGTGAAGGAGAATGACTAAACAATCCCCAAGTTGTTTTTCATAACATGTCAACCATGAACAACAAAGCATGGGTTATTTCTCTGGCTTGTTGGGAGAGAGACAAGCCAGAGTTCCTGGCTCACAAATCACAACAAACAAACCAAAATCAGATGTTGCCTGGGCATTTCAGCCACTTTTAGTCCCAACGGGAGTGATCAGGCAGCATGTACTAGCACTCTCGCTCATTCACAACAATGTAGAGTTTAAACAAACAAACAAACCTGGGTTGTTGTGATGTGCAAACCGGGCAACTGTCATGTACTAAAGCAGATGATATCCTTTGATAATTCAGGTAGGCGTGTATTTGGCATGCTTTCCTATCTCCAGAACGTTACCATATTTGTGGTGAACATATGTGCTAGAAAGTGATCAACACTAACTACATTATGCTATTATCTGAAAAGTATTTGTCCCAGGATATTCATACCAGGATCAACTTTAGTTGGGCTAATAGAGATTTATCATCTACTCACTGTTTTTCTTTGCATAGTCATTCCTAATTCTATGAGCCCCTATCACTGTGTTTGAAAGAAAACATTTATATAGTAGATTGTCAAAGAGTGCTCTGTGAGACTTCTAATGGTTAGCAAAATTAGAGAATTAATGTTTAAGAACCATACTGGGAGTTTAGCACAAAAAATCATGAGATTCTTAGCATATTGACAGAGGCCAAGATGGACAAAAATTAATTTAAGTATGTATTATTATTATTTTACAGGAGCCTCATGAAATCATCCAAACTCTAGGGCTATACTGAAAAAAAGTTCTGTACACAAAAAAACCAAGTTTCTTATATGCAATTAAACAAACATGTTTGCTTATTTTGCACAATTTATTGTGCTGTTGCAAATTCTAGTAAAGCACAAGAGCTACAGGCACGGGTGACGCCATTCCCAATTTTCTGAGATTTCACCAAGCATTGCATACATACTTTCAATCCTATGTTCATAACCAGAGGACTCAACATTTGTTTTGTTTAAGTGGAAGTGGAAATTCTTCAACCAATACCTGTTCTTATATAACATATACAGCACTAATTAATTACAGAAACACTCTGAAGTCGGAAGTACCTTTGTGCTTGATCTTTGATTGGGATCTTCCCTGGACTGCAAGCGTCCTGTGCCCAAGGACGGTAACTGTGTCTGAAATACAGATATGCGCCCGCCTGTTGGAGACATCAATTTGTAGGCAGCTTGAAGGGCTGGACCTAATGCACTGTGTGTTTCTCTTGTGTTGGTGAACATATTTGGTAGGGCATTCAGTAAGTCTTTAATTAGCTGGAAAACAGATTCAATGGTGTTAGAAGAGGAAAAAATGCATAGTTTAGTCTGGTTCTGCCCCTGAAGTCCCATTCCCAGCTACTGACATACTTATTCAGTTATCTCTCCTGATTCTGAAATTTCAAGCAGGCATCACCCACACGCTTTGAAATTGATCTTTACGGCCATTAATGCTAGGAACTTGATTGTTCTAAAATGAAAGCCAAGCACTCAGAAAGCTGAATGGATTTTGTGCCCATAGTCACGTTCTGTACTCTTCTGTTCTCCTCCATAACCACAATATACCATAGAATAGTAGAGATGGAAGGGGCCTATAGGGCCATCAAGTCCAACACTATTCTATATTTCAAGTCACTTCACCACCATGGTCATATGGGCTTTTCATTTCTCTCCCACTGTGTACCCTCTTTTCCTTCTGCCTATGATTCTCTTTCAAATGGGCTGCAACTATGCAATTTTCATTGATCACAAGCCGTTCCATTTGGCCTCCTCTTTTGCCCTCCACCAAATCTCTATTTAAAACCTAACTCCAAAGACAGCAGAGGCCATAGCTTGACTGTTCAACCTGCCCTCGTCTTGCTGAATTACACTGTGCCGTAGGAGGCAAAACTAAAATGGAAATTGGAAGCAAGACTAGAATGTTACAGGCCTGGTGTATTTAAGATTTAACACCCCTGCTCTAAATCAGTTGATTTAACCAAGAACAGAGCAGTTAGGAAGAAATATCTCTTCATTTTAGCATTAAATTATTCTTGTCACAGTATCTTGATCCATCTTACCTCTTTACTTTCATGCAGATTAACAAGTAAACTATCAGGTGTAGGCAGGAAAACATCTATGGAGAAAACATGTCTTAGTATTGAATTACTATTTTAACATAATATACTTTTGAAAGAACATTAAAATGATACATAGTGTCCAGGTGCAAACACTTCTACGAATAAGTAAAAAAGCACTTCTGTATAAGCATAATGGGACAGCAAATTTTCTTTTCTAGCTGCAGCCTTCATACTGTGTTGCTATATCCCCTGGAAGTGAACTGAATATGCACTGATGAGTCTTCACTTTATCCTGCAGGCATGAAATCCAGACAGACCACATTGGCTAATTCCATTACAATCAACCTAGCACAACTGTATTACTCCTTGTATGTCACGCTAAGCCACCCAAAGAAAAAGCCCCCATGGGTTGGTTGGTTGCTAACCTGATAGGCAATTAGATGTTCTGTGGCTTGTTTCTCTCCTCTGTCCTCCTGCCAAGTCCAGCATGTATCCCAGGCGACTTTGCAGCAGAATTCCTCGTTTCCTCAGTTAGCACCCTTTCTGCAATTGGTCTGCTGGGGTTGCAGGCTCCCGAGGGAAAATTCCACCCCCCCCCCCCGCATCAGAACGCCAAATGGAATTAATTTTCTGCTCTTATGAATGCAGTAATGCTTTCGCAAACTTTTTTCTCCCCTGATGAATAGTGCTCTTGCACAAGAGCGCAAGACTGCCTGTCCAATATTTAGTCCAGAATACCAATATCCTCCTCTTGTCAATGTCCCTGTCAAATTCATCCTTCATTTCAGCACTTTCCTTGCTAGCGAACACCTTTTTTAAACACCTGCCCCTAAAGCGTCTTCTTTCCTGCAACCACCAGCTGCTTTCGGCTCTCCCCCACTGAGCCACATCACATTGCAAAAAGAAAATAATTTTCTGAACCCTTAGGAATGCAAGAATATATGCCTGCAAGCTTTTTTTTTTAATTTTAGGGACTTGCACGCTTGCTAATTTGGCTCCCCTCCACCCCACCATACTTGTTGCTTCCTTCTGTTGCTAGCTGTTACATATACATATGGGTTACAAAGCAGTGAGTAGGATCACTAAACATGCAGAAATGTCATGGCAAAGCAGTAAAATGGGGTGGAAAATTTCAGAAATTTCGAGGTAGAGTAATAAAACTAAGGGGTAAATTGGGCAAATTTCATGAGAAGTAAAACACAGGGGCAAACTGTGCAAACCTCAAGGTGGAACTTTAAAATGGAGGCAAACACTGTGCAAATTTCAAGGCAGAGCAGTAAAATGGAGGGGAAATTTATGCAGATTTCCTAGCAGTGGACATTCATTCCTGTGCACCTGCACAGAAACAACAACAACAAAAAGGTTGAGGACGTATTTGGGAGCACAGGACAGAGGGCCTTGATAAGAGATGAGGGAGGATGGCAGCAGCACTAGCAAGATCGCGAGGAGCAGCAGGGGATTTTATCACTCTTGCCAAGCAGCTCTCTAGCCATTCGCAAAGAAGTCATCCTGCTGGTTTGGATGACATAAGAAGCCACCAGGGGTATGAACAAGCCTAAAGCAAGCCATGACTTCTCAGGGTGGCTTGTTTGTGCAAAATAAGCCACCCTGCAGAAACTACGCTGTGTTCACACAACACAACATCCCACAATAGCCGATCAGCCATGGTGGGTTTTTGTGTCATGTGAATCACTGTGTGTACATTGAGAACACTTAGTTGTTTCATTTCATGGTTCCAGACACCACCCCTTTAAAAAAAACTTTCAATACTCTAAAGTATTATACAGCATTTTAAAGACAGCCATTTCTCCCTGAAGTCTGATTTACTCTCTCATTTGTATTCTACCAATTTCTGGGACAATGAGCCATCATACCTTCAATTTCTGACACAATTAGCATTTGAGGCTGTGACAGTCCTTCTTGCAAGTTGTAGAACTGAACAGTGCTGTCAAATGTTATGAAGCCTATTCTTGTTCTTGAATCTCCAGGCAACCTTAACATTAAAAAGAAAAACAATCCTGATATATTGTTTTAGCACAGATGTGCAATATTGAGTCTTTTAAGGATGTTTTTAGGATGTTTTAGGATTTTCATGCAGTTTTAATGGTATGTGTCATGTTTTAATCAGTTTTATGTATTTTATCATGTTGTTGTTCCCCGCCTCGATCCAGACGGAGAGGCGGGTAAGAAATAAATTGTTATTATTATTATTATTATTATTATTATTATTATTATTATTATTATTTAATGTTAAAAAGAGATGGGCAACAGACTGTCATCAATGCCAGAAGACAGGGCACAGCCTAGTGCAGTTCTGTACCTATGTTTACCTACGAAGCCAGCGTGTGTCTGGTTCTTGCTCATGTCCTCTCCCATCTTCCTAGTAATTCAAAAGCCAACAGCCTCTTACTGAAGCAAAGTGGGAGGTGGGGAGAGATGGGAGAAGTTCCAGCTCCCATCAGCTGGCTCTGTACTAATCATAGGACTGAGTCATGTACCTTCATGAAGTTTAGGATTTTTGAATCTTTCTTTCCTAGAGCACATCGTCACCAAGAGGCCCAGCCTCACTGTCATTCTGATTATTTTCTAGTACTCTGGCTCTTAGAAACTCAATTTTGTCTACGAAGGTACATCAAGCATAGGGACCCAGGACAAAGTCGCAGTGTCAACTGACAGTTCTCTATTAGTACAGAACAAATGAGTACTTCCCATCCACTGGCCAGCAGGCCTGGGACTTCCAAAATATGCAAATACATCACTCCCTACTTGCTTCCTTATTTCATCAAGTAATATGGGCACACTCTTTAACTGTCTGCTCTAGAGCCCTAAACAGAAAAAGTACTGTGCAGGAAGCAGTGGAAAACCCACTGCTAAACATATCCTAGGTATTTGGTCAACCATTTGCACCCATTAGAATCCATCAAGATGAGGGACTACATCTGCACATAATCTCCTGTTGCACCCTGAACCTTTTTGCACTAGACACCCAAGGAAAACCAAATCCTCAATATCATCTACATCCCTTCTGTCCCCTTTTGACCTATGGGAAAATCCCACTCTAAAATCATGTTTTTAAAAGGAATCCTTTACACTTAGAAGTTAGCTTATCCTGTCTGCCATTTGCTTAGTTCATTTACCCATTCCCTTGCTCAGTGACAGCCTTCACTTTTTCCTATTTTCACCAATTCACTCTATTTTTGTGCCAACTTGGAAAGCATAAAGGGAACCCAGGCTTTTGTTTTGTTTAAAGTTCCATATGGCACAGAGCTCAATAGATCCTATGAAGACACAGCCTATCCTCAGTCCCCCATCATAGCCTCTTTCATGGATGTTTCTAGATAACAAGCTACATCTCGTTATTTTAAAATGTGGGTGTCTAGCCCAACAATAATTCATAATGAACAACCCAAGCAATCCTGGTGGCTGAGTCCAAAATGATCACCACAGACCCTTAAGGAAGAGCTCTCATTTATGCCCTTCACTTTGGAATAGGTAATATCTGCACTTCCATCTCTTTTCAGTTTCTCTCCTGCTTCTAGCTTTGGAACAGTATTTGCAGGCTAAGTTATTTACATTCTGGTCTTTATCTCCAAGTCAATTAGACCCCTAATGTGTCTATCCACCTCCTACTGCCCAATTTCCATTATTAGGAAGAAGCCTCTACTCTTCCAGCCTTCAAAAACATTTACTGATGCTCAGCTTCTTTCTTGGTCTTTTCCTCCCATACCCAACCTTCTCTACAGATTTAACCAAATAATTGCTAGTTGCATTTGAACGCTGTTCATATAATTATTCTTTCTATTTCTGTAATTAACTATATAATTCAATTATGCTGGCTACAGGAGCACAAGAGGAAGCATTGCCGTCAAGTGAGCAAAGCCGGTAATAGACCATGTCAGTAATTATTTGAGGGGCTGTTGTATCCAGATCATAAAAGCATACAAGACAAAGAAGGCTCTTACTTGTCTAAGTTTTCCAGCAAAGACTGACACACAATTGACAAGTATCCAGCTTCTACTGCATTGTGGGACACATCAAACACAAACAAATACACTGCCGGCTGAGGAGGACGAAGCTGTAAAATAAAATCCGTTTTTTAAAACTTACAAGGTCCTTTATTTTCTACAATACAGCTGTGCGCTAATGGCCTCTCGAAACTCTCCACCCTATTTGTGAGCAAAGGAGTTGGGAGGACAATTTTGTCGAATTTCTCCAGGGGAAGGTGAAATTCTTCAACCGTTTCTCACCGGTGGGGTTCAGCATTATCAGAGGTTGTAGCACAGCTTCTTTCTTTTTCCTAACAGTTTTTTGGGGGGTTTGCAATGCAACTGCAAATCGCCACAGCATCAACTGCGTTGGCAGCCTCACCTCCATTGTGCATCCTCCCACAACGCAGGTGTGAGTGAGGCAATGGTGTGTTCGGTACCAAGAAAGAGGTGGAGCTAGTGCTGTGCAAAGTCTGTACTCTAATTTCCTGAAAGTTTTCTTCCCTCATGAAAGACTAATCTATTTTTCTGCCTCACTCTCAGGGTGTTTTATAATTAGCTTTTCATTTCCCTTGGTGGCATTTTTGAGCTTACCTAATCTCTGGGAGGTGGCAGAGGGTGCTGTGTGTGTTTTTCTTCTTCTTTCTTATTACACATTTTTCCATTGCTCTGCAGCCTCCCAGTCTGCCCATGCTTCCTGTTCTGAAAAATCCCTATAGGAGGAATTACCTCAGGATGTCTTCGCCTGGGCTTTAATTGAATTGCAGGAAGTCGAGGAGGCTACAGGCTGCTGGATAAATGATTGTACAATGAAAGACAGGACACACACACACACACGCACACTCCTCAGCCACCTCATAAGTAAGGTAAGGACAAGAACACTGAACACAACTTATGAGAATTTCTCCAAAATATTCTTCTCCTTTGAATTTCTTTTCAAAAGCAGTTTCTTTTCTATCCAACTAAAAAAAGAATGGTAAAAAAAAAGATTGAAGAATTTTTGGCTTAGCACTTATTTGTATCCATGACCTGTCTGTTTTGCTATCACAGCGTAGAGCGAGCCCCGCTTTTTCCAACTGCACAGGCCCCTTTGGAAGAAAATAAGGGGCCGAAAGGAATGAGGTAGATGTGAATTCTCAATTCAACCTCCATCCCCAAACTAGAAATATTCCCAAAATTACAAAAGTATTTATTTTAACCAAAACTCTTCACAACGCATACTTACCATGTAGTCTGAAGAAGCAATGAACTCCACTGTAGAATTTTGGACTTCTGGCCGCTTGTGAGGCTCCCCATAGGATCGTGTCAGGGGATTGTACATAAATTCTTCAGGAACTAAAACAATGATAAAACGAATGCATGATTCAGTGTCAAATGTACAGATGACATGCCTGGCAATTCCATGGCATGTACAACTGCATGTGCAAATCCACCCTATGGGGGCTGCACCACCCTGTGTTTGAGAGCTACCTCCCATGTAGCAAGCAGCAGGAGAGGGATGGGTTTACTTTCATGAAGGAAGTTTCAAAAACCTCTCTGTACACAAATTCCTCATGCATTCCCAGAGTGCCTAACTTTTACGAATGCTTACCGTCATTAACTCTGTAGCACAGGTTACACTTCCATCTCCTTTGGTCAATAAAAGAAACAAAAGGGTTGATGTACGTTCTGCAAGATCTACATCTCACAATGGTGTTTGATGTTATCACAGGTAATTGCTACAGAATAAAGAAAATTGTGGCATATAAATTTGAAGGAGAACATTTCATAAAATGAGTGATAATGATCTCCTATCCCGAAACACCCTAAGCTGCCAACAACAATTTCAAGTCTTTCATTAATTCAAATTAAACATTAAATTAAGATAACTACAATAACATAGATATAATAGGTTATAAAGAGCACTATCAATTTATTTTGAGGGTTCCTTTACTGAAATCTCTGTCACTTGCACTCAAGTAATATATTTAGAACATACAGGTAAAATTGTAACAATGATCTGCTGAAAATATTTTTTCCGTAGTTTCCAGTGTAACAAGATGAGAGGTTCACAATGATATAATATACTTACAGTTTTTATCATCTTAAAAGTATTGTTTTACTTAAAGACTAATATTTGATCAATTTATTTAGGTTAGACTAAATAAAAAAATGTGGGAATAATGTAAAAAGAAGGCTTTTTACCGTTAGGTCTCTGAAGGGATGTAGAAGTAATCCCAAAGGAAGTTTTGCTTTATTTAGCAAAGCCTGAGTCTGTGGAATATTTGTTAAAGTGCATCGAAATGAGCTAAGACAAAAAATCGTAAGTATTAGTTTCAAAGATCATGATCAATAACATTATTTGTTCTACTGAAAAAGGCCTAGCTGATCAAGAGCTACCATGTTACCCAAATAACCAGAACCTGCCACCACAGACTTCTACATGATGGAATGTATTCAGGCACTTAAATAAAAATTCAAAGCTTGAAGAACTCATCCACTAACAGTTCCCTCAATGAGGCAAATAATGCAATGTGCCCACCCCTTGCCAAAAGAAATTCTTCCCCATGCTCAGAATGAAACACTCCAGTTTTCGATGCTAATGGATAATACTGTCGGTGTCAACATGCATTTATCTGGGATGCAGTACATCAGTAAAAGCTTCAATTGCCAGAGCTTTCTAAAGTGTCACAAAGAATGAGAGAACAACTGAAGGCTGCAGTGAATGTTTGTTTGCCAAGTCTGCACCATAGCCATTCAGCTGAAGCCGTGTTAATGATGTAAGATTACGCAGTGACATTGTAGCATAGCATGGCAGCAACTAGCAGGAAAAAATGACCCTTTTTTAATATTACCTAAGCAGTTTAGGCTACATGCCCCAATTGTTCCGGAACAAGACTAAATTTTGATATGCTGGTTACTGCATCATCATTGAAGAACAAAAATATTGCAAAACCATACTGCTTAGCAGTTATGTTGATTTTGGACTTCGTCTCCATACCAGAATTGGCAATGACTGGGTTCAGATGACACAAAAAACACCATAGGTTATCGTGTTATGTGGTGGGTGGTTTTTTAACCAATGGTTGATTATTTGGCTAAAATAACCAATGCAAATAACCAACATTGTGCAGAGTTGGCTATTTGAACCACCATCGGTTATCGTTTTCTGTGGAGGGCACTGTTGGTTATTTCCTTGACCACCACTGATTATTTTGTCAGCCACAGAGTTGCAAGGCAAGAGCGATCAAAACCGGTGGCTGCCACTGTAGTCCAGCTAGCAGCATAGATTTTTGGCAGCAATGGCTGATGGGATATTAGCAGCAGGACTGAAGGGAGGAGAAAGGGTGAGGGACAACTGCGTCAACTCAGCATGGACTAATAGTCAACTCAACACTGATCCTAATCCACACTAAGTTATCATCATGTCATGTGGGGAGTGTCCCTTAGATAAATAACTGTCGAGTTGATTACTACCCTACCATTGACTATTGTGTTGTCCGAACGCAGCCAATATTTGAAGCAGATTTGTGCATTTGACTTGGAGGGCAAGTACAAATGAAAGCTTGCTGACACAAATGTTCTGACAAACTACAGTTTGCCCATACCAGGAAATCATGGAGGGAAATAAGCATGTGAAGCTCAGGTCCAACAGCCAAAACATGGTTTGGCGATTATGTCAAAATCACCCCACAGTGTTCAAGGGTAAAATGTGAAGACAGCTAAAAATAACTATTTTCAATTTCCTTTAAGCCAAATCGTTGGTGTATCTGCTATAAGGATATATTTCAAAAGGAATGCAATTCCCTCCTGTCTGAGAAAGAATTATTTGAAAAATATGATTATGGAATCAGGACATCACTTAGGGACACTTCCTCACACAGATACTAATAAAATCAACATAGATAAAATGATAAGCATGCCTAAACTGGAAATTGTATACCTACTCTGGGCTGCAGTTCAATCTCTTCAGGTCTGAGTTCAAATTAGGCACAGGAGCTAGAATTGGAACAATAGGCATAATATTTCTATCTTGAGTAAGGTTGATAGGTCTCAAGCTCTCTGGCTGCTGTATACCTAGTCCTCCAAGACTAGCTGACAGTTGATTCATTGTAGGATATTGCTGGAAAAGAACAGTTTAAATAAGCATTTACTCTATGACATTAGCGTCTTAATCAGTATCTGTTTAGTCTTCTCCCACCCCAATCTCTAGTAATCTCCATTTTTAGCAAGTGCAACTCCTAACAGGGTCCCAAGCCCTTTTTCTATCTTACACTCTGGGTTGGATTCGGGGACCTCCCAGTGGAAGATGGACAAAGGCTAACTTTCCTGTCCCTTCCTCTCCCTACCAGCCTCGAAGCCCCAACCCCCGGAAATGGGGAAGGGAGGGGGAGTAAAAAAATCAGGCAGAGGCACCTTCTGTCTCATTCACAGAATTGCCTGCCCAATTTCCCTCAATCTCTCCCTTCCTACTCAGCCTGCTATCTCACAGCCCACCCTGTTCAGCATGTTTCCCTGACCCCTGGAGGGGTATATGGGGGCTGGCCGGGATAGGAGGAACAGGAAAGTTAATTTCCATCTACCCCCTTCAATGTATCTAAATCCCCCTCATTCCAATAAACTACTCCTGCCTCCTCCTCCCCTTCCAAACTCATACACACAATATGCTTGACCAGGGCATATGAAATTCATGATAGATCCTTTGATAAGCACTCTCAACGTCTCCAGCTCTTCTATAGATTTCCCCTGTGTGTGGCACACTTCCACTTCTGAACCCATCGGGGCAGAATAACCAGTGAAAGCTTTTTGTGCTATCTCATTACAAGATTAATCATGGTCTAGACCTAAAGAATATTCTAGGTAGCATGGAAAATGAACTGACACACTTATCAGGTAAGCTGTTTTCAGCTTTAATGTAGCCGGGAAAGTATAACATGTTCCACTTAAACAAATCGAGGACATGAAGTTAATTATATGCATGCTGCCAAGTAATATCATATATTACTTTCTGATCATTTCCACAGTGGAATAGCGCTCGCTAATCCATTATTATTGCTTGGATTCAAACCTGCTCTTGCATGAGCAGAAGACATTGCAACTCCATCACGGAGACCCCCCCAACACACACACCAGTTGCCCCCTTCCCACCACAGCTCCCTCAGCCACATCTCAAGCCCCCAGATCCCAAGGTGCAGCTTTTCAAGTGGGCTGTGGCAAAGAGAACCCCCTGTCATTAGGGAAGCAATACTAACTAGGTGACATGGAAAATCTGATGGTTCTTTCAAATGAGGTACAAAGAAAATTAACATTCTGAATTCAAAGAGTAGAATTTCAACCTTGATTCATACACAACTAGCTGTTAATAATTTCTCGTTCATCTAATTTGTCACAAACTGCATCAAGCACGTTCAGTTTTTGAAGACTTTCATTTCTCTGACCTGTGGATATTGAGGAAATCCAGAATTATATCCAGAATTACTGGGCTGTATGGCAGGAGGTGGCAGAGATGGTGTTACATTCTGGTAGCCAGGCTGTAGAGTAGGATACCCATAGCCAAATGGCTTAGAGGTTTTAGACATCTGGGGAACTGATGGAACAGGAGCTGGACTACTCGTTGTAGAACGTGCCTCTAAACAGAGGGAGAAAAACACTGGTTTTAGACATACTGTCTTGCTCTTCAAAAAAATAAGCATCAAAATATGAATAGCAGAAGAAGGTGATACTACCTGTCATTTACAGAGTAGTAAAGTAGACTTCCATTAAATACCCACCATCTATCAGTATTTAATACACAACAATAAGATTAATATTAACATAAACCATATGTAAAAGCCCATAATTATGTTCAATGGCAGTTGGCTTGTAATTATTAAACAAATTTCAAATTATTGTTATAATAGGACAGTAGTAACATCGTAAGTGAAAATAAAACATTAAGGCGTTATATATGCATTCTTACATATTTAACCCTTTGAAATTAAATTCAATGGAGTTGTCCTGTAAATCAAGGGTACTGTTTGACTGCTATCTAAAGCAGAATTAACCAGTAAACTCACAGACATTATGTGGCATAAAATGCCAAAACGTATTTTTAAAGAGCACAATATGTATAACCAAAATTAAAGACTGCAATCCTATGCACATGTATGGGAGTAAGTCCCACTAAAATCAAATAGCTATATTTCTAAAGAAACACATTTAGGATATTAATGCTTGTTAGGAAACTTTTTCACAGTTTAATCTGATGAGCAACTTGAGAGGCAGAACTGATTCAAACATTTGAACAATACATTGCACACTATTTGAATCTGAACTTTCAGGAAATCATATATAAATGTATCTGTATCTCCAGTACCAAATCATTTTGTATATCTGGGTTGTACAAATAATCACTTTTACTCCCAACAATATTTTGGTAGGCTGAATAATAATAATAACACCATTCACCTGGATAGCCACCTCCTTCAAGTGTATCATAATTGTTGAGAACAGGAGATGCACTGCTAGTAGTAGAAGAGCTGTCAATAGCTAGAAGGAAAACACATTCACAAACATGTTTATTCAATAGATAATATATGTATGCTGACAGATGTTTATAAATACCTGCTAAAAAATTCAAAGAGCTATAGGAAATTACAGCCTTTACCAGTAACATCATATGCTTACAGAAGAAAGGGATTTAGTTTTAATATTTGTACATAAGAACTACCAGTTTGGACAACTATGCTAGCACCTATTAATAATGCACGGGGGGCAGGATTAAAGGGGCAAAAATAGATTTTTAAAAATGGCCTGAACAGCTTTTCGTGGTTATAGTTTATTCTTGCATTGAGAGTTTAAAAGCACACACTCCATCTCACATGCACACACACACAAACATATGAATTAGAGAGAGTACGGTTTGAAACTTTCAATGCAAGAATAAACTATCTCATGACTTCCCATTCAAGTCCTTCAAAGCTAGAGGAAAGCATTTGCAAGCAGGCAAAGGCACAGCATCCTCTAATGTCTGGATGCACTGTAAGAATCGAGGCTGGGATATTTGTAGATGTGTAGATGTGTAGTTATGAGAGAGAGGGAGGGAGGGAGGGAGAGAGAGAGAGAAACAGAGGAAGGGTGCCTCTACAAGAGCGATTTATAGCTCTTTCAAAGCGCATTACCGATTTTACCTCCAAATGAACGGAGCGCAAATCGGGGGTTGAGGTGCTTTTTCTGTCCGATTATGCGCATTATCAAATGTGCGTTAAATAGCAAGTTTTAATTTGAGGTGGGAGTTAAAGCACCTTATGACCATGTAAACAAGCGATGCTGCGCATGAAACATCTTTAACGTACGTTTCATTCAACTGGTAATGTGCTTCACCGCCTCCCGTATATAGGGATTAGGCGTAAAAGCGATTGAGAGAAGATGCGTATAATCGGCCAACCGGGCGTCAAACCGAAATCTTGTAGAGGGAACCGAAGAAGAAGGAGGAGGGGAGAATGCTCCCAACACCTACTGGCAGAGCTCCTCTTAGTTCAAGTTCACTTGCTTCCATTTCTAGCTTCAATCACAAAAAACTCCTTCAGGAATACAAGTTGCTTGGGCATCGCTGCTAAATATAGTCACATGAGGTTCTCATTATATTCAGCAGTATGTATACCAGAGCACAGCAGACACACACAGGAGGCTGAGTTCCCAGATTCCCTTCATCCAATGCAAGGAAGGAGCTTTCTATTTTGGAGGAAAGGGACTTTTGGATCAACCTAATATACAGCTGCCTTAAATGCCAACACATATACATGTGTGGAGAAGAAAACACACACACCCTTTATTACATGACTGAATGTTTATCATGTTTATCACATGACATAGAAATCTTTCAACAAACTTGCTATAATACTAACATAACTCACAACAGTAAAGATACTGCCTGCCATTTGCCACTTAGGTTTTAGCAAAATTGAACACCAACTTCAAAAAGTTAAAAATTAAGCCTCAATATTCCAGTCCTCAAAATTCTAAATTTTATATCTGACTCTTAAAGCTAACTCACAAGATTCCTAGTTAAGTTAGCCTCAAAACTAACATGAATCATAGTATACTAGAAAATTATTGTATTGTGTCCTCCAACCTTGCAAACAGACTGTTTAAGTGTTCAACACTAGGGATGTGCACTGGATCGGACCCGATCCACGATCCGAGTCCGGTCCAGTGGGAAATCGGATAAATTATCCGATTTCCGATCCCGCAGCTGGATCGGCCGATCCAATCCGAACCGGTCCGAAAAAGCTCCGAACCGGTTCGGCGGATCGGCGGATCGGCGGGCGCCCACTGGCGCCCACCGCCGCTTCCATTGGCGGGCGCCAGCGGGCGCCCGCCGATGAAAGTGGACAGCGGGGGGGGGGGGGGAGGAGGGGGGCACTTACCTTCTCGGCCCGGTGGCTCCCGTCCGGCGCCGGCGCCTACTACTACTAGCAGGCTCCGCGGCCTGCTCTAGGGTGGCGCGCCGGGTGATGTCATCACCCGGCGCGCTACTCTAGAGCAGGCCGCGGAGCCTGCTGGTAGTAGTAGGCGCCGGCGCCGGACGGGAGCCACCGGGCCGGGAAGGTAAGGAGGGGGTGCGTGGAGGGGAGGAGGGGGCGCGCGGAGGGGGGAGGGGGGAGGGGGGCCCTTACCTTTCCGGCCCGGCGGCTCCCGTCCGGCGCCGGCGCCTACTATTCCCAGCAGGCTCCGCGGCCTGCTCTAGGGTGGCGCGCCGGGTGATGTCATCACCCGGCGCGCTACTCTAGAGCAGGCCGCGGAGCCTGCTGGTAGTAGTAGGCGCCGGCGCCGGACGGGAGCCGCCGGGCCGGAAAGGTAAGGAGGGGGTGCGTGGAGGGGAGGAGGGGGCGCGCGGAGGGGGGAGGGGGGCCCTTACCTTTCCGGCCCGGCGGCTCCCGTCCGGCGCCGGCGCCTACTATTCCCAGCAGGCTCCGCGGCCTGCTCTAGGATGGCGCGCCGGGTGATGTCATCACCCGGCGCGCTACTCTAGAGCAGGCCGCGGAGCCTGCTGGAAGTAGTAGGCGCCGGCGCCGGACGGGAGCCGCCGGGCCGGAAAGGTAAGGAGGGGGTGCGTGGAGGGGAGGAGGGGGCGCGCGGAGGGGGGAGGGGGGCCCTTACCTTTCCGGCCCGGCGGCTCCCGTCCGGCGCCGGCGCCTACTATTCCCAGCAGGCTCCGCGGCCTGCTCTAGGATGGCGCGCCGGGTGATGTCATCACCCGGCGCGCTACTCTAGAGCAGGCCGCGGAGCCTGCTGGAAGTAGTAGGCGCCGGCGCCGGACGGGAGCCGCCGGGCCGGAAAGGTAAGGAGGGGGTGCGTGGAGGGGAGGAGGGGGCGCGCGGAGGGGGGAGGGGGGAGGGGGGCCCTTACCTGCCCGGCCCGGCGGCTCCCGTCCGGCGCCGGCGCCTACTACTACCAGCAGGCTCCGCGGCCTGCTCCAGGGTGGCGCGCCGGGTGATGTCATCACCCGGCGCGCTACTCGAGAGTAGGCCGCGGAGCCCGCTGGTAGTAGCCGCCGGCGCCGGACGTGCCGAGAAGGTAAGTGGCGGGGAAGGGGGCTTACCCCCCCCCCGGAGCCGTCCGCTTCTATCCGCTGGCGCCCGCGGGCGCCAGCGGATGGAAGCAGGCGGCCCCAGGGGGGGTAGGGAGTGCGGGGGAGGGGGTTTACCTGCCGGGGCCGTCCACAGCGGACGGCCCCGGGGGGGGGGAGGGAGTTAGGCCCCCCCTTACCCACCCGCCGCCATTTTTTCCTCATAGACTTGCATTGCAATGCAAGTCTATGGGGAAAAAAATGGCGGCCGATCCAAAAATTTCCGATTTTTGGATCGGGATCGGACTCGATCCGGTCCGGGGGGCCTCCGATTTTGTCCGAACCGGTCCGGGACAAAATTGGAGGTCCCGATCCGGGTCCCGATCCGATCCGGGGGGTCCGTGCACACCCCTATTCAACACAGATAGCCTGCCTCTTTTACTTCAAATAGTTCCTCTCTTAAATGAGTTGTTGACACAACTTCTCAAATTCATTTTTGTTTTTACTCAATCCTTCTTCAAAAGCTCCAGGAGCAAAAGGAAGGGGGGGGGGAGACAGAGAACAGAGAGAGAGAGAGAGAGAGAGGCTGAAAAATGATCATTCTAATAAATATGGTGACTGAAAGAGTGAAGAATAGTAATTTCTTCTTAGTAGTCTTGACTCACAAACAGCTTGAGTCTACCTTCATCTGCTATGTTTTGGAGACTGAAAGTCTCTGAAAAAGCCCTGGATGACCATAATTAACATCAAGCTTTTAATCTGCTTCAAATGGATTGCGCAGAGAAGAACCAACTGCCCAGGCTAAGTAATGTGACAACATTTTCATCTATCTAGAAAAGCTTTTAAACCACATTAACATGCAGAACTGACAAATCTGTATTATGAAGACACTTTCTATAATATGAAAATAGAGAATGGACAATGATAGAGAGAACTTCTTACTATACCAGAATGAAAAATGGGTTTGTGTGGATTAATAAAGGAAAAATACAACTTGAATTAAAAACTATGTTCATCATCTGAGTCACAGGAAAGGATGTTGTACAACCACTGATACATTATTGAAGGTATATGCATGCATGCCAAGTTGGTAATATTCCCATTCATTATCTGGGGTCACACAAGTGCAAGCAGTTTAATAACACAACCGATTTTTTTAAAAAAACGTTTCATTTTCATGCTATAAGTTGTGGTATAGAGACACTTTTTGAAATGAAGACCTTGAAGCAACATGTTTATTATTGAAGTTAAAGGTAATATAACCAGTAATTTCAATGGTAAGCATACTAGTTTTAAATCTCCATTTTTAAGAAGTGTTTCTATACCACAATGTAAGGTAGATAGCTATGGTAGTTTGAAGTTTAATCCCCTTTTTTGTTTCAAGCATCTCCAGTTTTTTTAAAAAAAGATATTTGCTTAAACTAATTAAATCTGCAATAATCTGTGTATTGCATACATATTAATTTCAACAGGAAATGTGCCACATGAAATGTACTAACAAGCACATTACCATATATATAATCTGTCTGCATAAGATAATGAAAATGACTGGCCTCAGAAGGTATTTCTATATTCATTTTTTGGTTACCTATAATCTTCTTCCTAAACCTGAAAAATGCCAAATCACTATAGTATATGTAACAGTAAAAGGAGAGTTTTGTGTAATTTTTATGTTTACAGCAAAAGTAAAGGCAGATAAGTAGGATAAGATCCTTCAATGGCAATATTAAGATGCACTGAAAGATATGACAACTTTTTTTAGAAGATTCCAAACTGACAAAAGTATATAATCCATGTCCATGCCTCTAATTAAGGAAAAGGAGGGTGCAATCCTAAACCCACTTATCTGGAAGTAAGTCTCATTGAACCCAATGGGGTTCACTTCTGAATAGACATGTATAGGATTGTGCTTGTGATCTCTTACTGAAAAGTGTCCCATTATTCTTCTATATCTTTAACTACAAAATGCAACTTAATTTTTGCCTTCAATTAGTTAGATTACTCCAGGATCTGGTTAACTTGTTTCATTTTCTTTTGTTCAAGGAATGGTATAGTGTCATCAAAATTGAGTAGGAAATGTGAAAAATACTGGTGCAAAACTAAAGCAGACCTGCTTCCTCATCCTCCTCATCCTCCTCCTCATCATCTGAACTTGATGACAAGGGAGTTGCTGGAGAGCTAGCTTGATTATTAACATATCCACCATACTGCATGCCTGTGAAGTGGAAAGCACAAACACAAGAATCAGACACACAGAAAAGGCAAGAAATTGAAGGCACAAATCAGACCATTAAAAGTGACACCAAAACCAGGCATTGCGAAAGACATCCTAACATGAAAAGTGAGTGAATTACCCAATCAATACAAGAAAAGCTTTATCTTTACAGAAGTTTAGCCAGAAATGTTTAATGCTGTGGCTTGGTTAGGTATTAGTAGCGGACAAAGAAATTTAGTAGTATTAGAACAAACACCATTTATCTTCCAGAGATTAAGAAAAAGTCAGACAGGTTTTAAACTTCAAGCTAGGTTGTGAAATAATAATTGCTTTTTTTATAGGCTAATATCGCATCCCCTAAAATCACATGCTCATACTTTACAGAGCAGCCAGCATCCCTTCCCCCTACCCCCACCTCATCACCCTTGGCATAGAAGCCAGGAGAAAGCATTTCCCCCTCTCATTACTCTTTGCCCTGAAGAGAGCATCAGTCCCCTTGCATTGAAGCTCACTCACTTGAACCTCACATATGCAAGGGAGGGGAGGAAATCCTTAGCACTGAAAGGATTTCAGTGCTACACTTACACCCTGCAGCCATTGCTCTTCTACTTGGTAGGTAGGAGGTGCTAATAAGGTTGTATTTATTTGCAAAGGTGAGGCATGTGATGCAGGCATGTCATGACCTTACATCTTGGAAAAAAGGCTTGAAATATCTTGCAAATGTGTAGATGGCCACCAATTTGTTGTAATAGAAAAATGAACTGGTCTGATAGAACTATTACTCTAAAGCTGCATCTGAACAGATTAATCCATTTATGGTAGCCAACTGTTTCTTTGGGTATATTGTGTATTGGAGTGCCTTAAGAGGACAAAGTTAAAGAAATGCTAGCTTGTTAAATATTGCAGAAAATGTGCATTTGGTATTGGAAACTACCCCATACCTAAGCATGAAGTTTATCAAGTCTGAGAATTTTAAAAAGGTAATACTAAAAATCTGCTTGGAATATATTTCAAAGAAGTGGTTCTTTAGGATTTCAGTTATGTATGGGCATAACAGTAGTAAGTGTTAACATGTATATTCAGTATGAATTTCCAAAGTGCTAGTACAGCAATGAGTGTTATTTTCCTAAACCTACACTTACTTAATTTCCAAACAATGCCAACTACATGTCACATACATGCCATTAGATTATTATAACCTTTACTATATACATAGTCATGTAAACATAGGCTACGAACCAGTAAAGGAGAAAACATGGGGGGGCTCTAGATCAGCTATGGAATGTGAAGCTCTTTTCATAGATCCCTTTCCATTCACAGAAATAGAATTGTATATATTCGAGTCTTCCCTGTTGGGGTATAGTTTATAAATATGAAGTAGCATGCATGTACTGAAACATGCTTTGTCGCATAACTGCTGTTATTAAAGGTTCAAACTCTCAATTAAATTTTGAAGCTCTCTCCATCTGAAAAAGTATTCATGACAGGAAATACCCCTTCTGCTCACAGAAACGTCTTCCCTGGAATGTTTGGATCACCCCAACACATGGCAAGCAAAAATTCTCCATTATCCAACTGCATTCTCTGGGATCAACAGAACACATTTTGTCCCCAATCATTTAGCAAAAACTATTCAAACATAAACATGCTGAATTTATATTAGCATATTAGCCTGTACATGGATGAACATGTAAGAGTCACATCATGCAAGTGCACTACAGGTAGACAGGACTAAGATCACAATCCTATACACAGTTCAATGGTGCTTATTCCAATGTAGGTCAACGGAACTTACTTCTGAGTAAACCTGCAAGCAGGCTGATTAGATATTTGTGTGGGGTGGGGGAGAACCACATAAGGATAGAGCTCAGGTTTCTTTGTTCTTCCAAGTATTCGCTTATTAAGCTCATATTTCCAATTCGTTCTAGTACTTTAATCAAAGCTAATAAGACAGTCCCTGCCCTCAGGCTTACAATCTAAAAGACATGGCACAAAAGGAAAAGGGATTGTGAGGGAGGAGGGGGCAAAAGCAAAACCCAGGCAGCAGTTCTTAGTTTCAAAGTTCTTATAAGTGCTATTTCTGGCAGGGAAGGGCTGATGGATGCGGACAGGTTGGTCTCCCCCATGCCGTGTTGTTCTTCCTGAGAAGCAAGAGAAGGGGGTGCAGCCTCTCAGTGTCCCCTAGCTCTCTGGCTGATGGGTGAGTTGGTAAGTTTTAATGTTTTAAATTCTGTCATTTTCCATATTTTATTGTTAGATACAATAAAATAGTGCCATTTTAGTAGGAAGGCAAGGGATTAATTTAATAAATAAGCAAGTTCTAGGTGTCAAATGACCTTGACACTAAGGATGACTCCATCAAGAAGTCAAGCCACCACAAACACACTGTGATGAGTTTGTAACCTATTTTGTAGACAGAACTGTTCACGTTGTATTATACATTTTCCTTGCGAGTCAAAACTCTGAACAGTTCAAGAGTTTGAGCTAGAAGTACAGTCTTGCCCCATTTCAAAGGGTCTGAATTCCTAGTTGGCTACAGCCATTAATGCTTAATTTGGGAAGCAGGGTCTTAGATGTCTAACTTAGTTCTGTGATCATTTAGCTAGTCAGTCATCTTTTCTTTCCTCACCCAAATCAGGCAGACTTGAAGCTTTGAGTAGATTTGGTGAGCCTAGAAGCCCAGGAAACTACACAACTTGGGTGAGAAAGCTGCAGTCCTCTCTCTCAGACATATCATTCATGCCTTTGAAACCTCAAACCAAGCTACAATGTAGGATGTCACCTAGGGTATCTCTGAGAGGAGAGGTGTTTTATAAATATCATACACAGAATACATAAATTTTACCTTTAATGTTTGTTTGCCTTAGCTGTTGCAGAATGCCATGGTCAGTCAGTTGATAGGAACACAACCTTCCATCTTTCAGTCTCATTGATGCAGATTAACAAACCCTAAATGGCTTGGGCCAACATAGCTGCAAGACCACTTCCACCCCATGAACCATCACAATCTCCAAAATGAACTCAACACCTATTGTCTGCTATGTACAAAGTTAAGATTGCAAGCACTTGTATGGTAGCATTCCTGTAGCTGCTTTTCAATGGGGAAATATATTTTCCTTAAAAACTTGTCAATGTCTGAGTCTGACCATTTTTCAAAAGCAGTGGCTTCTGGTAGAAGGGCTACAAGCTGCAGACTGTAGGATGCAGTAGGGGTACTAGTGGCACGGATGCCAAGTCACCCCAAAATCTTTACATCATAGTTTTGAGAGTTGGGATGTCCTGAGACATGAGAGATTAACTTTTGGTATAATCGTTGGAGCTGCCATTAAAGGCCCACACTCAGCCAAGACAAGTGATTTCTGAACTTCCTCTTGCTATACATCTCTGCAAATTTACTGTCCATATATTACCTTGTTGGATTTACAAAAGCCTCCTACTGGGAAAGATTGATTCTGACTCCTACAATAGTAATTTCACAGAGAAGTAGGTTGTCTTGCACATATCTTTTTCTAGATAAAGAAGCAGAATCTGCAGTCACTTTGAAATGAGAACTCAGAGTAATTATGCTTTCACAAGCCACCTTGTATTTGAGTGTGTGTGTGTGTGTGTGTGTGTATTATAAAATACAAATAAATAAAATAGCAGCCAGTTAAAGTAGGACACTCAAAATCTCACAAGTATTAAAATGGTAGTCATATACCACGGTTCTGTGCCAAAATAAATATCCCATTACTACTTGTACTGGGACAGACGTGTACACAAAAGCCTAAAAAAAATGAAGTCCTTTCAAATCTTTACATTCAAACAGTAATTTAAAAATGCATAGAGAGAGCTTTACTTGTTTTCCAGTTTCTATACCTTCATGAGGCAAGGAATCTGATGGTTGTGTAAAAGAGGATGAAGTGCTGGACTTTGATATCTTCTCCACAACAGGTGTTCTAACTGAAGAAGTCACAGCTGAAGACATTGCTCTGACAGGTTTTACAGTCTGAACATTCTGTTTTACAGGATGTGGTAGCCCTGAAATATCAACCAAAGAGGAAATACACATCATCAGGCAATAGATGTGCTGCTTAACAGTTTCCAGAAGGGTAGCCATTTTAGTCAGTGGCAACAACAGAGTCTTGTAGCACCTTAAAACTAACAAGATTTATTGTGGCATAAAGAGAGAGAAAAACATTTCTTACTAGACTTACTAGACAAGGCCATTTTGCATCTGTCCCTGGTGGGGGGTGGGGAGGAGCAGCGAGAATCCTCTTCTGTACATGGCTGATCCAGATAGCTGTGCTGCAAGTCAGAACAAGATGGCTGAGCTGGCTAGCTTCTGGAGGTGGAGGGAATTTGTCCCTCTCTGGTCCACCTCCAGGGTTGAAATTGGGAGACCTGCCTGCTGCTTTGGCTATGGCTGAAACTGACATGCCAATGCATCTTCCCTGGTTTAAGCATTTTGTTACCTTGCTTATAGACAGAGTTTAGCTGCCAGTTGATGAAGCTGCGAAGAAATTTCTCACAAATTCACGAATAGACTCTGGCTCCATTCAGACAACACAATAATCACCTGGGGGGGGGGGGGGAACAATCGTCAGTTGTACTGACTATCATGTCATCCGAATGCTGCCATAGTCAACTCAGCACTGATCCTAATCCACACCACGGTTGATTATTTATTACCATGTTGTGTGGGGAGTACCCCCAAATAAACAACTGTAAAGTTCATTATTATCCCACCATTGACAATCGTGTTGTCTGAATGCAGCCTCTGTGTAAGCAGGGATTGGGTTCCACACTCTCCAATGGAAGTCCCCATAATGGATCCTAGGGTGAAACCTCGAAAGGTCCTCTTAAGCATTGGCATGCCTGCTACACAGGCAGGTCACAGGATGCGCTCACATTATTTGTTTGCATCAAAGTGAGCCCAAGATTCCTGCCTTTTCCAACAACAATATCCCAGCACATTCGCTGGGACATTGGGATCAGCCAGCAGTCAGGGATCTGTCCGATGACTGGATTCTTGCCCTATGCATGTCAAACTTTGTAAGCTGTATTCAATAAACGTCATGGCCATTTGTAATGAACTTCAGCCTGTGCATAATTATTGCTCCTTTTCTTCATCCCCACTCTACAGTGCTGGTCAAACAGCCATGAAATGTAACCAGTATATCCTATTTCAAGCCTAAATGATATGTGAAAAGTACAGTGACATTCACGACAATAGGAGATAACACAATCCTCCTAGCTATACTATGCTATTTTAACACTTCAGAAATTATTTTGATCAAGGCCTAAACCAATAAAATCAAGCTTACTGATAAATTCCATATATTCCTCCCCTTGCTCTGTTAGACAACTGAAACCTTGCTCCAGATACCTTGGCCATATGAGATTTGATGGACACTTAATAGGAGCAGGTTCTTTCCTATGGTGGTTCCACCTTCTGGAATGTTCTTGCAAACAAGATGAGTCAAGACCTCGACATGATATTCTTTTTGGCATGAAAGCATTTAGCTAAATGTTTTCTTGGCTTATTTTAATACTGTTCAAAAATCAGGGTTTTGTTTTATGAATTGTTAATCTGTAATTTGATGGGGGTTGATAGTATAAAGTTGTGTTCACACCTTGAGTTACCTTGGTGAAAAAATGCAAGATTATATATATATATAATATATATAATCATAGTTCAGGAACTGTGTCCTCTGTTGAAGTTCCTTGTTTTGAAAAATGGCATCACTGTGTGCAATTTCCCCCCCCCCCATGTGTATGTGTAAACACATGTACAAACCTACATACATACATAATATACCCACACACACACACAAGCTGAGGATAACACTTCATGTATCTTATGAAGCAGGTCCAGTCCTCAAAAGCAGCAGCCTTTGAAGAGTTTAGAAGCTGCAGCTTATGCAAAATGTGGCAGCCAGATTGATAACAGGGACCAGAAGGTGTCCTGCTTTCAGAATCAGGACACCTGATTCCCCCAGAGAGGTCCACCTGGTGCCAACATTGTCCTCTTTTCAGCACCAGGTTAAGACCTTCTTCTACTCCCAGGCATTTGACTGCATATGATAGGGTTTTTAATAGGTTCTGAGATTTCTTATTGTTGACTGTGTATGCACACAGCATAAAATCGTTTTTATATTACTGTATTTGGCTGTTCGGTGGTATAGAAATAAATAAATGAAAATCTTATGCCACAATACATCATTTCATTTTAAGGTGCCACAAAACCTTTTGTTTTTACTGCTAAATAGTTATGTGCTTTAAATGGCACTAGATTGAAGAGAAAAATTAAGTTCTGAACTTAAATTGATATTGTTAAAAAATTATTATTCTATTGCTGTCATGTCATTAGTAGAGCAAACAACAACAAAGAACATCCTATCAGTAAAAAGCATCATTATCTTAAAGTTAATACTGACTGAATCACTTATGTGTTTGTCTATCCACTGATCCAAACTGCTTAAATACATACCCAAGCCTTGCCTATTCCAGGCAATCACACTGCTTATTAGAATCCTGAGAATTTCAATTCACATTATTTTGGATGTACAGCTGAATTACATGGCGGAAGACAACCTTGAAAACCTTACTGTGATTCTGTCCCAAATAACATTCTAAAGTCACATAAACTGGAACATGCCCCGATAGCGCATTGTAGGTCAGCTTATCATAATAGGGGAAGGGATCAGTATTTCAAGAGAGAGAAACGTGAGCTAGGTGGGGAAGAAAAATGCCTGGCGTGAGGGAGCAGGGTGAAGGAATTCAGCTCTCCTCATCCACATACACTTTTTGTTGTAAAACGAAGCCCGCTCCCATCCTGTTTCAGATATGAATGGAGCAGATATATGAACAAACCATTTATTCCCTGTCCCATCTAGTTTGGCTCTTCGTGCAATACCTGTGCTCACTGGGTTGCTTGCTTCAGGCAGGGATCCTGCAAAGCTTCCACTGTGATTTGTTTGAGCCGACTGGAGTTCTGGGGCAGACCATGACGCAGAGTTATAACCCAAAGGAACTCTCTGCTGACCTGTAGGTGGGCCTCTATCTTGACTAGAGTAATCATTTGCCTCTTGCAAATGTCCAGGTGCTGGTACACTGTGGGAAGTAGGCACTTGCCCATGTGGACTGCCAATGGACATAGAAGGATATGAAATGTTAGGATAAGCAACACTAGAGACAGCAGGCATGGCATAGTGACCAGAAGGAGCAACAAATCCCTGAGATGGAACTGAAGAGCTGACAGAGTGCAAGGCTGAATTACTGTAAGGACTACCAAACGAGGAATATGACTGTGAAACGCTGGTATGTAACTGGGATGCAGAAGAAATCATTCCTTGGATAGGTCCAGATGGTTCTGCAATATGAGGTGCTCTATTGTAGAAGTGCTGTGATCCCTGCGTGCTCAACATCTTGGAAGTCACAGAAGGTGCATTAACATTTTGTGCTGGCACTGAATAGTGGGCTGAATAATAATCAGCACCATAGTGGTTATCCAGCTGTGAAGGGATAGCTTTATTGGGCACTTGTGAGTAGTGTCCTGAGGGAGCACTATAGTTTTGAGGATGTGATCCATATCCAGGGGAGAACTGCATCTGATTTAGCGCTGGTCCTGAAAAAAAGAAAGAAAAATCAATGCATTAAAATTATACAGATTGTGCCTTTAAAGAAAGAATAGGTGACATTTTTTGCCTATTTCTTTTTGCACTACAATAAACTAATTCATATTTAAGTTTTGTGTGTGTTTTGCTGTACAAATTATATGTCTGGAATTTGTCCATGTGTTCAGAAACCATTATGAGAGAATAGAGAGCAGATAATTAGAATACTCTTGCAACAGCTTGCACAATTCCACATAACAGACATTGAAACAGTCTAGTTTCAAATTTTGTATCATGTAAGTGAATGGAAATTATATTTATATTATATTGTATATTACAGAATGACAATAGTGAAGAAGAGTTTTCTTGTCTGCCACTAGAAACAGAGTGGACAGTGCAACATAACTGTTTTGGATGTAAAAGGCATCTGGACCTAGCAATGTGGACCAGAGATGTACACCATGATCATTTGTCAACTTGATTTGAATACAGCATTCAGAGCAACTTAAGGACAACTATGTCACTTTCAGCAGAATTCAACAAAGCACCTATTACTCTCCTGTAGATTCCCTTCCACAAGCAGTGAGTCCCACTGATTCTATTGAGCGAGCAGGACCCACCACTTATGTAAATAAGATTTCACGCTTCCTAAAGGAAGCCCCAAAATGAGCAGAAACACTCATTTCAGGTTGCCCCAGAAGCACTAAATCGACACTGCGCAAGCACTGGGGGCCACTCAGGGCATAACAGAATCAGCGGAGCATAAAATCCCTGTTGGAATTTGCCCATAAATGCTCCAACGTCTGGTGCTCTGGACACTTGTATTGTAAGCAATGTATTTTATTGGCATATTACTGTGACACCTTTAGCTCAAGAATCCACTTTGATTCTGGAATCAGCAGTATGGAAAGCTGCCAGGAACATTGATAAGGTTCTTTAGATGGCCATAGCCATCCATTAGAATGAAGTGAATTGCTCCTCATATCTATAAAATCATGCAAATGCAATCAATAAGCTAATGGATCCATGAAGGTACCTTTGAATTGGCCAATCCAGAGCTTTGGCGGAAAAACAAAATAGGCTCAAGCTCCTATTTCCTTGATAGGTCAACAGATTCAGATACCACCTAATGCTACTTTTGTTTTGAATGATGTACTACGCTGCTGTGTACATGTAAATGAAGTGGGATTTCAATTCCCAGAGCCAAATTATAGTTCTCTTTGTCCAGGGTCCACCTCTGCATCCTTTATACCCTTAGTTTTGAAACCTATAATTGGCCAGGGGTTCTGGCAGCACTTCTTTCTTTTTGCTTGAGCATCCGTCATGTTTGTGGGTCTCAGTTTTAAGAATAACCAAGGGTTCAATTTGCTTCTAATATCACTATTATGACTCTTTCTGATTCCTCACTACACTCTGGCACCCATCCCACATTTCCAGGTCCAATGTCCCCTTGCTTTCCTAGTGAACCACTTGGCTGCCTTAGGAAGATCCATTGGCCTTGCATATCCAAGGAAAAAGCCTTATTCTCTAGTAAAGCACCCACTGACTCCAAAGCCAGTTTTGGTGTCTGTGAGTTTTTAGTTTTGAGCCCAATGGTGGAAGTCAAGCAAGAAGCCAAGAGCAAAGGGAAGCTGCTACTATAGGTCTTGAGCTAAGTGCAACCATTTTTAGCCAACTTTTAAAATATTATTGGGAATTCTAAGAGCGCCATTTCTAAGACTCGCCATCCAAATTTTATTTTTAAACCAAATTGTGGTGGCTCTGCAGTCACTAATAAATCTAAGCCAAGATTCGGTCTCCCAATGTTTATTGATAACGTGGGCCATCCCATTATCAATAATTTGGCTAAGGCTTTCATTCCATTTTTTTTTCATTCTTAACTTAAGCTGAATACATTGAGGATAGCCTATGCCCTAACTATTTGCAGCAATCAAGGAAGTGAAATCCTTTGAGTTCCCACCAATTATTCTAGGTCAGGCAATTATAAACGTGTATGCTCTTTTTTCCTCCTTTCTTCCTAAAATTATCAATTTCTGCTCCCATAGCCCACTATTTTCAACAGCACCCAAGATTCCATGGTCACATAGCCTCCCAATTCCTTGCCTTGCCATTTCCATAGTATCACCTTCCACTCTGCATTTGGCAGAAATTAATTTTGCCAATTCTCATCTTTCTCTATCTCTGTGTTAGGCCTATTAGAACTAGTATACTGGTCCATGTACAAGGGGGTTAGCATACTAACCAAGCTGTTTTTGTCTTTTATAAGGCATGTACATTGAGAATGAAATCATTAACAATATGCTTTTGGTCTTTAATTTCCTCATTTGGTTAGAACATAGTACATTAACCTGCTGTGAGTGCATAATTCTGTTAAAGTTCAGCCAACTGTGGAAACAACAACATGTGGCAACAACTAGCAGGTAAAAATATTTAAAATATAAACAAGTATTTGGGACTGGTAGCATTTGAAATATGGAAACGGGCATGGTCCTGTCTTGTGTGTAATATGTATGTGTGTGCCTGCATACGTGTGTGTGTGTGTGCACCTGTGCGTGTGTGTATATATTTAATGTTCAACTATTACTGCGTTGATCTGTGTAAAACAACAGTAACCAGTTATGCCTTGTATTCATGTCCATTTTAGCTAATGAACATAAGGTAGGATCATTGTCAATTTGCATAATGATCTTATCTGATGCTATGCATTATTTATGCAGAAGCAAGTCTACTGAGTTCAATAGGACTTATTCAATGACACTGACCTCTGTGTAAATATTAGGACCAGGCTGTAAGATTGCTAACCTCCTTTGAGAAGACATGTTCCAGCAGCATCAATACTAATTATACATTCCGACTTACAAAATAATATAGGAAGCTGCTTTGGACAAAGTCAGACCATCTAGCTCCATAACGTATATATACCAACCTGGTGTCCATATACTGACTACAGACAACCTAGTGCCTACAGATGTTTTGAACTACAACTCCCACAAGCCCCAGCCAGTATGGCCAAATGGTCAGAGATTATGGGATCTTTAGCCTAAAACATCTGGATTACATCAGGTTACCCTTCTCTGGTCTGCCCTAACTGGCAGCACATCTCCAAAGTTTCAAAGACAGGGATTTTTCCTAGTTGTACCTGAAAATGTCAGGAATTGAACCAGCACCATTCTGCATGTAAAACATGTACTCTACGGCTGGGCTAACAGTACTAGTAGCATAAGCTTAATTCACATAAGGATTTTTTTGTCCTTACAAAACAATCCTATATGCTTACTTCTGAGTAAATAAGTCCCACTACATCCAAGAAGGCTCAATTCCAGGTAACTGTATACAAGCAGCCTTTCCCAACCTGATGCCCTCCAGAAGTGTTGAACTACTACTCACTCCCATCCCCCCATCCCCAGGCAACAATATAGGATTGTAGTCCTAATTAATCTTTACTTGAGTAGAAAAACTAAAAAGGGATTTCTCCTATAACTGCATCAGTTACTTATTAAATAGCCAGAAGAAGAAAAATCATCACTGTTGCTTAAGGTAATGTACTTTTCTAATTTGCTGGGCAGTATTGGAGGCTGAACACACCCCACATTGGCTGATATGGTTATGACATCATTGGCTTGTTCCTCTAAGGTTTCAGCTATCAAGCTGGGGTTTCACTCTATCCTCTCTTTATTGATAGTTATGCTTTCACTTGGAAAGCCCAAAAAACTTTCAAACACAGCTCATTCCAAAGGAAGCGAGGCAGGTGGCTACAGGACAAGGGCCTTTTCTGCTATGGCACCCCGGCTGTGGAATGAGCTCCCTAGAGAGGCTCGCCTGGCACCTACATTGTATTCTTTCCCATGCTAGGTGAAGACCTTTTTATTTTCCCAGTATTTTAGCATGTTACCATCCTAGTCTTTTAACTCTGTTGTTTAAAATCTGTATTTTAAATTTCTATATTGCTGCTCAGTTTTATTCTACTTGTACTTCTATACAGTGGTTTTAAGCTTCTATATTATATTTTATGTTGCATCTTATGGTTTTAATTTTTGCAAACTGCCTAGAGAGCTTCAGCTACTGGGTGGTATAGAAATGAATAAATAATAAACAAACTGAGGGAGCACCAGACTTTAAGTGGATTGAAGATAGGGGCTTCAGCTTCTATGCCTCTACAGGCTACAAAAATCTTGCTTTAACATAACAAGTATTTTAAAGATAAGAAAATTGCAGCCTTCATTTGGGTGGGAGATAGGGGGCAAGTCTCTCTTTCCCCACCCCCATTTCTAGATACTCTAAGAATGAATTAGAGGAAATAGATGAACCAATAGGGATCAGAAATCATGGAACAGAATCCAGGGAAGGGACTGCTAGAATTACAAGAACCAGCCATAGAAACTATGTAGTGTGATAGGTGTGTTTGGGACTCTGACAGCTTCTCTTATTGCAGAAAGACTCCCTCTGGGATGGAAGCAAGGAAATAAGATCAGAGCAGGGTGGCTGTCTCTGATCTGTGGGGAGAGAGACATGTTGGACAATGCAGATCATTACTCAGGTCACTCTTTGGGTTCAAGTACTGGGAACAGAGGGCTTATAAAGAAGCCACAAAATGGAACAGGAGTGAAATTTTGTTTTACAAACTGGTCTGACTTTCCTTGAGGGCAGAAAAATTTTGCTGCCTTGGGTCTGAGATGCAGACAGCCATGCTGACAAAGCTGTGGAACAATGGACCACTATGAGAAGAAGTTACAATGTTTGTAGTCAGCTCTGGTTACATTCTCTCATCCAGTGGGGCAAAAGTCAGCACCCCATTTTAAACAAGGTTTACATTTTGTAGTACAAAACCCACGGCACAGTGGAAGATTTTGGCCAATAAAGTTCCAAATTCCTTGCTCAAACTTTTTCAAGGAGTGCTGTGGCAACTTACAGATTAACAAGCTTCACTGGTGGGGAATCTGTGGCTTCCAGATGTTGTCACACTACAACTTCCATAATCTAAGCATGGGCCATGTTGGCGAGGGCTGATGGGAGATTGTAGCGGGATTTTTCAGGTGACTTTTATTTAAGGGACACTGAATATAGGCTGCAGTCCTTGCATCAATGCTCCCTAAATTCCCCACTATAATAAGTGAAACGGAGGATACGAAGATAGACACTCAGAATGACTGATTTTACCCATACTCACGAACTCAATGAAACTGTTATTGCTTTAAAACATTTATTAAACATTTATTAAAACAATTTAAGGAAGTTAAAATTAAACAAACATATGAACCTCTCTATTCAGCAAAGCAAATTAACAGAATATACTCTGGCAGATTTCTTGAGAATATAGACAAACACAGACATTCATACAGACTCTATGAAGGAGCTCTACTCCACAGAGGGACTTCCATTTCTCCCAGGCAACCAAGGAGTTACTGAGGCCTACATGTTAGGCTCAGAGCAGCATCCTGGATGTCATGCCTGAGGGAAAGGAAAGACCCCATGGTTCCCTCTTAATTTATTCTGAAATGGCTAAACCGATTGGTGCATGTCATAATTTAGACTATCGTCTTCTCAGAATATACTCTCCTCCGCTGACATAGTTGTTTGTAACAACGAAAGGTCAAATTGCCTTTTCTTTGTGGTCAACTGTCTGATTTACTTCTCTGTTCTCATGGACACAGGAATTTTCTAACCACAACTTTACCTGTTCTTAACCCTAGACCTTTCATCTACAGTGGTGGCCAAAATTGTGGACACTTTTTGAAATTTTCATGTTTTGCAACTTTGAATGCTTATAGAAAATGTTGTTTCACAAAGTTCAAATGTTTATATATCAATTGAAAGAGAATTTAATGCTGAATTCAAAACAAAAAAACAGAATGCAAATACCTGCAGTTTAAAAAAAGTTATGCTTACTTTATTCTAAAAAGAAACACAAGTTGTGATTGAGTTGAGAAACAGTTTGGAATTGCAAACCGTACTGGCCAATCACAGTTCTTGTTTTGGGGACCCATCATATGGCAGTAGCTGTGCTACCTCATGTTTCAAGTTGGGGAAAGTCAGTTTTGCTGTTTGTTCTGTAGAAGACAGAACAAATATCACTGTATCTGAGGCACAATTGGCAATTGTGAATATTTGAATTATTTCTCATATAAAAATTGTACATCATAAATAGTGAAATGGCACCAAGGAAAAGAGTTGATTGGACACCCAGGAGAAGAAGCAGGATTGTTGTATTACGTGAATCAGGTCTTTCCTATGCTAAAATTGCAAGGCAGGTTGGTCATTCAGTCACTACATCTGGAGTTCGAAAGTTTTGTTTATGATATAACGAAACAAAGTCAATTAAAAACAAGGCAGGAAAAGGCCGTAAAAAGTGCACATCATCTGTTGATGACAGAAGAATAAAAAGGCTGTGTCTCAAGGAGAGAAAAATTTCATCTGAGGCCATCAAAGGTGTACTTGATGCAACTGGTGTTTCTGTCAGTTCCAGAACGATGAGAAGACTATTAGATTTTGGACTAAAAGGTAGGATTCCGAGAAAAAAGCAATTTCTGAATCTAAAGCAGCGCCGGAAACGACTACAGTGGGCAAAAGAACACAGTGAATGGACAGAAGATTATTTGGAGTGATGAAAGTAAGATAAGCTTATTTGGTAGTGATGGGCGAAAATATGTGAGACGTGGAGTAGGAGAAGAGCTACATCCTGACTGCATTGAGGCAACTGTAAAATATGATTTGGGCATGTATGTCAGCAGATAGTGTTGGCCGCCTTCATGTAATCAATGGCACGCTAAACGCACGAAAATACATTGACACCATCCTGGAACCAAAACTGTTACCTTCCATCAGGGATCTCTTTCCAAACAATGCACCATTTATTTTTCAACAAGATTCAGCTCCCTGTCACACAGCAAAAATATGCAAACAGTGGTTCACAGCAAAGGGCATTCAATTGTTGACCTGGCCAGGAAACAGCCCTGACCTGAACCTGATAGAAAATTTGTGGCACCGTTTGAAAATTCTTGTACGAATGAGGCGTCCATCAAATAAAAGCCAATTAATTGAGGCTATAAATGATTCCTGGAACCATGTCATAAAGAAGGAAGAGCTTAAAACACTTGTTGGCTCTATGAGACGTCGCTGTGATGCTGATTCCAAAAATAAAGGCTTCCCTACCAAATACTGATATTACATTTCAATCATAACTAAAGTATCTGATATCTTTTTGTCAGATTTAACTGTAAATTGATCATGATTGCAGTATTTATAAATTTAAATTTAAATGTAAAAAGTATTTACAAATATAAATAAGTCAGAAATTTATATGATTAAGATCTTTGAGCAATCCAAGTCATGAGTAATGTCCTTAAGCAACATAGTTGGTACAAGTCTTTATGAGTAACATCTTTGAGCAAATTCAAATAATATTTCCAAATCATTCTCTATCAGATCTTATATAAATTGAATCATCTAAACTTTGAAACAACGTTCTACGTGTGTATGCTTACTTGCCCCCTTGCTCCCCCACCCCAGCATTCACTAACCCCCATGCCCCCCTGTGCTCCAGCTTTATAACAACAGAAAAGCAAACAATAAAAAGTTCCTATAAGCTGAAGTCCGACAACATCTGGAGAGCTACAGGTTCCCCACTCCTGTAGTAGCTTGAACTCTGAGGACCTGAACAAAACAAACAAACCCACTTGGAATCAAGCTCAGCCCAGCATGCTCTACTTCCCTTCGTTTTTAGTCTGCAATCCTGCTAGATACAATCAAATATAAAGCACTCAGCTCTCTCACACACACTCCACTCTCACACATGCTCATTCAGAGCATCTTGCCCAGTTTTCCACATCTCCACACCTTTATAACTTGCAGTAATTATCCAAACACTAGTAAACTTCATAGACTGTGACGAGCCTCAACCTTATTGGCTCGTTCACTCCAGAGAAAAGAGAAGGGATGCTCATCAGAGTTCAGAGGGACAGGTGCAAGGGCATTCCTTTTGAGTACTTTAGTGGATTTCCCGCCAATATAACTTCCAAATTATCTAGCTAAATCAGCAACATTAGAAATACAAATAATAAACTTTAAAATATCACTTCTGTTTAACCAGTCTTGTTAACTTTGAACTTCAGAGTTGGGAGACTAACAAAACCTAGGCATGGTGTTTTAATAACAGGGCCTCCACATGGACTCAAGACAGAGAAATTGAATGTTAACAAAGAAAGATATTACATACATACAAGAAACAGGAAAGTACAAACAATGTCTAATTAAGACTGCAATCCTATACACTCTTAAAGCATAAGTTCCATTGAACTCAATAGGGCTTACTTCTGAGTAGGCATGTATAGAATTGCACTGCAAGGATGGTTTTTATTCCAGAATCAGAATAGTAATTTGATGTAATCTGTGATAGTCACAATCCTTCAAATGGAAAGGAAAATTCAGCAGGCCTTAAGCCTTGCGATCATCTCAAGCTACAGTATTACAAGCAATGAGCTGCTATTAAAGTTGCACCAAGTTTTCATCTTTGAACATTTGAAGTGTACTTTTGAGCAATGTAGAAAGCCCTACATGCACACACAAAACAGCCTCCCTTTTCTTACTGCTCATTTTTAATTCCAATGGCTTCAGCTGATTAATTATTCTGTGCCAAAGATTCTGTGCCCTAATTCCCTCCTTTGCTAATCAGTTATGGCATGTGCACATTCAAGCTAACTCTGCCTATGGGCCAAAGAACCCAAAAGAGGCAATTTAAGGAGGCAGGAATTTAACTTGCTGTCCCACCACCCCTGCCAGAGTGGGCCCAGACATCCTTACATAGATAATCTTCCTTTTATTCATCTGTATAAGCCACTCTGAGGGCTTAGACTAGATGGAGAGTGTGTTATAAATGCTTTAAATCAATAAGTATAAATATATAGAACAGTGACAAGCACAAACCATTTGGCCTTTCGCTATCTGCTAGAGCATACAAATATAAAAACTCAGAACTTGTTCACTACTCTCTACCAATAATCATTTATAGTTAAATTACCACTTAGCAGAAGCCAGTGCCGAATATGTACATATATCCTATAATTTATTGAAGGAACTATTGGCAGCTTATTTTCGTCAAGTTATTTTTCATAGCAAGGCCTCAGAGGGATAGGTTAGGTTGAAAGATAAGTGACTTGCCCAAGACCATACCATACTGTAAGATTTGTGGATGGGCAGGGAGTTGAATATTCTAACGTTCCAAAAAAAAAAAAACCCTATTCTAGCCATCTCATAGTTTCATTATTAGACGGTGCAGCCTTTCCCAACAAGGATCATATCAAGAAGTCAGAACATCTTGGTAAACTACACATAGAAGCAACCCATACCCAAACAGTCATACATTCAGCAATTAACCTCCAAGGGTGGAGCAACTAGTACAAAGCTGTAAACTTCATAAGAAATCGTTGCCATCAACTGCTTGCAACCAAGAGGACTAGAAAGTTATCCTCAAAAAGCTGAACAAAAATCCTTGGCCTGTAATAATATACCATCAAGAGGACCATATGAAACTCACTCTTTGCCTTACTCTTACAGAAACCTTTTTACAGTTTTCATTTTAAACACATGAGCCAAAGACTTACATTTCTTTTATTCATGAAGACTGCTTCACTACCATACTTGGTGATTCAAATGCTTAGATATGCTTCTTTATTCAACCACAATCACATTACTTTTAGAAGCCCACAAGTTCTTTCTCTTCACTGTTCTTAAAAATCTGGATTTCTGCCAAGAACACTTGTTATATAGCGTTGCCAATACTACATAAATCATTGTAAATGCCGAATATTTTAACAAAACCTCTAAACTTATTTGTTTAATAGGTAAAAAAACCTGCAACAATCATAAAGGGTAACTTGGGAACTAATCTACCTAAGCATGCACACATTTTAATGCTGATGCAATTGCCCTGGTAGAGATAGAAATCTACCCTGAGAATCTTTGCATAAACTCTGTTTAGAAATGCTTCCCAACCAAAAGAAAGAACAAATCAAAATACCTGCAGAATGCTCTATGTAACATAATTGTTTTGTTCAGTCATAGCAAGGGGCCATCTAGTCCACAATCCTGCTCCCCACAATGGCACGCCAGCTGTCTCTGAGAAGCATGCAAAGAGTAGATGGCAACAGCTCTCCCTCATTGTTTTTCCCAGTAACTAGTGTTTAGTGGTATGCTACCAGTGAACACGAAGGCCTTATTTGGCTATTACAAATAATAAACATATCCTCTATAAATCTTTCTAATTCTGTTAGTCTAACCTTTTTGCTGTCTGATAGCAGTTCTATTCAGGCATACAGACAAATGCATGGGGCTAAAATCGTGTAGGGCAGGGGTGCAGAACATTAGGCATAGGGGTCCAATCCAGCCCTGTCGGGGGCTCTGGAAGGCTCCATCCCTTTCGCCCAAACAACCGATTAGTGATTTCCACTTTTGTGCAGTTTTTTTCCCATTCTAAAAAATGTCTCTCCTAAGGCTTAATTACTGCCTTAAGAGCTTTAAGCTAAAATATTATATTTTTGGCCCTGTCCTTTTTGCCTTTAGCCCTGCCCACCACTGGAATGAAACCCCAAGAGCTTTTCTGAAATGGAATTCAGCCCTTGGTATGAAATAGGCCTTGCACCGCTGGTGTAGGAATTGAAGGGCTGCACGCACACACACACTCGCATGTCCCCATATGCGCTGGCCCCAGCCCTTGTTCTCTTATATGTCATGCATTCATTGTGGAGGTCCAAAGGAAGACTTTTGCGCTCAATATGCAAAGGTCTCCTTCAGAAATAAGGACATGGTTGGGTGTGTATGCCCTCTTCATATGTTTGAAATAAACACCAGAAGAGAGTTAGTGACTATGACGTAAGAATGTTGGGAATACAGAGATGGAAATCAGGGTTCCCAAACAGATTTTACCTGTGTGGACAAAATAGAGCTGTCAATCTCATTTTTGTATACAGAAGCAGGGGATGTTTATATTAGTTCAAAACATTTTATTGGCAATTGGAGAAAATGTTTAAATACCATAGTCTGTATAGTTTAGGACTGGGAGGCAGGGCACTATCATAGGCTCCACTGATATCCCTGAGCCAGAAAAAGGTAGATTCATGCCAAGAACTCAAAATTGCCATGAACTCAAAAGGATTGCTCCAATGTATGCGAACGGGCAAAATGGCAGCTGAGATTCAATATAAAGTGATGCAGACACTGGGACAAAACCCCCTAAATCAACATATACAATAAAGAGGTCTGAATTAACAGTGAATAGCCAGGAAAGATCATGGGGTCACTGTAGAAAGAACAGTGAAGGTGTCCATTCACTGCAATAGAAGTGAAAAAAGTACAATCCCATGCCAGAGATGGATTTAAATGGATTTAAATAAGGCAGCTGGTATCTTCATGACTTTTTACATATCTGTGGCATGGCTACATTTGGAATACAGCACACAGATCTGGCCACTGTATTTAAAAAGATACTGCAGAGCTGGAAAAGGGTCTCTAAGAGTCCAATCCAATGCACCACTGATTGGGGTATGATGGGAATTGTAGGACTTTTTTCTGCATAAACATGCATAGGACTTAGGCCTAAAATGATCAAAGGGTTGGAGCGCCTTCCCTAAAGAAATAAAACTAGAGTTGCAGGCCTTTTAGTTGAAAGGGGGGGGGGGGGACAAAGGGGAAGGAGAGCCAGAAATGATAAAGGGTTATAAAAGAATATGCATGATATGGAGAAAGTGGATAGAAAGATGTTTCCATTCCCATTTTCATCACAGTAGAAATCTGGGTCTTTTAATCAAACTTGCAGGAGATTCAGGACAAGCAAAGAAAAAGAACATCTTCCCACTAAGCAAGATTAATTTATGGAATTTGATTCAGAAGACATGGTGATGGCCACAGGCTTAGATGGCTTTAGAAGGGGACCAGACAAAATCATAGAGGAGCATAGGTCTATCGCCCACTATTACCTACCCAAGACAACTAAATGGAACCTCTATAGAGGCAGTACATCACTGAATGCCAACTGTTGGGAAGCACACACGAGTTGGGGTCTGGGGGTTGGTGTCATGTCCCGCTTGTGGCCTTCCCAAAAGTATCTCGGAAGCTAGATAGAGCATGTGGGACTAGCCTTGGTTTGATCCAGCAGCGATCTTCTCATGCACTACTATTTGCATGTGCCTAAAAAAGTCTGCCACATGAAAGTTAGATGCTCGGACTTGTGTGGCATCTTTGCGCTCAGGCCAAAGGATGTTTTGCTCTCACACACTCCCAGCCCCTCTGTGTCCCAAGCCACCCGCATCCTTGGCCTCTGACAACACCCCAGCCACAACCCACCCATTTCCCTCTGGCGGCTGCTGCACCCTCGCCACGCAACTTCACCCAACTCCATGGGGCCACCCCCATCTCCTTTTGCCCTCCCTAGTTCGGCACCATCCTCTCCCACTAACCGATACAAACTCTGCCCCCACTACCACCACATCCTCGGCCCTTCCCTGCGAGTTGCCTCCCCACAACTCTGCGCCCCACGCAACTACGTCTCCCCCCCCGTCTCCTCCCCGCCTCCCTTTGCCGTCGCCCTCCCCGTCCAGTCGGCCCTGCTTAATTACCGTTCTGGCAGAGCCCCACGCCACTCGGGGCTCTAAGGCCCGCAGTGGGCCCGCGAGGCAAAGGGGCAGCGGCGGGGGCCAGGGGCGGAGGTGGGCACCCTGTGGGGGGCACCGACATGGCGCCGTCCTCACGACGACGACGCTGCTGCTGCTGCCGCTCCTTCTTCCTCCTCTTCCTCTCCGGCTCCCTCTCTTGCCCGAGGATAGGAGGCGGGGCACAGCAGGCCGAGAGCGCGCCTACGTCGGCCGCCAACGGAACAGACTCTGGAAGGAACGTGCCGAGGAGTTGCAACGTCGTTCCTCGGAAATCAGCGCTCCTGGGCTCACGAGCGGAAGAGCGCCGCGCTGTCTCCTCCACCGTCGCCTCCTCCCACAGCTCCCCCTAGCGACACCGCCAAGTCACATCCACCGCTGGCCCTTCTTGCCTTGGAACTTATTTATTTAGGGTGCAATCCTTTTTCTTTTCTTTTCTTGCTGAGTTGTTTTTTCCCCCTCATAATTTTTTAAATTTTATTTCGAAAGAAAGTTAACAAAATAAAGGCAAGAGAAAAAAGAACGACATGCAAGATAACTAAATAAACAAAGGGATTTACTAATTTATAATTCTTAGTCTATAACCAATATGTTCATGGAACATCTATAGTAAAATGACCTAAGTATGAGCTCAATATCTAATGAAAGAATAAAAATACAATATATGCAGCATATAAAAGGAGAGTGTGCAAGTCTGTTGTTGCTTGTGTGTATTGCTCAGGAAAAAAAAATGTGTGTAGCACAGTACGTGGAGGGTATATCTAAATTGTTATCAATAAATTATTTTCTGTACTAGATACTTGCAGGATTTCAGCATTCCCACAAAGCATTCAGATGCGGAGAAGAAAGTACAGCCAAGTTAAAAGTCGCTGATGAAGTCAGATTATTTATTTATCATACCGGCTGGGGAATGCTGGGAGTTGTAGAATTATTTTTCCTGTCTGAGCATGCATAGGATTGAACCTTTACTGTATTTTTATCCTGATTATGATGATGATATATCTCCTTAACACCTCTGCTCTGGGCCAATCTGCAGTCTCAAGTGGGGAATGTATTTGAAAACGGTTTGAAATGGTATATGTAATGTGTCCTGGGCCAGAAAAGTTGTCAAAATCATTATAAACTGTTATAAAGCTGTAGTGTAGATTCTGCCTAAGTCTCATATACATACAGACGCAATCTTCTTCTCCGCTTCTACCCAATATACATCATTAGCAATACAACCTATGTATATTTACACAGTAGTAGGCCCACTAAATTCAGTAGGATTTACTCCCTGGTAAGCATGCAGAGGGTTGCAGCCTAAATCACAATCTCTTGCTGCAGATTAACTGTGCCATTCTATGCATGTTTAATCAGAAATAAACTTCATTGTATTCAGTAGGAGTAGTTTTACTCCCAGGAAAGTGTTTTTTTTTAAGATTACAGCTGAATAAACTGTAATAACCCACCACCACCACCTATAATGGGGGAGTACCACTTCCTCTGATTCTATACAACTCTAATTACACCTCAAGCCAGTGGTTTACACCTTTGTTTCCACACGCACAAAGCCCCTATTAAATAATGCTCGTATTGCAGTTCTTCAAAATTATGCTGATCTTAATCCTTGGGCACACTCATACAGGTGTAGGTGGTCCTTCAGATAACATGAGCTCAAACCATTCAGGCCTTTAAAGGCTAAAAACAGTCACTTGAATTGGGCCCAGAAATGAATAGGCAGCCAATGTAACCAATAGGGGACAGGTGTAATATAATCTGGGCACTTAGGTCCCACAAGCGTTCTGTACCAGTTAGAGTCTCCAAACAGTCTTCAAGGGCAGCCCCATGCAGAGCACATTACAGTAATCTAACCTGGAATAGTCAAGGCCAGCTTTTTCTAGATAGGTCTGCAACTACCAAGCCAGCCTATGCTAGGCCGTTTCTACACCGGCCTTTTCCCCCAGTGTCAGCCTTAGGTGCTCCCTTTGCGTCCAGGGGCAGGGAGGGACAGGCACGGGTTTTCCCAGGGATAAAGAAACCCTGGGAAAACCCGAATTGTCCAATGGTCCCCAGACCGCAGCAGGTGTGGATGCCCGTCCCGCCTGGTGCCCGCTTATTTGCGAGTGAGTGCGGCACCAGAAATGGGCACGGAGCCACATGGCGTGGCTCCATGCCCACCAGGGGAGAGGGGGGCTGCATTTTCACCATCCATGGGATGGCGGGGGGGGGGGGGTAAGGGCCATGATTTCGGGGGGGACTTTACTTTCCGATGGAGCGCAAGTGCGCTCCCGGCTCCGTCTTGTTTTTTAAAAAAATGGCGGCCACAACAAGCATGACATCCTGTTTGCTTCCGGGATGTGCTCCTGTTTAGAAAGTGGGTGATGATCCCAGAAGCAAGTAAGCCCGGGATCACCCCCAGGTCCTCCCTCTATGCCCTTAGGTGTAGAAAGGGCCCTAGTTTCAGTTTTGCATGAAGATGGTCTTCAGTTCTGCCCTAGCATTTCCAGCTAAACAAGTTGCATAGCATAGCAGGTGATGTGAAAGACCTTTAACCAAAACCTTGGAGAGCTGCTGCCAGTCTGAGTAAACAATAATGGGCTAGATGAACAAATAGGCTGACCCAGTAAAAGGCAGGTTCCTAAGTTCTTGACATTTAAGCAATGGTCCTTAGTATGAGAAATGCAGTGGTACAAATACATTGAGGTTATCCTATTTTCATATGTATAATGTTGGAGGGTATCAAAACTTTTTAAAATATATCATCTAGGCTACAATCCAGTTAAGTTGTCTGAGGAACTATAGCCGCCTTCCCCAGAAGCCCCCCAAACTGACAGAATGGGAGATACACTGCTGACACATGAGTTACAGAGATACACTATCACAACCGAATGGATAGTGGTGTAATGCTATACAATGACACTCCTACAACTCTCCCCTTGGTGGACTGGAGTATAGGATTGCTTTGTTAATAACTGTAAATTCTGACCATTATAAGAAGGTGACCGCTGAATGTATGTATTCCTGTTCGTTCCCTTTGTTTTGCATATATATTGAAAGACTAATAAATTATCTTCCACATGCAGTCTTCTCTTTGTGGAGCAAACCCACTATTGTGAGCAAATCCAGATGTGCTGGCAGTTAGCACACTGGACCCGAAGCAATTCCATATAAACTTGGATCCCTTCTTTTCTTCATTGATAATGAATGTGGTCACATTAGCTGGAACTGGCAATTCAATCTCTATACAATAAAAGGCATTGTTCAGCTTCCGGACACATGAACAAACTTCTCAAGTCAAATCATTATTTTATATAGACTGTATATTTTATATAGGCTGTTTCCAGCAGTGCTAAATCCATGATGATTGTGTGTAATTCTGTGGTCATTGTTAAATTATTGACTAAAATGTTTCTAATCAATACTAGTAAACATATTCCTTGCTGAACAAGGTTCTCATTTTCATTCCCTATTTTTCTTTTAACAACAACAAGAAGATATTCAATTATTCAAGCCCTATAATATGTCGGTGTCATAATCCATGTTGCTGTACTGGTCTTGGGTAATAAGAAATACAATTGATAAGAATGTATCTTCTTTCTTACCTTGGATCTCAGTATTGTTTTTCCATACATTTGTGAAGCTGCTCTAAACAAAGATAGTTCTGGATCAGTTTATGAAAGTTTTCACTGCCACTTGCTAACTCATACACATACATGTAGAGTCATAAACAGTGCATAGCAACAGATGAGGCTAGTAACAAGGACTAGGGTGATCTTTAGCCTGGTCCTGGGGTGTAGTGGAGATATATACCAATACCTGGTCATGGCCAACAGGCATTGATGAGGGAGGGAACAACACAATGAGGAGCACAAAGGAATGTTAGGTAGAATAGCCGTGGGTCCTATTTCAGCCTATTTCAGCCAGAACTCTGAAGGAGCTATCCAACATACTTAATTCTATCCCCAAAATGAGTTCAGCATCTTGAATAGCTCCTTTAAGGTTCTGACTGAGACCCAAAATGGATTCACAGCCCCATCAAAATCGGAGCCACCAGCCACCACTGAGAATGGCCATACTGGCGGAATGCAGTGATGTCACAGGTACAATTTTCTGAAAGTTGGAAGTTGGTTGGTCTTGTGCAAATTAAGATACAAGTCCCATTTTTATTTCTAGTGCTGTCATCAGATTAAAAAAAACTTGGTTGATTAATTTTATTTATTATTGCATTTATATCCCACCTTTTCTTCTCCAAGGAACCCAAAGCAGTTTACTTGACCCTTCTCCTCTCCTCTCCATTTTATCCTCACAACAACACTGTCAGGTAGGTTAGGCTAAGAGTCAGTGACTGGCCCAAAATCATGCTGTGAGCTTTAGGGCCAAGTGGAGATTAAAACCCAGATCTCCTGAGACCCATTCCAACACTGTAACCACTATACCAGACCGGCTCTAATTGTATGCATTTTCATCAATTAAGAGATTGTATCTGCATAAATTTGCACATGAGAAAAACAATAACAAATTCGATGATATCCTTGCATCATTTCAGAAGAGGCATGTCCTCTTGAATGACAGAGAAGTGGGAATGTTTTTTAATACAATGCTTTGCAGTTTTTATAAGTATTTGTACAAGGAGGGCCTGATCAGACAACACACTAAACGATGGTTAGGCCACTAACTCTATTGCAGCAAATTGTTAGTGAACATGTTTAAACCGTGGTTATGTAGCCACCATGGTTAGAAATGATTCAGAAGTCACACTAAGTCATGGTTCACGTGACATGTTAAGCCATAATGTTTACCTCAAAATGCTTAACCACCGTGGCTTAGTGTGTCATCTGAGCAGGGTCGCTTAACCCCCCCCCCCCAAAAAAAACCCTGCTGCCCAATTAAACAGAGCATTCTTTTAGCATACAATCTGATGCCTGTTTAGACAGAAAGAAAGTCCTACAATTCCCAGCATGCCCCAGCTAGCATAATATTGCTATCCTAGTTGGTCAAACATTTTGGAGCCAGAGCAATCAGAAATGGGGCTGGAGAAGGAAGAACTACTGCATCTAAAACTTTGCCCAATTCATGCCAGCAGGGTAAAAGGTGAGGAGCAGCTTTCTATCCCCCCTTTTTCCCTGGTTCCTCTTGGTTTATATTTTCCCTCTCATTGGTTCCAATGAGAAAGAAAATAAGCACCCCCCCCCCCAAGGCTAGCATACTTTTCCCCCTGTTTTGGTGTGAGTGTCCAGAGATGTAGGGGCCTCCCCTAATCTGCCCCGACACAAACCCGGAATGCCTCCTTTGAGCTCTTATCAGAATCACAGCATAGAGCAAGGGTGGTCGTTTTCTTTCACGGCAACCAGGAAGCACCTATGGGTGGACCTCCCTTTCTGCTACATCCTTTGGCCCCTGGGATGAGCCTCAATAAAGTTATCAGTGTTGCAGCCCTATTTCTTTCATTCAAAAAATTATCCCCATTAGGTGAAACCTGAATATTGCCTTTCCCTGTTTAAGTGAGGAGGATTTGAGGGCAGGTGGTAAACTTAAACAGAACTGCCATTAAAACTTTTTAAAGTTATTTCTTTGATTCCATCCATAACCCCCCCCCCCCGATCCTTCCACTTGGGATTAGCATGGACAGGTGAGGACCACCTGCAACCATGGATGTGACATTGATGCTGAGGGAAAAATAACAGCCACCTTCTAGATCCTCCAAATCATCCTCTTCTGCAGCAAGTAGCAGCTTCAGGGTAATTTTCATCAGGACTGCAGCACAGAAGGACATTTTTACCTACCCCTCCCCACAGTCCCAATCCTGAACTTCCCAGAATTCGGGATTATAGCAATCTAGAGAGATTGCATTCTTGCCACTTTTCTTTCACTTTATGCCTACAGCCTAACACAGTAAAACACATTCAGCTACTGAGTATCCTGTTTGGGTTGATGCCCACAGAAAGTAGCCTATAGCATAAGTGCTCATGGCTGGTTCTGTGTCAGGTAGAGAGGGGCCAAATTTACTGAAGCAAGCTGACATCCGGTAAAGCATATTCTAGTCCAGGAGAGCAGGGTCACAGCAACGTAAGCAACTATCAGGACCTTGGACAGCATACCACAGGGGATACTGGAGCATTAGGGAGAGCTGTTGTTCCAGCAAGAGACTGGAGGCAATGGTGGCCTTAAGAAGGTTGGCAGGCCTAGGACTTTCAGAGGCTGTGCCCCTGCTGGATGCTACCTGTAGCTCTTAAAGGGCACATGGTTATTTCTGTATCTTCATGTTCCAGTGTGGACGAGGAATGGGAGAACATGTGGGGAAGTCAGCCTCAGTGTGGAGAAGCCCTAAATGTAGACAATAGTAGTGAACTAGATAGTCCAGTGGTCTGGCTTGATATAAGACAATTTCCTATGTTCATAAGGCTATCCCTCTCCTCTCCTCTGCCCCACACTTTTCTTTCACATAGTGATTGGGTTTTGGAGTGTGACTGATTACATTGCTTGTACTTTTCTTGCATAGCTATGGTGCTGACCTCTTTTCCTCCTGAATCTGTGCAGCTCCACTACCTGTTCTTCATTTCTAAAAGGAAGAGGGGGCAAGCATACCTGAAATCCATGTTATCAGGCCTACAAATCTTTCCTGCATACCCCAAATTGGGGTGAGGGGAGCTGTTTGTTGAAAGCAGTGGGGGAAAGGCACTCTATACATGCTCCAATACATTTGTTGTTATTGTTACTTCATATACACCAAGAGGAAGCTTGTTCCGGAACTACACCCATGTTCAAATGAAGTCTTGCTTATATCTGAAGTTTTTAAGTAGTATTAATTTAAGCACTTGACATGTTTCCTACGGTGCTTCTACATGCCCACCCTATACTTGGAGTGCAAGCTCTGATTTCTCTTAAGGCTATGGATGGATGTTTTTCCCACACTTCATTAAAGTCATAATTGATAGTTTCCCAGCATTGTGAGTTTCTGAGAGACAAAGTTCTTAGAGAAGGGTCATAGTTCCGTCGTGGAGATATTTTGTGTACATTGGGCCCCAGGCTTAATTCCTGGCATCTCTAGATAGGGTGACCATATGAAAAGGAGAACAGGGCTCCAGTATCTTTAACAGTTGCATAGAAAAGGGAATTTCAGCAGGTGTCCTTTGTATGCATGCAGCACCTGATGAAATTCCCTTTTCATCACAACAGTTAAACCTGCAGAAGACCTGTCCAGTGTGACCAGAGACAAAAGAGGGCAGGGCTCCTGCAGCTTTAACTGTTGTGATGAAGAGGGATTTTCACCAGGTGCTGCATGCATACAAATAACACCTACTGAAATTCCCTTTGCTATGCAACTGTTAAAGATACAGGAGCCCACTCCTCCTTTTCATATGGTCACCGCACTAGTTAAGGATAGGAAAGACCACTGTCTGAAGCCCAGGAGGGCCACAGTCAAACAGTCTGAGCAAAATGGAACTAGATGGGCTGAAGGTCTGAATTTGGGGTAAGGCAGCTTCTTATGAGACAGTGTTCATCTTAGTTTGTAAGTGATTTTGTTTATTGTCATGAGAAATACAGTAGTTGAAAAGGCAATTTTAAAGGGAGCTGCTGAAAATATATGGGAGATTAGGCTCCTATTCAGTTATCTGCAAGGCAGTATCAATGTGTCCACTAGGAGATGCTGCTGCACACCAGAGGAATCTAGCGTAGGTACGAAGAAGTCACATAGGCCCAGTCACAATATATTTTTAATAATACTTAACAAAAAAGAAAGTGGGAGAGAGCAATGCAAAGGAGCATGGTGTAAATAATGTTTTGTTTTTTATTTTTAAAAGCATTGTATGTAATGTTATTTTTTTTAAAAAAATACATCACTACGAAAGGAGATGATGATGATGAAGATGATTTTCCTGATCTTGAAATAGAATGTTATTGCCAGGATCACTATATGGAAAAGCACATAGTGGCTCAATTCGGACGACACGATAGTCAATGGTGGGGTAATAATCAACTTTACAGTTGTTCATCTAGGGGGTACTCCCCACACAACATGGTAATAAACAACCAACTGTGGTGTGGATTAGGATCAGCATTGAGTTGACTATGGCAGCATTCGGATGACACAATAGTCAAAACAACTGACGATTGTTTCCCCCACACCAGTTGTTTATTGTGTCGTCTGAATTGAGCCATAGTCTCAATGGTCGGTACCAGAAGGTAGTGCTGAGTGCTTTCTGCTCCATCCCATAGCTTTAGGGTCGCAGCTGGTATACAAGGCAGAGCTTGTAAAAAGCACTCCGGGCTCTTGGCCCTACCTGTGATTCACCAAGTGAACCCTCCCTCCCCACCCAGAACTTTAAAGAAATAAACAATACATAGTTGTGGCTTAGTTTCTATTATCCAGAATGCTTACATATCCGGGGGGAAGCATTTGGACTAAAGAAAAATGACATTTGAGGCAAGAAATTGAAAAAATGAAATGAGACATGTGCTTCAGTATTTAAGCAATGGATTTGCCATGCATGGGTAGGAGCGTGATCATTGTGCTCATGGTTCCAATTTTAACACTTCGGTATCTGAAATGTTTTCCTGAAGCCGCATCTAAACTGGTAGTGGGACTATGGAGAAAAATGAAAAGGTGGGTGGAAGGAGCAAGTTGCTTCCTGTGCAAGAGGGGCCAGAAAGTTAGGGTCTTTTGCTTCCCTAGTTGCAGTTTTGGCAGCCTCATCCTGTCCTGCTTCCTTTCTCTCCCCCCCCCCCCCCGGTTTCTTTTCTCCCAGGTCCCCACCTGCCGCTCCTTGATCTCCAAACCTCCCAGCAAACAGCCAAGTTTGCTCCTCTTCCACTGCTCTTCCTCCTGGAAGGCGTTCTCCTTGTCTTGATGGCGGCAAAGGCAGTGCTGCTCTTCCCTGCTTGGCCTTTTGAGGTTTTTTGTCTGCTCCTGGGTCAAATCAATACAATGCATGTAGTGTCAAATCAATACAATCCTATCATGATAACACTATATTCCTCTTGCACATTTATAAATTGGAGGACACACAATGGGCCTGTTCAGACAACACGCTAAACCATGGTTAGGCCACGAACCCGTTTGCAGCGAATGGCAACTGCGCATGTTTAAACCATGGTTTTGTCACCACCATGGTTGGGAATGGTTCACATGACATGCTAAGTCATAATGTTTAGCTCAAAATGTTTAACCACCATGGCTTAGTGTTTCATCTGAACAGGGTCAAAGACATTTGTTATGGTATTTTGGATAATGTGGAATAAAAGGCATGAAAAAACACTATGAAAGCAGTATATGGAATGTTTAATGTGACCCAACAATGATCAGCGCACTTCACTACTGCTATAAAGCAGTAGTGTAGATCTAGCCCTGCCTTGTGGGCTGGCAGGGAGGCTCGTTCCTTGTCAAGCCCAACTTCTGGAGCTCTGATCTCTTTCCCCCCATGAAGTCAGCAACTGGAATCCTGGAGCTACATGGGAGGTCTGCCTTTGGGAGACTAAGGTTGAACTGGAGTCAGAACAAAGGAGAAATCTCACTCTGTTAGGTTTGCCTCATTGGCTCCACCACATGAATGCACTGATTGGCTCAGCAATTCCCTCATGGGAAGGATATGCTGCTGTTGAAGCTTTGCAGCCACTTCTCACCAGCCTTTCTTCCTTTGCTACTGGCCCGCTCACCTCCACAAATCACTGCTCCCTGTTAAGAGGGAAACTCAGCTCTGTGCTTCATTACTAATACTGGAACATGGCCAGAGAATGACTTGCATTCTGAGATACATGAACAACAGGAAGTTCACAGAAAGAGGATTTCTCCTCCCTTCCTTCCCACTGCAGCCTCCTACACCCCTACAAAGGCTGCCTGCAGGGTTGGGAAACCTTCCTGAAGTATGCAGGATGGGGCACCGGGAAGAACTATCATATTTCTGCTTACAAAAGGTGCCTCTCCTGGATTAAGGGCAATTCCCTCCTCCCCAGCAGCCTCCCATGCCCCATCCCACACCCTTCTGGAGGATTGTCCAGCCCTATAGACAGGCTTGAGGAGCAGGGAAAGAAGGAAACTACAATAAGGAGAAGAGGATGGGAAAATTTCCTTCCATGAACTTTCTTTAATTCAGAGGCTGCATAGATTGCAAGATCTACACTGTAATGTGTATGTATAACCCATATAACCTGTATGTAAGTGTAACACCAAAACACTCATGGCTACAGATGTGTCTTCCATTTTCCCTTGGCAATACATGGGAATTAGCTGGTATTTTAATGCTCCGTTACTTCACGCGTTGAAGCAATGACTGCCATTTAGGGGACACAGGACAAGTATGCAGGTTGCAGAAAGCAGGGGCCATGTAGAATACAAGTGACAAATTCAGGTATACTAGGGTGACCAGATAAAATCTAGGTCAGGGCTCATGTAACTTTAACAGTTGTTGAGAAAAGGGAATTTCAGCCAGTGTCATTTGTATGCAATTAGTTCTTGGTGAAATTCCCTCTTCATTACAACAGTTAAAGTTGCAGGGGCCCTGCCTTCTTTTGTATATGGTCACTCTAGTATAGTGCCTGCAACTTTAACTGTTGTGATGAAGAGGGAATTTCACCAGGAATTAGTTGCATACAAATGACACTGGCTGAAATTCCTTTTTCTCTACAACTGTTAAAGTTACATGAGCCCTGACCTGGATTTTATCTGGTCAGCCTACAGGCATACACCAGTAAAAGCCATGGCAAACACAGCCAGCTTTGTGGGTAAACACTCTACTCAATGGTACTCCTGGCCTAAGTCTCAGGACTGATTCTTCATTGCAGAATCAGAACCAACTAAAACACATGGATTGCAACTGTCACTGGAGCCAGAATTCCCTTGTAATTTCTTACAAGGAAGTACATATCATTGAAATAAATGAGATCTACTTTGCAGTAAAGGATCGGATTGAGCTCTCTCTCCTTCACTGCTAATATACAAATGGGCATTACAAGCGTATAAATGGGCAGTATCCAAGAATGTCATTCCATTAACACAAATTACATTGTGCTAGTATTAGGGACTTCTAGCACAATGCCAATAACATTAGCTTGTGTGATGGGTTTTCTGGGGAATCCCTTTGCGTAAGCTAACACTATTGGCATTGTGCTTAAATTCCCTTATGTTACATCAGTGGAATGATATCTTTGGATACTGCCCGTAGTGTTATGACTAACTTATGAATATTTGGATCAAATACACACTGTTCTTTGTAGTGAGTTGTATACAATGGCCTTTGTAGCAAGCTGTTTCAGGAAGTCTGGTGATTCAAAAGAACATTGGTGGCTGATGGGAAATATTTGCCATTTTATTTTGTGCATCTGTGTAAGCAGGCATGCAGAACTGCCCATCCCACTGAAGTGAAGAAAGAAGAATTTCTTTGCCTCAAAGAATTGTGTGTGATTTGCACTAACATTGAAGGCAGTTGGCCTAAAGTGTTCTGCAGTGCCATAAAACAATAAGTAAACACAGATTACAGATCTCGTTTGTCTCCTTTAGGCTGCTATTGCTGGCTGCTAGTCCATCACGAAGTAGGCACAGATGCTGTTTGCAAGGAGGAGATCAACACTGGAAGGCTTTGAAAGGAAATATATTTAAGGAGGGATTAGAAGGAGGAAATGAAGGAAGCTTGGCATGTGAGGAGCTCTCGTGAAACATTTCGGCTAGATCCATAAATGACTGGACAGCATTCAGAACAGTTTCATCAAAGGAGTTAGAGGACACTTGATCTGCAAGTATCAGACTTGGAAAGTCCCTTTGCTGGTTCTATTGCCTCTAACATACAGATTCACAAGGGCAATAATCTAGGTCAGTAAGCCTTGGAGGGAGAGGGAGAGGGAGAGAGATCTGTGAATCAGGATGGGGCAGAAGTTTGTTTGGTTCACACTTTACAGTGAATTTACCTAATTTCACACTTTCAAACTCCTATGCAAATCCAAATTCAGTTATCCTTTGAAATTTGCACTTCTTTGAATTTTGTGATGGAGTTCTCAATACACAGACATGTGTGTGTGTGTATAAAAAGCATACAAAGAATAAAATAAAACAAGGGAAACGCAGTCAGAAATGCATGTATTTGTGAAAGTAACATTCAAAAACTGTTTTCAAAAATGTGTGCATTTAGGCAAAATTGTTTTACAAAAAGCCATGTATTGAGAGAAATGTACAGAAACATTCATCCTTTTTGTGTGTGCAAACTTTTTTTTTTAAAAAAAATATCTCAACCTGATGTAGAAATGGGATGAGCTGATTTGGGAAATGAGAAACTGAAACCAAAATCGACAGATTTGACCATTCCTACGTGTGAAACCGTACTGTTCCTAAGAGTTCAAAGAAAAGGTGCCATTCTCTTGGACGGGACACATGATTCACTCCTTTTAAGCTCACAAAACTGCAAGATATACTGAACTAGATATGTAACATGAAAGGGTCTGATGTACAAGTGTCATTTTCTTGCTCCACAAATGACCCTACAACCACAGGGAGCTATATTCTACATTGAATTGGAAAGCTGCAAACAGCATTATTTCAAGGAAGCTAGTGGGACCATATGAGCCTGTTATGTACTTTAAAGATCCAGAAATGGTTACTCTGTGGATGTGAAAATCCTATGGACTGATCAAGGGCTATCCCCTGCCCCCAAAGAGTCAACCAGTAAGGGTTGGTGTGTATAGGGGGAGCTAGAAAGTGACAAATTTCCATTCAGACAGTAAACATTAAAATAAAGGTCATTGGTCCCTCCTGGTTAGGAAGGGCTATAAAAGGCTTCATGCTCAATCTGGACAGACATTGCCTGAGCAGTAAGGTCTCCCTGGCTCAGCCTTGACACAGATTAAATTGGGCTGACCATCTAGGGTAGGGTGACCAGATAAAATCCAGGTCAGGGCTCCTGTAACTTTAACAGTTGTAGAGAAAAGGGAATTTTAGCCAGTGTCATTTGTATGCAATTAGTTCCTGGTGAAATTCCTTCTTCATCACAACAGTTAAAGGTGCAGGCACTATACTAGAGTGACCATATACAAAAGAAGGCAGGGCCCCTGCACCTTTAACTGTAGTGATGAAGAGGAGATTTCACCAGGAACTAATTGCATACAAATGACACTGGCTGAAATTCCTTTTTCTCTACAACTGTTAAAGTTACATGAGCCCTGACCTGGATTTTATCTGGTCACCCTAGATTAAATTAGGGAAGGAAAAAAAAGAGAAAAAGGGAGCAATCAAAAGAAAACATGCAATGCTTTATGCCTGGTCAACATGTTGAATTGAAAGGCTGATGGATAGAAGAGCTTAGGGAGGAAAGATAAGCTTTCAGTTCTTGGTTAAATTATTTATTCATTTATTTATTACATTTTTATTAGGGATGTGCACGGACCCCCCGGATCAGATCGGGACCCGGATTGGGACCTCCAATTTTGATCAGGATCAGATCGGAACAAAATCGGAGGTCCCCTGGATCAGATTGGACCCAATCCCTATCCGAAAACCAGATGTCCGATTTTTGGATCGGCCGCCATTTTTCCCCACAGACTTACATTGGGTGAAAAAAAGCTTTCCCCAATGCAAGTCTATGGGGAAAAATGGTGGTGGGGGTGAGTGGGGGCCTAACTCCCCCCTCCCTGTTCCTTCCCCCTTGAACTTCTTACCTGCCAGGGCCATTCACTGGCGCCCATGGGCGCCAGCGAACGGCAGCAGATGGCACCCAGCAGGTAAGTGGGGCACCCCCCCTCTTCCCCTCTCGTTCCTCTTTACCTGCTGGGCCCGTCCGCTGCCATCCGCTGCTGCCCGGGAGGCAGCGGATGGCAGTGGACCAGACTGGCAGGTAAGCCCCCCCCCCACGCTCCTCCTTACCTGCTGGGGCGTCCGCTGCCTTCTGCTCGAATCTACTGAGAACTAGGCTTCACGGCCTAGTCCTCAGTAAAGCGCCAGGATCATCACCTGGCACTCTACTGAGGACTAGGCCGCAAAGCCTAGTTCTCAGTAGATTCGAGCAAGTGAAGGCAGCGGATGCCCCTGCAAGTAAGTGGGGCTCCCTCCCTCCTCCCCCCTTGCGCTCCTTACTTGCCGCAGCCATCTGCTGCCATCTGCTCATGCCCACGGGTGTCAGTGGACGGCAGCAGATGGCCCCGGCAGGTAAGCGGGGGGCCCTTCCCTCCTTCTTACCTGCCGGGCCCATCCGCTGCCATCCGCTGCCACCCGGGCGGCAGCGGATGGCAGCGGATGGGCCCAGCAGGTAAGCCCCCTCCTCCCGCCCATGCTCCTTACTTGCCTGGGCCATCCGCTGCGGACGGCCCTGGCAGGTAAGCCTCTCCCCATATTCATGCTCCTTACCTGCCAGGGCAGGTGAGGAGCACGAGTGGGGGGAGGGGGTCCAATCTGCCGATCCAACACAATCCGGATCGGGTCCTTTTCAGATCGTATCGTATTGGATCGTCCGATCCAGGTGCTGGGGATTGGTTCGGATAATTTTATCCGATTTCCCCCAGATCGGGTCTGGATCGTGGATCAGACCCAATTCGTTGCACACCCCTAATTTTTATACCACCCCATAGCCGAAGCTCTCTGGGCGGTTTACAAAGATTAAAAGACTGGACATTGTTATTATTATTATTATTATTATTATTAATTTATTACATTTATATACCACTCTATAGCCGAAGCTCTCTGGGTGGTTTACAAAAATTAAAGGATTGAACACTAAAAAGATAATATACAAAATTTAAAACCATAAACATAAAACAACTGACATTTAAAACACTTTAAACTGTTAAGCCTGGCCACACTGTCAATCAAAACCTCAACTTGAGCTGTTAAAATGCCTGGGAGAAAAGAAAAGTTTTGAACTGGTGCCGAAAAGATAACAGTGTTGGCGCCAGGCGGGCCTCATTGGGGAGAACATTCCATAATTGGGGGGCCACCACAGAGAAGGCCCTCTCCCTTGTTGCCATCCTCCAAGCTTCCTCCAAGCTTCCCTCGGAGTAGGCACCCGGAGGAGGACCTTTGATGTTAAGCATAGTGTACGGGTAGGTTCATGTCCATCAGGTATTGTGGTCCCAAACCGTGTAAGGCTTTATAGGTTAAAAACCAGCATCAATATACAGAATCAATATACAAAATTTAAAAACATAAAAACATAAAAAACAGCTAACATTTAAAACAATTTTAAACTCTTAGCCAGGCCAAAAACTCAGTTAAACACTCAAAATAAACTGTTAAATGCCTGGAAGAAAAGAAAAATCTACCATTGCGCTTTACCATTGAGCTATAGCCCTTCTCCTTGGTGTACCTAGCCAAGCCAGAAATTGGGAGTCTCCAACCCGCCATTTATCAATCTGTACAACCCCCCCCCCCGTCTTTCTCTTGTGAAAGGTTGAGTGAAGTCAGGATTCTGCTGCCTAAATGTGCTTCACATGCGTATAAGCAGCAGAACCCAATGCTCCTTCTCACAGGCCTGGTCTTTCCCATGCTAAAGGCCATGCAGGCAGAGGGAATGCCTCCGTCCGACTGCCTTTTTTTGCTCTGGAGGAGGAAAGGTCAGTGTGTCTCTGTGCATACCAATTTGGCTGGCTTGGCCAAACCTAGGCTGACCATATGAAAAGGAGGACAGGGCTCCTGTAACTTTAACAGTTGTAGAGAAAAGGGAATTTCAGCCAGTGTCATTTGTATGCAATTAGTTCTTGGTGAAATTCCCTCTTCATTACAACAGTTAAAGTTGCAGGGGCCCTGCCTTCTTTTGTATATGGTCACTCTAGTATAGTGCCTGCAACTTTAACTGTTGTGATGAAGAGGTGCCAAACAATCCACAGCCTTCCTCCCAAATTTCAAAATGGGAAGTGAAATGCAACTGCCCCACACTTTTCCAGCTTTGAAGTTGAGAGGAAGAAGGGCTGTTTTTCATGCTTGCCAGAGTGTGGCACAAACCCACTGGCAAGCATGAAAAATAGTAGGGCTGGGCAGGGATCCCCGACCAACTTTGGAGGCCGATTCAGAGCTTCTGAATTAGCCCTGATCTGCCTTGGCATGATTCAGATCCGGTCTGACCAGGTTCAGATCTTGAGCCTTGGACATCTGAAACATTCAGATGTCCATTTTCCCTGGTGTGAGGCTGACCATCCTGACCAGTTGTCCGTCGGACTCCACTCCTCTCCCCCCCCGCTTGCCTGCTCCTCCAAACCGGGCTCACTGAGCCACTGCCCCCACCCACTGAACCACATGAGACTGACCAGGCCCATCTTCTTGCACCCAGAAGCCCCCTGTCATCAATGCAAGTTGCCATTTTTACAGAAGATGGAGACTCTTTATTTTCATAGATCTCATGCTGTGTTCAACGGCATCTGTAAAGGGCCATTTCTTTGCAAAAATGGCCTTTTATGGGCACCTTTGTGCACAACATTAGATCTACCAAAACACAGAGACCCCATCTCCATAAAAATGGCAGCTTGCATCGAAGTGTGGGCAGCTGCCAGGCACAAGAGGATGGGTTTGGTAAGTCCTGGTTGCGACTGACAGGGCTTGTTAAACATTCAGATCAATCCAAAGCAGTCTGAAATTATTCAGACCTGGTATGACCTACTTTGGACCATTTCAGATCAATCCAGACCCGCTTCAGAACTGGACCGATTCAGTCCAAATCGCCCCAGAATTTGGATCCGGATCCGAAGCGATGCACAAGCCTAAAAAACTGCCCCTTTTCCTCTCAACTCAGCTATGGCGAGTTGGCAGGTGGATGTATTGAAGCCTGCTAAACTTCCAGTGGTGTTGCATACAAGGTATCCCGGTCCCATTTTGGGCATCCTGTACTTTATTTACACAGGTTTCTAATTCTTCTGCGCAAGACACCAAATGCATTTTATTCATTCTTCCCAGTGCTCAATGTGGCCACTTTTCATTCTCCTTTTACATTCTGCATATACTTCACAGCTACCAACTGCTCTGTTGGAATGAGGACAAGGGTTTGTAAGGAGTCTCTCCTCGATTACCACAAACAGCTCCCTGGTCTTCTGCCAGCGTCTTTAAGGCTACCCCACTGTGCGTGAGCCACTTGTGTTTCAGATCCTTAGGTCTCTTCTTGGCTATCCAATTCCATGCACTTGCTTCCTGGCAAGGCCTCCTAACAACATGATAGCACAAAGAGAGCCCTGGGACTTTAAACAGTTAAAAACAGGTCCTCTTATCTTAGCATGAAAACATTTAAGGAGGGAGGATATTGGCAGCAGCTTCTGGTCTGGTGATTTCATTTTCAGATATCACAGGAAGAGTGTCGGTTTTACAGTGTGGCTTATAATTCAGTACCTTGAAAGAATTCATATTCTTCCAGGGGGATTGAAACACCATAAACATAAAACAGTGATGTCTGATAGGTTCTTTGTCAGGAATCTTCATCTGAGCTAGTGAGCAGGGTGTAGGTTTTCAAAAGCAAAATAGGCTGCATTACAAAAGCTACTTACTCCAGAGTAGTCCCAATGACACCAATGGGACTACTTCAGCAGAAGTGGACTATGGATTGCAGCTTTCACAGCTCTCCTTGCCCGCACATGCTATACGCACCTTGTCAGAGTCATGTTGGCGGTTTCCATCTTACAACACCAATAAGAAAAAGTCATTCAAATTAGTATAGTCCAGTAACTATTTAAGACATGTATCACATGCAGAAGAAATACAAATATTGTGAAAAGTTAGTCCAATTGAATTTCTTCTGTTAGGCAAATCTCAAAAATGCTACAATTGTATAACCAGAAGGTTACTAAATGTGCACTAATTTGAAGATAATAACCAATGACCATATAATACAATAAACAGAGAGCTGATTTTCAACAAAACCCTATAGGTCTAGAGAGCGTAAGGCTGACTCGCTCCATCACACCAGCGATTTAGTGCACTCTTCCCATGCCTGATGTGCGGATTTGCAGCATGGTACTCACATGATGCTGTGCCTGTCCTGCTGACACCCTGCCTTTTCCCCAGCCTTTCCTAGAATGTTAAAAGTCTGGATTATTTTCCCTAAATGCATTAAATGCACCCTAAGCCTCTGTGTAGTTTTAAAAGAATGGGGGCTTGAATCGATTGCATCAGGTCCTGGCAGGGAAAAGCAATCTCTTCCACCAGCCGGCTCCAAGCCTCAATAGAAAACCCAAACCCTGCATCCCAGGCTCAAAAGTGTTTTTTAAAATCATACAATGCCTGAATCTCTGCAGAGACAGGATCGTACTCCCTTGATGACCCCAAAGAGCCAGACTAGAGGATCATTCCATTTTTGCCCTGGAGAAAGGCAGTCTGGTTGAAGTATTCATCTTCCAGTCCCTGACTGGAGAAAGAGAAGGGAGGGGTGGAGTGGCGCCGAAGAGCTGACTAGCCAAGGAGCGTAGGAGCAAAGGAGCAGGTGTTCAGGTGAAAGGGGTCATAAGCTTGACGCGCTTTTGCCTCAGGTAAAAAAACACAGAGGCAAACCGGGGGGGGGGGAGGGGGAGGGATTAGGTGTGATGGAGGTCTAAGTAAATCAGAGGCCAGATCTACACCACGCAGGATATAGCATAGGCTGACCAGATAAAATCCAGGTCAGGGCTCATGTAACTTTAACAGTTGTAGAGAAAAGGGAATTTCAGCCAGAGTCATTTGTATGCAATTAGTTCCTGATGGTATTCCCTCTTCATCACAACAGTTAAAGGTGCAGGTGCTATACTAGAGTGACCATATACAAAAGAAGGCAGGGCCCCTGCAACTTTAACTGTTGTGATGAAGAGGGAATATCACCAGGAACTAATTGCATACAAATGACACTGGCTGAAATTCCCTCTTCTCTACAACTGTTAAAGTTACATGAGCCCTGACCTGGATTTTATCTGGTCAGCCTAATATAGCAGTATGAAAGCAGTATGAAAGCAGTATATAAAAAGCAGGAGCCACACCAAACAGGATATAGCAGTATGAAAGCTGTATATGGTATGTTTCAATGGGCATAGGCTGACCATATGAAAAGGAGGACAGGTAGGCTGACCATATGAAAAGGAGGACAGGGCTCATGTGACTTTAACAATTGTAGAAAAAAGGGAATTTCAGCCAGTGTCATTGTATGCAATTAGTTCCAGGTGAAATTCCCTCTTCATCACAACAGTTAAAGTTGCAGGGGCCCTGCCTTCTTTTGTATATGGTCACTCTATTATAGTGCCTGCAACTTTAACTGTTGTGTTGAAGAGGGAATTTCCCCAGGAACTAATTGCAGACAAATGACACTGGCTGAAATTCCCTTTTCTCTACAACTGTTAAAGTTACATGGGCCCTGTCCTCCTTTTCATATGGTCAGCTTAGGACAGGGCTCCTGTAATTTTAACAGTTGTAGAGAAAAGGGAATTTCAGCCAGTATCATTTGTATGCAATTAGTTCCTGGTGAAATTCCCTCTTCATCACAACAGTTAAAGTTGCAGGCACTATACTAGAGTGACCATATACAAAAGAAGGCAGGGCCTCTGCAACTTTAACTGCTATGATGAAGAGGGAATTTCACCAGGAACTAATTGCATACAAATGACACTGGCTGAAATTCCCTTTTCTCTACAACTGTTAAAGTTACAGGAGCCCTGTCCTCCTTTTCATATGGTCAGCCTAAATGGGCACCAACAGTTGTCAGTGCACTTCAATACCGTTATAAAGCAGTAGTGAGGCTCCTGACTTTTATATACTGCTTTCATACTGCTATATCCTGCTTGGTGTAGATCTGGCCAGAGAAGCATCTAACTCAAGATCATCAGACTCTTATTGTCCATTTCATTGTTCTAGCCCTGTGCCAGCTTAATGTAATCACAACCCGATGTCCTCCCAGCAGCAAAGAAAAAAACACATTGCTTGATGTAGGGACATCAGCTTGCAGTAGGAACATCAGGCAAGGACTGTAGAAAAGGCCACAGTCTTTGGTCAATCCAACCCCCCTCTCCACCAATCATAGAAACATTTATCAATGATGCCCCCATATTAGATGTGCGCAGAAGGCACAATCAAGTTGCTTTCTGACTGCAGTGGTGAAGGGTGTGACATTTTGGTCTCCATTACTGTCTGCTGAAGTCCACTGAAAGGTTGCATCCTGTCCTCTCCAATGTCTTTCCTGCTAATACCACTTCCTTTCCTGCAGTGCTTTTGTAAGTATTATTAAGATGATGTATGGAAAGCATTTGAATACCTGAAATTGTGCTGTGTAACTGAAAAGTATTCCCACTTGACGTACATTTGTTTTTTAACCTTAAAAATGTGTTGTTTTTCAAAATGGAGACGTTTGGGAAACTTCTTTAAAAAACAATAAATGACTACAGTACATTGATTCTCCTAAGAACATCCAAAACTAAACCTATGGATTGGCTCATTAAAAGCCATTAAGCAAACACTTTCTGGATAAATCTTATTCCCTGGCTGAAGACATTAATGGAACATTATAGCTGATGTAGAAAATGTAGCTTTTAATGGAAAATGCAACTAAACCATGTACTATTAGCACTGCAAATGTCATACTTTGATAGAGAATGTGTCACTGCATGAAAGAACTGTCTACCACGTCTTATTTAAGGAATCAGTTGTTTTGTACTGTTTTTGCCAGAACTGAAAAGAAATCAACAGACTGACTTGGATGAAAAGGACAAGAATTGTCAGCAAACTGGATGATATTATGATTCTTTTGTGACTAGAAATTATAGGAGACTATTTAGCACACATATTCAAGTAGCTGGCAAATGGCAGAGTAAGCCTGGGTAGAAATAACGATGCAAATCTCTAGAAGTGTAATTGCTCTTCCAGTATTCATAAATATGGGACAGATGTTTCCTATCAGAGCTGAGAAGAGGTGTCCCAGAAGAAAAACATCTTCACTTTTAAACCACATAATGAACTGAAGGACATTTCCATGAATGACGTCTTAACATGTTGGACCAAAGGTTTTTTTCAATATCTCATTCATGATATGATGCTTCCATATTTTCCTCCTCTTCCTCTTCCTCTTCCTCTTCCTCTTCCTCTTCCTCTTCCTCTTCCTCCTCCTCTCCAAATTTCCTCTTTGATTTAGCAGTTCTGATTTACCTTGTCTTGGTTGCAGAGCAGCATCAATGCATTGGATTACTTCCAGTTTGGATTTCCAGACTTTGTAACACATGTGTGACTTGACTATGATTTGTTTGTTTTTTAATCTCCTTTACCGTCCTTGAAATCTCATGTGAATATTTCACAGGACCTGTGTGCAAGAAGCAGATTTCCTGAAATCTCATTGCAGAAGGGTTTTTTCCTATATGTAAAAAAATATTATTGCACAAAGTAACCACAATGCACATAAAACTGACAGGTATGTGTGTGGAGGGATTTCACTGCTGTCAGTTTCACTGCTGCCAATGTCTTTTAAATTAACTATATATTTATTTTATTTTAAAATATGCATTGCTTTTCAGCCCTAACATCTTAGTCACACCAGTGCTGGTGAACATTTGTGTGTGTGTGTGTGTGTGTGTGTGTGAAAGCTCTTTTGCCTTGGTTGTCTGGGAAAGGGAGTAATCAGCTGCGGACTGGCTTCACATGACCGCTGCCTCTCTGGCGAACCTGACAAGTGAGTGGGAGGCTTGTCCGTTTCACTTGTGTCATTTTCTGTCTTATTATTTTCCACACCAGCCCCAATGTACATGTAAGTCCCCTTGAACAAAAACCAGGCCTGAAACTGACCAACGATCTTGGTGAAACTGACTACATAGATTAGTAGATCGATGTCATCTTTCCCCTCTATAAACAGACAGGAATCAAGGCAATGCTAAACAGATTAGTCAGTTTTGGGGTAGCTAGTTGCAAGTAGGGAGGCTGGAGAAATTTGAGATGGACTAAAATGAGTTCAAATTTCTAAGAATCTGACCTGTGAAACCTTCGGCCTCCTCAGGCTGAGTGGAGTTCACAGACTTTCAATTTTTTTTTTAAAAAAAACTTTCCTGAAATTATTTTTTACTATCTAATGTAAAATGTAAAGATTTGTTCTCATTTTTGCTAATTACCACTCACCAGACAATTACACAGCAGTGGAAAAAAATGGATAATCTGAATTTACCTGCATGGTACCGAAATATATTGTCTGTGGCAATATCAGAATAAATAACTCATGATTTGCTTCTGATCCAAGGAAAAAACAGAACTGCTATCATTTTATGCTATATGGTGGATATTCATTCAACATATGTCACAACCGAACTTACAACAATATATGCCCACTTCCGTTCTGAGCATTTGGACATTATAACAACAAATGAAGATCACACAACACACTTATTAATTAATTAATTTGTTTACTTCTTTTTCCTTTTCTTTCTTCCTCCCTTTCTTTTGTCTTATTTCCCCTCCCCTTAAATTGTATTAACCAAGTTTTCTGTAACAGCTGTTTAAATCCAAATTGTTAGGGGGCTGTTCTATTTTCTGTTATATCTAAAACAAAATTAATATATATAATATAAAAAGAACTTTCCTGAAATTTACACAAATTTGTTCACAGGAAAATATGAAAGTTTCTGCTGAAACATATGCCATGTTGGTTAATGTATGTGGGGGAAATTGAATGGAATGGGGGATAATACACTAAATGTTACATACTAACATACATTATGTAGATTGTTATGAACTTTCTTATGGAATTATTTACATATCATTCCACATAATTAAAAAAAATTGACTCCATCTGTTTATGGATGCCAGAATGAACGACACCAGACACCGTACAACCCACAAAAAACACACGGGACGGATTTCACAAAATCCAGACATCCCTAGTAGCAAGTCCCATGTAATATTGCAAATAAACAGACAATATTTCATATTCTTTGTTTCATGTGGAAAGACACTTCATTGTGTTGCTTCATCAACAAATGCTGCTTCATTTCCTTCTCATTTTATAGGTTTGCTTTGTTTGCATATCCCACAGAATTAAATGGAAAAAACACAATGCACCTATAGCTTATACATTTTTTTAAAATTGAATTAGATGAAATTTACAGAGTAGGTAGCCCCTTCTGAGAGGATGATGCCTGCCAAATCTCATACAAATAGGTCCCAGGGTTTTTTGTGCTAGGCACCTTCAGGCACCTGAGGCATTATTCTATTGACAGACCTGTCAATTACAGCGTTGCCTTAGGCTGTGTCTACACTGGCCTTTTCCCCCGGGGTTGTCCCTGGCTCGTCCCTGTGCATCCAACTGATGCAGAGGGGATCCTGGGAGCAGGCAGGGACGACCCCTCCATTTTCCCCCCGCAGTCCCAGGACGATCCCAAGGACCATGGGCGGTGTGGGCACTCATCCTGGCTTCTTCCCTCCTCCCCCAAGTAGCGGGGATCAGCAAGAGGGAAGGAGCAAGGCCGGGGGGAGTCCGGGGGCATCAGAGGTGGGGGGAAGCGGGGTATTTTTTTTACTTACTATTTCAGAGGAGCACAATTGCACTCCGGCTCCCGTTCCTTAAAAAAAAAAAAGACAAGTGCGGTGTCCCTCTTCCTTTCTGGGATGTCACACTTCTATTTAGAAGGTTGGGAATGATCCCAGAAGTAGGTAAGTCTGGGATCGCCCCCCCCTCCCTCTACTCCTTTAGGTGTAGAAAGGGCCTTACTTTCTGTTACCTCTTTCCCCACCTGCTCTCAGTTGCTCTTTCCCCCTCCTGGCATCTTGCTTATAAGGAAAGGCTCCAGAGTTGGTTGGAACTTATTACATAGTTAGGCAGTTTCTAAAATGGAAACAATGTTCATTATGCAACAAACCTTTGTTTTCCAAGTGCTATGTTTATAACCAACTACAAATAAACCTTGACTCATTTCAGTTCCAAATCAGATCCAACACAATTGCACTGTCCCTACCTCCAAGTATATATGTGTCTTGGATTGCAACTTTGGCCAGATCTACACCAAGCGGCACTATCAAAGTGGTATGAAAGTGGTATATGGAGGCAGGATCTACACTACTGCTTTATAATGGTAGTGAAGTGCGCTGACAACTGTTGGGGCCCATGACACATGCCATATACTGCATTCATACTGCTTTCATAGTGTTATATCTTGCTTGCTGGGCTCCAACAGTTATCAATGCACTTCAATACTACTATAAAGCAGCAGTGTAGATCCAGCCCTAGTCAGTTTCAAGACCTCATAATTTCTGCATAATCCATTGAGGGTTTTTTAAAAGAACCTTTATGTACTACCTTGTCTGAGTGGTACTACACATATATGCCCCTCTGAAGGGTAAAAAAAACCTATCACTGGTTTAGGAAAAGTTTAGTATTCCTTTCTTCTTCCTTTTTTTAAAATTTACTTTGTTTCTTTCTTTCTTTCTTTCTTTCTTTCTGTGTGACCCGAACTCAACATCCCTTTCTTTTAAGAGGAATCTCAATGAACATTACAACGTATATAGGATACATCTTACTAGGATGGGAGGAAATATCATGTGACTGGATGTAAGAAATGGAAAGCTGAAACAAGAACAAACTGCACACGTGCCATTTCCAAAGGTAATTTTATAAATTCTCCATCAACTAGAATAAAGAACAAGGCACATACAGAAGACATACAGAATGGAATGTGGGAAAGCCATAGAATTCTAACTCTATAGTTACAATTGCCTCATTTGATGCATTAATGCAATATGAAATCAAAATCGTGTATGAGACAATACATTACTTCTGCAGAATACCTCTTTCTTTTTTTCTCCAGTGACATAGGCCCAATCTACACCAAGTGGGATATAGCACTATGAAAGTGGTATATAAAAGGCAGGAGCCACACTACTGCTTTATAGTGGTATTGAAGTGCACTGACAACTGTTGGGGCCCAGTGACACATACCATATACCGCTTTCATACTGCTTGCATATAGTGCTATATCCTGCTTGGTGTAGATCTGGCCATACTTTACTGTCTGATTTTACTGTGAATTAAAAAGGGTATATTCATTTGGGCCTACCATTTCTGAATGGTGCTGGTTTGGAAAAATGCAAAATATTAATCCAGAACATTGGGATTTAAACCCACAAAGGCAAAATCATTCAAACTTAATGTTCTCCCTGCACATTATCTTGATTCCCTGTTTGCAAGGATGCTCTATGATTTATTATTGCAAGGTCACAATGTATGGCAATTTATCATACTGCTCTGCAAGCATTTGTTTTTATTTATTGCATTTCTATGCCATCTTTGTGCTGAAACTGGCACTCAATAATAAAATACAGGTCTGGCATGCCTCTTCTTATGTTCTTATGATCTCTTATGTCCTCTCTCACATCCCCAGCAAACATGCTTCTGATGGTGATGGGACAAACACATTGGCCTCCTTCCAAAATCTTAAATGTGGGCAGGCTCATATGGGAGAATGCAGTCTTTCAAATCACTTGACCCAAGTTGTATAGGGCTTTATAGGTCATAACAGGCATTTTGAATTGTATCTGGAAACAGAATGGTGGCCAGTGAATCTGTGTAACAAGGGAATCATGTGTTCCCTGTAGCCAGTCCTGGAGCTCCATCAGACGAATGTTTTATTGCACGCTCATTACTGGGCACCCATGGATTTTTGTGGGTCCCTCTCATGACGTCTTCTGTCCCCCGCACACCTCCCACCCCTTCTAGCCTTCTTTGCGTGACAAAAAAACACTCTAGTAAATCTAGGCTGACCATATGAAAAGGAGGACAGGGCTCATGTAACTTTAATGGTTGTAGAGAAAAGGGAATTTCAGCCAGTGTCATTTGTATGCAATTAGTTCCTGGTGAAATTCCCTCTTCATCACAGCAGTTAAAGGTGCATACACTATACTAGAGTGACCATATACAAAAGAAGGCAGGGCCCCTGCAACTTTAACAGTTGTGATGAAGAAGGAATTTCACCAGGAACTAATTGCATACAAATGACACTGGCTGAAATTCCCTTTTCTCTACAACTGTTAAAGTTACATGAGCCCTGTCCTCCGTTTCATATGGTCAGCCTAAGTAAATCCAATTTATTTTTAAAGGTGGAAGTTGTGTGCAGGAGAAGCAGCGGGATCAAAACAGCCCACTGAATGGGCCACTTGCAAGTTGTTTACTTCCTCTTTCAAAAGAGGAAGTAATAACAGACAAATACGCAGGTGAAGAAGTGATGGTAAGCAAACACGATTTTCTCCTGTGTGATGATGCTCCTGGTCAACAATCTGGCTGCAGTATTCTGGACCAGCTGAAGTTTCCAAAGGCAGCTTGAGGTAGAGCACATTATGGTAATCCAATGGGATGGAACTAAGGTATGTGCCATCTATCTTTTATGTCAGCTATGATTTGAAATCATAAATATTTTAATGGCATTTGCATGACTGGATTTGTGGAGGGAGGCAAATATGTAAGCAAAGTGGTAGAATTAATTAGTGGCTGTGGATTGTCAGTTATCATTGTTCATAAATCATATACTAGCAAAGTAAAGATTAGTTCTCACTGAGAGGGTAAATCTAGGCCTAAGCAATATTACATCAGATTTGAGATGGGAGCGCAGGGAGAAATGTTTGAGGTCAGCCTTTCTCAACACAGATGTTGTTGAACTACAATTTTCACAATCCCCATCCAGAATGGCAAATGATTAGGGATGACGGGGGTTGTAGTACAACACCATCTGGAGACCCCAGGTTGGAAAGGCTGTTTTAGGCTATCCTAATATGCTACTTTTATTTGTGGAGAAATCCCCTTTTCCTCCCCATGGGGGACCATCATATGGCACACATACACCCCCTACAGCCTGAAGGGGTACAATCCAGATACAGTTTTATCTCAGCCCTGTTCAGGCATTCACAAACTGGGTAGAATAAACATTGGAGGAGGGGGAGCTCAATAGGCCTGCCTCTCCCCCATTGTAATTTCCATGACCTTTTACCCATGGAGGGTGACTTTCTGAAGGGGAGAGCCTCCTGTATCCATAGAAGCTCTCCGTATGACCTCGAATGCTGGGAGTTGTTGGACTTTTTTCTTCCTAAACATGCATAGGATTGCACTGTGGATCGAACCCATTGTTCCCAGAGGTTTGCTGAGGGGATGGTGCCTCTTGGGAAAAGGTGCTTTCCAGGGGGGTCATCCCTTTGGCCACTCTTCATATCACCCCTCTGGTCCTGCTTTTTCTCAGTGGTTCAGGATGGTCGGTGGATGTCACTTTAGAGGAACTAACTGTTAGGTACTTTCTAGATACTGAGATCTCTCTGGAATGGATGGGATGGGAAAACTACCAGCCTTAGGAGAAGTTGAGACAACCTAATCCCTGCAGCTAGAGGAGGAGCAGGTGTGTGTGTGTGTGTGCGCACGCAAATCCACATGTGAATGAAACTAAAAGACGAAGAATAAATAAATAAATCTCTTGTCATGTATATCCAGTAATTTTGCAGCAAACATAAAACATCTGAGGAAATGAACAGCTCATAAAAACATCACCGTTCTGACATATTTATTTATTTATTTATTTATTTTAAAAAAGGACATGCATGGTACAAAATTTGCCTTAGTGAAGATTTTTGCTAGTCTACTTTTCAAAGTCTTTTCAAAGTCATACAGGAAGTAACCCAAACCACTGGCATTTCTGAATCCTTTCTAATTCCTTTCCCTTCAATCTAGCTAAAATGGATTTGGAGGCAGAAGCCACCACAGAGATTATGGTACAACTAGGAGCTGAGTCATCATGTGATTATAGTTCCCATTTCCTCTTCTCCTCTTCCTAACCCCCTTTTTTCCTTCAGGAGCAGGTGAGGCACAGACATTGAATGGCTTTCCTTAATGCACAATTTAATAAATTGAATTTATGCCATACCTTGTTTTTGTGATGATGGCGAATAACAAGAGTAGGCAACGTTTTCCCACTTTTTTTCTGTCATTTCCATTCCACAGAGTGAGGGCCTGATACTGAAGTTGAGTCATTTCTAGGCCAGTCTACTCAAAGCAAACACACCCTCATTTATTAATATAGGTCATCACTAGGAAATATGAACAATGACTTATTGTGTAAAGAACTGTTGATGCTTCAGTTTGAGCCCCCAGAATTTCTTTCCCTGGCCCCACAACTGACCCATAGGATCCCTTCAAGTCCCTTGAGAGTTCTTTGTTGTGTGTTTCTATTTATAAGTTCCTTGGGCATACACATTTGCATGCCAATATACCCAGAATGCACTTCCATTTTCCAGACAATCCACAGCAGAGCTGTGGCAAACCCTAGACTCATAGTTGGGAGGTCTTCAATTCCCCCCTTCCAAAAATATACTTGGCCAGTAGAGTAATGAAGACTACTTCCACACGGTCATTCATTTTATATCCCATGCTTACCTCTTTAGAGTGTGCAGAGTGATTAATGTAAGTGTGAAATCCTTTTTAATATCCTTTCTTGAAAACCTTAGCAGGTGTAGGATTTCAGCACTGCACTCTTTTCTGTAATTCAAACTGAGTACTAACTTGTTATAGCAACTCTGTAATAAATAATGGATTTTACAGGGACTGAAATCCTGGGCAAGACAGACTTGCTGTGTCATAAAGCTTTATAGGAAGGACACATTGTATTTATTTCATTGTTGAAAAGCTTTGCAAATGCATATTTTGGCTTCTTACCTGGAACCTTGGATGGCATTCCTCTAATAAAAAGCATACTTTGCCTCTGCTACTGGCAGTAGAATTAGAATGAATGCACTTAGCAGCAGTGCTGTGAATCTGGGCACCCATGAAAAAAGGATGTGCAGAGTTGTTTCTACTACTTAGATGGTTGTCTCTACTACTGCTAGGACCTTTGCCATCTCAAGATCCTTTCTCTGGACCTTCAATGGACATTTGAACTGGATCTTATGTAGATTCACAAGTCATTCCTCCGTAAGCAGCAAAAGATTTACAAAGGTCCCCTCTACAAGGATTCACTTTTGAAGCGCATTTACGCCTAATCCCTCTGCACGAGAGGCGGCGAGAGGCGGCAAAGCGCATTAACAGATGTCCAAAATGCGCTTTACAAGTAGTTAATGCGCAAAAGCGCTTATTCACACAGTCAAAATGCGCTTTAACGGACGGAGCAAAATAAAACTCGCGATTTAACGCGCATTCGATAATGCGCATAATCGGGGAGATAACGCGCCTCTATGCCCGATTTGCGCTCCGTTCTTGTAGAGGTAATTTTTTTTAATGCGCCTTGAAAGAGCTTTAAATGCCTCTTGTAGAGGCACCCAAAGTCTTTCACTTTTAATTTCCTTCCTTGGGTTGTGCAAATGATGTGATAGGCAAGTCCAATGGTACTCCTTTCACAAATGCTGCCAGTATTTTAAACAGAACATGTAAATTTGTTTTGGAACAAACAGAGGGAAAAGAAAATTAACCTTTATCAACACAGCTCTTAGGGATTTACTGATTCCAGAGGTGAATGTTGATCCCTTTTCTCAGCTAATTTGAAAGGGAAACAAATCTTGGTATTCACAGACAAAATAGTGTGTGTGTGTGTGTGTGTGTATGCATGGGCATGTACACACACATACACACAATGCAGATTTCATTATTATTATTATTATTATTATTAGTAGTAGTATTATTATTATTTACATCTATATACAGCACCATAGCTGAAGCTCTCTGGGCGGTTTACAAAAATTAAAAGATTGAACATTAAAAAGCCAATATATAAAATTTAAAACCATAAAATATAAAACAGCTGATATTTAAAACTTTTTCAACTTTTAAGCCTGGCCCCGAAGTCAGTTAAAGCCTCAGCTTAAGCTGTTAAGATGCCTGGGAGAAAAGAAACGTTTTGACCTGGTGCCGAAAAGATAACAGTGTTGGCTCCAGGCGGGCCTCGTCGGGAAGATCATTCTATAATTGGGGAGCCACCACAGAGAAGGCCCTCTTCCTTGTTGCTGTCCTTCGAGCTTCCCTCGGAGCAGGCACCCGGAGGAGGACTTTTGATGTTGAGCATAGTGTACGGATAGGTTCATGTCGGGAAAGGTGTTCCATCAGGTATTGTGGTCCCAAGCTGTATAAGGCTTTATAGGTTAAAACCAGCACCTTGAATTGGGCTCGGAAACGTACAAGCAGCCGATGCAAGTGGGCCAGAATCGGTCTTATATGTTCGAACCTTCTGGTCCCTGTTACCAATCTGGCTGCTGCATTTTGCACAAGCTGCAGCTTCTGAACCGTTCATTAGAAGTATCTGGAAACTTCTTTTGATTATCACCAAGAGTTTCAAAGAAGAAACATGCACACATTCTCAGGTTCTTGAAAACCTATTTATTCCCATACACTTTGTTCAGATGGGCTTGCACAGATGTTATTTTTATGTGTTAAGCCATAGCATGTGTGAGATTTTTAACCTCACAATCCAGTCAAGATGAAAGAAGGAGCTGTGCAAAGCCTTGAAGGACAATCAAAAGAGATTATCCGTGACTAGTCATAGTGAGTGCGCCCCTTCCTACTTTGGAATAGGTTGTGTGGGGAGGAGGGCAGACTACATTTAATGTTGCTGTCAGACCTGTTTAGCAGAGAAAAGGGCAAAGGCAGCAAGGGCCAGAAACGTTCCAGGTGTTCAGATCAGTGAGCAAGCCTGGCTCCAAAGCATTTAAAGGGGTCAGGGAATCCCACTTTGGTCTACTGTTGTAAAGAGCTTTCCTGCTGGTGGTCTTCCTCTGCTTCCTCTGTGTGGAGTTTGATATGGTGCAGAAGCTGAGCCCCTACCTGGCTTCCTTGTGGGAACCACTTGATTCTTACCACTTTCCTCCAAAATGTAACCCAGACTAGCTGTAAATATTTTGTAGCCTGAACAGTAAATTCCAGTAGCACCTCCCACTATCCCTTGCTGTAAAAATATAATGACAAAAATAAATTAAATAACAGAGATACTGACACCCTTTCATGGCACCCCACATCAACTGCCTGAGACACCCATGCAACTCTGCCCAATGGAAGGGTTGGATCTGAATGTAACCTAGAAAAATCCCACAATAAGGTTGTCCGTTATTTTCTTGATGTCACCAGAATAAATCTTGCAGTTTGAATACAAATTGTCCATTTCTTCTCCTCCCTGATCTTTTTTTGTTGCAACATCTCTACCCAGATTCTTCTACGAAATCATTCGATAATCTTGTGTCTGTGCCCTCGTGACTCTCCTCCTTAAAATCACCACAGTGGCTTCCTGTCTGCTCATAAATCCAGCACCAGCTACTTTTCCTTACCTTCCAACCCCTCCATGGCCTTTCCTCTCCTTCTCTCTCTTTGCTCTTCTCCTAATATATGCTCATGACCTTCATTGCCCCAGCTCTACCAACTGAAGGTTGACTGCTCCATCAGACAACTCCACTGTCATTCATCTTTATTTATGTTTGATTTCATTTACATCCCACCTTTTCCCCTTTTCCAAATAACCCAAGCTGGCTTACATAGTCCTCCTACTCCTCTCCATTTTATCCTCACAACAACCTTGTGAGGTAGGTTAGGCTGAGAGTTTATAACTGGCCTGAAGTCAGTGAGCTTCATGGCTGAGTGGGGTCTAGAACTCAGATTGCTTGAATCTCAGTCCAACACTCTAACCACTACCCCACTGTCATCCCCATACTGGAGGAATCCTCTTCAGAAGAGGAGCTAGAGCTACCAGAGACAAACAGCATCACAGAGAAGCCCATGCCAAAAGACCAGGAGGAGCCTAGGCTCTTGGGGAGATGGTCATAGGTCCATCCAGGAAAAAGGAGGGGAACTCCACCTCTGAGAAAGAGGCTGAACCATCACTGAACCCAACTTCTGAAAGGCAGGCAGAACGACCCTTGTGAGAAGGTGTGCCCATTTGCAAAGGAAGACCCTGCATGAATAAAGGACACCTTGGGCCCTAGCACCCCGTCAAAGCTTCTGATGTGGTGCAGCTGAATCCTGGGTGGGGCTTTGGAAGATCCAGCTCATAAGCCTCAGTCCTAGGCAAGACAGTTGCTGCAACATCTTATTTCAACTCCCAGTACCTTGACCTTGCTGCTCCTTGGACTGATCTCTCATGCTGCTGACTCTAGGGTCCCATTGTGTCAGTGTGCTTGTGGGACCCACTGTTCACAGAATGGGGTTTTGGCACTTCTAAAAATACCTCGAGATCAGTGGAAATGCTCATTTCCAGAACAGGGCAGGACAGTGAAGCTCACAGAAGGGCTTCTGCAGATCTGTCCTGATCTGGAAACTAGCATTTCCAGGGTAACTTTTAAAAGCACCAAAACTCTGTTGCACAAGCAACGAATCTCGTGAATGCAACGAAACTAGTGGAGGTAGAAGGACCCTGCTGGATGCTGCCCCTGGATTCCAGATAAGACCCCATTTCTTGGATTGTGTTTGTGGATTGTTTGCCTGTGCTTCTGACTTCTGCTTGCTTTTGGACCATTGAGATGGATTTGCCCCGTGGACTGAGCCTGTGGCAGCCACAGGAGGACATTTGCCCCTTTTCCCTTGTTGGCCTTTATGCTTGGAACTGCCTTCCAGAACACCCGTGTGATGCCGCCTCTCTTACTTCCTTCAGATCCCTCCTCTTCAAAACCTACTTCTCCTATGAAGCCTTTGGCACAGAGTCTTAGTCCTTATCCCCTGCTATGGTAATGAAGCCTACATATGTGTAATTAAAAGAAATGCATGTTCTTTCCCTGTCAATTCCTGCCTCCCTCTCCCTATGTTGCATCACTGGGTTGTATCCACTGTTAGTACAAGAGATGGCATAGTTCTGCTGGCACTTGCACAAATGCTAACAGAACAACTAGCACAAGCAACACTTAGCCGAAGGAAGTCGTAATAAATTGTGCAATGACTTGCAGAATGGCTTGTGCAACTACCTCTGGTTCAGGTTGTGGAACTGCTTGTGTGACACCTTGTGCGCAGACTTGCGCAATGGCTTGCACAGGTGTAATCAAAGTACTGGTTTTGACGCTTGTGGAAAGATGAACATGGGTTCTGCAAGCTGTAGAAGTTTATGCAAGCAGAATGACATCATTGCATACAACCTCTTGTGTTGAATTTTAGATTGTAAGCTCCTCAGAGCAGAGACCTATCCTCCTATACCTTGTAAATCGCTATTCACATTCATAACACCATAGAAACCAATCAATAAATGGAAAAATTGTTGTTGTTGGAAAGCATGAGTCCCATTCCTTATGAAATGTGGTGTCGGAGTCTTTTATGCTATGAGTACATGGACCAGGCATGCATCAGCAGACACGATATCTCACTTTCCATATTTGCTTCTGTGAGTGGTGTGGGTGTCATGTACTGTGAAGAAAAAGAAGCCCTAAAAGGAATGGGCTTATGTGATATCTCTGCATAAAGAGAGGAAGCATCAGCCTTCCTCTGAATCAGGCATAACACCCAGACATTCACTTGCATGTACTAATGTTTCTTCTTTCTGACTGATGATTTTATGGTGATCATATGCACTGCTGATTTCTCTTTGATTCCAGATATCACAAATATTTGGTTAATCTCTGGTTCATTAAAAAAGAAAAAAGGAACCTTCATCTAGTGTTTTGCCTGAGGGTCTTCTCAGAATTATGGAGGGGGTGAGGGAGGTCACCCATGGCATTCCACAGCTGTTGTCCTGTTTACAAATTGTAATACAGGAGGAGATTCCCATTGCAGGACATATGGAGCACATATATTACATTTAGCATTCTACAATGTCTTGTTAAATCTCAGTTTTATGGCCGCCGTTTTTAAGTCCCTGTAAGGCTTTTCTGAAGGAGGCTGATCAGAGAGACAGGTGTGTCGCAGATTCAGCGTGGTGACAAGTTTTCACATTCAGCCACATTCTTAGGGCCGCAAAGTAAAGCGGCAGCTGGTGGCTCAAGAGCCTCTCTGATTCTATTGGAATTTTTTTTTGTGGCAGAAAGAATGAGCTATTTCGTACGGCCTGTGAACACCACCAGACACATTTCTGAGGAGATATGACGCACGTTTGATCTTGTCAGGTGGATAATCTGTAAACTCTATAAACTGCTTCTATGGCAGTTATCTGGGTGACTTAAAACATGGTCTTGTGCTGGAAGTGTGTGTGGGGGGGTTGTTATTTTAAAAAATATTCTCAGTTCCTATTAGGATCAAATGTGTTCAAAAGTGATGAGTGTGGCTGAAGATACAGGCATCATTACTTCTCAGGAAAAATGTGACAGGATAGAACAGGAGATCACATGAGTGCTATGCCACATATATAAGATCATGTATGACAGTAGATTTAACACTGTTGCTTTCCCACTAGAATTAATATTGTTGTGGTGAGGTCCTGACCTGTGGTTGGCTGTCATGACCAGGCCTCTTCCCCTTGGTGTGGCGGAAGGAGTTTCAGGCTATCAATCAGAATCAAATTCTGAAGAACAAGACTAGAAATGTCCCAGCTTACACAGGAAGTGGGGAAGGTGATTCTCCCAGGTTCTTCACTCGCCAGGTAGAAATCTTCACCAGACCTTATCAGTGAAAACATTAAATCTCACAGGCTGTGGGAACTCAGGAATTATCCAATGGAGAGGGAATTTCAGAGCTAGCCATAGGTTCAAACAGGCGGAGCTAAAGTTAGGTGAGAGGCGGTCAGCTCAACTAGCCTCTTGCCAAAGGCTTCTTTCAAGAAATCATCCTTGAAGTGAAAGGGCCTCAGGGAAAAGACCTTCTTCCCATTCCTTGAAAGAACAATTATTTAGCCAAGTTAGTTTAGCCAAGTGTCAGTCTAGAGAAAAGTTCCTAGGCTTTAAACTGTGTTGAGGTGCAACGAGATGTTTATTTACTGAATAAAGCTTTGTGGATCATTTGGCAGACTTCTTTTGTCTTGCACTTTGGTGGGAGGGCAAGGGAACACAACATTGGCAATGATCCAAAGGGTGAGAGGCAGGTAAAGTGGTCTACGGTGGGGTGATGGTCAAGTGCAGGAGCAGGTGGGTAAGGCAATGCATGTTTAGTAACTTCTCCCAAGCACAAATTGCTCAGACAAGGAGCTGACTCAAAGGGACTGTTCACACACCATGCTACCGCACACTCAATGGTTGAGTGTGGGTTGTTGTTGAACTGTGTGTTGTTGTTGAACCATGGGTTGTTTGTTGAATCATGGATTAGTGTGTTGTCTGAACCCAGGACATTTTCTAAAGGGTGGCTTGTTAATCACTTCTGAACAACACCTACCCCCAACATACACAAAAACAGGGATTCTCACGGTGGCTTGTTGGAGAAAAATAAACTACACTGCATGGTTAACAAGACTCCCTGCAGAAAATGTCCTGCATTCAGACAACACGGTACGCCATAGTTCAGCAAACAACTCTCACACTCAACTACTAGCACATTGTGGAAACCCAGTCAAATATTAGAGCTTTATAGGGCCTCCTGGGTCGTGACAAGTTTGTGAATCAGGCAAATTCATGCATGTAGAATTTTCCGAATTCCACCTTAAAGCTTGTCCTGGCCCGTGACCATATCAGATGGTGAGGTTTGATGTTTCTTTTCACACAAAAATTCATGCTTATTTTCATGTGTGCTCCCTCAAATGTTTGTATCAATTGTGCACATTTTTGAAATGCACATTTTCTCCATTTGATCAAAGCATGATTGTTTTTTGTTCTTCTGTAAAGAACCGACTGCATTCTGCTCTGTATTCAGTTCTAGGAGTAATTTTTTGTCAAAAGTGAATTGAAATTAATTTCTCACACAACTCTACTTGTGAGTTCAGCCAATAGGATTTATTCGAGTACTGAAGTCTAGAGAGCACTCTTTACTTATAGAGCCTATGATGCCTGGTTTGCTGAGGAACCACAGGAGGTAAAGCATGGGGCACTAGCTGTTGGAGGCCCTGATATGAGACACCCCACCCCACCCCACCCCACCCCAGTGTCTTACAATTCATTGGACAATTAAGACTTAGCAATTATTTCCATAAAGTCTCATATACTGATCACGTACAACCAGTGATATGGAAATACTTCTGTGGTAAGCCATGATGCGGATTATTCCACTAAAGACAATTTATTCCAGTGAATTTATTGCTACTATTTGTACCACTAGAAGTGGTAAGTGACTGTGTCATGAATGTCTGTACAATTAACAGAAAATACAATCTTTTCCCTTGGGCAGGATCTACACTACTCTTTTTAAATGGTTTATTACAGTAGTGACAATTGTTGGGGGGGCAGTTTCAAACCGTTTTCAAAGTGTCATATCCTGCTTGGTGTAGATCTCGCCTTGGTCATGTTTACTAAAGTCTAATATCAGCCCTTGAGAATACAACATAATCAGTGTTCGTAACTATTTGGATGAGTAAATACCACAAAAGCAAAAAAGCTAATGCAAACATGTTGTATTTAAAGAGTTGTATGATGAAGCAGATTACCTCATCATGTTCCTCCGCTTTGCATTGCTTTGCCAAGGATTCGGATGCTGACTTCCCATGTAAACATATCAAGAACTAGCGGTTTCAAGGGAGCCTTGAGTAATGACCCTAACATATTTTGAGAGGCAAGCCAAAAAGCTGCATGTGAAATTACCTGGAGATGTTCAGGAGCCCTAAAGTAAAATACTCTCTTTGAAAACATTGTTAGACATAGTTTTGAAAAAAGTATACTGCAATGCAACAGGACAAGGAAAATACAACAGCAAACTCATTTAAAATCATGATTCTGCAACATGGGTAAATAAATAGAGATCCAGGTATTCCTGCCATCCTGTAATCATCATCATTGCCACATATCAGTTCATTCGCATGATCTGGTACTGCTTTCAGAATGTAATATTATATTCAATAATGAGAAACAATATTGAATTGCTGTTGTATTTGGAAGTAGCCAGAGATTAATTCCTACTGTGTTCATTCAAGGGAAGATAGCACCAAAGTTTGGGTCAAAATGTTTGCTAAAACAGAGAAAGTGACTACACTACATTTGACAAATTGATCTTGGAGGGGTTTGGTTTGAGAAAATTCAGGTGGTGTAGGGAATTCCCTTGGCAGCTTCTTTATCAGAAAAGTTGCAGTCTTTCTCTGGCTGCGTTCAGACAACACGATAGTCAATGGTGGGGTAATAATAAACTTGACAGTTGTTTATGTAGGGGGTTCTCCCCACACAACAAGATAATAATCAACCATAGTGTGGATTAGGATCAGCGTTGAGTTGATTCGTCCATGCTGAATTGATGCACTCATCTCCTGTCCTCTCCCCCCCACCCCAGTTCTCCCACTAGTATCCCATTAGCCATTGCTGCCGAAAATCTATCCTGTCAGCTGGGCTAGAGTGGTAGCTACTGCTCTTGCTATGAAACTCTGTGGCTGATGATTAATCAACTGTGGCTAATGAAATAACCAACAGTGCCCTCCACACAACACGATAACCAATGATGATTCAAATAGTCAACTCTGCACAGCATTGTTATTTGTGTTGATTATTTCAGCCAAATAACCAACCGTTGGTTAAAAAAAACTCCCTCCACACAACATGATAACCCATGGTGGCTTAAATAACCAACCGTCAACTTATTTAAACCACCATTGGTTATCGTGTTGTCTGAAGCCAGACTCTGGCTGAATTCGGACAACACAATAGTCAATGGTGGGGTAATAAACAACTTTACAGTTGTTCATTTAGCGGGTACACCCCACACGACATGGTAATAATTACTCAACCATGGTGCGGATTAAGATCAGTGCTGAGTTGACTATGGCAGCATTCGGATGACATGATAGTCAATACAACTGATTATTGTTTCCCCTCCCTCCAGTTGCTTAATGTGTCGTCCGAATTCAGCCTCTCTCTGCTCTAGGTACTGATGCATCTCCAGCTGCTTGGTCTAGGTCTTGCCATCACTTGGACCTGGGTTCTAAACATCAGTATGGCAGTGAAGCAGTGAAGCACAGTGGCATAGTGGTAAATTTTGAAGTGCAGGCACTCATCGCGACAGTCTGAATAGCCACACCTCCAAGGAGAGATCCAAAATGCAAGCAGCTGTGTTGATGAGTATTGACAAACCAGTTCTAGCATTTTGCATCTTCATCAGGATCAGGTCTTTTGGAATGCTAATAGGACTTAATTTCCCATTCAAGAGTAAGCCACTCTAGAATACTTTGCATTACAACAGGGAACAATGTATTGTTCCTGAGAAAATTTATTCCAACCCACCCACCCAGCTACTGTGTAGATTGCAGCTAAGCTCAGAGGGAACAGGGAATTCTGGGGGGCGGGGGTAACATCAGATAACATCAGATTCCCTGCTAACAAAAAAGTATCAGCACTGTGGCCCTGTGAGCCCTGGCTCCACTCCATCACTGGTTGAGTAAAGTTTACAGATACTCAGGCTGCAGTCCCACACATGCTTATTTGGGAATGATCCTCACACTGGACTTATGCTGGAAGTTCAAATGCAGCAGAATGAGGTGATAGAATGGACTGTGCCATTTCAGATTAGAGATAATGGTTATCACTTTTGAATGTGCCACTACGAGCTTCTTCAGACGAGGTGGGGGAATCGCGTTTCCCTCTCATCCCTTTGAATCACGCTTCTGTCCTACAATAGGGATGAGCAGCTTCCTCTTTCTTCAGACGCTGAAGGAAAAGGAAGTAAACAGAGACATTGTGGCCCATTCAGTGGGAGTTTTTTTCACATTACCTTTCCTGCACACTGCAGGAAATGGCGGCGTGTTTCGCTACAGGGGGTGGGGAAATCAGATTTTCCTGGGTCTTTTTTTGAGACGGGAAAACGATCAGAAGGGGCGGGAGACACGTAGGAGGCAGACAGTGTCGTGAATAGGACCTGCGAAAATCCATGAGTGCCCAATAATGAGCATGCTGTGAAATGCTCACCTGATGTAAAAAATAAATAAATAACCTTCCATGCAAATAGAAAAGCAACACATCAGGTTGAAAGATTTTAGCTCAGCCCTTTGCTTGGCTGGGTTGATTTTTCTACTTGCAGGGAAGGCTTTATGTCAGTTCCAAAAATCCTCCACTTGCAGCCCAAAGTGGTATAGCCCATTCTGTATCCTTGGTCCCCTCTACAAGGATTCGCTTTTGCGCCTGATTAGGCGATTATGCACATAATCGCAGAAGCGCATTTACGCCTAATCCCTCTGCACGAGAGGCGGCGAGAGGCGGCGAAGCGCATTAACAGATGTCCAAAATGTGCTTTACAAGTAGTTAATGCGCATAAGCGCTTATTCACACAGTCAAAATGCGCTTTAACGGACGGAGCAAAATAAAACTCACGATTTAACGTGCATTCGATAATGCGCATAATCGGGGAGATAACACGCCTGTACGCCTGATTTGCACTCCGTTCTTGTAGAGGTAATTTTTTTAATGAGCCTTGAAAGAGCTTTAAATGCCTCTTGTAGAGGCACCCCTTGGCATTCTACCACTTCCTTCTGCTACATGCACAGAACCTGCTCCTTCCAGGGATCAGAGGCTGCATGCCTCAGAATACCAGTGGCTGTGAAGTAACTGCAGATGAGGGCTATTGCCTTCACATCTTGCTTCCCAAAGACAACTGCTTGGCCACTATGGGAAGTAAGATACTGGACGAGATTGGCCGGTAAAGTGGGGCTCTTCTCATGTGAAGACCAGGACTCACTGGGACTAAATTCTGAGTCAACATCAATTGGACAGCACAGCATACTTCATGGATTACCCAAGTCACACAAAAAAGCAAACATGCTGCCATTTTTTTTATGGACAAAATCCATACAATTCCTTTCTTAGACTAACCAAGCGATCAGAAAAGATGTGTAAACTTCAGGGATCTCCAAAATCTTGCACATTTTTTGTAATCCCTTGGTTGGCCTCAGAAAGGAATTACACCATGGGTGGGAAACTTCTGGCCTACAATTTCCATCATTCCTAGCCAGCATAGCCAGTGGTGAGGAATCATGGGAGTTGTAGACTAAAATATTGGAAGGACCATAAATTGTTCCCACTCCCTATATAACACTAATAGGGATTTCCTCATTTTTCATAGATTATGAATTTTGTACACAAAAATAATTCTGCACAGATTAAAAATGTGTGTGCCATCAATTGTGAAGTTGCAGCCAAATGCATATGATAACTGTGTTTGTGATTCTTCCTACATATTGGAAGAGCTATGAAGATTATCTTTACATAGGAAAATGACCATTTAGAAAGCAGCCCTAGGCAACTATTCTAATTTGGGCAGGATGGAGGGCTCTAGGCACTGTAATGCTCTTCTTCATCTAACCAGATATCTTTAGCACTGTGAGCCTATCTACACTACTGCTTTAAAACAGGTTAAAACGGTTTATAACAGTTTTGAGAACTGTTGGGGCCCAGGACACACTCCATATACAGTTTTCTCCCCGACGAGGCCCGCCTGGCGCCAACATTGTTATCTTTTCGGCGCAAGGTCAAGACTTTCCTCTTCTCTCAGGCATTTGGCAATATCTGAGGAGCCTGGGTTTGTTTTGTTTTGGTTTTTGTAGTTTTTTGAAATGTTGAAGTGGGTTTTAAATGTACAGATTGTGTGTATGTTGTATGTTTTTGCTGTTTTAATTTTTGTATATTGTTTTTAATTGTTTTTAATCCTATGGAAACCGCCCAGAGAACTTCGGCTATGGGGCGGTATACAAATGTAATAAATAAATAAATAAATTTTCAAAGTGTTTTATCCTGCGTGTGTAGATAGGCTCTCAGTCAGAAAATAAGTCATCACATCCACAGAATCGGGCATGGAAAAGAGGCTGAGAGTTGGAAGAATAAGGTTTGGATTACAAACCCAAGAGGAATGACAGGGTCGAAGAGGAAAAATTCCTGCATTGAATTAACACATCTCACAGTGACATTACAACACTCCTCCACAAGACAAATAAGGAAACACTTGAAACCCAAACCATAACAGTGCATAATTTCTTTGTCAACTGATTTAAACTGAATTGTTACAATAACATAATACAAAATTGGGGACAGATTTCTTTTTCCCCGTTTTATGCTTGCACTTTTGTTTTGCATATTTAAAAAAACCCCATTTTATCTTTATTTTATCCCTCTCAGTCTCTGTGGAAGAGCAACATGCTAGAATAAAATCCTCTTCTGACTTCTTATTTAAGCTGTTCTTTTATACTTTGCAACTATGAGCGTTGACAATAATGGGCTAGGGACGGAGCTTGGAAGCCTTTGCTTCTCGTCTTATTAGGACTGCAAGATGTGATCCCAAGATCCTTCAACTCTTTCCTCACTTCCAAATACTAATTGTATATTTTGGCTGTAGGAGAGGAAATATTCTGCTTTCTGATGGATCCGTTCAAATGTGTACTAGCTCCCTTCCCCCAAATCCCCCTTTTTTTCTCCTTCCTAAGAGCAGCAGCTGTGACCGATGCAGTCGCCCAGTGGATGAAAGGACAATAAAACTCTGAAGCCACATCGTTGCTTGGTAACCACCTGCTAGGAAGCATAAAAGTAGAACACATACAGGGCCTCGGAGGCTGAGGGGCATCACATCTCATAGACAAATGGGTGCCTCACAGTTGGCCTGAGGATCAAGAGTGTTGAGCATGGATATCTCCTACATGGCAGCCTCACGCTATATGAGCAGAACATAGCAGCATCGTGATTACATTGTACAGATATATCACACACAACAAAGATTATTCCCTTAACTAATTCATTCAATCATTCAGTTTTTCATGCACAAAGTATTTTTTTTAAAAAAAAATTAATTGCAATAAATCACAACTACAATAAAACAAAGCAACAGCAAATAAAACTACTGTAAAATTAAGACTGTCAAACAGAATTCAAGAGATTAAAACATGATGGGTAAATTGAACCTCCATACACAGGGATAGTTTACCCCAGGTTACTAAATGCTGAGGACAGCAACATGGGAGGAGTGTTGCTTTTGTGCCCTGTTGTGGGCTTCCTAGTGGCACCTGGGAAGCCCACAGAACCTGGTGTCATGCCATGAAGTTGATTGGTAGGAGATTCTGGACAGATTAAAGGAAGTACTTCTTCACACAGCACATAGTCAAACTATGGAATTCGCTACCACAAGACATAGTTATGGCCACCAATTTGGATAGCTTTAAAAGGGGGTTAGATAAATTCCTGAAGGAGAAGGCTATCAATGGGTACTAGTCCTGATGCCTCTATGCTACCTCCAGTATCAGAGGCAGTAAGCCTATGTGCACCAGTTGCTCATGTACACCATGAGCGGGAGAGTGGTGTTGCGCTCATGTCTTGTTTGTGGACTTCCTACAGGCAGCTGGTTGGCCACTGTTTGAACAAAATGCTAGACTAGATGGACCCTTGGTGTGATCCAGCATGGTTCTTCTTGTGTTCGTCTGTCCTTACCTGATTGCTCACTGTGGGAAACAGGATTCTGGTCTAGATGGACCCATCGGTCTAATTCAGAAGGGCTCTCTAAGGTGGATCAATGGTCTGACTCAGCAATAGATCCCATCATATGTTCAGCATGGCCAAATGGGGCAGCAGGAGTTTTCACTGCTTCTGCCTCTGCCGCCACCCGCCACCCCCAATGTCTTGTTAGTGAGCCAGACTCACCCCTGGGGCAAACTAGGGGCAAAATCAGCAGGATTTAGCAAAATCAGTAGGCAAGCACTGGGTCATCATCATCATCATCATCATTTTATTATCAAAGCTGCTAGGTGCTGGAACAACAGCTTTATTTCAGCTCCCAGTACCTGCTTCTCTTTGGACTGATCTCTTGGACTCCTGAGAAGGCCCTGCTTTTGAACTGCTCTTTTCCCTGGACTGGGAAAGCTTTACGTTTTGACCTAGTGCTCTGGCTGCCTATTGTTTCTAATGGGCCTGTGACTGCAAAATAAGTGCAGGCTTATATCGTTAAGTCTTTCATCCCACACTCAGGTACAACTGCCAGCTGCTAGTATTGGCTCTAGACTTTCCCTATTTCTGAGGAGACCCTGGCTCTTGAGTAGACCTTTACTCCTGGGTAACCTGGTTGCTGCAGTTCTTGAGGTGTGCACTTCATCTCTGGGTAGTGGCCTTTGCCTCCACCATCTGGTTCCAGAACAACAAGGGCTGGGTGGATGCTCATCTTAGATTCCACAAGGAATGTAAGGACTGATCCAAGAGTCCCTCAGAGGACCTGGTGTAGCTTCCCTGCAGATGCTAGGGTTATCAATGATGTCAGGAGGATCCACATTGTTGTTGGACTCCAAAGTCTCTGAATCTTTATCTAAAGAGTCATCCTGGCTTGAGCCTTGGTCCAGCATGACACCATGAGAAATAATAAGCCCCACTTGTTGTCAAGAATCCTGGATAGTTTTACCATATAAGAGCACAGAAGAATATATAGAACTGGAAAACAGATGACAGAAAGCAAAAGGAGCACATTATTTATCCAAGCATTTCTATTTAAATGCAGTTAAAATAGTTTATCAAGCTTAAATTGAAGACATTGCATTCTTTGATATGGGTCAAGGCTACAGGATTTGGACTTGCATCAGAATCCAGATTAGGTTAGTTACGGTTTGTGTTCAGCATGAAAACAGATCAGCGCTTAGAATTGTATTTGAGTTAAGCCGTGCTAAGATTCTGTGAGCTGCTTTCCCAGATGTTCCATCACAAATGCCAGCCATCTTGAATTAGATGATAGAATATAAGTGAGGGCTTCTCTACTTGTGACCTTACAGGAGATCAACTGTATTTCATCTGTATGTCATTGCCCCCTTCCTACTGTGAAGGAAATTTGGAATAACAACTGTACCATTAGGGTGATCTTTGATATAATATCTTTTACACGTTTACCTAACAAAAGTCATTTCTACCATTAATAACCTATGTGGAATAGGTATACACAAAAACATTGCTAATGTTGAAGTGTTCATCTTGGGAGGGGCATTAAATATGTGTTCTTGGAGCATTTAGATGATGATTCTTATGTTTTGTAGTTTGCAATGTCATACTCCTTATCAGCGCTATATAATGACATGTTAGCTGAGGAGGAGGAGGGACATTTTCTCTGTTTTGCAATCCAGTTCTTCAGTATGTTAAAATTATCAGCCAAATGAGGGAGCTTTCAAGAACAGACACAGCTGATTTATTTTTTGATGTTTTTATTACATCTTTAATCCACCCTTCCTCCAATGAGCTCAGAACAGCATACATGACTCTCCTCCCCATTTTATCCTCACAACAACCCTGCGAGGTAGACTGGACTGAGGGATGGCGACTAGCCCAAAGTCAACCATCCAGCTTCAAGGCTGATTGGGGATTTGAACCAGAACCTCTCCAGTCCTAGTTCAATCCATCCTTCACTCAGCCTGGTATCCTCCCCAGGCAATATGGCCAATGATGGGACTTGTAGTCCAACATATATGGAGGGCACCAGGTTGTGTGAAGGCTGTACTAACTATTCTGTTCATATTTCAACCCACAGAGCTTGAAAATATAGGACTGATAAATTTGATATTAGTGAATATTTATGTAGAATTAAGCACAGGACTACTACGATTATTACTACCTGTAGTAAACTGATATTAAGTGGCAATGGTGTGCTAAGAATTCTACAGGCATTGTGGGTGCTTCCAAATGGTTTTTAATCCTACCATCACCATGCCTCATTCATGGAATTTTACAAGGTGTTCAGATGATGTCAGCCCTTTCTATACCGTAGGGGTGTAGAGGGCGGAGAGCGGGCGATACTGGAAGTAGCTGCTTCCAGGATCGGTGCTCTCAATTTACATCAGTAGTGCAATGGCCCAGGTTCCTCCTGGGCCATTACATGTTGTGCCCGCCAATTTTTTTTAGTTTTGGATCCGAGGAGAGCGCACGAGCACTCCTCCGCAAACCGTAAGTTTTTTTTTTTTAAATGCACGCAATCGGGCCCTCACTCTCCTCCCTGTCCTTTCAGGGGTGGCAAAACTGGTGCCACCCCATCCCCTGATGGGCACAGAGCTGCGCAATGCGGCTCCATGTCCATTGGTGCTGCTGCGCTTACTCGCGCATAAGCTCGACAGCACCCAGGACAGCCGGCCACATCTTCTGTGGTCCTGGGAACTTCCCGGGACCGTGGAAGATTCAGGATTCTTTTAGGTTTCCCTTATCCCTGGAAAATCCCGTGGCTGCCCCGCCCGCCCACCCCCCTCGCCCCTGGGAGTCCCTGTGCATCATTTGGACTCACAGGGACCAGTTGGGGGCCATCCCAGGCAAAACAACTGGTGTGGAAAAGGCTGTCGTCTTCCATTCCTAATCCTTCCATGTTTTACCACAGTTTCCTCTGCCTATGTCCTGCACCACAGCCCACCCCATTCAAGAAGGTTGTCTAAGCCTCAGGGTTTTCAAGGAGTTTGTGGGCTATTGAGGAAAGAAAGGGGCAAGAAAGTCACCTTCTGCCAACCCAGTTCTGCCAACACTTCTCTGGATCCAAGTCACTGGCCAGATCTACACCAAACAGGATATAACACTATGAAAGCAGTTTGAAAACGGTATATGGCATATTAGGCTGACCAGATAAAATCCAGGTCAGGGCTCATGTAACTTTAACAGTTGTAGAGAAAAGGGAATTTCAGCCGGTGTCATTTGTATGCAATTAGTTCCTGGTGAAATTCCCTCTTCATCACAACAGTTCAAGTTGCAGGCACTATACTAGAGTGACCATATACAAAAGAAGGCAGGGCCCCTGCAACTTTAACTGTTGTGATGAAGAGGGAGTTTCACCAGGAACTAATTGCATACAAATGACACTGGCTGAAATTCCCTTTTCTCTACAACTGTTAAAGTTACAGGAGCCCTGACCTGGATTTTATCTGGTCACCCTAATTATGTCATGGGCCCCAACAGTTGTCAGTGCACTTCAATACCATTATAAAGCAGTAGTGCAGATCCTGCCACTGTCTGCTAATCACAGGTCCCTTTTGTGTTCTGGGCTTAAAGAAGGCTCTGGGGCTTAAACACATACCATCCTGGGTAGCTTCCTAGGTTGTCCCAGCTGGAGATGATCATGGGTTCAAGCCCTGGGTTCTTGATAACAAAACACTTAATATGAAAAGTACTGTAGTAAAAGTCCCAGCTCTACACACATACACCCCTCCCAGTCAATATGATGGTGATGTGGTTGCTGACCTGAATGCAATATGTTAGCCTAATCCCTGAGGGTGTTACCTACAGGTAATATCTGAAGAATAATTCTAAAGTAGGGTGACCAACTGTCGGGGGTGGGGTGGGATTTTCTGTAATTTTCTATAATGTCCTGGAATTACATGCTTTCCCCTTTAAGGGTGTCATTCCCATTGTTATCTTGCTCTGATTAGCCTGGAGCTTTCCTCATAGCCCTCAAGCTTTAGCCTTCAAGTTTCCCTCATAGTTGTTTTCCATACTGCTGGCCAGTTGGTCTCCTCTCAACCTGTTCCAGTTTGTCTATATCAGGGATGTAGAACCTTAGGCCCTGGGGTCCCAATCCAGCCCTCCTGGGGTCTCAATCTAGGCCTCTAGATGGCCACACCTCTTCCCCTGGCCCCAGTCCCTCCCCCCCCCACTACTGATCATTTGGTGGTTTTTCAGCTTTTGTGCAGTCCCTGCCTCCACCCCACAATTCTAAAAGGTTGAAAGGCCTCTCCTGAAGGCTTAGTTATTGGCAATAAAACCTTTAAGCTAAAATATGCTGGTATCTTTTTGTATTTTAGCTTCACACCCACCCAAGATGAACAAGAAAAAGGGGAGAAATGGCTCAGGATGCTGTAGAAAAAAATATTGTAAAAAAGCCTGACACTGACACAAAACAACCTGTTGTAAATAATTTCTGCAGACATTGATACAATGCTCCGAAGAAGGCCTAATAGAAAGCAAAGAGCTGAAACGCAATGTTTGTTTGTTTTTACAATAAATTTGTCTACAGCATCCTGAGACATTTCTCCCCTTCTTCATCTCCACCCACCACTCCCAAAAGCTTCTCCAAAATGGAGGTCTACCCTCGGGCTGAAAGAAGTGGTCCGTACCTTTCTCCAGTGGGGCACTCAGAGCTGGGCACAATGTCCCAGATAAGGTCTATTTATAAGCAATGCCCTCTTCCCAAGAACATACTGCTCTGACGTTTTTGGAAGCCGATATTAATGACATCTTTGTCCTTTCATTTCCCTTATGCTAACAATAAAAGTGAAATTGAAAACCTGGGCTTTGTGATATACACATGTTGACTTCATTGCAGGGTTGAAGTCAACAGTGCCATTTCTGTATGTGGATAATTCGTGGTCACTGATACCATGCCTTCCAATTGCTTCTTAAATTGCCACTTCACCTTTAAGCAATCGTATGCTCAGTCAAAATACATTTCACATATCCCACAAGCTAAGAGTACCACCTATATATATATATATATATATATATAACCAGTAACCTCTATTTTGCTATAAAATTTACAGACAGGAATTCTCTTTTTATTGTTTTATCTTGTTATTAATTCCTTTTGTCAGCTACTATTAGTAAGCTGAAAGGAGAGGGGTCAGATAACCAATTGTACTTTCTTATCTGTAACTCAGTCAATTCAGAAGAAAAAGAATTGAGGATAACAATTGCTGGAAGAGAAAGTGGAAAAACAACTGAAGGAATTAAAAGCATACTGTGTAAGAGATTCAGGGCCGAACTGACATGCCATATAAGGAACTGTGAGTTGTGAGAATATATTGCAGGAATCGTGAAGTAAAAGCTAAGATATATCAAGAACTTAAAAGCTCCTCAAATTAAGCACATAAATGCACTGTATATGGTTTCAGATGGCTTCCTAAAATATATTCAAAGTGCCACAAGATCAATAGGTTGATTTGATACGCAGTAATGAATAACCTTCTATCAGTCTTCGCCTTTTTTATTGTTTGCTTCAGTTTGCTTTTAATTTTGCTTTTAAAAGCAAATTGTTGACTAGCTGCTTAATTTGAGGCTGGATTTTAAACAGTTCATTGTGTTGGATGCAGACAACCATAACTATCCAAACACATTATCATGCTCTTTGAACATCATTAGCAAGCACAGCGGTATTGTGGTTGTGGGAAAACACATTGGGTTGGATCCAGATTTAGTCATATTTAGGGTAGACCCCTCGAAATCAGTGGAACTTCAGCTAGTCACGACTAACTGAAGTCCCATTGATTTCAAGGGGCCTACTCTAAGTAGGACAGAATCTGGATCCAACCCATTATATATAAATGCACCCCTCCACAAAAACCATGTTCAAAGTGACCCAAGATATTTTGCTGCCTGATGTGAACAAGATACCCCCCCCCTGCAAAACGCAATCCCAGGTTTAGAAATTGATTGGAATGGCAATTGATTATTGTTTTGAGACTGATGAGGCAACGGGAGTGTAGAACAGGCCAAGTGTCACTCACAGCTCTAACTTCCATCACCTTGCCACTCTCAGCACCTGACAACTGGGACAGCCATCTCACTTTGTCTAATGATAGGGCCAGCCCCACATTGAGGACTTTGGCTCAACCCCATGCAACTTAACCTATTAAATTCAATGGGATGTTTAGAACTATTTAGAGAACTGCAGACTTGATCCTAGTTCCCAGTTCTAACCAGTGTGGGTAACTGCATTTGTTCACATCCACCAGTGCCAGCTCAAAACATTTTGCTCCTTGAGGCAAAGGACATAAGTCACCCCACCTCCAAATCTACAAAAGCTGCTCAGACTGGCAGTTGAATCTTATTTCAACATTGATGACAAGAAAACATTCTCCACTGTACCCGAGAGCACAAGGCAGCTTAGAGGATGCAGAATAGGTCTCATGGCACATACATCTCTGCCCATTCTGTGCCCCTGAGCAATCTTCCGCCTGAAGCATCTGTCTCACATTGCCTAATGACCCTGACATTCACCATTTTCTCTCTTTCTCTTCCTTCTGTTGATTTTAGTCTGCAAGTTCCTTGGAAGAAAGGATCTGACTAATTTTGCTTTGTTAATGCAACTAGAAAAGCACCACTGATGGCATTTTACAAATAAATTAATAAATGATATCTAAAGCAGCTGATGACTGGACGATGCTGAGGAACCAAAATAGGTGCAGCAACATAAGGCATTCCTGCTTGGATACTGATGCACAAAGCCTGTTCGTGTTAATGGTCCTTATAATATATGACTCTTGGGAGACAACACAGTCACCCATTTATTTTTATGAGAATTCTGTAACAAGTCAATAAAAAACCACTGAGTATTTTAAGGGTCTCATTAAGTTCAGGTGTAATACCGAACTTTTCATGAAGGCTCATAAAAAACAGGTTCAGTAGTTGGTTCCTCCATGGCAGTCACATCACAGTTTAGGTTGCAAACAAGAGGAAGCTTAGAATACAAATTCGAAGCATAAATTGGCTTTTTGAAGAACAGAAGGAAGGAATGAAGGCCAAAGTAGACATGACATTTGTCATGTAGTTTGGCATTGTGTTGTTCATTTTTATTAAACAAAAAGCCATGTGAAAAGTGGGTAAGGATTTACACATCCTTGACATGACAACTGGGTAAGGATGTATGGATTTTGTTAGATCTGTTCCACCTATGTTTTGTAGATTGTCAGGCGCATTTTGTTCCATCATCCGCTCATTGGTGGAATAAAGGTTTTTTTGTATGAGAATTTCATTCATTTGCAAATGCACATTTGTGCTACTGTAAAATTAAGCTAAAATGGATTAGAGCTAATATGCAGCTGCAAAAGTGCAGAGTTCAGCAACCCCCCCCCCCAGTAAAAAAAATAGTGCCCAAGTCCGCAGAAAGGTCGGTCTGCTGTGAAATCTGCAGGTTGGATTCACAGAAATCTGATCTCATTTGAATCAATTGCAGATTTCTTTGACATTCCTACATGAGATAGGGGCTAACCCTGTACTTACACTGTAGTCCTGGTCCAGAGAGCCCCTCACCCCATGCCTTCTATTTATAATGAGAGGAAATCCATGTTATGTTGCACATCCTCCTCCAATCTAGCATGATGAAAGGTGGTATATAAGTATTTTAATGAAATACAGACATATAACAAAATGATACTGTCACTGATTTTAAATTTGGGGGGCCTTGGATGATCACTATTAATGCATCTGAGCTAGCAGGATTAAGTACATCCCTGCATCTATTGTGGGTATTAGGCATCCTGAACATAGGAAATATACTAACATTGCAGGGGGAATCAATCCAGAAGTGGTCCCAAATATACATTCCAGTTCTCTTATTTGTCCTATACAGAACTATTTAGCCACCTGGTCACCTTCTTGGGCTTCCTCTATTCACACATCAGGAATAACCATTTTCTCATTTGCAAATTCTAATGTTTATTGAAGTCAATCTTCACAAAACCAACCATGGGTGAATCTAGATGAGTTGACACTGTTGCGAAAATGACTCCTAGAGCCAAAATACTTTACTGCCCTTGGCTTCTAGGCCTTGACCTTCACTCCAAATTAGCTTATAAGTGTCCTCTCCCTTGCTATAGGGTGGGGGTACATACAAATGCCTTCTTCCAGTGTAGTGGATTTAAAAACAAACAAACAAACAAACATAATGGCAGGGGGCCTTCAAGCGAGCTCTGCTAATTCACATCAGCTGTGCATCAGATCTCTCTCTTTCTCTTGTGTTAAGGAAAGAATTACGCTGGGGCAGGAACTGCAAGGCCAGCTACCACAGCGACCTGCAAAGATGCCAGAAAATAGTCATGTTTTCTACCTCAGTATGCTGTAAATGTAACAGACAAAAGTTGCACACACTTTTATAGATAGGGGATAGTTGTTTGCTTCCCCATTTAAAATGCTTTATTGGATTTATAATCAAATTATAAAGCAATATTGGCTGAGAGCATTCTTGACCAAGGCTATTAATCCACTGTATCTGCTTTCAGTTTTGTCGCAGAATTGAGATTCGAGCTGTACGTAAAGAGCATTTCCTTTCCTGCTTTTCCACTACATAACATCTAGGTGAGACTGTGGGATAGTGGAATAGCATAATTACACAAGTGGAAAAAAAGCATTTTCTTTTGCTTTCTAAAATAATACTGCATTTTCTCTGCATTTAACTCACCAAGAGCTTTTCAACATGAGGCATTTATTTTGTGCTCATTATTTCTTACTCATAGTTGTTTATGGGTTCTTTAGATGATGTCATGACCCTACAGTTTCACTTCTATTTTTTATGAGCTCTTTTGTGGGAGGGAGGCATAGAGCAGGGAAAATGGAGTCTTTCTTGTGAAAGATAATGTATTTTCTTACTTGTGTAATTGAACTATTTTGCTATAGCAGGGCTCCACTTAGAGATTATATAGTGTTAAGACAGGAAAGGAAAAGTTTCTTCGTCCAGAGTTCGATACAAATTCTGTGATGAAACTGAAAGTAGATACTGCAGATTAACTGCCTCATGTAGAAAAGCTGTAGGAATATTTATTTAGAGCAGGCAAAATGGAGTATTACTTCTGAAAGCAAAAGAAAACACATTTTCCTACTTGTGTAATAGCTTTATTCTGCTATAGCACAGTGCCACCTAGAAGTGATGTAGTGGAAAAGCAGGAAAGGAAAGCTCTTTCTGTAGAGCTCGGATCTCAATTCTGCAACAAAACCAAACAAAACCAAAAGTAGATACTCCGAAACTGTATAAACGGAAAAGTTTTGAAAGTGCTGTTTAAAAACAGAAGTGATATTATCTAAAGAACTTGTAAACAACTATGAGTAGGGAATGACGAGCACTAAATAAAAGTGTTTCATGTAGAAAAGCTCTGAAAAAAGCATGTCTTAAAAGTTAAATAATGTCAATTTATGGCATCTTCCTCACCACAACATGGACTATTTTCAGTCTGTCACTTAACAATAGGGATGAGCATACAAGTAATACTTGAGTTTGTCAACGTTTTCCCAATTCTGTCCTGAAGCTCATTATGTCTCATGTCCATATCAAATTGTGATCTGTTTTATTTTCCTTTTGTGTGAATTTATTTTGCATATTTTTGTGCATATTTTTTTCAAATACATGCATCAGTTGTGCACAACTTTAAAATATACACATTCTTTCCCCAGTGACTAAAGCATGTTTTTGCACACAGTTCAAATATACACATTTTATGTGCTTTTTTTAGTCTGTGAATCACATTGCAAGCTCAGGAATGTATGGGTTTTGACTGCAGATTGTGTCTGAGTCTGTTATCAGTCCAGAAAGTGTAAACTGAAATTAATTGCTCATGCACCCTTACTTAAGAGTGGGTAGGAAGATGGGTGAAAAAAAAATCTCTAATGGTTTTATTTGTTTGTTTACTAGAGATCTATCTTTCTAAGATTCCACTGAGTAGAGTTAAGATTTGGGACAGAGTGGGAAAAGAGATTACCTTTGGAGTTATTTTTTAAAGTGCTCAATAATGTGACACTAAAAAGCATAGTCATTTTGGCTCATAAAATTTTACTAATGTGAGTACTTAGGGCATAATTAAATAAAACTCATGGGGGCATGAAGACATCCAGAGACAAGCAAGCCATCTTGATAAACTTATCACTTCAGAAATGGATCATAAACTAGCCACCCAAAATTAAACGTCTCCCATGGCTATTTTGGATATTACTTTTCCCCAATATGAATATCAATGCTGCTCACGGAAATAACATGTATATAATATGGGAATGACAAGCATATTATTCATTGGTTGTCTAAAATTTAGTAAGCAGCAACAAAGAATAGGACCTTTACAGTTGTGCCATCCTATGGAATACTCTCCTGGCTAACATTCACCAGGTCCCAACAGTATATAGTGACCCAGGTCCCCTCTACAAGGATTCGCTTTTGCGCCCGGTTAGGCGATTATGCACATAATCGCTGAAGTGCATTTACAACTAATACCTCTGCACGAGAGGTGGCGAGAGGCGGCGAGGCGCATTAACGGATGACCAAAATGTGCTTTACAAGTAGTTAATGCGCATAAGCGCTTGTTCACAAAATGCGCTTTAACGGCCGGCGCAAAATAAAACTCACGATTTAACACGCATTCGATAATGCGCATAATCGATGAGATAACGCGCTTCTATGCCCGATTTGCGCTCCATTCTTGTAGAAGTAATTTTTTTTAAGCGCCTTGAAAGAGCTTTAAACCTCTCTTGTAGAGGCAGCTCCAGTTTGCCTGATCAAAACCACCCGCTATGGCTTTATTTAAGCATGGTGACTGTGGTGCATGCTGGAGCATGACAGGCAGGATTTGCATATTCAACACTCAGCCACAGGTTGTCATGTTATGCAAACCTGAGTGGCAGGGCTTGTGCAAGGGTTAAACAACCCTCACATAACCCATAGTCTCTTGTTTTATTGAGGCAGGCTTTGGGCAGATATGGTGGTCTGTTGCTGGAAGTTTTTTTTAATTGGTTGGTGATGCTTAATTCTTTTATTGTTGTGTTTTTAATTCATTTGCTTTTACATTTTGTTTTAATTAAGTGTTTGTAATCTGGATTTTTATTGCTGGCTGCCTTGATCATCATTCTTTGGCATAAAGCCAAGATATAAATAAATAACTAAAATAAATAAATAAAACAGTGATCATATAAGTGTTGCATTCACTCCTGATACCTACATGGGGGGGGGGCTCTTTTCTGGTTCAGTGGAATTGGAAAGGAAATTGGTGGGTCCATGGAGAATTTCTATGTGGTGGGGCTGCTAATTCACAGATGATGTGGAGTTTTATGGATTAAGATACAATTAACACTGACAGCTGGATTTGCACTGCTGTTGAGTACTCAGAGGGATCCCACAAATGTGAATAAGATGTCAGGGAAATAGAAAAGAAATGTAGATTTCCAGTAGTCAATGCAAGCAGGGTTTCCATCTCTTGCAGCTGGAGGTATCTTAAAATCTGGCAGGTATGACAATCTGACAGATAGGATGGATGCATTTCAAATGCACTTAATCCATTGGGATGGGATGGGATAGAAGAGAACACCAATAACCCCCCCCCCCGCTTTCACAGCACATTGCTTTACCTGAAGATGCAGTTTAATATATAGTATTCTCTCAGCATGTTTTTTGTTCCATAGAACCTTCCACCAAGGTGTTCATTAGCTAAAATAGCAACAGTGATATATTACTTTCAAATATTTTGCCATCTTTTATATAGTAGCACAGCAATAAACTGAACCATATTGAAATAGTTCTTATCTTGTATAGTTCACCAACTTGAACAAGCTGGCAAAACCCCCTCCCCACTGGTAGATTCTTAATACCAATTCATAGTACATTTCCGATACCAAAAGATCAACTGCCAGGGAAACAAATTTCAGGACAAACAGAATATTTAATATTAGAAGTGTTGCTGGAATATTTAATACTGAATGTATCTAGACATAGCAATCTATACTTCTATCTATTAGCATCACATTATTCTGGGAAGTAGAAGTAACTTACACAAATGAATAATAATAATAATAATAATAATAATAATTTAATTGTTGTTAAAATTTGACCCAGGTGAAAAAACAGAGGAAGGCGAGGGGGTGGAGGCAGGGATAAACAAGAGAAGAATGTACAATTATTTCAATTACATGTATTTAGGCTTCGTTAGAGTAGGCAGGGCATGGGGGGGAAATCTAAGGCTCATCTATCTCAGATAACTTTAATTGTGCTGAAAAAATGCAAGTCACATTAACACCAAGCAAAATCCACCTCTAACTGATTTAGTTTTTCCTCCTAAAACAGGCTCGATGCTCCTTATGGTACATAAGCTGATTCTAACTTTCACTAAGAAAATGTGTAATTTCATTCTAAGCATATGGATGGAAATTCCAGGGAGTAAACTTCCTTAAAAATTACTTCCAGAAGAGACACGCAACTAACAAAATCACATAGTACAGATAATGAAACTTTGGCAGAGAGACCTTCAAGTGCTGCCAGAGAAGAGTTCTCAGCCATATAGGCAAATTCACCCCCACCCCCCCCGCCAACTGATGATTGATACTGCCATTATGCCTTCTTCTTGGTAACTTTTCTGTATTTGTTACATCCTGCAAGCCTAACATTTCATTGTTTGCAACATCAGTGCCTTCTGCTTTCTTAGATTAACTTCTGTGGGCCAGTCAGGTAGCTGCTTGAAATTCCTGCCCATGTCAGCTCCCAGCCTATAATCTGTAACCAACCACTGCCACACACAGGACTGAACTTTTCATACATACCCACAAAAAACTCATTTCTCTGAACGTTTGCCGATAGTACAAAAACTTACATTCTACCTGTGGCAGCAGTAATCAGTGACTGGATAGCCATGGGCAGGGAATCAACATGCAGAGACATTTCAAACACCTACCATGTGCCGATGGGTATGTGAGTAGACCCTAAGTTTGAGCGTAAGATAGTGCTTACATGTGCTGGGAGATTAGGGCAGCCACTTATGAATTGCCAAAAAAGAGGAAATGCCTGCCTCTCTCTCTCTGTCTCTCTCTCTCTCTCTGACACACACACACACACACACACACACACACGACAAAAGAGGGCACCTATTTGCATAAAATATGCACATGCTAATTTATATGTACACATGCAAATTTAGAAAGAATTATTATAATGAACAATGAAATAAGAACAACAGCAGCAGCAGCAAATTGCCTTATAGTGTTCAAGGCACTTCACATACATTACTGCATTATTTTTATTGTTTAAAATTATTTTAGACATAAGTGTGTCTTGGTGTGTGCTTTAAATACAAACATTTACATACAAATATATGAGTTTATACATTTGTATATACATGAGTTTTATATGTATATACATGACCTGCCGGGAGAGATCCATGAACTTACCAGTCTTCAGGAATTTAAAAGATCTATAAAGACTGAGCTCTTCCGGCAGGCCTACTCAGATGAATTTTAAGTGTTTTATTGGTGTTTTATTGGTATTTTTAATGATATACTGGTTTTATGTATTTTTAATCAGTTTTGTGTGTTTTATGATGATGTTGTTCCCCGGCTCGATCCGGAGGGAGAGGCGGGTAATAAATAAATATGATGATGATGATGATGATGATGATGTGTGGGTTATTTTTTTTTGGGGGGGGGGGGTTAATGTTTGTAAAACTCCAGAGACCTTCAGCTATTGGGTGGTGTTAGGGTGACCATATGAAAAGGAGGACAGGTCTCATGTAACTTTAACAGTTGCATAGAAAAGGGAATTTCAGCAGGTGTCATTTGTATGCATGCAACGCCTGATTAAATTCCCTCCTCATCATAACAGTTAAAACTGCAGGAGCCCTGCCCTCTTTTGTATCTGATCCTGCAGCTTTAACTGTTGTGATGAAGGGGGAATTTGCCCAGGTGCTGCATGCATACAAAGGACACCTGCTATAACTCCCTTTTCTATGCAACTGTTAATGATACAGGAGCTCTGTCTTCCTTCTCATATGGTCACCCTAGTGGTATAGAAATGTAATCAATGAATGAATGATTTACATAAAAATATAGTACATTTCATTGTCGTAGTATGGGAGATGGTGACTAGGTCACCTGTGTGCCTACTTGTTCAGTCTGCTGTCAGGTGCTCACTGGTGACAGGAAAAATGTCAGCTTTCAGATAGAGGACTGTTCTCTGTAAAAGAGGACACTTAGCCACCCTAGGGAGGTAGGATGATGAAACTGTGAAGAGTTATCATTATATTTATTATCACTATGCACTGTCAAAGCACACAGTGCTTTACGAAGTACAAGAGACAGGGTCCCAGCCCCAAGGGACTTAAAATATGATTTGGCAACTAGCATCCTTCTGTTTCAGCCATTCATGCTTTATCTATCTGATCACTGACTCTCAGCCTGTTGAGTTGTCTTTTCGTTTTTCTTGGAAGCTACATGCTGATACTGTTACACTTTCATGTGTCCTTCATCTGGAAGTGTAACACTAATGTCCATTCCCCCACTGTAACATTATATAAATCTGAGTGCCAACCCTTGTATTTCCCCTAAGCACTACATAGAAGGAGCCACTGTCTGGTATTAAAAAAAGCATTGGATAGCCATAAGGAAAATAATAATCTGTATTCGTGTAATACCTTTACTATACCACAACAATGTGTAAGTTTTTGAGATCTCCAGATCTCTTTATCATGCAAGATGTTACAAAAAGCAAGTGTGTGTGTGTGAGTGTGAATGTGTGTGGCAGGGGAGATGGGGGGAAGACATGGATGGGGAGGCTCATTTGATGCTGAAATAATGGAAATTGTAATGCTCACCTTTAATGTGGGGTGATCATCCTGTGAGTTTTTCTCCAGATTGGATTGTAGTTTTATTTGGATGCCCAATCCTTTCTGTAGATGTCCTGCACCCTGGAAACTGCTGCAGCGTTCCACCACGTGCCAAAGAGGGAGGCTGGGAGACCAACCGTGAGACCTGCCTGCTACTGTGGCTCACCATTAGTTGAGTAAGTAGGAAGCAGGCTACTATTTGATTACCAGTTGCTGGGGAAGTTCTATGGTGGCCAGGTGTCCTATTTTACAGAGAGTAGTCCTCTGTTTGAAGGGCTGCCAGAGGACCATTGAAGGGCTGCCAGAGGACCATCCTTTATTTTGAGATGTCCTCTATTTGAAAGACTGTCCAATCCAAGTCTGGTTTAAAGATCAAGAACCATCAGAAGGAAGAGCTGGGTTTTGAAGATGCACACCAACAGCACTTGGACAGCAGACTGAGCAAGGCACAAATGTCACCTAGTCACAATTTTCCACGCTATGGTAAGTTGTACTGTATTTCTATTTAAGTTATAATGATTATTTCTAAATTTGTATCTATACATACAAATTAGCATATGCAAAATTTATACAAATCGATGTCCCCGTTTTAGGTGACGCATGTCCTCTTTTCTTTTCTTTTTTGGCAATTGAAAAGTGGCCAACCTATGAGAACACAGGTGGAAGGGTGCTATCACATCCATGTCCTGTTTGAGGGCTTTCCACTGGTCTCTGGTTAGCCACTATGGGAACAAGAATGTTGGACTAGTTAGGCTAGGGTGACCATATGAAATGGAGGACAGGGCTCCTGTAACTTTAACAGTTGTATAGAAAAGGGATTTTCTGCAGGTGTCATTTGTATGCGTGCAGCACCAGGTGAAATTCCCTCATCATCATAACAGTTAAAGCTGCAGGAGCCCTGCTCTTTTTTGTATCTGGTTATGCTAGGCAGGGCTTCTGCAGCTTTAAGTATTGTGATAAAGAGGAAATTTCACCAGGGCTGCATGCATAGAAATGACACCTGCTGAAATCCCCTTTCAATGCAACTGGTAAAGATACAGAAACCCTGTCCTTCTTTTCATAATGTCACCCTAGTTTTAATAGTTCAGCTGGAAATCCCAGAAGTCAACAACTGCTCTGCTATTCTAAGGGAACAATGCCATGTCAAATTTTTAATCACAATTTTTAATGATGTGTGAATGATGATTCAAAATCGGGCTCATCAAACCAAATTATTACTCTTTGTTCATTAGAAAATTACAAATCTAATTCACACTCAGTTATACTTACAGTTATATCATCAGAAGCACAGTGGGTTCTAAACATAGTCATAAGAATGTAACACAATTAGAAGGGTCGTGCTAGCTCAGACAAAAGACCTATCTCAGCTTTCTACAACTTGGTAATCTCCAGATGCATTGCACTACATTTCCTATCACATCTAGAGAATCACACATTAGGGAAGTCTGGCCTGTCTTAAGGCAATCTTATTAAAAGGAGGACAGGGTTTCTGTATCTTTAACAGTTGCATTGAAAAAGGAATTTCAGCAGGTGTCATTTTTATGCATGCAGCCCCTGGTGAAATTTCCTCTTCATCACAATAGTTAAAGCTGCAGGAGCCCTGCCTAGCATAACTAGATACAAAAAAGAGCAGGGCTCTTGTTGGGCGCATGGCTCTGAGGGCTATCATGATGAGCGTCTGCACTTCAACATTTACCACTACACTACTGGCAAAGAGAGAACATCTAGGGTAGGGTGACCAGATAAAATCCAGGTCAGGGCTCATGTAACTTTAACAGTTGTAGAGAAAAGGGAATTTCAGCCAGTGTCATTTGTATGCAATTAGTTCCTGGTGAAATTCCTTCTTCATCACAACAGTTAAAGGTGCATGCACTATACTAGAGGGACCATATACAAAAGAAAGCAGGGCCCCTGCAACTTTAACTGTTGTGATGAAGAGGGAATTTCACCAGGAACTAATTGCATACATATGACACTGGCTGAAATTCCCTTTTCTCTACAACTGTTAAAGTTACATGAGCCCTGACCTGGATTTTATCTGGTCACCCTAACAGGGGAAGAAACTGCAGGAAGGAGTGCCCATGAGTGGAGGGGGGAGCAGAGAGCATCTTGCCCAGAGGCCCCACAACCCTGGTATCACTGTGCTGGTGATTACCTTTAAAGCTCACTTAGTGGCTAAACAACTGCCCATGGGAAACCGATAAGCAGGGCAGGAATGCAACAGCACTCTCCCACCCATGTTCTCCAGCAACTGATGCACATAGGCTTACTGCCTCTGATACTGGATGGTATCAAAGGCACTTTAATAAGGTTGGTGAAATACCAGTAAGGCTATTGAAAAAATAAAATTCCGACAGTTTTATACCCATGTGACCCAATTGTCTCTGCTCTGAATATGTCTTCCTTATATATTAAAATATATTATGTGTTTGGGTAATAAATGCAATCCATACATCTCAGTATGAAATCACATGAAAAGTTAATCCATCTGGTAACTATATATTTCCCCCTTAGGCATATAGTCTAGCATTCTTTCTCCTTTCTTTGTACATGTCAAAACCATCATATCCTCATAAATTAATTTCAGCTAGTATTTTTTGTTTGTTCGCTAGAGTTGGCAGTTTCTGGCTCATTGTAATCTTCCGATTGTAACATGTTCATCTTCCCCATTATTTTTCTAAGGATTCACCAGTGATTTTGCTCCTGAGAACCTGAATTACACTAACCTGTATTGCACTAGCCATTACACGATCTCCTCCTTTAGCGCTGCATCTTTACCAGCACCAATCCGACACCAGTAACTATATAATCTATCCCCATATAAGAGCCAGTGTGGTGTAGCTCTTAGAATGTTGGACTAGGACTTGGAAACTCTGAGTTCTAGCTCCACTCAGCCATGAAGCTCACTCGCTGGGTGACTTTGGGCCAGTCACTGACTCTCAGCCTAACCTACCTCACAGGGTTGTTGTTGTGAGGATAAAAACTGAGAGGAGGAGGAAGAGAGCCGTGTAAGCTACCTTGAGTTCCTTATATTTATTATTAGATGTAATAATAAATAATAAAATAAACAAAAATATAATGGAAAGCAGTTAACAATGTTGCAGAGGAAATATGCACCAGTGGATATATGTTAAGAGCGGGGGAGAGGGATAGTTTTCATGTGAAAGCTAGCCAGTTTCTAAATAGTCCATAAACTAATGTGAAGAGAGGCAGCTCACAGGCTTTTTTGGGGAGGGGGGGAAATCCAAACTGAAGCAAGTTGTGTGTATTAAGGGAGGCACAGTAGTGCCTCCCTTGTTAAGGGCTGTCAGTAAAAAAATGTTCCACCATGTTAAAGTGATAATCGGGGAGGGGTCATTCTAACAGCAATAAAATCGAAAATGTTTCACTAATCTCTCTGAAATTTACAGGTGCCAGAAAGAAATGTTTGTTTTACATTACCTGAAAATTTCAAGAAGATTGGTGAAAGACTGAGGGAAGGAGAGCAGTTTAAAGTAAAAAGATTAAAGAATCCCCTGAATCCGAAACTGAAAATTGAACTCAGGGGTTGCAACTATTTTTGCGCAGCTGTCCTTGCCTTCAGGGAGCCTTATTCATTAATGCAATGGCAGGGTCTACTTCCTCGCGTTCTAGTGTAGGTGGAACTGCTTTTCTTTTTTAAAAATTCACTTAAGTGGATTTTATTAAATTTAAACTGTGCCTCTTTAAGAAATCTGGTGGCCATTTTGCTTATGGCACACGTTCAGTAGAGTCTCTCCCCCCCTCCCTCCTGCATCAGCTACAATGGCTGCTTCCTCTAGCAAAGACAGTGCTGTAGTCTCTTCTCAGAAGTAAGTTCCATTTACTGAATGCAATGGTCTTACTCCCAGGTAAGTGTGTAGAAGATTGTAGCCTTTATTTTAAAAAAACAGTCTGGGACCTTAGAAGGCGGAGAGGGAGAGATGTGAGTGAGAATTTCCTCTCCTTTACATCACTATAACTCTACAATTAACAACTTGCTTGCATGCTTTGCATGTGTGTATGTTCATTTGATTATGGCTGCTGATAATTAATTTTCATATCAATTCAATCCAAGGCATGTCTGCTCAGAAGTAAGTTCCACTGAGTGCAATGAGTCTCATTCCCATTGCACTAGCTTGAAGGGGTGTGTGGATTTGGCTGTACTTCTCTTTGAGAGCTCTGTGTATTTAGGGACCAAGGCTTTTCGTAAGAGAAGGGGTTAAGCTCCCCCCTCTTTTTCTTTTTTTTTAAAATCCATGTATTTCATTTTTAAAGAATTATTCCTTCATTGTTATTATAATTAATAATAATAATAATTAATAGAAGTAGTAATACGTTTACTAGTGTTACATTTATATCCTGCCTTTTTTCCTCTTGCAAGGAACCTAAGATGACTTACACAATCCTCCTCCATTTTATCAGCACAACAACCCTGTAGGGCAGAAGAGTCAGTGACATTCTGAATTCTCTTAGCTTTTCTAATATTTTTTTATCAGGTTGAACAAAACTATTGTGTATTGTTATCTCCAGTACCAACATCTTTGGCAGGCTTAATATAGCATTCATTGATCACAGGCTATTTTTAGAGCAAAAATAAAAATAAAAATAAAAATCCAAACTTGGATAGATTAAAATTAAATTGAGCAATATTTCTAAACACCCACATGGCTATTCTTGGTACTGGGTCAGATGTAGTGATATAAGAGGATGTTCAGACTCCATTTAGTTGATCAGTTGTAAAGAAGCTTCTCTAGTAAGGAGGAAGAGGAAAGCCTTAGACTGATCATTCTTTCAAGTGCCATATCTCCCCCCACAAAAACCCATGAGGTAGGTTAGGCTAAGAGTCTATGACTGGCCCAAAACCATCTAGTGAGTTTCTTCTGCTGCTCACTTTCACAGAAATGTAAAACAGATGTTTGGTAATGTTTGGGTGTATGGCATGTGCTACTTTTACCCTCACAACAACCCTGTAAGATAGGTTAGGCTGGAAATTTAGGCCTGGCCCACTGTCTATCTATGTCTGTGTGCCTGCCTCTTTCATATATACACACAGAAAGGCATCCTTGGGTTTGTTCTTTACTTACTATATATATCATAAACTACGTGTGAAGTCTGTCACAAATCATGCAATACACTCACTTTTCACACTTCCTGATACATTTGTTTCCCAACTAACTTACTGCTAATACAGTCATGAATCTAATACTAAAATATGTCATTTTTACTATAGTAATATTAAAGAATCTACATACATCAAGTGCAAATCAGAGAACCCACTATTTTTCATATTAGTGTTCAAGAATTAGGATTCTTTTCCTAATTACTCCTTACACGGAGGTTGCCTTTTTCACAGCGGCCGGATCAACATTTTCATCAAGCTGTCCACCTCCCCTGCTCCAAACTCTTTCTTGGTCAGTCACCTCTAATTAGCTCAGATCCTGTTAGTGTATATGTGAAATTGTGATCCCCCAATGTGCATCACTTTACACTTGCTTACATTGAACAGCATTTGCCCTTTTCATGGCCATTCTCTCGGTATGCAGAGATCTTTATGGAGCTCCTCACAATCCTCCATTGTTTTAGCAAGACTAAATAATTTGGTATCATCACCAAACGTGGCTACGTCACTGCTCACTTCCACCCTCATTCTAATATTATGGGAAAGGGAGAAACTGCCTCCCTATCCACTTTCTTCACAACATGCATATAGGAGTGAGCAGTGAGATGGCCAAATTTGCTGCTGACCTCAAAATATTTAGGGTTTTTAAAATGAAGTGAGATTACCAAGAACTCCAAAAGAATCTCTCCATAGTGGGAAAATGGGCATCAAAATGGCAACAACAGTTCTACATAAGCATTTGTAAAGTGATGCACACTGGAGCAAAGCATCCCAACATCACATATACACTGATGGGATCTGAGCCTGCAGTGACTAAACAAGAAAAAAAAACTTGGGAATGTGGTTGACAGCTCAGTGAAAATGTCTACCCAGTGTGTGACAGCTGTAAAGACAGCAAACTCCATGTTAGGCATTATAAGAAAAGTAATTGAGAATAAAACTGCCAGTCTCATACTGCCTTTATACAAATCTATGGTGTGACCACACTTAGAATACTGTGTACACTTCTGCTTAACTATAGAATTTAGTATCACAAGATGTTGTGCTGGCCACCATTTCGGATGGCTTGTCCTCCTTTCCATGTGGTCACCCCATAACATGACACTATTCCCCTTTCTGAAGAGGTCTGGACCTCAGACTACTAAAGACAAAGTGGCAGACCATAATAACAGTGTTCATATGCCCATTGCTTTATGAAGCTTCTGCAGGCTACCAAACAGAGAACTATCAGGCCATAAAGTTGCCTAAATGGGTCTGCCAGAAACCTGGCCTCACCGTTCCTGTTAGGTCCATGTCCTACAGCAAATGCTCTCAGCTGAACTTGATGGAATTTACTGACCTCCCTTGGCTGGGCCTTGCAGGGAACAATGGGGTAGACGGAGCAGGCATACATAGCACGCGCAGAGTGCTGAGAGTGGCAAATCTAAAAGCAAATACGTTGCTTTTAAAGAACCAAGGAAATTCAATGGGTCTTTTAAGTAAATATCTATGGATGGAAATGCAACCCATGCAGGCTTGAAATTTGACCACAAACATGATCACAATCTGCTACTTTCAGATGCAAACAGGAAGAAAAAGCATGTAGCATAAAATGAGCTATAATAATTAATATAGTAAACTGTAACTTATAATTTAGGATATTTTCCTGTATCATCTTGTGTGCTTCCAGAATTAATCAGGGAGTTTTTTGTCCAGTAGAATTTTTTTTCAGGTTCTCTCCAAATACAGGCACAAAAAAAGAGAAGTAGGTGGCCCTAAGTTGTTCGTGATCAGTTTTCCACAACCCCACAGTCACCTCTGCATATCATATTCTCCATCCTGTCCTCATGGTTTATCTGCTTTGGGAGAATGAGAATTTCACTTGCACTTTCTGCCTCCTTAGGGAGGATGTGGCGTTAAGGCTTGGGAGCCTTAACTCCCAATTTCCCTGCTTTTTGGTGCTTGGTTGGAAACTGTGGAGTCTTGTTTTAATTTTTTAACTTTGTTATGCTTGTATGTGTATTGTGTTCCCCGCCTCGATCCGTAGGGAGAGGCGGGTTATAAATAATAATAATAATAATAATAATATTATTATTATTATTATTATTATTAATGTTGTTTTTGTAAACCGTAGGTTTTTTGTTTAATGAATATGTTTTTAAGTGAACACATGCAATGGTAAGGCATTTATGCAGTAGCAGGAGGTAGCATTGTATTCAACTCTACTTCTTTTAATGCTACACAAGCACTTCCCTGCTTGAATGCTATAGCAGAGATCTGATCAGCCTCTTCCTTTTTGAAAAAACAAAAACATTACCATTTTAGAACATCCTGGGTGGGAGTAGCAGAGTTATATCATTCATCACTAATTGTTTCATATGCCTTCTTCCCCAATAAGAGCACATAATAGTCCATCACATTCAACACAATATCCACAATTGCAATAGATGTGATAACTGGCAGGATCTACACTACGGCTTTAAAATGGTTTATGACCGCAGTGACAACTGTTGGGGCCCAGGACACACTCCATATACAGTTTTCAAACAGTTTGCAGAGTGGCATCTCCTGCTTGGTGTAGATCTGGAAGAAGAACTGCATTTTCCCAGCAGCCCAAATATATTACAGCTTCAATGCTGAGCTGATGCAGCAAAAACCTGCAAGAGAACTGCCATTCACATTGCATTCTAGATTATATTTATTATATTAATCTTTTAATGTTCCCCTTTTCTGTTTCTTTATACAAAAGTCAAAAAAAGCCAAAGGCAAAGGGGTGGAACCAGGGAAAGGTTTAATAAAAATGATTATAAAAATGAAGGTACCAATGTGTTTCAGACACAGTGTTGTCCTTCTTCAGGGTAATTTTGGAGTCACAACACTTTCATAAGAGCCCCCTATGTTCTTATGAAAGTGTTGTGACTCCAAAATTACTCTGAAGAAGGACAACACTGTGTCTGAAACGCATTGGTACCTTCATTTTTATAATCATTTTTATTAAACCTTTCCCTGATTCCACCCCTTTGCCTTTGCTGTTTTTTGACTGCCTACCTAGGGTTTCTTTTCATTTCATTTTGATTCTTTATACAAAAGACAGCCAGATCCATCACAACAAATACGTTAAAATAGTGCACTTATAAAGCAAGTCCTTGCAAAAGCCACAGCATTGCTAGTGGCTGATACTGCAACCAGATCAGTCCTCTATCTGTACATTGAAAACAGATTTTTACAGAGGAGACAATTGTTATTTTTTAAAAAACGATCTCCCACTGCCTGGAAAAGGAATGATATGTGCCAAGGTCACCAAGAAATAATTTGATACCCACCAGGCAAAGTCTTTGGGGAAGATTTTATGTGTGTGCAACTCTGTTTAGGGCTTATGGGAAAGTGGCACAATCTAGTCTTTCAAATATTAACCATGTTCAATGGCAGGCTCTTGTGACATTTACAAGCAACACTTCAACATAACTCCATGAAAATGCATCACTTCCTTTTTGGGGGGAATCTCACAGATGTCCAGATTGAAGCACCTAGCTATGACCCCCTCTAGAAGGATTCGCTTTGGCGCCTGGCTGCCCGATTATGCGCATATTCGTGGAAGCGCATTTACTCCTAATGCCTCTGTACAAGAGGCGGCGAAGCGCATTACAGGATGACCAAAACACGCTTTAAACTTGTTGACATGCGGAGAATCGCATGTTTACATGGCGGTAAGGCGCTTTAACTGCCGCCGCAAATTAAAACTCGTGGTTTAATGCACATTTGATAATGCGCATAATCGGATGTTTAAAGTGCCTCAGCTCCCAATTTGCGCTCCTCTCTTGTAGAGGTAAAAATTTTAATCAGCTTTGAAAGAGCTTTAAACTTCTCTTGTAGAGGCTGCCTATGACTGTTCATATACAACCACAAAACATTTAGGGAGCCACATATACAGCTAATTCTACCCTAAGCTAAGCTCTTCTATTTCGACTCTACACATATGAAGCACACATAAAGTTTGTTTCAACATGGTTCATTTTTCCAAATAATAATAATAATAATAATAATAATAATAATAATAATAATAAATAGGAGCAGTACAATTTCAAATGCCTTTTTTCTGTTTGCTACTTGACTGCAAAACTGTTTCCCCACAGTTCTTGCACACAAATTAATTTTTATTTTGTTATATGTGTAGGGAAAAAAGCATTAACATGCTATAAATAACACGCCGTTAGAAAACTCTATTTTAGTGCTTATTGTTTCATTTTCTGTTAAAACTACATGATCCTGTTCTATTTTGCTTCTCGTTATAACCTTGCCACAATAAATTTAGTAGCTGATGTATCAGATGCTATAGACATGAGTAGCTGTAATTGCACACAGGATAGTTTGTACTCAATATAGCTACAGCTAGTCTACCCTGCCAAGGTGGATGCAATGTTCAACCCCAGAATCAAAAGGTATCACCAAATATTAGGTGCAAAGGTTTGTCAACAGATCTGACTCCATAGTGGCCACCAGAGGTCTTTAGAATGAGTTGAAGATGAATTCTCTTGCTCATACCTCATCATATCTGCTCTCTGTACATATCTGGAAATCGTGGTTGTGTTGATGCTGCTAAACTCCATATATAGTGCATTGGGACTATCACGGTGATCTTAAACTGCAATGCAATAAAGCCAGGCGCCAACTTGGTTGGACCATGAAGCTAACACAGTTCTACAGGTCATAACCTGGCAGTTTTATGCCTTAACGTTTTTTATTAGCACTGTGATTTTCATAGGACCAGACTATGACTACTGTAACTTGCGTCCTGCTACTTTTTCAAGCTTTATTATTTATCATTATTATTTATTACATTTGTATACCGCCCATAGCCAAAGTTCTCTGGGCGGTTTACATAAGATTGAAACATTTAAAAACAATATACAAAAATTAAAACTGCAAAAACATGCAATATGCACATACATTTAAAATCACTACTTGTAAAGCTTCTGGGATCTTGTAAGGGGAGACATGGCTCAGTGATAGAGCACATGCTTTGCAGGCATAAAGTTCCAGGTTCAATTCCCAGCATCTCCAGATAAGGCTGAAAAAATTCCTTCCTGAAATTCCTGAGAACTGCTGCCAGTCAGTGTTGACAAGACTGGGCTAGATGGACCAGTGGTGTGGCTTGGTATAAGGCAGCTTACTATGTTCACTCTGGAATCATTCTGGGACTTCTGGGGCAATCAGGATTGCTGCTGCCAATGGGCTCCCACTGCCAGACGATTGTCCCTCCCAGACTAGGGGATCCTCTCCTGTCCACCTGCCTTCCACTACCATCACCATCCCAGCAATCAGTCACCTCATTGGATGTTGATGTGTTTTACCAATGGGTGGCAGCAGTGCATTTGCATGGGAGCACAGTTGGTGTTCAGCTTCCATATGTGTTGGCTGCCAACCCAGGCTGATTCCTGATATTGACTCTGCAACAATTGCTAGTGCATTTTTTTAAACCTTGGTTTAGTGCATTTTTTTTTACCTTGGTTTCACACCTTGGATAGCTCCTTTAGAGTTCTGACTGGCTCTAGCTAAAACCTAGAGCGGATTCACTGCCCCATTGATATCAGAACCACCAGCCTCCACTGTGGACTACCATTCCCTCATCATAAGGTGGCATTGGTTAGAATGGACTAGGGCTGCAGAAACCTGGGTTTGTGTTCAGAAATCTCAGCCCAGCTGTCAAGTGGGACCAGTCATAATCTCTCAGCCTACTGGATCTCACAAGGTTGGTGCTACAAGGACAAAATGGGGCATGCATGAGGCGATGGTAGTAGAAACTGGTGGCGTAAGCTGTACTGAGTTCCCTGGAAGGATACAATTAAAGTGGCAGAACGTACAGTTCTCTCAGGCACTTGGGATGGGAAAGGCAAAGCACATGGTGTTTAGGCAGCCATAAATCCCCGAACCTTTTTCAGGCAATCCTACACATGGGTTCAATGGGACTTACTTCCAGGTAAGTGCAAAAAGTCTTCAGTAAGCTGGAATAAGCCAATGGATGCTTATTTCGGAGTCCACGCTCACTCAGTGGAGGCTGGTGCGTCCGATGTAAGCGAGGCAGTGGATCCGGTCCAGATTTCAGTCAGAACCAGTCAGAAATCTAAAAGAGCTGTCCAAGGTGCGGAAGCACCTTGGATAAGTCCTTTATAGTTCTGACTGATACCTGGAGCAGATTCACTACCCCACTGACATTGCAGCCACCAGCCTCCACTGCACCCACTCCATCTTCAAGCCTCACGCCTTGGAGCTCCCCCTCTAAAGGGAGGAATCCTCTTTCCCTCCCAGACCAAGCCCATGGCTTACCATAGCTTGGACCTGACCCCTTCCCTTTAGATATCCCTTAGGAGTGCCAGACTCTACAAGACTCCTCAGAAGTAAGTGCTATTGAATTCAGTGGGGCTTACTCCCAGGTAAGGGTAGGGTACACTTATCCAGGAGCAAGTCTCACTGAATTCAAACGGTCTTACTTCAAAGTAGATGCGCATAGGATTGCTCGGTTAGTGTGTGAGTGGACCCAGGGATCCGGCGGGATCCGGGTCTGAAGAGAACATTACGCTGCAGCGGCAGGCTAGCGGGACGCGCAAGCTAGCCCTGGGCTTTGCATATATTATGCAAATATCCGGCTCCCCAGCCTTCCCGGGGCGCCCCGCCCCTGTTCTAGGTGAATAAATTATGCTAATGAGAACTCCCGAGGTTCTGGCAGGCGGCTGGAAGGCGGCGTGCGCTGTGTACAGTCCAGCGAAGAGAGAGCGGGAGGCTTAGGAATCGCTGCTGCTGCTGCTACTGTTGCTGACGGCCGCTACTGAAGGCGTCTACGCAGGAAGGGGGCTGCAAACACACTCCGGGGAAGGGGGAGACAGCCGCCGCTGCTGCCGCTCCTGCCGCTTGAGTCCCTCACAAGTGTGACCCAGGGCTGGGTTTGGGGCTGCGTAAAACGCGCGAAGAAGCCGCCAGAAGGGAGCTTGAGAGAGAAGCAACAAGTCCGTCTGCGCCGTCGGGGCAAGAGAAGCCCAGAGCGAGCACCTGGGAGGCTTGGCAGGCGCCGCGCGTGGGATATTCCGCAGAGGCGGGCTCGTGGTGCGGACGCCTGCCTTCTGCTGTGGCTGCGCGGGGCGCCCGTCCACGCCTGCTTGGATGGCAGCTTTTGAGGCGCCCTGGAAAGCCTTGCCATGAAGCCTGCGGGACTTGCCACCCTTTGGCATTGAAAGCGCATTGGTACCTCGGGGGGTGACTAATTTGGGGCTGAGTTGTTGTTGGTATTATTAATTATTATTATTATTATTATTATTATTATTCATAATATTTTTTGTGGCGGGTATCCCTTGGTAAACTAGTCCTCCAAGCGGGGAGGAAAGGAACACTCTGTTGCTGTCTCTCCCAACCAAGCATGTTGGGGAAAGGCGCGGACGCCAAAGGTCAGGATGCCAACGGGGAGGCCAGCTGCCTGGGGAGGCAGCGCTGCTGTTCCAGCAGCAGGACTGCGCCCTCCAGCTCGCTGCTGGCTGCGTTCCTCCTCTCGCTGGTCTCCATAGCTTCCTGTGTGTATTTGGGGATGAAGACGAATGACCTTCAGGCCAGGGTCTCTGCCATCGAGACCGCCCAAGGGGACATATCTGTTGCTGCCGCCGCCTACCATCCGCTGACCGGCTCTTCTTTGGATCAGCTGAGTTCACTGATGCAGGAACAAGTGGAGCGACTTCTGGCTCAGGTGTGGTGGCCTTGCAAACTCATGGGGGTGGGGACTGGGATATCCTGAGAAGAAACAGCCAACCAGCTCAGGAATGCTACTTATGGGACCAGTTACATATTTATCCCCTAGTTCTTAGCCAAAAGCAAGAAACAGAAGCGTGGTGTGTGTACGCTCACACATATGCTACAGAAAGAGGGAGAGAAACCGGACAAATATTTGACAAAAAGAGGGGGGGGGGAGTGAAATAGCCAATGTTTGTGTTGGGAAGTGCCTGAGTAAAAAAATGACAAACACTTTTAGGACTAAGTTGAGCCACTTCTAGGGATAATTTGGGGTTAGGGCTCGCCGTGGCTTGTCCCTTCAATCTGTTTCAAATGCCAGAGAGCCACTCTCTTCAAAACTATTGTTACTTTACAGAGCACCCATAATAATGGAGAGAGTGCTCTGAGTATGCACGGTGCACCTTTTCTGAAGTTACTAACTGCTGCACACAGATGAGGTTAGAAGGAAAGGAGGTGTAGCAACCCAAAGCACTGGGACTTTTTCTTCAAGAAATGAAGTCCCAAACAAAACCTTGAAAAGCAAGAGTTGTGGTGGTGCTCAGTGGAGTACTATATATAAAGGCAATAAGGGGTTTCTATTCTATGAGCTTGGAATAGAAGGTCAGCCATATAAAATCTGGCATCACTTGAGAAAAAGACACAGGCAACATTCTCAGGGCTGTTTCATGTGTGTTTCAAAATGATGCTGTTCCAACTGAGTTGTAGGAGAATTCATTTTTTTTTTACTTCACGGTTAGTCTTGTGGCTCTTAAATGCTTTACTGAGATCCTTCAGAAGATTACAATGTTCCAAACTTGAGGCTCAAGAAACTTATGTAGACATGTGGCTGTAAAGTGTGGATCCAAGTTTCAGTGGGCTGCCAGGACCAGTCCCCAGGGGCCATTTGGCAGAAGCTAGAATTCAATTTGCAGCAATTGCTCCTACAATGTGGTAGCGTTTGACCTTCATATATAAAATATTCATTGCTCTCTCATCTCTAATTTACAGATATTCACCCCCAAACCAAGTTTCCTGAATTTATTGTGTATTTCACAGATGCTGTGGGAAAGGTTGGGTCATTGTGTTCACATGGACAAGGCAAAACACCAGTGTGAGAGTGATGCAAAGGACCCCTCCCCCATTTTCGCGTGTTTGTGTGTGTGTGGCTGCCTCTACAAGAGAGGTTTAAAGCTCTTTCAAGGCGCTTAAATTTTTTTACCTCTACAAGAACGGAGCGCAAATCAGGCGTAGAGGCGCGTTATCTCTCCGATTATGAGCATTATCGAATGCGCGTTAAATAGCGAGTTTTATTTTGCTCCAGCCGTTAAAGCGCATTTTGACTATGTGAACAAGCGCTTATGCGCATTAACTACTTGAAAAGCACATTTTGGTCATCCATTAATGCGCTTCATCGCCTCTCGCCACCTCTTGTGCAGAGGGATTAGGTGTAAATGCGCTTCTGCGATTATGCGCATAATCGCCTAACTGGGCGCAAAAGCGAATCCTTGTAGAGGGGACCTGTGTGTCAGATTAAACCATTAGTTATTGTCATAGTGAGCAAGTGATGCGAGTTGACTGAAATCCAAGTGTGGAAGTTAAGTGGGTTATGAAATAGAAGTAAATCATGATTTCACACACACACAGAGAATATATTTAACACCAGCACTCGTATTCAGTTTCCATCTCAAAGGACTGACACATGGCTTACCAAATTTTATGTCATCATCTCTTTTCCCAACAGAAGTCCTATGAGCATATGGCAAAAATCAGAATAGCAAGAGAAGCTCCTCCAGAATGCAGCTGCCCACCAGGTAATTGGGAACAGCATGGAAACATTTCCTTGTACTCAGACGAATTTGATGCTGCTTTTATCTAGTGCCTGCAGATACACGTTCAGTATTGACATATACTGAATACAATGTTGAGATGTTCCCTTGCTAAGATGATGGTGCTGAACAAGGATTTGAGGGGGAAAATGTAAAAAAGATAGTTCGTATCTTCTGGAGGTTCAGGGATTAGTAGTTAGGCTTCAATCCTGCACCCATTACCTGGAAGAAATTCCCCTTGAACTCGGGGACTTATTTCTGAGTAGACATGTATAGAATTGTGGCAGCCTTAAATTTACAATATGAAAGATGGTTTTATTGAAATCAGTGGAATTTTCTTCCGTGTCATATGCTTTAAGATCTTGGCTCTAAGTAGTTTAAATCTGTGCACTCTGATCTCAAGCATGCATATTAAAAATTAAATCCAGATTAATTCAATGAGAGTTGCTCTCTAGAATCCCTATTTGAGATTAAATCCCATTGGACTCAATGGGACTTTCTTTTGAGTAGAAATATTTAGGGTAGCACTATGCACAGCTGTTTGAAAGTATACCCCATGGAATCTAGTGGGATGTACTTCTGAGTCAACATGCATGAGATAAAGGTTATCAGACTGTAATCCTGTTTACACTTCCTTTGAAAATCCCACCAAACTCAGTTGGATTTACTCTCAAGTAAATGTAAATACGCTCAGGATACCAATCCTTCAATTTTAAAGTAAGACACATTCAAATCAGTGGGAAATACTTCCAGGTAAAGACTGAAATGTTAGGTGAATGAACTGAATGATAATGATGCTAGTATTTCAAAGATGTCTGCATTTCCAAGCACCATCACACATTCTGACATTTATATAGTATAGGATCACATCTGGGGCTGTTTCTCTGCTGCTGTTTGGCTCGTCTGAAAAGAGCAATATGTTAAGCATATCAGGCAGTTCGAAAAGCAGATCCAAAAATAATTTTAGTGTTTGGTTTCAGTTTGCATTAAAGAATACATACACTTTTGGGTTACTGTTTCCTTCATCATTATAAAGGGATATTTTACCAAGTGACTGCATGTCTTGGGCACTATATTAGTCCAAGGAATACGAGTTCACTGCTGAAATCCATTAACTTTACTTGAAGTTCTTTGCAAGGAAGCTTTTAAATGTTGAATTCTGTGAAAATGGGGTCATTAATTTGTGAAAAACTGATTTCCATATTGCCTTTCTTTTGCAGGGGGAGGGTGCAGTACTGTTTAGATAACGTAGCATGCATTTTTCTGCTTTTTGAAGTTATGGGTGAAGTCGTGCTGTTTTTCTTCAAGCTTCTTCAAATTAGTGTGTGTTACAGAATGAGATGCTGTTGCAGGTAATTATATATGATGCGCACTTCAACCAAAATGGTATTAACTTAAAGACCAGTATGGAATACGGGATAACTATGAGTAAGCTGTTTAACTTTCTGGAGTTTTGAGAAGCGGTTGATTTTTCAGGTACTTCTCAGGAACAGGGACTCTTAGCTTGGTAATTAATACAATTGAAATTCCTAAATCTTTCTCAAATCACTCATGGAATTACTAGGGAGCTGCAGGGCCACACTTCTGACACTGATGTCAGGGATGCTGCCTGGGCATGTCGCCTGCCCCCCTCCCCCCCGGAAGACAACCATGGATTTGTTTGGTCATCTCCAATGAAGACACCTACAAATGAGAAGCTTATTGTGCATAGGCTTCTTCACTGCAGCTGGCCGCATTAATATGAGGAGGTCTAGAGGTGGGATTAGGCTTTGTGCCCAATGGTGCGGCCTGTATTGCCTGCTGCCTAGTAGGTGCTCTAGGCAGGGGTGGGCAACGTGTGGCCCTCCAGTTGTTTTGGCCCAAACTCCCAGCATCCTTCACCATTGGCTGTGCTGAAGAGGGCTCATGGGTGTTGTAGGCCAAAACACCTGGAGGACCACAAGTTGCCCACACTCCCCTGCCTAAAGGATGACTGAACTTCAGAGCTGAGGGCCATTTCACACATTACAGAAGCAAATCATGTTTTCCACTGTGCATACTGTCAACAAAAATCTGCCGCCAATTGTGTTTCTCTGAGGAGCATTCATGTATGCTATAAGTATATACATTCTTGTGTTGTCAGATTCATACTTCATATGATTAGATGTGCACTTGGGCTACACTGAAAATGTAATGTTTGAAGTGATGGTTAGTACTGATATTTCAGTTCCTTATTTAAAAGTATTGACATCTAGCTGGAATTAAACCAAAGAGAGACACATGTTTTGGTAACCACATTGGCCCTATAGAAGAAAAGACAGAACAAGTGAGACAACTCTGTTTATTGGCCAACTAACGTTCAAACTGCTAGAAGCCTAAACTTGCAAGTTAGACACAACTCATCTTCAAGCAGAGCTGTCTCAACAAACAATTGTTATATGGCAGGTCATGTTACCCTAGCATACTTAAGCAGTCTTTAAATTTTGTTGTTTATAAAAGGCAGGTTTGAACAGTGTTTTGAGCTACCATTTCTAAAAAAGTTTTCTGCATAACCTAACAACTCAAATAAAATGTGTAGGAACAGAGGTAATACAGGAACAAATTTTGGCATGTTCCTGGTGGCCTGAGGGCATATTCCTGGTGGTTCCGCCTGGACATATGGTCGAATTGGAGTCCACCAGGAGAAGAGCCTTCAGTGTGGTGCCCCCCTTACGGAATGCCCTGTCTTTGGAAGTCAGGCAGGCATCAATGTTGTGTTGCTTCCTGCGCCTCCTGAAAACATCCTTTTTTCAGGAAGCTTTTTTTGAGTTTTAACATAACTTGGTTTTTATCAGAACTCTATTCTTTTTTTAAATAGTAACTTTAACATGGTGTGTTTTTTATTATTATTATTCTATCTGTTGTTCACCACTCTGGAACATTTTGGATGTGGAGCAATTTATAAATATTGTAAATACTAAAATAAAATAAAAATAAAATATTCTATAGGAACAGGTTTTATTCTACCTAGAATACACAGACATTTTATCAGGCTTTGGCTAATATGTGTGTGCAGGAAATACTTTAGGTAAAGAATGCCCTAATTCTTTCTTAAGTGGTATGATCTCACATGAGATGTATTTCTTGAGGCTGAAGCACTAATACTACAGTTGCTCTCCATTAATATTTATCACTGAACCTAATGTGTATTATTAACTTTAGTTGCTGAATGAGAACTTGTGCTCTACCTTCAAGTTTAGACATAGCTTCTTTGTACAAATGAATTTGTTACACATTGTGCTTTTCTTCTTTACCACCACTAGAGCTCCACATTATACCAACTATTACCTGTGTATCCTCTGTTTGTATATTTTTTTAGTACTATTGAATCAACTAGATTTACAAGCAGGAAAGACATATCCCCAAATAATTTAGAAAAGCACATGCTAAGAAACAACATGTGCCAGAGATGGAAAACTGCCAAGATGGGGATAAACTAAAATGAATAGAATGTTAAAAATAGTTTACAAGGATGTCTTAAGTTGTCATGGGCTGAGAAATAAGGGAAGGCATTCCTATTTTTTTATCAGTAGTCATTCTGAAAACAGGCTGATGGTATCTAAAAGTTGCATATGCAAGGCTGCTGCATTTCAGTACATGTAAATTAAACTTGCAGCCTCAGACTACATCGAAGTGATCAGGTGTCCTTTCCAAAAATAACATTTTTGACAGTTCCCTGTCAGGACAAGGATTCAATAAACTTTTGAATAAAACTACTACAGACAATACCGCTTTATCGCAGCAGAAGGTACAGGAGGCAGATTGAGGAGAAGTCCTGTACAGCCATTCTAATAGCTATTCCCTGCATAACTTCCCTTGTGCAAGGTAGTCAGTAATAGTGCTTTGTGTGTGCTGAATTTTCTAAGGAGTCAGATTAATTGTATTACTTGTTGCACTTGCAAACAAATGAGTGATTTTACCAGCTGCTTACACGAACATATTGCAAACCATGCCTGCTTTCCAGAGATTTAAACCTAACATTGCAGACAGCACAAGTGTATTAGGTCTGGGTGCTTTTAAGGGTAAAAAGAAAAAGGCCAAAGTGTCATAGCTGATGATCAAATGCAGGTTCAAATCCTTGTTTACCTCTGAAGCCCATCCAATGGCTCTGGGCATGATACTATCTGTCAGCCTGATTTATCTCATATGAAACTAAAATGCTCCTTTGAAATGGGCATTGAATAATTAAAATTAATAATAAATTCCAGAGGAATAGCCGTGTTGGTCTGTTGCTGGAAAAACAACAAAGAGTCTTGTGGAACCTTAAAGATTAACAAATTTATGCCGGCATCAGCTTTTGTGGACCCAGTCCTCTTGGGACCACTTTTGTGCTTTGTAACAAAAAATGCCTTATACTCATGCCTGGCTGAAAGCATGGACGTGGGGAGGCAAATTGCGGGCAGGGGTGGTGAATGCAGATGAGGAGGCTTGCCATTGGCAGCCTGCGGTAGTGCCACTGGAGCTGGGAGGGGCGAGGGAGACTATTTAGTGCGTCTCACCCCTCCCCGCCTCCTCTCTTTCTGGTGCGGCTCCCTCCCTCCCTCCCTCCCTGTAGGCAGTGTGAGCTTGTTGGTTGTCCGGTTGTGAGACCAAGAAGGAATTTTTTGCTCACAATCTGTTTTGGTTGTGAGTCGTTTCGCTTACTCCACACTGTAAGACAGTTTGGGTGAATAAATAGGTTGATTCATTATGTTTAATATGGTCACTTAATTTGGCAGGTAGGAGAAGGTATCTGCAGCGAATATAGGTATTGAGGTATTCACAGGCACCATTGGGTGATCAGTGACACCTGAGGCCCGCAGCTGGGAGCCCTGCGGCACCAGATTGCAGGATAAGGGGTTACCTTTGAGTGCCAACCCTACTCACCTACTCGGAGCCCTGTGGCATGAGGGGAGGTTGACAAAAGAAGGCCTCCCTACCCCCTGTGGGGGTGAGCTCATGCAGTGGTGATTCAAGGTGCCATCACACGGGCGGTGAATAGCTTGCCCTGAATCACAAGGGCCAGCGTATTGGCCTAGCGATGTCCGCTTAGGATTTACTCACTTGGTTATTGGTTGTGCTTAATAAAAGTGGCCCATATTTTAAATCCATTTTATGTGTCATCTCGTTATTTCTCACCCTCCGTTTCGCAATGGGGCAACAGTTAAAACCAGGGGAACTGTTGGACCAGTGTGTTTTAAGTATTTGCCCATCTCCATCAATATCCAGTTGTGCATTAACCTGTCAAAGGACAGCTGCTTTCCTTGCCACAAACTGGACCAGAATGTTCACATGTTGGATAGATTTTGGGCCAATTTGATGACATATGAAAACTCCCTAATTTCCTTCTAGCATTGTTTATGAAGAAAGCATTGGAGTAAATCTAGTTAGTTAGATTTCTCTTTTGTAGCCAGTGAAATGTTCAGGTAAATAAGAATGATGGAAACTCTATTTGCTATTGTGGTTTGAAGAAGCCTGTGTGATGAATAATAGGTATTCATGTTTGAAACATACTCTTAAATCAATTCTTTTCTTCAGTTCTGTACCACGGGTGGGCAATTTGTGGCCCTCCATATGTTTTGGTCTGCAACTCCCATCAGCCCTAGCCAGCATAACCAATGGCAAAGGATCATGGGAGGCTTTTTTTTAATAGCACCACTGTTGACTGCTGAACTGGAGAAAGGCCTACCTCCTAGTAAACGTGCATAGGATTGCCCAATAAATAATATATAAATGATGTTAGGTGTTTTTTCTTTTTTGCAGTTGTACAATACAATATTTTACTTACTACATGTGGTGTGTGTTAGATTTAGGAATAAAGGAACCTGCCTTATATTGAGTCAGACCATTGGTTCATCTAGTCATTGCGACACAGACTGGCAGCAGCACTTCAGGTTTTCAGGCAGGATTTTTTCCAGCCCTACCTGGACATGGTGGGGATTGAATTTGGGACCCTATGAATGCAAATCATGTGCTCTACCACTGAACTATGCCCCCCCCCCCAATACATTTAGTTTTGCAACTTTGCATGGTGCTACCATTAAAGTTACAAAAATGTCATCCCATTCAGTAACAGTGTGCAAACTGGTGGGATTATCCTGATTTACTTTCATTTGATTTTTTTTCCTTGCATTCCAGACTTCTTTTCCCCACAAAAAAGTTCCATTTTTCTGCAATAAAATCAGTATTATATTCAAAGTCACAACTGGTGTCCACTTGGTGTTAGAATATAGGAAGCTGCCTTATATTGAGTCAGACTATTCATCCATCTAGTCTTTTCGACACTGAGCTTAAGATTTGAACTTAAGGCTGCAGTCCTATGCACAAATAAAGCCCATTGAACATAGTGGTACTTGCTTATGAGTAAATATGCATATGATTGCACTATACACATAGGCTATCTGCATGAGAGTTGCATGACAGTCAGACATTGACAGTTAAACAGGGTTTTTTTTTGCCTGATATGCAGTTGTTAAAGGCATCGGGCTTTTCTACATGAAGTATTTACTGTCCGCTCATCATTCCCTACTCACAGTTGTTTAAGGGTTCTTTAGACAATGTTGTGACCCTCCACTTTCACTTCTGTGTCTAAAGAGTACTTTCTGTGAATTATTTTAGAGGAGGGAAAATGCGGCACTTAATTGTGAAAGTAAAAAAAATGCGTTTTTTACTTGTTTATTTGCGCTCTTCCTCTCTACCACAATGCCACCTAAAGCTTATGTAATGGAAAAGCAGGAAAGGAAATGCTCTTCATGTACTGCTCAGATCTCAATTCTGCAACGAAACTGAAAGTAGTTGGTTAACAGCCTGTTAACAGCCTTGTGTAGAAAAGCACATAGTCTTAGGTTAATATATGAAGATAGGTTAAGATCTGAAAGTTTTTTTTTTTTTTTTTTTAAACCATACCTACAAATCACCAGTGCAATGATAAAGTTATTTTGCAGAAGTGAGGGCCTTGGGATCCACTCTCTCTTTTTTATAGAAATGATAGTGTAGTAATTGATATTTTTAGATCTGCTATTATTCCATTGAATTTGATGACAGAACACCTATTGATTTCACTGGAAACAATTGTACAGGAAGCTCACCCAGCAGCATATGAACAAAAATTTTGAACAGCCTATTCCCTGGTCCAATAGTCTGTGGTAGCAAAAAAATTCAACCGTCTGAAATGAACATATGTCTTCTTGAAGGTTGCCAACAGTTTGAAGGGAAGATTAAAAATGTGGAAACCTTCAAATGGGATGAGTCAGCCTGCAGCAAATCCTGAGCTCAGTATGTGACCACTTAACTTAGCAGGTTTACAAACAGCTTTTATGTAACATGGTGGGTGAGGTTCCATGTTCCTGTAACTTAAAAAAAAGTGTTCCTGTAACTTTTTAAAAAAGTTCATCTTTTTAGATTCTGGAGTGAGGGATGGTATACTAATTTCTATGGTATGTTGCTGTTTAGATCGCTTTCCTTCCCTCGTGTCAAAGTAGCTGAACAACACTAGCATTTAAAAAACCCAGCCTGCTATTTCTAGACTTTTTTTAAAAAAATAAATACCTGGAGCTTGGAATAATTTCCGGTCTGTAGGCGCTGTCATCATTCTGAATTGCCTCTTTCTTTCACCATCTGCATCTATTTTGTGCTGCTCCTCCAAGATTTCCATAGTTTTCCATTTGAAGTGTTCCCGTGCTTACTGTGCAATTTGCCATGGTGAAGCTATCAAGTCTGCTTCAGTGCAGTTGTATGAAAATGCATAAAGTCAAGTAAACATTACAGACAAGGCAAACTTGAAATGTTAGCCTGGCATATTTTACATTCTTAGTTTATATTTAAATGGAAAGGAAAATGGTATTATGAAGGTACTGTATTGCTTTGATTTAGCTGATTGTGGGTAAAATTGCTATAGTGATTTCTTAGTCTTTAAGGTACACAAGGGTTTTTGGTATCCATGTACATGGCAGCTTACAGATTTTATAAGCAAAAATAAGACAGGTTCCACAGAGTCTTTCCTAAAACAGGAAAAGAGTAAACAACAGGGGAAGGGGGCAAAGAAAAGGGGTGAGAGTGATGAATGTGAGAAAATGCACTTGCACTTACTTTAAAATTAGGAATGAAGATTAAGGGGATAAAGCAACACACATTTTGAGAGGGGTGTGAAAGAAGAGCGAGAGAGGTGGCATCACATTCATGTTCAGTGGGAGAGTTCCCAGCCTAAGAAACAGCAAGGGAGAATAGTTGGAGCTGTGGTACAGAGCAAGAAATGGGGCAGCTAAAGATGATAGTCACAGGTCCACCAGTGATGGCCAGGGATGTTATGAGGACAAAGAGTTTTACAGGAGGGGATAAGAAAGGGAAGGGATTTGAAGAGGAATACCACATGTTTGAATTATTGCAGATTGGAGACGTGTATGAAGTGTGAAAGCGTAAGGTCTAGTAGTAGTCAAGGTGAGAGAGGATTGGGACATGAACTAGAGTTTTAGCTGAGGAGGTTTAGAGGAATGGGTAGATTTTTGTAATGTTGTACAAGAACAGTCTTCCCCCAATGTGGTGTCCTCCATGTGTTGGCTGACAACTCCCATCATCTTTAGACAGCATGGTCAATAGGCATGCTGGTTGGACACAATGGGAGTGGTAGTCTAATACATACGTAGGACACTGGATTCGGAAGGCTGTATAAGAAGTAGCAACATGACTTGGCAACTGGCATAGAGCCGGGTGGTGTAGTAATGTTGCTTGGCCAGAGCAATAGTGGAGGAGAAAGAAGAAAGCATGAATTTAAAGTAAACAAAGTTTTTTGATTTCCTTCAAAGGTATTATTAAATACACTGATGCTACTTTAATTTTGTTAAGAGATTAGGGGCTGCTTTAAGTTGCAGCATTTCGCTGGAATACGCACAGGGATATACTGTTGACGATGCAATACTATAGCAACACATTTCTAATTTTCAGTGTTCCATAAAAATTGCTTCCTGAAGCATTTCAATTAAGAAGACTCAAACAAGAGAGAAGAAATCAATTTCAGGGATTAAAACTGTCAAGAAATTGATAACAGCAGGGTATTATTATTTTATTATGACCCAAGCCAGACAGTGTACAGAAACTCTGTAAAAGAGGGGATGAATTAGGAGTTGCAAGTACAAGGAGGCTGGAACCAAAACCAATAAGATTACATTGTCCACCTACCTTATTGACACAGCTATTCCAGTGCTGTTTTCCCATTCTCAGCTATTAAATTGCAATGCTTTTCTTTAATTTTATGGGGTTTCCCCATCCATACTTTTGTGCTTCCTAAGTAAAGATGTTTATTGATGTGCAGTAGTGTATAAGCTTCTCCTTAATTCCTTCAAGGCTACTGACCCTTTCCTCCACAGTAGAAATAAATGGGCTTTATTGGCTAAAATAAAACCCTTTTAATTCTGTTTGCCATGGGGGAGAAGTAATGTTGAAAGGAATGTAAAGATGACATGACTGAAAGCCCTAGCTTGTGGTAACACTGTCACCTATGGGGAATTACACCTATTGTAGTTTTAGTTTAGAATATCTGTTTGAACTTTTCTATATTTCCCCTGTTTTTGCTGACAAATTTTGACCTAACTTCTGATTGCAACAACAGTCCAAGCAACAAATTTGAGTGTATGAGCTTTATTCTTATTGCAGGTGTATATGGGAAAAAATAGAATTCAGATATCTCTACATCTATGCACTAGGTGCATGGCTATTGTGGTTTCAGGTAGAATTTCAAGTAGAATTTCTGTTGGATATAGCTACCTTAACTGAGGCTTCCGTCTCATGAGGATTGTAACCTAAATTTCTCTCTCTCTCTCTCTCTCTTTCTCTGTGTGTCGCTCTCCATCAAATATACAGAAAGATGCTGCTGAAATGAGAGTCATTGTTTAGAAGGTCAGGCTAAGACTAAGGATATCTGTTTTCAGTGGTGTAGTTGGGTAATTTTAGACTATGCAACAGCTAATTGCTAACGCTACTAAGTAAGGATGCAATCCTATGCATACATAGGGTGATGCCAGAAGCCTTGTTGAGATAGTAGTGTATGGACTATGAACACATGGAGTGGTGGGTTGGAATCATGGTGCTGCTCCCTCTGATTTCAACACATTCAGGTTGACCTTGCGTAGGCATACACATGTACAAATTGTACATGCATAGGCTCTGGCTGGGTTACACAATACACTAACCCATACTCAGTGGTTGAGTGTGAGTTGTTGTTGAACTGTGGTTGTTTGTTGAACTGTGGGTTAGCATGTTGTCTGAACCCAGGACATTTTCTGCAGTGTGGCTTATTTTTCTTGAACAAGCCACCTTAAGAACCCATGGTTTATTGTTTGGTAGTTCAAATTGATTTACAAGCCACACTGCATAGTTACCAAGCCACCCTACAGAAAATGTCATGGTTCGTAAAATATTATTCAACAAATGACCCATGGTTCGGCAACAGCCCACACTCAGCCATTGAGTATGGGTTAGTGTGTTGTGTTAACCCAGCCTCTGGCCCTTTCTGCACCTACGGGTGTAGAGGGAGGGGGGGACAATCCTGCACATACCTGCTTCCGGGATCCTCCTTCTCTTTCTAAACCAGGAAGTGCGATGTCCCGGCTTCCTCCTGGGATGTCGCAGCTGCCATTTTTTTAAAGAAAGGGCCGGAAGTGTGTACTTGCACTCCATCGAAAAGGTACTTAAAAAAAAAAAACAACATTCACCCGATATTGGACCCCCTCACCACACTGGGGATGGTGGACTTGCTTTCCCCCCTCCCCTGAAGGGAGTAAGCAGGCACCAGGTGGGACAGGCGGCCACACCTCCCGCAGTCTTGGGACGTTCCCGGGACAGCGGGAAGAATCGAGTTTTCCCAGGGATCCCTTATCCCTGGGAAAACCCATGCCCATCCCCCCCGCCCCCCGGAATCCCTGTTCATCATCTGGACGCACAGGTGATAGAAAAATGGGCTTTGTAGTAGCATAACAACTGAACCAATGCAACGCCATTTTAGACTGACTTTGCACCCTGTATGTCTGGCAAACCCTGTATGTCTCTTTGTTCTTTTGTCTCCTTCAAGTTGCAGCTTCTGCCTTACCAGCTACAGAGCCGCAGAGAGAGAAAGAGAGCTGAATTCCATAGGAATTAGCTCATAGTTTGAGAAAGAAGTATAAAAGGCATCAAGTAGCCATTTTCTCTTTGTTAGCCTTGCCTCGTGGCGTTAGCCTACTGGGCTAACCTGTTGTACAACATTTTGTAATAAATCTGTTTTCCCACTGATTTGCCTGCTTCGATTCTGGTTCTGGATATTGGCAAGCCCGCCAGAAGGGATGACCTGGGGATGATCCTGCAATAAATCTGTGGTGTAGAAAGGGCCTCTGTCTGCATTATTGTGACTCTGCATTTCTCAGGTACAGGTTGCTCATACACAGAATACAGAGACTTACTACAAGTAATCATAAATTGGATCTAACTGCAACTCTTTAAATACCCTTGTTAGGTTGTAAGCTCAGGGTTAACATTACTACGAAGCTGCTGACATCAGACACCAGACTTTGGGGATGGGAGTGGGGGCACCGTTAGGATGCTTCCAGTTTTCATCTTTTTTATATTAAAAAAATGAACTCCAGTTGAGGGTAACAGTTGTGGCTTCATATTTATGTTTTGCTTCAGGTGCAAAAATGTCCAAGACCAGAGTGTATGAGAGAATAAAATAATTGCAGTTTCTTTTTAAAGCTGCGTGAACATTTTGTCATTTCCTTAGCAAACACCAAACTCAATCGTCCCATATATATATATATATATATATATATATATATATGCAGCAAGCTTGCTATTTTGTTTGATTAGCTTCTAAATCTCTTGAAGTGTAGAAACGCTAATGAGGCCTATATAACAGTGTGCTCTGGAAATCCAGTAGAATTTGTTGCTAATCTAAAATGTTCATAAAACAAATCTGGATTGATGTGCAATTTAAATAAGGAAGAAGATAGATATAATATATATATATATATAGGCTGACAGTGGACTATGCCTGTTCTTGTAACTGAACTGACAGACCAGGGCAGGATCTACACTACTGTTTTAAAATTATTTATAACAGTAGTAACAACTGTTTGAGCCCAGGACACACTCCCAGCCTATCTGCACTACTGCTTTTAAATGGTTTAAAACAGTTTATAACCGTTTTGAGAACTGTTGATGCCAAGGAAACACTCCATATACAGTTTTCAAAATGTTTTCAAAGTGTTTTATCCTGCATGTGTAGATAGGCTCGCCATATACTGTTTTCAAACCGTTTTCAAAGTGTCATATCCTGCTTGGTGTAGATCTGGCCCAGCATAATAAGTCATTGTTGCTCACCACCTATTCCATCCTTTGCTTTTCCCCCTCTTCTTGCTCTGGCTGGGAAAAATTAGCAAAACACTCCAAAGTCAGGTGTGTGCTTTGAACTTCTCTTAGGCAGGATCTACACTACTGCTTTAAAACTGTTTATAACAGTTTTGATAACTCTTTGGGCCCATGACACACTCCATATACAGTTTTCAAACCATTTTCAAAGTGTTATATCCTGCTTGGTGGAGATCTGGCCTTACATGATGTCTGTATTCACAGGAGTCTGTCTGTGAGACAGCCAGTGAAATAGGATGGGATAGCTGAGATCCAGATAATAGCTTATGATGGTATACATTTCTCACAATGCACTAGTAAAACACTATCATATCTGTGGTATAGACTGATGTGATGATTCTGTGACTTGTAGTTCTCAGCTAGCACAGAAAACCAGAACAGTTTGGAATTCTCACTGCTTTACATTTATGGCCCTGACAGCGACTTTTATTTATTTATTACATTTCTATACTGCTCTCTGGGTGGTTCACAAAAATATGACTCTCTGGGTGGTTCACAAAAATATGATGCATGCTTGAATGCATAGCATGGGATATCAACTGAGCCCCTGAAATTTTGAAGGAGCACACTAGCCTATGAAGTACTGAGTGTCATGACATTTGAATTGATGCCATCGTAGGTCATCCCTGCCTTTCCTGGACCGTTACTATATCATCAGCTTTTTTCTACATGTTCTTCTGCTTCCAGTCAATCCTCCATTGTCACACCTTCACAACCCTTTTGCCGTGTGTTCCTTGTTCTCTCAAGTCCTCCGTTAGTGTTGCAGTCTTCTGCTCTCCCCCCTCCCCCTCTCTGGCAGGTCGATAACAACTGCTTGATATGCAATGCATATTCATATTGGAAAATATATTTGTGTTTTCAAGATGTCTTGCATGCTTTATTGTTTGTAATATATAAAAATCTGCACATGAAAAAGAAAATCCCCTGTGGAGATATGTTCATAGGCTATGAGTGACTGTAGTCAGTTGCTGAAGATACACCTGGAATCACACCTGAGGTATGAAATGGAGGGAACAAGAGCCAAAGTTCAGAGTGATATGACAGTGCATTATCATGTTTGTCTATATGCTTTTATCACTTTGAGTGCTTCTTTTCCCAAGTGGATATTACATGGTCTTATCATGTCTATTCTGTTCAACTCAGACTGTGGTTTGAAGGGAATACTTCCTTGTTTACTGGTTCAATTTTATTGTACTTTAAAAGTCAATCTCCATTCACCCAAATGCCACCTGCTTACCTTTTCTGAATAAATACTTAATAAACTTAAGTTCTAGGTCTTGAGCCATGTTTTAAACATAATTATTTTTGAATAATCAACAGGCACTCAATTTTCAGGACAAGTTATTTGTTTTATCTAGTGGAATCAAAGATTCATACTAAGGAAACAAGTCTTCTCTTATAGGGAATGTCCATTCAGCAAAGCAACAAAACCAGGTTTAGTTTGGTTGTTGATACAATATGAACAACTGTAGTATAAGGCTTCCGGTCTAAGCGTACTTACTTGGGCAGAAGTCAAACGTATAGAAATAATCAATGGGACATTATTTTTGAGTCATTATGGTTAGGCCTGGCAGTAAAATCAATAGAATAGGACTTACTCAATCCTCATTCCCAGCTGTAACCAAGTTTAAGAATGTGTAACTGAACTTGCTCACATTCATCCATTTCTACTCTTACCTTTCTCTTCTCTCCTGTCTTCACCACTATCAATTTTAGACTATTAACTCCTGGTGAAATTCCCTCTTCATCACAACAGTTAAAGTTGCAGGAGCCCTGCCCTTTTTTGTATTTGGATACTCTAGTATAGCTCCTGCACCTTTAACTCTTGTGATGAAGAGGGAATTTCACCAGGTGCTGCATGCATACAAATGACACCAGCTGAAATTCCCTTTTCTCTACAACTGTTAAAGATAACAGGAGTCCTGTCCTCCTTTTCACAAGGTCACCCTAGCATCAGGAGTCTCTGGTCATTTTCAGAAAGGCCCTCATTTTCTTCTTTCCTCTTCTAAGCCTATCTTAGTAAGAAGAAACCTATTCTACATTTCTTCTGCCCATCATTACTAATGCATTCATGTAGCACAAATAACTCTGGTATGTAAATTGCCCATATCTCCAGAACAAATCTATCCAGAGGAGACAGACACAATAGCATAGCCTGCTTGCCACTGATCCTGCTCAGAGCTGAAGTGGATGGGTTATTCTATTTAGCCTAATCAAGTACTATTAATAGCTCTTGGATTTAGAGTAATGGGCCTGTAATTGTTCAGGCTCTTTGGGAAAATTCATGCTGGCATTAAAGGGCATTTGTTTCCAACTGAAGGCAGATTTCCCTTCCCCACCTCCCAAATATTTTTGTTTCTTTCTTTTGGGTCCCTAAGCATCATCCCACTGACTGCATTCAGTGTTCTTTACACTGTGGTGTATGTAGGACATTACAAAGAGGGTTACTCACATCTCTTTATCACATTGTGGTCAGACACACTAACCTTTTTGTTAGACCATGATTGGTCACCTCAGTCTAAACCTTACGAAATCACTCTGAGTAGAGAGAGCCTTGAGAGGAACTTTGTTTGACACACAGGCACCAGTTCAAAGCCTGGCAGGATACTATGGCATTCTCTGGGAAGAGGCTTATGGAGAGGAGGCTTTTCACAGTGAATAGACAGGTGGTTTTTGCCACTTGAAATCATACAGAAGGCACACTGGCTGTATCACTTGCATCCTAATCATGTGGCTTTGCAAGGCTGCTTATAGGATGGGAATATCCATTTTCAGATATCCATAACAGTGGAACATTTGCTTGTTGCTGGTGGTCCTTTTTTCTCCTTTTTGGTTGAACCTAAGGGTGCCCTTTTTATGTAATGAAAAAAGCTTTAGTAAAACATCAGTTTCATACAAAGTGTCGTGTGTTTTATCCTTCCTCCAGAGAATAAAACTAATTTTGTTTTTTAAATGTTTATCAAAGGCTATGGCAAGAACTGATAATGCTGAACCCTAATTGTTTGTGTTTTGCAGCATAGCAATGAATTGTTTCAATTATGCTAATAAATAATGGACAGAATGAATTAGATTTCTTTAAACAAACAAGTTTAATTAGGTGCATGTTATGTAAACATAGAGGGTATACAGGAACAAATTAATTTTAGTAATGGGGAAAGTAATGAGCAATGATTAATCAGACATTGCACTGAAGCTGGTTGCACTACTTTTTCAACTGTACATATCACATTTTGTAATTCCACCTGTTTGCTTCTTCATATTTCTATGCAGTATATAATGTTACAATATTTAAAAACTGCATTTTGGTACATGGGTCAAACATGTATCTAGCATGACCAAATACAAAAGAGGGCAGAGCTCCTGCAGCTTACGTGTTATGATGAGAAGGGAATTTCACAAGGTGCTGCATGCATACAAATGACACCTGCTCAATTTCCCTTTTCTATTCAACTGTCAAAGATACAGGAGCCCTGTCCTCCTTTTCATATGGTCCACCGGTGCAGCATTGATCTGTACATCAGTGTACATTCCTAGGCCTGTGTCTTCAGCCTCTCCCAGTGCAAGTGAACATAGAAGGAGAATTTTACCCAGTGGGCCTAATTCAGGGATAGGACTGCACTGCAAATCATATTTGCAAACCTTTTTTTTAATCTGCAAACATTTTTTTATGGAAATTGTTGAATATTGTTCTGCATTCTTGTAATATTATTGAACCACATAAGCATTAATAGCATACACATATTAGAAACTGACTTCCTTTGTTGTCTCATTTACACTTTTAAAAGCCTCTCTGTTGTTTTTCCAGGCATCTTTCTTAGTTTGAAAGCAATTCTTTTTCAAGTCTCGTTTATGGACTGATGTAGGTCTGGATCACATCTTGTTTATTGCTGATGTCCGCCAATATTTTTTTCCATAAGTAAATTGAAGTTTTGCAGGTCAGGCTTACACGACCCCGGCATATCCCACTAGTCATCTTAATATCTCACACACAGCTATGTATGTAATATTATATGACTGAAATATTGAGAATGTATGTTTGCCTGAAAATGGGAGGGGAGTTCCCATGAACAAATAATTTACATTCAGATTTTGTATCCCTTTATGTTAAAGATTAGCAACATCTAACAAATCAAAGCATTCAGAAAATAGGCTGGTTAGAACATGTTTTACTGTGACATTTGCTCAGAGAGACTAATGATTATCTGTCGTATTCATTGTATGTGACAGGAATAACAAGAAAGCACTTGGGGATTTAAAAAATCCCAGACAACCAAAATCTTACTGAGAGAACTTTTAACAATGGTCCACATTTTAACATGTGCTGTTCATTATACCCAAATAATAATTCTGGAAATAATGTAGCTTCTTATTTTGTTGCTACTTTGTTTGGATTGGCTCAGTTCGGACAACACGGTAGTCAACTGTGGTTTTAAAACTCCACAGTGGAGTTGTTACAACCCCGTTGAGAAATGTGTTGTCTGGCGGGAAAACTCCATGCAATAGTGGAGGGTTTTTTTGGAAAACACTCCACACAGAATATTCACGCTGTGCAGAAGACAGTTCCTGCACAACCATTGTGTTGTGTGTTGTGTGGCGGGCTCTGTGGAATTCTGCATTGTGTTGAGTTGACTTTTCCCACTGGGTACAGAGTTCCCTGGCAAGAGTGGCAAAAAGGAGCGAGTGCCCCTCTAGGAGAGCCGCTGGGATTGTGTTTTTTTTGCAGCAATGGCTGATGGGATACCATTGGGAGGACTGGGGGAGGAGAGTGGGCAGAGGAACTGTCAATCAAACATCACAATGGATTTTACTCAACTCCATGGTAGCCCACAGTCACACAACGATGGAGTTAGAACATGTTGTGTGGGGAGTACCCCCTAAAAACTCAACCGTTGAGTAGAGTTTTCACACTTCATTGATCAACGTGTTGTCCAGACTGAGCCATTGGCTGAATTCGGACAACACATTAGTCAATGGTGGGGTAATAATCAACTTTACAGTTGTTCATCTAGGGAGTACTCCCCACACAACATGGTAATAAATAATCAACTGTGGTGTGGATTAGGATCAGCGCTGAGTTGACTATGGCAGCATTCGGATGACACAATAGTCAATACAACTGACGATTGTTTCCCCAGCCCCAGTTGCTTAATATGTCATCCGAATTCATTGTGTATGATAGGTATATCTCTCTGAATACCCATTGCTGGGGAACAACAGAGGGAGAGGCCTTCATGTGCTGCTTGTGGCCCTCCTATGGACATCTGGTTGGCCATTGTAAAAAATATGCTGCTGAGCTAAATAGGACTTTGTTCTGATCCAGCAGGGTTCTTCATACATTTTTATCATGGCTAGAAATTGCTTCCAATTGCAGGAGATATTCCTAGATGATTGTTCACAATGTTTTATATATGGGTTTGATTGATGGTGAGAAGCCTGATTTTAAAGTTAGTGGTTCCATGGAGTGATTTGGGAAAGAGGCCTAGCAAGGTATCTAGTTTGAGGGTGCTCCTTGATATCGATTTGTTCCTGGATGCTCAGGAGGCATCTGTGGACTCAGTGAATCACCATCTCAGTGATATACAGCTTAATGGTAACTTCCAAGGTGGACTACTATAACATGGCCTATATTTGGCTTCCTTTGAAGACTGTTCAGAAACTTCAGTTGTTTAAAAATGTGATAGTACTCCCATTGGTGAGAGTGAGCAAATGGAAGTATATAACACCTACATTAGGAGAATTATGCTGATTTGCTTCTGAGCATAATTCAAAATCCTGTGGTTAACTTTTAAAACCTAAATGCCATTGGTTCAGGTTATCATAAGTAATGGTGCCTCCCAAATAAGCCCTCTCTCCTGTGATGCACTATGATAACCTAAGAGGATGTTTTCCTGAGCTCCAAGTTTAGACTAGTGGCCCTTTTCTTTAGTAATACCCCCATTGTGGAACTCCCTCTCAACAGAAGATTGTCAAGACAGTTATGTTTAATCTTTTTAGGAAGTTAGTGAAAGATTCTTAGTTCAATAAGGCATTTCGGGGTGCTGGGAAGGAGAGGCCCTAAATCAGGGGTGAGCCACTTGTGGCCCTCATTGGACTGCAGCTCCTGTCAGTCCTAGTCAGCATAGCCAATGGTGAGGCATGATGGGAGTTGCAGTCCAACAGCATTTAGAGAACCACAAATTACCCTACACTAAACGATATGGTAAGTTTTGATATTTTGGTTTTGATATATTATCTTTTAAACCAACCTTCCCCAACCTGGTGCCCTTTGATGTTTTGGACTACAACTCACAGGATTCCTGTTGGGAGCGAAGGCAAAAACATCTGGACAGCATCAGATGTTGTATACTCTTGATGTTGTTTTATATTGAATTTTTAGTTTATGTTAGCCGCTTTGGAGGCTTTTTGGATCATATCTGGCAAGATATAAATCCCAAAACTAGATAACTAGATTGGTTGGAAATATGTCTTATGAGCTGATGTTTTTACTCTGAAATAAATCCCACTGAATTCAGTGGAACATACTTCCCGACAGCTGTGGCTAGGATCACAGTTCTCATTTGCTATTTTGTTGTTGTATGCACATGTTGGTGGTTGGGTGTTTCTAAGTACTAATTTAATTTATACCACCCATAGCTGGTTGTTGGATCTTAATGCTGAAATGCATGAGAATGCATGAGAATTTTCTGAGATGAATGATTTATCACAGAAAGCCATATAGAATTTCATCCAAGTTTTAGCCATAGGAAATTGGTAAATAGTTTGTGGGATGTAAAAATGACATTTTAAAACAAATGTATGTAGAATGATTTTGAAATTCATTTACAGAAGTGTATTTATAGTACTGCATTTGTGTTCTCTTAGACCTTTATGACTGAACTTAAACAGTGTTTTTGAGAAGATTATTACTTTTTGGCATGGAGTTTTTATGTTAGATCCAAAATGGTATGTTATTCTTTGATGGGATTTTTATGAGGGGCCAAGGGGTTTATAATCATCATGTGGACAGAATTCAGCCGATGGATTATTTCTTACTGAATACAAAGCAATAGAAACAGTCTTGGAATCAGATAATGGGTGATGTTTCATATGTCTGCTAAATGGGAATAATCTCCTAAAATTACAAAATTAATAGAAAAATATAAAATTAATAGAAAAATATGAAGTTACAATAGAAGAATTTAATCAAGTACAATGATATGAGATATGCAATTTATTGCAAATAAGAATTAGCTGCAGAACCTGTGTATCTAATGAATTTTTAAGAGGCTTAGTAGATGTATGGAAATACGTTCCAATCACATTCTATCATCATTATCATCATCACATGCCGCCCACTGGCAAATGCCCTTACAAATTCTATCCATTACATGATAGTTCCTTAAATTATTTTCAATACGATTTCTAAACTGTATCTATTGTATTTTTTTCAGTACTGCTTCTGTAGAACTGACAAAATCAATTGATCTTTATATAGCTCAGAATTGCACCCTAATGAACTTGCTTGGAAATAAGCCCCATTGAACAGACTGGGACTTATTTATGAGTAATCGTGCATAGGATTGCACTTTCATACAAAGATGTAGAATAGTCTGGAAAGATACTGTTCCTGTTATATTATATAGAAAACTTTGTAGTCAGGAAGTTCAGTTCTTTTGGGTGATAGTTTTACTTTGAACAACTGTGTACTTGAGAATAAATTTTATTGTGAAAGGAAATAGATAACTGATGAAAAATGGTGTAACTTGACAACTTTTATTTTGTTCCTGAACATTTTAAATTATAAACTGTGTGAGCATGTGTGCTTGCTGGCACACACAGATTTACTGTAACAGATGTTTTGGTGTGTGCGTGTGTGTTTTGCATAGTAGGAGACAAATATAGATGGGATTTCTGAGCTACCTATTGGAATGAGCAGTTTTCTTTTGAGCAGCGCTTTGGTTCCTAACACTGCTCATTATTGCCCTTCTACTGTAAGCTAACAATAAAATTCCCATTGGGTGCCCACATTTTGAGTGGGAGAGGGGAACCCCCCATCTGTGGGCCAAATCTGGCCCATGGACATTGTTCATCCAGCCTGCGGAGGTTTTGGCTTCCCCAAGGGCCCCAGGTCCTGGCAAAACTCCACCAAAAAGAGTCCACCAAGGGCTTTAGAATGGGGTGGAAATCCCTCTGTTATCTCTGATCATTCCTCTCCCCACCCTTCCAAAGCCTCCAGTAGCCTTCAGGGTGCTTTGGGAGGTGGTGGAAAGGGGAATGATTGGAGTCAACAGAGAGACTTCTCCCAATTGGGAAGTTGAGTGGTGGGCTAACTGCTTCCTCTGTGCCACACTTCCCTTATTAGGGAGGACGCAGCACAGGCAAAGCTGCCCCAGCTGAAGTGCCAGCTGGAGTTCCAGCAGGGTCATGGTGATGGGATGTGGCCGTGCCCGATGACATTAGCAGGCATGGGCACATACCCTTATATCATCCAGCTGTCAGAGAGCTGGATGCTTTATCCCAACTCAGTTCGCCTCACTTGCTTTAGACATTCTAGTCTGTTTGGGGTGAGTACGTCTCACCATGTTCTATTCATACAGTGGGGAAGACATAACTGAGTAGGCAGTGTTACCCACTCACCTTTCCCAACCACTCATGGTTGCCACACACCCATTCTCCTAAGATTTTGAAGCAGGTACTTCTCATCCCCTGTGCATTTTAAATATATATTTTAATAAAGAATAACGTGCACAGGGCATGTGGACTTCTTTCATATATCTGAATAAACATGGTTATCAAGGGGCTGTAAGTCCTGACTTTTGTTGGGTCAGTTTCACAACTGATAGGAAAGGTACCTGCTAGATTAGAATTTTCTAATCAATTTCAAACACCAGCTTGATTTTTCTGGTCAGTTTCATAGCAAGGCTGGGAAACCTCTTTACATCCTCAACTGCAGTGAAATTTTGATTAAAATAAGGATAGACCAAGCACCACTAAGAGGATTGCAGCCTTCTAGCCAGATTCTACACATGTTCACTCAGATGTAAGCTCTATTGTGTTCAATGGAATCTCTTTCTCTTTTTGTAAGCTTGTAGAAGCCTTAGGAGAGGGGAAAGAACTTTCTTTGTCGGGCAAGTCCTCCCACCCTGCCTGCAGTTTTCTTTCTATGCCTGCTGAGAATTTGCACTGCTGTTCTGCTTTTTCCCTCCCTATTGGATTTTTTTTTTTTTTTTGCATTTAGAAAAAAAAGGCACTTGCAGCATTCAGAAAACATGGGCTGATTATAAATGAATCATGTTGATGTCTGGATCTTCCATAAAACTCTGTGAATGAGGTAGGGTGATGGTACAATAAAAGCCTTGCCTGGAAGCACCTCATTTTTCAAGGAACCTGTTCAAAACCATACTTGCCACTGATACATCTACTGCAGTTAAAACATTACAAATTACATCATAACTGCAAAAAAGCAGACTTCGCACAGATGTTCCTGCACTTCTTAGTGGTTGGAATAATATGTGATTATATTTTCTTGCAAAGTGTCAAACCATCAGGAATAGTTGCTGTGAGTTAGCCATGGAGATTAATACATAACCATGGCTTTTGCACATAGATCCTTGCGTTGGATCAACTTCCAGAATTAATGGAGGCACAGCCGTGCCTCCATTGTTAAGGGCCGTCAGTAAAAAACACATTCCGCCATGTTAAAGTGATAATGGGGGGGGGTCATTCTAACAGCCATAAAATTGAAAATGTTTCATCAACCTTTCTGAAATTTACAGATGCCAGAAAGAAATGTTTGTTTTACATTACCTGAAAATTTCAAGAAGATTGGTGAAAGGTTGAGGGAAGGAGAGCAGTTTAAGGTAGAAAAGGAATACAAACCTCTCTCCCTGCTTTTGTAAAATTTACTTCCGGGTTGAGACTTTTTGTGCTCTCAGTTTGCATAATTTCTAGAGCCTTATTAACTAATCCAGTGGTGGGGTCTTCTTCCTCCTTGGCTGTAGTTGATGGAAAGCTTTTCGTTTTTTTAAAATTCCCTTTGGTTGACTTTTAAGGACTATTTTAACCTCTCATTCAAGTCAATGAGGCGGCCATCTTCCCTCATAACGCGACACTGACACACGCTCAGTAGCGTCGCCCTCCCCCCTCCCCCTGCCTTAGAATGTGGGGTGGGTGAGTGAAATGGCCGCTGCCTCTATAGCACAGACCTTTTGAGTGAAGAAGAAGAGTTTCTCTTTTCTCTTCTGGAACATGCATTCCTTTGGCTCTGAGAGTAATTTGGGCTATCTTCATAAGGCCAGTTTGCTCTTTTGCTCCCTGGTGAAGCAGGGTGTGGCTCCTCTGGATCCATGAAAACCTGATCTTCAGATCTCTCCTGGGAATAGGTGACTATACCTTTCTTTTAATTTCCCTCTTTTCTAAGAGTTTGGTCCATACTGCTATAAAGTTGAAAGCTTCAAACACTTCATTTAATTAGTTTGGGCTGGTGTAAGTTTTAAGTACAATGTTGAAACCTTTCAAAGTGCTTCTGGGCCTACAACATTGGTTTCGGCCTAGTCACCCTGTTTTTCTAATAAGGTTTAGAAACAGTTGAGCTGTCGTTTATTTTGCATAGTATACACACATGGATTTTCTTTCTAATTCTTGCAGTCTACACTGGCTCCCTCCTTGATGTGTTTTTGGATGCAGACAAACCCTTTTTTGTTCCAGCAGGCCTTTGGCAAATAATCTGGACCTCTGTCTATACCTTTGACTTTTAAATTGTTATCTATTTAAAATGTTTAAAATGCTTTAATATTGAAAAGTATTTAATTATATTTTTAACTTTTGTATATTTAGGCTGACCATATGAAAACGAGGACAGGGCACATGTAACTTTAACAGTTGTAGAGAAAAGGGAATTTCAGCCAGTGTAATTTGTAAGCAATTAGTCCCTGGTGAAATTCCCTCTTCATCACAACAGTTAAAGTTGCCCCTGCAACTTTAACTGTTGTGATGAAGAGGGAATTTCACCAGGACCTAATTGCATACAAATAACACTGGCTGAAATCCCCTTTTCTCTACAACTGTTAAAGTTACATGAGCCCTGTCCTCCTTTTCATATGGTATATAGTATATTCCTATTTATAGGTTTTAGCTGTATATGTTTTAGTTTTGTAAGGCTGCCCTGAGGCCCAGCGTTGGGCAAAAGGAAGGATACTACTACTACTACTAGTAATGTTTCAGATTTCACTTCTGCATCTGATGTTCTTTTGCATTTACTTTTCTTTATAAACCATTCATATCTTAAGACTTCTTGTGTGGCATGTTTTCATTGGTTTAACAAGTTAAAAGGGGTATTCACTGTTTTCATGCTTATGTTATAAAATCTATTTTCAACAGGCCTAGTAACTTCAAGAGTAACAGAGTTGGGGAAAATCCTCAATCTCTTTGCTATCAGAGGCACTGAGTAAGGGACCCCTAGAGATAATTTACACTGACCCCAACCACAAAACACTATTCCCCCTTCTGAAGAGATCTGGACCACAGACTACTAAAGACAAACAAAGTAGCAGGCCATAATAACAGTTCTCATGTGGCCATTTGCCTTATGAGGCAGGTACTCTGCAGGCTACCAAATGGAGGGACTAACAGGCCATAAAGTTGCCTGACTGGGTCTGCCAGAAATCCACCCTCAACACTCCTGGAAGGTCCATGTTCTATAGCACCTGCTGTCAGATGAACTTGAGGGAATCCCTCCCTCCACCCCTGGATTTAATTTACTGGCTTCCCCTGGCTGGACCTTGCAGGAAACTATAGGGACAGACAGAGCAGGCATTCATAGCACACATAGAATTCTAAGACTGGCAAATCTAAAAGCAAGTGTATTGCTTTTCAAGAACCAAGGAAATTCAATGGGTCTTACTTTTGAGTAAATATCTAGGGATGGAAATGAAGCCTGTGCAAGAACTGACTAGGGTGACCATATTTGGGAAACCAAAAAAGAGGACACCTAGTGGGGGGCAGGAAAATGGCTTTCTGGGGCCACCTTAAAGTCCCCAATTAGAGCGGAGGAGGGGAAAGCATGTCATTCTCACCCCCACCCCACTGCTCCAATCAGGCCTTTTTCTATAATGTCTGGGAATGACACGTTTTTCCCTTTTAAGACCTTGATTGGAGCAGTGGGAGAGAATGACACACCTCCAGAAAGCATGTCATTCCCCCCTGCCACGCTAGTGGTGGCCTTAAAAGGGAAAGTGTGTAATTCCAGGTCATTATAGACTATTGCATAAAATCCCCCCTGACACCGAGGATAGAACAAAAACCAGGAGAAATCTGGGGAAATCATGACAGTTTTTTAAAAAATTTATTATTGCATTTATATCACACCTTTTTTTCTGCCAAGAAACCCAAGGTGGCATACATAATCCTCCTCCTCTCCATTTTATCATCACAACAGCAACCCTATGAGGTGGGTTGGGCTGAGAGTCTGCAACTGGCCCAAAGTCACCCAATGGGTTTCCATGGCTAAGTGGGGAGTAGAACCCAGATCTCCCAGCTCCCAGTCCAACACTTTAGCCACTATGCCACACCCTAATGGTCACCCTAGAATTGAGCCATGCCAAGTTGGAAGCAGATCGGTTTGTGCCTTAATTTTTAGGATAGTTTTTTTTAAAGTTTGACTTCAATTTTATTTCTAAAATTCAAGGCATGAACCAATCTGCTTTCAACTTGGCATGGCTAAAGCCTTACTTAAGAGGTACCATGGTGCCAAGTTTCATCTCTTCATCTTTACTTTCTTTTTTTTTAATGTACTGCTCAAGGCCCTAGACCCCAAAGAGGAGTATTGGGTTTGAAGTAAAAAAAAAATCCTAAAACTCAAGGCATAAACAGATCTGCTTCCAACTTGGCATGGCTCAATCCCTATTCAAGACCTACCATGCTGTCAAGTTTCATCCCTTTATCTTTAAAAATGATGGAACTGTAAGCATTTTAGTTAATTAAAAAATTAAATTGAAGTTTTAAACATTTCTAAAAATCAAGGGATGAACGGATCTGCTTCCAACTTGGCATGGCTCAATCCCTACTTCAGAGCTACCATGGTGCCAAGTTTCATTTCTTTATCTTTAATTTCATTTTTTAAACTTGTACTGCTCAAGGTCCTGGACCCCAAAGAGATTTCTGTTTGAACTTTAAAACATTCCTAAAAATCAAGGCATGAACGGATCTGCTTCATACTTGGCATAGCTATATCCCTACTTAAGAACTACCATGATGCCAGATTTCATCTCTTTATCTTTAAAAATGAGGGAGATGCAAGCATTTTGGTTGATTTATTAATGTTAAAAGTGAGTTCAACACATAACACTAGCTTTGATTTTATATTGAATGTCAAGATGGTATAACATCCTGGCTGACGCTGGCTTGGTTGTCAACTGTATAATATCCAGTCATCCGTTACACAAAGCCATGAAATTCATTAAACAAAAAACCTACGGTTTACAAAAACAGTGTTAAGGCTCTATAGTTTCCAACCAAGCACCAAAAAGCAGGGAAATTGGGAGTTAAGGCTCACAAGCCTTAACGCCACATCCTCCCTAAGGAGGCAGAAAGTGCAAGTGAAATTCTCATTCTCCCAAAGCAGATAAACCATGAGGACAGGATGGAGAATATGATATGCAGAGGTGACTGTGGGGTTGTGGAAAACTGATCACGAACAACTTAGGGCCACCTACTTCTCTTTTTTTTGTTTAGAACAGCCCTTCCCCAACCTGGTGCCCTCCAAAGGTGTTGGACTACAACTCCCATCATTGCAAGTCAGTATGTCCCAAGGTCAGGAATGCTGGGACTTGTCATCTCAAACACCTGGAGGGCAGCAGGATGGGGAATGCTGTTCCATACCCTTACCAAATACAGGGTCTGCCCAATACTTTGCTCTCACACACATCTCGCATATAGCAGCTCTCTTGATAACAAAAGGGGCACTATTCATTACAGATCTAGAACCAGAGCATGTGCCAGGCACTTCCAACTTTTGGTCAATATCCTGCCTTTCAAAGAACCAATGTTTTTTTTTCTTAAAATGTATTTATAAAAATATACTGCTCACTCCCCACAATCCCTGCACAATACATCATTTCATCAAAGCAACAACGGAGCAGAAGAGGTTTAGTTTGGCTGTCTTGAACACCTTTCAGATGAGATTAGTCTGCAATCCTATACCACTTGGGAGAAATCCCTAGTGAATTCAGTGGCACTGGCTTCTGAGAAGACATGTATAGGAGTCAACCTTCTCCAGCCTGGTGCTCTCCAGATGCGTTGCACTGTAACTCCCATGTTATGTGTTATGGGGAAGACAAAAATCAATTCATACTTAATTTTAAAATAATACTTACGCATAAAAGTATTAGGTGGTAGCTCTGCCTTTGATCTCACACTGCTGAACAAGTAAGAGAAATCCTTTATCTGATATTCAAGAAACAGACATCCTATGCCATGTGTTGAAAACTAATGTTGATGTCTGAAGGGCTATCCGGATTAGGTATTCAAAATTCATTCATTGTTGTTTCATTTGGTTTTGACAGTTTATTTAAAGTGATGCAGCTTTTTTGTAGTTCCTTGATTGATCACATATCTTAATGCTGGAAAACATCATACTTTAGTACAGATGTGGGCAGAAAATAGATCTATCCTGATGATTTGGACATCAACTTGCGGCATTCCTGATAACTGCCCATGCTAATAGGGGCTTTTACAAGTTGAATTCCAAAACATCTGAAGATCTACATTCTGCCTTCCCTTGTTCTTGAACAACATTCCCCAACCTGGTGCCTGTCAGATGTGTTGGGTTGCAACTCTCAACATAAGGAGATGCTTAAGAAATGAGAAGTAGCTGGTCCTAAGTTGTTCATCATCATTTCCCACAACCCCACAGTCACCTCTGCAGATCAAATTGCATATCTAGATTTTTGAGATGACAAGTCCCAGCATTCCTGACCTTGGGACATACTGACTTGCAATGATGGGAGTTGTAGTCCAACACCTTTGGAGGGCACCAGGTTGGGGAAGGGCTGTTCTAAACAAAAAAAGAGAAGTAGGTGGCCTAAGTTGTTCGTGATCAGTTTTCCACAACCCCACAGTCACCTCTGCATATCATAGTCTCCATCCTGTCCTCATGGTTTATCTGCTTTGGGAGAATGAGAATTTCACTTGCACTTTCTGCCTCCTTAGGGAGGATGTGGCGTTAAGGCTTGTGAGCCTTAACTCCCAATTTCCCTGCTTTTTGGTGCTTGGTTGGAAACTGTAGAGCCTTAACATTGTTTTTGTAAACTGTAGGTTTTTTGTTTAATGAATCAAGATATATGCACACTATAGGATTCTAAGTGTGCATGGATTTGCCAGCTTGCTGTCTGGAGTGGCTGCATTTGGCAACTGAGTCCAGACACTTGGACTGAGCAAGCATTGATGAGGAACCCCCAATCCATAACCAGCACAATTCCAACATGAATATGCATTGTGGTGAATATCTGATTCCTTCAATTTCCATTGGAATCTCCCTTCCATCTGCCCTATGATGCAGAGAGAAATGTACATCCTCATCCACTACCTGGGGCAACTGTGCACAATGTTTTCTTTCACATTACTAGTATTGTGCTCCATGCTGTACATGATGGCCTCTCAACTATGTCTCTTGTTTTAAAGAATAAAATGTTGGACATTCTCAGGAAACTAGATCAAACTACTCTTTGACTCCAAGAAAAGCAAACAAAATGAGAACCTGTTGTAGGGAGCTAATCCCTCGAGTATCTTTGTGTTTCTAAACGAAGGTGGTTTATCCATTTTTAATACAGCTTGAACGATTATGGTGCTAATGAATATAGTTTCACTGAAATTAAATTAAGGCTTTCATTCATTTCAGCATAACTTGCTGGGTTTGTATTCTCTGAAGAACAAAGCCGAGATAGTGGGTGGGATTTTGCACAACCCTGCAGCTACTCCCATGGGCTTGATATGCTTTTTCAAAAGATGGAATGGTATATATTAACCTAATTAACTCATTTTAATGTGAGGAATTGGATTTCTCTTAAATTCTCCCTCAGTTTGGGCCTTGGTTGGCTGTTCAGACAAAGAAAATGCTGTAAACATTCCCTGTACATCAGTAGCTTTTTTCTACTTCTGGTTCCTTTATAAATAAGATTAACTTTTTCCCTAGGAGTTAGCAGGCCTCTCTTTGGCCTCATTAAATATACCTTTTGGCCTTTTCTCCCCTGTGGTGATGAGAAGCTTCTCTGTAATGCTTGAAAGATTTTGATGGCAATTTCTATGAAGGAAAAAGGAAGTTTAAGAATAAACTGCATTTTTTTTTGTAAGTAGCGTGCTGGCGTTGTCCTTTTAGGAATGAGTGAAGGTGCATGAAAATTATGTGAAATGTGACATCAGTCTTTTTAACAAGTGAATTTTGATAAGCTGCAACAAATGATGTTCTGATAGACAAACTACCATATAATTTCCTTGGAAATGTGAGGTTTTTTTTTTAATGCAACACCAAGTGCTGAAATCATATTGTAATAATTCTGAACTTGTAAGTATGTTTTCCACTGAATGTGAAAACAGCATTTAGCATTGCCATGCTTAACTTCCTCAAATCAGAAGAAACTGTTTTGCATATTGTGCACACTGTTTGCTAATAATGCAGATCAGGCACATTTATTGTTGTACTGTCTATAATTTGCTGTGTATCTCCTTCTGGCAACTATCTCAAAATATTTTGGGGAAACATCTGAGGAAGCATCTCTTCACCTGACCATTTGCTCATGTCAGGATTTGCTTATGCTTTCTTCTTGAACAATAGCAAATTTTATTAGGGAGAGACATAGCAAGCTGCAATATCCACTTGTCTCTGATTCTGTTGCTGCAATATTACATGGCTTTGCATCTACTCAATTTATGTGAAAGCTGTTTAGTGTGTGTGAGTGTGTGTTTGTAAGGGTGGGTATTGTTATTTTCCCCTCCCCAAATTGAGCTCAGCTTACTCAGTATGTCTGTCATAGCCTTCCTCATTGGTTACGATAACTGTAGGTCAGAATGGACTGTATCTCTCAATATGGGAGGACCAGAGAGTGTGTGTGTGTTTAAAAAAGAAACCTTCTAATGGAAGGAAGCTAATGGATCAAACAAGGATTAAAGTTGCACTACTAGAATCCATTCAAAACCTCACCAACCAGGCCATATGGCAACCCCTAGTAGTATTTAATAACAGGTATCAGGTCAGTTAACTATGAATTCTTTTCCATGTCATTTTGCTGACAGTGGAATGTTAAGAAATCACATTACCACCATCATCTTAAGTGCAGTTACAATGGAAGATGCATTTCTATGCAAAAGAAAGATTGCTGGGCTCACAGCCTTTTTACACAAACCTTCTAAATTCATTTTTGTCACCTAACACCAGAACCTAAACATACCTGCCTGTTTTGATTTGAACCATACTAGTGCAGAAGCAAACTGCACTGAAATCAATAAGTCCTGTTTTCAAAGTATGCATGTCTAGAATCAGAAACAGTATCCTATTCAACACTATCACTAATGTAAATTTTGTTGTGCTAGCATAAACGACATCTAAATCAACACCAATAGCATTTGCTGGTGTGATAGGTTTCCACGGAAAACCCATTGCACTAGCTTCCACTATTGGTGTTGCCTTAGAGATTGTTTACACCAATGTAATCTAGATTAGTGGTGCTGTTGAATAGAATTCTGCTCATGGATGCCATATCCTTACTGTATTTTCCAAGATCTAGAACAGCCTTCCCCAATCTGGGTACAGCACCAATTATACACCAGCATTGGCCACACTGGCTGGGGATGATGGGAGTTATAGTCAATGTTGTTTTAACAATATCAAATAACGATTAGATACAGCAATCCTTTTCAACTAAAAATCTTTTCAAGCAAATGGTACATCAAATGCGTAGTGCAATATTATTGCTGTGTTGGATGATAAAATCTTATAAGCCAATCATTATTTATTATGTAAAATGAGTTCATTTCCATATAAGCCAATGTAGAGAGAAGAGGGTTTCCTTCACTGGGAGATGAGGAAAAGTAGAAGGTGCTTAAAATGTATTTGCTTTACCGAGAATGAACTTGGATGATGAGTTCATTTCCATTTATAGTGCATGTAATTACAATGCTATCAGATGCTATATTTTAAAAACATGTTTTATATTCATTTACTGTACAAAAGCAACTTGTGCGAAGCTACTGTAGTAATTCTAGATAACTGGTAATAACCTACCAAGAAATACAAATATTGTGGGATAAATAAACCTGCTTCTTTCTCACATCATATATCTACCTTACATTTAATATTTTACATATTTAGTATTTGATGACTCAAGCAGTTGAGAGATAGAGGCTAACTACATATTAAATGTAAATATGTATGATAGTGACTCAACATCTTTTTCTTCTTTTTAAACAATTGCTCTCTGGCTGGAAGGAAGTAGCAGGCATCCCTTTCCTCTGTAGTCAAACCCCTAATGCATTCTAACTAGGCACTTAAGGGCTATATACCTGCACCAACTCACCTGTAGGTACATAGGAAGCTGCCTTCTACTGAGTCAGACCATTTGTTGACACTCACTGGCAGCAACTCTTCAAGGTTTCAGGCAGGAGTTTTTCTAAGGCCATTTCTACACCGGCCTTTTTTCGTGGGATTCCCCTTGGGTGGTCCATGTGCGTCCAAATGATGCAGAAGGACTCCCAGGGCGGGGGCGGGGATTTCCCAGGGATAAAGAATCCCTGGGAAAACCCGATTCTTCCCGTGGTCCTGGGAATATCCCGAGACCGTGGGAGGTGTGGCCGTCCGTTCCACCTGGTGCCCACTTACTCGTGAGTAGGTGGGCACCAGGTGGGCTGCGTGCCCATAAGGGGGGGGGGGTGGCAGCAATTTTGCCTCCCCTAGGATGGCAGGGAGGGGATTGGGGGGCCAATTTCAGTGGTTAAACTAACCTTTTGCGCTGGAGTGCAATTGTGCTCCCTCCATGTTTTCTAAAAAAAAATGGCAGGCGCGACGTCCGTTTCCATCCAGCACGTCGCTCATTTGCACCACAGCGATGATCCTGGTAGCTGGTAACTCTGGGATCGTCTCTCCTCCCTCCCTCTATACCAGTTGGTGTAGAAAGGGCCTAACTTTACCAGGAGATGCCGGGGATTGAACTTGGGTTTTCTGCATGCAAAGCAGGTGCTGGACCACTGAACTATGGGCTCTCCCCATAGAGTGAATAAGTCCAAGGCTTATACCCCTGCTCTGGTGGTGGTGGTGGTGGTGGTATAAGCCAATTTAGAAGATGGAAAGTTTCCTTCATTGGGAGATGAGGAAAAGTAGAAGGTTTTCAGAATTCATTTGCTTTACTGAGAAGGAACATGGATGATCAGAAAGTTTGATGAAAAGAACTGGCTACAATAATTAAGAAATGATGAATTCCAAAATGAATGAATTCTATCTGGGGTCTCTAACATGATGCACATGGACACCAGTGTGTCTGCAGATACCTTTCTTGGTGTCCACCAGACTCCCCACCCTTCCTGTTCATACAAATGCAATTTAATGCATGCTAATTACATTGCAGAATGATAATATTAATACTTCATAATACATTTCAGACATGCCCTGTGGCATTGATGAAGTCGCTCCTGCCTTGCCTGGAACATATGTTGCTAATTGCTTTGCTTGTGCAAAGTAAATGAATAATGGTTAGGTTTACCCTTGACATTATCTTGTAATCAACTGTTAAAAATACAGCCAAGTTGTTCAATCATAGTGGTATGCTCCTTTCAGTGTTTTTATGGCCATTTTGAATCAGGGATAATGATATAAGCATCAAACGAAGAGCATTAGTTTAAATTCCAAACACTTTAGAGTGACTCATTTTCAGAACATTAGTGTGGGTCGGTAGACAATGAAGACATACAAAAATAGCTTGGACCTAAACATCTGATTTTCCAATTAAACATTGGAATGCCATTGGACCCTACTAAAATTACTAAATCACAGGCTTCTCCATCTTAGTGACATTGTTAAAATTGAAAATGTCAAAAATGTCACAGTGTGAGCAAGATGCATGGACACATGACTTAATTTTATTACTCTTTTAAAAATGGTTTCACCAATGACCAGATTAACTTTAAATTATGATGATCTTACTACTCATGTATGCATTCTGTAATGAATCATGTTGTTTTGCTGTAAATTTTCACATCCCTCACACAGCAGAGACTGTGAGTTACATTCAAATACTAATTGCTTTCCCCTGGAAAACACATTTGAGCTGGAGTTGTGAATAGGCAGTAGTCAAAAGCCATATTCAGGCTGCAATCTTATTCCATTTAAGCTTACTTGGGAGTATGTCGCATTAGGCAGTATCCAATGTGGGGGCCTTGTATAAGTGGGACCCACCACTTGTGCAACAGAGATTTAATGCTTCTATAGCAACTGGAAATGAGTGAAAATGCTCATTTTTGGATTGGGACAGTTCAGTGGAGCTCCCTTATGCAAGCTCCACTGACTTACACCATTCCAGAAATGAGCGTTTCTGCTCATTTCTGGTTGCTTCCAGAAGTGCAAAATCTCCATTGCGCAAGCTTTGGGCCTTGCTTCTAGAACAGAATTATCAGGGACCCAGCACCCCATTGAATACTATCCATTGAACTCAATGGGTCTTAGTTCTGAGTAGACATGTATAGGATTGCGCTGTCAGTGAATGTGTAGAGAGGCAAGTAAGATTGTGTATGCTGTCTCTGCCCTCCACACATTCAGTCAAAGGTATGAAGAGAGTCCACATGCATACAGCATGTGCACACATGGGCTCTGCCTCACTCCTTCAGCTGAATGAATGGAGGCTGGGAGAAAGAACACTTGGCAGAGTACCAATTTTCTCCCTCCACACATCCCCTGAGTGCATGAAAATGGCAATTAAAAGTATTACTTAAAGATTTAAAGCAATGATTGTACTGGACTACTGATCTTGGATTATACAGAGCCCTGGATGAAAGAACTAGGAATTGAATTGCCACACTTTCTATTAAGTGGAGGTGCAGTCAAAATTCTCTCTCAAGTGGAGTCTAATCCATAATCCTGGAATGAAATCCTATTTTGGCCATGCTGGGTGCTGCTGATGGTTTTGAGAGTTGCCCTGAAGAAGGTTGTGATCCACAACAAGTCCAGTATTTGCATTTAGTGGGAACAGCCATGAATTAGAAGCAGCAGGAATTTGAATTTTATGTCTTTTGAACGAGTAGGAGAGAGAACATTCTGATAAGAAAAGGGTCGAACATAATTGGTATCAAAACATCTTGTAAGATAAAAACTGCTGAAGCACAGCAGTATCACACTAAGCCATACTGAAACTCAGCTGTAGTCTGCTAATAACTATCATTATGGCTAGTTAATGCTTACATTGATTTTAGACTGGAATGGTTTGCCCTTAAACTTTCTTCCAGATATGTAATACATAGTAGTGTAGAGTTATACAAAGCTATAAAGGTCGAAAGGATCTTGGTGGACAAACTAATCAAGAACTGTACACTGATGCAGAATCTATCTATCTATCTATCTATCTATCTATCTATCTATCTATCTATCTATCTATCATCAGCCCTACTTCATGTAAACACAGGAGAAACTGCACCTGGTGGAATTTTCTTCCATATACAACTCTTACATGTACAGAAACTGTGCAAACATATAACCACTTGTGTCCTTAAGAACATAAGAAGCTGCCTTATATCGAGCCAGAACATTGGTCCATGTAGTTCAGTGTCATCCACACTGACTGGCAGCACCTCTCCAAGGTTGCAGACAGGGTTCTTTCTGAACCATACCTGGAGATGCCAAGCACTGAACTCCTTCTACATGCAAAGCTTGTGCTCTACCACTGAGCTTCGGTCCTTTCCCTGACAAGTGATTCTTTTGCATATACATGCATCTTGCCATTAACTCTCACATAATCTTTCATGAGGTTTTGCTACAGTTCTGCTTCCCCCTCCCACCCACCCACCCCGACTATTCCTTTCTTCAATTCCATAACTCCTCCAACCACTATTTCCCTCACCCCATGGTCCTTGTTTGCTTTTTTATTCTTTATTTTACTGCACTTTCTTAGACTGCTCTGTCTAACTTTGGTTAACATTCATCTGGACATATATTCACTCCATGTTGTTTTGGCACTCCTGACTCTTCCCCACTCCCTGCCAACGGCATACAGCTTCTCCTGTGTAGGTACTGTGGGATTTTTACACAGCTGCTCATTAGCCCATGTGCATTCTCTAGTCTGGAGCCCAGTTTCATTCATCAGCAACCTCTGTTCCTTTTCTTGATAACCTCAAGCTCTTTCCTAATCCCTGCTGCTCATTTCACCCTATTCTGGTCATAAGAGCATAAGAAGAACCATGCTGGATCAGACCGAGGGTTCATCTAGTCCATCATTCTGTTCACATAGTGGTCAACCATCTGGTCCCTAGTTCCGATGGGTGGGCAGAAGACAGATGACAAGATGTTTTGGACTTCAACTCCCAGAAGGGCCTGCCAGTATGGCCAATGGAATGCTAAAAGTTATAAAACAAAACATCTGGAAAACTACTTTTACCCACCCATTTTACCCACCTGATGACCTGTTCTTGAACAGTACCCTATTTATGACATGCAGCTTGTCCTGCAACTTTAACTCCTCACTCTCTATATCATCTGACCCACCTGCGCTGAACCATATATCTTGTTTGTCTGATATTGGTGTGTTACCCCAATGTCCGTTCCTGATATTTAATGAGCTAGTGTTTTTGAGCATGGGCTAGTCTGTGTCATTGATACCATTGCAATGGGTTATTAAACTTCTTTGATTAAGTGAAGTATTCCAGAGTCAAAAAGGCATTGTGTTCCTTAAAAAAATACACCTTACATAATGAATAACAGCTTTGTTTCTCATCAGGATTCTTTGTGGGGGGGGAACATTATGGAATAGCTTTCAAAAGAGCAAATTGTTTTGAGCTGTTTGTAGGAGAGGGAATGAAAGATACAAAACTGGATTGCAATGATTTTGTACTGAACTTGTTTATTTACAAATACCAGATAAATGGTTTAGAAAGGATTGCATTGGAGACGTGGGTTGCAAAAAGAGCTGAACATATTAATGAAATGTAGTATGATTATTTAAAAATGGCCCTAAGCTTCATGCATTTGTGAACTTGTATATAGACTGTTATGGCTATTATACTTGGCTATGTTAACTTACATGTGTATTCCGATATTTCAAATAATCACAGCAAGTTTGCATCCTACACCTATATAACTATGTTGCTTCTGGGCAAGGCTTTTATTGTTAAATCTCACTGCTTTATTCATGGCATTTTACACAAGGTCCAGACATTATCATAAAATTATGTTTGTAACCTTCCCATGTTATCCCATTGCTTCGTCCATCCTTTATCTTACCAGAAACAAATCTGTTAAGGAAGAAATAGTGGTATACCAAAACATAGAGTTCTGCTGAATCATATTGGGGCCATGACCCCATTTTTGATGTATGACCTTGCTTTTTCTTATTTTGCAAGAAGAATTTCATGGGCTTTTCCAGTGTAATTATTGCAATTTATGGTGAAGGGTGTGAATGATGAATCTGTGGCAAGTTTAGTACCAAGTGTCAGTGGAAAAGCTACAATCAATTCATCATCTAGAAAAAGCAACAACTTTAGTCTGAAATGTAAATGACAAGCTGTAGATCAAATGGCCCAAATTGATAACTTTGTAGTGATAAATATATCCCTTTGGTTAATATGAGACCAATGAATGGAAGATTTGAGAAATATACGTAACTGAGTGTTAACATTTTTTCTGCCTTAAATTATGTTTGTGAAACTCTAACCTTCTGGTCATAGCCTGTTTACATCAGAAGTTTTTGATCTTGAAGACAATGTTTTTAAATTCAGTAAAGGATAATAAAATTATCTGAATGTTGTGGGCTTCAATTTATAAAGTTAACCTCCCAAGAAATCTGAAGGATGCATGATACCACTACAAGATATGCTTGAGTTTCATATTTATTATACTATCTTGTAGATCCTGTTTGCAGAGTGTCTCAGCTATAGACTTCAACAGGCAGCCTTATTCTTCTGAGATTCAGTCCCAGTCAGCATGGCAAGTAGTTATGGATGATGGGAGTTGTACTCCAAAATATCGGGAGGGCAACACTTTGGGGAAGTCTAGTTTACATACAAGCCAATTTTACACAGACACCAGTTTATAACGCCTTTTGTCTGGTTTAACCCAATTTTAATTTATCACAGTCACAACAACAGAACCCATTTTAAGGCTACCAGCTTTAGTTAATGATTGTTCTTTAATCTGCAAATCAAGGCCAGCAGAACCTGTGTATGGAACCCCTTGAAGGGAGGCTGTTTGTACAACTCCTACTTCTACTCCTCTTCCTAGAAAGGGTCTGGGCAGCCTGGTTGCAGTAAACTGAACAGTAGATTGGACTGCTCTGCAATGGAAAGACCACACCCACCATTCCAGTTGATACTCTCCAATATCCTGATGCCTGCAGTTGCTGATAGGGGGCTCTGCCCTATCGCTGACTAGCCACTAGGAGTACATATTCCACCGAAAACGGCATCAGAGGGACCATGGAGGGAATAAAAACACATAATTAATTCATGGCCAAGGTGACCTTTGGCCTGGGGACTTCTTAGCTCACACTATTAATGACTTCGTTATGTCTATACCCTTTACAGCTTGTATTTATCTATATCCGAGCCCAAGGATAAAAGTGTACCTCAGAATTGGGCTCCTTGTCATATTTCATCTTCTTATAATGGATCTGAGTGTCTTGTTGTTGTTGTTGTTGTTGGGGTGGGGGTGCACACAAAATCCTAAACTATAGCACTCCTTCAGATTCAGGCAAATGGTGAATAGCTGAGTAATTTATGAAAGACAGCAGGAAATCAGGCCAAAGCTGCAGAGAAACGATAGCAGACAGCGCAGAGCTAAGAAAATCCTATCTCTGAAAGTAATATGTCTGTAAATAGGATGCTATTCCCCCACCCCCACCCCATTACTGCCATGAGATGGGAAAGCTTTATTGAGTAAATTGTCTCATATGTTGAAAAGTATCCATCCAAGGGAGTGGAAGATAGGTATAAGCTTGCATTCATTCAAAACATTTACAACTACCTGTGATATTCTTTGCTTTTTATCTTAACACAAAAGCTTGTAGGAAAGATAGCTCTAGTACTTTCAACACAAATGGCTGTTATGGATGTGTCAGGGGCTTTAGTCCACTTTTAAATTCACCTTGAATAATTGTATAAATTCTCATTTTGGTACATTTAAAGGCTCATCACCCACTTAGTCCAGTAACTGTAGAAGCTCGTGTATTTTAACTGTCTGTGGCTTAAAATACACATTTTAAACAAACTTCTGCTGTTTTTAATACTTTACAGTGGAATGCTTTTTTTAAAAATCATGCATGGCTTTGATCAGGTTGAAGTCCAAAGCAACCCCCAAAGTTAGTGTGTTAGTAAATAACAGAATAAAAGTGGAGCAAATATTTGACAGCACAGTCCGATGTGGTGCTGCACTTAATCCAGCTTGTGAGCACAGTGTCTAAGGGCAGATTCACGCGTGATATGTATTTTTATCCAAGCTTTCTTTGGCTATATATATATGCTAGGATAGAGAAACGTAGTATGTGAACTAGTAGACTGTCAGTAGCATTTCCCATTGTCACTGAGGACATGTTTCCAACTGATGCAATCCAAAAATGTGTAAGTTTCTTTATCTTCATGAAAGCATACACCAGAGGAAGTGAGGAATGTTTATGTGGACAAAAATGCTGCATGTGTATTGGCCTGAATATTATCAGTGCTAGTGAAAGGAATCAAGTTCTTCTTGATTCTCTTCTCTCAGGCATTTGGCAATATCTGAGGAGCCTGGGTTTATTTTGTTTTGTTTTTGTAGTTTTTGAAGTGTTGATGTGTTTTTTAAATGTATAGATTGTGTGTATGTTGTATGTTTTTGCTGTTTTAATTTTTGTATATTGTTTTTAATTGTTTTTAATCCTATGTAAACCGCCCAGAGAGCTTCGGCTATGGGGCGGTATACAAATGTAATAAATAAATAAATAAATAAATAAATAAATAAATAAATAAATAAAAGTTGTCAATTTCCTCCTGACCATAAGTTTAGGCCTGTTTCATTATATCTAAAGAATCATTGGTAGGCTCCCTCGTATCTAGCCCTGATGAAATTTACATCTCACCAGTCTTCTCCATCTACAATTCCCAGCATTCCTGATCATAGCCCATGCTGACTGGGGCTGATATGAGTTGAAACATGAGCTGCCTTGTCCATCCAAAGACACTCAAGGCAACATGCAGCATTTCTTAGTAGTAGGCAATCTAGTGGTCTTCAAATGTTTTGGACTTCAACTCCCATAAACACAGAGGAATCATCACTGATCACTCCACAGGGATAATAACAGGGATTCCTCTACCTACTCACCCACCCTATATTTTCCCCAATGGGTTCCACCAGCTGATGCTTCAAAAGGGGAATGAATGGTATCAGATCATGCGCTCCACCTGCGATATCAGTTAGTTTGTGGAGGGCTGGGTTCTTCATTCCTGCTGTAAGTAATAATATTATGCAAATAGGGAGGGAGTGCTAATGCTGTGAGAAGTGGGCTGCGTTTATGAGTACACAGCTGAGTTGGGACTTCTAACTCTTAGCCCATAACCACTAGAACAGTGGTCTTCAACTGGTCCAGATCCGAGACTCACCTTGGACTCCCAACCTGCAATATAGGATCCACTTTCAGAATTTTCTCCATGCCTAACATGGCATGACCCATCTGGACTGATCGTGTGACCCACTTTTGGCTTACTATCCAACAGTTGAAGACCACGGCACTAGAGTAATGTAGTTCATGTTTTGTGTGCTTTGCCAAGATAGGGTGCAGTTTAATAAAACTACAGTCTTTTATATAGTAGCCTAACGATCAGTTAGGTTATTGAAAGTGACTGCTTTTTGTGTTCCCTTGTTCAATAGATTTACACCTTTTCAATGGAGAGAGCGAGAGCAAAAACAGCCTTTACAATAAACAGAAGCTTGATATTTTTCTAGTCCAGAAGCATTGAGATGTAGCAAAATGTAAAACATCCTCAGTCTAATATGTTCAGAATAATACAATCCTGACATCATTCTTTCGGTAAAAGTAAGATAAAGAAGAAAGGTATTTCTAAAGGGAAACACCAGACCTTTGCTTTTGCAGGGAATGTATCATATACGTAGTCTAGTTCATACATAGTCTTATTAAGCTTTCCTGTTGGCTAGTGGCCAAAAGCTATAAAACTCCCATTATAAATCTGAATGCAAAATAGAAGTGTGTATGTTTATGATTTATGGACTGGCTGTTGATTATTTCTTGTGTGTAAGGCTGGCTCAAATAGGGTTAAATATTTGAACTCTAACAGAGAATTGTAGAAGGCCTGTTTGCATGATTATACTCCAAATGTGGACAGCACACATGGTACAAAGCTGAAGAAACACAGGACGCTTCCTCAGCTGTTTGTATACTGGAAGAACAGCCCGGGAAGAAACATGGCAACCATGTGCAAAGAAGAGTGGTATTCTACTTAGGGAATGTAGTGATATCACACTAATAGAATGTGGTGTGTATGAGAAACAAAAAATAAAAGTGGGGGAGATGTCTATGCATATTCCAGACCAATGTGTGTCTTTCTGTTTGCGTTTCTACCTCCAAAACTAAAGCGACTCAAACAAATGCAAGGTGACAATGTATATGCTTTTAAACTTTATTTAGAAACATTAATAATAATATAATAATATAATAATAATATTTATTTATAACCCGCCTCTCCCTCCGGATCGAGGCGGGGAACAACAACAATATAAAAACAAGAATCACAAAACAGTTAAAATTTTAAAAACAAGAAAAAAATACATCATTAAAAACATCTTAAAATTCATCTGGATAGGCCTGCCAGAAGAGAGCAGTCTCCATGACTCTCTTAAATTCATGAAGACTGCTAATTTGTCTAATCTCCTCCGGCAGACCATTCCATAGTCTGGGAGTGGTGGAAGAGAAGGTCCTCTGGGTAACACTCGTCAGCCTAGTTCTGGCTGACTTGAGTAAGTTCTTCCCAGAGGACCTAAGTGTGCGGGGTGGATTGTATGGGAGAAGGCGATCCCGCAGGTAACCTGGACCCAAACCATGTAGGGCTTTAAAGGTAATAACCAACACTTTATACTTCGCCCGGAAACTAATTGGCATCCAATGAAGTGATTTTAAAACTGGTGTAATGTGGTCACCCCTAGATGTACCGGACCAACTTGGCTGCCATATTTTGAACAAGTTGAAGTTTCCGGACTAGGCACAAAAGTAGCCCTATGTACAGTGCATTGCAGAAGTCAAGCCTTGAAGTTACCAGCGTGTGCACTACCATCTTTAGGTCTTCCAACTCTAGGAAGGGGCGCAGCTGGCATATCAGCTGAAGCTGATAGTAGGCACTCCTGGCCGTCACATCTATCTGAGCTGTCATTTGGAGTGATGGATCCAGGAGTGCCCCCAAGCTGCAAACACAGTCTTTCAGGGGGGTGTAACCCCATCCAGAACTGGTTGACACACCTCCAAACCCAGGTTGGGGCCTTTGACAGTGAGCACCTCCATCTTGTCTGGATTCAGCTTCAGTTTGTTTTTCCTCATCCAGCCCATTACCGCCTCTAAGCATTCATTCAGAGGAGACACACTATCCTTAGCTTATGATGTTGTCGAAGGCATAGAGAAATATATTTGTGTGTCATCTGCGTATTGATAGCACCCCCCCTTGCCTCCGGATGATCTCTCCCAGCGGTTTCATGTAAATGTTAAACAGCATTGGGGAAAGGATGGCACTTTGTGGTACACCACATAGCAACTCCTTTTTTGAAGAGCAGCTATCCCCATGCATCACCATCTGGAACCTGCCCGAGAGATAGGATCGGAACCACTGAAGCACAGTGCCCCCGATTCCCAATTCCCCCAGGCGCTGCAGAAGGATACCATGGTCGATGGTATCGAAAGCCGCTGAGAGGTCCAGGAGTACCAGCAGGGACACACTCCCCCTGTCAATTCTGAGGCGTAGATCATCCACTAAGGCGACCAAAGTGGTCTCAACTCTGTATCCCACCCTGAAGCCGGTTTGAAATGGGTCTAGAAAATCAGTGTCATCCAAGACTGCCTGAAGTTGGAAGGCAACCGCCCTCTCGATCACTTTGCCCAAAAATGGAAGGTTTGATATTGGCCTGTAGTTATTAAGGTCCAGGGGATCCAGGGAGGGCTTTTTTAGATGCGGCCATACCACCGCCTCTTTTAAACATGATGGAAAACTCCCCTCCCTGAGAGATGCATTAATGATATGTTGTAGATGTGATCTAACTCCATCTCCTCCCTGGACAACCAGCCAAGAAGGACAGGGATTGAGAGGGCAAGTCGTCCTCCTCACACATCCAAGTACCTTGTCCACGTCCTCGGTACTCACCAACTGAAACTGATCCAGTGTAATTCTACTCGCGGAGTCGCTGGACGCTCCACTGTCAGCCTCTGCTATAACAATGGCATCTAAGTTGGCTCTTATCCGAGAGATTTTATTTGTGAAATGATCGTTAAAGGCATCACAGCAAACTACTGAAGGCTCTAAAATTGGATTCAGGGGAGAAGGTGCCTGGGTTAGACCCCTCACCACCCTGAACAGTTCTGCTGGACGTGAATTCGCAGACGCAATGCACGCAGAGAAGAAAGCTTTCTTCGCTGCACGTATTGCCACCCCATAGGAACGAAGATGTTCTCTATGTCGTGTCTTGTCAGATATAAGTCGAGTTTTCTGCCATCGGCGCTCCAGTTGTCATCCTTTCTGCTTCAACTCCCTGAGGTCTTCTGTATACCAGGGCGCACTATTAGAAGCGGGTCGGAGAGGACGTTTGGGGGCGATCGTGTCGATAGCCCTAGTTAGGTCTTGATTCCATCTATTGACCAGGGCTTCTACAGGATCGTCGACGATACCAGCCATAGAACCCTCCAAGGCTTTCTGGAATCCAGAAGGATCCATCAGCTTTCGAGGGCGGACCATCTTAATAGGTCCGCCACCCCTGCAGGGGCGGGTGGTAGCCGTGATACTAACCCTGACCAGAAAATGGTCTGTCCATGACAATTCGGAGGTATTCATTACCTCCGCCCACAGATCCGTCTGTTCGGAACTGAAAACGGCATCGATGGTGTGACCTGCTGAATGTGTGGGTTCAGAGACCAATTGGGATAGGCCCATGTTTGTCATGGATGCCATGAACTCCCGAGTTCCACCTGACAAACCGGCCCCGAATGGGATGTTGACATCGCCCAGGATCAAAAGCCTGGGCAAATCCAACACCAGCTCCAAGACCAGTTCCGTGAGCTCGGCCAGGGAATCTGATAGACAGCAGGGTGGCCGGTACACTAAAAGAATCCCTAGTCTATCCCTGGCCTTCAGATTCAGGTACACACATTCAATATGATTGTGTAGTTGCAGTTCAGCTGCCTTACAGATGATATTTAAATTATGGCAATTAAAATACATTTAAATAGATGGAATTTAAATAATGTTTCCAAGGTATGGGGTGAAATCAGGGTTGTTAAAGTTTCGCTGATTTTATTGTATCAACAAATTTAAAACATTTCCTGTGCTGTAAATAAGGATTATACTCTAATTAAAACCATATGGAACTCAAAAGAGCTTGAGGTTTAGAAGGGAGAGAAGGTGAAAGCAAAGTTGTACAACCGTGTAGTTGTTTTAGCAAAATATTCTCACCTTGTTGCAATAATTCAGTGTATTAGTATGTATATTTTTTGTTTCATGTATGCATAGTTTTGCCTGTATGATTGCAGTCTATATGGTTTATCGCTAGAGAAGAAGAGCCAGCACGCAGTCCCCTCTGAAAACTAGAATGCATGCAGAACAGGGCTTCAGAGGTTTGAATTTGGACTCACTTTGTGGACCCACACAAAAATGTAGTGCTGCAATATTTGTGGTGCTCTGAATAATGTAGGAATGGAGGGGCACTCAGCTATTGAAAATGCTTGCCTCTTCTCCAGAAGATCACCTCTTCTGAACAGTAGCCAAACCTGTCCGGTTTTCAGCTTGCCATTTACTCAGTCTTTCTTTCTTTCTTTCTTCTTTCTTTCTTTCTTTCTTTCTTTCTTTCTTTCTTTGTCTTTCTTTCTTTTTCTCTTTCTTTCTTTCTTTCTTTCTTTCTTTCTTTCTTTCTTTCTTTCTTTCTTTCTGCTGTTAAAAGTGTACTTAAAAAAGCACTTCCTTAAACAGACTTGCTAGATAGTGATGTTATTGAGGCTGAAATGTGTCTGCCAAACGTTGGGAGGCTTAATGTTTTTATTTTAGTTGTATGCTACAGTGACAGCTAGCAATTTAAGAACTGATATTTTAGCATATGATGCTTTACTACCAACTCTTGAAAGAGAGAATTCTGAAAAGGCCCAGGCGGTGAAGCCTAAAGGCATCAAGTAAAGTCAGGTTAAAGTATTTGGCCCAGATGTTTTATTCAGTTTGTGTGTGTGTATGTGCAGGAAGAAAAACAGCCCTGGAAGATTGTATTAATCTTCAAGGGTTCTCTGAAATCCATTAATTTTCATTGGAGGCGCTTACCATACTTAAGATGACATGGTGGAGGGATTTTTCCTCCCCACCCTTAAACAAGACCCCCCCCCCCCAAAGCTTTGTTGCCATTTCAAACAGCAGCAGAGTTCCAGTTAAAGCAGCCCAGGCAGTATTCTGATTTGCCACAGAATAGTCCAATGGTAATGATGCTTCAATCTAGCATCATTTCCGTTGGGCCATTCTGTGGCCAATAGGAATGCCGCTGCTGCTTGAAATGGTGGCATCTTTTTCTTATTTGAGGGTGAAGGGGAAAGGATAACACTTTCTGCCATCTCACTTCGAATAATGGTAAGCCCTGCCCCTCGAAAAGTAATGTTTTTGGGACAGTCTCCTTGTTGAAAATGCCTACTTTGTAAGGCCCTGCAGAAGGGAGGGGAAATTATCCAGCCCTGAATTAGGATCAAGGGGCAAAGCCTGGTGTAGAAAAGCTTGAACCCACAGGAAGATGGAACAGCATTCATGGCCACTATGTGAAAACGTGACACCTGAAATTGACAAATGGTCAAATATTGCTGTTGGATGCTCCTTTTGGTATCCTGAGCCATTTAGGGGTTTCCAACAGAAGCTGTTAAATTGTCTGCCAATCTGCCATATCTACCTTTTGGTTTCCATGCAGAATTGAGATCAGAGCACTATATAAAGAGTGTTTCCTTTCTTGCTTTTCCACTACATAACCTCTGGATGGAACTGTGGTATCACAGACTAGCGCAAATATGCAAGAGGAAATTACACATTTTTTCACCTTCACAATGAATTTTTTCCTGCTCTAAGAAAAAGTTGTCGAAAGTGCTAGTTAGACACAGAGGCAAAACTGGACAATCATGTCTTCATCTAAAGAACCCATAAATAATTATGGGTAGGAAATGACAAGCACACAATAATGCCTCATGTAGAAAAGCCCATTGTCCCAAATTTATGCAACTGAATTCTGGATCAACAGATGTTTCCAAAGACTCTTTAAAGGTAGCCCAATTTGGATGCATTGCAATAATCCAGCCTAGATGTAACGAAGGCATGTGTTATCCTAGCCAAGTCTGTCCTTCTCAGAGTTGGACACAGCTGGCACACCAGTCTAAGCTGGGAGAAGATATTCTTGGCTATTGCCAGCACCTGAGCATCCAGGAACACCATTGGACTGCAGACTTGATTATCCAAAGCTGATACGAACGGAATCCCTATCCCAGAGTCTGTCTCCTTCCTGACCCAAGAGCACTTCTGTTTTGTATGGATTAAGATTTAGTTTATTAGTTAACATCCAGCCCATTACCTCCTCCCTTCCACCAGATAATTTTCTGTTCTGCCCTCATCCCCTTAAAAATACACCAGAGCATATTTGTTCTGCTGGTGAGTTTACAAGATCTATCGTTGGTTCTTTATAACCTTTTCTATGTGGATTTTAAATCTAATTTAAGAAAAGCACCCAAAGAGCCAATTAGTGGTGAGTGATGTAGCCCCAAATTCATTTTAAAAAAGAAAAAGAAATGGCTAGATAACGAATGGTGGAAACTGGTGGACATATTTGACTCTAAAAGACATGACATGAAATCTATTGAGAGAGAGCAAGAAGGAGGGAGAGATCACCTTAATATCAACTGAAATATTAACTAATGACTACTGAAGAGGCATGTAGCAGAGCATTGCTGTTAATTTAATTGCACTGCCTAGGAGCAATAGTGATGGACCAAAGCCCCATTGTGTTGTATTCCTCTCCAGCATCACTGAATGAAAAAGATGAGACATGACCCAAAGCATTTACAGACAATGTGCAAGAGACAACAGGTGGACACAGCAGACAGGCAGGGGAACACTGGGAAACAATGAAACATTAATAGTATAAAGCGAAACAGCTGCATGGGAGTAGTACATTGTTCATTAAGCACCGAGGGAGAGTTTTGGTGAGCCAAAGGTAATTATCCAAATCTCAATTAAGACCAGGCTACAATCAGACGGGGGACAAGGGGACACCCGGTAACTATAAGGAGAGCAGCATATTCCAGAGCAGCCTATTGGAGGATAGAAAGTGGATAATTCATGAACTATAATCTATGAGACTCTTTGCCTTCCTCCCAGTCCTTTTGCCAAAATGAACTTCATCTGAATAGACACATTCAGCAAACCAGACTTTTTATTCTAAATACATCACACTAAAAACATTTATACATAAAGCTATCTTTGGCTGCCTCTACACGAGATGTTTAAAGCTCTTTGAAGTTTCATTAAAAATTTTACCTTTACAAGAGCGGAGCGTAAATCGGGAGTTGAGGCGCTTTATCTCTCTGATTATGCGCATTATCGAATGCGCGTTAAATAGCGAGTTTTATTTTGCTCTGGCCGTTAAAGTGCATAATGCCTCCGCATTAACTACTTGTAAAGCGCATTTCAAACAACCGGTAAAGCCACCAGTTGTGCACTCAATTACCTCTTACGTACAAGCATTTATGATAAAGCGCTTCAGCGATTATGCGCATAATCAGCTAACCAGGCGTCAAACAGAATCCATCTAGAGGGGGTCTAGATGTCTAAATAAAGAGACAAATGTATTGTTACTGGGCTCCCAAGATAATTCTAAGAGTTGTGAGCAAAACACAACACACTGTAAATTGTGTTGGCTTTACATGATTGATCTGATCATGCTGGATTCAAGTTTATATTAGAGTCAATAGCTTGAGTCATATGGCAGTACCTTAGCTTGCCTTATTTATCGAATAGACGTGGTATAGGAGTTTGAAACAATGGTGCCTTACTTTTCTTTTCAATTAAAATACTTACACGCATCTTGAAAGAATCATAAAATCCTTCCTTCTAAGCAAAGTAAAAAAGCAATTACACAAACAAGGCAATTGTGTTTGATGCAGGGTGGATTTAGATGTCTGTTTTTTCCTGCCTGCTAATATTTGTACAGTGGAGTTTATGGACCAGGACTGTCTGAAGGGGTCATGTATGGAATGGACTATGGTACTGTTGCCAGGGTGCAAAAAGCCTGCTTGTTGGAAGTGTGGGAGAATCAAAATAGGTATTACCTGATCCAGGAAAGTAACAGTTAGGAGCTGATGAGCTATTGGGCGGTATAGAAATGAAATAAATGTGATGAAATGATGAAAGGAACAGAGAGGCAAAGAAAGAACCAGCTGAAGTCCTTTCCTGAATGGAAGTGCAAGTCAGGGAGGAAACAAAGGACTAAATGTCCTTGCCAACCCTCTTCTCTCAATTTGGGGCCACAAAGAACTCTCTCCTGTTGTCTCTCCACTCCGCCTCTTCCCCCATTACTGGCATTCCTTAGATTAGAAAACATGAACTAGAGAGCAAGATGCTGTCTGTGGTTGGTGGACAGGTTAGAGTCCAAAACATCTGACTTAGATTGCAGACTGGCAGCTGCCACCTTGCTTTCTGGTTCGTGCTTTCTGATCTGAGAAATACCAGTCGTGGGGAGAAAAAAAAGGAGAAAATGGTTGTCTTGATGCCCTGCTTCCCAGATGCATGCTGGAATAATGAAACCTCTTGCTTGGTCTAATGCTTGGTCTTATGCTGCTGTGTTCTTAAGTGTAAAGTCCTTGAGCTTTTGTGTAAAAAATGTAAGTTAAATTAGAAATGAATAATAATATTCATGTAATTTTGAGTGATACCAAAGGAGCAATACACTTCAGTATTATAGTAGTTTCACTAAACAATCTGAAAGCCCAAACCATGGGTTAATATTACAAAACCATAGAATTCACAACATAGCTTGGACAGATATACTGAATGAAATTTTATGAATGGTGTAATGTGAAATGATTTATTCCTTGGTTGGCTGCAGAAATATGAATTATTATATTGTGTGTGTGAGTGACTGTTTTTCTGAACACACCTACTATTTAAGTTTTTATGGGAATGTTGCTGACATAAAGACAACAACAATACTGTGTTTTAATTGGATTAAGAGGTGTTTGATGTCTTAGTCTGTTGGATCTTTAGTGACTCTCAGGACTAATCTGAAGAATTACAAGCTAAACATGTGATGGCTAAGTCACAGCCAGGTGACTCAAGTATCTTCTCTAATTCCACCCATAGTGGACTTCCTCTTTCTTACTTAGAGCAGTAATTAGCACTTTCCTATGTGGCTTTGAAATCTTAGAAGGAGATGCATGATGGATATCACTGAACATGCTTGAACTTTTTTGGGAACATTCTTTTGACATAGCATTAGTACCAGCTGCTCCTTTGGCTCTGTTTGAACACTTATTTTCTGTTGCTGTTCCTCAAAGTGCGCACACGCTGAACTGAGACCAAGGCGCCATCAATGCAATTGTGACATTGAAATTGTACAGTGAGCAGTATCACAAATTGGTAATTTGCAACGTATTGTTCTTCATGTAATTATTGTTTGTTGAAGTTTTGCTTCAGTTTACACCCCAATCCATAATCAACAGAACTAAACGTTATGTAGAATCCTGATTTTTATTTCTAAAATCTTGATTTAAGTTAGTTAATTGATATTTATGACTTTTGTGTAATGAAGATGTACCCAACAAAGGGGGGGGGGGGAGAATCCCTGTCGTATCTCAATACCTGTTTCATAATAAATAACCAATCCTCCCTCACTGTCCATTATGCCTGGATCTTCTTCCAAGAACAGCTAATTGGTCCAGCTTTTCCTCCTTCAAATCCTTCTTCAAAATCTTTAACCTCCACCCCTAGTCTTCAACTCCAAATACAGTGAAATCTAAGTATATACAACTGCACTTGCTTAGATTTATCCCTTGTTATTCTTAACTGTTCCATCTGCCCTGCTTCTCTTTCTTTCCACTACCAAACAGTTGGGCAGGAATTTGTCTTTTTGATTTATTACTGTTATCATTGTGTTGTTATATTATACATGTATTATGCATGTTATATCATGTTATGTTATACATGTGTAATAGAGCATATTGATGCTGCTGTGCAGATAACAATACTTATAGGACAAAACAGAATTCCTTGATTTAAGAGAAGAGTCAAGGTCCTTAAAAATTAATCTATGCACCAAAAAGCAAGAAAAGTGTATGTTGAGATGCCACGTAACCAATCAAAACATTCTATGACCCTGTATATTTGCTCACTTACAACTTAGAGCATCTCTACACCAGTATTTTGTTGTGCTATCATCACTCCCCATCCACTGTTTTTTGTGGGGCCTTTACATGACGTTCCCATCTTGTGATCATTTTGGGCTTTCCCCTTGCCTCTCCCATACTATATAGTGAAGGGCAAAATGTGATATTTTCCCTGCCTGCACCATAATAGCGTCAGCAGCAGCTCATGTAGTTGTGTGATGATGAAAATGAGCAGATATCCCCACTTGTCCAGCAGCCTTCCAGTGGATTAAACTACTGTTCTGAATCTGCTGGTCAACTCACATTAAACAAAAAAAAAACTGATTATGCTAAGACGCTACATCTTAGTGTGGACCAGTGATATCAGCCGTTGCCTTGTGATCTTGTAGAGAAGAGAAGCTTAGGTCATAGAATCATAGAATTGTAGAGTTAGAAGGGGCCTCTAAGGCCATCATGTCCAACCTCCTGCTTAATGCAGGAATCTGCCTTAAAGTATACCTGACAGATGGCTGTCCAGCTGAATCTTGGAGGCCTCTAGTGTGGGAGAGCCCACTACTTCCTAGGTAATTGGTTCCACTATTGTACTGCTCTAATAGTCAGGAAGTTTTTCCTGATGTCCAGCCGGACTCTGGCTTCCTGTAACTTGAGCCCATTATTCTGTGTCCTGCACTCTGGGATGATCAAGAAGAGATCCTGGCCCTCCTCTGTGTGACAACCTTTCAAATACTTGAAGAGTGCTATCATGTCTCCCCTCAGTCTTCTGTTCTCCAGGCTAAACATGCCCAGTCTCTCCTCATAGGGCTTTGTTTCCAGACCCCTGATCATCCTTGTTGCCCTCCTCTGAACCCCCTCCAGCTTTTCTGCATCCTTCTTCAAGCGTGGTCTGATGCTGGCAGCAGCAGTGGCTGCATTGCCGAGTCCAATCTACAACAGAAAGGTTGCATCCCAGGATGCTTTCATATTGTGCAGTATATTTTGATACTATAGGACTGCAATTCCCAAGATACGTCAAACAACACACAAAGACCTATGTACAGGGAGGATTATTCAAGCACATGAGCCCCATCCTCAGTCTGGAACAGCACACCCTAAGCACATTTTAGGGTCTAGAGGACAGTTCAGAACAGGGTGGCCATATGTTCTTGTTTACAGAGAACAGCCGTTTATTTGAAGGGCTGCCAGAGGACTGTCTTCTGTTTTGAGAGCTATCTCTGTTTGAAGGGTTGTCCAGTCCAAGCCTGGTTTAAAGGTAAAAAACCATCAGAAGGAAGTGCTGGGCCTTGAAGGCAGCCATCAACAGCATCTGTACAGCAGACTGAGCAAGGTAAACAGGTCACCTGGCCACAGTCTTCCACACTATGGTGAGATGTACTGTATTCTATTTAAATTATAATAATTATGAGTTTCCATCTGTACAAATAAATTAGCATATGCACATTTTATGCAGATAGGCATTCTATTTTGGTGATCGATAAGTGGTCAGCTTAGGTAAGGATGTGCAAAAAAGGGCAACAAAGTGCAGAAAAGGGCAACTAAAATGATCAAGGGGCTGGAGCATCTCCCCAATGAGGGAAGGTTACAACAGCTGGGACTGTTTTGCTTGGGGGAAAAGGAGGGTAAGGGGAAACATATAAGGGTGTATAAACTCATGCATGGTGTGGAGAATGTGAATAGGGAGATATTTCTCTTTCTCATAATACTAGAACCTGGGGTCATCCCATGAAGCTGATTGGTGGGAGATTCAGACAAATAAAAGGAAGGATTTCTTCACACAGCGCATAGTTAAACTATGGAATTCACTACCATAAGATGTGGTAACAGCCACCAATTTGGGTGGCTTTAAAAGGGGGGGTGGATAAATTCCTGGAGGAGAAGGCTATCAACAGTTACCAGTCCTGGTGGCTATGTGCAACCTCCAGTCTCAGAGGCTGTAAGCCTCTATACAATAGTTGCTGGGGAACATGGGTGGGAGGGTGCTGTTGCACTCATGTCCTGCTTGTAGGTTCCTGTTCAACAGCTGGTTGACCTCTGTGTGAACAGAGTGCTGGACTAGATGGACCCTTGGTCTGATCCAGCATGACTCATCTTATGTTCTTATGTGGCCTGCTATGCTGCAGAGAGGGCATGCCATTGTTGTGAAAGACAACTTCTTTCGGTTTGGTTGCTAAAAGAATACACCAAATGTGATCCAAACCACACCTTTTATTCAGGCCAAACAAAGCTGAGCAAATCAGATAATAATTAACAGAGATGTACCCAGTATCCACAAGGCAAAATTAAACAAAGCAAGGTAAACTTAAAGTTGAAATTAACAATAGCTAATGAACAAGCATCTTCTTCCAAGAGAACCTCAAACCTCCTTCTCCGAGTTCTGCCTCTGCTGTAAACATAATCTTTCAAACCAACATTGAATACCTCTTGTTTCCATCCTCCTCCTCAAACACCTACATTCTTTAGCATATTTTAAAGTGTGCACTGACTCCTCCTCAGATGATAAGAGCTCTGTTACACCTGCTGGTGATTCTGTAAGATCAGCACTCGTTTCAGAGCTTTGATTCTCCGCAGCTGGAAGAGAGGAACTGTGGAGTGTTTCCTCTTCAGCACCAGGATCCTGATCAAGCTCAAGATCGCTGTCTGCTTGTGCTAGGCTTTCTGACAGCTGCTTCTCCTGCTCAGAAGAAAGAGGGTTCAACACAACAGCCATCACAGCACACGTGCCTGGGATATCTATAAATATTTTCAACAGTTGTTTTAAAACCCATAAACTTCCCCTTTCCAGAACCTCTTATCCAAGCTCATTCCTTTTCTCCCTAAGCATGTAACTAAAAACCACTTTGAAATCACTTTAAATAAATGGCTGCTTTGCTAAAGTTGATCCCTAGTTAAAACTAGGGGTGTGCACGGACCCCCCGGATCGGATCGGGACCTGGATCGGGACCTCCAATTTTGTCCCGGACCGGTTCGGACAAAATCGGAGGCCCCCCGGACCGGATCGAGTCCGATCCCGACCCAGGTAAGCCCCCTCCCCCGCGCTCCCTACCCCCCCTGGGGCCGCCCGCTTCCATCCGCTGGCGCCCACGGGCGCCAGCGGATAGAAGCGGACGGCTCCGGGGGGGGGTAAGCCCCCTTCCCCGCCACTGCTTACCTTCTCGGCCCGTCCGCTCCCGTCCGGCGCCGGCGGCTACTACCAGCGGGCTCCGCGGCCTACTCTCGAGTAGCGCGCCGGGTGATGACATCACCCAGCGCGCCACCCTGGAGCAGGCCGCGGAGCCTGCTGGTAGTAGTAGGCGCCGGCGCCGGACGGGAGCCGCCGGGCCGGGAAGGTAAGGGCCCCCCTCCCCCCTCCGTGCGCCCCCTCCTCCCCTCCACGCACCCCCTCCTTACCTTCCCGGCCCGGCGGCTCCCGTCCGGCGCCTACTACTACCAGCAGGCTCCGCGGCCTGCTCTAGAGTAGCGCGCCGGGTGATGACATCACCCGGCGCGCCACCCTAGAGCAGGCCGCGGAGCCTGCTGGGAATAGTAGGCGCCGGCACCGGACGGGAGCCGCCGGGCCGGGAAGGTAAGGGCCCCCCTCCCCCCTCCGCGCGCCCCCTCCTCCCCTCCACGCACCCCCTGCTTACCTTCTCGGCCCGTCCGCTCCCGTCCGGGGCCGGCGGCTACCACCAGCAGGCTCCGCGGCCTGCTCTAGAGTAGCGCGCCGGGTGATGACATCACCCGGCGTGCCACCCTAGAGCAGGCCGCGGAGCCCGCTGGTAGTAGCTGCTAGTGCCGGACGGGAGCGGACGGGCCGAGAAGGTAAGCGCCCCCCTCCTCCCCCCCCCCGCTGTCCACTTTCATCGGTGGGCGCCCGCTGGCGCCCGCCAATGGAAGCGGCGGTGGGCGCCAGTGGGCGCCCGCCGATCCGCCGATCCGCCGAACCGGTTCGGAGCCTTTTCGGACCGGTTCGGATTGGATCGGCCGATCCAGCTGCGGGATCGGAAATCGGATAATTTATCCGATTTCCCACTGGACCGGACTCGGATCGTGGATCGGGTCCGATCCAGTGCACATCCCTAGTTAAAACCAGAAGCTTCCAAATAAATAAACATGGAAAGGAAAGCTCATGACTTGTACCCACTAAGCATCAAATTTAGATAGAACCACCCCCACCCCTGAAATAGTTTGAATGGCTGTGGATGGGTCTCTAGTGCTTCACTGATGGATGGTTCTGATAGACTCAGGGATGTGTCTGGCTCTAAAAACAAGAAGGATTAGTTGATTATGGGATGGCTTGATGCTGGAAGCTATACCTGATTCCATGCTTTGCAGCATGAGCTAGGCTTCTGACTCAGTGTACTAAAGTGGACGTTCCTAGTTCAGTCAGTTTCTGAGACATACTGATACTTTCATCTTTACCATAGAAAATAAAGAATTGGGCTGAGTCCTTTCCGCCTTTCAGTCCTAGAATCAATCTTAAAATCACCTATAGAAGTCTAGGGCATTTTCAACTCCCATTCCTGTCAGTGGTTGAGACAGCAAGGACTTAACTCTCTCCCACTGAAATCAATAGGGCGTGAAAGAAGTTCTCTTTGAGTGAAAGGAGCTTTTAGAAGTAAATAGCTAACTATTTCTTTCTGATATTCTTTCCTGAAACACAACTCAAGTTGCTTCAGGTAGTTACAATATTGATAGAAATCTCTTAGCTGCCTATACTGCAATACCTACTTTTACACTTTGCAGAATTCATGAAACAAATCATACGTTCAGACAAAAGCATGCATTTGTTACTGTTCTATTTTGAATATACAGTTGAATATTGAAAATTAATTAGAATCAGGTCGATTATACAATAACAGAAAAGCAATTGTTGGGGAAACAATTAAAATGCCTGCAGAGAAAGCTGCATAGTGCATTAAAACATTTATTTGCAATTAATTAATAGAGAAAGTGCCAATATTGCTGGAATGAATTATTCATCATAAACAATTTGTCTATTCATGACATGAGACTAAACATCTGCCAGTATCTATTAACGTGAGCATTCTGATCTCCAAAGACATCTGTTTTACTGTGGCATAATGTTTTCTCCCATAGACTCACAGTCGTACCAAACACATAGCTAGGGATGCATTGGCTTAAGTGTGCCTAATTTGATATTGGGTAGTGGCAACGGTGACAGTGGCAGCGAGAAGGTAGTGAGGGAAGGGGTCCATTGTGGGTGTCTTGCCCAAGGGCCCTCAAAAAGATGGAGCTGGTAGTGGGATCAGGGACGGACGTTCTTTATGGCAGGTAATCATTTTTCACATCAATAGGAGTACAGCTGAGTGCACCCTTCATGATGTAGCTGACGTCTCTGTTGGGGCAACCCAACAGAGATTAGGAAGCTGTTTGTAAGTAGGGATGTATGAGAATTCCATTTTTTTTTATCAATCAAAAGTTTATTGAATAAGTCTTCAGACCATTTCACACACAACAATAAACACATGTTAAAAACAATGAATACATGAATCTTAAAACATTACTTTCAAAAAGTCAAAATTGAGGTAATACAATATTTAAAAAGATAAAAGTACATGCTCCTATTGAGGCCCCACAAGATTTAAAAACTGTTACATGGCTCATTTAAAACATGTTTTTCCTTTTCCATTTTCCTTAAATTGGCAACCTTAACCGCGAAGAGAGCAACCCTCTGAGTCACAAACTGGTTAGATCCTCATAAGACGAAATTCAGCTTGTCCTCAACCACCCAGTTTTTCATACGCCCAAGAAATGTAGACAAATAATGTTCCCTACAACTGGAATATAATCGGCATTCCAGTAAATAGTGGGCCAGATCTTCCACTTCAGATGCACCACATATACAAAGTCTGTCTTCTACTGGAATGCCCCAGAATCTTCCTTGTTGCATCTTTGTGTCCATTTGCTCAAATCAAAGATGAGTAAAGGCCATGTGTTGGCCCCTTTTCATTGGGAAGAAGAGATATTTTTCTTCCTGCAATTGGGTTTTAGCCCTTGCTAACCATTTCATAGACCTTCTGTTTGACAGGGCGGCTATGCCCATCTGTGCTCTAGTATCCAGTATTCTTTGTTTAAAAACATTTCTTATGTCGGAACTGAGAGCACTGAGAACCTCCACACTAAAACCATAGTTCAATAACAATTTTGAGAAACTGTAAAACCAAGGCTTTTCTGAGATTTTAACTGTCTGTTCATTTAGGCATTTCTTAGGGAGCCTAGCTTCACTCATTTGAACTAGCTTGAACCAATAATTAAATAGCCTAAGGTGAATCAGGTCTGAAACTACCACTATCCCAAGTTCAGTTCAGTTCTAATCGTGTAAGCTGGAGAGACTCTTGATACACCTAGACTCAAACGTAAAAAATGGTTCTGGACCCTTTCAATTCCGTTATTATTGGCAAAGCTCCAAATCTCTGCATCAAATGTTAACACTGGCAGCACCTTTGCCTTATACACACTCACAACTGGTTGGAGTGAGCCTGGGTAACTATAATTTATAAGCCTATTCAAAGTTTGAGCACAAGCAGTTGCTTTCAGCTCGTTTCTTTTTGCTTGTAATGTCCAGGTTCCCACAGCTGAAAAGACTATGCCCAAATAAGTAAAAGACGCCACCTGCTATATCTCATTGGAGTCTAAAAAACACTTACATTGTTTCTTAAGACCACCAAAAGTGGTGGTCTTTAAAAGACCACCACTTTTGATTTCATGCTGTTAATTTCTAGATCTTTCTCCTGACAGTAGGCACTGAACTTTCTCAAATGTCTGCGCAGGCCTACCTTTGTAAGTAGATAACAGAACCATATCGTCTGCGTATAGAAGGATATAGACCGATCTATCCATGACCTTTGGCATGTGGAAATCTTGGTTATGAACATATGAAATCATGTCATTAATATAAAAGTTAAAAAGGAATGGAGCAAGAATACAGCCCTGTTGAACCCCTTTGTCTGTAGGAATCTTATTTGTTAAGGCATGGTTTACACCAGTTCTAACTTTTAAACTTGTGTCTGTATAAAGAGCCTTTATGAGAAAAAGGAGTCTCTGGTCTACGCTTGTTTTCAGCAGTTTTCCCATAAAAGGTTTCTGTTTATCAAGTCAAAAGCGGCATTTAGATCAATAAATGCAGTGTAGAGCCATCCACATTTTTCAGTATAGTTTGATATTAAGTGAGACAAAATAAAACAATTATCAATAACAGACTTTCCATGTCTGAAGCCTGCCTGCTCTTCTGATAAGATTGAGTTTTGTTCAGCCTAGTCCTCTAGTTTCTGGAAAATAAACTTGTCATAGATTTTTGTAGGGATATCAATTAAACTGATTGGCCTATAATTTCTAGGATCCCCTCGATCTCCTTTTTTAAATAGTGGGACTACTGTTTCCAGCCATTAGGAACACATCCTGTATTATTTATATGAGTAAATAAACCAGCTAGTAAAGTAGCCCACCAATCTGTGTTATCCTTGAAGAGCTCAGGTGGCAGAAAGTCCTCTCCTGGAGCTTTATTATTCCTTAATGACTGTATAAGATACTTTATTTTCTGCATGGTGACAGGAGGCCATTTAGGGAAATCATTGATATTCCCAAAGATATTTTCCATGTGAGATGTTCTACCATCTTTTGTCTCTTCCTTAAATAAATCAAAATAAAAATCCTCCCAAAGCGAGGCAGATATAGGTGTGACTTGATTCTCTTGGTCTACCAGAGATTAACTGCCAAAAGCATGCTTGATTTTGTTCCTGGCCTCTAGTTCAAAACCTGCCCAGCTTCTGGCTACAAAACTAACTTTCTTGGCTGTAATTAATTTTTTATATTCTCGCCTAAGTTTGAGCATAAGTGTATAAACTCCACAATCTGAAGTGTCACTTGCTTTTCTCATTTGTTTTCTCAGACACTTTTTTGACACTTTACACTCTTCATCAAACCATGGAGATCTTATGTTCCTTGAACCACTTGATCTGACCCTGGTTAATAACAACGGTTTAATTTGGGAACAAATAGCCTGATATGCATGCAAGACAGAATTTATGTTTGACTCAGAAAAGCAAACCGTTCTTCCCAAATCTTTTCCCACATTTAAATTCAGGAAGTAATTAAGATTTGTTGTGTCCACTTGTTGCCATCGTAATCTTTTATTGTGCACTATATCCAAACTCTGTGCTGCCAGTTTATCTGCCTGGGTCAATGGTCTTAGATCAGATTCAAGAATTAACTGGGTTGATATAGGTTGGTGATCGCTATCTTTTCTGATGTTTACAGTAATACTGGAGAACAGATGGGCATTTTGGCTAGACACACAGATATAATCAATAACACTGCCTGCATCGTTAGTAAAATATGTGTAGGAATATGGAAGGTTAGTGTTACTTGGACCTAAAACCTGTAGCCCAAATGTATACATTAAACCCAACAAACTTCGACCGACTTTGTTTATTTTCTTATCACTAGAAAGCCAGCAATGAGTCTCTTGAAATTCATCCTTGAGTCCCAACCACTCAGCAGATTTCGCAGGTATTTCTCCAATTCTGGCATTAAGATCACCCATCATAATAATTAGGGCATTTGGGAATCTTATACTTAATTTCTCCATCATGTGTTCCAAAAGGAACCAAACATCAGCGGGATAATATTGGGAATTTACTGGGGGAATATAAATATTTACCAAGATTAAAGTTGAACTTGGGGTATTCAGCTTGACTATTATACAATTTGGGGGGACATTAACATTTATCACCCATTCTCCTTCCCCTCCAAAGTCTTCTTTGATGAAAATTGCAAGGCCACCTATGGCTCTTCCTTTATTTTTAACTTTCCGGACTGGGTCAAACCAAATTTTATACCCTGGCAATAAATTATCCTCCTTAGTTTGAAGCCATGTTTCTTGAAGGGCAATCAGGTCAAAGTTGGATAGAAATTCCTTTAAATCATTACTGTGATAACAGATCTGCCAGCCTGCTATATTCCATGTAAGAATTTTAACCGGTAGAATTATGGGATGCTCTTTGTCACCGTCAGGTGACAGTTGCGATTTCTCACTGTACTCTGGAGGGGAGGAGACTGATAGTGAGTCCCCCAACCTTACACTATGTGACAAGTTATGTCATTCAATTTTAACTGGCTTTTTTAGCTGAACAGGTGCTTGTTCCCCTCCTGACTCAAGGCATACCAGTTCATCTTTAAGGGTGCTCAATTTGCTAACATTGGATCTCCTTGGCTGAATTATGTCTGTTCTGGATTGCTCTAGATCATCTGATACCATGTTACAACCTATCTTTTCTTCTTCCACGTATCTCATTGCAAGCCAGTTTGTGCCACTAAAAAGGCCTCTTTTTGTATGCTTGGTTGATGTAATGGGTTCACTCCTAACTTGAATCAGACCCATGTTCCTTGCCAGAGGGTTTATTTCTACTGTTACATCCTCTACTCTCCCTCCTTTCACTTTGTCAATAAAAGCCCCATCCATAGATTCCTCTCCCAGTGGGAATTCTAATTCATCTATCATCAGCGGATTACATTCCTTCATTCTTACATTTGGCTCCACTGTTTCTTCCATTACACATGGCTGTTTTTCCCAAGATCTTTGCCTGAGCAATATTTGGCAATGTCCAAAATGAGCTCAGTAGAGCTTTGGCATAAAAGTTCCAGCACTTTCAGTGATGGGTTGTTGTGGGTCATAAGTAAAGACTGATTCTGTCAGATTTGACCCCAAGGTCTGTGACTGAGAGTGGGAGGGAACAGAGTTTTGAGTCCAATTTAAATCAATAAGATTTTCAATACTGTTTGCTATCACAAGATCATTGTCCTTGTGACCAACAGTTGTAGCACCAAATAAAGAGACCGGTGGGGCCTGATTCTCAAATAATCTTATAATTATTAACCTATCTTCTAAAAATATCTCCCTGGCTCTGTAAATAAAACTAGCTATGTCCCGATCCTTAAATGTAACCACAGCTTGAGCACTAATTCCATCAAAATACAAATAAATATTCTATGAGAACAATATCATCAAACCTCATTGCTCCTGGCAAAAAACCATTTAAAATATGCAAGAGGTATTGTATACGCTCTGGTTGTGCAAGAAAATCATTAGGTTTGGGATAGTTGGCAAATACTAATTTTTGTGGAATTATCATCAAATTCCAACCATTTCTCGGATAAAAATCCAACTGTGGGTCTGTGTGATAGGATACTGGGCCTGAATTAATACTACAAACATTGTCCTCCATCTTTCCCTTATTGCTAAGTACTTTTGCCCATGGGTCCTGTAATTCTTCCACATTGAGAGTATTAGCTGCTTTTCTCTCTGTCAGGCCTTCGTCCTCGGTTATTTGCTGCAAGTTAATGACACTGACTTCCTTCTTTTTCTTGCAGCCCTTCTGGGTGGGCTTGTTCAGATCCAAATTTGAATTTGGGTCTAGCAATTTGAACAGTCTCTCTAGATCCTTTTCCCGACAACAATGAGCTTTTTTCTCCCATTTTCTTATATTCTTAATATTTTTTACTTTTCTTAGTATGTATCTTTGTAATGTTCTTAGTTGCCAATCGAACTTGTGGAATACTTTTGTCAGATCCTTTTGGCCCAAGTTCCCTCTCTTGAGTTATATAGTTCTTAACCAGTGTTGTTAACAGTCCATTACTTTCTGAGAGGAAATTTTTGATAAGGGCTAATTCCCTACACACCATAAGAAACCGTCCATTGATTTGAAGATCACTTTCTTCTGTTTCCTCTGTTTGAGTGGAAATGGATTCATATTTTGGGATTGGAACATTATAAGCAAGTTCAAGAATCTGTCTCTGCATGAGTTCTTCTATTTGTCCCACTTTGTCCATTGACTCAACTTTATCCACCTGCTGCAGTTCCTTTAAAGTGGACATGTATTCTGCAAGGGCCAGCTCTGAAACCAAGTCCATTGAGGATCTTGAGGTCCTGGGCTCTTGTATAGTAGGGTGACCATATGAAAAGGAGGGCTCCTGTAACTTTAACAGCTGTAGAGAAAGGGGAATTTCAGTTGGCATCATTTGTATGTAATTAGTTCCTGGTGAAATTCCCTCTTCATCACAACAGTTAAAGCTGCAGGGGCCCTGCCCTCTTTTGTATCTGGTCACTCTAGTATAGTGCCTGCAACTTTAATTGTTGTGATGAAGAGAGGATTTCACTAGGTACTAATTGCATACAAATGATGCCGGCTGAAATTCCCTTTTCTCTGCAGCTGTTAAAGTTACAGGAGCCCTGTCCTCCTTTTCATATGGTCAGCCTATTGTATAGTCCTTTTAAGATCCATTAACCAGTCCAATACAGAATGCATAGATGGTGATCCATCTTGTAGTGACTCACACAGCACATTCTCACTCTCCTCCTTCTGCTGAAAATACTGTGTGATTTTAATTTGCCTTTTCCAAGGTTCAGGGAGGCTACTTTGTAAACTGGGTGTAATTCCTAGATCTTTGTATGTCTTTCTGGTAAACACCATACTCTTAGCATTCGACTCTACTCTTCTCTTAGTCCACCTCCCACTACACAGCTTGACTGGGGTATATTTTTTAGTGCTTGGTGGACAAGGAATTATTATAAGAACACATGTACAGAAGAGAGAAGAAGCTGACTCACTGTGTTGCAGCAGCAGCTCAAAATTGTTTTTAGGGTTTTAGGCAGATAGGAGTCGCTCTCATGCAGGAAAGTTAATTATCCTCTTCAAAAGCAGAGTAGTAAACAGCCATTCCCGAGTTCCAATATTCACTTGCTTGGAGTAAGAAACACTTTAATAAATGGAAGACCAAAACAGCTCTGAGTAGACAGCGGGCTGATTATTTGCAACAAGACTCTCAGCATCCATATCTTGCTGTTAGAGGTTTCCCCTGCAAAACTGGAACAGCAAAGGCATTCAAGGCAAATAAAGCCGATAAAACCTTGGCAGCTTTTGTAAGTAATAAAATAATAAAACCAGGCCTTGCTGCCTGTTACAGTGTCCAATTACTAAGGAAATAGCTCATCAAAGCAATTAAAAAACCAGGTTCATAGGATAAGATAGGATAAGGATAAAAAATAAATGAGCAAAGTCATGGAGCTCACCCAAACACAACTGCCCTTGCCGCAGACCGGATGTTTGGGGACTAGAGTTTCGGTTCGGTCCTGCGGATTTGGTTCCATTCCTCCAGCCTCTGCTGTTGATTCAGTCTGTAGTGAGTTGAGCCAATATGCAGATTCCATTTATTTTAATGGTGGCAGTTTGCACGTGGGGGAGGATCTTATGGTGTCATATTTTTTTAAAAAAATGTTTTTTGGTGAACTTGTTCAAGTACACATGATTGCAAGTCCTCCTGTCCACTATGTAGCTGCAGAGGCATATTCCCCAGTTATAAATATCCTCATCCACTTCATCCCCTGTACACACAATTTCCTTCAGCCCAGCAGAGCCATATTCCCTACTTGTCAAAGAACATGTCAATTTTATCCTCCACTTCTTCACTTCCACAGCAAAGGGCAGAGGGGGTGGGGAGGGAAATTGACAAATTATTTGACAAGTAGGGAATATGGCTCTGCTGGGTTAAAGGAAGAGGTAGATAGAGAGGATGAAACTGTGTGGGGCTATATAGAAGACAGGTGGAGTTGTGATTGTGTGCACGTGTGCAAGCTCACCAACAAAAAATATTTTACAAAATCCTATTTGTAAGCGAGTCTTTGTAAGACATTTCTGGGCTTTCTGGAAACAGCAGTAGTTCAATCAAGAAGTATTGCAGCAGGACAGACAAATACAAAATGACTCCTGACTCCTGTTTATTTATTGATAACTACATAAATCAACCACTGAATGTCATAATCATTTTCACTTGAGTGTACTGCAAATCTGTCATATTTGATATACAAGGTGCAGCAAGCAGAAGTCTGCAGCTTGCTTTCAATTAAATTAAAATTGATTATGAAGTAGTTGGCTGTTTCTCCAATAACCCATTGGTGTCAAGGAGATTATTTAATAATAGTACACTTATAATATAGTAATATAGTACATTTTTCTTGATTTAAATTAATGTTATTCTGTGCTAGATTTTTTTTGTAATATGAGGAGGGACTGAAAGAACTGGGCATATTTAGCTTGGAGAAGAGAAGATTGAGGGGAGATATGATAGCACTCTTCAAATACTTGGAAGGTTGTCACACAGAGAAGGCCCAGGATTTCTTCTCGATCAACCCAGAGTGCAGGATGCGGAATAATGGGCTCAAGTTACAGGAAGCCAGATTCCGGCTGGACATCAGGAAAAGCTTCCTGACTATTAGAGCAGTACGACAATGGAACCAATTACCTAGAGGGGTTGTGGGCATTGTGGGCATAGAGGCATTCAAGAGGCATCTGGACAACCATCTGTCAGGTATACTTTAAGGTGGATTTCTGCATTGAGCAGGGGGTTGGTCTCAATGGCCTTATAGGCCCCTTTCAACTCTACTATTCTATGATTCTAAGAAGGCAGAATACCTCTCATATTTTCCTGTTAAGATAGATAACAGTACCATCACAATGAAATTAAAATAAAGATAGCCTACTCAGAATTATGTCACCATAGTCAAATAGGCAAAAAGATGTCATTGAAAATCACCTAATGATTTGTGAAGATATATTTTTAGGACTAGTCTAGCAGTTAATTGTAGGATCTCATTTTCTGCATCAAAACTCCATGCTCTCTGACCAGTAATGATAAACAGCATGATTATTTTGCTTCTCACATACTGCACTATGCCAACACTGCTTTGCATAGCAGGGGATTCCCCTTATGATTTTATAGAATCCTTTCTCCACTACCCTTCCCTTTCTGTTGCTGTACGTCCAGCACAACATGCATCCAACCAATGGTTAGTGTCGAGCAAGGTTTTATAAAGTTTGTGGGGATCCCTTCCAGTAGGGTCAGATGGATTGTATTAAATGTGGCATAATGTTTAATACTTCTGTGTTCTCCTTGAGACTCCATTTGGGTTTGTTAGATTTGTCTTTGTGGACCAGCTCCTTTTTGGAACATTTGGAAATGCTAATGTTAAAGCAATTTCCAGAAATCCTTATATATTCCCAGATTATATCTACTTATTATCCATTGTTGCAGGCCCATAACTTTCAACATTTCACAGATGAAAACAGAGATACTACGGAGCATGAGTGGATGGGGTTTGGGGGGGAAAGCATCTGACCACCCCCATTGGCCTGGCAGATTGTCATGGGAAAACACAATTCAGGCTCAAACATCCTGTAGACTGACCATGGGAAATAAAAATGTATGTAAGCAGATGGCTCTGGATGACAAATGTAATGAGGCTATTCACAACCTAAAAGACCAGGCCCATATACAAAATACATCCCAAAATTTATAGTCATTTAGGACCAACCAAATATGCATAGAATTGTGGGGAAGCTTTCAAGGTCTCTGCAGCAGGCATCTGCCCCAAAGGCAGGTTTCTGGGCCATGGGGCAGGAGGAAGTTGCGGAGGTGGATGATTTGTGAGAGCTTTTGTGACTGTCTGAACTGAACTCTCTGAGGTCCTCAAACTTTCTTGTTCATTCCATTGGAATGCTCACAAAGGCTCCATCCCTTTCATGGTGAGCGGTGGGTCATAAACATATTTATGCCATTACGAAAAGTTTGGTTCCAATTTACAGTTGAGGAACACTGAGGCACAACAATGTGATTAGTCTAGTCGGGGAAACCATCGCAGATCAGTGTTAAGCAGAAATAATTGTCAAGTAATAATACAGTGCCTCTGAGGATATGGAGAGTACTTTTGTCATGAGGCAGGCTGAAGAATCTTCCTCTGAGGAGGAAGAAGGGGCAGAAACTGCAGCTTTACCCATTCCCCAGGACTTACCAGAGGAGGAGGAACAGCAGGGAGGTTCCTCAGAAGAGCCCCAGGAAAGCCACCCTCTCCCACCCCCTGTTTCTAATGAGGAAGACTCGGGGCCTGAAGGGGTTTGTCCAGTAACTCCCCAGCAAAGGCGGCAGCTCAAACGGGCGGAGAAAGCTAAGCCCACAAGGCGAAGCATGAGACTGAGAAAACAGAGCACAGCTGACGCAAGCCTTAAGTAAGATAACGAAGAAATTGCACGCAGCTGTGAACAGGCTCAAACAAAAGTATATAAGGGGGAGGAGGCAGAGGCTAAGATTCGTTGAGAACAACCGACGTATTTGGCTCTTGACATCCTACGTGATCTCGGATTGGAACCTGTGGACTGAACACCCGGCTGACTGTTGCTTTGGACCCTGGACTCTGGAAACCTGGTTTGACCTTCGGCTTTGACAACTGGACTGACGGAACTACTGGCGTGACCCTGGCGATTGGTAATTGGATTTTTGGACTGCAAATAAAACCCTTTAAACAATTAAGGCCTGGCATTTTTCCCAGACATTCTTAGATAAGGGTGTTGGCAGGCTTCCTAGATCAAGCGTAGTAAATACGACAACTTTCCACTCATGATTAAGAAAATGGAGCAGCATTCCTCTGTGGACACTTAGAATTAAGAAGCAGGGCTTACAGGGACAGATGTACCTCCCACACACCTTAAAACCTAGACATGTTTCTTTCTCAAAATCAAAGATTGTTTCCATTACCATTTCCAGCAACTGTAGCCCAATACACACACAGGGTGTTCTTCTCCACACCATAATCCATTTCTATGCAGGATCTACACTACTGCTTTTAAAACAGTTTATAACAGTCTTGACAACTGTTGTGTTCCATGACACACTCCATAAACAATTTTCAAAATGTTTTCAAAGTGTTTTATCATGCTTGGTGTAGATCTGGCCCTAGTTTTACTTCCTTGTTTTTCTTCCATTTCTTTTCCCTTGGCCTCAGCTTTAGCCAATATAGGCATGTATAATGGGGTGGAGGGAAGGTCATTATTGGGACAGAGCTCTGAATCTATCAGGGTAGTTCCAGGGTAAGATAGCATGATAATGGAGGCTCAGTCTCTTCTCAGAGCTCCCTATCTTCCATTTGCCAAGGGGGGATGCAATTAAGAGCTACTGTGTGTGTGTGTATGCATAGATTTCATTTATTAATTGCACATCACATGACTGCATTTGATTTCTGTAGACAAAAACACACTCATAGGACATTTTGAGGCTGGAAAGCATATGCATTAGACTTGAGTGGATGTCCTGGTGAGGTTCCGCCCTTAGAGTCCTTCCTTTTGAAGTGAGTTCACCATTTGAATAATGACATTCTTCCATTGCTTCTCAAAGGGACAAATTATGTCAAGTCAGGTATCCACAGCCTATGCTCTTGGAAAGCCCACCAAGTCATTGGGTAGCCTAGAAAAGGTGGTAAACAAAGCTAATTTGGGGCCAAATGACTTTGTAGTAATGGGGAAAAATGTGAAGAATGGAATGCCCGTTCCAATAAAGCAATCAGTGAATGTGCTACATATATTTCAGAATTTACATTTAAACCATACTTTCCTAAGCCCCCACCCCACCCTGGGTAAATAATAACTAGAAAATAATCAGCTGTAATGTCTTATTTCTTCACAATCTTTTTTCAGGGCAAATTGCAGTCAACAGTGAGGCTCTGTGAGTACTTGTTGAATAAAACCTTTAGTCAAACATAGTACTTTGTATACCTGATTGAATGCTATTATACTTGAACATGGTGCACTAACTGAGCTAGTTCAGTTTGTTTAAAGTAATTAAAATTCTGTGGGTTTTTAAAATAAAAATAGTAAATAAATCCTGCATTCCAAATGCCACAGCGAATGTGCCTAGTGAATGTCCTTTCTATGCAACCCGTTTGTCACAAATGAACGGCTTTTGTTTTTTAAAGATCTGGTTTGCGCTGTCATTTCTGAATATCTCTTCAGTGTGAGATAAATGACTAATACAAGTACCTAATGGGAGCGAGAGGCCTGTTTATTCTCAAGGAGTCTTAAAGTTCATGAAAAGGGGTCTACTGGAGCTCAAATCAGTCAATCTTTTTTTTTTTAAGCCTGCAGTGAACCAAATAAAGAAACCATAGTTCATAGAGCTGACATCATACTATAATATCCAGACAACTCAAGATCTCTCACAATGTGTGTTCGATGCTTTTTCTCACTTCTGTCTCTCCCATCCCCCCAATAGACACACAAAGATTCCAATTGATACATACTTCATAGGCATTTTGGAGATGTTTTGCACAAAGAAGGATGTGTCAGTCACCGTTTTTTAAATTATTTTTTGTTACTGACATACTAAACAAAACAGAGTAAAGCAGCATGATGCTTGAAATGAAGTGGAATTCTGGTAGACTGTAGCATGGGAGGCTAAAAAAGTTGAATTAAAAAAGTGTGAAAGTAAAGGATATAGATAAATCTTAATTAAAAGTGTTGTGGCTACACCTCAGTCAAATTGTCTACCTCATCTCTCTTATAAGATGTAAAATACACTGAAGTACAATATGAAAACCTGAATGTTTCACATTTAAAACATGCATGTTTGATCTCGGACTTGGTTTCTGTTTTTCTGTTATGTGCTGTATACTGAGGGAGCAGATCTGCAGATTTAATCTACATCATGACAGTAGTCGTCAGACATCCTGCATCCAAATTAAGGCATTCCACAGGCCTAGCTTTGTTAGCCAGTTGTGATCAAATTGCTTGATTTATATTTATGTTTATTTGCTACTTTAAAACAGCTGCAGGGGGTTCCAGTTTTGGTTGGAACATTGAAGGAGGGAATTTCCTCCTTCTGCCATTTTCCCAATTGAAACTGTTTCCTGCCCCTGAAGGTACTCCTGGCCTCACTGTAGACAACAACAGGAGTGATATAGGTACCCGTCTTTTCCCCCAGGGTTACTAATAGCAGCTTTTGTGTGTGTGTGGGTAGGATTTAGAGTTAGAAAATGCCATGGGGAAAAGGATTAAACCCTCTCCCTTGTCACTGCAACTCTGAGCAAAATGGGAGCCCCTCCCCAAAGCTTCTCGGAGATCTGATTGTGGATCTCCTATGTCATTTTTATTTTTAGCTTCGAGTGTAAGGTATGAATTCTGTCATATTGAGTCATGTGCCAGGCTGTAAACCCTTAGGTTCCTGGATTGCTGGGAAACTCAGAGTTAAAAAATTACACCAGAGGCAAAGTTGGCCTCTGGTGTAATAGTTGGCCTCCGTAAATAGCTCTCTCTTGAAATATTCCACAATCAGGGAATCAAGGTGAATGTGTCCCTTCCTTAATTTGGCGAGCTAATTTGGTCTACTAAATACATAGCTCCAAACCTCCAGCTCCTCTTATACTACAACAGCCTTCCCAAACCTGGTACCCTAGAGATGCATTGGATTATTTATAGGGGTGTGCACGGACCCCCCGGATCGGATCGGGACCCGGATCGGGACCTCCAATTTTGTCCCGGACCGGTTCGGACAAAATCGGAGGCCCCCCGGACCGGATCGAGTCCGATCCCGACCCAAAAATCGTACATTTTTGGATCGGCCGCCATTTTTTCCCCCATAGACTTGCATTGCAATGCAAGTCTATGAGGAAAAAATGGCGGCGGGTGGGTAAGGGGGGGCCTAACTCCCTCCCCCCCCCGGGGCCGTCCGCTGTGGACGGCCCCGGCAGGTAAACCCCCTCCCCCGCGCTCCCTACCCCCCCTGGGGCCGCCTGCTTCCATCCGCTGGCGCCCGCGGGCGCCAGCGGATAGAAGCGGACGGCTCCGGGGGGGGGGGGTAAGCCCCCTTCCCCGCCACTTACCTTCTCGGCCCGTCCGGCGCCGGCGGCTACTACCAGCGGGCTCCGCGGCCTACTCTCGAGTAGCGCGCCGGGTGATGACATCACCCGGCGCGCCACCCTGGAGCAGGCCGCGGAGCCTGCTGGTAGTAGTAGGCGCCGGCGCCGGACGGGAGCCGCCGGGCCGGGCAGGTAAGGGCCCCCCTCCCCCCTCCCCCCTCCGCGCGCCCCCTCCTCCCCTCCACGCACCCCCTCCTTACCTTCCCGGCCCGGTGGCTCCCGTCCGGCGCCGGCGCCTACTACTTCCAGCAGGCTCCGCGGCCTGCTCTAGAGTAGCGCGCCGGGTGATGACATCACCCGGCGCGCCATCCTAGAGCAGGCCGCGGAGCCTGCTGGGAGTAGTAGGCGCCGGCGCCGGACGGGAGCCGCCGGGCCGGGCAGGTAAGGGCCCCCCTCCCCCCTCCGCGCGCCCCCTCCTCCCCTCCACGCACCCCCTCCTTACCTTTCCGGCCCGGCGGCTCCCGTCCGGCGCCGGCGCCTACTACTTCCAGCAGGCTCCGCGGCCTGCTCTAGAGTAGCGCGCCGGGTGATGACATCACCCGGCGCGCCATCCTAGAGCAGGCCGCGGAGCCTGCTGGGAGTAGTAGGCGCCGGCGCCGGACGGGAGCCGCCGGGCCGGAAAGGTAAGGGCCCCCCTCCCCCCTCCGCGCGCCCCCTCCTCCCCTCCACGCACCCCCTCCTTACCTTCCCGGCCCGGTGGCTCCCGTCCGGCGCCGGCGCCTACTACTACCAGCAGGCTCCGCGGCCTGCTCTAGAGTAGCGCGCCGGGTGATGACATCACCCGGCGCGCCACCCTAGAGCAGGCCGCGGAGCCTGCTAGTAGTAGTAGGTGCCGGCGCCGGACGGGAGCCACCGGGCCGAGAAGGTAAGTGCCCCCCTCCTCCCCCCCCCCGCTGTCCACTTTCATCGGCGGGCGCCCGCTGGCGCCCGCCAATGGAAGCGGCGGTGGGCACCAGTGGGCGCCTGCCGATCCGCCGATCCGCCGAACCGGTTCGGAGCTTTTTCGGACCGGTTCGGATTGGATCGGCCGATCCAGCTGCGGGATCGGAAATCGGATAATTTATCCGATTTCCCACTGGACCGGACTCGGATCGTGGATCGGGTCCGATCCAGTGCACATCCCTAATTATTTATTCGTTTGTTTGTTACATTTACATCCTGCCTTCCCTCTAAGGAGCCCAAGGCAGCTTACATGATCCTCCTCCTCCTCTTCCTCTCCATTTTACCCTTGCATCTCCCCTGTGAAGGTGAATTAGGATTAGAGCCAATAACTGGCCAAAAGTCATCCAATGAGCTTTATGGCAGAATGGGGACTAGAGCCTATGTCTCCCTGTTCCAAGTCCCAACATTCTAACCACTACACTACACTGGCTTTCTCCAGCATTCTCTCCCTCCCATCTAATATAGGTGTTTTGGTAGTATTCCATTTAACTTTAATGGCGTGTGATCCTTATATGTAAAATGAAGGTGATGAAGATAGTAACCCTGGCCGTTGCTTCACTTCAGATTGCTAGTATCTGCTTGGGACAGTAGATATCATGGGCAGTTTCTCCCTGGGAGAAGAATAGCAGAGATATTGGCACCACTTGAGTGTTTGTGTCAGTCCAAGCAGCACAGCGTGTGTCTGAGAGAAAAATCAGAGTAATTTGATTTTTAAACTATCCTCAGAAGACTTTTGATTGGAGAGATGGAACACAGGAAGCTATATTATACAGGATCAGACTATTTGTCTACCTAGCCTAGTCTATTCTGACACACTAAAAAAAACCTTAGAAGAAAAGAAAGATGCTGTGCTACAACTCCTTCCAACAGTGAGCCCTAGCACTGAGAAAGTGTTGGAGATTTCTCCTTCTGGAGAAATTTGGTGAACTTTTGGTGATATCCCCCAATTTCTCTGCCCTCAAATAGGGTGAAGAATCTCAAAAGGCCATCTGTGCACAGGTGTATAAGTGCTGCAGCAATTATACACATGCTGCAGTCAGAGAGATGGGAAGTGAATGAGCACAATCATGGACCCATCCTTAAGCCTCTCTCTAGTGAGCTACCAAGCTGACATTTCAGGTCTGTGAAATATCATGGGTATTCACTTAATACAAGAAGTCCGTGCACACATAAAGCAGCAGTTTACAGACTTTGATTTAGACAATAGTCCTGTTTGTGTAAAAGGAGATTATTTTAGATGGACACAGGACAGGGCATTAAACTGGAGCCTTATATGGAAAATATTTAGTTAAAGTCCTTGATCAACAATAATGTTTAAATAGAAAATTACAGGAGCTGCCTGTCGTATCCTTCCAAAGAGCAAAATAAATAAATAAATAAATAAATAAATAAATAAATGTGAGTTTAAAGCGAAGGGAATATGAGTTCCGGGCAATAGATGCAACTATAAGTCCCAGCACTCACATATCAGGGTTTTTTTGGTTTTGTTTTTTTGAAGGAACCATTCCACATTTCAGTTTTATGATGGATTATCTTTCAAGATTCCAGATAAAGTTCTAAAAAGTAGGACCATCTGTTTCAGTTGCACTGCAAATTCTATGGCATTATTATCAGTTAGAGGGTTCAATTTTTTTTTGTCCTTCCATTTCAGTCTTGCAAAAACAAAAAACATCAACCTTAGGCTCTTATTTTACTACTAATTGTTTCAAGAAATCTTAGATGGGTTGTCCTTCTTAGTATAGCAGAATCATTTACAGCTGGTACTAAAAAACCTTCCTTAAGGGGAGAGAAAAATAGGAAATGGAGCAGGCACCTTAAAATGCTTCACTTCCCCAAATCACACAAGGGTCAGACTGGGGGAAAATCCATTCAACAGAGTTGCTTCCTGTGGCTCTATTCCATGGATTGGATCGTTCACAGAGAAACTTCTGAGTGGAGGGAGATGGGGACATTAGCAGGGGGCAGGGAACATTTCAGACCCCTTTTCATTATACTGGTGATTTACAGAGTGAGGTAAATCCTTTAGATTCTCTTAAGATCTTCTAAAAACAAAAGATAAATCTGGCCTAGTTTTTTTTTTTTTTTTACAAGTGGCAGATGGATTGGTAAACATGTGTCTAGAAGATACCACTTCAGTTGGGGGGGGGTCACAAGATTTAAGATTTATTCATACCTGTCCCTCCCCAAATGAATCCCACACACAGGATAGGAGGACATGAAAGACAAGGCACGGCTAGAGCCCTTCTGCTTGACATAATAATGCAGGGAAGGTTGTTTATGTATATAGGACCTTTGAGTGATGTGACTACCCAACTGCAGTGTGAAGTGGCATAATCAGGACACGGGTTTTGTTCCTCACCTGCTATTTGTAAAGGGCAAAATAGACAAGATTGGGCCTGTCACATGTTTTTGATCACATGTCTCCCCTCTCCACATATAAAATATGTGGAGGGAAAGATTTGCGTCTTCTTTATGTTAAAAGGAGCATGCAGCTCAGGGAAGTTAAACAGAAGTACTGTCTATCTGTTCTGGGTTACATCAGGACCCTGGATAGCATACAGCAGGAGTTGTGACTGGAATATTCTCCCATAAGGTGCTGTTGTCCCAGCAAAAGACTGTAGTGAACTGAGATCTTAAGAAGGTGGGCAGAGTCTGATCTTTCAGTGGCTCCACCCCTGCTGGATGCTGACTGTAGTTCTTAAAAGGCCAGTGTCTGTTTCTGTAGTCTCATGTTCTGCATGGCTGAGGGACAGGAGAAGCTGCAAGAGAGTCATCTTCATAGTCCAATCTTATAGCTGGGAAGGTTAAAAAGAAAAAGAAAAAAAAGAAAAAGGTGCTTCAAGCACTTTTCTCCCCAACTTGGCTAACTTTGGTATTGGAAATGGGCTGAGATAAAAAAAAATGCTTCAAAGAACAGAGCACAACAAGGTCAGGCGGGGGGTGGATGCAGTTTCGTCCCTTTCGTCCATATGCCTCATGTGAAAAAATATACATTGTTCCCTTCATCTCATCTAGTTTGGCTCTGAGAATTAGGCCTCTTATCTATCTATTTCTCCTGTGGCTTTCAAACTGGGAAAGGTTTAAATCTGCTAGCTAGTGCCTCTCTCAGAACTGATTCACATATTATATTTTATGTGTTGAGACTAGTTTCACTGATAGTTAGCTTTAAAGAATTTTCAGTCATGGAGCACTACAAGTGACAGAACCATACCTCAGTGGGAGAGCACATTCTTTCTAGTTTAATCCCTGGCATTTCCAGATAGGACTGGGAAAACTTCTGTCTGAAACTCTGGAGAGCCACTACCATTCAGTATATAGACCAGCCCTATTCAACTTGGTGCCCTCTGGATATTTGGACTATGACTCCCAGCATTCCTGGCCATTGGTCCTGCTGGCTGATATTGACGGGGATTGAGACATCTGGAGGCAACAGGTTGAGGAAGCCTTGGCATAGTCAATGCTGAGCTCTGTGAACCAAGGGTCTGACTGGGCCATAAGGCAGCTTTTAATGTTTGGATTGCTAAGTTGATTGAGGCTGCAATTGTATACCCAGTTTCCTGAGAGAAAGCATCACTTAAATCCATACAATTTACTGCTGAGGAGACATCTATAGGATTGTGTTGTAAGGTGCCTTTAGTGGATCAAACAACAACAATAAAATGGGGTTAAACAAATTCCTGGAGGAGAAGGCTATCAATGGCCACTAGTCCTGTTGGCTCTTTGCTACCTCGGGCATCAGAGACAGTATGCCCATGTACACCGGTTGCTGGGGAACGTGGGCAAGACGTTGCTGCTGCAGTCATGTCCATGTCCCTAGATTTGATCCAGCATAGCTCTTCTTATGTTTTTATGTTAATAGAGAGTCTTTCAGCACCTTAAAGGCTAACAAATGTTACAGCACACAGTGCCATTTATGAATGGTGATCCCATAAACACAGCTTTTGCTTCCAAATGCACTGGAGTTGGAAGCAATTCAGTAGGGATGTGCACTGACCCCCCGGATCGGATCGGATAGCGGATCGGAATCGGACCTGGGGGTCGGATCGGATCGGATCGGATCGGAGGCTGGTCGGATCGGATCGGACCAGATGTCCGATCCGGATCGGACGCCATTTTGAATGCTTTTTCCCATAGCCAAGTATTGTTTTACAAAAACGCCTATAACTTTTTCATTTTTAAAGATAGAAGGATGAAACTTGGGCACATTGTAGACTGGTTAGGGGTAGTTATCTGTGAGAAATTTCAGAAAGATTGGTGCATGCATTTTGTGGCAATTAATTTTTTAATAAATACCCAGGAATGCCTATAACTTTGTCATTTTTAAAGTTACACACATGAAACTTTGCCACATTGTAGGGGGTACCTTGGGACCTATGTGTGTGAAATTTCAGAAACGTAGGTGCTTGTCTTGTGTGGCAATTAATTTTTAGAAAAATGGGTAGTAGTGGGGTAAATACAGTTACGCCTCCCATTTTTTTATTTTTGAAGATACAAACAGGAAACTTGGGCACATTAAAACCATTCAAAACCATTCAAAATATAAAGCAACGACAGTTTAAAAAAATAATTTATAATATAGTATAAAAGCACAACCTGGATAAAAAACCGAGCAGCCATATAGAAATTGATAGGGATTTAAAATACAAATTTAAACAGCAAGGTTAAAAATCAAACTGAAGAACTGTTAAAACACTGTAAAACACCTGGCATCTAAAGGAGTATAATATAGATGCCAGGCAAACTTCTCTGCGGAGCTCATTCCACAGCCAGGGTGCTACAGCAGAGAAGGCCTTCCTCCTAGTAGCCACCTGTCTCACTCCTTTTGCAGGGGCTCTTAGGGTCCGGGCAGGTACATATGGGAGGAGGCGTTCCTTCAGATAACCTGGCCCCACGCCGTTTAGGGCTTTGAATGTTAATACCAGCACTTTGAATCGGGTCCGGATCTGGACTGGCAGCCAGTGAAGTTGGAAAAGGACTGGCATAATGTGGCCTCATTGGCCAGTCCCCATTAACAGTCTGGCTTCCCTGTTTTGTACCAGTTGAAGTTTCTGGACCATTTACAAAGGCAGCCCCATGTATAATGCATTGCAGTAATCCAGACAAGGGGTTATCAGAGTGTGGATAACTGTAGCTAGGCTATCTCTGTCCAGATAAGGGCACAGTTGGTATATCATACCCATTTCAAAAGCAAGAGTAACAAAAAGTAGGTGTCTTTGCATATCCACAATCCCAGGCTGTAATGGGATACATCAAAGAACTCAGGTACCAGTAGAGACTGTGAGACTGATCATAGATCTCCTGCTATTTCATCTAGTTGCACCCTCTGAAAGACTAAAATAATAGGAATGTAAATTAAGTGGGCTATTTTAACCTGTTGTCACGGATTTGCATGTGATGTGAAATAGGTTTACACATTTACTTTGTGAGCCCACTTTTACACACAAGAACCACTTTTCTGTTGTAGCAGCAACGGAGCAACAGCAACAACACCCCCTCCGAATTTTAGATAAAGAGAGAAGAAATGCTCCTTCAACATGTTGAACATCACGCCTGCTACTCATAAAAGGCTTTGGTGGTGTTATACCATAACTACCCCATATGGACCTTGCAAAAATGCTTCCTCTTCTGGCTTTCTGCTCCACCGTGCCAATTGATTACCTGAAATTTAATCCTTTGAGCAACATCACATGCACTCTGTGCAGATTTACGGCATCTGGCATGTTCATTTCTAATTTCAATGTTTGGCATATGGGAACACTTGGCATTTTACTGTAAAGTCCTTGCCTTATCCCAGTGAGGAAGTAAGCAGGATATTAATCAGATTACTGGTATCAGTGATCAGCTTCGGGATAAAAAAAAAAGTTGCAGAATTGAAGGCTTAGATTAAAATACTCCTGGAATCCTAACTGTCTGTGTACAGCTTTTATTCCCATTTCTAACATTCTCAACTTGTTTAGTTAATCATGACAGAGACTGGGGGGGAAATAGTTTATTTGATCTCAGGGCAAATTTACATTTTACTGCCTCACCTCAATGGAATGTTAGACCTGCTGTTCCAGACAGTACATACCCTTGCGGCTTCGGTGTTTTTGCTGGGTCACCTTTGTTCCTTTTTGTGGTCTCTTCACATTTTCATGAAATTCTTTGTACTTGAAAGGTAAACTGAATGACTTTTAATATTTCTTTTTGTGAGTACTTCAAACGAGGCAGTGGGAAAGGTAAACAAATACAAAAGCTGAAAAGTTCCTAGCCCCTTACCCCCCACCTCTATAGGAGCAAAGAAAAACGAAAAGAAACAAGGAAGTTACTTCCTGCTCTCCTGTTCGGAGTATGAAAAACTAAGGACAGGAAGACATGGCAGCATACAAACAGGTCATGCAAAAGGTGTTCCCCCAGTGCAAAATTCTTTGAAATCAAGGTTCCAGAGGACTATAGCTAAGAGCAGCCTTTCCCAACCTGGTGCCCTCCGGATGTGTGGGCCTGTAATTCCCATTGTTTCCAGCCAGCATAGGCCAGCCGTGCTAGCTTGGAATGATGGGAGTCCCCAATGAACACACTAGTGGCCTTAGGCAAACTAATTTCTCTCAGTCTCAGAAATATGGAGAAAGATATGACTGCTTTACCTTACAGAGTTGTTATAAGCATTACAACTAGATAATACAGCTGAAGCATTCTGAATATTTGAAAGTTCCATACAAACATTGATTATTATTATTACTATTACTATTCATTATTCCCACGAGTTCAACTGTCCTTCATATAGGCGCGCTTCTTCCATTCATAGACAAAACTTAGCATCTTGACCACTAATAATATAATCCTATGCTCCCTTGGTTGGGAGTAAGTCTCAATGAACTCAGTAGACCTTTATTTCTCAGTAAACATTCATAGACTTGAATTGTTCATTGATTGCTAATTGCCAATTTGCACAGCATCAAATACATTCCAGGGCAAATGGTCGTGGAAACCTTGAGATGAAAGAACTTGGCATGTTGCTTTTCCAAGGAAGAAAATTTCCAAAAAAAATGTCTATTCCCAGGGCACACTGCTGTGGAATAGCTAATACTGTGTGTGTTTCTGATTGATGTTGTACTGTAACTCGTATGAACACCAGCCAGATCCTGTAGCACTCACATCTTGAAAGCATGTAGATATTTGAACATGAGCAGGGGAGATACAAGTTCATTTGTATGGTATATTGCTGTTCAGGATTAGTTTCCCCCAATGATCACTCAAGCTAAATATGACAGTAATTACTAGTGGAGTCCACTGATTGCATTTTATTTTCACATGTCTGTAAAGCAGAGCAAGGAAAGCTTGTGAAATAGTACTTACTGCAGCATCCCTTGTTCCATCTGAGCCCTTTGGAGCTCTGGATGTCAGTGCAAACTTATGCCAGACTCAGATTATACTAAGCAGCTAAAGGAATGTTTCCCTAGCAGTAATGCCAAGATGGGTAGCCAAGATACTTGTGCCAGGGATACAATGCTGTGGAAATAATGGCTCCATAAGATTGGGCTGACCATTTGAGTAGATATGATAAACACTGAATACAAGTACCTGTGCCAATAATAGTTTGGATTGTTAGCTATTTCTTATCAAAGTTTATATGTTGATTCATCATAGTCATTTCTCCTTTAAAGGAAAAAAATCTCACTCCGCTATTTCTATAAGATCCTCTATCTATAGGAAATGTTGTGAGGCAATACATTATAGCTCAAACTTGCCCTATGCCTTGTAGTGCAGAATCCCTGAAACCCCTAATAGCAGAGAGTCTGGTTTTCAGTGGTCTGCTGTGTAACTTGATAGGTAAAAAGGTACCAATCTCCTTTATAACTAGAGGCCTCTTTCTTATTCTGTCATTATTATACATATGGAAGATAGACTTAGCAAAATATTGAAACCTGATATTAAACAGTCTGCCAGACAGGGAAGTAGGACTTTAGAAATCCATTCACTTAATATTTTTCATACTCCAGATTTTTCTCAATGGATTTGTGGTAGTCCATAATTGGGTCAGAATTACATTTTCGATAGTTAAAGTTTTGTTTACAAGTTGGTTCCACTGAAATCTTTTCTCTTGTTCAACCTGAGACCCGGCTCTTCTTTCTTTATTTTCTCCACCCCTCCACCACCTCCCCTGTATGCTCTCACTCATTCAATCCTGTGTCTAAAATATTTACTCTCAGATATCTCACCGATTGCTCAAGTGAAATAAGGCAAAGAGTGTCCTCTTACCCAAAACTTCCTTCCTCTTCTGCTTCTCTATCACTTAAGTTGATTCACACCTATTTTACTTTTAAATGCAATCAATTCAAAACATTTTCACATGGGGAATAGTTCTTGGGATGTGCCTTCCCACTATGGAAACAGCTAGAACTTACTACCCTTGCTGGTGATACATTAATTCTCCAGACCTTTCCTGTGACAATTCCCACCCCCTGCACTCCTTCTCCAGCTGTTGCTGCATTCATAGCTATCATTCCTCATGTGAAATTGACATAAAATCATCTTGTGGTGACTTTACTGTGTCAAAAAATCCAGAAATGCTGGGTGTTGTCCAGAGATAACCAGGTGCAGAAACCATTAGGACTACGTAGGTGTCATCTAGCTCTAATAGTGTACACCCAATGTCAGTTCTTTGAGCATGACACTCTCAATAGGACCCCCTCTCTCAGTGAATCTGTCTTCTCACCACCATTGTCTTCAGCTGCTCTTGCTCCTCATCCTCTTTCTCATCATTGCTTCCACTTGCTTACTTGATGGGCAGAGATCCAGCAAGCATGTAGGCAGTGACATCTAGTGCTACATCTACTGTGAATCACACCATCCCAGTTGCAGTGGTGAAGAGGAGGAGCAACTCTGGGGGGCTCTTGTCAGTGGACTCCTGTTGGATGCTCAGAATGTGTCGGACTGGCCCTGCTCGTATCTCCCAGTTCCATAATATCCTTATCACAGGACACTTAGCTCTTTGCATTTCCTACTATCTCTCAGTCCCCCAAGCATATGACTCATCCCTAGGTCATCATAGTTTAATCAAACCTCCTTGGTCAGAGGCAGTATATCTCTGCTTACTAGATGCTGGAGACCAGGGCCAACTCCAGATTTGAGAGGGCCTTGGGTGGAGAACTCTCTGGTGGGCTCCTTTCTTTGTCAGTGGTCCCTGGCAGGTGTACTTGGGAGAGCTGGTGGGCAGTGACAGCACAAGCAATACCAGGTGGCTGGGACAGCCATTTCAATTTCTCACAGTGCCTCTGAGTGATGCTACGTAGGGGCATTGTGGGAATTTATAATGGCAGCTACAAGGGCTCCTAAGGGAAGATGTCAGTGGTGGGTTCTGCCAGGGCATTGGGGCTCTGGTAGTTGTCCAGGGATGCCAGGTTCTGGTGCCAGACTTGCTAGAGAAGTGGCTATCATTCTGCTTCCTGGCTGGTAGATTCTCAGTAGCATTGAAAACAAGAATACCCGTCTAGATGGACCATGTTATGATCCAGCATGGAAGTTCCTTTTAGCCATTTTGATGTTTTGAATAGCTTTATAGGCATATTTTAATGAAGTCTTTTCTTACATGATGTGCAAGTGGTCTTAGTTTATTAGGAACTGGGAAAATGCACATTTCTGCAGTTGATCTAAAGTAGCTTCAAAGGGGGAAAGGTAATTTGAGATATTTCTTGAGATGAGACTCTTGCACCCTAAGGATGGGACTCTTGCAGCCTGTTTGGTTTCTGATTGTGAAGGAGGAAGGGAATGTTTGGGAATATGTTGCTTTTTCTATTATTTCTTACTTCCTGGAAAATATAACAGCTTGAACTGTCTGAGGTCACCTTTCCTAACCTGATGCCCTCCAGATACGTTGGACTACAACTCCAATCACCTCCAGCCAGCATGGCCATTGGAAGGGCACCAGGTTAGGGAAGCCTGGTCTAAGGTAGGGTGATCAGATAAAATCCAGGTCAGGGCTCATGTAACTTTAACAGTTGTAGAGAAAAGGGAATTTCAGCCAGTGTCATTTGTATGCAATTAGTTCCTGGTGAAATTCCCTCTTCATCACAACAGTTAAAGTTGCAGGTGCCCTGCCTTCTTTTGTATCTGGTCACTCTAGTATAGTGCATGCACCTTTAACTGTTGTGATGAAGACGGAATTTCACCAGGAACTAATTGCATACAAATGACTCTGGCTGAAATTCCCTTTTCTCTACAACTGTTAAAGTTACATGAGCCCTGACCTGGATTTTATCTGGTCACCCTAGTCTAAGGTGTGTGCAGCATGAGATGGAGTCGGAGAGTCTGCTACATTTTCTGGATAGTTTGAAATGAGTCGTGAAGCATTTAGAGCTAAGGTAGGTAAGGCAGCTAATTATCCCCCTTTTCTAAGATCTGTTGGAACAAAACAGATGGACCTTAACTGAGTCTCCATTCCCGCTGTCTTCCATAGCCATGCCTATCAGTGCTGAGACTGGGCAAGGGAGAAGGTATCATACAATGACAACCTAAAATTTGTTGTTGAATAATGGGTTGTCATTATGTGCAAACTCTGCACTATGGTTTAACTATAGCTTGTTAGCCACGAACAACCCAGGAAGAGAACCCATGTGAGTTGTGAATTCTGGGTTGTTCATGGCTAATAACCCATAGTTAAACCATAGTGCAAGGTTACATGTAATAACAACCCATGATTCAACAATAATCCATACTCAACCCAAACTCAATCCATACCCTGGGTTGTCATTACATGCAAACCAGGTCATTGTAAGAGTGAGAGTGATTATTCTAATCGCCAGTCCAGGAGCCCAGACTTCCCCAAACTGAAGAAGATATGTTCTGAGGATATGTTTGACACTGGAAAGAAGATTATTTCCCCCCTCCACACACCAATATAGGCATTATGTTGAATTTGGAGCAGAAATACAGCTATATGATTAAGTGCAACCTCCCCCTCCCCCGAATTACAATTTGTTTGTTGTTTCCCATAATAAATTACATCCAATGATGATCATTTAGAATAAGTAAAATACAGTGGTCACAATCTGGCAGAGTGTTAAGTCATAGCCACATTAAAAGCAGTGGAATGTGCCAGTGGATAAAACTTGGGTTGGTTGCCGTGCATGCTGATACTTATTTTTGTAACAGGATTTATGCAGGAGAAAACCTATTCCATTCTAAATCAGCAGTAGGGAATATGTGGTCGTCCAGATATTTATTAATTTATTACATTTCTAAACAGCCCACTAGTTGAAGCTCCCTGGGTGGTTCACAATGATTAAAACCATAAAATACAATGCAAAAGTTTAAAATCACAATTTTATATTATGAATATAAAAGTTTAAAATTACAATATGAAATTGGAAGTAAAACCAAAATAAAACCTAGCAGTAATGCAAAGATTTAAAATATAGTAACAGATTTAAAACAACAGAAACTGAAAGATTAAAATGTCTGGGAAAATAAGGCCTTCACATGGCGGGGGAAAAATTACAACATTCTGGGAAGCTCATTGCACAACCAGGGTGCCACAACAGAAAAGGCCCTCTTCTTGGTAGCCATCTGCCTCATTTCCTTTGGCAGGGGCTCCTGGAGAAGGACTGCTGCGGATGATCTTAGGGTTCAGGCAGGTATGCATTGTTGAGAGATGATACAAGTTGCAGTCCAACAACATCCATTCCCCATCCCTGATCTAAACCATCTCAAACATGGGTCAGAGTTATTTTTAGCTGGGACGCTCTATTGCATTCTTTACTATAGAACACAAGTCAGTTTGAAGCAGTATGTTAAGCTATGTATACAGGAAGTTTTTTTAAAAAAATAAATAAATAAGTCCATTTTTGTGCTTTCATATTTTTATATGCGGTATGTATTAAGTATATTTCTGTGTAAATGTTATTGAAAGACCTGTCTTTGCAATGTTAAAATATTAAAGAGAAAGGGGAAACGGTCTTCCTCTTTATTTATTTTTATGTTTACCTCTGCTTCTACTCTGAGTGCTTCCTCATGTTTCCAGCTCTTCAAACAAAGACCCTGTATGAGTGTTATCTAAACAAATGACACTTTATCTGTGCATTATATATGAAAAACACATTCCTTCTGGTTTTAACGTATGCATATTTGTGGGTATAGTATTTAATACCAATCCGCTGCATGCTCCCAACCCTGTGTCTTTTCTTTTCTTCCCCATTGTACATGAATTGCAAGATGGTTGAGAGGAAAAGAGAATGGAGGAAGGGCTACGATTAATACATGGAATGAAAGGGGAGGGGGAGGATTGATTTGGAGGTTTCCAAAACGTGAACTAAGCATACTATATACCACATTCACTTCCCCTACAGACTTTAGCTAAATGAAAAACATATGGAGTGACCTGTTGAGTTGACTTTGTTCTGCGCTCCATTCTTGTTATGGATTTGTTTTCTGAATCCAGAGTTCTGAGTGTTTCTTGCTGGATGCTAGCAGGCTTGGAAATATCACAGCATGTGGGACTCAGTAAAACATGGAGTTCATTTGTTTTCCTTGGCTTCTGTGTGTCATGATGTGTTCAAGATGACAGACGCTGCAAAACTGTAAATTTTAGTTAGGTCTCCACAGAATCCTGAACTTTGTCCTGCTTAGCTCAGGATGCCAGATAGTTTGTAAGTGGTCAATTTGATATTCAGCTCTATCCCTGAGGATACATTGAATTCAACATTAAAGGTATATGGGATCGTAAAGGCTAGTGGACCTTACACTCAAATACTAATTTTGGTTGCAGTCCATATCCAGTCGAAATTGTTAGGCTCTGCAGGAACTCAGGGTCTTAGTGAAACTCTGCAGGCTTGGTTACACAGCCTGGGCTGAATGACCAGCCACAAGCAAGGGTCACTCAGAAGTAGGGTGACCAGATAAGATCCAGGTCAGGGCTCATGTAACTTTAACAGTTGTAGAGAAAAGGGAATTTCAGCCAGAGTCATTTCTTTGCAATTAGTTCCTGGTGAAATTCCCTCTTCATCACAACAATTAAAGTTGCAGGCACTATACTAGAGTGACCATATACAAAAGAAGGCAGTGCCCCTGCAACTTTAACTGTTGTGATGAAGAGGGAATTTCACCAAGAACTAATTGCATACAAATGACACTGGCTGAAATTCCCTTTTCTCTACAACTGTTAAAGTTACATGAGCCCTGACCTGGATTTTATCTGGTCACCCTACTCAGAAGTGGCCAACCTTTTTGGTCCTGAGGGCTACATACAGTACAAGGTTGGGGTACTGCACTCACACATACATGCAAATACATGCGTCCCCTTGCCCATATCTCAGTGAGCAGAGATGAGGAGGTTTAAGCCTTCCTTCTCTGCCTGCTGAGATCAGGGGATGGGAGGTTAAAGTCTTTCTCTCCCCACTCCCATATCCCAATCAAGGCAATGTTTTTTTCTCCACTGTCTACCTGATGCACTTTGAGAAATTTGGGTGGGGCTGCTGGCTGCAGGTTGCCCACCTATGCAGTGTGGTCTGTGCAGGGATGCTAGAGAAATTCGAGGTGAACTAAAATGATTTCAGATTTCTAAGAATCTGACCTGTGAACTGGTCTTACCAGGCCTCATGGAGTCCACAGATGTCTGAATTTTTTTCTTTTTGCCTTCCCGAAATTTACACAAATTCTTTCACAGAAAAATACACAAGTTCCTGCTGAGACATATGCCACACTAGACAATATTTATTGGAAAAGTCGACTGGAATGGGGAACAATACACTAAATGTTACGTACTAACATAAATTATGTAAACTGTTGTGAACTTTCCTATGGAATTATTTTTGTATTTCTCTGCATAAAGGCAAAAAATTGAATCTGTCTGTGAACAGACGGTGTAATGGACGACACTGCACAAACCACGAAACACAGACGGAATGGTTTTTATACTATCCATACATCCCTAGGTCTGTTAGACCTCAGGTGAAGTTCCTCCCCAAACCCCAAACCCCTGAGGAGAATGTCCACTGTTATCTTTGATCAGTGATTGGAGATAAAAGCGGGGATTACCCTTAGCACCAGGGAATTGACAATAACAGCAGGAATTACAGGACCTAAGGACAGGGGGTTCTTTCCCCTGCTGTTTTTACCCAGCCCACATCCTCCTGAATGGGGAAAGGCAAAGGATAGATGAAGTTGAACAATTGAGGCGCTGACTGGAGGAGCATTCCTCCATCCCACCCCTGTGCTGTGGGCTTTCTGTGGTCAGGAAAGCCCTTATGCAGAAAACCAGGCCCTAAACGCTACTCCAGCTGGTGCCTCAGTCAGGGTGGCTTTGCTGTGAGTTTTCACCAGCTGGGGATCCCATATGTCTGGTTGAAGTGGGATGACCATATGAAAAGGAGGACAGGGCTCATGTAACTTCAACAGTTGTAGAGAAAAGGGAATTTCAGCCAATGTAATTTGTATGCAATTAGTTCCTGGTGATATTCTCTCTTCATCACAATAGTTAAAGGTGCAGGCACTATACTAGAGTGACCAGATACAAAAGAAGGCAGGGCCCCTGCACCTTTAACTGTTGTGAAGAAGAGGGTATGGTACTGGCTGAAATTCCCTTTTCTCTACAACTCTTAAAGTTACATGAGCCCTGTCCTCCTTTTCATATGGTCAGCCTAGGTTGAAGCATTGGCCAGAAGACCTCCAGCTGGTGCTTTGGATAAGGAAATGACATTGGGATGAGGCCTCACTCACTGATGTCAAATGGTGCCCCCCCAACACCTTTGGGCCTACAAAGGACCTCATTATTGCTGTAGAGGCTGATATCCAGCTATTGCCTTGGTTATTTGTGGGTTTACCTTTCCAGCTCATTTACGTATCCCTTTGGCCACAAAACAGAAATTTATATCTAAAAGTGGCAATTCCCCCCTTCACATTAGGGAATGGGTAGGAAATTTTTCTCAGCCCAACAGCCTCATTCCCTTCTGAGGGCACATGCTAGCAGTGGGCAGGGTGAAATCAAAAAGAGGGTACAGCTGAAACACTCACTCATATGTGTATACACACACACACACACACACACCCATCCATCCATTCATACACACACACATACACATCTCCCAAATTACTGCAATTTCACATACTCATATGTGTACAAACACGCACACACTCATTCATACCCACCCTAATATAAACTCATACATAACCATTCACACACACACACACACACACACACACACAGATCACACCCACCCATCATAGTAGCTTGAAAAAATAAACCATTAGCTCCAATTGAAGACTTTTTTCAAGCTTGCTTGCCAGGTAGGGGAGTGATCTTCATCTGGATCGCAGTGCCAGGGGAATGTTAATGCTTTTCTTCCCAGTTGCAAGCTCCATGAAGATTGCTTGTCTTCCATGCAGAGCACTGCAAAGAGGACTTCTCTTTCTCAGTGCCCAGCATGGAAGCAAAATGATTATTGCATAGCATAGGATAGCTTAGTATAGGTGCAGTACTATTCTCTTCCTGAAGACTTTTGCAAATTACTTAGAAATTTCTTTCATATAAGCAATTCATAAATATAACTGTATCTCTGTTTTGTGAACAAATATTCATGATATAACATTTCACCTTCCGATATCTTGGTCTAAAGTTGTCTGCCCAAAAGCAATTTGCTAGTCTGAATATTGTTCCAGTCAATAGATACCATAGCTATCCCTTTAGGTAGTTTCTCTCTGGCTGCCTCTACAAGAGGCATTTAAAGCTCTTTCAAGGCGCATTAAAATTTTTACCTCTACAAGAACGGAGCGCAAATCGGGCATAGAGGCGCGGTTTCTCTCCAATTATGCGCATTATCGAATGCTCGTTAAATAGCGAGTTTTATTTTGCTCCGGCCATTAAAGCACATTTTGACTATGTAAACAAGCGATTCTCCGCATGTCAACAGTTTAAATCATGTTTCGGTCGTCCAGTAATGTGCTTCGCTGCCTCTCGTACAGAGGTATTAGGCGTAAATGTGCTTCTGCGAATATGCGCATAATCGCCTAACCAGGCGTAAAGGCGAATTCTTGTAGATGAGGCCTCTCTCTCTCTCTCTCTCTCTCTTGGAATAGTCCAAATAGTGAAAGATTTCCATTTCAGTATTGCAGATCAGAAAATTGGAAAATGATCAGAGCTATACGTGGATGAATTGTTGCATTTATTCCTATAGCAAAGCCTACAATTCCTAGAGTTCATAGGATATCAGAACTGTATGGTTATTTGCTGCATTTCTGTTTTAAAAGTATTTTTCAAAGATAAACATACTGAAAAGTTTCTATCGGGGGAAAAACATAATCAGCTTGGTGGTTAATGAGCCTTTGGCCTTTCGAAACAGCTGCTCAGCTTGCAGTGTTTTCTGTTTCTGTTTCATGTGGGTGATAAGTGTCTCTTAAAGCCAGAATGGAGAGAGATTCGGGCTCATTGCCTCAGCTGTTGATGTGTGTCACCCAACTCAGATAATTAGGATTTTCTTCTAACCAGCCTTCAGGATAGCCCAAGAGGAGATATTTGTTTTGTTTTGGGTTTTTTTGTGTTGTTGTTTTTCCCCTCCCCATCCCTATGGTCAAATGTATAATTTGAGAACAAGAAGGCACTTTGGAGTGTTTCATTTTGCTTTGTGCACCTCCTAGATTTCTTCCAGTCAGCTAATATAAATGGAGTCATTCTGTTTGTAAACTGGGCCAATGTTGCGAAGCAGAGCCTTCCATCAAACAAAACTGAAATGCCAGCAGCTGACTGCATGTGGACAGAAGGCCTGTAAAGATGATAAAATGAAAGGATATTAAGTGGAGGAGAAATGGCATGATGCCTGCTGGCCCACACATGACTCCACGTGTTCACTATTTATTGTACACAGTAGGCTTTATCCACTGGGAGCATCAGCAGATGGGGGGAAAGTCATGGTTCCCTACCATCTCTTTACCCCCACTGCTGTTCCACATTACTTCTTCTTTCTTCCCCGAGAAGAAAGAGGACGTAAACAAAGTTTCTGCACACAGCAGGAAATGGCAGCACATTCCGGGGTTTTTTTTTGTTTTTTTTTAAGTCAGATTAAAAAGGATCCATTTTGTGACAGAATAAAGGCAAGAAGGAGTGGGAGGTAATGTAAAGGACGTGCGAAAACCCGTGAGTGGGCAGTAGTGAGTGTGCGATAAAACGCTTGCCTGATGAACCCCACAGTCTGTACTAGACCCCCACATACAGACACATTAACTTTGTTTGCCAGGAGTGCAAATAGTTCAGCCTGAAGGCAGCTCTCTGAGTCCTGTCTGACAGCCCCAGATAGCCAGCATTTGCCATCACCACCACAAAAATGGGATGGGGGGGGGGACACACTCTAGGATCAGCTTTGTCGGTTGGTATTGAAATGTAGTAAATCAATAAACAGGCTCTAAGGAACTTGCCATGGAGAAGGAATCTCATTCCAAGAGCATCCCAGGAAGCAGTGGTTGAAAGTTCCAGCCTACTTCCTGGGTTGCTTTAGAAATTTAGTTCATGGCAGCATTCTTTTCTGTTCCTAGAACATTTTTCCTCTTTGTTTTGGTGATCACATTAGGATGGCTCGGGCAAGTCTTCAGTATCTTGATGCTGATGCTCCAAAACAAAGATCTGTTGCTGCTTCTGCTGGTGTGTATGTGTGTGTGTGTGTACATACGTGATATATGGCCTCTGCCATCCCGGCAGACAGCTGATATGGCTCTCGGAACATGAAAAACTTGAACACCTCTGTTGTACACATATAAGCATTGTGTAGAAGAACCAATCAGTGCACGGTAGCAAAGCTAGTGGGTGTGATCCCACTCTCCCTTCCACACATTGATTATCTCCATATTTGTTTATTTGCACAGGGCTACAGTGTTTTGATTATCTGTGCCCAGCTTCAAACCTCACATTTACCAGAAGCTATTTTTAAAAGCTTCAAATGTGGGTTGAATTTTATGCTGAGTGCCTAATGAAGCTGTCCCTCAACAATTTTAGCATAGCTAGGCTCTTGGTCCGATGTAGCAGTGCTCTTCTTATGTTCAAATAACAATCTATACCCTCAACCCAGTTATTGCTGTCTCAGTTTGGTTGGCTTTGGGTTTTCTTAATAGTATGGTTTGTAAAATTGTTGGCCAGTTGAAGTACTTTGGAGTGGTCTCTCACAGCAACTTATAAATCAGCCTGACACAATGTGACCCATTATGGTAAACTCAACCCACCAGCCACGTATTGTGGCCTGCCACCCACCCTGCCCTTCCTCTTTGTGATCCCAGGCGGGAAGCAAAACCAGGAGGACTTTCCAACTTCTGCTGGACTGCAAAACATGGCTGGTGGGCGGAATTTGGCTTGCTGAATTAGAAGTTATGTGAGTTTGTTATAAATCTTTATTTTCCTTTCCAGTATAAGTGGGTTTTGGAAATAGAACAATGGCACAATGAACGTTGATCAGGGCTTGTCAATGGAAATACACTGGCTCTTGATCTTGTATCATGGGTATGGAACTAAGTGGAGAGACACAGGATCTAGAAAGAGGACAGGAAGTGCAGGGGCAGGAAGTCTGTGGTGGAGATTATCACCCTCTCTGAAGCTTGCCAGGAGCAGACTTGTGTGAGCACATCTATATCTGATGAAATAACTTTCTTGTAATCTAAAGCCTGAAAGTGCTTTATGATAATGAAACAAGCCTCATGAAAACACTGCTGAATGCCAGGAGGATCAGACTTCTTCAGCTTCCAGTAATCTTTGTTTATTGCAACTTCCTTCCAGGTTTGCAACTCGTGTCAAGAAGCTGTGATTGGTTACAGCTCCCTATTGAGCTATACTTGCAGCGGAGAGTCTAGGTTTATTTTAGTAGGAAGCTGCTTTATACCAGGCCATAATGTAGGTCCATCAAACCCAGTATTGGCTACTCTAGTGGTGGGCAAAAAAAGTAGATCTCCAGATGTTTGGGACTTCAACTCCCAGTATTCCTGATCATTGGTCATGCTGGCAAGGGTTTCTGGGAGTTAAAATGCAAAATATCTGGAAGATCTATCTTCTGCCCCTCCCTGGTCTAGGGAGTGGTTCTCCAGGATCTCCAGCAGAAGTCTTTCACGTCACCTGCCACCTGATATTTTATAATTGGAACTACCCATGTAATGTGAGAAACATTCCGAATATGTCCCAACACACATTGAAATTAGAAAATCTAGTGCATTCTATAAAATGAGTGGGGTGTTTTGTTCTATACTGGGTTTCTTGCTTTTGAAATGGAAAAACTACCACTGACATTGTAATGTCCTTCAGCCTTACTGTCGCCAAAGACAGACAACATCATCCTTCCTTTTCTGCTCAGAGCTTGTAAAACCTTGAGCAAATGATTACAGCAGCATTAGCTTCTCTGCTTCATTATATTTGAGAGCTTTGAATCAGAGGAGAAGTTTTGTATTGTAGCTGTTGTGGAAATAGGATTTAGTTGAGGTAAAGCTCTTAGGAAAAAATTGAAAGAGATTAAAATGGTAGGATTGAGTTGTGAATCTTGTCATTTAAAATACATAACTGTCATCTGCTAGCAAAAAAAAAGGGGTGTTCTTTTTTCATTTATTTATTTTATTCAATCACTGTATATCCCACCACAATTTTTCAGATGACACAAAATTGGGTGTAATAGCTAATACCCTGGAAGTCAGAAACAAACTTCAAAGTGATCTTGATAGGCTAGAGCGCTGGGCTGAAAACAACAGGATGAAATTTAATAGGGATAAATGCCAAGTTCTACACCTAGGAAAAAGAAATCAAATGCACAATTACAAGATGAGGGATGCTTGGCTCAGCTATACTGCGAGAAGGATCTTGGAATTGTTGTAGATCATAAGCTGAATATGAGCCAACCGTGTGACGTGGCTGCAAAAAAAGCAAATGCTATTTTGGGCTGCATTAATAGAAGTATAGCTTCCTAATCACGTGAGGTACTGGTTATTTGGCTCTGGTTAGGCTTCATTTTGATTATTGTGACAATTCTGAGCACCACACTTCAAGAGGGATGCAGACAAGCTGGAGGTGGTTCAGAGGAGGGCAATGAGGATGATCAGGGTTGTGGAAACAAAGCCCTGTGAGGAGAGACTGAAAGAACTGGGCATGTTTAGCCTTGAGAAGAGAAGACTGAGGGGAGACATGATAGCACTCTTCAAGTACTTGAAAGGTTGTCACACAGAGGAAGGCCAGGATCGCTTCTCGATCATCCCAGAGTGCAGGACATGGAATAATGGGCTCAAGTTACAGAAAGCCAGATTCTGGCTGGACATCAGGAAAAACTTCCTGACTGTTAGAGCAATACAACAATGGAACCAATTACCTATGGAGGTCGTGGGCTCTCCCACACTAGAGGCATTCAAGAAGCAGTTAGACAGCAATCTGCCAGAAGTGCTTTAAGGTGGATTCTTGCATTGAGTGAGGGGTTGGACTTGATGGCCTTATAGGCCCCTTCCAACTCTACTATTCTTTGGTTCTAGGATTGTATACTTCAAAAAGGTCTTCTTCGTCAGACTCAAACAGTCAAACCTGACTGATATATTTTCACTGTTGCAGTGGTACAAATTAGAAATGATATAATTTAGAGTTCATAAAGAATAATGTGGGAACAATATGCTTACATAAGGTCAGTAGCAATTTTACTAAATTTGACTAGTGGCGTATCTGGATTGATAGCCTATCTGATCACAACAAATATCAGGTGCTATACTGAGCATAAAACATTAGTGTCTAGCAGAGTTAGTCCATTGTGATGGGCAGCCAAATGCTTAGGGACCTCTGATTAGAGGGAAGTATGCCCTGACCACACTAGATAATTCTCTTTGAAGTTTCTATAATCCATCAATTAGGGTGCAATTTGATGAATGCTTACACAGAAACAACTCCTACAACTCTCAGCATTTTCCAGCCAGCCAGGGAATGGTAAGACTTTTCTGTCTAAACATGCATAGGATTGTGGCTTTAGTCTAGCTTAACCTCCTCCTGTTTGAAACCTAGTAATGCTATTTAGCCCACCCTGTTTTATGTAAGTATGTTCATTGTTTTACCACCACAAGTCAGGTGAGACACCATCCTGCTAGCTCTTTTTGTCTTTTTGATGTTGTTTACCTCCTGGATAGGTTTGCTCACTTTCTGTTTTCTGTCCTGATAGTGAGATGTGATAAAAAACTCCTTTTGCTGCTAGGTGAAAATATTTTGCTATGTGTTTCAAATCAGCTAGGTTTTTCTTTATATTTGAGTGTAGCTCAGAAGCAGACATAAAGATTGTATCCATCAGTTTGACTGATGAGTGAGTTGAGGCCACCTTCATACAGTACATGACGCTTAAATCATTTTGCATTTGTAATTGAAATATAAAGCCTACATTGGCTTATAATGTATTAGTTAGAATGTACTGTAATTGATTTAAATGTTAGTATCTGTATCCAAAGCACTTCTATTCTTTCCCCATAGTTAGCAACTAAGAAAATTCTAATTAACCTTCCATGTCCCTCTCTTGCTTTGTGTTGGAGGCATTTTCCATCAGCCATAGCTGTGTATATGAACCCAGGGTTATGTAGTAAAATGTCTGTGTCTTGATTTCTGGATATAGGTCTCAGGCTACCACCATGTCCTTGTTTTCAGGGAGCATAATTCTGCCGCTATTTTGAGTTCTCACACTAACACGTAGGCTCAAAGTCCCAAATTTATCTGGAAATGTTAAGCTGGCACATTCTAGTAAATTAGGACATGATGCAAGTGTAGGTCCTAGTGGCACCTCCTATTGAAGTAGAAAAGGAATGTCTCCACCCTCTATACCTGCCTTCCCCCAAGCTCACATCCTGGCCTGCAGGCATGTTGGTCTGCAACTATCATTGGCCATGCTTGCTGGGAGTGATGGGGTTTGCAGTCCAACACATCAGGAGGACACCAGCTTGGGGAAGGCTGCTCTATATGCTGACTTGGGAATTCTTGGACTCTCTAAGGCAGGGATGGGCAACTTGCGGGCCTTCAGATGTTTTGGTGTACAACTCCCTTCATCCCTCACTATTGTGTATACTGGCTAAGGCTTATGGAGTTATAGGTCAAAACATCTGGAGGGTTACAAGTTGCCTACTGCTGCCTTAAAGACTAGTCTCATCTGCTTCTAAATCCATCAAGGCAAAATATATCCATTGTTAATTGGCTATTGAGAGCCCCAAATTCTTGTGTAGCCTTCCAATTAGTACAGAAACACACCCACCTGAGTCAAGGATAGTCTATCATCGTTCCCTTTACTGCATCTGGAAATCTTCTGTCCAGTTGCCTCTCGTCTTTTTTTTATTTTGTCTTCCTAAGATATTAAACCCTTGAACTGAGTGAGAATTCATGAGATCCAGCAAGCAGTGTTATCCTAGAAGAGTAGTCATGTTGGGATAAAATCAGCTTGACTGACTCCTGGAATTCCCAACTTTGGGTTCATCCCCTTGTCTAGCAATCACTGCCCGGTAAAACCTTGCTGTGGCAGAAGGACACCTGCTTTTCCTGCCTCTTTCCTGAGGGGCACCTGCTTTTTCCTGCTAAGGACCCTTGCTTCCCCTTCCGCTGTCATGTTTTTGTACAGTTCATAGGGAAAGAAAGGTATAACTTTATCCCTCCCCTTTTCTCTCTCTTGCCAGCTTAGCAGCTTCCTCTTCTTACCCCCTTCCCTATTTCTCATCATTGCTACCACTTTCTTTCTTGACAGGCAGAGTGCCAGTGAGTGATCAAGAAGTGGCATCTGCTCATCTACCTTCTCACCACTATTGTTGTTGGCCAGAGTGAGAGGCAAGTGAACAAGGAGGTTACAAGGGTGAAAAGGAGGAAGTCCAGGGGGCTCTTAACAGTGGCCTTCTGCTGGGGTCTGGGCCCTTGGTGAGTGCTGACCATGCCTACCCTTGGCACCCACCCTGATAATGATAGTGGAGAAAGGATAAAATAAATAGGTATGGACACTTCACAATGGAAATTTATACGATATCTTGATTGTCTTAGCTTGGATTCCTAAGGGGGGAAATGTAGGCTTAAAATTGGCATTGAATTTCACTCAAGTAATATTTGACATGGATTTGGAATTTAGACACCTGTAGGCAAGAAAACTGCAGTATATAACCATTCTGGTTGCATGTCCATTTGCATTTGCTGAAGTCTCTGAGTATACCTATAAGGAGCAAGTCACCTATAAGGAGCAAGTCCACTATTCTGTGGACATTTCTGCGTAATAAGTACCCTCTCCCTCTTGACTAGAGACATCTCTCTGTGACATTGATTCTAACAACATTATTTTCTTTTGGTTGCTCTCTCTGCCCTTAACATTTTCTGTCCTTAAAATTTAATGAGCTATTATTTCAGCCCATGTTTTCTTACAGTTTACACTTTCTTCTCTCACATCACTTTGTCACAGATGCAGTCTTTTACTGCTGCTTTTGTGCATGGGTCACTAAAACAATAAAGAACAATCTTCCAAACATCATTGCTGACAATGTTCTCCTCTCCTAAGAGGATAGAAATTTGGATTCCAGCATGGGTATGGAGCTTCCAGACTTATCGAAGAGGGCTTCCAGGTTGTTCCTTCCATTCTTGCTATGTACCAAACCTAACTGAAGACCATCTACCACTCAGTGCACAAAATATGCATCAGTCCATAATCCATTTCTCAAATGGGTGTGGAACCAAATACAGACCTCATCATAGTCTATTGAAAAGCCATGAAGAACTTGAAAATATCCCTGTTTGCGATCTTGCATAAAATTGTGAAAAAGTAATTAAGGGCACAATCCAATGGAATGCACTCTCAGTGCTCTGGAGGCCCCAAACTTGATTTCCTTTATTTTCACCTGTTGGCCTTTTCAGCCCATCTAGTGAGGGTGCTTTAGAGGGGGGAGGGAAGGAGACTAAAGGAGGCTCAGGATAAATTATATCCTAGCATCTCCAGTCTCCTTTCATCCCCACCAACCAGAATGACCCCTTTCCCCATTCCTAAGGTTCTTTTTCCAACCTCAGACAGGCAGCTGGCATGGTTCTCTCCATGCTGACTGCAACTGGCTGAGGGTTGGATTCTTGACTGCCCTTTCTGAGTGCTGTCTCTGACCTCAGCAGGAATTTTCTGACATCCTCTGGTCCTTAGGACTCTCGACCAGGGACCATAGGATTGCTTTCTAAATTGTCAGTAGAGATAACAAACCTCCTCCTCCTCCTCCTCCTCCTCCTCCTCCTCCTCCTCCTCCTTTTGGCAAGCTTGTATAGGTTCTCCTAGACATTTTTGCCACATTTGGTCTGAACTTAAAATTTTTTATTTTTTATTCGCACATTACTAGACCACCCTTCTCTCATAAAAAGTAAGTAACTATAGTTTATCCAAAGAAATAAGGATCACTTCATTTAGAAGTTGGCTTATTTGAATAAACTGTAGCTAAAACTAACTATAGTTAAAACTAATCACAGTTTATCTCAGTTCAGACAAAACAACAGATCATGGTTAGTTGAAAATATCCTTCAATATCATTTGGAGAGGGAAAGCTTGCTCTCAAGGTTTGCCCGGGCTAATTCCTATTGTGTTAAATTATAGTTTAAACTTATGGCCAAATATGGCCAATGTGAGACGTTTCTTGGACTTAGGAAGTAGTGTAGCTTTGAGCTGAGGAAGCTCAACTTGACAAAGTACAGAAATACTGAAATGAAGGATTATCTGTAAAATGATAAGGAAAGTACCAGCTTATAATAAGCGAAGATTGTCTCCATTTTAAAGAAGAGCACAAACTGAATCTTAAGATGTTCATGACATCTCTTTCCACTGAAGTGGAAGTTTGTAGTACTGAATGTGATTACTGTGAAGAAGCTCAAAAATAGTTGCTCTCCTTTATCAAGGGACTTAGAAGGTTTTGAAGTGCCTTTGCCTAAAGCGAAAGCTTCCTTTGTCATAGCTTCCTTTGTTAAAGAAGTGCAGCTTTCAGCTAGAATCTAGTACACAATCAACAGTAGAGATGGGTGAAATTTTTAAAACAGATTTACTCAATCCACACTTCCCCAAATCAAACACAGAAGTGCACACAATTTGAAGTTGTAAATCTAAACATTTCTAGGCTTGTAATTCATTCTGCAAAGGAAAAAAAATGCATTTGACAACATTCACACATTTGAAAAATGTGCAACCCCCCCCAAGACATTTCTAAAATACATACAAACACACTTTCATTGAACATGTCCATTAATGCATCCATTTGAAAAATGTGCACAAAAATATGTGTGTGTGTGTGTGTGTGTGTGTGTGTGTAAATAAGAATGTTGGGTGTAGCTGGCATGGAATGGATTTGGAGATGGGAAAAGGAGGGAGTCCATGGAAATGGTCTTGACAGATCTACTCATCCCAAATTAACAGTACTTAAATATTTGTAACAAGGTGCTGGATTGCAGCCACAGGGCTTCCTGAAATTGGAAATATAAATATAAACCCAAGATTGGATTATTGGAATGCACTTTATGTGGAGCAATCTTTGAGGCTAGCCTGGAAGCTGAAGCTAGTGCAAAATGATGCAGCTAGACTGCTGAGACAAACTTAGGCCATATTATGCCAGTTCTAAAGGATTTACACTTGGTGCCAATAAGTTACCAAGCCATGCTCAAGGTGCTTGTGCTAACATATATAGTCATATATGGTTTTGGATTTGCATACCTGATGGACTGCCTTCTTCTTGATTTACCTGCCCAGATATTAAGACATAGTGAGATGCCCTCTTGATGGTGCCATATTTGCCTTGGATTCAATATGCAGCAACCCAAAAGAGGCCATTCTAAATACCAACACTCTAGTTGTGGAATTCCCACCCTTGTCACGTAAAATCAGCACTGAGTCTTACAAACTTTTGGTCTCAACTAAAGAGCTGTTTGTTCACTCAGGATTTTGATTGAATCTGTATTGCTGCATCTTACTTTCTGTTCTCCCATTTTACTATTTTATTGGCTGATCTTGTATGATTTTGTTGTGTTTTATTGGTTTCATATCCTGCTTTGGGGTTGTTGATTTTAAGAAAAAGTGGATAGTAAATTGTATGAAAAAGCAAACAAACAAAAATGTAAACTTTCATTTTCAAAGACTTTTTATCACAAGGTTATAAGTGATACAAAGGAAATAAGTGCATTTTTCCATTGGGAGTTTATTATTTAAAGTAATTTCTATGAGGACAATCCCATGGATGACAAAATCAACTGAACTCATTGCATCATAGATATTAGGGAAATATAGTGCTTGAAATTATTAAGTGATCGAAAATATATTGCACTTACGGATACATATTCAGCTTTCACAACAGGATAAAGTTTCCAAAGCCAAAAGAAATTGCAGCAAATGTTTGAGATCATGACAACATATCAGAGGGCTCGGATAACAGGAGTGTAACCAGGATGAGACCAGTGTGCATAGTTTAACCGTACAGGGCTTTGAAATTAGCAGGGTTGGTTGGAGCTGTCCAAACAGTTGTTGTGTCAGGTGCAACTGGGGCCAGTCAAACTGGATTGTATGGAAGGCTAGCTATGACGTGGTGGAGGATGTGCTGCTCTTGCCAGCTTGGAAACATTCCAAGATCAGCTGCCCAGGACATCAATCTAGCAGGACACAGATGGTGTCACCTTTGGTGGTCATGTTGTAGTTAGAGCAAACTTGGAGTCTCTGGCACATGCTAACAAGGATTTGAGGATATGACACTCTGCATTCCTAGACCAGGGTGGTACAAGACATTCTGAGGATGTTAAACATTGACCTTCCTCTTATAAATGACTAAAAGAAGTGACACATTAGTCATGCTGCAAGTTATAAAAGCTGGGGATTGACAAGAACTGGTCTGGAAGTTCCTTGATTTGGATTCTCTGAATGGTTTGGGTGGGCTCCAGATTTGGTACCAGTTGTAAAAATGAAATAAATAGAACTGAAGTGGAAATAACAATAAATATTTTAAAGAGAGCGTATTTCTTTTATCCTTTTCAGGGCTAACAACATCTTATTGCTAAATAACAACAGCCTACCACAGACAAAACCATGGTTGCTGCATGAGAGCTTCATTTACTCAACCTGTACTAGCTATGTGAAATGAGTAGTTATAAAATCCCCAACAGTTGCCTGACCCTGTCGATTAAAGAATCTAATAACATAGCTAAGCTTGCCATGTTTGAGCTATGGGAATTTATAGACACATGCCAGGCCCTTTTTGTTATAGCTAACAGCATCAGATTGTCCAAAGTGTGTGCCTACACACATAACTTCAATTTCTTCTTTAAATGCTGTCCATATATTCATTTACAAAGTAAACCAAAGTGGAAGAACATTGCACACTTTGAACATGTGGGTACACAGTGGTGATATATGATATGTGTGGGAAATATATAGATAATCTGTTCCTTTTCACAGTAGTTTATTTATCTCCCATTGCCTATGCTGTGATCACTGCTTTTTATATATTACTATATAACTTACCATTGTGTCTGTTGCCACTTCCCATATCCTGAATGTTTACTTAGGATACCTTCAGACATGATGAAGTGAATTCTGTTTCTACTTCCCACATGTTTAGTCAGAAAATAGAAAATAGACAGTCCAAATGAACAAGAACCATATAAGAGAAATAGTTTGTGCAAATTCCTTTTGTTTTGTTTTGTTTGAGACATTATGATGGACACATGGGAAAAGAATGTGCAACTCACTTGCTCTTTCTCCCTTTTGCTCTCTCTCTCTTCTTTAGAATGGCGAAGTCATTCTTTGAATGTAACTTTCACTGTGTAATCTGTTGGCAGACAGCTGGAATAATGAGAACCAAGTTCATGGCTGAGTCTCTTGGGTGTTGTTAACTCAGTGGCTGAAAATAATAGTAGTCAAAAACAAACAAACAAACAAACAATGCACGGTCAAAAAAGCTGTTTTAACTTGGATTTATCGGATGTGTGGAAGTGTCCCCAGGGCATTGGCATCGTTGCTTGGCTTGATGCATTGTACTTGGCTAGCAACATGAGACTGGCAAGATCTGAGAAAAAGATTTATTATGATAACATGGACCAGGGCTGTACAGCTATCTTTACCCAAAAACTTTTATAAGCAGTTTGTTGGAGGCTAGGGAACAGAAGGAGGCTTGCTTGTTTTTGTAGGCTGACTCTTTCCAGCCACCGGCCTTAGATTACAATATTTGTTTAAGTACATCCAGGGTTTCCATTAATGAATACGGATATATTAGTAACTTCTTTGTTTTTGCAGCTTTCCAATAAATGTGCAACTTTCCAATAAAGAAGTTTAATCAGCATTTTACACTAAAATGGAGCAACACAGTTGGATACTGGCCATAGTGTAAACATTGGCTGCATTGAACTGTAACAATTCACTATGAGGAGATTGGAAGCTTTTGCTTCCATTTTCAGTTAACCACAATTTAGCATCACATCAAAATTCTAAAACTGTAGCTTATCTTACCTATGGTTTGTTGAAACAAGCCAGCTTCATTGATCAAGGTTTGACATTGGTTTATTTCAATAAACCATAGTTAAGATTAACTGCTGTTTTTCTAGACTTAGACACTGAACTGTGGTTAGTCACAGACTGAAGTGGATGCTTCCATTTGGCTTGTGGCCGCACCAGAAGAGGAAAGGGGATGGGGAACATGTGAACCCGAGGCTCACCTATGCTTGTTCCCATAATGATAAATAATTGTTTACCATTACGTCAGAACGTAGCTGTTGTTGTATAATTGTCAAGGTTAAAAGGCAGTGTTCAATTATAAATAGCCATGTTAGCATTAACAATGGCAGTTCCATACCTTTAATTATTTGGTGAAACTTCTTGTGTGAACTCCTGATAAAGTAAACCAAAAAGACATATTGCAAGACTGTTAGCATTTACCTTCTGCTGGGGTTTAAGAGCATGCAAATCAACTAAAAGAGAAAAAGAAAGAGCAGAAAACATGGAGAACAAAACAAAAATGAAGACTGGGTGGCCTTGGTGCATTACTCCCCCTCCCTCCCTCCTAAAAAAACAGAATCTCTCTACTCTGCAGTAGTTAGGAGTGTCTGAGATCCATGGCCCTCCTGGCCCAGGTAAACCACATTCAAAAATTGGACTGAAACTTCAAGCATCTTTACTTGGTACCTCCCCACATCATCTTAGGACAGTTTTTGCCACATTTTCCAGACCACGGTTTTAGAGCAGAATTCCAGATGAATTGTAGAATGCCCAATCAACATGATTTATTCATGCAAGCTCACAGGAGGCCAGGACACAGATCACAGTTAATAATACGAAGAGTGAAAAGATTTAAATAATAAACTGGCATTTGTGATCTCTGCAAACAATGAATATTAGGATGTGATTGTATTCAAAATAGCAGCTGCTGTGCTTTAATTGCATTTTACTTAGATTATGTTAATGTTTGAAGAGTCACATATTTCAGAGTCTACTCTGTTTTATTGAACTGGCTTCCTATAGTGAGAAGGCAAACACTGGCTCTCTGCTAATACAGCCTTAATAGATTTCCTGTTTTTGCATTATTTATGAAATTAATTTTGACAGCAGGCAGGGTTTTTTTGTTTTGTTTTGTTTTTAAATTGCTCTAACAATTGCTTTGGATTCATAAAAGCGTAGTAGCTGCTTGTTTGGTAATTAAACAGTGAATTGCATTATCTGCCACATCAAGTTCTGAAATTTTTAATTAGTCAGAAAAATGGTTTTTGTTGTGAGTTGTCACATCCTCATTAGCATGAATGTGGTCGAAATCAATCACGCAGGGAAAATTCATGGACTACAGGCTTGTCATCTTCAGTTAACTCACAAGATAAAGTTGGCTTGAAACAAAACATGTGGACAGTATTGATAGCAGATGGTACCTACAGCAGAATCCTTGAGACAACTGAATTCTGGCCTGGTTTCGACATAACCGGAAACCATTATGCTGTAGAGAATCAGGGGCTCATATGCCCCTTTTTCTGCACTAGAGGAAGAGATGGAAAACTTTTGCTTTTAAAACTAATCCCCGTGATGTCCAAATTCATGGAACTGTGCTTTGACTTGAGAACATGCTAGGATTTAAACCATAGTTTGAACTTGCCTTGTTCTCACTAACCATAGTTTAAATAAACTGTGAACCTGGAAGAAATGTAGTTGAACAAGCAGGCTGCAGTGGTGAAGAGGAGAAGCAAGTCCAGGGGGCTCTTGTCAGTGGGCCCCTGCCTGGACGTGGGCCCTTGGTAGATGCCTGACCATGCCTACCCTTGATGCTGGTCCTTGGCAAAGATTCAGAAATCTCTTAGAATACACCTTACAGCTGATTTGAATGATGACTTTGCATAGTAGATAAGAGGTGTACTACTGGAAACTGTGGCCATTTCTACACTGGCCATTTTGTGTGGGATTGCCCCTGGGTCGTCCCTGTGCATCCAAATGATGCACAGGGACTCCCAGGGGTGGGGGGCATGGGCAGTGCCCTCCCAGGGGTGGGGGGGAGGAGCCCTGCCCTCTTTTGTATCTGATCACTCTAGTATAGTTCCTGAAGCTTTAACTGTTGTGATGAAGAGGGAACATGTATACAAATGACCCCTGCTGAAATTCCCTTTTCTGTACAACTGTTAAAGATACAGGAACCCTGTCCTACTTTTCATATGGTCACCCTATTTTTGTTCAAAAGAATTGTAAGTAATTAGACTGCTCCTTGTGGTGCTTTTAAAAAGATTTGCTGTTTGTCATCTCCTTCAGGAGAGATTTTTCTTGTTTTTCTATCTCCCTCTGGAGAACTTTAAAAGCCTATAAGCCATTTTCTTTTTGTGCATATATAGGAAGATCAAATATATTGTTGTCAGGAGAGAAATCAGAAGATCAGAGTTCTGTACCCAAGCCCTGGAATACATGAAATAGATATATTCAGTGGTAAAAGTGGGCAGGAACAGACTGGTACAAAGCATTGAGACATCGTTATAGACTTCTAGCAATGTAAGACCATTCACTTGGCCATGATATAAATAACTAGAGACTTTCTATGCAAGGGATGGGGTCCATATGTGGGAATGGCTCTTTGGCTACCATGCATGGGATCATTTCTGTGGGCTTTTCCTGCTTCAGGCAGGGCCACCGCTGTGTAAGTACCAAGAGCAGGCAGTCCGAGGTCTGAGCCAGCAGGGTTCAAACAGAGAACTAGTATCCAGACAAGGGCAAATCCAAACACAGAATTGGAAGGCAGTCGAGGGGAGCCAGGGGAGCAAGAGCTAGGCTGTCAGGGAGAAAGCTACTAAGCAGGTACACAAATATTGTTCCAGTGACTCTCCCTGCTTAAACCTGGAAATAAACTACACTTTCTAATTGTGTACGTGTAGCTGAGCCTGAATTTTTTTTTTTTTTACTTCCGTGTAATTGTGAGTGGTCCTGATTTGGATCAGGACTTCTTCCCATTTTTTCCTGAAATTCCACCCTGTCCCCTATTCCTGGTTTGTTTAGTTGATCCTGCTCCCAACAGGAGTGATCAGGTAGCTTATGCCAACATGCTCGCTCACAACAACCAGAGTTTTTTAAAAAAACTTTGTTGTCACAAGGAATGTTTGGATTGTGTAAAATCCATTCTGTCTGTGTTTCATGGTTTGCCAGGCACATTTTGTTCTGCTGTCCACCACTTCGATGGAATCAGAGATTTTGGACTCCAAATTTGCACAAATGCATTTTTTTGCAAATTCACATGTGCAAATACACATATCCCGCCCCTCCCAAATGTGCATTTTTACACTTAAGACCTATTTTTTAAAATTTATTTTTTACACTTAAGGCCTATGGGAGAAATGCACATTTTTTACCAGATTTTTTGGGTGTATTTTCCCCATGACAAAATTTGCACAAAATTCCCAAATGTTAAAAAAATAAATCCACAAGTCAGTAGAATTCGCCCAGTGGGGGAGAAGCCGGTCCACTGTGGAATCTTCATAAAAATCCAAACTCATCTGGTTCCATTCCAGATTTCTCTGACATCCCTAGTTGTGACGTCTCAATTGCGCCTATTCGTGGTTTGTAGCTCATTAACAAACCATGGTTTGTTTGCAGGGATGGGTTTGGACACAGCAAGCCAGATTTCAACAAACCACACCATGGCTTCATATTATGTGCACACTGAGCAGGTAGACAGACCTGGGCTAGGGTGGCTATAATACTTGCCTCTAAAGGGCTTGGAATGTGAGTTGTGTAAAGTAGGAGGGGCACATAATGGTGAGAAGGAGGAGTGGGCCACGAGTTTTTGTTTTAAAAGATGACTGCTTATGCTGGGAGAAAAGGAGAAGGAGGTTGGAGACGATGATAGGACCATCTGAGGAAGAAGACAAAAGATGGCAGCAGCAGAGTGAAGTGGAGCCACTAAGAAGGAAGTTCATAGGAACGTAGGAAGCTGCCCTATATGGAGTCAGACCATTGTTACACGTAGTCCACTATTGTTGACACTGACTGGGTTCACACAACAGGATAACCCACACTCCATGACCAATTATGGGTTAAACGTGGGTTGTTGTTAAACTGTGGATTGTTGTTGAATCATGGGTTATTGTATTGTTGTGATAACAAACCATTGCTTCTTAACCATGAATAACCCACAGTTCACAACCCAGCAATAAAACATGGGTTCTCAGGGTGGCTTATTTGAGAGAAATAAGACAACACAATGATCCATGGTTCAACAACAACTCACAGTTCAGTGACAACACACACTCAGTCCGTACTCAACCACTGAGTGTGGGTTATTGTGTTGTGTGAATTCAGTCACTGATTGGCAACGGCTCTCCAGAGTTTCAGGCAGGATTCTTTCCTAGCCCTGCCTGGAGATGCCACAGATTGAACCAGGGACCTTGTACATGTACTCAACCACTGAGCTATAGTCACTCCAAGTTCAGGGGAAGCAGCAGAGTAGTGAAGAGAAAGAGGGAGAGCCGAAGCAATTTTTAAGTATTCATGAGTGGTGTGATTCAGGAGCAGAGGTCAGCAACTGGAGTCCAAGAAACTGTGGAAGCGACTGCAAATGCCATTCACAGTAGCACTAGATTTGTAATTAACTGTGGTTTAGAACTAAATAAACGTTTGGTTTATTTAGTTCTATTTGTGATTAGTTATATTGCTACTTACAGAAAATTCCAAAGTTAGATAAATATTGTTAGATATTTATTTGTTTCTCTCTTGAATGATTGCAATGTACTTCTCATTTTGATTAGTGAAATCTGAGGCATGATATGGCCATATGTCCTACTTTAAAGAGGAGAGTCCTCTATTTGAACGGATGTCAGAGGACAGCCCTTTATTTGAAGGTGTCCTCTAGTTGAAGGGGTGTCCAGTCTGTTTTAAAACCAAAGACCCTTAAGGAGAAAAGTAGGGGCCTTGAAGCAGCCCATTTTTCCTGGGGCTGCCCCTACCTGCTCGCGGAGAGGCCACATGACGCACAGAGCATCTCGCAAGCAGGCAGGGGCCTCCATTTTCCCGGGAATTTAGGAAACATTTTTATCCCAATTTTATCCCGTTCTTGGGACAACGGCAAGATGGGCGGCTGATGTGGCCGCCCATCCCAGCACAGCTGTGCTTACTCACGAGTAAGTACAGCTGCACCGATGGCCTCAGAGCTGCACCAATGGCCTCGGAGCTGCACCGAGTGGCTCTAAGGCCATCAGGATTGGGGAGGGGACCAGATTTTGCCACCCCAGGATGGCAGGGGGAGTGGGCCCGATCGCGTGCAGGGATTTTTTTATACTTACAGTTGCGGAGGAGCGCTCGTGTACTCTTCCATGGATCTTTGAAAAAAATGGCCGCCGTGACTTGCGACGGCCTGGGAGAAGCCCGGGCCGTCACATTCCTGATGCGGCTTCAGCGTGCCTAACCCAGCGTGGCTACTTCTGGGTTTGCCCGCTTCCTGCCCTTCCCCCCATGGTGCAGAAAGGGCCTGAGTAGGTACAGGTGAGATTCATTTCTATTTAAATTACAGTAATTATTCCTAATGTGCACCTATGCATTTAAATTAGCCTATACACAATTTATGCGAGCCTGGGTCCTCTTTGTTATGCATTTCCTCATTTTTGGTAATGGGTAAGTAGCCACACTAATCTGAGCTAGTTGATCCCTTCTTACATGCCGTGACTCTGAGTCACAGCAGCAGTATGGTGGGAAAGTGTGTGTGTGTATGTGGGAGGAAGGGTGGAATCTGACTCCACAGGAACTCCTCACTAGGTGGGTTCACATAACACACTAACCCACCCAGTGTGGGTTGTTGTTAATCTATGGGTTATCATGTCATCTGAACGCAGCACTTTTCCCACAACATGGATTATCGTGTTATCAGCAGTGTTTTTCCTGCAGGGTTGGTTATCGTGTTGTCTGAACGCAGTCCCATTTTCCACAGGGTGCCGCTGAGGGCCAAATGGAACATCTGATGTGCTTGAGAAAAAACAAGAAATTGCTGGGGCAGCAGGGCAGGGGAGGAAAGAGAAGCATCTGCCTAAGAGGTTTGAAAAGTATGGGGAGAAGAGAGCAGGCTCAACCAAAAAGGAACAAACACAAGCCCAGGGCAGAGAGAAAAAAGAGGAGGCTTCTAAGGCCTAGAGAAGGGTCAGGGGTCAGTCAGTATTGCATCCCTTTGGATAATCATGGCCACTGTGCAGGAGTGAAATCTAGAATATGTGGCCTTCTCCCTCTTTCTTCTCTACCCGTGCTCTGCAGATCTCACCTAGGAAGGGAGGATTAATCTTTTCCCTCTAAGGCCTTTTCCTTGAGCATTGCAGGAGCCAGGGATTAACCTTCCCCAGGTCTTTTACCCATGTTCAACGTGCTTCACCCAGGAAAAGGGGGATTAATTTGTTCCCTCCAAGGGCCTTTTTCTCTTATCAAACAGAGGTTGAAAGATGTAAAACCCTACCTCAAAATTAGCTGTAATACATAAGTATAATATTTATATTTATATTATTAATTCCAGTGATACTAAATGTGTGCAAGTTGTGTGGATCTTGTGGATCTCAAAGTTGTGAAGATTGTAGTCTTTGGCTCAGAGGGCCTGAAACTTTGGCCACCCCTGACTCATTTATTGTTTTTTTGATATCAGTATGGCTACAATTATATATAATCAACCATATAATCCATACTGTCTCTGTTTATTTTTAAAGCAAATACTTTCATCATAATATGTCATTGTTTTCTCCAAACATTGCAAGATGAAATACTGAAATAATTGTTTGTCTTCAGATGTAAAACATTTGATCAGCTCTAGATTATTCATTCAACCTCTGGTGCTTTATTCACTAAAATGTTACTCTGGAAAGTAATGCAAGATGAGAATTAGAGTTCCGATGAATTTTAAAAACTTACAGTGTGATTAAACAACCCATAAAAATGCATAATTCAAATTCTTGCATTTTTCCTTACTTTATGCATGTTAGCTGCACTAAATATAAACTGCTTGAAATGATTGTCCTTGCATAATGGAGACTTATTTTAGTAACCATGATCTTAATGCAGTAATTTGTTGGTCTGGTCAAGGAACTAAATTAATTTAAGTTCTCCATGATGAGGAAAACATCAGGAAAATGTGTATAGGAATACTTGTTTAATTTCCTCCTTGCCTCTACGCCTACTTGGGAAAAATATGAAGGATTGTCTGGGAAAACTATTAATCATAATGACCCTGTTAAAGTATTCCCCCCACTCATTTAGAGGTCAGGGTACTAATTCATCAGCAGTCATTCGGGTCAATAAATGGGTCACATATCCACCTCTGATTGACTACTGATTCACTGTGTTCGTTGTCATTGGATTAACAACAGCTGACTCTTTTGGTAAATATAGGAAATGTGGCAAATACATACAGATGAGCAAAGATTAGACATGGAAGGAACTTGTGGGTGGAGTTGGGATTTGCTGCCAAAGTCCAAATATAACTATTTCCAATGAATTAGTATTCATTTTGCCATAATTTGTATATTTATTCTAGAAACGTACCCAGATTTGGATTCTTTTAGTAACAGTAAGTTCACAGGCTACGACCTTAATGGTAATACATATTTTAGAGGTGTGGGTGTTTTTGTTTGTTTTTACAAATGCTCTAATGTTTTAATATGCAAGTATCATGCATTCCTATTTAAACTGAAAGCCTATCTACACTGCACCTTGGAACGTTTTAAATAGTATTTTAAAACGTTCCAAATAGGTGTGTTCTAAAACGTCTTAGGCCACATTAAGGAGTACTCACGTTACAGGAGAAAAATTCTTTAGTCTTCAAAGCGGTGTGTGCGGTCTCACACACTCTTCTGTCTGTCTCTTTCTGTTTTTTTTTAAAAAAAAGAGGGTTCAGAAGAGATTGGTGTGTACAGTTAATTTCACATCAATAAAAACTTATTTATTACTTTTAAATGTTTAATTTATTTGTATTTATTATTTATTTGTATTTATTAATTTGTAAATGCCCTTCAATTTATGTAGAATTTCAGGGCAGTGTACAACCAATTAAATTACAGCACAGATACATAGTGAAATATTTAAAATTATAACAATTAGGAGAATAAGATTGTTTTGGCCTGGTGCTAAAAATCCTATCATTATGTGTGTATTTATTTATTTACAAGATTAGTATACTACTCCACACCTAAGAAAGATTCTGAAGCAGTGAAAATAAGGTTAAAACAATAAAGAGATTAAAAGATTAAAACACCATATTAAAATTGTTCTTTTAAATACAGAATACTCATAAAATACGAATAAAAACTGTGGCTGGTCAATTGAGAAATGCTTCCTGGAATAGGACTGTTTTCAGGAGGCACCAGAAGAAACACAGTGTTGGTGCCTGTTTGACCTCCAGGGGCCACCACACTGAACGTTCTTCTCCAGGTAAGACTCCAGTCAGGCCACAGGTTCATGTGGAACCACCAGGATCATCCCTGGTGGTTTTAACTTTAACTCCCAATACTAACTAGTATAAGCCAATATTATTACAGAAGGGGGTTGTGAGTGACTTGCCTAAGACCATTCAGAGTGATTGTGGTTGGGTGGATATTTGAACCAAGGAGTTCAAATATCCAGCAGTTAATGACTGGATTAAAGCATGATGCAAAATTACAGTTTAGGTTAACCATGGTTAAGAACTAACACCATGGGTTGAGCTGCTTCTTCTCTTTTGTTTCCCAAATGAGCACTCAGCTTCATAAGTTCACTCCCATTTCCATTGTGCAGCTGCATCTCCAGGTGAAGCAATTCTCATTGCCATAGTTCAGCATTGCTCTTAAAGTGGAGCAATGGCCCTAACTGTGGTGTATCAACAGTCCATGATGTAATGGCAAACCAAAGTTAGCACAAACTGGAATCGATGGCCTTATAGGCCCCTTCCAACTCTACTATTCTATGATTCAAACTTTGGCTTGCATACTTGAAACTGTGGGTTCAGATCATGGTTTGTTGGCCCCAATCAACTAATGATTTGCACACAGGTTCATGTTCAAACAAACCATGGGTTAGCTAAAAAAAGCCATGGCTTTGCTTTTTGTCTGAATTCAACCATGAACTAGTTATTGCACCACTTATCGTACCAGTTATTGTACACCGGTACTGGAGGAAAACTAATATGTGGTCCATAAATGCTACTCACTGTCCATTATATAGATGTGGCATAAAATAAATATTCTGTAATATTTGTTAGATGTGTTTTAGAGCCACTGAATATCTAGTATCCTCTTTAAAACAAATGAGTCATGGTGAGTTTATTGTTTATTTAAATTGTATTTAGTTGTTTACATTGTTTTAATTTTTCTATGTTAACATTTTTAGACTGTTTGTATTATGTTGTATTTTGTATTTTTATGAGGGTGGTATAGAAATTAATTAAATAATAATAATAATAATGGTAATATTTTGATATCACAGATAGGGGTTAAGGCTAAGATATAGCTTATACTTGCATAGGGCCACATACAGGTGGAGGGTTCCAGTTCACACCTCAGCCTTTTAACCACAACACCACTATAGCAATTTTCAAGAGCTTTTTGACAAAGGCAATGTAGAAAGAGGATTTTCTTTTTTATAGCAACTTATCCTGTCTACTGTGTATTAGGGAAAAATACACATCTAGGGATTTTTACCCCCACACCTCTGAGACACAAAGCCACACTCATTTTACACCTTCTGACTCAGGGCATGTGGATAGAAAAAGAGCATTGCAAGGAAAGATTTACAAAGGCATGCAGTGAAAGGTGGCCTCACAAGGGCACAATGTTGCCCAGGTTTTTTTTCCAGCCCAACAGGTGGCTTGTCAACATACCATAACTGTAATTTTATATGGAGGTATTTAGAAGCTTTAGTACACAGGCTACAGCATTTCAATTATGTCCATGCCTTTGATACTACACTACAGTGTCGGGAATGGAACGGCATTATTTAAACATGGCGTGTCAGTGTTGGCCACATGGGTTTGTACTTGGTTCCAGCTTGATACTTACTTGTGTCAAATGCATGCATGTAACAAGAAGCCATACCAGAAATGCTTAGATTGATTTTGATTTGTGGATAATCTAGGTAAGCAGAAACGATTATAGCAAAAACACATTCTAAAGAATGCATGCACTAGCAATAATGATCTTGTAGTTTCATTTTTTTTTTCAAAAAACACATCTTTTTATTTAAACTCCAAAGGGTTATGGTTGATGGATCTATGCTTATAGTTCTTACTTAGATCATACAAGCTATATGTCAGTTTCCTATGGCGATGTACTCTCTTCTACTCATCAGTTTCCAACCCTCATCAGGACTGGAAAACTAGCCTCTTCACCATTTTTGGAAGTTCTGAGTAATGAGGATATATAAGAAAGTGTCCATTCTGGTTCAATCCACTGCTTTTAATAAGTCTAGCTCCAGAAATTTTAACAGATTACTCCCAAACTCAAGTAGTGAGGAATTATACACAAACTTTGAAATAGATGTGAAGTTTATTTACAATAAGGAAAGGGATTTCAAGGGATTGTCCAGTGAAGAGATGTAGCTCAGGGCCAAACTAGATGTGATGCTAATTCATTTTTGCATTTAACATGCAGGTTTTAAAGAATGCAAGCAGCATCAGCTGTGTGGGGGGCGGGCTGATAACTATTGGTATTGCAGCAGGCGTTGAATGGGACTGAACCCTTCCCTCTCCTGCTGTGGTCCTGAAGAAACCAAGATCGGACATATTAGGTGGTGGTGGTGAATATGGTGAAATCCCACATTGTCGACCCCTGGAGACCCATACAAGTATCTATAGACAATATTGACCTACAACATAAGAAGAGCCATGCTATCTAGTTCAGCATTCTATCTAGTCCAGCATTCTATTCACACATTAGCCAACCAGCTACCTGTGTGACGTCCACAAATAGGACATGTGTGCAACAGTGCCTTCCAACTTGTGTTCCCAGCAACTGGTATATAGGAGCATAATACTGTCTCTGGCACTCGATACTTGCTTGATAACCGTGATGGATCAGTGGTCTGACAGTATAAGGCAGTTTCCTATCTCCCTTTTACTTTAACTTAACCATGTCATTTTGGAATTTTTTATAATTTACCAGGCAAATTCACTCCAGTTTCCTCTTTGAATGTAGTGAAATATAATCTGAAATAACAGGCTGTGGCCCAATTTTCTTAAGGATTATCTTTGCAACTCCACAAGATATTCTTCTTTCCTTCTAAACATTTATAATTTTCACTGGATAGTTCCTTTAAAGCTATGTACTTCAATACTTAGTGAAATCACACAATTTTCTAATACTATGAATTTCTGACAGTTTTCCAATAATTCTTTTTTATCAAGTCCAAAAAAGCACATTGCTGGTAGCAAATCTACAACCAGAAAACCTAGTAATTTGTGTTAAAATGTCATTTTATGTACAGTTATGTTCTTTTGACTGGTTCACATTAGTGTTGTTTCATTTATTAAATGTATGTCTTTTGGTGGAGGGCATTCCTGTATACATTGGTAAATAATTGGAGAATCTAGCGTTCTGCACACTTCTGGCTAGAGGAGAAATGACTGCCCTTTCCATGTTTATTCAGTAGTAAAACCTATTTTGTTCAATGGGACATATTCTGAAGAGAGTGTGTGTAGGATTGTAGCCATAATCTAGAGCATTACCATACTACATTCCCAGCATAAAACAAGCTAATTTTGTGTTGGCTTGAGGGTGTACGAGTAGAAGATTGGCAGTAATTGAACTCCAGATAAAAGCATATGCAATCAGCCTGAACATGCTGTCTATTTGCCTCTGGGCAAAACTTTTTGACCACAGATCATAGTTACTTGGTAGGAAGTGAAATTTTAGATCAACTGTTATGGAAGACATGTCAAAAGCAATCTAATCAGACCCAGAAGCGAGTTTCTAATGTGTAGCATGATTACTTGTTGTGTTGAGTGGGATTCTATGTCTTTGAAATGGGGAAAATATCTTGCACCCTGAGCCTAAACACATTTATTTAGAAACTCGCTGCTTCAAGCATGACCTAAGTGTGCAAAAGGATGCCACGTGCTGCAATTTAAAGATTTGGATGGTGGTTGCATAGGGTATAGTTCTGATGTGGCCTATACCCTACAAGGACAATTATGAGAGACTTGCAGACCAAACAAAAGGAAAAGTTGTACACGCACATACACATAGTGCATTTGATTTTTGCAGATAAACTCAGAAACGCTTTACTGGTTTTACCTAATTATTTCTTTTATAACTTATGAAACATTTTTAATGTACCATTGCATTCAGTCTCATTCTAGAAAGCCTAATTCAAAAGCTGATTTTCAAAAGGTCATTAGCTTTTATCCAGAAGAAACAAAGGCCTTTAGAAAATTCTTCCAGCTTTTACTTTCACTTGACACCTACACAGTAGGTCAGCTTTTGTCCCAGAGAACCATATCTAAATGGTTCCTTTTATGCATTTCTAATTGCCTTGCTTTCTGAAGAGGGTCAAACAGAAGCTCCTCTCTTTGGACTAGTGGGCGGTGTGAGCTCTGCCCTGCCTCTTGAGGTACAGATGGCACTGAGTTCGAAGCCTTTTTAGACACAATTTTCATAAATACACTGGATAGTATCCAATGTTAGTTTTACATAGAGTAAACCCATTGAAATGAATGGGAAATAAGTTAGTTGTGACTACCATAAGTCTCATTCATTTCAATGGGTCTTTTCTATGTAGAAATAACATTGGATACTATCCTCTGACCCTGCCAGTACACAGTTTAAACTAATTCAAACAAGTTTATTGTTCCACTGAAATCCTGCTTTCCGAATTGAAGACCAAGTGCAACTGGGACTTGCCTCACTCTCAGGAAAGTAAAATTGTTATTTTGCTAGATTTCAGGGCAACACACCCACCCCTGAAATTTAGTGAATATGTGTCCAAAGGCACTCCAATTACTAGGAAAGTTGGAAGTTGAATTTGCCGAGAGCTAGTAAAACTCATATAAGTAATGAAGCTCAAGCTTCTTTACATATTGCAAATATGCATATGCTTACATAGGGCAGTGTGGACTCGATGGCCTTAAAGGCTCCTTCCAACTCTACTATTCTACAATTCTATGAAACTGACACTTCTGTTAATGCAAATTACAGTGTGCTAGGGTAAGCAACCTCTTGAGCAATGTCGATAGCATTTGCTGGTGCATCAGGTTTCCCCAGAAAACACATAATGCCAGCAAACATTATTGGCATTTTGCTAGAGATTGTTTATATTAGTGCAACATCATTTATGTTAGTAGTAGTGTTGATTTGGATACTGCCCATACAATGTAATCATATTTGTCTTAACCAATTTATTGGTTAAGAAGTAATTTGCTCTGAGATCAGTCCTGTAAGATCTAGTGACTGTAATGTTGCTTGTTTTATGTCAGAAATCCTGTCTGTTGTTTAGTAAGGATAAGACTGATATGGACAAATGATTCAAGGGCTTTAACCAATGAACTGATTTTGCATTTCATTGTCTAGACAAAAATCCACAGTCGTATGCTAAGGATCCATAAGACTACTAATGATTACAAATTGCATGTCCAATACCAATAATTTAAGTCAAGTTAGTATGTGTTTGTTTTTAATTTGCAGATGACTAGAAATAAAATTTTAAAATCCTGGAAATGTTGTGGGCATAAAATTCTTCACCTATACCCAAGACTAAATTTCAAGTGGGAGCAAAGCATAGGAATAGTTGGGAAGAACTAATAATGGTGATCCAAGACAGATGACAAATGCATAATAATGGCACACTAGACTCTTACATTTACAATACATTTATATTAATGCAGTGGTGTGGAAAGTGGAATCACATTACTATTATGGTAGAGCAGTGGTTACAGCAGGGCTTTAGTATGATTATTCAAGATTCCCATTGGAAAGAGTTTACCACTTTTTTAAATACACTGCAGAAATTCAGAACCTGTTCAGAAGACATGATAAGACCAGTAGACATCACTAGATTTAGACAAATTTAGAAAGTGGATAGGATGACCTGAAAATAGAATAACCTTTGTTACCACAATCCTTAAATTACTTATACTGGAGTAGTCCCATGGGCTTCAGTAGGAACTTCTTTGGAATATGACTTACGTTTGACGTGGAATGACTTGTTTTATTCACATAAATTCATGTTCCATTAATTTAAAGAACAGCAAGTGATTTATGTTATCTAAAACACAGTGATAAACAGGGTTTGGAATGCATACTGTCTTTTCCTTGTAGAAGGTTAGCTGTGAAAGTTGGTCAGGCTGTACAGAATCTCTCCCATTTACATTGGACTATCTTGATTTCATTGTATAAAGAGAACACTACTTTATTCAAGAAAGGGCTTTTTTCTTATTCTAGTATACATTTTGAACAAGTTTGGCTCCCCCCCTCTAGCAAACTTTATCCACATCTCATGGGACTAAATGGGCTGAAATCCAAGTGCACTAATTTAACTAGGTTATGGATTAGCCATCTGTCATGTAACTTTCTCAGAAATTTTAAATGTTGCTACCTTAATTGCCTTGCTTTTCCTAAATGGTACTCTGTTTTCCACAGTGATTTTGGGGGGTCCTTGTCTACACTCTTTGGGTTTGTTTGTTTGTTTGTTTTATTAGTGTTATCACTATTTGCCAATTTTTATATCTAATTTAAGGGCATCCCTGTCAGGTTTGCTGAGCCATGAGGGTGGGGGCACTTGACCTCCCTGTTCACCCAATTCTTGTTGCGGTACTGCAAATGAAGCAAGAGCCAGCAGGACAACTGAGTACCAGAAGTGAAAGGGCACCCAGTGGCTCCTACGACATCACACATATTAACTGCCTTTTATATAAAAGATATTACGTAATAAAGACAGAAGAAATTATATTCTGCCCTAGAACTGAAACTAGGCCTTGCCAAGCCTAGAAGTCAAATATGAAGACATTCCAATTAATTTGGAAATGAACTTAATATAGAATGACAGTGTGGTGCCATTAGAGAGAGAGCCGGTGTGGTTATTGGACTAGGTTCCTGCCATGACGTTCACTGGGTGACTTTGGGCAGTCACTGACTCTCCGCTTAACCTGTTGTACAGGGTTGTTGTTAGAATAAAAAGGAGAGGAAGAGAATGATAATGTATACTTCCTTGGGCTCCTCGGGAGGGGGAATATCATATAAATAAATAAATGCTATCATTAACATTATACGTGTGTTTTGGGAGCCACTTCACTATCCTGGCCAACAGAACTAGTCAGAAAATATGCAACTACACCAAATGAGTGTTTGAAATAGCTCAGATCAACCTATAAACCATAGTAATTATGTAGCATCCAGCTGCCCTTCTTCCTTTTCTTTACTCCAAAGTAAGCATTTGGTGGTCCCAATTTGGAGGGGGGCAGGGGCATGCTTTACTTTGGAGTAGTAAAAAACCCACCAAGAGGGGCAACTGCATGCCATGTAATTAACGTAACACATAGTTTGCCGAATGAGAGAGGCACGCAGAAAGAAAGATGTTCCTTTCCTTAGGGTACTGAGGGTAGGAAATAAAGAAAGGCTTTTTCTGGGGGAATTAAGCTTCTAAACTCAAGTTGAGCCTTCTCCAACCTGGTGTTTTCCAGATGTTTTGGACTACAATCCCCATAATCCCCAGCCATTGGCCCTGCTGGCTGGGGCTGATGAGAGTTGTAACCCCCCCCCCCCCAAAAAAAATTGGAGGACACCCAATTGGTGTCTTCCTACTTAGGCGTAATTACGAATTAAGGCCTCTCTGCTAGCTCTTCTTATTTCCTGACCTAGCCTAGTTGTGTTTGGTATTTACTTTAAATTTTCCTTCCTTCTTTGCTTATTCTTGTTATTGGTTTTTGTGAGGAGGTACTTATACTTTCCAACATGCTGCTGAGGATGGAAGTCTTATGGGGTGGACTGGAAAATGTGTTGGGGACACCGGCAAGTGTGGTTCTGCTTCTCTCTCCATTTATTTCTCTCTCCATTTATTTATTCATTTCTATACTGCCCAATAGCTGAAGCTCTCTGGGTAGTTCACAAAAACTAAAACCATAAGGTAAGTGTAAAATATAAAATATGAAAGCTTAAAATCACAATATAAAAGTACATGTGTATGGTATACATATGGCAAACTAATGAGTGAACAGTATATGACTAGATTCGGACAACATGATAACCAACAGTGGTATAAATAATCAACGGTTTGTTATTTAACCCACCATGGGCTATCGTGTTGTGTGGCGGGTGTTTTTTTAACCAACACTTGGTTATTTGGCTGAAATAACCAGCGTAAAAACTAGGGGTGTGCACGGACCCCCCGGATCGGATCGGGACCCGGATCGGGACCTCCAATTTTGTCCCGGACCGGTTCGGACAAAATCGGAGGCCCCCCGGACCGGATCGAGTCCGATCCCGATCCAAAAATCGGAAATTTTTGGATCGGCCGCCATTTTTTTTCCCCATAGACTTGCATTGCAATGCAAGTCTATGAGGAAAAAATGGCGGCGGGTGGGTAAGGGGGGGCCTAACTCCCTCCCCCCCCCCCGGGGCCGTCCGCTGTGGACGGCCCCGGCAGGTAAACCCCCTCCCCCGCGCTCCCTACCCCCCCTGGGGCCGCCTGCTTCCATCCGCTGGCGCCCGCGGGCGCCAGCGGATAGAAGCGGACGGCTCCGGGGGGGGGGTAAGCCCCCTTCCCCGCCACTTACCTTCTCGGCACGTCCGGCGCCGGCGGCTACTACCAGCGGGCTCCGCGGCCTACTCTCGAGTAGCGCGCCGGGTGATGACATCACCCGGCGCGCCACCCTGGAGCAGGCCGCGGAGCCTGCTGGTAGTAGTAGGCGCCGGCGCCGGACGGGAGCCGCCGGGCCGGGCAGGTAAGGGCCCCCCTCCCCCCTCCGCGCGCCCCCTCCTCCCCTCCACGCACCCCCTCCTTACCTTTCCGGCCCGGCGGCTCCCGTCCGGCGCCGGCGCCTACTACTTCCAGCAGGCTCCGCGGCCTGCTCTAGAGTAGTGCGCCGGGTGATGACGTCACCCGGCGCGCCATCCTAGAGCAGGCCGCGGAGCCTGCTGGGAATAGTAGGCGCCGGCGCCGGACGGGAGCCGCCGGGCCGGAAAGGTAAGGGCCCCCCTCCCCCCTCCGCGCGCCCCCTCCTCCCCTCCACGCACCCCCTCCTTACCTTTCCGGCCCGGCGGCTCCCGTCCGGCGCCGGCGCCTACTACTTCCAGCAGGCTCCGCGGCCTGCTCTAGAGTAGTGCGCCGGGTGATGACATCACCCGGCGCGCCATCCTAGAGCAGGCCGCGGAGCCTGCTGGGAATAGTAGGCGCCGGCGCCGGACGGGAGCCGCCGGGCCGGAAAGGTAAGGGCCCCCCTCCCCCCTCCGCGCGCCCCCTCCTCCCCTCCACGCACCCCCTCCTTACCTTTCCGGCCCGGCGGCTCCCGTCCAGCGCCGGCGCCTACTACTTCCAGCAGGCTCCGCGGCCTGCTCTAGAGTAGCGCGCCGGGTGATGACATCACCCGGCGCGCCATCCTAGAGCAGGCCGCGGAGCCTGCTGGGAATAGTAGGCGCCGGCGCCGGACGGGAGCCGCCGGGCCGGAAAGGTAAGGGCCCCCCTCCCCCCTCCGCGCGCCCCCTCCTCCCCTCCACGTACCCCCTCCTTACCTTTCCGGCCCGGCGGCTCCCGTCCGGCGCCGGCGCCTACTACTACCAGCAGGCTCCGCGGCCTGCTCTAGAGTAGCGCGCCGGGTGATGACATCACCCGGCGCGCCACCCTAGAGCAGGCCGCGGAGCCTGCTGGGAATAGTAGGCGCCGGCGCCGGACGGGAGCCGCCGGGCCGGAAAGGTAAGGGCCCCCCTCCCCCCTCCGCGCGCCCCCTCCTCCCCTCCACGTACCCCCTCCTTACCTTTCCGGCCCGGCGGCTCCCGTCCGGCGCCGGCGCCTACTACTACCAGCAGGCTCCGCGGCCTGCTCTAGAGTAGCGCGCCGGGTGATGACATCACCCGGCGCGCCACCCTAGAGCAGGCCGCGGAGCCTGCTGGGAATAGTAGGCGCCGGCGCCGGACGGGAGCCGCCGGGCCGGAAAGGTAAGGGCCCCCCTCCCCCCTCCCCCCTCCGCGCGCCCCCTCCTCCCCTCCACGCACCCCCTCCTTACCTTCCCGGCCCGGTGGCTCCCGTCCGGCGCCGGCGCCTACTACTACCAGCAGGCTCCGCGGCCTGCTCTAGAGTAGCGCGCCGGGTGATGACATCACCCGGCGCGCCACCCTAGAGCAGGCCGCGGAGCCTGCTAGTAGTAGTAGGCGCCGGCGCCGGACGGGAGCCACCGGGCCGAGAAGGTAAGTGCCCCCCTCCTCCCCCCCCCCCGCTGTCCACTTTCATCGGCGGGCGCCCGCTGGCGCCCGCCAATGGAAGCGGCGGTGGGCGCCAGTGGGCGCCCGCCGATCCGCCGATCCGCCGAACCGGTTCGGAGCTTTTTCGGACCGGTTCGGATTGGATCGGCCGATCCAGCTGCGGGATCGGAAATCGGATAATTTATCCGATTTCCCACTGGACCGGACTCGGATCGTGGATCGGGTCCGATCCAGTGCACATCCCTAGTAAAAACTCAATGCTGTGCAGAGTTGGCTGTTTGAACCACTGTTAGTTATTGTGTCATATGGAGGGCACCGTTGGTTATTTCATCAGTCACAGAGTCGCAAAGCAAGAGTGGTCAAAGCGGCGGCTGCCACTCTATAGTCTAGCCAGCAAGATAACTTTTCGACAGCAATGGCTGATGGATACTAGCAGGAAGACTGAGTGGGGGAGACAGGGCTGGGGACTACACCACTATTGATTATTATCATGTTGTGTGGGGAGTACCTCCAAGATAAACAACTGTTGAGTTGATTATTACCCACTGTTGACTATCATGTTGTCTCTCCAATACACAAAGAATACAGTTGAAGCATAGGTTCCAGTAGCCTGCAGAAAGTCATGGAAGAAACAGAGTAAAATCTTGCAGGAAACCAAGTTTTACAAAGTTAGCCTTTCTATGAGATAACAAATATTGCTCATATAAAATCAGGCATATGCTTAAGTACATCATCATCATCATCATCATAATAACAACAACAATTTATTTCTTACCCACCTCTCCGTCTGGATCATTTTGGCACCAACAACAACAAAAAGAGGGGGAGCATATGAGGAGAGGAAATTTCCACCCATCACCTTTCCAGTATGCCTGAACCATGTTCTGGAATAAGGAGCTCTAGGACTGAGGTTAATTCATACTCTATGCTAGTCACTGTTCTCCCTACTGCGCCAGCCAACAAACCCCTTATTATGATGAGGATTTGGGGGGTTGTTGTTGCATGAACTCAGGTGCCGCCGAGTGTAAACTGAATTTAAGACTACCAATTTATTAGACTGACTTGAAGCAGTGAAGAATGAGTCTTTCTGTAAATGCAAATGTATTACTGTATCTTTTAAACAGTTATGTACTTCATAATTAGTTTTTCCAGTGGAAAGTTTTTAATGGACACAGTAATAACATTTATTGTGGACATGTTTTATATAAAATTACAGCCAACAGCTTGGCACAGCGTGCCAGGGAGATCCCTGTTGGTAAGTGATTTCTCTTGTAAAACATGCAGTAAAATAGTTTTTTGGTAGCTGGAATGTGAAGGGTTGTGAAAGGCCATTTGTACCATTTTCTGCTGACTGCAAAGCAATCATTTGATTCATCTAGTTTATTCCCTATCCCAAATTGCACACTGAAAGCATGGCCACAGAGAGAGTTGTAACCCTTTCAGGGAAGGACAAAATATGTGAAAGAGGCATCTTTCTGTTTTCTCTATGACCTTCCCAAGGATGACTTCAAGGGGTAGCAAGGGGTAGCAGATCCCCCCCCCCCATATCTCTACCAGGGAAGGGCCGTAGCTCAGTGTAATAAGGCACATACTTTGCATGCAGAAGGTCCCAGGTTCAATCCCCAGCATCTCCAGATAGGACAGGAAAAAGTCCTGCCTGACAACCCTGAAGAACTGCTGCCAGTCAATGTTGACAATACAGGACTAGATGGACCAAGGGTCTGACTCAGTATAAAGCATCTTCCTGTGTTCCTATGTACCACATACCCCCCAGCTTTCAGTCAGAGTTTGTTCAGGTCCTAATTAACATGGCTGTATTGGGACCAATGCTTTTCAATTTATTCATAAATGATCTGGAATTAGGAGTGAGCAGTGAAGTGTCGAAATCTGCCAATGACTCCAAATTATTTAGGGTGGTTAAAACAAAAAGAGATTGTGAAGAGCTCCAAAAGGATATCTCCAAGCTGGGAGAGTGGACATCCAAATGGCAAATGCAGTTCAATGTAAGTAAGTGTAAAGTGATGCACGTAAGGACAAAAAATCCCAACGTTAAGTATAACCTGATGGGATCTGGACTAGCGGTGATTGACCAAGAAAGGGATCTTGGGGTTGTGGTGGACAGCTTGATGAAAATGTCAACCCAGTGTGCGACTGCTGTAAAAAAAAAAAAAAAAGGCAAACTTCATGTTAGGCATGATTAGGAAAGGCAAAGAGAATAAAACTGCCAACAACATACTATCTTTATACAAATCTATGGTACGACCATATATAGAATACTGTGTACAGTCATGGTCATCACACACCGAAAAGCGATATTGTGAAGTTGGAAAAAGTGCAGAAAAGAGCAACTAAAATTATCAAGAGACTGAGGCGAATCTCCTGTGAGGGAAGGTTACAACAGCTAGGATTGTTTAGCTTGGAAAAAATGAGGGTAAGGAGAGACATGGTAGAGGTTCACAAAATTATACATGGTATGGAAAATGTGGACAGGAAGACATTTTTCTCCCCCTCCCATAATCCTAGAACCTGGGTCCCCCCTATGAAGCTAATTGGTTGGAGATTAAGGACAGATAAAAGGAAGTACTTCTTCACATAGTGCATAGTTAAACTATGGAACTTGCTACCAAAAGACATAATCATGGCAACCAATTTGGATAGATTTAAAAGGGGGGTAGATAATTTCCTGGAGGAGAAGGCTATCAATGGCTACTAGTCCTGATGCCTCTATGCTACCTCTAGAATCAGAGGCGGTGAGCCTATGTACACCAGTTGCTTGGGAACATGGGCAGGAGGGTGCTGCAGCACTTGTGTCCTGCTAATGGGCTTCCTGTCAACCGCTGAAACAAAAGTCTGGACTAAATGGACCCTCAGTCTGATGCAGCATGGCTCTTATGTTTTTATGGCTAACATACTTGCTCCCACATCAAGGGGATTTGGTAACCCTTTGCTCCCCAAAACTAGTTTTTTCTGGATCTGCCCTTTTTCACATCTAGCCAGTTATTCCTCTTAATGGATTGGAGGTTTGAATCACAGTCTTACATAAGAAGATATGAAGTGCCATGCTGGATCAGATTGAGGGTCCATCTAGTCCAGCATTCTGTTCACACAGTGGCCAACCAGCTGTTGACCATGGGCCAACAAAGCAGGACACGGTGCAACAGCACTTTCCCACCCATGTCCCCCAGCAACTGTTGCATATAGGTTTACTGCCTTGGATACTGGAGGTCTTCTACCTACTATCTCCTATCTGTTACTGTATCCAACTTCTCTACCTGCAGAGAGAGAGAGGGGGGCTGCTAAGATGAGGGAGATGGAGAATGGCATTCAGGGCCCCTAAATTATTTAATTTTTGATCAGCCAATAGCCTCACTCTGTGCATATTTTCTTGGGACTAACTTGCACATAAGTGTGTCTAGCATTGCAGCTTCATTGTTAACTGTAGGTAAGTGATTCCCAAGTTAGTGGTTAGAATTGGCTGTATCTAAGCATTTACATGTCCTAATTGGGCTCTAAAAGTCCACTTAGATTTGGATTGGTTAAAGTAAATAAGCTTGATGATATAAGCTCAGGTTGCTAGCTTCTTGATATGAAGAGGCAATATCCCAACACAATGGTTGGCTTTAGGAAGATGGAATCTAATTTGATTCAAAATGGCCACAGTTAATGGTGTGGTCTTAAAACATGTTGCAGCTATTCCCTAGATCAGAAATCATTGCGTTTTTTAAAAAAAATGGGTTGAGGTCGGTAGCTGTGAACATTTTCCTTTTTCCTTACGAACTGTAACTTTTGAGTACCAAGGACTCCTCCATCTATATAGGAACCCCACCCTATTTCTGGGTGGCCCAGTGCTGCTCTCAAATTCATACACACATATTTGTTATTAGAAGGAATGATTTAATTCTGCAGTGATTGTAACTGGAATTTTTAAATTTATAAAAAGAAATGAAAACAATTTACATTGTAGTATGTGTCATTTTAGGGTGTTATAAACTATCTGGTATACATTTAGTACTGACAGTACTGTATTCTGTAATCAGTCTTTCCGAATTTGCAGATCAGGAGCAATCTTAAAAGTAACAGCAAGACGTGCATATGATAGTACTGGGAAAGAGGCAGCATGTTTTCTTCTTGCATAATTTCCTTTTACAAGCACATGTTTCCAGCTCAGGAAGCACTTCAACATTTAACATATGTTCCATCCTAAATAATAAATGGCTAAATTAATTTTATGTAATAATAATAATATAAGAGTCATTTGACATTTGACAGATACTTTTAATAAAGTAAGGTGTTAAAATCTCTTTCTGTACAAATCTATATTATCTCTGCATTACCCACTTGGAAAACTTTAAAATACAGATAATTCATTTTAATGAATGGGATTATGTAAGCACATGTGTTTTGGGACTTAATATTTTACGAGAATGTAACACAGTTATGCTATACTTCTTTTGCAGATTGAATTACACTTGTGCCATTAAATTCAATCTTTTTATGAAGGATTGTACAGGTACATGCATAAAGTATAGAAGAGGTCTCACTACAGCTAAGGTATAGCAACCAAAGATTTTGCAAAACCAAATATGAGTTTTGCTAGAGTGAGATTTATGTATTCAGTTTTCACTGTATCCTCTTGAAGTTCTGCCACATTATTCAATTACTATATGCTTGTTCACTTTAGTGTTTCCTGAGGTAACAGGGCGATCCCCTGCCAGGAAGCTCGGAGGTCATTAGCAATAAAATAGCATTGAAATATTATTAGCACAATATAAAGTAATTGCAAATATCATATAGGTATTTATAGATTTTGGAGCCCAAGTTAATAATTTGCTACCTTCCACTTGTATTGTGTATATTGAAAAAGTTTTGCATAATCAAAAGGACATGGGACTACGACTTCTGGTGTCCCAGCTTTCCCATGATAACTTCATTTTAATGCTTAGTACTTCACCTTACTCCATTAAGCTCAAGGATGCTTACAACATAAAATCAACATACAATAGAACATAGCACTGAAAGGTCACCACTAAAATGCATCAGTAAAAACAGAGCCATAATAATACAAATTATAACAGCCATAAACTCAGAACAACCGTTGGAGCATAAAATCACAGCAGCCTTCAACAGCCCCCTGAAATGACTGTGGAAACAAATATATTTTACATATCTCCCTAGAGGCAAGTAATGAGATGCATTTGTACATCCCAATGAGATATTCATTCCACATGCTCATGGCAATTTGTGAAAGCTCTCACTGGTTCCTATTTCCCCTCGCAGTGGAATTCTTGAGCAGAAGATACTAGAATGAGGTAGTGCACAGTGTCGGAAGATGCTGAGACACCCCTCCAAAATAATCATTGAGATGTTCCCTGTCAATTTCCAAATGGAGATGGTCATCCAGTTCTAGTAATGGCATGGCACGACAGGTTTCAGGCACCTGGATGCAGCCTCAGAGGAGTAAATTTGTGTGCTGCAGCATCATGTCCCAAGACCATTTTAGCACATGGGGACTTCCTTTATTTATTTATTTGCAATATTTATATACTTCTTCATGTCTAAATTATACTCCGGAGTGGTGAACATAGGAATAAAACAGTAAAAAGATTTAAACAGCAAATTAAAAGTGTTCCATTTAAAACAAAGTACTAATAAAAATGGTGGCTGAGGAATGCTTCCTGGAAAAGAGTTGTTTTCAGGATGCACCGGATGACCTCCAGTGGCAGTATGTTCCAAAGAGAAAAGGCTCCCACACTGCTATCTGTCATAATGAGGCATTAATCAGTCCCTGAACCCAACCAGTCAATCCTTCCTTCATGGATGATATTAGCAATGAAGGCCAAGGGTCAAGAAAACAGGTGGTAGGTCATACATCTACCAGAATCTTGCCTACATCCTCAAGACATATCAACTGAAAATCATCCCACAAAACTAGACCAGATGGTGCTCTGGAAACATTCATTGACTGAACTGCCCCAACCATTGTGACTATTAGCAGGGCTGCTTCTACTATTAGGTAGAGTTGAGGAGGTGGATGCTGGGAGACAAGAAGCTCTGGTGAGATGTTAGGAGGACAGAGCTGTGTGTCACACAACCTCCCCTGCACCCCTGAAGCTAGCCTGCTGCCCTCAGCTGTAGTGGAAGATGCTGTCCCATCATCAGCGTTGAAATAAAATTCAACTGCCAATCTGTTTAGATTTTGTATATGGAATGGGAGGGGGGTACCCTAATGTCCTTCACATCAAGCAGCAACTGTGTTGTGCCAGTCCTGAGTTTCAGATTGGATATGAACAAGATTAACCTCAAAATGTTTTGCAAACCTGTCACAGTGTGCCTTTGAGAATTCCTGCATTAAATTACATGGAGTAGGCCCCTCACCACATCTAAAACCTCCACTGGATGACACTGAAGATATAATGATGGTGGAGAAGTATTGTTTCTTCACCGTGGTCGCCACCACCAAGTAGTTCCGATAATGAACCCTCCCTGATCTGTGTGAATTCTCTGTGAATTTTTCACCACTTGTGTTCTAATCGTCTCCCAAACTTTTTCATCACACCAAGCTCCCATGATAGAGGGCCCTTAGGAGCAATTGTGTCAACTGCCCAACTGATCTCTGTATTCCAAAAGCTAGGTTTTTGATAGCCCCAGTCATGCCAACTGAAAACTCCTCAAGGGCTTCAAGGTATCCACCAGTCTCTGAGAGTAGACTATCCCAATAGGTTCCTTACCCCTGCAGAGAGGAAATACCAACCCAAGTCTGCATCCACAACAATTGATTTTATTATTCATGGAATGTGTTCCCACTTTTCTTCTTTATGAATATTTCCAAGGTTTGCCTTGAAGTTTCAGGGAACTTTGGCTATTGGGTGGTATAGAAATGATGATGATGGTGATGACAATGATAATGTTTTAGTATTAGATTCACAGAAGCCTCAGCCTGTTTTGTTCTATTCTATTTGGAGAATAGTTTGAATAATGAACATCCTTTAGTGGATATTGTGATTATAAAGCTTCCTGGGTTAAATAATCAAAGGTTCTTAGACACCATATTAGTGTTTGGATATAAATAAGCCATAGGATGTTTTCCCCCTTTCTTCTTTCCTGTTGTTGTCATTGTCGTTAACGTAATTGTCTAATTCTTTTGATTATTATTGTGTTATTTATTTTTAAAGGCCCATAGTATCTGAGAGGAGAAGCACCAGGCAAAGCTTGCAATGAATCACTGGTGTTGAATATGGATCCAGAAAATAATGTGTACAAGGACTATGAATGGAAGGTGCCTTTGAGTTAGGTGGGTGTGAAAAGGAAACATTAATGTGATGGCCATTTAGCTTTTAAAAACATATCAGATGGTAAATAGAAACAAAGATGGAGATCATTTTAGTTACCCTAAATGAACTCCCGATGTGAAAATTGACTGGCTTCCTACTGCTAATCTGGGTTTTATAAAATGTCACTCCAGGGTTGGGTCCTAGTGTGAAAAGTCTGTTGGATTAACTATATCAGTCCTTAGGTACATGGCAGGCCTTCCAGTTCTGTGAATATGTACAGTTCATGTTGTACTTTCAAAGTCCCTCTGATTTCCTACACTTGGACCCAACCCTTTGCAAACTATTCAAAGCAGCATTCAAAAGCTGGCCTCTTCGAATTCTTTTGACGTCTTTGAACATTAGTTTTAGCAATTTGTAAAGTGAGTGCAAAGGCTACATAAAAGGCATGTCTGGTCCTGAGTACAGCATTGTAAGATTAGAAAATGAAAGTTGCACTTTGAACATATTCTCTCCAGAGATTAAAGCAGATGGGAGTAGATCCTGCATCCAATTGAAGTTTTTTAAGGCGCTGCAAGATTATTGTTTTTGCTGCAATAGACTAACGTGGCTACCCCTGTAGAAGAAGATGGAAATCATATTTTTCTCTGATTCTCTCATAATATTTCATATTGTTATATATTTAGTGGTGAATGTCAATATAAAACCTTTGCCAGTACTCTGTATTAATCCATTTAAATCTTGCCTGTTTTCACCACTGATTCTGATTCAATCATAGTATTACTGATGTCTGTGATCACTCTAAAAATGGCGAAATTGCCCATGATAACAAATATTTCTGTGCTATTCTTCTTTATCACCTAAACGGGGTATGTGAATGTGTGAAGTTCATGGATGCAGTTTCTTTTCTTCCTTTTATCTTAATATTTGGTTCATAATCATTTCACATAAATTTTTTTAAATAATGTTAAATTAAAAAGTAATTTAGTTACTTTAGTTGGTACATATTTTGTTTTACTATTTGGTACTAATTGTATATGGAATTCATAGTTTAAGGATTGTGTTTTGACCATGACATGTTTCTGTATGCCAGAAATCATTGATGTGAAATCTTAGAGCAGAGTGATTTATTTTTGGGTGTCCTTCCCACCCCACGTCCAAATAGTAGCAAAACGATAGGAAATGAGAAAAGGAAACCCCAAATATTGCAACTGCACGGAAATTCATTTCAGTGTATTTAAGGGAAATTGTTTGTCAAGACATGGTATGCATCACTGCTGCTTCTTGACAGGTTCACCATGGAGAGACACAAATTAAATTCTTTCAGTTGCAGTTTTGAAGCTAAAAGTGTTTGACTGATTCAGACTCTGAATGGTGTTTAAGGAATAAAGGGAAAAGAGCAGGAAGTTCTAATTGGCAAATTACTCCTTGTTATTTAGTTTGGCTTCCAAGTTGGAAATTACGATAATGAGGATCTTTATGGGACATGCCCTTGAGCAGATCCTGGAGGTTTTTTCTTCAATTACTATTTAATGTGAAGATAGTCTGGCAACATGTTGTAACATTTAAGCCATCACATTCTATTAAACAAATATTTTAATGTAATGATTTTTAAAAATGCCCTCTGATTTTATGGTTTATGAAATGCCTAAAATGATATGCAAACAAAAAAAGAGTTAAAGAACTTGTTCTCCAACAAAAGTTTATTAGCCTTTAATTTAATTAGTGATTTTAAATGACATTCTTTATAATGGAATAAAAATAATTTGTATTTATAATAAAAATAAATGTCTTCTGCTATACCAGATGTTTATGTTAAGCAAGAAGCTGCAATAGAAAACAACATGTTTTTGCTGGCTAGATTTGTGTTGTCTGTCTCAATTCCTTCTCCCTCATCCCATAAAATAGTGAGTTTTATTAAGAGTGTTTTTAATGCAATCAGTTAATTCTGTTAACTGTTTTTATGAATTAACATTTCATTCACACCTTACTGTAATGTCCAATTGTTTCTTTATGAAACATAGGTGGGTATACACATTTGTGCAATCAATACTTTTATTTATAGTGTAATAACCCTCATTAATAAGACATACTAAAAATGTGCCTCTTTCTGCATAGTTATCTTTAATTATGATATCATGAACAACCCATGAAGAGAACCCATGGTTTGTTGTTGGGTTGTGAACAGTGGGTTGTTTGTGGTTAACAAACCATGGTTTGTTAGTGCGGCTGGGTTCAAAACAAATACAAAAAACCAAAAGGAGGAGAGCATCTACTCAGGGTAAAAAAGGAAGAGAAACAGGTTCTTTGAATGCTAAGATACTTTATTGTTCACGCCCAACGTGTTTCGGCTTATGTTGTTTTTTTAAGGCCTTCTGCAGGAGGTTGGTAAGAGATGTCTGCAGAAAACTCTTAGGATGATAGTCTCCTATGATATTCACTAGGGCTGTGCAAGGAAAAGGATATGGATCCTGAATCCGGAGCAGATCTGGCTGATCCGGGCCTCCTGGATCTGAACAGGATCGGACCTGGATCGGGCCAGATTGGATCCGTGATCCATATCCAATTTGGATCTGGTCACAGCACTCCCTGCCGCTCTCTCCTTCCCTCCCCCCACTCTCCCTGCTTACCTGCTGCCTCCTCCGCGGCGTCCCCTGTCGTTCTCTCTCCTCATTGTGTGCTGCAGCATTTCCCACTCGTGTTGGGTGACATCACCCAACGCGAGCGGGAAATGCGGCGGCACATAGCGAGGAGAGAGGACGATGGCAGGACGATGTGAAGGAGGCAGTAGGTAAGCAGGGAGAGGGGGGAGGGAAGGGGAGAGCAGGAGGGAGTGCTGTGTGTGGATCCAGATTGGCTCCGGATCCGAGTCGGATCGGGCTTGATCTGGACCCGACAGATCGAGATCCGGATCAGATCGGGGGGGGGGGTCTGTGCACAGCCCTAATATTCACTGGCAACCCATCCCCACAGACCTTCCTCTGCTTCTTCCCGATGGCTGCGCTGCTGGTCGTTCTCACTGCTGTCCGCCTCCATTGCTGGTGCCTCCAATGCCTCCAGTATTGGTGTGCTGCTGCTGCAGCTGTGACTTCCTGCCCTTACCCCAGGCCGATCCGGGCAGTGTTGAGTCCTGCGCCATCACGCTGGCCAAGCAGAAGCCCCGGATTGACCTGGGGAGGGACTGGAAGTCGCAATTTGGATGCGCCAAACCACAACTTCTAGCCCTTCCCCAAGGCTGATCCGGGGCTTTTCCTTGGCCAGCGCAGTCGTGCTGGCCAAGGAGAAGCCTGGAATGGCCCTTGGGAGGGTGGCAATTCCCGGACTTTGGCTGAAATAGGCCAATTTTTCCCCAGACGTCATTTTGGCGCCCTGTTTCCAGACTTGTCCGGGGGCAACCGGACGTATGGTCAGCCTGCATATTAAGAATGAATAGGAAAGAGTTTTTTTAAAAAAAAATCTTGTCAGGGTCATAATATCTTCATATAAATGTTTGGCATGGTTCCCTTTGGAATACTCTGTACAGTTCTGGTCACCCCATCTACAAGCTGGACAAAATACAGAAAAGGGCAATTGGAATGACCAAGGGGTTGGAGCACTTTCTCTATCACGAAAGCTAATGTTTAGACAAAGTCAAGGGCAATTCTATTCTTGTCTATTTAGAAGCAAGTCCCATTCAGTTCAGTGACTCTTACTCTTACCCCTTACATAGGATTGTGATCCAAGTTTCCACAGAGAGCTAACTCATCCCGTATAATTGTATCCTACTATTTAGATCAGGCCTGTGGAACTTGTGATCCAATGTGGAGAACCCACAACATATGGACTGCTGGATGCTTGCCACTATGCCAACACATTTTTTAGTCTCCAGAAATCAGCAACACCAGGATGTGTTTGCAATTTCTGGTGGCCCATGGTACATTCCTGCATTCAACTTGGTGGATTACCAGTTGTGCAGGATTCAGATAGATATATAAGGAAAAAATGGTTTGGTCTCTCTGGCTTATTAGGTTTTTGGCCACACTGAACCGAAGGCTTTTTTCTGTAGCATGCAGAAATGAAAGCAGAGATTATCATCACTACCCCAGTAATCTGTTGAAAGATAATAAATAAAAAGTAAGACTTGGACTGGTTTTACGTGGTTGCTCACTAACATGTGAAGATATGTGAAGGGCCTTTGTACTCCCTCTTGACCAGTTTGCAAATGAGCCAGGAAAACTGCAGGCTCTTTTCCTGGAGTGCAAGATTTTCTCCACCCCACGTTGATCGAGGCAAACAGCAAAGAGTGAGAACATAAGTTCCCTTCTGCTCTGTAACAGGACATTATAGTTAATGTATGGGCATGTCAATCTGGACAGAAGTTCCAATGTAGAAGTGATCTGAAAGGCTTTGCAAAGATTGTCAGGCTTAAGTCTGATTTCTCTTTAAACCATTACTTGCTAGCTCCATATTCTATAGTTTAAGCAATAATAATACTGATAAGGTTGGATTAGTAGACAACTTCCCATTGTGCTAAGAAAAAGAAAAATCAGAAGGGTGAATCAAAGTAAGTGTTTGCCTGAATTCACTTCTACTTAGAATAAATCCTTGAAATGAATGGGATCTAAGATTACCATTGTATACCATTCAAAACTTCCAGAGATCTTCTTGCATAATATCTTCCATTACATTTTCTGGCTGGGTCAAGGGTTGGTGGAGATGAGATGGAGAACAGAGCCATTACACCAGTTCTGCTGGAAGAACTGTTTTTCTTCCCCTCTTCCCTCCCCATTCCTTCTGCATCGATTCATGTATTCTTGTTTAAATGTTTATATGTAGGCCACTCTGGGAGCTGTTTAAAACATAGTGGGCATGTTCAAACAATACACTAAGTCATGTTTAGTTTGCTAACCCCTTTGCAGCAAATGGTTAGAGCATGTTTAAACCATGTTTATTTGGCCACCATGGTTAGGAATGGTTCAGATGACATGCTAGGCCATGGTTCACACAACATGTTAAGCTATAATGTTCAGCTCAAAATGCTTAACCACTGTGGCTTAGGCCCTTTCTACACCATAGGGGTGTAGAGGGCAGGGAGTGGGTGAAGGCGGAAGTAGCCACTTCCGGGTCTGTTGCTCCTGTGCACACCACAATGCGACAGCTTGGGCTGCTCTTGGGCCATCGCAGACGCCATTTTGTTTTGGTTTTTACTTGCAGAACAGCGCTCTAGCGCTCCAACGAAAGGTTTGTGAGTAAAAAACGTGGACGAAATAGCAGCCCCCTCCCCCCCCATTCTGGAGATGGTGATTTTGCTTCCCCCCTCTCCTGATGGCCACGGAGCCATGCAGTGCAGCTCTGTGGCCATCGGTAAGAGCGTCTGCACTGGGGCGGGCGGCCACATTCTTCCATGGTCCTGGGAACTTACCGGTACCATGGAAGAATCAGGATTTTTCTGGTTCCTGAGAACCAGGAAAAATTCCAAGCCTGCCCTCCTGCCTCCGGTACTCCCTGTCCATCATGCAGACTCACAGGGAGCAGCCGGGGTCCATCCCAGGCATTTTGCCTGGTGTGGAAAGGGCCTTAGAGTGTTGACTGAACAGGGTCAGTGTTAGAAACATCTAAGTGAAAAGAGCTGTTTGATAGTGAAAAAGAGAGCTCTAGTGGTGGTATTTAAGCAGTGTCTGGAGAACTACCTGTCAGGGATGTTGTAGTTGTATTCTGCATTGCAGACCATGCATTGATCAGGGAGGTTGAATAGATATCCAAGGTATCTTCTAATTCAATGACCTGGTTAGCATGTAATGTTGTTTAAACGATGGTTTGCTGCCCTACCCAGGATTTCTTTGGGAGACGATTAAACAAAACATAGTTTGTGTTCTCAGTCCCTGGATTGTTCATTTCTTCCTTCATCTGCTCCCTCCCTGACTCCTAAATGCATTTGTGTCGCTGCAGTACTGACATGTAAAGAGGTTGGGATTTTTGACTGCTCATGTGCACTGCCTCTGTAGTCTGGTGAAAAAACCTATGAGCAACCCACAATTCTGGGTTTGCACATAATGGCAATCCATGGTTTAAACAACCCACAGTTCACAAATGAACAAAAATTATGAGTACTCTTCATGAGTTATTCATGATTAACAACCCAGAATTAACCCATAGTCATGGGTTCGTACATGTGACCAAGGCAGCTTTGGACTTCTTGTGTTCTTGGAACAGCAGTTATTCATGCCATGTAGTGAGTTGTTTTTGAAATAGAGAAGTTTAAAAAGCAGACTGTGATATTGCATGGGTATTGGCTGCTCCAAGAAAAAGAATCTTATCTGCAACCCCCCACAAGGTATGACTAAATTACTTCTTTTTGGCTCTTGGCCATTTTATTGTGCAGGGATTTGTTCTCAATCTGGACAGGGCACGACTGCATGTTCCATGGAGTTTATTTATTTATTTATTTAAAAAAAAAAAAAAACCTCTATACTACTCCATATCTGAAACAGATTCCAGGATGGTGATCATAAGCATTAAAACAGTAAAAGATGCAAAAATTAAAACACCATTATTATACTAAAAAACACAGACTGCCAATAAAAAACCTTGGATGTCAGACAAGGAATGATTCCTGGATTAAGACTGTTTTCATGACATGCCAGAAACAACCTCCAGGGGCAGGAAGTTCTGCAGAAAGGGGGGCCACCATGCTGAAGGCTCTTCTCCTGTGGGACTCGAATCGGGCCATAGGGCCATGTGGAATCCCCAGGAGTATGCCCTCTGATGACCTCAGTGGTTGGTAAGGGAGGTTGGTAAGGGAGAAGTCTCTCTCTCAGGTATCCTGGTCCAAGTAGTTTAGGGCTTTGTACACTAGTACCAAAACCTTAAACCTGGCCCAGTAGCAATTAGGCAGCCAGTGTAGTTCTCTCAGCAAAGGAGTTACATGCTGACAGGGGGCAGCTCCCGACAACAGCCATGTTTCTGCGTTCTGCACTAGCTCCAACTTCCAGAGCAGCCCCACATAGAGTGCATTGCAGTAATCCGGTCTTGAGGTTACTAACGTCTGTTCCACTGTGGCCAAGCTATCCCTGTCCAGAAAGGGTTGCAGATGACCAAACTACCGAAGCTGGTACAAGGCATCCCAAGCCGTCATGGCCACTTGGGCCTCCATTGACAATGATGAATCTAGGAGTTCCAGGTAACTCTTCCCCTAATATTTTTGAATAAAAAGCAACAGCTGGAGGCTGAAATGAGGAGTAGAGGAAGGTCTGATAGGGAGGGGCTGCTTACCCTGCCAATCAGGTTTTTCTCTTGAAACTGCTCTTCTTCTCAAAGGGAACTGGTACATTTTTCTTGGGGGGGGGGGGAGTTTGAAGGGTTGAGCATCCTTCTTTGCCCACTTTTCACCTGTTCCTGATTCCACCATTAAGCAGTTGCTTTTCAATAAAAAAATGGAGGAAGGTTATACATACATATGTGTAGTGTGTAGGTTGCTGCTTTGCATATGATTGTATTCACGTAGTTGTTGCACATATATCACACCTTTCCTCCGTGGAGTTCAGGTATATCCCCAAGTTTATTCTCACAACAACCCCGTAAGGTAGGTTAGGATGAGAGAGACTCCCAAGGTCACTCTAGGAGCATCATGGCTGAGGGGATTTGAATCTGGGTCTCCCCAGTCCTAGTCCAATTTTAATTATGTACTGTATTACTTTATAAAAGTTATGTGCTGTGTTACTTTATAAAAAGATTCTTTGATTTTAGGTGTTGCTTTCATGTTTTGTTCAAACACAGTGAAGTAATATTGTCATGACATGGCAAACCCGTGAGGGTTTCTGTTTCTGTTTGTATTTAATTTGGTTTGCCTCATAATAAAATTAATGTTCCAGTTCAGTGAATGAGTAATTGTGTTGATATTATTTTGTGATAGAAGGAAATCCCCAATGAGAACCAGATAGCTATTATTTTCTTAGTTGAGCACTTACTTTTTCTGCAGACAATTCCAATTTGTGGGATTATACATCATTAATATTTTTGGGGGGTGCTTCCAGACAAAGCTTTTATTGTGGCACTGCAGAAGATTATTTGGGGGTCCAGATTAGAGATGTAAAATTTCCAGAAATTCTGAAGCCATGGGGGGGGGGGGGAGACATTTTTTTCAGGAGGGGTTTGGGGGAAAAACCAGAAATTATGGGAAAATTGAAAAAAAATGCAACATGAGCACTTTTTACAGATTGAAAGTCATTTTGTTACTTTAGGAACATAAAAATGTAAGTATGTACAAGTTGGTTTGGCATAAAATTATCACATTTGGTATATTAAAAGTACAGTGTATTCAAACAATTATTACAAGTTGAATTTAGTTTTTCAAATTTTTACTTTTTTTGGTAACAAATAGAGCTACAAGCTCCTGAACTGTAAGGAACACCTGAAATGTAAGGGACATCTTTGTTTGTGCCAGTTTATGAGGAGCAGGCAAAAAATAATTTAAAAAAACCCAGAAGAAACCATTAATATTGTATTCATCACGCTAAAATAAAACATTCCATAATCCATTTTTCTTAATATTTTTCATATTTTTCCATTTTTTTTGGAAAAAATAACAACAAAAAAGGCTTCAGAAAATAAACGTTCCCTCCCCTCCCCCGAATTTTTCCATTTTTTTTCCAGGCCTTCATATCTCTAGTCTTGATGGCATCTTTGGTTTGTAGCCCTCCCATGTATTCCCACCACTTCTTCCAGTTTTTTTCATTCCAGGAAAAAAAACCTTTTTCATAAGAAAAGACAGAAGTGTTGCACAATGCATTTTAAACATTAGCACTAAGAACCCTCCCTTTGGAGCACCCATAATTATTTGGGAGAAAATGTTGCAGAATCACACAACCCATAAGAAATTATGTCAAACATATAAAGCTGGCTTATATTGTTTTTGGGCATTGGTCCATTTAGCCCAGTATTGCCTATTTCGACAGGTAGTGGCTTTCCTAGAGGAGATCTTTCCCAGCCCCTGTTGTCTGATCCATTTCACTGAAGATGCCCAGGAATGAGTCTGGAGCCCTTCTAAATGTATAGTTCCACCACTGAACTATGGTTTGAAGCCAGTGACAGTATGAAAGTGGTATGAAAGTGGTATATAAAAGGCATAAGCCACACTACTGCTTTATAGTGGAATTGAAGTGCACTGACAACTGTTGGGGCCCGTTGGCACATATCAAATACCACTATATTCTGCTTGGTGTGGCTCCTTTCATACCACTATATCCTGCTTGGTGTTGATCTGGCCAATGAGCTATCTTTGTGTGGGCCAAAACAGATCCTAGCTTTGTGTCTTCCATGAGATATGTTTTTCCATCCATATATAGGGAAGTCTCCTCCCCATGCAACCAATAAACCTGAAAAACTGGTTGATGCATATGTTAACTGCACTGATCTGCAGTGAGATCTCCACTGATCTTATTACACAGATTATTTCATGCAGTGAGAAAGCAGTTGGCTCTAGCTAATGCAAGTCTTCCCAAATGTAGTGTCCATGAAGCTCTCCATTCCCTGCCCCCTTCAACAATGTATTTTTAATTTAAAAACATGAAAAATGTTTTGGTGCCAGCTTCTACGTTCTTGAACTTGGCCCCACCCAGCTCCTCCCATCGTCCATCCAGGCTTCTTCTGGGTTGTCACAATGGTGATGACCCAGAAGAAGCCCAGATCATCATGCATGAGGGTCTGGGGCAGCCTGTTTCTGTGTTTCCAGAAACGGGCCTCCCCAGCTCCTCCCATCCGGGCTTCTGTCAGTGGCATTCAAAGCAGTAGAAGCTGTGCATGTCATAGAGAAGACAAATTCTAAATATATCTTTGGGTTATCAAAGTACTGCAAGCCACTAAAATTCCTGATTCCCCAGGTGTCATCAAACTTTGTTGATGCATGCTTATAGATAGCTTGCATTTACTTGTAGCTGTCTCTGCTTGAAACTCGAGTTTAGCTCTTGGCATATGAATGGAAATTACCATGTGAATGAAGTGGAAAATGTAACTCATAGATCCTTCTCTTTCTATCTATAAACACTGTACATTACTAAGGACAGCATACCAGCAGTGAATACAGGATGTTCTCCAGAACCGACAGTCCTTTGCATGCAGCCTTCTCCCCCTCTGTTTTGAGGATGGACAAACGCCAAATAAGGTTAATGCAGGCCTTCATTACTGCCCTCCAGATTATTTTACCCACGGAGATTGAGGAAGGAGAGCGGAAGTGAACAACCAGTGCATTTTTTTTTATTTAGAGTGATTCATTGCTGAGGTACATTACAACTGAGCCATGGTGCATGTTTATACAATTCTTCAAATTGTATCCCTTAGTCCCTGTCATCATATCCTATAGCAGTTAGCAAGATCTAATTGTGGCTTGGTGGAAAAACAGTAGTGTGTTTTCCTTGTTGCATTTCACCCCAGTAGTGTTATGGGGGAGAAGCTTAAAATATTGGTGTTTGGCAGCTGACTACATTGCAGTCAGTTTTTCTCAGACTTTGCCCTTACAAGTGAAGGAAAAATATATGGCATTATTCCCAACTATACCACTACACAAATTGTGATTGGGATAAAAAACAACAACGTCAGTTCTGTTCTTGGTGTGACAATGGTAGAACTAGGGGGTGGATGGGAATGTTTGCAGAGACCTAGAAGAGTACAGTGTTGTTTGCGGTTCTTCCAAAAGAGAAGGAAGCGAAGGATACATGGAAGAAGCCAATAAATATGTTAGCCCAGTAATCCTCAGCAAAAACTTCTTGATTTAGGGCCAAATTACATGTGACGTTACCGATGTTGTTCAAATCAAATCAAATTTGTTTATTACCATTCATGACCAGATTACTCATGTGGTTTGCCCAGGATTTTTTCTTTCACAGATTGCCAGTTTGTGGGAGGAGGGCTGAACTGATACCATGGCAGATTGGGGACCCTGCATCTGCTGCTTGAATGGGAGGGGGGTTATGGAAGCTTCCATTAGCTTTGATGGGAGCACACACCCCATATCAATAACAGATACAGGGCCCCCAATCTGAATCACAACCTCATTGGAAGGCAAACTCTCTCACTCCACCCACATGCTGAAGGAAAGATGAGACACACACAGTTTGTTGCTGGCAAGAAGCGTCTTTTATTGTAGCTTTGCAAGGTTTATATAGATCTTCAGTTCTGCTGACCACGAGGGCACAGCGTGATAATACGCAATAGAGCACAGTACAAGAATGTAGATGCTCATAGACTGGAGAACAGTAGCAGCTCATCAAGAACATCTTGTATGCAGCCGGATAAGATTGGAGACAGAAAAGAACGAGGTCACGTCAGGGTGTGCCCAGCAACGCTACTCGCCTTCAACATGCCACAGTCCCAATCTGGAGTAAGGGTCCAGACTGACTAGTTGTGAAAGAAAAATCTACACTTAAGGGCAAACCACATGATAAACATCATTATATTTATTGTACTTTTATTACTGTACCCTAGAATCTGTTAGGATACAAGGTGGTCTAGGAATTCTTTCAATCAATGTGCAACAATTATTTTATGTAGTTTTGAGTACATCCAATCAGTCTGAATGCAAGTCAATTGAGCATGAGGCTTCTACATGCAAGTGTGTGTTGGATTTGGCCTAGGAAAACATCTGATGGGACAATTTCAATAGATTGACCTTTATCGCAACCGGAGAGGTATGGTATACGTTTTTTTACTGGAAATACAAACCAGCCTCAATCCCACCTCTAACCTGCAGTATTAAAAGTAGAATACAATTAGGGCTGCCATAAGCCACTCTCTCCCAGTGTCAGTCCCTTCTGACCTGAAATATTAGGATTGCCTACATTTGCTTGGGAAATTGCACTACCAGGTCTAGTTTTTTGTGTTTTTTAAAACAAATTCACCTAAATAAGCACTGCATTAGAAAGACCAGAAATTCTTTTCTTTGCTACTACTTTTTGGAGGGTTGGGTGCCCATTCATGGTTACATTACAATCCTGGGTATCTTCATTGACGTTTATGGTCAGCTCTAATTCTTGTCCCTGGGGACATTTTAATACAGCTTTTAAGTGTGAACCAGAAAATGACCTATCCAGACAATGAGATGATTCTGTTTATATTGCTCATCACTATATGTATCTTCAGCAGGATCTACACTACTGCTTTAAAACGTTTTATAACAATAGTGACAACTGTTGGGGCCCAGGACACACTCCATATACAGTTTTCAAAATGTTTTCAAAGTGTCATTTCCTGCTTGGTGTAGATCTGGTCTTCAGTCTTCATGTCCAGCCATTCCATTCCCCATTCCAAGAGGTTTTCATTTTTTCTTCAGCCACCCCATTCTATTACCCATCCCATCCAATTGTCAGGATCTCAAGGGTTTCTTCTCTCAGGATTTTTTTTCTCTTGTGCATGGATGCTCCAGTTTCAGCTTCGTTCACATGAGCGCAGAAAAACTTGAATTGGTATTAGAAGGAATGTTGATGTGTTCTCATATTAGTATATAGTAGTAATGCATATATTTCATATATGACCATAGGCCATAAGAAATGGGATTTTATACATTGATTTTATTTTTAAAACACTGATTTGGGATTGAAGAGGAAAGACCTAATACTTCCCTTAAGAACAGCTTGTGTTACACCTCTTTAGGGAAACCCCCCAAAAGGTAGCATCAGGTGAGCTCAGCTGGATATGCATATTACATTACACAACAATATTTTGTTCACAATCTTGTTTGCACCAGTCTGGTTTCCAAAACCCATGTTGCAGTGTGGCATTGAAATATATCAAAACATACATAACAAGGTTTATACAGTTTATGTACCAGGCCTGCACAACTTGTAACTCACTAACCCATGTATTTTGGCCTGCTGAGTGCTTAACACCCCCCTCGTTTTTTTACATTCCCAGGCAGGCAGGCAGGCAAATAAGAAGTTTATCAATTCTTTGAATGACTGCCATACATAATGAAGATGGTGTAATGTTGATATGTCGTAATGAGTTTGATGGGTCGCATTAGGCACGAAGTTTTAAATACTGCACATGTAGTATTGCAGTGCAAAGATTCAAATATTCAAGAGCCAGTTAGAGCAGGAGGAGGATGAAGGTTTCTATAGGCTCCCATTCCTTTGTTTAACTTTTTTTTCAGCTAGATGGGCCTCTTAGCTAACTCACCAGGTAGTGAGAGGGGATGGTGATGGAGAGAGTATTGGATCCAGGCCTCTTCTTCTCCTTCCCCTCCCTGTTCACTGGAATCCTCTGTTTTCATCCGCCCTGACCTCTTCCAAGGATGCAGTTATATTCTCAGAAGTTATATTCTCAGAAGAAATGCCACTGCAGTGCTTTCCATGGTGGCTGCAAGGGATGGGGATAGCATAGAGGCAGAAAAATTTAAACTCAGATTCCTGCCATCATGGTCGTAGCTGTGTCTATTGCCTTGCAGAGGGTGGGAGTTGGTGTTCCACACCTTCCTATGGCTCCTCAGGTTCTGTCTGAGAAGCCATAGGATTGTTCTGCTAGACATCTCTATGAAAACATATTTGAAGGATGTTAGAAATGTGGCAGTGTATTATTATTATTATTATTATTATTATTATTATTATTCTCTTTCTCGCTCATGGCGGTTTTTCTAGATGGACATGACGGGCTTTGCCAAGTCATGCTGTCTTTTATTGATTCAGGAATTTCCTGACGATTGAGCATGTTTTAATTATGACCGCTTTCTGGATGTTGGTGTGGATGTATTCTGGTTGGCTCAGTTTCTGGAGGTTTTCTGTATATTTTTTTGATGTGATGCTGGTTACTGATGTGACTAATGGGATAATTGTGACCTTTTCCTGTTGCCATAGTTCTTTGACTTCCATGGCCAGTGGTGTATATTTATCTCTCTTTTCTTCTTCTTCCTTTTCAACAATATTTTTGTCAATCGGTATTCCTATGTCGAAGAAGTACGTGTGTTTTTCTTTTTTGACTATGAACTTTATGTCTGGTCGGTTGCAAGGTATTGTCTTGTCCGTATGAATTATTATTATTATTATTATTATTATTATTATTTCATCAATAAATAAATCAATATGAAAACACAACTGATACCAAGCATGAAAAAAACTTCTTGACAATGACCCACATATAGCAATGCAGATATATTAATGATTAGGACTAATCTTCTTGAGGGTCTACCAATCTAGATTAAGTTAGGGAGTATTGATTAGCTCTTTCCAGATGGTTACTTGTGATTGTGTTGTTTTTCACCCTTCATTGCTCTGGTTGGCTAAAGAAATCCAGGGTTGCCAGCATGTGTAAAAGTCATTGTCAATTGCATTATTGTGTGTGGCCCTTAACTCTTCCATACATTTTTAGTAAGGCAATATCCCAACATCTCCTTTCCCAGCATTCAGTTGATGGTCCGCTTGTAGATTTCCAGACTGATGTGATTCTTGTCGCAGTCTAGAAGAATATCGGTAAATCCTAATGCAGTAGATGCTAGTTATCTCCTACAAAAAGGGAAAACTGTCCCAGTTCTGCTGTTTTACATATGTCCTGATCTGTAACTTTTCTTACCAGTACTTTTCTTTACTAATTAGACCATTTATGCCTGCAATTTTGCACTAATTGTGTTATTTTTGGCTGCAATTTTGTGCAAATTACAATTTCTGTTAATAGTTATACCTGCAATTTCACTCAATTCACAGTTTGTACATCTAAAAAAAAGCTGAAAAGTTCCTGGGTTTTGGGGCACCAGGTTGGGGGTGCCACAGGCATCTTTTGAGCCAAAAGTGAACAGGATTTCCTCATGATGGCCATCCCTATTTCCCCATACCTGAATGTGGCAATGTTAAAGTATAATTATGAATTTAAACAAAAGAGAAGTAATACTAAGGTATGTCAAATAAAGCTAAAATAAAGGTGCTTAAAACTCAGAAAGGGAAACTTTTGAGACAATAATGAACAGAGTGATATATAAATTTCAAATATTATTAAAATATATATGAAATCCATTGACAATGGATGCACTTTGTCCAATATCAGTGAGAACAATTTGTTCTGCACATTTTGTGTCAAATATTCCCCCTCACAGTAGTTAAAAATCAATTATTTCCATTGTCAGTTAAAGACATAGTTTCCCCCCCTCATCTGCTGGGGAATATTTTCTCTAGTAGTTTATGAAAATGTATGAGAGGAAATTAATCACAGAACACACAGTAAATATGTCTGTACTTATGATATAATCCTCCATCACATGAACGTTTTCTGCATGCCATCTTATTCAGGTCTAAATGAACCATGTATTGTCCTGTCCTGTCATATTTTTCCCACTTGTGCTACCCATTGAAATAAATGGGGTTGCATTAAGATGGGGTGCAGAACAAAAATTGGGTGGGGGGTCAAATTCCACCCTCACCTTTTGCAGGCTGGAAGACATCCGTGGGTATATCCATGCTCCCTGACACCATTACGGCACCCATTTTGCCTTTCTTCACACTGAGAGATGCATGGAGTCATGCACCTTTCTCAGCTTAGTGAAAGGGACTCAGCTGGTGCTGGGAGGAGCAGTTCCTCCAATGGGGACAGTGAGAGGCACATATAGGAAGACCCGGCTTTGTCATGACCAGGCCTGTTCCCCTTGGTGTGGGGGAAGGAGTTTCAGGTGATCAATCAGAATCAGATTCTGAAGCTGGAGAAACAGAACTAGAAATGTCCCACATTACACAGGAAGTGGAGGAAGTGATTCTCCTAGGCTCTTCACCCGCCAGGGATAAATCTTCACAAGACCTTGTCAGTGAGAACATCAGTCTGTGGGTACTCAAGAATCCTCTGAGGGGGAGGGGACTTCAGAGCTAACTGATCCTAGAGTACACCGTAGGTTCAAATGGGCAGAGCTAAAAGTAGGCTATAGGCAATCAGCTTGGCCTCTCTCTAAAGGCTTCTTCAAAGAAATCCTCCTTGAAGTGAAAGGGTCTTAGGGAACAGACCACCGCCTTTGTTGGAAGAACAATTGTCTCGTTTAGTTTAGCCAAGTGTTAGCCTGGAACAAGGTTCCTATGTTTAAACTCTCTTGAGGTGCAAGGAGATGTTTATTTACTGAATAAAAGGTTTGAGCATTACTTAGCAGACCTCTTTGTTGTCTTGCACTCCAGCGGGAGGGCTTGGAACCATGACAGGCCAGCATTGAGAGAAGAAGGGTGCTTTTCCCAATGCCACCCAGCCCCAATGTTATCATAGACTGGAGATAAAACCAAGGATTTGGCAGATGGAGCTGTATGGAGAAGAATCCCTGCTGTTATCCTGATCTCAGATAAGAAATAACAGCGAGGATTTCTCAAGGAGTCTCCGTGAGCTGGATGCGGAACCTCCGCAGGCCAGATTAGGCCCACATGCCAGAAGAGTATTATTGTGTTATAAATGTTAGAAGGATGTTATGTGTATTATACATAGGAAAATATCATGATAAAGAATGTAATTAATAAGGAATAATTAATATGTGAATTGCCGTACAATTATGATCTAGTTTGCCGTTACATCAGCCCTGTATAACTAAATCGCTATTATTCCCAGTTTACATATTGAAATTTTACTCTGAGAGAGATTCAGTAGAGATAGATGGTTATAGCTTCATACATAGAGAAGAAATTATATTTTCAGCCATAATCCAGTAAGTCTTACTATCCACCAGAGTTTAAATAAAAATTTTTTTTTTGCATTTTATGGAAATGCTTTTTTTAAAAAAAAGAGTTTTAGGATATTTTCATTCCTACGCTGGATCCTAGGAACAGCTGTGAACCCCCCCCCCCACATACTCAGAGGAGTAGAGCATTGACACAGAATAATTTGCATAAGATATAGCCCTCCTCAAATTAAAGTTTCATGCTTTATCAGTTTTATCCTCCAGTATGAGTTATGTCTTATGAGATCCTTGTAAGAGTTATTATGGCGGGGGGGTTATATATTAATGAACTAGCAACTCTCTAGTGTGAAATTCATATGTATGTTTACGTGTGTATTGTGTTTATATTGTCAAGAATTAACTAACTATTCTTAGATATTAGATGCTTATGTTCAGGGTTCCTGATTCTGTTTATAGTTGTATTGTTGGCCATGTTGGGAAGTATATAGAAAATGGGATATAAATTCAATAAAGGAAAAAAAATGTTGGAAGTGATCAACAAGATCTGGAGAACTTAATTCCTGCCCTGCATGAATATGAAGAGCTCTGCTGGATCAGATCAAGGTTCTGTCTTGTTCAGCATCCTTCTTCCAACAATGATCACCAGGGTGGCCATGTGTCCTACTGTATTTGGAGAGCTCTCCAAGGATGGTCCTCAATTTGAAGGTTTCCATAGACCATAAGGGAGAACAGCAGGAGCCTTGAAATTGCCTATGACCGGTTAGCACCTGGACAACAGACTGCCTATGACCGGTTAGCACCTGGACAACAGACTGAGCAGAGACACAGGTTATTTGGTCATACTTGTCCCCACTACAGATGTAATGTATTGTATCTCTGTTTAAACTAGAGTAATTATTTCTAAATTTGCATCTCTACATATAAGTTAGCATAAGCAAATCTGATGCAATTCCATGTCTTCTATTGCCCTTTCTGGGGGTGGGGGTGTTGATAGTGGCGACCCCAACAACCAGTCAGATGCTTCTGGAAAATTCACAAGTAGGCATTAAGACAATAGCTCTGCCTTATTGTTTGTTTCCCAGCAACTGCTATCCAGAGATATGTTGCCTCAGAACATGCAAGTTTTATTTGCTGTAGCACTGTTTCCGTTGAAGCATTCTGCTATGCATCACTTATATCTTTCTTCTACTTTACAAAATTTCAGTGAGGAAAAAGTGGATTTATTTTTTGTGTAAACTATTTTATGCAAATTTTTATTTTTATGCAAATTAGACTGGTGGTGGATATCTGCTTGACCTTTAAGTAATCATAGTTCTTTTATCAGATTTTTTAAAAAAAGTGGATATAGAACATGAAGAGGGAATTAGAACTTTGTCATTTGTAATTTACAGGGGCTGAATGTGTATTATTATATTTTCAAATTTCAGCCACTATGGAGAAATGCTAAGGATCAAATTCCATAAGGAATGGTATGGAAGTAGTGTCTTCCCCATGAAATGGTGTCTGTGGAACACATCCCCCATCCTCTTCTTCAGCTTCCTGTACTCTTGAATTCTGCTCTGGAGGATCTGCCCTCTGGAGCAGATTTTAGGGTGTTTGTGGTGGTGGGTGAGGACAAGGAAGGAGAAGTAGGGAAATCTTAGCTCTTTATAGAAGCTTTACCATGGAGACAATGGTCAGGATTCCAATTGATTTTAATAGGGAATGAATTTCACTGTACTTATGACCCATTAATGACTGTTGGGACTTATGTAGGGGACAAGAGGAGAAAACCATTGTCTGTCAACCTGATTATTTTCAAAAGCCATTGTACTGCATTTGGCAATAACTTGTTTGGTTTCCAAGTTGCCATTTAGGTTCTGTTTATACAGGCTTGTTTTACTGTTGACTTTAGAGATGTCAGCATCTTCTCCATAAACAGCTGATTGAAACATGACCTGCCATTTCTGATAATTCCATTTATATTCTCCTTTAAAAAGTAGTGATGGTTTGCCAAGTAGCTTCTCCTCCTGTGGCTTAACTAAGTGTTGCAGGAATATGCCACAGTTTCTGAATGAGACTTTTTGTGTGTGCATTTCTCTATACTGTATACATCAGACACCAAAAGACAATTACAAAATTTCAAATGACACCTTAATGATGCAGCAATTACTTAATTTTACCTGTGCATCATTTCCAGCCCCATAAATTTAGTTAGAACTGAAAACCTAATTTACTTTTTAATTTTAAATTCCAACCATGCATTCAATTGGTAACGATTGCTGAGAAGAATCATAGGAGAGAGAGAAAAGTTGCTAATCACTACTATATCTTTGGGAAGTGCTAGCAGTGAGTTAGAGAGAAAAATAGTTCAAAATTGGGGGAAAGTTTTCTTGTAACGTACGTTCTTCATTAAGGAAGATTTAGTAGGAGAGAGAGAAACTGCATGTCTCTATTTGATGAAGACCAAATGGCTGAGTATATTTATGACTCTTTTATTACTCTGAGATGGACCTACAGTGATGCTGATCCTTGCACCAGATTATTTTCTGGAAATCTATGGTTTAAAAGGCTAGACTACAAAACAGATGGCCATTAAACTAAATCATTCTTCAATATAGCCTCTCTAGAGTGAAGATGCAATAGAACCTAAAATGTCCTTCGGTAATGTTACCTATCTGGAGCCCTGTCGGGATTGAAAAAGCTTCAGCTATGGACTCATTCTTTGGAGGCACATTTCTTCCATCTTTGAAATGTGTAACTTCAATTGCTAACCAGTCAGATGTTTCTCTTGACAGTGCTGCATTTTTCTTTTTGTAAAACATGGACTTCACTATTCTTTGAGTTAAGAAGTAATGGCCAGTTCAAAGATTACATTTCTTTCTCATGTGAATTGCCCATTCTGTCCTGCAGACTTTCTAACCTGTACAGACCTTGAGCTTGCTGAATACAGTTATTAGTATGGTGACTTCTATGCTTGTGGGAATATTTTTAAATCCTCACTCTCCAGTCATGGAAGCTGATATTGGACAATAACCACAATCACCTCCTAGTGCACTGTGTTTGAGCATGAGGACATTTATTCAGAGGAAGCTAAATGCGGGGAAGAATTGGCAAAAGCTGTAAAGGAACCAAAACACATCCTGAACCATCTGTCAAATGATGGGGCTTCTTTGTCTAAACATGAATGCCTGATCCTTGAAATTAGTCATGATTAGAGCAGATCTAAGCTGAGCCCTAACACAGAAAAGAGTATGCTTGAATATGTGTGGTATATCTGTCCCTCACCACTGGCTCACTTGCTACCAACCCTTAAGTATGTGGTCTTCCAGAGCGCCTCCAATTTTAGGATGAAGTGCAGTGGTTGTAGAGTAGAAGGAATGTGCCTCCCTATTTAAGAGCCTAAAGTCCCAACATAAGTAACTATATTCATTTTCTGGACCCAATTGTAGGGAAGTGGTCTTGAGATTCACTTCACTCTCCAGGCACAAAGAGTTCCCAATATCCATTGAGATTTGAACAGCCTAACTTTAATTCTTTACACTTTTGCCAATTCTTCTCAGTGTTAGTCATTCCTCTAGTTTGCCTCAGAGTCCTATTCTACTAAGATCTTTCAAGACTCTTTAAGTACCATGCTCAGCTCTGGCTCAACTACAAATCCAGAAACACCTCATTCATTTACTTTGTTGTTGTTTTTGTATATTAGGCTTAGCCCTAGGCATAGGCTTTTTCCCCTCCTGCTTTTGTGGCAGAACAAGAGCCATCAAGCCATCAGAGGCTGGGGGTGTTGTTATGTTGCTGCAAGCTGTTAGTGTTGCTCCTTAGGAGAAAGTAGGATTATCCAGATACAGTTCCCTCCACAAGATTTTGGCTGCTAAAATTTAATATAAAAGCTAACTTTATGCTAGATCAGAAGTCTGCTTTCTGTTAATTCCAGTGTATGCAGTGGGTTCAGAGCACTAATAAAAGTCAGGCCAAAAACCTTCGTGTTCAAAGATTAAAATTATTCATACAGGATGTAGAATTCCCTCAGTATCTCAGCTGATCTGTCCTGAGTTTTGTTTTGCTTTTTAAAGAACACATTATGTATCTGAGTCTTTTGTTACTAAGACCATTCTGTCTAAAATTGGGAAAATGAAAAAAATGAACATTTGATTCATTTTACTAATAAATTCAGACTTCACTGTTCAACTTGGCGTCCATGTTATACTCTGTCATATTCTTATATAAAGCCAGTAATTGGGATTCCCATTGTGCAGAAATAGTTTTGACAGGGAACTTTACAGCTTCTGGAAGTTAACCATGTGCAAGAATCAGAACAAAAGTGATATGTTACAGAGCAAGAAAAGAAAAACATAGCAGACCTAAATTGAAAAACCAGTATATCCTACATTAGGATTCCCTGATCAGTATGTTGTCCATGCTTATGCCAGCTACTAGATGAAGTTATGTGGAAGATGTTCCATTCAGAAAGATCCCACTGTTTGGTTAAACTTTTAGTAGCTTTTGAAAATATCAGGAAAAAAGGCGAATTGGAATATTTTATTTAAAAATATGAAAGAGATCTCACCCAGTCCAGCAATTAATATCTTAAGATGAGTTCACACATTACATTAGGATGAGTTCACACATGGAAGCTCTCATTACCACTAAATAACATGTTAACCTTTAGCTTTGAGCCCTCTTCAGCCTTTCAGAAACTTACCTTCACCCACCTGCAAGGAAGGAGGGTGAGAAAGAGTATGCTTGCATCATCTCCCCACACCCGACTTTTCTCACCAACCTCTTCATTCCAGAGTGAATTTCTGAAATGTGGAGTCTCTTCAATCCATAGAGCCTCCCAATTCAGAAGTTCACCCTAAACATGCGGAGGGAGATGGACAGAGCGATGCAGAGCCAGCATGCTTGGTTTTGCTCTCCCTCCTAATGTGTGAATGCCTGAAAACTGGAATGTCACCACATTTAACATTGCTGCCAACAATCTGAAGCAAATATCCCAAAACTGGAACTAAACTGTCAATTTGTAAGAGGCAACAATCCAGACTGGTTGCCTGTTTAATCATTAATGCTCACGGTTTAAATATGCCAGTTCACCTTTGAAATTGCTATTCATTGGTGGTAGCACTTGAGAATGTGCTTGTAATTTGTAACCATGTGCTTGTAATTTGCCTCTTGGTCTACTGTGAGGACAACAATCAAGTTTTGTGAGTGAAAATTGACCATTTCTGACCATTTTTAAATGATGTAAGATTGACTTCTCAGTTCAATGTTTCAATAGATTTGACTGCTGCAATATTTTCCATCTTTACCCAAACCAACACAGTTGTTTTTGACCAAAGGAACATAAGAATTTCAATGCTTGACAGACCAATGGTTTGGTTTTTTATTCGCATGTCTGCTAATCAGCAGTTTACTATTTCTGAACATGGAAGACTGTTCCAGGTTTATAGAACTGGAGCTGCCCCTTCCTGATACAGAGACGTGGTCCTTACAACCACAATTATGGGACATATTGACACACTGTCAGGGTTCCACCTATTACCTTCACACCCTGAATAACTTCTTGAGGATCTTTTATCTCCCTAGGGGTCTCACTTTCCTTCCTTTACCTTCCTCTTCCTAATAACGTGGGGGCTTAGGCTGTAGACATGGGGTGGGTGACACTACAAATACGTTAGGTTTAATACAACAGTTTACTAGTATATTAAAAGAAACAAGTAAAGGTATTTAGTCAATAGAGCTGAGTGATACGAAGGCAGTAAAAGAAAATAAAAATTGCAAAATGCAAGTTCCTTTATCCTAGCTGCATTTAGGTTTTCCCAGCTGCTTCTTCCTCATGCTTTCATCTTTTCCTTCTCCCCCTTGGCTGGCTCTCCTCTCTTTTTATACCCTCTTCTCCCAAAACAGAAAGTACTATTTCAGACTTGAAGAGAAGAAACTTAAGTGGAGAAATGAAATTACGCCTCTCAGGGATACCCCCTCCTAACAGAAAACTCCCACATCTCTAGGCCTAACTTTATTACCTTGCCTTTATAGGCCTCAAATCTTCACACACACTATTCTCCACTTAGGTAGCCCACCTAGTGTCCCTCTGCCAATAGAAGGGATCCATCAGTGGAATGGGAAGAGGCTGATTTTTGGTGATTTCCCCTTTCTCTTGCAGTCCCCCAAACCCCCTCCCCCCAAAGTTGCTCCAGAGGGTAGGCTGACCAGATAAACTCCAGGTCAGGGCTCATGTAACTTTAACAGTTGTAGAGAAAAGGGAATTTCAGCCGGTGTCATTTGTATGAAATTAGTTCCTGGTGAAATTCCCTCTTCATCACAACAGTTAAAGATGCATACAGTATAATAGAGTGACTATTAAAATGTTTTTAGTGTTGTATTTTTCTCTTGCTTTTCAAATTTTAACTGTTGTGATTTTTGTGTTTTATATTGCTGCTGTTCCCCACCTCGATCCGAAGGGAGAGGCAGGCTACAAATAAATATTATTATTATTATTATTATTATTATTATTATTATTATTATATACAAAAGAAGGCAGGGCCTCTGCAACTTTAACTGTTGTGATGAAGAGGGAATTTCACCAGGAACTAATTGCATACAAATGACACTGGCTGAAATTCCCTTTTCTCAACAACTGTTAAAGTTACATGAGCCCTGACCTGGAGTTTATCTGGTCACCCTGCCAGAGGGTGCTGCAAAGCTATCTGTAGCAATACCTTAAGCGAAGTTACCTAGACTCTTAAGGAAAGTCTGGTGTTGGATATCCTGTTTTGGGGTAAAAATGTTGATCTTGGCTCTTAGGGCAAGGAAATATCTAAGTATATGCTGTGTACCTACAGTATAATAAATTGTGGTACACATTAAATTTTCAGAGAACTACTAATATTTCCACATGTTCAATCAGCTCTCAAACCCCCAATCTTTCTGTTCAGGAATACTGAGATTTGAGCATGTTGCAAGTGGAGAGGAAGTCTTGGATGTTTTTCAGCTAGGTTTGATTGGATAGAGTGTAGAACGAATAGAGGGCAGTTGTTTATATTGCATGATACAGTGGTGCCATTGGACAGCACTGGAGTTTGCTAATGAAAGAGCTTTGCGTGTTCAGTAGGGTGACCATATTTTGGAAACCAAAAAGGAGGACAACATGGCCGCCCCAAGGGGGCGTGCCCACCAACATGGCCAGCCTCCAAGGGGGCGTGCCCACCAACATGGCCGGCCTCCAAGGGGGCGTGACCACCAACATGGCCAGCCCCCAAAGGGACGTGCCCACCCAAAGATGGCCTTCGTCACATGTCTGATTTCACAGCACACAATTAAGACAAACCTGTTCTGCATAACATCTTCATGTTAAAATCACTGAGACATTCAGTGTATCTGAAATTAACTTCACTCCTACTTTTGTAGCTTTTGCTGTACTTTAAAGCTTTTGCTATACTTTGTGTGATACAGTCTCCTTTTCCCTCACATATCTTTTCTGACTGCAAATCCTTCACTGGATGACCGTAGTCTCACCTTTCCTAACATTTAACACTCTTTCCTCATCACCTTTCTCATATCCATACTCACAGATTCAGCACTAAACAAATGAAGCAGTTGACAAGTGCAGAAAAATCTAGTACAGGAAAATCTAGTACAATAAATGAGTAATGTAGCATTCAGAAAGAGTATAAAATACTATTACCCTACAAACAGTCATGGAACAAAATGGACTAAAGGCTTGTAGCAGTTATTTCTCACTAGCATCTCTTAACTTGTTTCAACTTCTGGTTTATCAGTGAGAAACTAATCTAAAAATGTGTCATTATATCTCTGGTTCATTAGCCATGTAAACAAGCCCATGGTCAGTAGAGGTACAAAGAAAGGCCAGAACAGATGCCCATTATCACAATGCTAGACAAAGATCTTTCCCTCCTTTTATCCAAATGTCTCCTGAATTTACACTGCCTCAGTGTGCAGAGAACAGAAATCCCAATCAGAGAGTTTAATACTTTACCCAAAGAAAACTGAGTAGCAGATAACTCAGAAGCTATCATCTCCCTATGTCCTATCATACAATGCTATCCTATGACAACTCAGGAATAAGTCCTGTTGACTTCAATAAACCGTACTCCCAGATACATATGGGATTGCAGCTTCTTCACATTTGTTCACCTTAATATAGCAAGTGCAAGCCCCTCCTGTCAAGGAAAACTGTGCACTCACCAGAACCCGGCCTCGTGGATCATGCAACCAGCAGATGCTCTCAGAACGATGCTTTCAGAGCCTAGGAGTCCCAGACACAGTCAAACAAGACAAGACAAGCCACACTATGCACTCATATATTATCTTGCTGGGACAGAACAATTCTGGGACAAGGCAACACTTTGCTATCAACCAGACATAACAGTCATAAACAAAAATGAAAAACACACTACTTCATTGACATAGCACTACATAATGACACAAACGTTGCATTAAAGGAAGAGGGAAAGAGAAAACTATACACCACTGGCTATGTAAGTTAAAGAACTATGGTAACAGGAAAAAAGTTACAATTATTCCATTAGTTAGAGTGATTATGGAAAGGAGGACAGGGATCCTGTATCTTTAATAGCTGTATTGAAAAGGGAATTTCAGCAAGTATCATTTGTATGCATGCAGCATCTGGTGATATTCCCTCTACATTACAACAGTTAAAGCTGCAGGAGCCCATCCTAGCATGACCAGATACTAAAGAAGGCAGACATACACACCCCAGGAAAGATCAGCAGTAGCAGCATCCACGCACACCTCATGCTCACTAAAGGCAATAAAAATTAAAATTTACATACCCCTGCACACTTGCCCAAAGTGGGGGAAAACTCCACATCCTCCTGAAAGCAATTTAAACAACAACAACCTCCACACACACACTTAACTGGAAGAGGGGATAAAAATCCACCCCCACGCTCTCCAAAGGCAAAATAATAATGACAATATTAATAATAAACCACCCACACAATGCAAAATAAAACAAAAACATGCACACACCCATTGCAATAAAATAATATTAAAAATACAACACTCACCCACATACCCACCCAAGGAAAAATAATAAAAATCCAGACAAGCACCAAGGCAAAAAACAACCAACAGAACAAATACACACACTCACCAAGACTGAAAATACAATAAATATCCACACACACCAGCATACTCACCCATGGCAAATCTAATAATAATTTTAAAACACACACACATGCACCACCCCAATTAATTCATCAAAATATAGCAAAAATATTAAAGAAAAGTTCACTAAACAGTAGCAGCACCCAACGATAAATGAAATCACATCCAGGCAGCCCCAGCCCCGAGTGCCAGGCCAGGCTAAGACGCCTGCACTCCCGACTGGGCCAGGCCACCCCATGGGCTTGAAGTCCAGCGTGTCATACTCCAGGCCAGGCCAGACTGCCCCACACCCGGCCAGGAATGCCCCAGGACACCGGGTGAGGATGCTCCCCCACTGCGCCGCCCCATGGGTCACACTGGGTCAGGCTGCACTGGGTCAGGCTGCACTGTGCCAAGCTGTGCTGCCCGCACGCCATGCCAACTTGCGCGCCGTGCCAGGCCGTGCCACCCTGCACTGGCCCAGCACCCGTCCACCCCGCTTCCGCCTCGTCAACCCCACGCCCGCCCATCTCGCATGACCTGCACACTTGCCCGCCGCACCCTATGCCCGCCCCACCCACCCCGCAACCAGCAGCTGTGCACCCCACAACCACTCCACCTGCCTCACCTGCAGTTTGCCTGCCCACCCCGCACTCCACCCCCGCGCACCCGCTAGCCTCGCCCCACGCCCACCCCACAACTGCACACCCCACAACCGCACACCCCACAACTGCCTCATCCCACCCCACAACCCACTTGCCCCACCTGCACTGTACTCACCCCACGCCCACCTACCTAGGGTAGGCTGACCATCTGAAAAGGAGGACAGGGCTCCTGTAACTTTAACAGTTGTAGAGAAAAGGGAATTTCAGCCAGTGCCATTTGTATGCAATTAGTTCCTGGTGAAATTCCCTCTTCATCACAAAGTTGCAGGGGGCCTGCCTTCTTTTGTATATGGTAGGGTGACCATATGAAAAGGAAGACAGGGCTCCTGTAACTTTTAACAGTTGCGTAGAGAAGGGAATTTCAGCTGGTGTCCTTTGTATGCATGCAGCACCTGGTGAAATTCCCTCTTCATCACTGTAGTTAAAGCTGCAGGAGCCCTGCCCGCTTTTGTACCTGGTCACTCTAGTATAGCTCCTGCAGCTTTAACTACAGTGATGAAGAAGGAATTTCACCAGGTGCTGCATGCATACAAAGGACACCAGCTGAAATTCCCTTCTCTGCGCAACTGTTAAAAGTTACAGGAGCCCTGTCTTCCTTTTCATATGGTCACCCTAATTTAAATGGAGTTTGCTTCTTTCCATGCACTTAAGCATGCTTAAGGAACGTTAGCAAGTGTTCCTTAAGCATGCTTAAGTGCATGGAAAGAAGCAAATTCCATTTAAATTAGGGTGACCATATGAAAAGGAAGACAGGGCTCCTGTAACTTTTAACAGTTGCGTAGAGAAGGGAATTTCAGCTGGTGTCCTTTGTATGCATGCAGCACCTGGTGAAATTCCCTCTTCATCACTGTAGTTAAAGCTGCAGAAGCCCTGCCCGCTTTTGTACCTGGTCACTCTAGTATAGCTCCTGCAGCTTTAACTACAGTGATGAAGAGGGAATTTCACCAGGTGCTGCATGCATACAAAGGACACCAGCTGAAATTCCCTTCTCTATGCAACTGTTAAAAGTTACAGGAGCCCTGTCTTCCTTTTCATATGGTCACCCTAATAAATGGAGTTTGCTTCTTTCCATGCACTTAAGCATGCTTAAGGAACGTTAGCAAGTGTTCCTTAAGCATGCTTAAGTGCATGGAAAGAAGCAAATTCCATTTAAATTAGGGTGACCATATGAAAAGGAAGACAGGGCTCCTGTAACTTTTAACAGTTGCGTAGAGAAGGGAATTTCAGCTGGTGTCCTTTGTATGCATGCAGCACCTGGTGAAATTCCCTCTTCATCACTGTAGTTAAAGCTGCAGGAGCTATACTAGAGTGACCAGGTACAAAAGCGGGCAGGGCTCCTGCAGCTTTAACTACAGTGATGAAGAGGGAATTTCACCAGGTGCTGCATGCATACAAAGGACACCAGCTGAAATTCCCTTCTCTACACAACTGTTAAAAGTTACAGGAGCCCTGTCCTCCTTGGTCACCCTAAGGAAGCCCCAGCAGGTGCCCCGCGCCCCTGCGCCGCCCCCCCGCCGTGCGCCTCCGTGCCGCCCCCCCACCCCGCGCCCCCGCATGGCACCCCCACCCGCTCCTCGCCCCCGCGCCTCCCCCACACCCGCCGTGCGCACCCGCGCCGCCCCCCCGCCGCACGCACCCGCGCGGCCCCCCCCCCGCCGCGAGCACCCGCACCGCCCCCCCGCCGCGAGCCCCCGCGCCGCCCCCCCCGCCGCGAGCCCCCGCATGGCACCCCCCCCGCCCCGCGCCCCCGCGCCTCCTCCACACCCGCCGTGCGCACCCGCGCCGCCCCCCCGCCGCACGCACCCGCGCGGCCCCCCCCACCCGCCGCGAGCACCTGCACCACCTGCACCGCCCGCCCCGCCGCGAGCCCCCGTGCCGCCCCCCGCCGCGAGCCCCCGCACGGCACCCCCACCCGCCCCGCGCCCCCGCGCCTCCCCCCCACCCGCCGCGAGCACCAGCACCGCCCCCCCCGCCGCGAGCACCCGCGCCACCCCCCCCGCCGCGAGCACCCGCCCCGCCCCGCCGCCCCCCACCCACCGCGAGCACCCGCGCCGCCCCCCCACCCCCCACGCGCTCCTTACCTGCTGCTGCTGGGGCGTCCGTTTCCCTCCGTGCTTGGAATCTACTGAGAAACAGGCTTCTTGGCCTGTCTCTCAGCAGTGCGCCGAGTGATGACGTCATCACCCGGCGCGCTACTGAGGGATAGGCCGCGAAGCCTGTTTCTCAGTAGATTCCGAGCACCGGTGGGAAGCCCCAGCAGGTAAGTGCCCCGCGCCCCCGCGCCGCCCCCCCCGCCGTGCACCCCCGCGCCGCCCCCCCGCTCTGCGCCCCCGTGCCTCCCCCACACCTGCCACGCGCACCCGCGCGGCCCCCACACCCGCCGCGAGCACCCGCACGGCCCCCCCACCCGCCGTGAGCACCCGCACCGCCCCCCCGCCGCGAGCACCCGCGCCGCCCCCCCGCCGCGAGCACCCGCACCGCCCCCCCACCGTGAGCACCCACACCGCCGCCCCCCACCCACCGCGAGCACCCGCGCCGCCCCCCTACCCCCCACGCGCTCCTTACCTGCTGCTGCTGGGGCGTCCGTTTCCCTCCATGCTTGGAATCTACTGAGAAACAGGCTTCTTGGCCTGTCTCTCAGCAGTGCGCCGAGTGATGACGTCATCACCCGGCGCGCTACTGAGGGATAGGCCGCGAAGCCTGTTTCTCAGTAGATTCCGAGCACCGGAGGGAAACGGACGCCCCAGCCGGTAGGTGCCTCGCGCCGCCAGCCTCGCGCCACCGCCGCGTGACCCCCCGCTGCCCCGGTTTGCCCCCGCCGCCCCGCGGTTGGCCCAGCTCGCCCCAGGGCCATCTGGTCACCGTTTTGGGGGGCTAAATTTCCGGATTTGGCCCCCCAAAACGGTTTTTTCCGCCCGGATGCGGATTTGCACCCCATTTCCCGGATATGTCCGGACAAATCCGGGTGTCTGGTCACCCTAGTTCAGGCATCTCCAGCTATTTCCCATGAGTGCAAGAAGTTGTATGAAACCATTTCCTGGTGAGTGCTGATCTCCAAAAATCTAGGCTTTTATTTTACACTGGGCCCTGCAGGCTTCTAATAACCTTGCCTTTGTTGTCAGTAACAATTCCCGAAAATTTGTGGCTGAACATTTTGAACAATTGTGCTCAGGTCCAAAATTCTTCAGTCCTCACCTAAGGGCAAGACAATAGTTTAACTATGATAATGGTATGGCCTTTTCTTCTTTTTTGAAGTTCAGCAATAGTACCATGTAAAGCATTTAATTGCTAAAAGAAATAATAAAGACTTTAACAGCATAAAAGGGACGTGTTCCATGTGATATATTAAAAGTTTCCGTTTAATGACATTTCAACCTTGTTTTAATGCTCTGTGTTTTTATAGGGTGAGGTCTAGTGAACTGTTAGTTATGCATTTTTCACTAGGGACAGAAAAAGAAAAACTTCAGTGGTAGCTTAAATGGCTTAGTGTGTGTGAAGGGAAGGCCCAGGAGAACCACAGAGTGTCTGAGTTTCTATGGGAGACAGCCAGATGTCAGCTCGATGAGAAATTTGTGTCTGTTTCTGTGCAAAGGATAATAAACAGATGGAATATGTTACCGGAGAAGGCTATTGAAGCAAAGAGTACAAATGAGTCCAAGAGAAACCAAGATTTGTTTCTGGAGGATGTCGAGATATTATGAATAGCTAGGACTTTTTACTCTCCTCCTGCCAAGTTAAGTAGCCATATTAAGAAGAAAAACAGTGGATCTTTCTGACCTAACTTTTTATCTTCATCCTTCTCAGTTTCTGGAATTTCTGGGTCCTTTGTTTTGATGGACCCAGGGACTATGTAGGTTATTATTAGTATTATTATCTGGCCTGGTGACCCAGCTGACAGTCATTTGAGAAATATAAATCTCCATTTTGGAGACTGAGCCTGCAAAGTCAATCACTTGTAATTGATATGTGTGTGTAATAGCTAATGAACCATTTCCTTTGTCCTACTCAATTTCCCCCCACAGTGAGTTTAGTCACCTTTTTTTCTTGCTCAGACTGACCTGGACAGACCCGGATTTTCCAGCATTCTTCCTTGCTTGAAGAGCCTTCACGGATATGGGAGCTCTCCTCTCAGACAGGCTCCATGAGTTGAGGAGAAATGCAATGCAACAAAGGAGATGGGTGGGGCTATTGCACTCCCTCTCCTCACACACTGCCCTATTCAGGTACAGAACACCCAAATAGGGCTTATATGTGTGTTGATTCAACCCAAATACAGCTATGCATGATCTGTACCTAAGATTAAGTAGACAGATTCACACAACCATCTGAATATGCATACATACAGTATGAATGTGTGTTCAATGTTATGTGTAAATACCCCTTTTAGGAACATAGGGTGTTGCCTTATACTGAGGCAGATCATCGGTCCATCTAGCTCAGTATTGTCGACATTGGCAGTGGCTCTCCTGGGTTTCAGGCAGGAATTCTTTTAGCCCTACCTGGAGACTCTGGGAACTCAATGTAGGGTCTTCTGCATGCGCTCTGCCACTGAGCTATGGCCCTTCCACAAGCTCCACCTTCTGCTGACTCTCATCGTTTCCTTGTAGTGGGAGTGATGAATAATTCTGCTATACAAAGAACATGTTATTTCCAACTGTGAATGGATACCTCAGGCTAAAGCAAGAATGCTTGTCTTACATGATTTCCCAGTTTGACAACCACATGAAGACCAGGGTCAGCCAGTTCCTATTAAGCCTTGCGGCAGATACTCTGGCAATTTAAAACGGAACAACCAAACCAACATCTTGTTGGTTTGGTCACTAGAAAATGTTCCTTCCCTTCGTACATGAGGTTATAGACAAGCCAAATGCATAAACAGAGCTCTGTATGTGTGTGTGTTTTAAAATGCATCTAATGTTATGAAAAGGTTTAAAACAGAATATAGTTTATTTTCTAATTTTAAAAAACACCAAACGCCTTTCACTGTGATGAATAGAATTGACCACGTGCACTATCTTTATTTCTGAAATGACCCTCACATAACCTCATGCGTTTTGCCCAGTTTTGTCAGGAGAAACTTCTTGAATATCTCTTTTCCTGTTTGTATATACATGTATGATCAAATACAGGCAAAGTATAAGGCTTACTGAAGATTATCCTAGTTACCTTTCAGTGTAACATATCTAATGCACTAGTGTTACACATAAACATCTATAACAGTACTGGTGGTGGTGGTGTGTGTGCGTGTGTGCGTGTGTGAAAGCTTTAAAATTCTCCTATCTAGCCAAGTAAATATTTGTTTGTGTAACCCATCAAAAAACAGTTTTCTTTCACAGCAATTGGATTTAGTACTGAATCAAGTTATGTGTAGTTTCTTTTTTCCACCCTGAGGTTTACCTTTCCAAACTGAGATAACTTGCTAAAAATGTATTGCTCCACAATATTACGGTATGGGTTTCTGGACTTTGTTGTGTTACCCATTTATTATTAAAATCTAGAGCTGGGAAAATAGTACTTATTTTTGTTATTTATTCATTATCTTGTCCTTCCTCCAGGGAACTTAAGGCAGCAAACTTATCCACTCTGTGAGGAAGATTATGCTGAGATATAGGCCGTTTCTACACCAGGCTGTTTGCCTGGGATGGCCCCCTGCTGCTCCCTGTGAGTCCAAATGATGCACAGGAACTCCTGGGGGTGGGTGGGGGAGATGGCCACGGGATTTGCTAGGGATAAGGGATCCCTGGAAAATCCCAATTCTTACGTGGTCCCGGGAACTCCCCAGGACCGTGGGAGATGTGGCCGCCCATCCGAGCTGCTGCTGCGCTTACACATGAGTAAGTTCAGCAGCAGTAATGGGCATGGAGCCACACCGCACGCCTCCATGCCCATCAGGGGAGGGGAGGCAAGTCCTCCACCCCCAGGATGGCAGGGGGGAAGGTACTCCCAATTTCATGTGTGATTTTTTTTACTTACCTTCTGTGATGGAGTGCAAGAGTGCTCTTCCCAGGTTTTTTTTTTGGTTTTTTTTAAATGGCACCCGCGACGACCCAGGAAGAAGCCGGGACGTCGTGCCCATTATGTGATATCAGAGTGACAATCCTGGAAGCAAGTACTTCCGGGATTGCCCTCCTTCCTTCCCTCTACATCCCGTGGTGTAGAAAGGGCCATAGTGACTGATCCAAGGTCATACAGTCCCTGTTCAGATGACATGCTAAACCAGGTGGTTAAGCATTTTGAGCTAAATGTTATGGCTTAATGTTCATGTGAACCATTCCTAATAATGGTGGTTACATAACCATGGTTTAAACATGCTCACTAATAGGGATTTGAAGGCCTGGAAAAAAACTGGAAAAATTCAGGAAAAAATGGTTTTTTTTCCATTTTTTCCAAAGCCTTTTTTGTTTCCCCCCCCCCCCAAAAATGGGGAAAAAATGAAGAAAAAACAGATTATGGAATGTTTTATTTTAGCATGATGCATAAAATGTTTAAGACAAGGTGTTTATATATTTACTTCTCCGAAAGATTTCTAAAAACTATATACAGTATCAGATTATTACAATTTCTGTGCACCGAGGACAAGCAAGTCTTAGGTTGCAAACTGAGACTACAGCTCTCAAGTATAAGAGCAAGATACATTTCTGCCTCTAGGGGGCACTGCTATTAAAGCAGAGACTGAAACTGATAGCAATAGCTATAGCTCAGAGAATGCGTCTGATTAAATTTCATGCATATTCATTGCATCTTGGTCCCCCTTTTTTCTCAGTTCTTTTTATGGGAATGGGTGCTTTATGTCTGCTTGAAATGGTGGAGGACTAGTGTGGCATGTGTTGTCATGGTAACGGAAGGAGGGGGAGAGAAGGGAGTGGAAGTTGGAGTTGGTTGGGAGCGGTGAGAGGAAGAAGGGGAAAAGGAGAGAGGGAGAAAGAAGAAAGAGGAAAGGAGGAAGGTTTTTGAGGGATTTTGGGGAAGAAGGAGAAGATAACATTGGACAGAACATCTGTAAGGAGCAGGGAATTGGGCAGCCTGCCACGGTGACCAGCTTGTCAGGTGCGACACCAAGATGTTTACCCGGGCAACGCGCAGGGCCCTGCAGGATTAGTTAAACAGCTATTTGGGAGTGGAGATAACACAGAGACTCTCAGAGTATTCATTGTTATATTTATTGTTAAGTTGTTAATAATAAATGTTTAAATTTTGTAAAAGAAGGGCTTCCATGCTTGACTAAGTCCCAGTGTCTCACCCAGATCCCTTACTTAAGGTTACATTAACAGAGACATAAATAATTTTCCTTGTTACTAATGTTAATGGTTTCTTCTGTTCGTTTTTTTAATTGTTTTTTGCCTGCTCCTCATAAACTGGCAAAACCAAAGAGGTTCCTTACAGTTCAGGTGTTACTTACAGTTCAGGAGCTTGTAGCTCCATTTGTTGTTGTAGTTTTTAAAAAGTTAAAATTTTAAAAAGTAAATTCAATTTGTAATAATTGCTTGAACGCACTATACTTTTAATATACCAAATGTAATAAGTTTATGCCAAACCATCTTGTACATAACTACATTTTATGTTCCTAAAGTAACAAAGTGACTTTCAATCTGCAAACAGTGCTAATAATGCATTTTTTCCCCCGTAAATGTTCGTTTTTTCTTGAACCCCGCCGGGAAAAAACATTTTTTTCCCCATGGCTTCAAAATTTCCCGAAATTTTACATCTCTACTCACTAACCATTTTCTGCAAAATGGTTAGTGAGACACGCTAACCATGGCTTAGCGTGTCAACTGAATAGGCCCAATGTTACCTTTGTGAGAATTTGAATGGGGTCCAACACTCTAGTCACTATACCATATTGACATTGACAATGTGCTGTGAGAAGTCTTCACTGACAAGAAATGTCATTTGGCTTGCTTGAAAGGTACAATTTTCTGTTAAAAAGACAATGCTAGAATTAGAGGCTTGCTTGATGCATTGTCACCATATCCCTCCTTACACCTATTGTGTTTCTCACCAACAGGTGTTAGTGATCAAAGTGAGATGAAAGTAGCATTCCAGTTTAGTTAAGCTGAGAACTGGAAATTACAGAAGTTCTTTCATGTGATGATAATGAAAGCTGGTGTAAAGATGGGATCAAAGCCAACTCATTATTCAAAGGAAAAAAAAATCTTAATTATTATTGTGGAAAGAAAGAGGAATGGAAAATGATGCATCTGTTAAAATGTCAGTGATAATTAGATTAGATTTGAGGATATTTTTTGGCATGTTTGGAGTAATCCCAGTAACTGAGGCTACAGCAGGTGGTTATCCATGTCTCCTAAATCAATATCTCTGGACATGATTTCGCTGATCTTTGGCTAAGCAAACTGCAGTGGCTTAAACAAAAGCATTTCCTTTGCCAGACTCTCTGAACTATAGTCTCCCAGACACAGTTTCTCTGTTTCCTGGTATAATGTTCCTGCATTACTCACCTCTCTCCAGCCATCACATTTCACGTCAGGTTACAACCATCACTTGTATTTCTGTGTTCAGACACTTTCCCACACAACAGCTTTCAATCCAGGTACAGTTAAGCACTTTAGCACCACTGTGACCGTTTTAAAGAAAAGCATCATGCTATGACTCTCAAGGAGGACATGATTTTGATGAAATGCTGCAAAATGCTGTCCAAAGCAATGAGAAACCCTTTTCATATACTCCACTGAAGAATGATAAAGTGTCTTGGTGTAGAAGAGCCCTCCTGAAAATCGATAGACCATCTGTGCCTCCACGGATGCAGTTGTATCATCATTTCCAATTAATGTCATTTACTGCCTTGGGGATGAAATTTGCTGTTTGCTTGGGATGAAATTATTTTGGATAATGACATTTACATAGCCAAAACTGACCAGTAATTAAAAATAAGGTGGCCATAGAAGAGCAAGGCTATTATCCCAATCGAACAATTGTCCTGTGTACAAAATTATGCATGGTATGGAAAATGGATAGGGAGGCATTTTTTCTCCCTCTCCCATAATGCTAGAATCTCGGGTCATCCCATGAAGTTGATTGGTGGGGATTCAGGATAAATAAAAGGAAGTACTTCACATAGTGCATAATTAAACTATGGAATTCACTACCACAAGATGTAGTAATGGCCACCAATTTGGATGGCGTTCAAAGGGGGTTGGATAAATTCCTGAAGAAGGCTATCAAAGGGTAATAGTCCTGATGCCTTTATGCTACCTCCAATATCAGAGTCAGTAAGTCTATGTACACCAGCTGCTGGGGAACGTGCGGGGGGAAGGTGCTGTTGCATGTGTGTCCTGCTTGTGGGTTCCCTGTCAAATGGTTGGTTGGACACTTTCTGAACAGAATGCTGGACTAGATGGACCCTTGGTCTGATCCAGCGTGGCTCTTATATTCCTACGCAGTAGGAACTTCATGCCTGAGGAATAGCAGGTTTTGCTCCTGGCAAAAAGTTTCAGGGATCGTCCTCCATGTGTATAAGATTGCTATCAGATGACTCTGCTCACAGATAAATCATGGATGGGAAAGTGGACATATTCAGTCATACATGCATGACCACACATAAGTTAATGTGACCTAAAAGTTCCCATACCCAGGATGGTTAAGGGTGCATCTCCCCTTCATAAGGTACATATTTACATTAGTCAGAATCCTTAGTTATACAAAGTCCATTATAGGGAAAACAATCCCTTGAATCCACTTACCATTCAGGTGGGATATTTAGAGAATTATAATATTCCAAGTACACACAGCCTCTTATCAGCAGCAACCAAATTTCAACTGGCTTCATGATGAAAATGCCCCCAGGTACCAACTACTAAAGAGGCATGGGAATTGTTTATAATGAATAAAATATCAGTGCAAATTAGGGCTGCTTTGCACTCTAATTTCAAGGATGATTTCTTGGGAAAGTGGTTCCCATTTCAGGTATATCTTGGCTCTAAAAAGGGCGTGTGTAAAAGGCCCACTGAATTCAATCTTGGATAGATTGATGGAGAGGGTGATTTTTTTATGTGAGTTATCCTTTTAATGAATTTGATTTCTGCTGGCTCTGAAAAAAGAATATATAAGTGAATTTTGGTGGGTATGTTTTAAATGACTGCTCTATGTAATGTTGGTTAATATATTGATCTTTTGTAAAGAAAATCTTCAAATTTAAGTAATTAAAAACCAAAGATCTATATTGAAATGCAGTACTTTCTAAACCACACTCCCTAATAGTTGCATCAAGATCAGAATCTCCTTCAGTTTACAAACCAGCTAGTACAGTAACATTGGTACAGTTGTTAGAATCCTGGGCTGCTGTTGCTGCCCATCTTCTCTCCACAGCTTTGGGCAGCTGGCAATAATCCAGAGCAGAGAGGCAGAGAGTGGGAGGTGTTCCCTGGCTCATTCGCTGATCCTTCTACTGCTAGTGGGTTCTTCTTGCTGGAGCGCTGTGGGGTGGGGTAAGAGTAAGGTGACCATACAAAAAGGAGGACAGGGCTCCTGAATGTTTCAGCAAGGGAATTTGTATGCATGCAGCACTTGGTGAAATTCTCTCTTCATCACAACAGTTAAAGCTGCAGGAGCCCTGCCCTCTTCACCAAATACCAAAGAGTGCAGGACTCCTGCAGCTTTAACTGTTGTGATGATGAGGGAATTACACCAGGTGCTGCATGCATACAAATGAGACCTGCTGAGATTCCCTTTTCTATACAACTGTTAAATATACAGGAGCCCTGTCCTCCTTTCCATATGGGCTCCCTCTACAAGGATTCGCTTTTGCGCCCGGTTTGGCGATTATGCGCATTATCGCAGACGCGCATTTACTCCTAATCCGTCTGCACGGGAGGCGGCGAGAGGCGGCGAAGCGCATTAATAGATGTCCAAAAAGCGCTTTACAAGAAGTTAATGCGCATAAGCGCTTGTTCACTCGGGGAAAATGCGCTTTAACGGCCGGAGCAAAATAAAACTCGCGATTTAACGCGCATTCGAAAATGCACATTATCGGGGAGATAACGCGCCTCTACGCCCGATTTGCGCTCCGTTCTTGTAGAGGTAAAATTTTTAATGAACCTTCAAAGCGCATTAAACCTCTCTTGTAGAGGCACCTTTGGTCATCCTGCGAAAGAGAGACTCTTTGGACATGGAAGTGTGAGGCAGAAATGGGGTGGGTGGGTAGAATCCACACTGTCTTCCTCCTTTCCCAGCCCAGTTCAGTACATTCAGGTTGCAACACAGCCTTTTAAATCTGTGTGTAACAGTCTTCACTCTTCAAGTAGGTTGGCTCATAATAACCCTTTGAATTCTACAGAGAAGATTTACCTTGACTCCTCCATCTTGCATGCCATAGAGGCCAAGCACCCCTCCCTGACAAGTGTCTCACTCCACCGCCACGCCAATGCACTTTGCCCCTTATCTCTCTTCTCCCTACTATTTTTTTTCCAGTACCATTACTGCAGCATGCCCCAGTAAATCTAATTGCTGGAGGGCATGGTGAAGGAGAGAGAAAATTAGATGGGGGGGGCAGGGCCCCCCAGAAAGAATGTTCTTCCAGATGTGCATTTACTTTTCAAAACTGTCATGTTGTAAATGTTCCCCCCCCCCCCACTCTGGTTTTATTTTGTTCTTTAAAAAGCACGAGTTTAGCGATTTTGCTTATCTTAACTATTGGTGCTAGAGAGGGTGGAAAAACTCAGCGTTTTTAAAGACAAACAAAAAAACCATAACCTCAAGGAGAAAAACAAAATTAGCAAACACTTCAAGGCAAAAGGTTTGACATATAATGTGTAGCATGTGTGGCTTGACTAACTTTCTTAGTAAGGAGTGCAGAAAGCATATAGCAAGTCAGAGCATTGGTTCATGTCAGTGGCTATGTCCAAAAGCTGACTGGACTGGCAGATGAAATTGTCTTCAGTGCTGTTGATGGGATAGCATCTTCCACTGCACCTGAAAACAACAGACAAAGTTAGGTGGTGCAGGGCAGGCTGCAGAGCATACAGGTTTCTCCTCCAACACCTTGCTACCCCCCTCCCAGCGTCTGCTACCTGAGATGACTGCTTCACTCAGCCTAATGGTAGGGCCAGCCCTGGTCCATTTAACTCAGTATTGTCTGCATTGACAGACAGCAGCTCTCCTGGCCTACCTGAAGATGCTGGGCATTGAACCTGTATGCAGTGCCTGTGCGTTAAGTTGGACCTGCTTATTAGCATCTAAAAAGCCTCCCCACAACCACCATTACCTCTACTGTGCTGCTTGAGAAAGGGGGAAAGGGAAGGCAATTTTGCGGTGAAGGTGTTCTGAAATAGACTAGAAATACTCAGAAATCTATTTGTCTTGGTTGTCCCCAGCTGTAAAATGGGACAAATTTGAGATTATTTATTATTATTTATTCCATTTATATACCGCCCCATAGCCGAAGCTACAAAAATTAAAAACATTGAACATTAAAAACACCGATATACACAATTTAAAAACCATAAAGCATAAAAACAAGTTAAAATTACAATGCGCTAAAATAAAATGTTTGTTTTAAAAATACATTTCTGCATGTTCAAGGGAGTATGTATGCACCTCAACGTTTCTTATACTGGACTGGGATGGGATGCTATTTGGCGCTGTGCCTCAAGCGGCAGAATGTCTTTGGCCAGCCCTGTTAAATAGGTGCAGATCAGGTTATTTCACAAAGGAGTTGGGAACATAAGAACATAAAAGGATCTATGCTGGATTAGACCAAGAATCCATCTAGTCCAGCATTCTGTTCACATAGTGGCCAAACAGCTGACGAACAAGAATCCACAAGTAGGACATAGGTGCTACAGTCCCCTCCCGCATATGTTCCCTTGCAACTGGTGTACCTCTGCTACCAGAGGTATCATATGGCTATCAGCACTAGTAGTCATTGATAGTCTTCTCCAGGAATTTATCTAACCCCCTTTTAAAGCCATCCAAATTGGTGGCTATCCGTACATCTTGTGGTACCAAATTCCATAGTCTAACTATGTAGTGTGCAAAGAAGTACTCAAAACCCTCAAGCTTTCCTAGAATAATCTCTAAACTTCCAGAAGACACGTGGCCAGAAAGATATTGCCAGTATCTGGTTCCTCAGTGCTGTCAGATATAAATTATTTGATTGAACTGACAACTTGATACCAAAAACATAAACCTTATGGATATGAAATATGCTAAATCCTTTTGGGAGTTGTAAAAGGAGAATAAAGTGTTTTGAATTGAAAGAGCAAGCTGTTTACAATTTTGTTAGTTTAGAACCAAACACTTTGGTCTTACTCCAATGTCTTTAATGGATTTTCTCTCTCATTTACACTTATGTACCAAACAAACGTATAGAGGAGGAAAGAAGGAAAATTAAATTGAAGGATTGTTTTGTGAACCCTGAAGCAATTTGGCACACAGCAAAAAAAAAAAAAACCACTTCCTTTTTACATTATCTCTAACTCAAGCATCATATCCATCAAATCTATGGTCTATTTAGATTTGTTTGTATATATTACCTAGGTCAGTCATACTCAACCTGGGCAGGTTCAACACTTTAAAACAGTTTATAATGGTATTGAACACTGTTGGGGCCCTGGACACACTCCATATATAGTTTTCAAAACATTTTAAAAGTGTTATATTCTGCTTGGTGTAGATCTGGTCCTTGTTCTCTTCCAGATGTGTTGGACTACAACTCCTATTGAAATAACAATTATAATAAGAATATTCAAATGTTTCAGTTTGCCATCTAGGCATGAATGGTATTAGAAGGCTTTAAAACAAAGTAAGGATGAGAGGTAACATTGGAATTTTGATAACCTTTTGATAATTGTGTGAGAAGGCAGCAAAGCTTATAACTTACACCATGCAGTAAAATTTAATGTGGCAATCAACCCTTCTTGATTGGATCCCTGTATTGGATGCCGCAGGCGGTCTTCACACAGGATTATAATTTGTTCTGGAAATTATTCTCTGCGTACAACTGTAGCTCCTTACTCTTGATTTCTGCCTTCCAAAAACCAACCGTTTGGTTGCAAGCTTGTGCTTTCGTAAAATAAAAATTATCACAATGGTTGAACCACAAAAAGAGGATATTTATCCGGTTGCTAGAAAGTCTGTCAAGGGAACTATTTTCTAAACGAAGACATCAAGCTGCAAAATTGTTTAGCTCCATTTGAAGTTTAAATATTTTGGGGCAAACCTCAATTTGACTAGCTGTGTAATGTATGCTCTGTATATGCAAAATATAGCCAACAGAATGCTTGTGTGTGTGTGTGGGGGGGGGGATCAGGCAGTTGACCAACAAGTACATTAGTTACCTATTCATTTCCAATTTAAGTTGCTGGTACTAACTTTTAAAGCCCTGAGCCGTTCCCTGCCTTGATGACTCTGCTTGGCCCCCTCTGTTCTAGCCTTGAATTTAAAAATAAATAAATAAAAATCCACCAAGTATTTATCTTATTCCTGGTCCCTACATAAGTTTTCACTCTGAAGTTGTTTTTGTTGTGTTCAGTTGTTTTGTTTAAACATTTTTACCATGAGCTGCCTTGAGAGGGCTTGTCTTAAAAGGTGAATAGAATTATATTAAATAAATAAATATGGTATGACAAATATGGCATAGCCCATATGCTCAATGCCTGTTAGCAACATAAATGCAAATTCAAGTCTTAGAATTTGGGGGAAGTATCTAAAAATAGGCTACATTTTCACACTTTTCAGTTATCATTAAGTGAGAACATAAGCATGGTCTTGAATAATATTCCTGGATCTGGAAAACAGAGGAGCAGGAGCGTGAATATAAGTTCCACCAATACAAGCCAGTAACTTCTAAACCGCACTCCATTCTAGTTGGATCAAGATCAAAATGTCCTTCCATGTACAAATCAACTAGTAGAATAATATCAGCACAATTGCTAGTATCCTGGGCTGCAATCCCATACCCCATTATGCTGCTTACATTCCTTTGAAGTTCACAGAGTTCAGATGGTCTCTAGCATGAAATGTCCAACTGCTACATATTACCAGCATCAAGCTGAACCTATGACATATAGCTGACAATGTACATGTTTTAGTCATTTTGGATAGCTAATTCTTTATTCATAAAACACTAGCTCTTCAGACAGTGTTATCTATAGTACATTAACTAGGTGGGATTACAGACAGCAGAAATGACCCAAGAAAGTCCAAGGCTTTCAATTTTTTCCCCTATGTATGCAGTAAAGTTATACATTTTAACTCCCCATTACATAAGCCCTGTCTTGTAGATGTTGTAAACAGTCACATTGCTAATATGTACTCCTGCACATTAAATGCTTCACTTCTTGAATTCTTGTTTGTTGATAAGGAACATTTAATTGGACTTGGTAGAGGACTCGGAATTTGGATTCAACAGCATGGTTAACTGATAGCTTCATACCCAAGTTGCACATTAAGACAGAGATCCCTAATGGTGGTTTAAGACCCACCAGTAATCTACAGGAAGGTTGTTGCTAACTCGACCATTACCACCAATCACCAACTCCTTTCTAGGCCTGACCATCTCCTGCAGCTTCTAGTATCTAAAGACTTCTTGTTCCATTCCACGACTGTCCTCCAGTCCTGCCAATGTAAACATCCCTGCTATTCAAGTTGCCAGTTGCAAATACAGGCTACAGACAAACTCCACAGTTGTATCATTCCAGTGCAGTGAGAAAATAAACCGTGGTTTGTTTGATCATCTACCAGACAAACCCTAGGTAGGACAGACAACGTCATGGGTTAATCATGGGTCAGTGTTCTTTGCAAACCAGGTCAGAGAGAAGGGGCATATAGGAAAATGTGGTCTTTTAAATAGCTTAGTCACAAGTCATGTAAGGCTTTATATGTCATAGCCAGCAGCACTTTGAATTGTGCTGGTAACCAGTGAAGCTCTAGCGGGTGGGTAAGGGGGAAGGCCACAGGTTAGATCCAAGGGCACTGTGGGCCAATAGTTTTCCATCCTTGCTTTCACAGCTAATTGTCTTTTAAAGTCATCTAAGCTAGCAGTCATTACCACAGCAGTGGAAATGACTTCTAGAAATGTATCATTGTTTGGAGAAGTTGTGCGTGTTTTTATATTGTATCTTTTGCCAGTTTCATTGGATGACAGTATTATGAGGGTGAGGGGGATTTCTTTATAGTTCTCGCAATGTACATAATTTTATAAATCAATGTCATCGGGTATGGAGGCTTGTTTTAAGAACAAGTTGCATGTGTTTGTTAGAAGATCAACAATTATCTGAAAGACTGTATTCTCCCATATGAGCCTGCCTGTGCTCTGAGACCTTCTGGGGAGGCCTTTCTCTCAGTCCCACCAACATCCCAGGCACACCTGATGGGTACGTGGGAGAGGGCCTCCTTGGTGGCTGCTCCAAGGCTCTGGAACTCCCTTCCCAGGGAAGCTAGACTGGCTCCCTCCTTGATCTGTTTTCAGAGGCAGGCAAAAACTTTCTTATTCCGGCAGGAATTCGGTGAATAATGTGGACCTCTATCTATGTTTAAGAGTTTTAAAATTTAATATGTATTTTAAATGTTGAAATGTTTTATTTATTTATTTATTTATTTATTTATTACATTTGTATACCGCCCCATAGCCAAAGCTCTCTGGGCGGTTTACATAGGATTAAAAACAATTAAAAATAATATACAAAAATTAAAACAGCAAAAACATACAACATACACACAATCTGTACATTTAAAAACCACTTCAACACTTCAAAAAACTACAAAAACAAAACAAAACAAACCCAGGCTCCTCAGATATTGCCAAATGCCTGAGAGAAGAGGAAAGCCTTGACCTGGCGCCGAAAAGATAACAATGTTGGTGCCAGGCGGGCCTCGTCGGGGAGATCGTTCCACAATTGGGGAGCCACCACAGAGAAGGCCGTCTCTCTTGTTGCCGACCTCCAAGCTTCCCTCGGAGGAGGCACTCGGAGGAGGGCCTTAGATGTTGAACGTAGTGTTCGGGTAGGTTCATGTCGGGAAAGGCGTTCCATCAGGTATTGTGGTCCCAAGCCGTGTAAGGCTTTATAGGTTAAAACCAGCACCTTGAACCGGGCTCGGAAACATACAGGCAGCCAATGCAAGCCTATTTAATTATATTTTTAACGTTTGTATATTTCTATTTATAGCTTTTAACTGTATATATTTTAATTTTATAAAGCCGCCTTGATGCCCAGTATTGGGCAAAAGGTGGGATACTACTACTACTACTACTAATAATAATAATAAATTGAGTACCTTAAGGACTCTCAGCTGGATGCCATTTAGATTTGGTGATCTGCAAATGTTTAATTTGTCAATAAGCCCTAGAATGTAATCTCTTGTCACCTCAGTCCTTCAGACTTCTTTTCTGCAATAAACTGGTTTAGGCACTGGTATCTGTCCTACATGTTCCACAATGAAGGCATATACAAATAACAAATTCAACTTTTCTGCAATTTCCCGACCCTTCTTTAGCACAGCTTTCACTCACTCACTACTGTGTCCCTGGCGAGTTTCCTGCTTCTGATGCATTAACATTTTTGCTGTTGGTCTGAATGCTTTTAGCAGCATGTTCCTCAGATGTTCTTTTTCCTTACCTTATTTTGTACTTAAATTTGTTTTACCAGCTTTGTTCTCAGTAGTGCAAGACTCCCATTTACTGAAGAAGCCTTATTACCTTTTATGGTTTCCTTGACTCTGCTTATTAACCACACTGGGATCTTCTTGGACTTGATGTTAGTTTCCTAATCTGTGGTAAACATTCTAGCTGAGTTTGTATTATTGCATTTTTAAATACCCTCCGAGCATTTTAACTCTTTGGACTCTAAACTTTGTGGTGGACAGCTCAATGAAAATGTCAACCCAGTGTGCAGCCGCTGCAAAAGAAGACAAACTCCAAGTTAGGCATAACTAGAAAACTGAGAATAAAACTTCCAGTGTCACATTGCCTTTATTAGGCTGACCATATGAAAAGAAGGACAGGGCTCATGTAACTTTAACAGTTGTAGAGAAAAGGGAATTTCAGCCAGTGTCATTTGTACGCAATTAGTTCCTGGTGAAATTCCCTCTTCATCACAACAGTTAAAGTTGCAGGCACTATACTAGAGTGACCAGTTACAAAAGAAGGCAGGGCCCCTGCAACTTTAACTGTTGTGATGAAGAGGGAATTTCACCAGGAACTAATTGCATACGAATGACACTGGCTGAAATTCCCTTTTCTCTACAACTATTAAAGTTACATGAGCCTTGTCCTCCTTTTCATATGGTCAGCCTACTTTTATACAAACCTATGGTGCGACCACTCTTAGAATACTGTGAACAGTTCTGATCACCACATCTAACAAAAATATATTGTAGAGCTGGGAAAAGTGCAGAAAAGAGCAACTAAAATTATCTAGGTGCTGGAACATCTCCCCTATGAGGGAAGGTTACAACTAGGGGTGTGCATCGGATCGGATCCGATCCATGATCCGAATCCGATCCGACCCAAAATCGGGAAAATCCGATCCGATCCGATCCGATCCGGACAACCTCCGATCCGATCCGATCCGATCCGATGAGGTCCGATCCGGATCGGACGCCATTTTGAATGCTTTTTCCCATAGCCAAGTATTGTTTTACAAAAACGCCTATAACTTTTTCATTTTTAAAGATAGAAGGATGAAACTTGGGCACATTGTAGACTGGTTAGGGGTAGTTATCTGTGAGAAATTTCAGAAAGATTGGTGCATGCATTTTGTGGCAATTAATTTTTTAATAAATACCCAGGAATGCCTATAACTTTGTCATTTTTAAAGTTACACACATGAAACTTTGCCACATTGTAGGGGGTACCTTGGGGCCTATGTGTGTGAAATTTCAGAAACGTAGGTGCTTGTCTTGTGTGGCAATTAATTTTTAGAAAAATGGGTAGTAGTGGGGTAAATACAGTTACGCCTCCCATTTTTTTATTTTTGAAGATACAAACAGGAAACTTGGGCACATTACAGGTACCACTTGCCTTGATATGTGTGTGAAATTTCAGAAACATTGGAGCTTTCCTTGTGTGGCAATTAATTTTTGAAACAATGAGGAAAGAAACACCTATAACTTTGTCATTTTTAAAGTTACACACATGAAACTTTGCCACATTGTAGGTGGTACCTTGGGACCCATGTGTGTGAAATTTCGGAAACGTAGGTGCTTGCCTTGTGTGGCAATTGATTTTTTAATAAATACCCAGGAATGCCTATAACTTTGTCATTTTTAAAGTTACACACATGAAACTTTGCCACATTGTAGGCGGTACCTTGGGACCTATGTGTGTGAAATTTCGGAAACGTAGGTGCTTGCCTTGTGTGGCAATTAATTTTAGAAAAATGGGTAGTGGTGGGGTAAATACAGTTACGCCTCCCACTTTTTTATTTTTGAAGATACAAACAGGAAACATGGGCACATTACAGGTACCACTTGGCTTGATATGTGTGTAAAATTTCAGACAGCTGGGTCCAGGCATGTGGTGGCAAGGTATTTTTGAAACAATGAGGAAAGAAACGCCTATAACTTTTTTATTTTAAAAGTTAGAAGTCTGAACATTGCTCACTTTGTAGATGGGTTAGGGGTAGATATGTGTCAGAAATTTCAGAATTATAGGTCCAGGCATTTGATGGCTATGGAATTTTTAAATTACATGTTTCAAAAAAATTTCTACAGAGGCCAGGTCTTCCCCTCCCGCTTCCCGCGAAGAAAAGGAAACACTCTCTCGTCTCGATCCCTTTGATCCTTGCTAGTAGTATCCATTACAGGGCTCGTGTTTCCTTTCCTCCTTTCACTTTTCAAGCAGAACGGCTGAGCCTAGCTGAGTTTTGCAGCCATGCGTGCAAGGAAGGATCACTCTGGTCTCGATCCCTTTGATCCTTGGTAGTATCCATTACAGGGCTCGTGTCTGCTTGAGTACAAAGTGAAAGCAGACACGAGCCCTGTAATGGATACTACCAAGGATCAAAGGGATCGAGACCAGAGTGATCCTTCCTTGCACGCATGGCTGCAAAACTCAGCTAGGCTCAGCCGTTCTGCTTGAAAAGTGAAAGGAGGAAAGGAAACACGAGCCCTGTAATGGATACTACTAGCAAGGATCAAAGGGATCGAGACGAGAGAGTGTTTCCTTTTCTTCGCGGGAAGCGGGAGGGGAAGACCTGGCCTCTGTAGAAATTTTTTTGAAACATGTAATTTAAAAATTCCATAGCCATCAAATGCCTGGACCTATAATTCTGAAATTTCTGACACATATCTACCCCTAACCCATCTACAAAGTGAGCAATGTTCAGACTTCTAACTTTTAAAATAAAAAAGTTATAGGCGTTTCTTTCCTCATTGTTTCAAAAATACCTTGCCACCACATGCCTGGACCCAGCTGTCTGAAATTTTACACACATATCAAGCCAAGTGGTACCTGTAATGTGCCCATGTTTCCTGTTTGTATCTTCAAAAATAAAAAAGTGGGAGGCGTAACTGTATTTACCCCACCACTACCCATTTTTCTAAAATTAATTGCCACACAAGGCAAGCACCTACGTTTCCGAAATTTCACACACATAGGTCCCAAGGTACCGCCTACAATGTGGCAAAGTTTCATGTGTGTAACTTTAAAAATGACAAAGTTATAGGCATTCCTGGGTATTTATTAAAAAATCAATTGCCACACAAGGCAAGCACCTACGTTTCCGAAATTTCACACACATGGGTCCCAAGGTACCACCTACAATGTGGCAAAGTTTCATGTGTGTAACTTTAAAAATGACAAAGTTATAGGTGTTTCTTTCCTCATTGTTTCAAAAATTAATTGCCACACAAGGAAAGCTCCAATGTTTCTGAAATTTCACACACATATCAAGGCAAGTGGTACCTGTAATGTGCCCAAGTTTCCTGTTTGTATCTTCAAAAATAAAAAAATGGGAGGCGTAACTGTATTTACCCCACTACTACCCATTTTTCTAAAAATTAATTGCCACACAAGACAAGCACCTACGTTTCTGAAATTTCACACACATAGGCCCCAAGGTACCCCCTACAATGTGGCAAAGTTTCATGTGTGTAACTTTAAAAATGACAAAGTTATAGGCATTCCTGGGTATTTATTAAAAAATTAATTGCCACAAAATGCATGCACCAATCTTTCTGAAATTTCTCACAGATAACTACCCCTAACCAGTCTACAATGTGCCCAAGTTTCATCCTTCTATCTTTAAAAATGAAAAAGTTATAGGCGTTTTTGTAAAACAATACTTGGCTATGGGAAAAAGCATTCAAAATGGCGTCCGATCCGGATCGGACATCTGGTCCGATCCGATCCGACCAGCCTCCGATCCGATCCGATCCGATCCGACCCCCCAGGTCCGATTCCGATCCGCTATCCGATCCGATCCGGGGGGTCAGTGCACATCCCTAGTTACAACAGCTAGGACTGTTTAGCTTGGAAAAAAGGAGGGAAAGAGGAAACATAAAAGAGGTGTACAAAATTATGCATGGTATGGAAAATATGGATAGAGATACATTTTCTCCCTGTCTCATAATACTAGAATGTGTGGTCATCCTATGAAGTTGATTGATGGGAGATTCATGACAGATAAAAGGAGGTATTTCTTCACACAGCACATGGTTGGACTATGGAATTCTCTAGCACAAGATGTGGTGATGGCCATCAATTTCAATGGCTTTAAAAAGGGGTTGGATAAATACTTGGAGGAGAAGGCTATCAATGGCTATTAGTCCTGATGGCTATGTTAGGGTGACCAGATTTTGGAAACCAAAATCCCAGTCCCCCCCCCCGCCATCCCCCCTCCAAAAACACCCCCCCCACACACACACACCAAGCCACTCCTCCCAAAACACCAGCCTGGACCTACCGGGTTCTCTTCCTCCGCCACCCGCGCCAGGTCCTCCGCTGCCACCCCCGCCGGGTCAGCCGCCGCCCCCAGGTCCCCCGCCGCCGCCGGGTCTTCCTCCTCTGCCGCCGCCGGGTCTTCCTCTTCCGCTGCCGGGTCCCCCGCCCCCGGGTCAGCCTCCAGGTCCTCCGCTGCCACCAGGTCCTCCGCCGCCAGGCTTGTAAGGCCAGAGGCCGCGCGGAAGAGGCGGGAGAGGGCCGGATCTGGAAGTTATGTAATTGGCCCTCTCCCGCCTCTTTCGCGTGGCCTCTGGCCTCACGAGCCCGGCAGCGGTGGCGAAGGACCTGGCGGTGGTGGAGGACCCGGCGGCAGCGGACCCGGCGGTGGTGTCGGAGAACCTGGCAGCGGTGGCGGCAGAGAAGCCCAGGAAGCGGCCACCCCAGCAGGTAAGTGCCCCCCCTTGCGCCTCGTGCTCCTTACCTGCAGGGGCGTCCACTTCCCGGGCTCCTCCGCCGCTACCGCCACCAGGTCTACCGCCGCTCGTCGCCGCTCGCTGCCACCGCCGCGTGACCCCCGCCCCCCCGGTTTTCCCCCGCCGCCCCCCGGTTGGCCTGGATCACCTCTGGTTTCCAGGTTAGGACCGGGAAACCCCGGGCGATCTGGTCACCCTAGGCTATGTGCTACCTCCACTATCAGAGGTAGTAAGCCTATATACACTAGTTCCTGCGGAACACGAATGGGAGAGTACTGTTGAACCCTTGCCCTACTTGTGGGTTCCTGGTCATCTGCAGGTGTAAGCAGAGTGCTAGACTAGATGGACCCTTGGGCTGATCCAGGACAGCTTTTCTTATGTTCTTAATCATTCTATGTTCTTAATCATTCCCCCTCTCTCTTTTGAAATGTCCTATTGAAGTCAAATGTGAATTCGTTGGACTTCCTTGACAGTTGTCCAATGACTTATATGTTGAATTTGATAACATTGTGGTCACTGTTCAATACTTGTCTTGGGATCCACTTAGGATCAAGCCCAGGATCACATCCCCATCTGGCTGGTTCCATGACCAGCTCTTCTAAGGAACTGTAATTTAGAATATCTAGAAATGTTGTATATTTTTTCTAATATGAACTTGTGTTTACCCAATCTATGTGAGGGGAACTGAAGTGACCTATTATTACACTTTCTCCTTTGGATGATTCCATGACTTCTTTCTCCATTTCAAGACTACCCACACATTTTGTTCAGGGAGGGGGAAATAAGAAATACCCACTATTAAATTACCTTTTGAGTGATTCTGTGGAGGAGCCTGTTCTTATTTTTTTATTATTATTTCTTAGCCTCAATGCTGCCTTTGACACACATAGCTACACCACCTGCAATACAACCTCCTTTTCATAAAGCTTACATCCCACTAACTCTCCATTCCACCAGGTTTCTATTATGCACACTGTATCTGTATTTTGTCTTGGCCTCAAGGCCTGTGCTTGACAACCCTGCCTTAGACCTTCTTTTGTTTGAAGAGGAGACCATATTAGCAGCCACAATAAAATATTAACATTTGTGAATGGTTAATTTTGAAGGAGCAACAGTCTGAAAAGTAAGTCTCCAAAGTGGTAGAGCCTCTTTGAAGAAGAACATATGTAGTAGCATCTAAGTTCATTTTGTGTCAATTTGAGGCCTGTGGGGCCCTTTCTACACCATAGCGGTGTAGAGGGAGGGAGGGCAATCCCAGAAGTACCTAATATACACCATCAGTGCACAGGAAGGGAGGGTGTAGAAACGGCCTCTGTAAACTGTTGGGCAACTGGGTCACTGTCCATGTAGCTGCAAATTCCCCCCCCCCACACACACACACACACTATGTCATTGTTTCCAAAATATAGAAATGTGTAGAAATAAGTATTTGGGCATGTAATGGAGCAATTAGATGAATGCACAGCAAACCAAAGTTGTGATGGATAGTCTAGTCAGGTACTGGCACATCATTTTTAGTTGTTAGAACTGGCTTTTGAGTCTTTACAATGAGGTCCTAAGCATATTTACTCAAAAGTAAGGTTTTTTTTAGAGCAACAATAACATCTGACCAGCAGATGCTTATGCTTTTCTAAGATATATAACCTCTGCCAAAGATATGCTATTGGAAATCCTGCTTTAAGTATACTCAAACACACTCCAGCCTTTTAAAGATAAGACATGAGATGTCTTTGCCTGTTTAGGATTAGAACAGATCCCCCTGAAAGACAGAAAAAAGATACTATAACGTAGTTTATCTCAAGAGCAGTTATCTGCCACATGTTGTATGCAGCAAGCGGTGTGCAGGGTTGCAAGGGTATGCTATAAACTGATTTGTTGTTTAAAACTTTGCTTCCAAGGATAAAAGCTTTTAGATACAATATATTTCTTGGTAAGCCATTGATGAACATTACCGTGTAGTTGGTTGATTTCTTTCAACAGCTATTTGAGGCTTGGAACCTATAACACATAATGAAATTGGTTACGGGTTCGTGAAAAGGATTTCTATTCCTTTTCCTTGGATAACGGGGTGTGTGTCTGTGCGTGTGTGTGTGTATCAACCTCAAGTAATGGTCTCATTAACACTGTCCTTGGCGAACTTAAAATGAGGCAAATTCAGTTTTGGAAAGTAACAAATCATGGTTACATTCTGCACAAAAAAAGTTATTTCTTTAGCTATCACCCAATGGTATACTTCCATAAGGCTGAATGATGACTTTGGGATGGGGAAAAAGACTTTTGAGTAGAATGTGAGCCATATCTATTCTGTTGGGCTTACTAAGTGTGACGTTTAGTGCCTGAAATTGAAGTAGCAAAAGTAGTATTTCTTTATAGCAATAAAGGATAAATTATACCTAATAGTAATCCTTGAAATAATAAACTCTTGTTTTTATTAAAGGAAGACACCCCAGTTCCTTTTTAGCACTTTAAGAGGCAATATATTTGGGTCAGAAATACTCATTTAATTTAAAATAAACAATCCTTAATTCTTTCTCAATAGTATTAACATTAGAGGTAAGCTCTGTTAGGGACACAATCCTCTCTCCTATTCAAGCCCCACTGATGTGAATGGGAGCATTTGTGAAGTGTTCCATTTCCTTTAAATTAGGCAGTTATGCTGAGTTAATAAATATGGGAAATCATATACTTAATGGAGAAGTACTTGTGGACAGGCATAGGGTGGAAAGGGAAATAAAGCAAATCTGGGAGCAAGGAAATGATTTGCAGATTAAGCACTCAGGTGACACAGTCATAAATAAATTAGCAAAGTTCAGCGAAGACTTAAACTTTGGAAAATTGTTACAGTAATTAATCGGAGTCCAATCCAAAGTTACAGGTTCAAACAGATAGCCTTTATTTGCTAGCAAAAATGACAGTCTGGAATCGTTCCACAGACTGACCCCCCTTAATGGGTGAAGCAACTTGATATACATTTCAAGCAAACAGGAAATATACGTCTCATACAACAGGATAATGCGCGCGCAGCATAACGTTATGGTAGCCTAGGTGTTTCCTTATATGGTCTGGTCTATTGCTGAACCAGGTCAGGTCACATGGTCTGCGGTCTGCATACAACTGCATCGAAGCTATTTTATGAGAAAGACAAAGAGAACACAGAATGGGGGGGGGCATTACTCAAAATGGAGTCACTTTGGTCAAGTGACTGGGGTCAGTTCCTTCACATTCCCCCCTTTGAAACTCCTTTGTTAATTACTAAGGAGTTTCACTATCTTCATCTGCCATAGGCACAGGGTGGTAGTCGCGCAAAGCCATTAAGTGGACAGCCGTGCGCCAGTCTGCTATCTGTTCCACCATTCCGCGAAAACTCTGTAACAATAAAGGCATTAAACAGGGCAAGAGGATACAAACCAAGAGTCCTACAATAACCATCGCTATGATCCCTTTTCAGTTCTCCTATCCATGTGAACCAGGATCCTAGTCTTTCTGCCTATTCAAATCCTTTCCAAGTCTGCACAGGAACATGAGCAAGCTTAGTCATTTTACTGGTGATTTCTTCAATAACTTTTCTATTATCATCAATATGCAGGCAACAATTAGTGAGATTAAATTTTCCACATACCCCGCCCTCAGTAACAAGCAAATAATCAAGAGCCAAGTGATTCTGATACACAGCATTTCGCAGTTCATTGGTTATTAGTTCTAGCACTGCTTGCAAACGTATAATTCTATTAAGCATATAAATGGGGGTTCTGTACCCCGACATACCATCTTGTGCCCAGGTGGCTGGGCCATAGTACTGAACAATCCTCTCAGGTGGCCATTCATCATCTTTCCAGTCCCCAATTTTAACATTAGGGGATATGCTGCGCTTGTTGTACGCTGGGTGGCCCAGACGCACACCATCTGACAAGGGAATCAGAAAGAAGGAGGGGCGGATCTCTCCTAGACTGCATGTGCCTGCCCAGGGTTCAGGGAGTTCAGAATAAGCATACTGCCCACAGATCCAATACAGTCTCTTGGGGGCCGGCCAATTAGAGCTTTGGCTTTGGGTGGTGTTTATTCGGGACTGGAGACTCGCTGGCCACAACTGATTGTTGGGAATTGTGGACTGGTTTGGCCAGTAGGATACTTCGGAGCTATTCAGGGTGGTGAGTGACTCACAGGGGGTTTCTCCAATCTTAGGGGCTGATGGGTGTAGGCGCTGGAGACACCACTGACCCACAACGGTGTCCCCTAACATCCACTGGCTGTGAGGATCTGGATCCCTGGTTTCGCTATATGGTTGGCCAACATTTAATTCAGCTGCCTCCCATGGCAACTGGTCCCCTAATTGGGTACCCTCGCATACATAACAGTTACTGACATTGAGGGAGCTAACAATTACATCTCTGGGCGGTGCAGGAACTTAGGACTGGAGCTTTGGTGAGGCGGGCATGTGGATTCTCTCGTGTTCTTTTTTCCTCACGTGGCCCATCAAACACAATTCTAATAGGGACATTCATTGTAATACTGTCCCCTGTCCACTGGGGTCTCTGACCTCGAGACTCCACTGGGCAGGGGCCTCCTTCGGGTTGAAACAGGTGATGGCACTATCCTGTATGCAGGCGGAGTAAGTGACGTTCTGAAAAGTGCATGGTTGCACTTTGCCCTTACACTGGAGCCTACTCTGATAAATGAGCATCTGTTTGATCTGGTTATGCAATCTGACAGTCTTAATACATGACTGACAGGGAGTGACATCACTTGAGACAGGGGCAAGGATTAAAGTCTTTCAGGAGTCTTCGGGCGGTGTCCACTTCCTCTATCCGGGATAGGAAGGGATGCAGCGCCCCCAGTCACTTCGCTCCCTCGGGCACCGGCCCTGGGGAGGCTTCTCCCGTCGCGTCCAGCGACGTAGGCAATTTCTTCAGCATCATTTTCAGTCGGGGTTGCTTGGCAACTTGCCATTGGTCTGTAGTGGCTGCTGCTGCTTTCACATGGCTCCAATGGATCCAGATGGGGTTTCTTTCAACTTTTAAGGCAGTAGGAGTAGTCAGTAAAACTGTGGAGGGGCCATCCCAAGTTTTTCTTAAAAGGTCTTCCTTATAGCTTTTGACATATACTTGGTCCCTAGGCTTAATAGATCAGTTCATAAGGGGTCAGTCCATTAGTCCTTGGTGTGCAGTGCATGTGGAGCAGGGCCACGGGCAGCATGGGCATCCATTTAGTCTGATTGGCCCTTTCTACTGCCCCACTGCACTGGGGTCTCCATGAACAATGTAGCTTCCAGTCTACTTGTAAGGCTTTGGAGAGTTTCTCAGTGACCTCTGCTTGAAAGGCTGCTCTGTTGTCACTGTTTATCTGCCTGGGCATCTCATAGTGAGGTATCAGGTTTTCTAATAAGTGCTTTGTCACTTCTTTTGAGCTTCTGCTTTTGCAGGCCAGCCTTCCACCCAGCCAGAGAACCAGCAGCTGGTGGCATATCTGTTAAGTCTAATTGAACAACTTGGAAGGGACGGCTGGGACTGGCCCTTTTCTTGGGTTGTTCTTTACACATATGATGCATCTTCTGGAAAACAGATGTTCTGGCCAGACTTCTGGGTGCTCAGATTCAGCCATCTGGGAGGACATAGAAACCTCGTTGCTGACTGTAATTCTGGCTTCAGTGCTTCCTTCTTTCTTTTTTTTTTTTCTTTTCTTCAGTGTAAGGCACATCTCTGGTGGAAGGATGTGGTTTCAGCGTAATAACTAACGCTGACAGGAAACAGCTTCGCTGTAGTTTCTTTTTTGGTCTCGCTCTGCAGTGGATAATGGCTACTTTTGCTGGTTTTCAAACAGCCTGGAGGAGCTTCTGAATTTTTGTAGAATGGACGATGTTTCTTCTCTCAGCAGTTAAGAATCTTCGCTCTCGGTATAGTGCCTCATGGACTTGAAAAATCAGGTATGACAAAACTGCTTCTCTTTTGCACTACTAGTTCTGCTTTCTGGGCAGACGTGCCTGGGGGCAGGGACTCTGCCAGTAGAATCTCATTTTCAGTGACTACTGCGTAGTCAAAGTATCTGGTTTCATTTTGGACCAAAACTGCTTCCATCTGTAAACAGGACGACGCTCTCAGGAATTGGAGCGTCTTTAAGATCAGGTTGACTGGAATGCACGGTTTCCATAATCTCCTGGCAATCATGGACAGGGTTTTCAGGCAGAGGCATTAAGGTGGCAGTCACTTCAATGGTTTGGCCATATGTGAGCTTTATGGCCTCAGTCAGGAGCAGGCATGCAGCAGCAATGTAGCGGAGACAGCCGGGCCATCCGCGACTGACAGGATCAGTATTCTTACTCAGATAGGCGACGGGGCGGTTCCAGGAGCTTGTGTGCTGAGTTAGGACTCCAACGGCAGTCCCTTTCTTGCTCAGATACATACAAGTGGAAATGCTTGGAGATGTCTGGTAGGGCCAGGGCTGGTGGGCTGGTCAGGGCAGTCTTCAAATCTCGGAGGCTTGAGAGGGCTTCTTCAGTTCACATTTGGGGACAAAACTCTGACTGATTACTTTTCAGAAAATTATACAGAGGTTGGGTTAAGGCAGCAAAGTCCATGATCCAGCTACATATTGCAATACTAGTCCTTGTTCGGAAGTCAGGAAATAACCCATGAGTTGTTGAATGTCAGTCCAGGTTGGATTATGGGCAGTTATGGCATCCTCAATCATGTCTACAAACTTCTCAGGCTCTTCTTCATAGGAGGGTCCATGGTTCTTCCAGTTCAGGAGTTCAGGAGTTCAGGAGTTCAAGAGCTCAGTTCAATTCAGGCAGTTCAGTTCGGGAATTCAGGAATTCAGTTCTGGAGTTCAGTAGGAGAGGGGACGTAGGTCTGGTACGTGGACACATTCGTGGCAGGGTCGGTGACGGCAGGAACAATGGTGGGACTCTCATCAACAGGGAGAATTTTGTCTCGGTGCCTGTGTTAGCGGCCAAATTTCTGAGGTGGAGCCGGCTGGAGTGGCAGGGTCCGGAATTTTCAGGATTGGTTGTTTCTAACAGGCGGGTCAGTTTCTCGACTCTCACATCAAACAAAGAAGTGGGGTCTACAGGTGCAGAGGTGACGGCTGATGGCTGGGCAGTGGAGTCTTGGGACATCGGAGAGGGAGCCAGGATGTCTGGTCCGGACCTAGGGACGTCTGGGACATCAGGAGGTGGCAGTCACAGGAGCCTTGCATCTTGGGGTCTTTGTTACTTGGTTCATCATGATAAGGGCTGCATCTTCGGCCAACTTTTCGTGCCTATGGTGGGGGGTGTTTGGCTACTTTCAACCAGCTCTCTGCACATGGAATGTCCTCTGAACTGAGGGGGCCCCCCTTTCTATGATGGCAAGGTTCTAAACTCGGGAAATATACCTTGGGGGGCCAATCTTAGCTTCCATAGCATCTACATTACACTTAGTCAGATTAAAAACTTCACTAAAATGTTTGATCATCAGGTTCAGTGGGGTCGAAGAACCTCCCCCCATCCTTTTTCTGACTAATACACAGTATAATCAACCAGACAGACAGTACACAGAAGGGCAGTCAAATTGACAGGGAACCGTCTGACTATAGGGATTGGGGGAGTCAGGCGGCTGATACAGAGGAGTACAGTCTCTTCACTACCAGCCCACGCTGCCGGAAATTCAAGACACCCAGAGGCATCCCAGGGCGACTGCCCAACGGTCAGCAATGGAAGTCAGGCAGTCATACACACATCAGACATCCAGGACGACACCCGTCCTCCCAGACCTCCCAGTTCAGAGAAACAGAAACAGTCTACCGTTACGGGGGGTTAATCAGACCCCCCCTTCGACTCGTAGGAGTCGGTCACCTCTACGGGGGTTGATTAGACCCCCCCTTCGACTCATAGGAGTCAGCTGATACAGAACAGAATAGGAAGCTTCCCCTTATACTTGCCTGATTCAGATGCCCCGGCGCTGGGCAGAAGGGTATCTGCACTGAACTTCCGCTCGGTCCGTTTTTGTTCCGCGCTGTCCCCGGACCTGCCGCAGAACCTGTATGGGCACCAGCTAAAGGCTGGAGGCGCGCTCCCAAGGAGGACCACGGCCGGCTGGGGGCCGCGGGGAACCAAGCGGAAGCGGGGGAAATCTCCCTGGTAGGGTCCTCCGATTAAGTGGGTCTCCCAGTGAGGGATGTTTCCCGGCCAATGCACCAAAATGTTACAGTAATTAATCGGAGTCCAATCCAAAGTTACAGGTTCAAACAGATAGCCTTTATTTGCTAGCAAAAATGACAGTCTGGAATCGTTCCACAGACTGACCCCCCTTAATGGGTGAAGCAACTTGATATACATTTCAAGCAAACAGGAAATATACGTCTCATACAACAGGATAATGCGCGCGCAGCATAACGTTATGGTAGCCTAGGTGTTTCCTTATATGGTCTGGTCTATTGCTGAACCAGGTCAGGTCACATGGTCTGCGGTCTGCATACAACTGCATCGAAGCTATTTTATGAGAAAGACAAAGAGAACACAGAATGGGGGGGGGCATTACTCAAAATGGAGTCACTTTGGTCAAGTGACTGGGGTCAGTTCCTTCACAAAATCATGGAGACTCTTGGATTAATTTTGTTTGGCAAAATACTTTCTTTATACATAAAAGTTGCATAATTTTAAAAAGATATGCAGGGTACTTTGCATGCAAATATTTCAGAATTTAAGAAAGCTATAATGACTGATCTCTTCTGGCAGGCTTACCCAGTCAAATTTTAATAGTGGTATTTTAACAACGTATTCATTTTTATATGTTTTTAATCAGTTTTACGTATTTTATATCATATGTTTTTAATGTTGTTCCCCGCCTCGATCCAGAGGGAGAGGTGGATAAGAAATAAATAAATATTTAGCATTAGCAGATCTCTAGCACATTTTTGTCACTTGCTTGTTGAAAAAACAATGTTCATTGGAGAAACTCTGTAACCGAAATGCGTGACTTCTTGTAAGCACTTGAAAGTAGAATTAGACCACATGTTTTAAAGCAGTCTAGGTTTTTGGTTAAGAGAGCAATCATATGATCCCTGAGAGACCATCCCAGCGAACATAGGATTGTTGAGAGCCCCTTCCTCTCCCAAGTCTGCTATGACCTTGGAAGGGGAACACTATACTCTGATCCTCTGTACTCTCCCAGCCTCCACAGAAATAACCATGCCAGCTGCTTCAAATGCAGTCTTGGAGGGACAGAAAAGGGGTTCTGATGAGTGGGGAGGGCAGAGGCCAGGATATTATTTATTTATTTGCGTGTTGCATTTATATCCTCCCTCTTTTCCTCCAAGGAACCCAAGGCGGCGTACATAATCCTCCTCTCCATTTTATCCTCACAACAAAAACCATGTGAGGTAGGTTGGGCTAAGAGTCTGTGACTGGGCCAAAGTCACCCAGTGGGTTTCGATGGCTGAGTGGGGACTAGAAACGGGATCTTCTGACTCCCAGCCCAACACTTTAACCACTACACCACATGGGCCATCCCCCACGTTTGGCTTGCCTAGCCGCGGGGGGGGGGGGGGCTCATTGCGATATTGTGGGGGGACATGGAACTTGCCTCCATTGGTGGAGGCATGGTGGTGCCACAGGCTGGGGGAGGAGTCTGTGGGGGTTTAAACCGCCCATTAACTCTGGCCTCAGCCTCTTCGGATCGCAGCTCTTAGAGTGAACAGACATGCACTCAGGGAGCGATCCGGTGGCCTCGCGAAAGGGACGCCGTAGATGGCTTCCTTACCTCCATCCTTTTGAAAGTGAACAGGCAGATAGCCCACAATTTGACTGGCTTGAGTGATGCCGTTGTTTCACATCCTAGGATTGTGCAGACAATAGGGGAGCTTTACAGGCAAGATGGAGACCATTTGTCTAACTTGGGAACGATATTTTCCTTGCCGATCTGTAAAGAAGCTTGTGGGAAGTAATTCATCACAGGTGGGGGGTGAATATCTAAGCATTAGGCTTGACATCCTCCTTTGGCTGGGGGGCGGGCACAAGGAGAAAATTCAGGAATGATGTGCATTTTGTGGCACCTTGATGGTGACTGGTAATCCCTGAGGGCCTCCTGCTGAGGGTTTTACGGCCCCAGTGGGGGGGGGGATAAGGGTTACCTGTGAGGCCAACCTCATCCACCTGGTTTTATGACCCAGGAGGGGGTGACATGGGAAAGCCTCACCTCCCAAAAGGGGCAGTTCTGTCGGTGGCGATCAACAGACGCCACACGACAGGATTGGAATGTTTTCGCCCAATAACAGACCAGCTAGTTGCTGGCTAAGTTTAGCTGCCCGACCAGTTAGTCCTTTGCCGATCTAATTTGAATAAATGTGGCCCTATTTTATACCATACTTACATGTCTCGTCTCGTTATTTACACTCATACACTCGCAATGGCTCCCTATAGCCTCTCCAGCCCTGGTCCAGTCCCCAGCAACACTAGGCTGACCATATGAAAAGGAGGACAGGGCTCCTGTAACTTTAAGAGTTGTAGAGAAAAGGGAATTTCAGCCGGTGTCATTTGTATGCCATTAGTTCCTGGTGAAATTCCCTCTTCATCACAACAGTTAAAGTTGCAGGGGCCCTGCCTTCCTTTGTATATGGTCACTCCAGGATAGTGCCTGCACCTTTAACTGTTGAGATGAAGAGGGGATTTCACCAGGAACTAATTGCATACAAATGACACTGGCTGAAATTCCCTTTTCTCTGCAACTGTTAAAGTTACAGGAGCCCTGTCCTCCTTTTCATATGGTCAGCCTAAGCAACACACTTTCTCTAGACCGGACTCAAAGGCCTGTTTAGAGGGGGGAAATTGCAAAAGGAGGACAGAGAGGGGAAATGTCCTCTGTCTGTCACTTTCTCCTGCCCTGCTCAGAGCAATCTAGCAGGGCATTGGATAGCCCTGGAAGCCTCTGGAGGTTTCCTTCTAAGGGAAGTGCATAAGCGAAGAGCTTTATGCTCTAAAATACAAACGGGTGCAGCTCTAAACTCATTGGCTGAATTTGGACAACACAATAAGCATCTGGGTGGGGGAAAACAATCGTCAGTTGTATTGACTATCATGTCGTCCGAATGCTGCCATAGTCAACTCAGCGCTGATCCTAATCCACACCACAGTTGATTATTTATTACCGTGTTGTGTGGGGAGTACCCCCTAGATGAACAACTGTAAAGTTGATTATTACCCCACCATTGACTATCGTGTTGTCCGAATTCAGCCATTGACTAGGGAGTAAGCCAACTGAGCACAGTTAGACTTCATGCTTAGAATTTTGTGAATTCACCAGGGGAAAAAATCCCAACATCATCATTTGAATAAGGAACTGATACATGTATCACTGTAACAGTAAGAACAGTTAAGGCCCAATTGAGATTTTGCTGGGTAGTTAGCAGTTGTGATCACATCACAAGAATCCAAGAGCTGATGGATCAGTCCAAAGGTCCACTTCATCTAGCATCCTGTTTCCAACAGCAGTCTGTCAATTTTCTCTGCAAAACTCACCGTTAGTTCATGAAAGCATCAATACCTTCTTTTGCCACGCTACAAAAACACTGCTGGTGTAAAGGAATGACATCATGATCAGTGCGGCCCACATTCTCATTGCTTCATAGGTTATTGAAGCAGGGCACCTAGGGTGACCAGATAAAATCCAGGTCAGGGCTCATGTCACTTTAACAGTTGTAGAGAAAAGGGAATTTCAGCCAGAGTCATTTGTATGCAATTAGTTCCTGGTGATATTCCCTCTTCATCACAACAGTTAAAGGTGCAGGGGCCCTGCCTTCTTCTGTATATGGTCACTCTAGTATAGTGCCTGCACCTTTAACTGTTGTGATGAAGAGGGAGTTTCACCAGGAACTAATTGCATACAAATGACACTGGCTGAAATTCCCTTTTCTCTACAACTGTTAAAGTTACAGGAGCCCTGACCTGGATTTTATCTGGTCACCCTAAGGGCACCCAACTGCTGGGAATCTGTTTTTTGTTTACTGCCTCGCTGCCTTATTTATGTATACGTTTTGCCTGTAAGGCAGCATTCTCTGCTTGGAACGGGGAAAAGAATCACAGGCCCTGTCCCATGTTCCGTGAAGAATGAAACTATGAAATCCTGTTATTTATAGGCAAGACACATATTTGTTCCTATGGATTATTTCTTCTCTTTTTAAAAAAATCAATACGTAGGGATGGCCAAACTCAGAGCAGAGTCCTGTTTGCATTCTGCTCGCTGAACTCCGTTCAGTTGCTTGACCCTGGTGGGCACACGGGGCAAGCCACCAGATGGTCTGTGGATGACCAGCAAGAGCTTATGACTTTTTTTTTATCCATAAGCTGTAATTTTGTACAAAATTGTGGAGGGGAAAATTTACAACAATTGCAATTTGTGCAGATTTGTGGCCATAAATAGTGGAATTTGTGCAAAAATGCAGGTGTAAAGGAACATTTGTGCCTGCATTTTTGCGCAAATCAGATTTCTGTAAATGTTCCCTTCCACAATTTTGTGGAAATCCACATTTGCGCAAATCATGATTTTCAAACAAAAAAGGGACAGGAAACTGCAAACTTGCCCAACTTGACGCATGCCAAGCCAAGCAAGCTCAAAGGTCTGTGAGCTGGCAACAACCTGCCAATCTTCACCCCAAAACGGATTCCTCTGACATCCCTATCAGCCCATTTCTTTCTACTTCCATCACTATGATATACTTTCCATTACTATGGCAGAGTAAGAAACTTTTAGATGCATGCAGTAACTTATTAAGCAACTGTTTTAAATAAATAAATACAATGGTGAGATGGGAGACGTATGTAAAGTGAGACAGCCTGAGCAGATGGCAATTGTGGTTTGTGCGTGTCTGGCACTGTGATTAGAATGCCTGTCCAAGTCTTCATAGCCTGGAATTGAACACGGTATTTCATAAGAGCTATAACCCTCCTCAAGATCTCCATTACATTGTGCCATAAGGCTTGTAAGTCTTCTGTATTTTATTGGGCAGTACATGTCTTGACCTCATCTGTGATGTTGAGGAAAGCAAAGGAGTGTCTCCAACTGAAATAATCATCCTGTGCCTGACAGATGAGAACAGCTCCTGTTGTTTCCACTGGGATTGTGTGAGAGCACCAGAGACCTCGCACCTGTGCAAACTATTATCTGAGTAGGTGGACAGTATAACTAGTACAGTGGGTCAGAGACTGGCAGCTGATCATGCTGGTATTAGCTGGGAAGGCTGATGTCTGGATGCCTTGGAGCACTTTTGTCTGCCATCATGTTTTGTGTTTCAGCTTCAGATTCTTAATTTCGTGCCTGCAATAAATCCAACAGTATGGGAGGGGGAGGGGTTGTGTAATCTTGAGAGCCATATTGACTCAGTGTATGTGGCACTATTGTAATGAAAGGAGTGCACAGAAAGCAGGAATAATGCCACAGCATGAATTGCTAAAACCATTGCTTGGGGATGAGGCTCCAACCATGTTTCTTACATTTTTTGAATATCACAGCATCGTCAGCTACATGGGGACATTTTGTTCAAGCGCTGGGTGGTTGATAGGCAGGCCCATATTTGGCCTTCAAGCATTACTTACGCCCCAGTTCTGAAATGGTGAAACTGTATAGCATGGATTCGGAAAGACTATAGGTGGCAGCAGGTGTTCCATTACTCACTGTCTGATAAGCCTATTCTTGAGTCCTCCTTCCCCTGCTGTCCAGGACAATGCAGCATGCTGAGCCAGTAGCCTCTGTTGCTGAATATGTTTTTGGCATTATGGTAATGCTGAGTAAATTCTCATGGAGTTTTCAAGGAGCTCCTTGAAAAGGTGTGTTAAGTCAGGTTGCTTTAGAATCTGCAGTTTCTATGTGTATTCTAGGTACACATAGAAGAGAAAGAGGTGATATATTCTTGCCCCCACCCCCGTCATTCATTTGATTTGATTTTAGGGCTTGTGGCTTGATTACACCCACAGCTGCCCTGAAATGGATATTGTTGTTCATTTTGCAAAGAGCACACAGTGAAGGGGAAACTGCAGCTAACCCAACCAGATCATAACCAGAGTGTGCTCATAGGGTGTCCATTCAAACTCCAAGGTTATATATATTATAGATGAATGGGTACAATGGTAGAATTAATGTTTATTTTAATTCTTATGCTGGACTCAGTAAGTTATGTCAGCCTTCCCTAACTGGTGCCCTCCAGATGTTTTGGATTACAATACCCAGTATTACTGACCATTGGCCATCCTGGCTGGGGCTGATGGGAGTTGGAATCTAAAATATTTGGGGGAGCACCATGTTAGAGAAGGCTGAAGTATGTAATGGAAACTACTTGCGAGGTGTAGGGTGCAAATAACGAGTCGAGACAAGAAAGTTGGGTATAAAATGGGCCACTTTTATTCAAGATCTGCAGAAGGGAGTAAAACCTATGCGGGCATCCTCTCTTGGCCTCTTCCAGGCCATATCTTAGGAATGGGCAAACCATTCTCTGACCTCGAGGTGGCAGCACACATTCGCCACCCCTTGGTCTTACCCCATATGGCGTTGGGAGGCCTTCCTTTGTCACAACACCCGTGCCGCAGGGCTCCGAATGTGTGAGTAGAGTTGGCCTCAAAGGTAAACCTTATTCCCATGATCTGGTGCCACGGGGCTCCCAGATGTGGGCCTCAGGTATTACCCTTTACCTCAACGGTTCCTGAGAATGTTCACCATTTGAAAATGCCCCTAAGGATGCCCGCACCTACCACCAAATTAAAGTGACCGAATTGATACAAATCCACCTATTTACTACTCCCCAGCTGTCGTACAGTATGAAGTAGGCGAAAAAACTCCTAACCAAATTAGGATGAGAGTAAAAAATTCCTACTTGGCCTCCTAATGACAACCGGCTAGCCCATACTGTTTACAGGGAGGGGAGGGAAGGAGCTTCGCAGAGATGAAGAGGGCGGGCAGGCCCGTTAGCCGGCTATTTAAGCCGCTCGGCCCTGCCCCGCCCAGTGGCACCATATGGATGCTCCAATCAGCAGCATCCACCTCGGCTCTTCTCCCCCCCCCCCCCGCAAATATCATCCCACGCCCAATTGGGCTGGGGATTTCACTTTTCATACAGATGTATCCTTATGGCCTTAAGCTGGAGAGTTGGTTATTGTGGTTTGGGATGTCATTGAGCCATTCTTTTAGAGCTCGTAGTCTGGGAAGAAATGAACTCTTGACAAGAAGAAAATACTATTTTGTTCCATATAAGGTATATTCACCATGTGTGTGTGTGTTGGAGGTTGCTGTTGCACCACATCCTGCTTGTGGTTCCCTGGTTGACAGCTGGTTGGCCACTGTGTGAAGAGAGTGCTGGACTAGATGAACCCTTGGTCTGATTCAGCATGGCTGTTCTTATATTTTTTATGTTCAATGAAAGAGTTAGAGGGGTTGCTTTTATGTATCAGATGCAGACTGTTCATCTCTTCAAAGGCAGAAAGGAAAGCTCAGCAACACACTAAGAATAGAATAGATTGTGCCACTCATAATTAGGTACCAGGGTGAGGGAAAGGGGTAGGGAGAAAAAATGGGAAAATAAATTGGGCACTTCTTCTCATTGACTCTCATATGGAATATGGGCTTTTCTAAACGAAGCTGTTAATCTGTTGCATCTATTTTTGGTTATGTTGGTTACGGAAAAGCTGGAAAGGAAACACTCTTCATGTTTCCTTTCGAGCTTTTCCATTGTATAACCTCTAGGTGGCACTGTGGTATAGTGGAATAGCAGAAATACACAAGAGGAAACTACATTTTCTTTCACCATACTCTTTAAAAAAACACTCATTACAAACAGAAGTGAATGTACCATTGTTATAGGACTGAGTCCTGCTGGCAGTTAGGGGGGGAGTGGGGGATAAAAATATGACTAACTATTTTTCCCCATGTACTTGTGACAACTCTCCACTCCCTGCACTGCAGTTGTACCAATTCGCTGGATATATTACATTATCTAGAGATGGAACGTTTTGTCACTTTTGATTCCCCCCCCTCGAGTGGAAGTGAGAGCTGGCCATTTAAATGATAAAAGAGACTCAGGATTTAGTGTACCTTCCACTGGGCAGCAGCATACTCACTTCTTTTCCGACAAAGCAGCAAAGAGAACAGGAGCTCATGCTCTTTCTAACTCTGGTTTCAAAGATCGGTGAACAGGGTGAGTTGGCAGAATCTCATTTTCTACTCTCCCAGTTGTACTACTCAAATGTAGTTCAATCGACAACTTTCTGTTCAGTCCTAATTAAAAGAATCAGAATGCAGCCGAAGAGCTTAGTGCTGTGGGGACTACAGCCCTTTTTACACTTTTAAAGATTCTGTAGGTTCAATATGCAGACTGCTGTCCCCAGTTTCACATATTGGGCTGAACCAAACCTATATGCATAAATGTGTGTGTGTGTGTGTGTGTGTGTGTGTGTGTATATATATATATATATATATTCTCTTTCCACTTGATCAGGGTGCATTTTTCAAGGTTCCTGATTGTGCAGCCAGTGTTTATAAATGAACTAGCCATGTACAAAAGCTCTGGTTCTGACCTGTAGGTAAACACATGGACATTGGGACCAGAGATAGCCACTGTGATTAGTTTATTTGTTTGTTGTTTGTTTATTGTATTTCTTTACTGCCTTTCTGAAGCAACCAAGGCAGTGTACAAAAAGTTCAGAAAATGAAAATCATAATCGAATGAAAACATAGTAATACATTAAAAACACCCGTAAGAACCACTCCTGCCTTTCACATGTTGAGCCTATATGGACTGGAAGATGAAAAGGGCTTTGTCAATGGTGATGGGTGAAAACAATTTATTGGTTATTTATTTATTACATTTCTGTACTGCCCAATAGCTGACTGAGGCCATATGTGCCTTCAATGACAGTTCTCGATCTAAGAGCCACCTCCAAACTACAAACCTGATCCTTTAGGGGAGTGCAGCCCCCTGTAGAACAGGTTGAATATCATTCGTCTGGGCAGAAGAACCACCCACTAACAGTATCTCCATTTTGTCTGAATTGAGTCTCAGTTTATTGACCCTCATCCAATCCATTGCTGCACCCAGGCACTGATTCGGAATGCTCACTGCCTCACCTGGATTTGATGAAGAGATAGAGTTGGTGACACCTCAGTCCATATCTCCGGATAACTTTCCCCAGCAGTTTCATATCGATGTTAAACAGCATGGGGGATAAAATAGAACCCTGTAGTATAACTGCCAAGAGACAGAACAATAATCCCCCAGCATCCTCTTCTGGAATTGGCCATCCAAGTAGGACTGGAAACAATACATGCAGTATTTCCAACTCCCAGCCCAGAAAGTCTATCCAGAAGGATACCATGGTCTACATTATTGAAAGCCACTGAGAGGTCCAAGAGAATCAACAGAATTATACTCCTCCTGTCGCTTCTTGGCCAATGTCATCCCAAAGATCAATCAAAGCAGTTTCCATTCAAAAAACAGGCCTGACGTACAATTGAAATGTATCTAGGTAATCAAGTTCATTCAAGAGTGCCTGGAGTTGGCCAGCAACCAACCGCTCAAGCACCTTGTCCAGGAAGGGGATGTTAGCAACCGGCCTATAGTTGTTAACATCTGCTGGGTCCATGTTAGGCTTCTTCATGAGTGGTCTAATAACTGCTTCTGGTACCACTTCATGCTATTATAATAAAAAAATACCTCTGAAAGAAAATAAATCTTTATATACATCCTCTAATACTAAAAGTGGTATTGATGTAACTAGCTCTGTGTTGTTGTCTTATAAAAGTTGTTTATGTTTTTTGTTCTGAAACAGGTTATTGCACATGAAAGAGTTTCTACTTTCTAACAAAACAAAACAAAACAAAACAAAAACCCTAGAAAGATGAGAAGGATTTGAGTTAGAAAATTATGAGGAGTTGTGAAGTCTAACTCAGCAGCAGTAATGAGTATACTGAGAGTTGCAACAAGGACTTCTGTTGAAGCAATTAAGTATATATACCTAGAGTAAAGATCAGTTGTGGTGCAAGAATTGTGGATTTCTTTCAGCAGCAATAATTTGGGCACAACTAAGATCCAAATGCTCCTCTCCTACATCTTTCCCACCCATTCCTAATATTACTTCAGTGGGCAATACATAGATCTCTGTATGATGCTCTATTCAAATATCCTGAATTCATTATGAATTTCATACTAAGTTGCAAAAGCTCTAGAGAGTATAGACTCCGCCTGTGGAGGTTATAAATGACCCTCTTACATTTACTTGTTTTGTCTGCCCATCTATCCTCATCTTAAAGCACTTAATCATAGTACAGTTTTCAACACAGTTGATTATTATATACTTGTAAAATGCATGAGGGATTTTGCCGTGTTGCCTGGTTCCGTTTTAAGATGGTTTCATTCATAACACACCTGACCATACAACAGATGTATCAATAGGTGGCCATTGTTCTCTGAAAATAATAATAATAGCAGTATTCTATAGGCGTCTGATCTATATCTGCCTCTGTTTCATATTTATATGTAGACTTTGTCAGATTATTCATAGTCAAGATGTTTTCTGTTATCAGTATATAGTTAAGGCAGCTGGTCTGGCTAAAGCTGAAGGGTTCTCCTTCTGAAGTGTGGCAAAAACAAAGTATTAGAGATTAGTTTTTTTGATTATTACTTTCCAGTAGTATTTTGATTTGTTGTCAAGCACTAGTGTGTTAGACAGGTATATTTGAAAGGTGTACACTCTAAACAGAGGTGAGGACTAGAATAACCTCTCTCTTACTCATACAGAATATTACAGAAAAGCTTAGAAGTATTCAAAGGGTTGGCATTTTCCTACACAGATGCTGATGGGTGTAGGGGGAAATGCATGCTGCATTGTGTGTGAAAATTGTGTAACTGTCTTTTATTGACTCTGTGGAAATATGTTCAGGAATCAAAATAGACATAATTTTCTTTTGAAACGTATTTAGTTCTCCCCTCTTCTCCTCTCCCCTGCATCCATGCACACCTCTGTAGGGAAAAATGTATGTAACGAAGACCTCATTTTAAGTTTTGACTTGTTCACTACAATCAGGACTAGGTGATAACTATCCTCAATGAACTCCGCATAGTTACGAGCTTGTGTTCTGATATTTGATTTCATGAAAGTGTTTTCAAAATGATTCCTGTGAAGGCTCCATTTGGAAAGTATGTTTGAATTACATGAAAAATCATACGGATTTTTAGGAAGGCTATATTAATAGGATATATGATCTACACCAAGCTGGATATAACACTTTGAAAGTGGTTTGAAAATGGTATGTGAATGTGTTATGGCCCCCAACAGTTTTCAATACCATTATAAACTGTTATAAAGCAGTAGTATAGATTCTGCTACTGTATTTGATATTTATTTATTTATTAAAACATTTATATCCTGCCCTATTTCACAAGGATCTCAGGACAGCGTACAAATAAAATCATGCATATAAAATAGAACAATGAATATGCAATTCTAAAACAAATTAAACCATTAATATATTAAAACCAATACAAAATTTTAAAACAGTAAAATCCAATTAAAACAAGCCAGTGTGCAGGCTGGTGGATTTAGCCATTAAAGGCTTTATTAAAAAGCTATGTCTTAACCTGGTGCCGAAATGAAGCCAGTACTGGCACCAGTCGGGCTTCCAGGGTGAGGGCATTCCACAGCCGGGGTGCCACAACAGAGAAAGCCCTCTCCCATGTCCCACCATAGCGTATATATTGTGGTGGTGGGGCACGGAGAAGGGCTCCTCCGACAGATCTCAGGTCTCAGACAGGCAGATATAGGGATATCTTAAATAGATATAATTCTGGAAGTATTTCAGTGGAAGCGAACACCCTCCTGTGGTAAGGCGGCATTTAGAAAGGTGCTTGTGTTCCTGGGTTGAACATTGTGTGCGTATGTAAGTCAAAGAGCAGATGAACTAATGTGCATTTGATTTCATTGTTATTATGGTTTTTGGTATGCTTCACTTGGGATCTGCCTTGAACGCTTAGGGTGGGGCAAATATCTTAATAAATGGCTATTGAGCTAAATTCAAGATGTTGTTGTTGGCATAGAACGATCTAAACAACTTGGGATCAGGTTACCTGGTGGACCACTTTCCCTGATATAGATATTTTTTCATCGCTGAGTTAATCAGAGGAGACCTTGCTAGATGTACCGCAATCCGCAGATTGCCATATGGTGACAACCAGAAAAGGGTCTTCTCTGTGGAGGCACCCACTTTGTGGAGTGCCCTTCCTCTTGGTATGTGGGAGGTACCAACTGTGGCATATTTAAAAATGTGTCTTTTCACCCAAGCCTTCTCTGATTGCTTGTACTTCCCAGTTTGTTGCCAGTTAATTCATTGAATGTTTTAACTGAGAATTGTTGGTTTGTTTTAAAATGTTTTCAACTGGGATGTATTGTATTCTATTTTAAAATGTTTTAAGTGTGGACATTTCTTAAATACTACAGAGGGATGTGATGGATCTGAGATTACTGCACATAGTAATTTGAAGATCATTTACAGTAAGGACCTGGCTGAATATTTTTCAAATGTTACCATAGTTCTCCACCTTTATCTAACTGCAAATTTTGAATTATGAAGGAGAAACAGCATTCTCCAAATTAAACTTTATTAAAAATAAATAAATTATACTCCACAATGTTCCCTCAAGACTGTTGTCATTATCTGTGCTATCCATAGAATGGGATCTTCTGAGAGAAATACCGTACCTTTTGGTAATCTCATCTGACAAGAAAAGTAGAAAAAAGAAGAGATGAATTTTAAAATATTCTGAATGTAGTTTGTCATTGTGTGTAAATATTTTCTTTAACTTTAGTTAAAAAACCATAACACTCTGATGTCAAATACAGCTGTGTGCATACTTCCTCCCCCCCCCCCCCTTTTTCCAGCTAAGGGAAAATGACACTGATATAAGGTGCTGTGAGAAGGGGGGGGAGACTCAAATCAACATTCTTCCCCAAGCCTCTCAGTGTCTTAAAAAGGCCCCTCCCTGTAACTAAAACAGTTAGTGGAACTGTTTGTCAAAAATAATCATACATAAAAGACCAATTCACTGATTTTTAATTTTTTTTTTGAAATCCTTATTATGTCACAGAAGAGACCTTGATAAAAGAAAAAGGGTAAAAGCTACACCTGTGAAAAGTGGATTAAGTTCTCGGCATTGAACGTGTGGATACAGTCAAATGTTCCTGCATTGGATAACTGCCGAGATACCAAAAGTATAGCTGGCAATAGACAAGCAGTGGAATGCATCAGGTCTTTCCCACTGCATTTCGAATACAAATGCAACAGCCCTACTGGATCGAACCAAACGTTCTTCAAGTCCAGCATCCAGTCAGATTCTTGGCTTCTGACCATGAGGATCCATTTTACTATCATGGTTAATGGGTCATTTAATAGCCAACTGCCATGAATTTCTCTAATTCTCTAATTAAATTTCTCTAATTTAAAGTCATCTAATCCAGAGGTCAACACCACATCTTTATGTAGTGCCTATATATATAGTATTTAGTGTATTATGAATGAATTAGAGTAAGGCTTTCCCATTTGTGTTGGGGGGGGGGGAATCACCAACAGGATTAGTGTTATAGGTTGGCGAAGTTGTGCACCTGCATTGACAGCCCCCTGGATCTGCGCATCCTCTTCACTGTTGCAACCTGCTTCCTCGCCCACCTTTCTCTGCTTTTCTCTTTGGCCCAGACAATGGTGGTTGCATGATGATGAGGCAGTAGATGCCAAGGCCTGTTTTCGCAGTGGCTGTCTGCCTGGCAAGCAAGCAGGTGGTTGCAGCAATGAGGAAGAGCAGGAAGAGTAGCTGGTGACAATGCTGGTGGAAAGGTAGACTCCATCAGGAGGGAGGCTCTATTGAGGATGACTTACCCAAGGAGCTTCTCAAACCTGTAGCCAGTGCTGATCACTATTGCATGCAAATAACTTCCTATTTAGCACCAATTCTGTGTGTCTATAGCTCAGCTGTTGTCGGGAGTTGCCCCGTTTCAGCATGCAACTCCTTTGCTGAGAGAACTGTAATGGTTGCCTATTCGCTACCAGGCCAGGTTTAAGGTTTTGGTACTAGTGTACAAAGCCCTAAGCATCTTGGGACCAAGACACCTGAGAGAGCACCTTCTCCCTTACCAACCTGTCCAGTCACTGAGTTCATCAGAGGGCATGCCTCTGGTGGTTCCAAATGGACCTATGGGCTGAATGGAGTCCGTAAGGAGGAGAGCCTTTAGTGTGATGGCTCCCTTTCTCTGGAATTCTCTGCCCCTGGAGGTAAGGCAGGTTGTTGCTTCCCATGCCTCCTGAAAACAAGTCTGTTCCAAGAAGCATTCCTTCGCCCCAGAGCCGAAGAGAGCTTCGGCTATGGGGCGATATACAAATGTATCAAAATAAATAAATAAATAAACTGACAGCCACTGTTTTTATTGGCATTCTGTTTTTTAAAAAGTATCATTTTAATTTTATTTATTTATTTATAGTCAGAGCTTTCTGGGTGGTTCATAAAAATTAATGCCGTTGTAATCAATCTATCTATCATCTATCTATCATCTATCTGTCCGTCTGTCTGTCTGTCTGTCTGTCTGTCTGTCTATTTTGCTTCTTGTGTTCACCATTCCGGAATCTGTCTCAGCCCTATTAACAGAGCCTTTAAGGCCTGCATTGGCAGCGGGGGAGGGGGGAGAAACATGATTTCCCCAACGCTGGCAAAATCACATATTTTCTCCTCCATTCTAATGGTGGAGGCAGCCATTAGAGTGGAGGGGGAAAATACATGATTTCCTCAGCCTTGGGGAAATCGCGTTCCCTCCCCCGTGTCACTCACAGCCTTAAAGGTACTCTTGGATTTAGAGGGCCTTGAAGACTATGATTGGTGGGAGTGGTGGGAGGCAAAGCACACTTTCCAGGGTCTCCGGAAAGTACGCAATTCCCCTGTCATGCTAATGGGGCCTATCGTGAGTGGTGATTTTTTTGTTTTGGTTTTTTAAAGTAAATGTAATCATGGATTCATTACACTAGATGGATAATAGAAAATACAGTATGACTTTTGAAATCAGGAAAGTATTTTTATCCCGAGGATTTTATACAGGAAATAAGAATCAAGGTAGGATTATGTTTTGAAATGATGGCAATAAAAATAAGGTAATTAAAAAGAAAGAGAACCAGAACATAAATGGTCATTTTGACGCACTCTGAAACAATCCATACCTTTTAATTATAGATGATGAGATAGAATATGTGGTATGGCTCCATTTATATCTTTGTAGACTGGCCTTGATTTTTTTTCTTTTCATTTTTTTTTTTTTTTTTGCCACAAATTGGGGTGGGAGTGGGGAAAAGAGTATGTTTGTTATCCTGTTGTTAAATAGGTATTGGCTGTATTTAGCCCAGTGAAAGGCTGAATTAATTGATTTTAGTTTACCAATGTAATCCTAAACCCTTAAATTGTTTCTCCCCCCGCTCTTTTGCTAATGAAGCCCTAGAATAGATCCTAGGGCCTAGAAAGACTACAATTACATAAGTGAAAGCACCAGGAGAGCTTCTCTAGGGACAACATTCTACAACCAGGGGGACACTGCCAAAAAGGCTCTCCCCCTCATTTCCATCCTCTAAACTTCAAATGGGGGTATCCACAGAAGGTCCAACCCAATCTGACATGAGCCTGGAGAAAGTTACCCATTACTAAAATTCATACTTGGAAGTAGGTCTCACACTAGCATTCTGCAATCCACAGATTAAAAAAAAAATCCTTTACAAGTCCAACTGTTTGGTTAAAAAGAATTATACTTAAGCATAATTTCTACTTTTTTAAAGCAAGCATACAACAGAGCAAGCTCGCATGGTCATCTTGGAAAACACAGAAATAGCTGCTGTCACCTACTTGATAGACATGGCTGAAGGACAGCTGAAATAAGCAGGCATAGTCATTCTATACTAGCATGGAATGAAAACCTTCTCATAGTTTCAGTTTGCCATTCCATTGTATTACTGCTCTGCTGTAGCAAATGCTTTCCTTATCGAGACACAAAAACACACTGTAAGAAGAGAACACAAAACAGTCTCATTTACATTTTGACAAGCGTATACTTAATTGAGTTGCATGGGTAGTAAGAGATTTAAAGGCAAATTTGCCAAATGACTTTAATGGAAATCCATATGATGTTACTGAACAATAAATAAATTAGGGATTCTTTCATGTATTTTCTAAGAGTACAGTTCCACGTACATGTATTTAGAAGTAAGTTCCAATAAAACAAATTGGGATTTAATTCCAAGCAATTTTCTTTAGGATGCTGTAAGAACTCTTGTAAGCCACGGAACTGCACAAATGTTTTTGTTACAAATGCCATTGTATGGAGTAAATGCAGGTCCATTGCCTTTAAGATGTGAAGTAAAGTATATAGATCAATTGACATGAATGCTTGAACAATTCTAGCTGTATATAAAACTACACATGTCTAGTTGTGCTAGAATGCAGATATAAATATACAGTGGATACTCTTCAGCACATATCAAAAGCAGGATATTTATTTATTTTGCTGTGGTCAATATCTATAAACTAATGTCCAGCTAATGTCCATTCTTTGTAAAACTGAAGTGTCTCTTCTTACAGTAAACTTGATATTCTGGCTTTATTTTTAAGCCAAGACTGACAAGACTTGTGATGACGGTGACAATTTAAAGTAGCCACTGAACTGAGTGGTTTCTCATTTCACTGACAGTGAAATCTGATATTTTAAGATTAAAGGGGCACTTAGTAAATCAGGCATACTGGCACTACAATAATCTCCGACAAACCCACACAGGCAGGCCATCCATTTAAGCATAAGTTCTCTATCCAAGCCAGGCCAGGCATACTGCTTTCAAAGGTTTGTAGAAGCACCCCCTCCCATTTCTATCATAATAAATATATCATTTAAAGAGGAGCTTAGTGACAGCTGCAGAAGTGAGTTTGTTTTTTTGTTTGAAACATCAATGGCATTCATTAATACCCTTGTTGCATAACACTCATGAACTGAGTTGCACATTTATTTGTAAGAAAGAAATAGTTGATATAGAAAGGAGTATCTAACGGGCCTTAACCACAAAACAACCAATACTATATTCTGGTGACAGGCAAAGACTTTTCTATTCTCCCAGGCCACTTATCATTACCTTAATAGTGTTAACATCATTGAAACATTGATATTAACACTCTCTGTGTCTGTGTCAGCTGGGAGGTGTTTTGCCCTTTTAGGTTATTTTCACTACCTGTGTTCAGGTTATTTTCTCTATTCTGGTTTTAGCTTCTGTATTAGTGATTATTATGATTGTAGATAGATTATATGTAAATTGCTTTAAATGGTTTAATTGTACATTGCTCAGAGAACCTGGGTTTTTGCCCGACGAACAGATACAACAAATAAATAAATAAGTGTGAATAATAAGCTGAGATACTTTTATTTTCCAAGCCATGCAGAAGTTGCAATGACAGTAGCCTGGGACCTTACTTCCTGGCGCATTAAAGGCCTTGCTGGTGCACTCTCATTCCTTCATATGGCCAGAGTTCTACCACTACAGCTGCCCTGGCTGAGAGGGGGGAAGAAGGAGATTGGGGGAATCTGAGGGGGATGTCTATGTAGTGAATAAATTAGGAACTTTATGGAATGCATTATGGAATATGGATGTGTATAAGACCAAAAAGTGGTAAACATTTGTACCATATCCAACAAAGCACTCACAAAATATTTATTTCTGTATTTATTATATTTCAATACTGCCCAATAGTTGAAGCTCTTGTCAACTGTGTCTTTATTTCTCCTATTAGACTCACCTATTACAATGGCTAATTAACATTTTTTTAACAAATAATGTGGTCAAATGAGTGAAATATTGGGATCATAGCTTTGGCTGTTTTATTTTCTGATTGATGTCCCCTGAAAACGATGGCCTAGCCTGTCAAAACAGTGATGGCAGTTGAGAGAAATCAAACCACAGGTTTAAATGAGAGAGATAGGTAAACATCTGTTTAAATCTCAAGTCAATGGAACTTTAAAGTGATACACTTGGCTGAATTGTACCATTTAAGTTTTAGGAATTACTTTTGTTTAGAACTGTTGATTAGCTTCAGAGTTAACTGTATGTTATCATCTTGTCTTCTGGCATCCTGATCACAAACAAGCAGATCATTAAGCATTTTATTAAAATCCTTTCCAATTATCATGGATTTGTTTAAATATTTTCTTTTAAGTTTCAAGAACAACTTGCCTTACTATACATTATTGATAAGCATTTTTAGTAGACACATTTTCCAGTGGCGACTTTACCATTACATAGCTCCTTCCAAACACTCCTTCCAACACAAATAATTAAAACCTAGATTTAAATATAATGGGTTGGAAACAAAGCAACCCTTCCACAGATCAAAAGGGCTCCTTCTGTTCACAGAAGGTACTAAGATCCAGGATAGGTTTCTGCTGGAGATGTCAAGAGTTGGGAGACTATTTTTGCTTCCCACACTGTTCCAGGGAGTCTTTCAACCCTCTAAGGTGCAAAGGAGGCTGCAGGGGGAAGGAGGAATTGATGGATATCATAGAAATTCTGTGTCCAACCCATTTTAACTTGCTTATATCAATCATGTTAGAAAGGGATTAAAATATAATCAAATAAAGTTATGGGAGTTAAATTAATAAACATTCTTGTCCCATTCCTGCTTCCTTTGCTGTGTGGTTCAGGAGTAGCCCATGGTTCAAGGATAAAGAAGTTCAGGTTAGCAGGTATCTCTGTGCAGCAGGGAGCACAGTGAGAGATGCTACAGCAATGATTAGTTCTCCAACTGAGAAGCTTTATAAGCGACATTGCTGCTCCATCTCTTCTTGGACCCTAATCCAGAGCACACTTCTTCCTCATAAATAGACTTATGGATATTTGACAGACACTGTGTTTCCAGCTCTGGGTATTCTTCTGGACATGCCTTTTCCAGAGCTCCTGTGTTCCTGGAGGTGCTCCTGGTGGGTCAGAACCAGGAGGATAAGACCAATCAGGTCACTTCTGCCCCCTCCACCCTGTGACTTCCTTGAGTGAGACGTTGCCCAGGGTGGTCATCTCAAGAGGTTTATCAGCACCCACAAACCTCAGCAAGCAGCAGGGCAAGCAATAGAATCTTTCACTAAGGTCTCATCCAGTTCTGGGATGATCCTGTCAGGAAGATGGTGTTTCCACTAATAGCTTGTTTAAAATATATCTGTATAGTTGCAGGGAACATAGAGTACTTTATAGATATCCATTGAGTTCAGCTACTGTAAACCAGTTTTCCTTACTTTGTGTTATTTGGTATCACTAATTTTTATGACACCAGTTTGTTCAACGGAAGGGAAGTCACATTCTATTTTAGAGACTGGAAAATTGAAAATGACTTTGTGTTGTTAAAATATTACTTGGCACAGATTTTGCAGACTGTACATAAAAACAAGAATTTTGTATTGGACCAAGAATCTTAATGCATTTGTCCCCTGTACAGGACATAATACATGGGACAACAACTCTTCGGCACAAACAAAAATGATGCCACAGGCTCCTTGTGCAAATCGATAATCATGTGGGCATCGACTTACACAAGAACACATGGTTAGGAAGAAAATATGATCTTTTCAGTGCCAAATTCTGCAGAATGTTGTATTTTTATATTTTGTCCATCTAAAAGCCATAGCTTGTGTAAACAAGGATTAGACTGATGACAGAGAAGCCAGACAAGAATCCAAAGTCTATGATGTATCAGTACAATTCAGGTACATTCGATACAAGGCTAGACAAAGGCCAGATCTACACCAAGCAGGATATGACACTTTGAAAACGGTTGTTGCTACTGTTGTAAACTGATTTAAAGCAGTAGTGTAGATCCTGCCTTGGTCAGCATTTCATTGTCTGTGTACAGCATAGCCTTACATTCCTTACCCTCTATCCTGGCACGTTCTATCACCTTATGAGCGCTGGTGGCACAGATTAATGGCTTCAAAGTTAGGTCAACTACCAATGAAGACAAGGGGAAGCCTTTGAATTTATCTCCATGCGAAGGAAAAGCTGTTGACACAAAGCTATTGGCCATTATCCTTTGATTTAGAGAACTATTAAAAAAAATGGAATCCACCATACCTCAAGATGTCATAGCTATTACCCCAGGCCTTCTCTTATTCAGTGAGATTGTCTTAATTAAATTCTTCTTTTCTTTTCCACACGTTTCTTTTTCATTGTTAATTTCATGCTTTATCCTGCACAGCACCTTTTTAGAAATATTGATTAAAGAAATATTATTATTGAATAAACATGTGAAACATTAATAGTATAGATGTTATTTCTGTGTAAGGCTGTAATTGTACACATACTTACCTGGAAGGAGATGCAATTGGAGACAATGGGAATGGGACTTAATTCCAAGTGAACATGTATATTTTTGTACTGAGCATCTGTCAGGCAAGTCAAATTGCACAAGAGGATACATTAAATAGTGCAATGGATTTTGTCAAATGCCTGCACAGCTTTTTGTTGGAAGTGGGGACAGGGAAGTTTATGATCTGAAAGGAGCATTTGAAGTGGATGAGTTGATGTCTGATTTACCATGCTCGGTGTCACTTTGACTACATTCCAATTATGTATGCACTAAGCCACTTTTCATTAAACTGCACAGTTACAAATCAGGAACTGCTTGCTTTTCAGGTCCTCCTGGTAAACGAGGTAAGCGAGGAAGAAGAGGAGAGATTGGTAAGTTTTTAGATTTAAAAGTAATACTACTGATTTGTTTGTGTGTGTTTCCCTAAGAATCTGGTTCATTTTGTGAAAACATGTTTGCTGATACTTTGACTCATGGACGCCTGTATAATTACGTTTTGACACAACTAGGTTCAGTGAGGTTTGAGAGACTATTGGGGAAAGAAAGTAACTTATTTTCTAGGCCGTAGAATCTAGGGAGATATCTGAAGAAGCTCTTAGAATTCAAACCAAGATGAGTTTTTTATAGCTCGCTTGTGACTGCCCATTCATGATTGCTCATGGGTTATTTTGACAGTGCAGTGGTCCTCCTGCGCAACTCCCGCTCATCTCCTGCCCCTTCAGCCATTTTTTTTGTTATAAAAAAATCCTCAATGTGACTCTTCTGAGCTACAGTGAAATTGGTCGCTATTTCCTGCCATGTGCAGGAGAAATTTCACTATATAATGCCCACTAGAGGGGCTGTCCCACTAAATTGAATAGGCCATGTGATTATTGCTTGCTTCCCTTTTCTCCCTTTTGTGATTCTATCACGGAAGAGAAGCAGGAAGCAAGAGTAACAGTAAGGAAACGTGAGTTCCCCCATCTGAAAGAGCCCACTAGAGGAAAGCCTCATCTGCTCATGGAAAGGCTGTTTCTGACTTAGCAGAGAAGCACTTCATGAAAAGAGACCTTCCACAAGGCTTTGTACACACTCTTGCACATGAGCTTTTTATTGCCTACTATTTTACAGGATACAGCTTGTATCTTCTTTACTGACCATGTTTTTCATACTGCATACCCCAATGTACTGTGGTGCTGCACTCTGAGAAGCCTTTTGCTAACATTTGCACAAGAGTCCATGAAAGAGCACAAGTATATTTTTCCTTCCACTAAGTGTTCTTTGGGTCCAAGCCATTGTAATCCTCTGCATACAACTGCAAATTAACATTTGAATACTTTGCAGCAAGAATGTTGCTGTGCAGATATTTATTTATGATAATTATCTATGCCCACTTTTAAAAGTATTTTTTCCAAAGCAACTTAAAAATGAAAATAATATATTATAAATAAAACACATTAAAATATACAAAGTAAATCAAATATGAAATACATATATAGCTAACATATTTTAAATGTAATTTGCAAAGGACTATAGCCATTGGATTGTACAGAGAGTGGGGTGAATGGAGTTCTGTGATTGAAGTTCTGCTCATGCACCTCAGGACTTGGCTCCCCCTTCTCCCTGCATCCCTATGAGCACCCCTTCCACCCAAAACAAATCTGCTCTGGAGGATTGGAGGAACCCTCTGTAATAACATAAAATGTGGCACAAGGAAGTTCAGGAGGAAGGGAGAATTGGCAAAAACTGCATCAAAGTGTAGCTTATGAAGCTGGCTATTTTCAACAAACCAAATCTTCAAACAAAGATTAACCATACTTTAGAGTTTGAATATATGTTAAAAACAGTTAATCTAAAATGGAAATGAAAGCTTTTGACCTCATATTTTTGGCTGAACCAGAAAATAAGCTTGCTGAGGTTCGTCCTTGTAATGCTAAAACATGGTTTACTGTTACATGTGAATGTATCTACTGTGATTTTGACATAACATTTCAGTAGCATTGAAATATCCTAAAACTATGTCATTAATAACAAAAAAAAAGGAATGTGTTTTTTGTTAGAAAGGACCTGTACGTTAAAATTCTCTTAAGGACCACTTACCAGAATCAAGAAATGACTTTAGTTGACCATACAATAAAATCACATTGTTAAAAATGAAAGCCTAGCCATATTTAAAGCAAACTTCAAGGACAGCTGCTGCTGTTATATGCCCCCCTTTGCAATGCACTTGAGCCAGAAGAAAACAGGAAACATAAAAGCTAATGAAAAGTCATTGATTTGATGGCTACAGCTGCTCCTGTTAATAAGCCTGAAAGAAATATTAGATGTGATTTGCAGACCTTTGATAATGTTCTCGAGAACGGTTGTACAAAAAGCTTTTGAGTGTATATAATCAGGAAAATGTGCCAATATTGCTTTGCAAAGTGACATTTTTAACAGGGAACATTTTATAAGTGGGCCTTGAAAGTAGGAAACAATAAAAGAAAGTTTGGTGTACTTATGTGACTAATTGAACTTGCTGGTCTTGCCAGAGGTGGACGGCAACAAATGTAGATCCAAGCAGTTCTGCCTTTTTTGCTAACGCTAAATTCTAAAGGTTAAAGTGTGGGGAGGGGAGTATACAAAAGTTGCAGAATTTCATTTTTAATAAAAGCTGGGTAGATGTAGATAATATATTAATATGGGATGACTTGGCATGATGCAAAATAGTAGTCCTTTGTATTGCATGAGAAGAATGAGGATACCCCTGATCCTGTTTCCATCAAAAAATAATCTATGGCTATGATGCAATAATTGTGACCATGTCTGTATATTGTATACAAATAATGTTCTGACCTCCATAAACTTACACATGTTTGTCTTTTTTTTTTACAGGACCTCCTGTAAGTACAACTGATATGGATCTTCTATGTTTTCAAGCATGGGGCAGAAAGTATTTTAAAAACCGGTAATCAGGTCTAATACATTAAATGTACCAAGTACCATCCAAAGGGCTTTCACATTTATTGCTAGCATGTTTTAAACCCCAACTTTTTTTCTTCATGGGAACATGTCTTGTTATTTTCAAAAAAACAAAAACACCAACATTTTAAAACTAAACATTTTACATCAGTACTGGAAATAACATTTTAGAACACAATAGCAAGTATTTTGATTTTGTTTCCTGTGCCAATTAGCATCTGTTTTGGTATTGTTTGGGGCCAGTTAATGTAAAAAAAAATGGCCTGCCACTTCCAATCCTGTGGTAGAGGTGTAAGGATGCACCCTCCCTGTACATCTCCTGTAACTTGTGATTTAAGGGTATGATGAATTAATTTGTGTGAGAAAGATCAGACAAGCCAGATGGCAGCATGCCTATAACCCACACTTTATGGGAAGTATGTGGTGAAAAAGGCACACCACTCCATCATGGGAAGTGAATTAGCAGAACTGGTAGCAGTGGCTGGCAAATAGGGCACTTGTCAAGGCCAGGCCTACTGGGAATCCTCCTAGATGCTTCTGTCTATTCACCTGCCCTCTCTGAGCAATTGAACAGTGAACGGAATAAGAAGAAGGTGCTGTAACCTCCATATGCCTCACCATCTTTCACTGGGAGGTGGTTCAGATTGGGTCCAAAGGGAGAGGCATGGGAATGGGTAGTGTCAACAGTGGGAAGGAGAGGGATGAGGTCAACCATCTTTTTCACAGGCTCCTCAAAACCTAGAACCACCATTGGTGATCCATTATTTGTATGAACCAGATCAAACTTATATACAAAGGTTATTATGAGTGCATAGGCTTTATATGCAACAATATGTGCAACTTTTGAATATGCAGCTAGTCTTACTCAAGTAAAATCAGATTGTTTTAGAGTCAGTGGTATCAAGTGAAGATAAGATGATGGTGGCGGTGGTGATTTTATTAAGATACCTAATATTAATAGAATTACTTGTCATAATTGGAGCTTTCATTGGCCAGAAACCCTCCCCCTTCTGCCCCCACAAAGTGTTTTGGTATCATTAAGAGTATCGTGACTGTGAAAGCTTCCTGTTCCACCTGGTAAATCCTGCTGGCTCACAGTGCTAGACTGTGAAATAATTTGAAGGATTATTCATCATTCCTTGTTCTTCTTTAAAGCTGGTGAAAACTGGCCAAGGCTCTATCCAATAGCAGGCAGAGCCACCATAGATAAGATTTGTTTGGGCACATTGGTAATACAGTGAGTGGGAAAGAAGCTTTCTTCAAGTTCAGTGGAACAATCAGTCTACCATACTGAGAGCTGCTCCAATACAAACAAAGACAATAGTAGACATTAACAGTAAACTGGTGTATTTGGCCCTAGATGTGTTCTCCTATGCTAGACAAAAGCCACATTTATCATTGTTTCTTTATGATTGTTTATGATGTGTAGCTAAAGTGTTTGTTCGGCTTATTTTGGCTTTCTCTCATCTGCAAAGCACCTGCTGCAACATCACAGGAGAGCACGTATCTGTGTGTGGGTAGAACATGGACTTTGGTTGACCCCTGTCCATGCTGCAGTCCCATTTAGTTGAACCTGGGTTACCACAGGTGTTTTGCATATGTGTGTGAAATCACTGAGGTGCTGGAGCTAGCATCACATCTAAATCACTGAGGTCTTGGAGATAGCATCTTGATTTAAAAGATATGATTTCTTTCTTTCTTTCATATTTCCTACTTATAGCCTGGACTGCCTGTCTTAGGTTAATAAGGTTGCAATCTTAGATACACCTATCTGCGACAGGATTGCTTTGTCATTCAAAAATTCCTAATTAAAACAATTTTTAATCATATGACAAAAAGACGTTTAAATAAAAGTAGTTTATTTCATACAGTCCAAAATATAAAAGGCAGTATCCAATTCTTCCACTGTGCCGTTATTGTTTATGTTGTGCTAGCGGGATTTACCCTTAGCACAACAGGAAGTTAGTGCTTCCCAAAGCAGTCCTGGAAACAAGCTGAAATGTTTGTTTCCAGAATTGGACAGATCAGCAGAGTGCCTTTCTGCTAATTTCGGCTTGTTTCCGGTTGCTTTAGGAAATTCTAGCTTCCTATTGTGCTAGCGGGATCCACTGCCAATGTATTTAAATTCAGCTTGCATTGAGTTAAGAATTTGATTCTAGCTTCTAAACTAAACAAAAAAGAAAATTGGTTTGAACATATGGTGTAAGTCACAAATTAATTGGTCTCCTTTGCTTTTTGCTTTTGAATCTTTTGATTGTTTTACCTATAAATATGAATAGTGTTCCTGAATACCATAAACGCATTTGAATAGCCATGCATGGAAAGAGTAGGACTACTCTCTTTTGAGTGCAGCTGAAATCCTGCCATGTGCTTAAGTCCCACTGAAATCCACATGAGTTACTCATGGGTAACTAAGCTGTGATCCTATGCACAATTGCTTGACAGTAAGCCCCCTTGAATTAAATTGTACTGACTTCTGAGTCGACATGCATACAATTGTTCAGCCCTTGGTTGAAGGAAATATTGAATTCCAATGATTTTTTTGTGTCTCCTGACATAAATTATGATAGAAATGTACTTCTTCGTGTAAGATAATGTAGCCAGTTGTAAAATGAGACAGTAGTGATGCAAAGTTACATTTCCTGTTCATTTGTAAAGTATGTATGTAATGTCACATATCATTCAGTGTATACCTAATGAGTATCATTCTATTTCATCTCATTCAACCAAGGTCAACCAGGGCGAAATGGCTACTCGGTAACTGTCCTACTATATATTTATGAAATGCATGCATTTCTTTCAAATCATTATTTTCTTCACTGTCTTTGTGGCTGAATACTTCTTAGTGAGTTAAGGAAATTTACCATTCCCTGGTGTATTCTGTTGATTTCAGAATGATGCATTTTCTGTATTTCACTTAGCAGATCTTTACATAGAATCTAGCAAGTAAGACAAATTTCATAATATATGCCTGGAAGACAATATAACCATTGTTTGAATTTCTGTTTATTGAACTTGCGCATTCTTGAATAAAGTCATCATTTCTCCAGCATAATTTAAAACAATACATCCATCTTGAATATCAGTTTTGTTTATACAAATGTTATGTGGTTGACTTATTGAATCTGCAGTTCCATCAGTAGGATTTTACTTTTGTAAAAATTCTCCAGCTAACTTCTATCCATCTACAGCAAAGTTAAATCCATTGCTATTTGAAAGTATCTGTAAAGCCTGTTAGAAGGGCAGCTTTATAATAGTATATGTAATTCACTTTTGTTCCATTTAGTCTTGCACATTTACAACTTTACCTGAAAAATTCAAATATATGAAACAATGCATCCCTACCCTCATGAATAAGACTAAGGAACTACTAACCAAATATATTCTTTCATGTGTTTTGGATGTTTCAAATGCCACCCCAGTTCAGAATGTTAGATGCAAATACATTAATATATATATATATATTGAACATAACAAGAGCCTTACTAATTAAAACCAAAGGTCTATCTAGTCCAGCATCCAACCAGATGCCTATGAGGAGCCCACAAACGGAACATGAGGGCAATAGCCCTTTCCCACTGTTGTCTCTCAGCAATTTGTATTCAGAGAAATGCTGTAGCAAATAGTCGTCATGTCTAATAGCTATCGATAGTCTTATCCTCCATTCATGCATATTATCCCCTTTTAAAGCCATCTGATTTGGTGGCCATCACCATGTCTTGCAGTAGCACATTTCCCAGTTTAATCATGTGCTATGTGAAGAAGTACTTCCTTTTATCTGTCCCGAATCTCCTACCACTCAACTTCATTTTATTTATTTATTTGATTTCTATACCGCCCAGTAGCTGAAGTTCTCTGGGCAGTCAGTTAGTTCTAGTATTATGAGAGAGGGAGAAAAATTTCACTCTCTTCATGTTCTCTACACCATTTATATTTTTATAAAGCTATATCATTCCCCTCCCCAACTTGGCATTTTGTTTTAACTAAAAAGCACCAAACATTAAACCTTTCATCATAGTGGAATTGCTCCAGTTCCTGGATCATTCTGGTTGCCTTTTTCTGCACAAATGTGCATTTGCACAACCCTGTCCCCAAAGTAAAAAACCAGTCCGCAAGTCTGCGTAACTCAGAAAAAGCCAGGTCCACTGCAGAATCCACAGATCAGATTCACAGAAATCTGAACTCATCTGAACGTCGTAGATTTTTCTGACATCCATTGTATAGCTGGACATACCAAATGAATGAAGTCAGGAAGGCTGTCTATACATGACGAAGGCCCTGGGGTGGGTGCGCAGTGGTGCAGTGGTGATTCTATGACGCAGAAGCCACCACACGGGCATCCTGGGGCTTTCCCCAAAAGCTCCAGAGCAAAAAAGTTGGGGATTTACCCCAACTTTTTTGTCTGGAGCGCAGTGAGGACAGCACATTGCCGTCTGTCGCCGCTGCTCCAGGGTTGCGTCGGAGGCATGACTGGGTGGAAGGCAACCCCGGATTGGTCGTTGTCTGCCCTGGCAGGGGGGAGGGGGCGAGCCAAATGGCCGCTGGAACACCCCTCCACTGCCTCCATGGGGAGAAGAGCCTCCCTTTTGCTGGAGGGAAGGTTCTCCCTTTCCCTGGATTAAATCCCCTCGAGGCAAGGGGGGAAGCCAGGGGGGACAGTAGCAGTGGCGGCTCCCCCCTCCTAGATCCAAATAAACCCTGTGCATGGGGTTTTGGAGAAATGTGGTGCCAACTCCATGCTGTGAGTTGGCACCACATTTCTCAGGGTATCTTACTTGCCAAGTAACGTGTTCTACTTCTGCAAAACAGCTCTCATACTGTTGAGCAGCTGTAAAGCATGTCTTAGCATTTTAGAAATTAAGAGCCAGGTCCAGATTTAATTTAACACAGGTATTATTATTATTTTTGCTCTTGACTCACAGTTACCAAGATAATTTCAGCTTGCAGCTTTCACCGCAAATTAACAATCATTCAATCTTTTCATAGGTGAGTGTGAATGAGTGGATTTGAGTATGCCGCAGACAGCTGTGATCATTTATAAATTTAATATCTTTCACCAGCACAGCCTGTACTTATATTCCTAATCAATGCTATCGTGCAAGCCTGAGGTTTACAAAGAAATTATTTAAAAGGTCCCTTTTGAATGGAACTAATCGGCTGTGGTTTCCTTCAAGTAGTCTAACCCATTAGCCAGTTCTCAGTATATCCCTAAATAGGAAATGACCTAAACATTTCCACTTCCAGCTGTGTGGATCAATTATCCGTAGTCCCCCCCCCCCCGCTGCATGTGATAGAAGATCACTCATTTTGCATTTTCGCCCTTCAAGTGTGTAAAGTGTAATCTGGTATTACTATCATGAACACACATGTTAAGTGTGCTTTTCTGTATATGATTAAAAGCATGTGTTGTTTTTAGATTCCACAGTGAATCTAAATAAGCTTAAAATGTGGTTAGAAAGTTGGAAAGCTTCTGGTGTTTGGAGTGGATATGTAGTAGGCACGGGTCTGGATTTCAAATAAGCAACTTGTCTTTTTAATTAGGGACAGCACCTGAATGTGTCATTTTTCAATTTGTTAAAATATTGCCCTTTAAATGTAGACTTAGACTTAGAGCATCTTTTAGCAATTGCCAGCCTGATGGACAGATAACATTACTGGCTAAAATTAGCAAATAATATGGAATTTTATCAAGTTGACAAATGTGCAAGTCTGGACTTTAATGGAAATCACATCCATGGAAATAATTTTAATATTGTTGAAGGGATTCTGAGGGAAATTGGAACATTGAATGGAAGTGTGTTTGCACAATATTTCACCTATTTCATACAAACCATTCCAGATCTTGTTTTCTACAGCAATGTATGATTGTTTGAACATGGTTTCTGATCATTCATGCAGCAGAGAAAGAAAGAAGAGGGGAATTATTGGGTGCAAACATGAAAGGCACTGGTGACTGAGAGCCTATCTCCACACGCAGGATAAAACACTTTGAAAAAGTTTTGAAAACTGTATATGGAGTGTGTCCTGGGCCCCACAGTTCTCAAAACTGTTATAAACCGTTTTAAATCATTTTAAACCGTTTTAAAGCTGTTGTGTAGATAGGCACTGAGTGGTGAGGAAGAAAGACTCAATTATGTGTATCAATTTAATTTGAGTTGCAGTTCTACAAGCTGCAAAAACTTTTTCCTGTGGTATGTACCTCTGTCCTTCTGTATCATCTAGAAATAACCTTGGACTATACTGCTGAGATTTCTATTGTCCTCCCCAAATAAATGGCCTAAATTTGCCATTGATGGAGATTATATCTGGCATAACAGGAACTACCTTCATTTCTTTTTCTTCATTTCATTGTGATACCAGCCACGTTGAATCCTAATTTACCCAAATTCCAAATATTTGGATTGATCATCTATAGAAAATGGATGATCCGCCTGGACACAATACATTGCTGCTCTTTTCCTTGGATAATTTACATCTGCATAGTCATATTTTATCAATTACAGAGCTATGTCAAAAATGTATTTATTTCGTGGACAGAATTGGATGATGCTGGCACCATACATTTCAAATAGTGAACTTAGCATTTTTGATGTGGAGAGGACTTTTCCTCTATCCCACTAACAGCTGATGTGTGTTTGGGTGGAATTCAAGAAAGTGCACTCTCAGTGGCTGAATCCAGACTTCTGAAATCTCTACAGAGGGAAGCACATCTAGCCTCCTCATTGATAGCCTTAAAAAAAAAATGTAAACAGGCGTTTGGCCTACTGAACTGGTTAGCTTTTTTCAGCTGATCTGCATTTTAGTCTGTATGTTGAAATGACTGCCAGTTTTTATATGCTCATTTCTGGTTTTAGATGGCTTTATATTGATTCTTATTGTAGATTCTATTGTTGGTAGTGGCATTAGGATTTTTTTTAATGGATTGGCAGGGTATAAATGTAACAAATGAATCTTTCATTCAAATATGTATTTGTCACCAGTTCTGGGCCTAGCTATATATATTCCGGGGCTGTTTCATGAAAGCCCAGGCAATCTTGCCATGGTGGGGAGGATGCTTCCCTGCTTCCAGCAACTATAGCAATACCTAGAAATCTTCCTCTGCACTCTTGACCACTGGAGCAGGATTTTCTTGCTGGCACAAGTCCAAAGAGGAATGGAAAGGTGCCTTTAACTTCTAAATTGCAGTAAGACATTCCTGTTGTTGGTATAGAGTTCACAAGCTGGTGCTGGTGGTGAACCCTTCCGTAACTTTCTTCTTGCTGCGCTTTGCAAAAGAGCGTTCCCATGAACGGAAATGGGGCACACCACCATGCTTTTTTGAGTTATTTGGATCATTTCAGTTCCATGGTGCGAAAAGTTGTGTATCCTATTCCAGATGCACAACCTGTAATCAATTACTTTAACTGCCATGATGAGGGTGCAATGCAGCATGTTGACTCTTTTAATAAACAACAAAAAGGAGTGTAGGAGGGACAAATCTCACACATAGTTATATAGAGTAGTGGCAATGCTCTTACTCTGGAACACAAGGTATAATTCAAAAGGAGTATTCGGAAACAACTACAGAGCTAAGCATTCCTTTGTGTGGCACTTACAGGCTTCATCTTTGGGTTCCCTGAAACAGAATAATAATGCCAAGTTCTTCAAAATGCAAAAAGAGAGAAATCTATGGCTGTTTCAAAGCAAATGTAACCAGCTTTAACAAGAAAAAACGTTTGACTTCTTTGGAACCAAGATCAAGATCCAGAATCGGCATGGTGGTTGCTTGAAATAATGAAGAGATGGAAATGAGAACGCAAGAAAATACATGCTTTTATAGGCACATTTTCTCTAATAGGTTTCTGAACACATTTTAAGTTACCTAGAACTTGTGTGCCATTTCCTTTGTAGAAAGGTAAGGGTACAGATCAAACAACAAAAAATACACTTTTGGTGGGCAAAAAAATGTACTGTTCAAGGGAACACCTGTATAACAGTCTCTTGCATTCTGAATTTTGTGGCGTAGCAGTAAACTGAAAGTATGGAAAGTGTTCAGAGCAAAGCAAAAAACATACATAACAATATTTGGAAGAACTCCTCTACATTATTTCTATAAATTTATAATAAATAAAATACATTTCTGACATAGCTGTCTTCTCAACCTGCAATACAGATCAGTGGAGGGCACAGCACTCCGAGACTACCACGTTGCCCTTCAAATAATCTTCATTCAGACAGAACCAATGTCCATATTCCAGAATATCCTGTGGTAAAGCCTGTCTTGAATTCCATCACTTCAGAGGAGGATTACATAAGTGAATGCTCCCTCACATTGAAAGTATATGATATCATGGAGAAGACTTCTAGCTTTCTCCCTCATGTGCTGTTTCTCTGTTTGAAGGAAGATAGTTCTGTGGGAGAGCATTCAAGCATCCAGTCCTCAATTTGTCATCTGTAGCAGTGAAGTTTTAGGACTGCTGTGTCATGTGATATTAATGAAGATGATGTTTGGTTCTTGGTCAAGTTCACAAAAAAACTATTGCCCTATTCAGGCATTTAATAGAGTTCAGTCTTTTAATAGTGTTCAATCTTTTAATTTTTGTAAACCGCCCAGAGAGCTTTGGCAATGGGGCGGTATATAAATGTAATAAATAAATAAATTTGTAGCCAGAGGTGAGTAAACACATGAAAAGGGAGGGAGTGCTAGCCTTGCCCCCTCCTTTGTCACTTTCATCATCCTCTATATATAGAGGCTTTGAAGAGGAGAGACACCTTTATATGTGGGGCTGTGCACATGATCTAGAACGCTGGAAAATCAGTCTTCAAAATCACATATCCTCCATGGATGCAATTTGCTTTCCTCTGTATACAGGAGTACACATGCAGCCCATCTGTCCTACCATAAGGATGGGAATTACTTGTGAAAAGCAAGTTTTTGACAGGATAGATGGAAAAATAGTGCTAAGTATGTTTCATTTTATTTATTTAAAATATAACTTGGCCGTTTTTCAGGGCAGAAGCTCTCCCAAAGTGGTGTGAAATAATAAAACATATAATACAAACCAATATGGTCTTAAAAAGCAATAAAAACACAACAAAAGCAGCAATAAAAACAGAAGCAACAACAAACAGATCCAGGGAAGGCCAATGTAAAATAATGTTTTCAGGGCCTTCTTAAAAGTCTTCAATTATAGGGTCTGGGAGACCCCGAATGGCAACTTATTCTAGAGGCATGAAGCCACTGAGGTAAATTCCTTCTATTATATAGTCACCCATCTAACTGCCCTCACAGATGGGCAAAGGAGGAGGACCTCTCTTGCTGATCTTAAAGTGTGGGCAGGCTGATATGCGGGAAGGTGATCCTTCAAATATTTTGGTACCAAATCTTTTAAGGCTTTAAGGGTCAAAAACAGCACTTAAATTGGCCTTGGAAACAGAGTGGTAAACAGTAGGGGTGTGTGCTCCGCTCCACCCATTCAGAGGTCTGACAGTGGTTCGATCTCGCGGAGCGGATCGTGGGTGGTTTTAAAACCACCGGAGCTCTTCGGAGTGGAGCAGACAGCCGTCAGACCTCCAAACCACCCCGAAAATATCTGACTGGTTTTTAGAGTCTCTCTGTGACTTGTATTTGGTTGCTGAGAAGCAATGGAACAGTTCTCCATATAAGGAAAACACCCAGGTTTTGAGATTGACATCTGTGGCTAACCAATAGCCACAGTTTCTTCCCTGTCCCCCCTCCAATCCCAGTGCTTAGGGGATGGATTGCAAATGATATAACTATTTGTCCTTGTCCTGGAAGTCGTTCCTTTGCTAGCTGTTCACGGTGTTAGGAAGGAAGGAGGAGAGAGTCAGAGGGGGAGAGCTTCTTCTTGTTTGCTTGCATCCTTTTTTATTTGTTTGCATTCTCTGTCTGTGTCTCTGGGTTTCTTTGGTTCTTGTGTGTATGTTGTTATGTGAGCCAGTTTTCCTAAATCCTTTACAAGAAGTGAAGAAAATTGGTTGTATTACATTCTAGTTCAGACACAGTATTCCCATAATGGTACCAAGTCGACACACATGGAGATGGGATACATCAATTTTTGTAGCAGGTTTCTGAAAGTTCTGCAAGCTCTTTTGAGAGAAGATAAAGTGCATATGAACTGTTTAAGTTTATATTATTGTTGTTGTTGTTGTTGTTGTTGTATTACTACTACTATTGACGCAGAATCAGGTGTGGGGGGGAATGGTTTGAGGGGGGGAAATTAAAAAATCTTAAAACTCAAGGGATGAAGAGATCTGCTTCAAACTTGGCACATCTAAAGCCCTTCTTAAGAGCTGTCATCGGGCCAAGTTTCATCTCTTTATCTTTAAAAATTAGGGAGCTGTAACCATTTTGGTTAATTCCCATTGCAATAATGGAGCGGTTATCTGAAAATGGAGTGGTGTGTCCAACGGGGCGGAGCAAGGGAGCAGCCCCAAATTTCAGAGCGGAGAACCCGCTCAGTGGATCTCTGCCACGAATTTCGGAGTGGAACAGATCTGCTCTGCACACCTCTAGTAACCAGTGTAGATGGCGCAGAGTAGGTGTTCAACTGGTATATGATCGAGTTGCTTCACACCTACTAATACTCGGGAAGCTGCATGCTGCACCAGTTGAAGTTTCTGAACCATCTTCAAAGGCAGCCCTATGCACAGTGGATTATAGTTGTCCCAGAAACCATCCTAAAGGCACTGGAATAGAGTCACAATTCCATAATTTCTCCCCTGCTTTAAGTTCTTTGGTGAATTCATACTAACAGATCCTCATAATTGATGGTTTGAGGCCATTGATATCACTTTTGTTACATGACATCCTCATTAAATCTACACTGGTTTCCTGTCCACTTCCAAACAAACAAACAAATAAATAATAGTTATTATTTCTAAATTTGCACCTATACATATAATTTATGTTATGCAAATTGATGTGTCCTCTTTTGCCCTCTTTTTTCGTGATACATTTCAATTTTTTTGATGAAATGTAAGTGGACATCATACCTCTGTGTCTTGTCCCTGCCCCACCCTCTGGCCCTTATTTCTCTGCTCATCTATCCGAATACACCATTGCCTGTCACCTATAGTCCTCCAACTCTACCACCTGAAGGTTTTCTCCTCCCTCAAAAAGCCCTGCATTTTCTCCCTTGCTGCTCCAAATGTTTGGAACTGCATTCTAGAACACTTGCATGATGCCACATCTCTCACTTTATTCCAATCCCTTCTTTTTTATAAAAAAGAAATGAAACTTTTGGTTTAATCCCTAGTCTCCATGCCATACTGCAGCTATACTTGTAACCCAATGCTAAGTACATGTAACAGAAACAATTGCATATTCCTTACCTGTCTAAAATATTAATATTTTAATATTGAAACCTATTTAATTATATTTTTAACTTTTGTATATTTCTATTTTTGCAGAGGGGACCACCTGCTATAACTTTCTGTGATTTGATATTAGGGTTTGCATTATTTTTTAACAGTATAAACCTCAGCCTTTTCTCGCAGTCTGGCTCCCTTATATGTATTCTCTTCCTATGAATTTGAAAGTATTTTGGTTGTCACAGAGATCTTTTGTTTTAATGCTGCAGTTGTAACGGCCTTTGTGCCAGAGACAAATAAAATGTTCATATCATATCATATTTCTATTTATAACTTTTAACTGTATATGTTTTAATTTTGTAAAGCCGCATTGAGACCCAGTATTGGGCAAAAGGTGGGATACAAATAAAAATGATGATGATGATGATGATGATAATAATAATAGCTGTTTCTCCACTCCCCCTTCTGTTGTTGAGTGTGATCTTCTCAAAGCAGTGATCTGTTGTCTTGTTTCTGTGTAAAACATCATGAGCACTGATGGAGCTTTATTAATTCTTTAATTAAATATTGCAGACCTTAAGAGGCTACTCTAAGGGAAGTGCTGCTGTAAAAAAGAGCGAATGCAGAGAAACTTGTGGATTGTGGAGAGTCTTGAGGATTTCTTAAGTGGAAGAGCAAATCTTTAATCGCATTGAAATTTATACACAGTTCCCCTGAGTTTAAAATTTACAAGTACAAAAAGCCCAGCCCAAAGCAAAAACAGACCAACCAATGCCCCGTCTCTCTTTCACAGACACAAACAGACACATAATTATTTTACATAATGGATATGGCCTTAGGAATGCTCTTTGAATATCAAATGGGAAAAAATAGAACAGATAGTTATTTATTATGACTTAAGTGTACTAATGGATTTATTTTGGGGAGGGGAGGAAGAGAGAGAGAGAGAGTTTATTCAAAATTATTCCAGGAAAGAACAAAAAACTAATTAATCAAAGTCATTGTGCCACAGCTGTTACAACAATCCATCTCCTGCTGAATTCCAGCCAGCTAATTTTTGAGAAGTGACATTTTTCACAGTTTATTGTTTTCTCATCAACATGGAACTAGCCATATCAAATATGTGCATAGAATGATATTGGCATTGATGAATTGCTCAGGCACTTTCTATTTAAGGATATAAGAGCTTCAATTTCTTCACGAAGAAATCAGACATTTTAAGTATGGGGCAGAAGACTGCTATCTGCTTTATAAAAATGCTATACATGTGTTCACAATGTCTAAGTATCCAGCAAAAAAAGAGAGAGAGAGAGAGAGAGAGAGAGAGAGAGAGATGGTCATATGATAAAGTACTTACCAATAGAATCATAGAATAGTAGAGTTGGAAAGGGCCTATAAGGCCATCGAGTCCAAGCCCCTGTTCAATGCAGGAATCCACCTTAAAGCATACCTGACAGATGGCTGTCCAGCTGCATCTTGAATGTTTCTAGGATGGGAGAGCCCAGTACCTCCCTAGGTAATTGGTTCCATTGTTGTACTGCTGTGACAGTCAGGAGGTTTTTCCTGATGTCTAGCCGGAATCTGGCTTCCTGTAACTTGAGCCCATTATTCTGTGTTCTGCACTCTGGGATGATTGAGAAGAGATCCTGGACCTCCTCTGTGTGACAACCTTTCAAGTATTTGAAGAGTGTTATCATGTCTCTCCTAAGTTTTCTCTTCTCAAGTCTAAACATGCCCAGTTCTTTCAGTCTCTCGTCATAGGGCTTTGTTTCCAGACCCCTGATCATCCTTGTTGCCCTCCTCTGAACCCCCTCCAGCTTATCTGCATCCTTTTTAAAGTATGGTGCCCAGAACTGGACACAGTATTCAAGATGAGTCCTAACCAGTGGCCAATAGAGGCAAACCAGCACCTCATGTGATTTGGAAGCTATATTCCTATTAATGCAGCCCAAAATAACATTTGCTTTTTTTGCAGCCAAATTATCAGCTAGTATAGAAACTTTAATCATCCTTCGTGGCATTATTTTTATGCCTATGGGAATACTATAGGAGGTTGAGGAAAAGGGATTGGTGGTTGAGGAAAAGGGATGTAGCCAAGGGAAGAGATCATGGCCTTCTTGGAAAACACAGAGGGCTGGATTGGATCCATTGGAGAGCCAGATTTGACCCTGGAATTGAGGTTCCCCATCCCTGCTCTACTGATGGATTAGGAAGATAGGAAGCTGCTTTATACTGATGCAGACCATTGGTCCATGTAGCTCAGTATTGTCTACATTGACTTACAGCAGCTCTACAGGCTTAAAGACCAGAGTATTTCCTGGCCTTACCTGGAGATAGGCATTGAAAACATCAGGACTACATCAGGTTGGGAAAGGCTCATCTACACTGACTGCAAGTGGCTTTCTGAGATTTCAGATATGAGTCTTTCCCAACTTTATCTAGAAATGCTGAGAATTGAAACCACGACCTTTTGCATGCAAGGCATGTGCTCATGCTTTGAAATATGTCCATTCCTTGTAATCTGTCTGTCCAGGATATGAAGGAATTACAAGTGAACTTTTGATTCACTTCTATCTGGAACTACTGAGAGGAAATTCATGCTTGAATTTAGCCACATTTTAACAAATTTGGGGGACAAATAAGAGTTTGAATATGGAATATTGTATACTAAGACTTGGAGAGTTGGAAGGCTTCAAATTCAGAGCACATGATTTCCCTTTTTCCTTTTTTAGGGCTACTTCCAGATAAATTAGTTAATTGTATGAGTTTTTGTTGGTTGGTTAATTAATTAATTAGTGATAACATTTGCATGCAAGTAGAGGGAATAGTTCTGTAGCAAAAGCATGCTTTTTTCAGATTATGCAGTAGGTGTCATCTTGAAAAGAGATGTTCTTCCCTGTGTGGGGCAGAGAAAGGGTAATGCTTGGTTTAAGATGATGTTTGGCAGCTACTGCTTTTATAAGGCCTTGTATTGAAATACAATGCCTGATTCGTTGAGGCACCTTTCTTAATAAATTAATCTAACTGATCAATCAATTAAATAACAGTTACAGACCTACTATTATTATTATTTTTGGTAGCAGTAGTCATACTGGATCAGATTATTCTCTTTGGGTATAGTTTGGTTGATAAACATGTTCTTAGGCCAATTGTGATTGCATTCAGGTCTGTCTGTCCAGGATATGAAGGAATTACAAGTGAACTTTACCATTAGGCAGGGTAAAGTGGTTACCTCAGGAAGCGGATTTTGGGAGTCATGGAATGGCAGCAATTTGTTTGATAATTAGTTCATTATTGTTTTATTTTTACTGCTAGGAAGGGGAGAGGCAATGCAGCAAAATCAGAAGTGAGTGGGCAGAACCTGCAGGCACTGGGACATGGGGATGTGGCCATTGTGAGGCCCTGCGTCCAACTCAAGTGTTTTCCTTAATGCCTGAACTGGGCTGTTACCATGGCTAATGTTATGTCAAACATAAGAAGGTGTCCAAATCAGGAAGCTCATATACTTGTGTATACAGGCATTTCTGTAAACCATATACATCACTAGTCAATTTAAACTTGGAAGTGTGGCTTGGAGACCTAAAAGGCTTCCGTTTTGTACAGCTTTGACAAATACCTCAGATAATACAACTCAATATTATGTTCCCACATTCTTTGTACAGCTGTGGAGTTCATGCTTGGCCCCCAAGAGATGGTTTTATCTGGCATAAAGTGGATGAAGAACACCTGCGGGTGCATCATCTATTGATATCTCCAGCATTGTCTCTGGCAGCAAGGTCTAGTACCTTAACTACAGCTAGGGTAGACAAAATATTTGGATTCTGAATTGGTTGATGGCTACATAGACCAAACATTTCTTTTACTTTGACAGATTTTCTTGTCAAGCAGCAGAAGAAATATTGTTCTGTGAGAACTATTTAGTGAACACATGGCAATCTAGATTCTCCAGAAGAGCTTCTGCGATGCTTTACCTAGCTGGATGAACATCAGAAAGTACCTGGAAGGAAGAGAGCAGTGTGCCTCTTGAGATTGTTACATCAGTTAGGCACAAAGTTTTGAGCACTATTTATGCTTAATTGATTCCACATTAAAAAAATTGAGCCAGTATAGTTCATATGAGGAAACATGTCTTCAGAGTATTTCTGGGGAGACCCAGGGAGCAATTGGCTTTTTTTATCTGTGAAGATACTTAATGTTTACTTAATAACCTTTCTCACTTCATGTTTACACACCCAAGTTAGAGAATACAGGTAGTAGAGTTTTGATATTCTGCTTTTAACCTCATTTTACAGTAATAGCTCTGGGTGTATATGTGGGGAATTAGCTTATCTCTCCACCCTTTTGCTACCACTGCCCACTTTGTTTTAAACCTGCATACTACCTAAGATATCTGGGTAACCTGTAGATTGGGGTAGTAGGATATTGACAACCACAAACCACTGCTGCTCAGGGATAAAAAGCCTTCATTGTCAGGAAGCAGCTACCCTTCTCTAGGTGTGATCTATAGTCAGATTACTGGACTGGAGAAGACATCCTAATCACAATGATGGTGTGCTTTGCATCTTCATGGAGCTGTATTTGGGTGGATTTACTGGAACTGCTGTCCCTTTGAATATTCCAGACCAATTGCAGCTATCATTATTGTTAGAGTGGCTGCGCTGAATTAAGGAGAAGGCCCCTAAAGGTTGCAGAAGAAGCTGGTAGTGAGATCAAGGCATGAAGAAGGTAGGACCTTGGGTAGCTCTAAGTGGGTCCTGCTGGCTGAAACTCTCGCCTACCAGCACAATGTTGGTAGGGGACAACAAGGAGGATGTTGTCTCTGCAGGGAGCTAAAGCTAAAGCCAACTGAAACTTTATGTAGGCTGATAAGAAGCTTTATGTAGGCTATAGTGTGGTCAGGTTCAATGCTCCTGGAGGAACTGACTGAATTGTTGAAGGATCTTCAGCTGGTTTTGTAGCCTGAGACTTCTGCAAGGTTGGGGAGATGGAGGCTTAGCTGCGTACTCATTGTCTGAGCCAGAAGATGATGGCTGGGAGGCCCTGAATAAGGTACTGACTTTCCTGTCTCTAAGGAAGTAGCTTGTGCCTCATCCTCATTAGAATAGTCTACCACACCATGTGGGCTGGATGTCAGTGGTAGAACACATGCTTTGAATGCAGATCTCTGAGTTCAATCGTCAGGACCTCCAGGTAGGGCTGGGAAACATTCCATTTTAAAACTGCCAGTCAGTGTAAATAATATTGAGGAACACATGATGTTTTCTTATATCACATCAGACTGTTGATCCATCTCAGTGTTGCCTTCAGTACAATACTGAAATGGACCAACTGAGATGACAGCAGATCTTCAGGGTTTAGAAAAGAACTACCTGGAATATTGACCTTGGAACCTTCTGTATGCAAAGCATTTTCTCTACCACTGAACTACAGCTTCCCCATTGAGATCTAGCAAACAAGCTAGACAAAAAAAAGTAGTTTCTTCATATTATTAGTTTTAACAGCAGTGCATTTCAACTCATTCAGAAAGAAGTGGCATGATAAAATAGTTTACCATGTAGAGAAACTCCTCTTTGAAAGAGAGACAGCAGGGGAAGACGTAGCTCAAACATATTCACTGCCTACCTGAATTCCAAATTTCCTGCAACAAAGAAATCTCATCAGACCACTGAGGAATCACATAAGAGCACCCAATTTAAAGGCACTCTTGCTAAACGTATAATTAACTTAGGTAGGAAGAAGAAATTGAGATCATTTATTTTTAATGGTTTCATGATGAAGAGCAACAGAGTGAATTGTGAACTAGCAGAGGTGGTAACAGGAAAACTGTTCCAGCTTTCAGCTTACCTGGATCTAAAGTGAATAATTTGCAAAGTGCTGTTTAACATAGAAAAAGCTTTTGAATTTGGCATTTTAATATTAATACCATGCCTCTGTTATAAAGGCAAATCTCTCCCCCCACCCCACTTTCTCTGTATTTTGATCCCTTGATAAATTCCTTATTCAGTGTGTGTTATGGTTATGTCAAAATGCTCAGAGTTGTTGCAGTACAATGAACTAGTTCTTTGCAAATTAAGATAGTTTGCTTAGTTATAATCCTCAGCCATTTAAAATAGACCTTTTGAACTGAGTGGAGTAAATGAGAAATGCTGGATTGGGGGAATTGGCACACAAAATTAAGGAAATTATACATAGATGAAGATTGACAATAGGGAAAGGTATAGCTGCCACCTTTTTTCTGACAGTGCTTCTATCAAAAATTCAATAGGCAAAAAATCAAAAGCCAAACTTTTCCTGTCATGGAGATATCATGATAGGAAAAGTGTCACCAGTTAGATTTTTGCCTTCATGTGCAGATGTTAACCAACACAGGGAACCCGCCAAGATGATGAAGTGATAGGAAAAGTTTCACCTACTAAGTTCCTGCATGTTAAGCAGATGTCAGAGGCAAAGGAGCCCTACCAGTAAAATAAAATGGCAGTCTGATTCCCTTATAAATGTGATGTTGAGTTGTACTGCCTTATTTTCTTTTCCTCCTTCCCACTGTTCCAAAGATGTTCTTATCCATGCTGACAAATTGATTCAGAAGGGAAAAAGGTGGTCAGACTTGCAGATATGTGGTATGCACTTATAAGATGCGTAAGTGATAAGGGCATCTGAAAGAATGTCACCTTGTATACAAATCATCATCATCATCATCCTTCTATATTCTGAAGTATTCCCATTGAGTTTAATGGTGCTTACTCTTAGGTGGGTATAGGATTGTGCTGTAAGCTTGCAGTCCTATACACCAGTATCTGGGACCAGGATCCATTGTGTCGGATTGTGCTGTAAAACAGTTTAGTCTACAGAGGACCGATTGTGTCAGCCTGTAGCTAAACTTCACTACTGGCTGACATAACCCCATAGGAAGCATTTGAAAGGGTTTGTCTCTTTATGCAGTTGCCTAATAGACCTTACCACACTGGTGGGGATTACCTAGCAAATATTTATATAGAACACTATAGAAATAAGTCTTTTCCCATCCAAGAATCCCTTAGACTTCCTCCTTTTCTGTCTGAACAATTTTCCACAGTGATAAACAGCCCCATTCTAAGCACGTTCACTGTCTAGCTTGATTTCATTGGTATGTACTTCATAGTAAATATGCTTAAAATGGCAGCCAATGTTTAATTATTGTATTTGTATGTAAGGGGCAGATTTTCAAAATCCCCCATGGCTTGATTTTCAAGTGTTCAACATCCAAACTTATAGACATGTTTTCAAAAGGGTAGCGCTCATTTCAAGGTCATTTCTCCCCAAAAGTGCTTGGAGCACAGTACCTTCCATTGTATCACCCCTGGGCATGTTGTCAGAAATGCTTTGTGAGCTAGGGAGCTCTTTTGAATTCCAGCCCCAATAGTGGCTGCAGATCTGTGAATGTAATTATCCAAGGGTGTTAACGACACATCCACCCAAAGAAAAGACCGTTATCATGCCATTATGTATTAATATGTGTATAGAACTATGTTGTGGACATTTGTAAGTAGGCAGGTAGAACTGAGAAGCAATCTAAATTTGCTTGAATGCTTTACTTTCATGCATAGAAATATTTAAAACATTAACATTAAAGGAATGTTGTTGTTTTCCATGAGATGTGTCCTTATGATTCTGTGAAACCTAAATGATTATGCGTACACAGCTTCCATCTGTTAGCTTGAGCCAGATTTCCAAGCAACAGACATCCCTACATAGGGGATAAACCTTTTAAACCCTCTAATAGATAGCCAAGAGTCCACTGCTCCCACATCAAATCTCAAGGGAGACAACCAGCACCCTAAAACTGTCAGCTTATAGAATCCAAAAACTCAGCTCTCTGTGCTTCTTTTCATCTTCATCTGACTCAAATTGTGGTCTATTACTGTTTTCAGACACAGGTAACTGGCTAGTGGGGATAGGAGTAGGATCATGGCCATCTTGGCCCCCAAAGCAACAGTTCACCTGTAGTATACCTAATAAGGAATGTCCCTGGCCATACCTGGCTTCTTGTTTATTTGTTCATTCATTTATTATCAGGATTTATATAACACTCTATATCTAATAAGGTTTAGCTTCCCCCAAACTCACAACAAATCTGTCATATTTGTTAACTGATAAAATTCACAAAAGACTATTTTGGGTTACTATTTTGGTCTTGGAGAAATAAATAAAATAGCCGAATCCTTTTCTGAAGATAACTAAAGGGAGTAATTTATTCAGAAATCAACGAAGGATGTAAAAATTCACCATAATAGCATCTATAACAATGAATTCAAGGTCCTGACAGTTGTCAGAATCTAAAAAATATTATCAAAGAATACATTGGTGCCAGGGAAATCAAGATGCCTAAATATTTGGAATGTCACCAGCAGAAAGGCTATTTACTAAAATGTTGTTAGGCATAAAAATAATCTAAACCAATTGATCTGTATACTTAACATTATCAAGATTATGCTTCTATTACAAATAGAATATCCATTAAATAGCACTAATAGGAAAGCAAATTTTTTCTAAACAAATGCCTTTTTAGGATCAAATGAGATCATAAATATAAGGCAGTACAATTAATCTTTTATTGATCTAGTTATTAGGTTTGGCTGTTAGAATAAATTATCTAGTGGCTGCAATACTAGAACATTTGAGGTTTAAAACAGTCAGTTCTGTACAGTGAATCCAAATTAACTTTTACAAATTCTGTTTACTTCATTTATTTTTTGAACAATTTGGTAATTCCTAGTGTAATACTGTTTATATTTAACAGCATATGTTAAACATAAGGTGAGATTCTGAGCTTCACCAACATGCGATCAGATGTAATTCCATTGATAAATGAATGAATACTCTTCTGTCTAAACCTAGAACTTGTCTATTGTTTAGTTAATAATAAGTAGTTAAACTGTATTACACATAACCAATAGTCACTGGTTACTATAAAAGTGGGAATGATTGGCAGATGTTTTCTTCTTTTTAGCAACTATGTGTGAATATTTAAGTACTCCAGGCTGCAATTCTATACTTATTAACCTGGGAGTAAGGCTCTTTCCACACCAGGTGTTTTGCCTGGAATATCCCCTGGGTGCTCCCTGTGAGTCCAAATGATGCACAAGGAGTCCCGGGGGGGGGGGGGGGTAAGCCACGGGATTTTCCAGGAATAAGGCAACCCTGAAAAATCCCAAAATTCCTGGGAGCATGGAAGATGTGGCTGGCCACCCCAGGTGCTGCTGCGCTTACACACAAGTAAGCACAACAGCAAACTGGGCATGGAGCTGCACCTCGCAGCTCCATGCCCAGCAGGGGAGGAGGGGCACCAGTTTCGCCACCCCTGGGAGGGCAGGGAGGGGGTGGGGCCTGTATGAATGAGGCTTTTTTAAAAAAGACTTACGTTTTGTGGAGGAGCGCTCCTGCACCCTTTCCATGTTAAAAAAAAAATTGGCAGCCACAACATGTGACGACCCAGGACAAACCCAGGCCATCACACAATGATGTGTGCATTGGCAACGAAGCCAGAAGCAGGCACTTCCAGGTTCGCCACCCCTCCGGCCCTCTACAGCCCTTTGGTGTAGAAAGGGCTTAAGTCCCACTAAACTCAGTGAGTCTTTGTTCTGAGTAGACATGTATAGGATTGCACTGTCAGGCATCCAAAGTAGTAACTATTAGACAGAGCTTATTTCATGACAGAAATAATTTTAATAATTGCAACTGAAAAATGAATTATGTCCAAGATCTTGCATATATATTTGCACTCAAAATATATTCTTCAAGACATAATTGTGATCACAGTCTAAGGTATAGGCCTTACTTCATGCATTTAACTGTTCAAAAAGAAATAGAAATACCAGATGCATTATTTCATATACATTTATAGCTTACAAGTCTAGCTTTCCGGAACTCCTTGTCACACACCAACAATTGCCTGGTGACTTTCTAGCATCCTGTCCTGATTAATACCTTTCTATATCTGCTTCTGCTGCTGTTCCTTTCTCTCAGCTTTGGTGACTGAGATGTCCTGAGGGCATTATAGCTAACTGCTGACATTCAGCAAATAATAGCCTAAACTATTCTACACCTTTGCATTTCCCCTGACATCAGCACTAAGTTGATTTACCCATTTTATGTTGTTTTTGGTTTTGATTATCCTAGGGTCCAGTTGGTATGGATAGAGAGCTGTAGGTGGCTTTTTTGCCCCCAAAATCAGGCCTTTCCATGAAAGTGTCTCCTTTCTTCCTGAATCATTTATGCACAATGGTATATTCATGACCATTCATAATAGACAAATTTATTTATTTATTTAAAACAGTTGTATCCCATGCTATATCACTAGGATCTCAGGACAGTGTACAGATAAAATTATACAACAATATAAAACAATAAATATACAGCTAAAAACATATTAAACCATTAATCAAGCTAAAACAAGTATAAAATTTAAAAGCAGTAAAAGCCAATTAAAGCAGTTAAAATGATGTGCAAGCTTGGTGAATTTAGCAATCAAAGGCTTTGTTAAAAAGCCCTGTATTTACTTGGCACCAGAATGAAGTCAGCGCTTGCACCAGTCGGACCTCCAAGGGGAGGGCATTCCATAGTCGGGGTGCCACAACAGAGAAAGCCCTCTCCTATGTCCCACCGTAGTGTATGTCTCGCATTGGTGGGCCATGGAGGGGGTCTCTTCCAACAGATCTCAAGTCTCGGGCAGGCATATATAGGGAGAGGTGCTCCCTCAAGTATTGAGGTCCCAAGTCATTTAGGGCTTTAAATTTCATTACCAACACCTTGAATTCCGACTGGAAGCATATAGGAAGCCACTGTAGTTCCTTTAAGACCAGTGTTATATGGTCTTTGTGGGATGTACTGGTCAGTAGTCTAGCTGCTGCATTTTGCACTAGCTGCAACTTCCGAGTCGTCCTTAAGGACACCCCCATGTAGAGTGCATTGCAGTACTCTACTCAGGAAGTTACCAATGTATGCACTACTGTGGCAAGGTTGTCCCTGCCCAGGAAAGGCCGTAGCTGGCGGATCAGCTGAAGCTAGCCCCAAATACTCTGGGCCACAGAGTCTATCTGGGCCTCCGGTGACAAGGTTGGCTCTAGGAGTATTCCCAAGCTATGCACCTGCTCCTTCAGGGGGAGTGCAACCCCATCCAGAACAGGTCACTTATCCAATTCCTGGACTTGGGAACCACCAATCCATAGAGCTTTGATCTTCTCAGGATTCAGCTTCAGTTTATTGGCCCTCATCTAGCCTATTACAGCCTCCGGGCACTGGTCCAGCACCTTCACCGCCCCCAGCTGACTCCAACAAGAAGGAGAAGTAGAGCTGAGTATCATCAGTATACTGATGACACCCAACCCCAAAACCCTTAATGACCTCACCCAGTGGCTTCCTATAGCTGTTGAAGAGCATGGGGGATAGAATAGAGACCTGTGGCAACCCACAGCTTAATAGCCATGGGGTGGAATATGAATCTCCCTATATCACTCTCTGGAATCGACCCTGCAAGTAGGAGTGGAACCATAGTGCCTCCTACTCCCGTCCCGTGGAGCTGGTCCAATAAGATACCATGATCAATGGTATCAAAAGCCGCTGAGAGATCCAGGAAGATCAACAGGGTAGCACTCCCCCTGTCTTTCACCCAGAGTAGGTTGTCGGTCAGAGCAACCAAGGCTGTTTCAGTGCCATGCCCTGGCCTGAAACCAGACTTACATGGGTCCAGATAATCAGTTTCCTCCAAGAACGTCTGAAGTTGCCCAGCCACCACATGCCCAAGCACCTTGCCCAAAAAGGGGATATTAGCAATGGGGCAGTAGTTCTCACATACCTCTGGGTCCAGGGACGTCCTCTTCAGGAGAGGGTCCACTGTAGCCTCTTTAGGCTGCAGGCACCACCCCTGACAAAGTGAGGCATTTACCACCTCCTGGAGCCACCCAATCAATCCACCTCTGCTGGATCGTATTAGCCAAGATAAGCAAGGTCAAGCTTACATGTGGTGGGATGGACTGATTCAAGCGTCTTGTCCATAGCTTCAGGCTGCAACAACTAGAACTGATCCCAGAAAACATGACCAGATGGGGTACTGGACACCTCCCCAGGTTCTGTGATAACCATGGCATCAAGTTCTGAGTGAATATAAGCAACTTTCTCCTCGAAGTGCCTAGCGAATTTATCACAGCAGGTGCCCTCCAATCTAGGCTGGTGCTGCACCAAGTATTCAGTTGGACGTTTAATAAGTTGAGAACTCTAGTTTATCTCATTTTATTTTGAATTTATTCTTATATGTTTTACTTGATTGATGTTGTAGCAACAACCAAGAATTTACAGAGAAGTGCCTTTTTCCTCTCAGCTCCTGATGAAGGATTTATCTGAAACGCGTGAGCGGGTTGAGGATAAGACTAAAGATTAAAGAAATATTTTCATACAGCACCAGAGCTTGGCTCTCGTTTTTCTTCGATTTGTGGTGCTCTTTTCCCTCTTCTTTCCATCGGTCATATCTCACCATCCCCACCCATCCCTGCTGGCTTCTTTTTACTCACGACGGAAAACAAAGAAGATGTGCATCCAGAGTAAAGGATAAGCAAACTGCCATGGAGAGTGAAGGCATGATAGACATCATACAATGGTTTGTGCTCTACAAACAAGAAATACGTCCAGTGCTACAGTATCTTCACGTCATAAAATAACAAGAGAAGTTTTGCAATATACACAGCTCTAATTGTCTACCACATATAGCAGGAAAAGTTTGAAGATGTCATATCAAATTCTGTGTATTCTGATTTGGGGTAGTTTTGTACACAAACCGTCCATGCAATGCTATCTTCAGGTCTTAGCCATTTTTTTTAATTCCTTAAACTTGGTATGCTCTGCCCATCACCTGTTAAATAATATGCCACCCATAGCATTAGTTGTGAAAGACAAAGAACTACTTTTTCCTGCTGGAGAATTTTGTGTCTGCTTTGCTTATTTTACTTGGCAAAACTGCCATTCTGAAACAGTACAACTTTGAGACTACAAGCTTTTTTAAAAACCAACCAACCCTGTCTCATAGTAATCAAAATGTTTGGCTAATAATTAGTGATTCTAAAAGTGCAGTAAGAATTCAGCTGGACTATCAGAAATCAAGTTTAGTTTACAGATCTTACAGAAATGTCAGTGTGCAAATGAAATGAGACTTCTGATAAGAATGATCAGGAAGAGCAATGCACTGACTCCTAAACTAAAAAAATACAGTGGAAATTCACAGAAGTTGAACTAAATCTTTACGTTTCATGCTAATGTGTTAAAATTATTCCAAATGCATTTTGACCAGAAGAAACTCTTTAGCGGGGGAAGGAATATAATTCATTCTGCTTGAAGTCTGCAGTGGAAAACACTTAACAGACAATTCAAAGGTTATTTCTAGAAGCGTCAATTAAACGATTTTTTTCCCAGTGAGTGATCTATTTACTTGAAATAACAACCAGTCAGTATGAAGCCTTATAAATAAACATGTTTTGGATTGCAGTGATACAATTATACATTACTCATGTATAGATGGCTATATTCTGATTAGAATTTAGGACCACATTCTATTCTACTAGTAGGCTTCAGGTTTGAAAGTAATGCTGGTTTGAGTCTTCAGGTTTGAGTTTGCAGAGTTCCAGATATATGGATGAATTCATCTGACGAGGAGTCACATAAAAGTCATACCATGGCCCATTTTCAGTGGGGTGGTTTTTTTTTTCAAAATAGTAAGAGGTAGCATTAGTAATACTGGTTAGGCTTCTCAGACATCTCCTAGTATAGAGCCAGTGTGGTGTAGTGGCTAGAGTGTTGGACTGGGAGTTGAGAGATCCGGGTTCTAGTCCTCACTCGGCCGTGGAAGCTCACTGGGTGACTTTGGGCCAGTCACAGACTCTCAGCCCAGCCTACCTCACAGGGTTGTTGTTGTGAGGATAAAATGGAGGAGGATTATGTATGCTGCTTTGGGTTCCTGGGAGGAAAAAAGGCAGGATATAAATATAATAAATTAATAATAATAATAATAATAATATATCCCAGAATATGAGGGTGTTGCCTATACTATACTACTCTTATGGTCTCCTGAAGGAGACATCCTCTCCAAAATGCACAGAGCGCAGTACATTTTCTTTCTATCTTTGAGCACCGGAGTTTGCCTCCCCCTTGGGCAGATCTACACAGTCCTTTGGAACGTTTTAAAAAGTATTTTAAAACGTTCCAAATAGGTGCGTTCTAAAACATCTTAGGCCACATTACTGAGTACTCACGTTACAGGAGAACAGTCTTCAGTCTTTAAAGCGGTGTGTGCGGTCACACGCTGTTCTGCCCTGTCTCTTTCTCTTTTGTTTTTCAGTGAGTTTAGGGCAAGGCATTGTGGGGGTTGTAGTTCAGTCACCACTTCCTTCTTTGTTCCTCTGTCATACCCTAGCGAGTATAGGGCTAGGCATTGTGGGTGTTGTAGTTCACTTCCTCTTTCTTCCCCACCAATCAACTGCTAAGCATTTGGGCGCTGGTCAAGGAAGCACTGCCCCCAGGAATCGCAAACGGTAAGGAAGGACACATTATTTTACTTAAAACGATTTATTAAAAGTGAAACCGTTGTATATAACTGAAGGGAGTTTTAAAAAACCTCAGATATATAACGTTATAGGGAGTGCATCATGTGGCCCAAAGAGTTTTCATAACCCTTATAAAACGTCAAAAACCTCGTATGTAGATCGGCCCTTAGTCTCTAGAATGAAACACCAGTAACTCAGGGGGCAGAAGTCACTGTTAATTCAACTTATCCTATAAGCACCTTTTTCCCTTAAAAAACAAAAACAAAAAAAAACAGACTCTTAGTTTAATTAAAAAAATGAGTTTATCTGTGTTACAAGAAATGTGAGCTATTAGAGGGAAATGTGCTGATTATCATACAATACCTTCGGGAGGTACTGTTACACAGTACAATTACTATGCAGACTCTCATTTGGATTTATCCTCTCTAGGTGCTGTTCTCCACATCAAGCTAGGAAGTGGTTTGTGTGTAGCTGAGTGTAGCAGTGATCATTTCCATACTGCATATTCCCATCTGCAAAAAGTGTTCCAAATATAGCAAACAATGTTCTAAGCAGATATCATTGATCTGTGAAGAAAAATGAAAGCAAATTATAACTTCCAACTAAGCCAACTGCACAGAATGGGAAAGGGTGTGTAATAGCAAGCTGGTCAGCACCTTGAGTGGTGAATTATTTTGAGCACCAGCCTATACCATGCACAAAAGCAAGATGGATGATGGCCACTGATTAGACTAGCACAGTTGCACGGTTGCTAACCAACCCATTTTTGAATGGGAAAATTTGAATCATAGTTATACTAGGAGAATTAGCTGCTCTCTTCATCTTTCAGTTTAAAACATATGTAATTAAATCAGGCCTCCGTCTTCAAACAGGGAAGAATAAAAACCTTTTAAAAATCCATGTTGGATCAAACCAAGTGCCTGTCTAGTCTCATTCTGTTCCCTACAGTAGCTTAGCGAGATGCTCTAGCAACAACCTCCTCCTATAGTTCCCCAGCAACTGATATTCAGGGAGTACGCTGCCTCTGTATGGTCAGGTTCCATTTAATTATCATGTCGAAGAGCCTCTGGGACAGGGGTGGCACTACAAAGGGGCGGGGGCAGCAAGCATCTCTCCAGACAAGGAGCTCACCAGCCCATAGCTAGACTCTTGTCATTACTTGAAGGAAATACACTTTTCACATACACAAGTGCATTAATATATTATCATCTCTGTAGCTCTTGGACAGTTCAGTTGCAGCTTTTAAGCCAACAAAGGCTGACCTATTCTTCAAGATGCTGGCAGACCAGTGGCAATCCACTGAGGGGAAAGGGGAAACATCTGACATGCAAGAGAAAGTATCAACTTAATTTATTATTTATACCCAAGGTGCCTAATAGTAAAAAAGAAAAGAAAAGAAATTTTAACCACAAATTAATATTGTTCAAAATTAAAATTTATTTCCCCTTCTGTGTTGAAGACCTAAAGTAACCCTTTCCCCATTTATTTCAAAAATAATATGTTTAAGATGGAAGTTTTGATGTGAAATATACCATTATTTTCTGTCAGAGATCATAATGTATGGGACACATCTCGCCCACCTAGAAATATACTTTGCCCTTTCTGTGCTCCCCCGCCCCCAATTTTTTTCTGGTGCTGCCACTGCTCCAATAAAACTACCCTCCATGAATTTGTCTGCTATCTCATCCTAAAGACTTCTAAACCAGTGACCATTTTCTGCATGCAAATTCCATCAGTTAATCATATGTATTAGTGAATATATATATTCTTTTGTTTGTTCTAAATCTAATAGCAATCAGTTTCATTGGCTGACCTTGAATTGTGGCATTGAAAGTGTTGGAGTAAAACGTCTCCATCCATTCCAAAACGTTTTATCCTTTCCTTGGAGGGAAAGTATTTATCCACTTGATCTGGTTGCCCTTTTCTAGCTCTGCAATATCTTATTTGAAATGGGGCAATGAAAAGTGCAGGCAGTATTCCAAATGTGTTTTCAGATTTATATAAAAATATTACAATATTGGCTCTTGATTTCCATTCCCTTTTCTAACTTTCCTATCATAGAATTTGCCTTTTTCACCACTGCCACACACTGAGTTAATATTTTTATTGAACTGTCTACTATTGTCCAAAAGTCTCTTTGCTGCTTAGTCACTAACAGTTCAGATTCCATCAATATGTATGTGAATCTAGTAATTTTCCCCACACAGTTTACATCATTTCAAACTATTTGCATTGAACATCATCTGCCATTTTGTTGCATGTACACCTAGTTTGCACAATTCCTTCTGGGGATCTTCATGTTTATCTTGGGTTTTCTCTATCCTAAATAATTTGATGCAATTTACAAAGTTGGCTGTCTCACCACTCAACCTGACATATGCTAATTTATGCATGTTAAATAACATCAATCCCGATTCAGATACTTGTGGGTTCCCACTGCCTACTCCCATCCATAGTGAAAATTGTCACCTGTTTTTAATCAATAAAAAACCCTCTTATTCCATGACTGCTAAGTTTGTTCAGGAGCTTTTGCTGAGCAACCATCTCAGGGTTGTTTTTTTTTTAGGCAATGTAAACAGATTAATGAATCTTAATGAATTATAAAAGAGTAGCAAAGAAGGTCTTTCCTTTGCAGAAACCATGCTGATTTTTGCTTTGTGTAGCTTGTTTTGTAATGTCTTTGAAGAAGATTTCTACATTTTACCTGGGATAGATGTAAGGCTTAGCAGCTTGTAATTCCCTTGTTCTCCTCTGGATACCTTTGTTTAAAATGGTATTAAATAGACTACCTTCCAATCTTCTAGTAAGGATTCCTATTTTAGTGATAAGGAGCTGTGTAACAGAATTGTTTCCAAAGCTAATTGTCAAAATTTGGCATTTGTAATGACAGAATTTATAAGATTCTGCTTTTACATCCTGCTCTAAAGCTACTGAAGTCCAATATATACCAATAGTGCTACCTCAGGAATATTCTGGTTTCAGGACTAGCATGTTGAGGGAATTCTCAAATAGTTAGAAATAACTGGTTTTCTTTCAGTCGTGTCAAAATGAATTTAAGTAAGTCATGAACAGCACATTTTGAAAATAAAATTACCCTGTTCCTTCACTCCACATTGTATGCTGTATGTGCTTTTGTTTTGCACGAAACCAGCTAGAAGCTTATTCTAAATTAGAAGCTTCTTAACTGATTTCCTGTTGAAATAATTTACTGTGTTTTGGATCTGTTAATTCTAACGAATGCACTCATTGGAGTTTTAACCACAAGCATTTAGGCTAGGTGCTTTAGTCTCTGGAGTTTGCTTCTACAGAGGCTATGGTTCACCTCATTCATTGGCTTCTTAATAGAAAGCTGAGACTGCCATGTTTTTAGCAAACAAATTTTGAAACTCTGTCTTTTTCTTCTTTTGCAGGGTCAACCTGGTGCTCAAGTAAGTGTCATCTTGTTGTTCCTGATTATGATCATTACTAAAAGTGGCACCTGTAACAAAACATTGCAGAGTTCATCCTTTTAATGTTCTATCCAGCCATTTATGCCTTCTTTCAGGATATTCCGTTCCATCCTTCCACTAGGCTGACCAGATAAAATCCAGGTCAGGGCTCATGTAACTTTAACAGTTGTAGAGAAAAGGGAATTTCAGCCAGTGTCATTTGTATGCAATTAGTTCCTGGTGATATTCCCTCTTCATCACAACAGTTAAAGGTGCATGCACTATACTAGAGTGACCAAATACAAAAGAAGGCAGGGCCCCTGCAACTTTAACTGTTGTGATGAAGAGGGAATTTCACCAGGAACTAATTGCATACAAATGACACTGGCTGAAATCCCCTTTTCTCTACAACTGTTAAAGTTACATGAGCCCTGACCTGGATTTTATCTGGTCACCCTACCTTCCACACCATCTACTGTCCTCCCCCTCCATCCTGCACCAGACATTTAGTGGCCACTGAATATGCTGTGTCCACAATGGACAATTTTGAGTTGTCTGTTTTTATTCCTTTAGGCTTTCCTTCTAAATCTTTTGTTTTCTATTGATGTTTCCCTTAGGATTCCATTGAGCATGCTGATAGATTCCTCTTGTTTCTCTTTAGCTTAATCCCTTGCTACATCATCATCATCATCATCATCATCATATATTTATTTATCACCCGCCTCTCCCAACGGATCGAGGCGGGAAACAGCATTAAACATAAAATACAAAACTGATTAAAAGCACATAAAACCAAATACATCATTAAAATACCAATAAAACACCAGTAAAACACTTTAAAATTCATCTGGGTAGGCCTGCCGGAAGAGATCAGTCTTTATAGATCTTTTAAATTCCTGAAGACTGGTGAGTTGGTGAATCTCTCCCGGCAGGTCATTCCACAATCTTGGAGCGGCAGAAGAGAAGGTCCTCTGGGTAACTTGTCAGTCTTGTTCTTGCTGACTGTAGTAAATTCTTCCCAGAGGACCTGAGAGTGCGGGGCGGATTGTATGGGAGAAGGTGATCCCGTAGGTAACCTGGACCCAAACCATGTAGGGCTTTAAAAGTAATAACCAACACTTTGTACTTCGCCCAGAAATTGATTGGCAGCCAGTGAAGAGATTTTAAAACTGGTGTAATGTGGTCACCCCTAGATGTACCGGTGACCAACCTGGCTGCCATATTTTGAACTAGTTGAAGTTTCGGACTAGGCACAGAGGTAGCCCTATGTACAGCACATTGCAGAAGTTGAGCCTCGAAGTTACCAGCGCGTGCACTACTGATTTTAGGTCTTCCAACTCTAGGAAGGGGCGCAGCTGGCGTATCAGCCGAAGCTGATAGTAGGCACTCCTGGCAGTCGCATCTATCTGAGCTGTCATTTGGAGCGACGGATCCAGGAGCACCCCCAAGCTGCGAACACAGCCTTTCAGGGGGAGTGTAACCCCATCCAGAACTGGTTGACACACCTCCAACCCCAGGTTGTGGCCCTTGACAGTAAGCATCTCTGTCTTGTCTGGATTCAGCTTCAATTTGTTTTTCCTCATCCAGCCCATTACCGCCTCCAAGCATTCATTCAGAGGAGACACACTATCCTTAGCTGACGCTGTTGTCAAAGGCATAGAGAAATATATTTGGGTGTCATCAGCGTATTGATAGCACTCCGCCCCATGCCTCCGGATCATCTCTCCCAGCGGTTTCATGTAGATGTTAAACAGCATTGGGGATAGGATGGCACCTTGTGGTACACCACATAGCTGCTCCTTCTTTGAAGAGCAACTATCCCCAAGCATCACCATCTGGAACCTGCCCGAGAGGTAGGACTGGAACCACTGAAGCACAGTGCCCCCGAGTCCCAATTCCCTCAGGCATTCCAGAAGGATACCATGGTCGATGGTATCGAAAGCCGCTGAGAGGTCCAGGAGTACCAACAGGGACACCCCCCCCCCTGTCAATACTTAAGCGTAGATCATCCACTAAGGCGACCATAGCAGACTCCATATCCTGCTCTGAAGCCAGTTTGAAATGGGTCTAGAAAATCTATAGCATCCAAAACTGCTTGCAGTTGGAAGGCAACCGCTCTCTCGATCACCTTGCTCAAAAATGGAAGATGTGATACTGGCCTGTAGTTATTAAAGTCCAGGGGATCCAGGGAGGGCTTTTTTAGAAGCGGCCGTACTACCGCTTCTTTTAAACATGATGGAAAACTCCCCTCCCTGAGGGATGCATTAATAATATATTGTAATTGTGATCTAACTGCATCTCCTCCCTGGGCGACTAGCCAAGAAGGACAGGGATCAAGAGGGCAAGTCGTCCTCCTCACTCGACCAAGCAGCTTGTCCACGTCCTTGGTACTCACCAACTGAAACTGATCCAGTGTAATTCTACTCGCGGAGTTGCTGGACACTCCATTGTCAGCCTGTGCTATAATGACAGCATCTAAATCGGCTCTTATCCGAGAGATTTTATCTGTGTAATGATCGTTAAAGGCATCACAGTGAACTACCGAAGGCTCTAAATCAGGTTCAGGGGGGAAGGCTCTAAATCAGGTTCAGGGGGGAGGGTGCCCGGGTTAGACCCCTCACCACCCTGAACAGTTCTGCTGGACGTGAATTCGCAGATGCAATGCGTGCAGAGAAGAAAGCTTTCTTCGCTGCACGTATTGCCACCCCATAGGAACGAAGATGTTCTCTATGTCGTGTCTTATTGGATATATGTCGAGTTTTCCACCATCGGTGCTCCAGTCGTCGTCCTTTCCGCTTCAACTCCCTGAGATCTTCTGTATACCAGGGTGCCCAATTAGAAGCGGGTCGGAGAGGACGTTTGGGGGCGATCGTGTCGATAGACCTAGTTAGGTTTTGATTCAATCTATTGACCAGGGCTTCTACAGGATCGTCGATGATACCAGCCATAGATCCCTCCAAGGCCTTCTGGAATCCAAAAGGATCCATCAGCCTTCCAGGGCGGACCATCTTAATAGGTCCGCCACCCCTGCAGGGGTGGGTGGTAGCCGTGATACTAACCCTGACCAGAAAATAGTCTGTCCATGACAATGCAGAGGTATTTGTTAGCCATTGTAACACAGTGACTGAGTTCACCCAATTATGTTGGGGAAATAAGCCACAGTGCCTTATTTTCCCTCCCAGCACATGCAGGTTGCGAGCTGCCTATTTAGTATAATTTCTCTTCCAGGTGTAGCTTCTCATGATATCCAAAGCCAGCAAGGTTGGGTGACTGAGGTGGTTTACAAACCGCCCTGAAACCTATGGCTTGTTTTAGGGTTTCAGGATGGTTTGTTAACAACCCCGGCCACCCACCCTCGCCAGGTTCAGATGTCACAACAACGTATGCCTGGTGAAGGTAATTATGCTAATTGGGCAAATCACAACTGACACACACAGGGAGGAAAAATAAGCCAACGTGGCTTATTTTCTGTCTGTGTTTGTGCAAACCTGTCCAGTGCCTAATTTTAATGATGATGGTTAGAATAACTATGGAGTACATGGAACAAATCTGATTTTGCAAATTTGTTTCGGTTTGATTAGAATCATGATCACTCGGCCTAATCATTCATTATACAACACAGTAGGCTACATATATTTCTCAAGGGGAACAAATGGGGACCTGCATGTTTGAGTTGTATCAGCTGTTTGACCAGATGGCACTTTGAACAATATATTACTAAGTAAAGCAGGTCTCTTAACTATGGCTTGAAAATTTGCCACAGAACTTTGAAGTAAGATAAAATATCTTAACGAATGTGTTGCAGGAGATGGTTTAAATCAACTGCTTATTAATCATATGCTAATAATGCTGTTGTAATCCAGGAAGCCATCAGTTTTTTAGGATAACTTTTAGCCACTTTGATTAATTATATGCAAGTTTAGGACTGATGTCTGCTTTGTTTAAGAATAGCCCAACTTGGGGCATAATTAAATAAATGTGAATTTATCTAAAGGAGAAAGGGAGAGATAGAGGGAGAATCTCTGGGTTAGATATGTAAAAGAAATGCATGGAAGGAATTGGGTCGATGTTACCAGGGTTTTAGCAGAAGGAGAGAAGATAAGGAGCTGGAACAATGATCAAAACCACATCAGGCTTTTGTTAAAACAAAATTAAATGTCTGCTCGTATAAGGTTTGACTTATGTTAACGACTTTCTTGAAACACAGCTTTGGCTAGTAGAGTTTACCTCACCAGCCTATCAATTTTGAGAAATTTAGTCACTTTCAAGCACTTAGCAAGCCTTGTACATTCCACTGGGCTCAGTAATGTTGCATTGCATGGCTCAGACAGAGGGCAAATGTTGAGGTCTTTGAGTTGAGGTCCCTGAGCTCAGATTTTTAATGATCTGTGTTTAAGCATCCATATTATTTTCTATGTCTTTAAAGTATGTTTTATATATTAACTACTACTACCTACTTAGTTGGTTTTTTTAAAAAAAACACACACTATTTTTTCATCCTTAGGTGTATTGATCCATTTCAGTATTGTTACAAAAAAAAGTTTCCTCTCTGTGCCTTAAGTTATTATGAAACTGATAATCTTGGTACTACTACTAGAACTACTCTTTCACTCAAAGGAGCAATATATTAGAATAAGGACGGTGAGCACCCTGGCACCTTTTGGTGATTGGCATATCTGGAGGACCTGCTCCTAGCGAGCTGTGTCAGGATACGTGTCAGGATATGGTTTGCCTTTGGAGACTCTCCGGCCTCACCTACTCCGAGCTGTGAGGCTTCGAGTGGGGGTGATGTGGGCTGGTCTCCCCACACTTGCAGAGTGTCATATAAAAATGGGGCTGGGTTCCCTCCCCCCTCCCCGACTCCTGGCTTTGGAGAATGCTCACCCATAAAGCCAGGCAAGTGGCCTGAGGAAGGACCCATTGATTCCCACACTTTCACATGAAATCCAAGGAGGGATGAACTACCCATATCATTCAAATAAAGAGGCCCTTAGTTTAACCCAAGTTCTGGTGTCTGTGTGCTTCCTTGTCCACTCGCAACTACCCTTTCACTCAAAAGGATTTCCATATCATGTAAAGAAATGTGTTGATCAACACATGGACATGATGCTTCTATTTTGATACCAAGGAGAGTTCTCCTTATTCTCATATCATTTCATGACTTTCAGCCCCTGCACTTTTATTTATTTATATTCAATCTTTCCTCTAATGAGCTCAAGACAGTGTACATGGTTCTCCTTGTCCACCCTCATTTTATCTGTACTAGAACTCCACAAAGTAGATTAGGCTGAAAGATAGTGACTGCCCCAAGTCACCCAGTGATGATCTTGGTTAAGGAGAGATTTGAACCTAGGAGTTTTCCACACCAGGTTTTTTTATACTGCAACTTCACCAGGGCTTCTACATCTGTATTCTTTGCAGGATTAAGATCGCCCCTTTTCACGCACTTCCATTTTGTTTTCTCAGAGTTCCTTTATATGTTTCATTATACAGCCACTAGATGTTGCTGTGTTATTGCACCTCTACCTCTTTTCACAGAGAAAATCAAGTTGCTATCTTTAAATAACTCATTATCCGCAATCTTTTAAAAAATGGGATAAAGGTAAGAAAGCATGGGAGAGGCTCTAGAGCTTGACGACATAATTTAAAAGACCCATGAGTAACCAATCTCGATCACCGGATAAAAGCCCATTGTGGAGAAGCCCTAGATCTCTCAAGTCCTAGTCATACTCTGACACTCTTAACTGTTGCACCACACAGACTGCCATGCATTGCACTGCACACTATATTCATGTATTCATTGACTCTGCAACTCTTCTAATCTTTTTTGATTTACAAACCAAGAGGGCGATGATTCTTTTAGTAAAGATATATTAGAAAAACAGAATTGTCCTACAATATGTTATCAACACTTCAAACCTATAACTTAGTTTGCAATCCTATACTCACTTTCCTGAGAGCAAGTCCCATTGAACTCAGTGGGGCTTACTTGTGAGTAGATGTGTATAGGACTGTGCTGTTAGCACAGTCTATGCAATGGCAGTCTATGCAGTGTTCTTCACTGCAAGGCCCATAGAGAAGTGAAAATACAAACTTGAGGGGATTGGGAGTTGCCAGTGGCCCACAGATGTTTCTATAATGACAAAGGGAACACACAGAAAGGGAAGAGCTATAGCTCAGTGGTAGAGCACATGGCATGCCTGCAAAAGGTTCCTGGTTTAGTCTCTACAGCTGGGAATGTCCCCAGTGTCAAGCTCTGGTGAGCCATGGCCAGTCACCAACCTGGTTATCATCAGATGTTTTAGACTACAACGCCCATCACCTCTAGCCACTGACCATGCTGGTTGGGGCTAATGGGATTTGTAGTCCAAAACCTATAGAGGGCATCAGAATGGGGAAGTAGGCAGGAGACAATATTGAAGTAGATGGACCATTGGTGTCATGCAGTATAATATAGCTTCCTGTATTCCTGTGACTCTATTTGCTGAAAATGGACCTAGAACACTCTCCCCTGTGATTGACACTTCATCTATCCAAATCCCTGCCAGCAAACATCAGGGAGGGTGGGAGGAATGATGGAAGCATATTTGTCTCCTTTAAAAGTATTTTTAGCTAGACAGGCCTCTGAGCCCATCTAGCTGACTTACCCGGTAGTGGGTGGGGATGGCAATGGAGAGGCGTGTGGATCCATGTCTGTCTTCAACCCTCCCCTTCCCAGCTCATACTAGAGAAAGTTCAGTCAAGGTGATTTACACATGGCACTTCACTTCAGTGAAACTTGCAAGGATAACTAAAAGTAAATTTCCGCCATGCCGGAAGGGTGTGTGGAGCCATTGGTACATACCTCCATCGCTGGTGGACTTGCCCATTTGGTCTGAAAATGAAATTAACCAAATTACCAATCAATCAGTTAGTCTTGATCCAGGTCTTGCCCTTCTTAATTTATATAACAAATTCAGTATTAACTATTTGCAAAATGATCTAATCTCATTCTTTCTGCTGGCTGCTAGACAAGTTTTTGCTAAACACTGAAAGTGTCACAGGCTCCCTGATCTGAGTGATTGGTATGGAAGAGTGTGGAACTTGGCATTACTGGAGCAACTGACTCAGCTAGTTAGACATTTAAGAGACCAAACAGATATCGACACATTTGAATGTACATGGTACCCATTCATTAACTTTGCTGAGCAAGAATGTGATGGATTTCAGTCTTCCCTGGTGACTCATGATAATGCATAGACAGGTCTACTTAGTTCTATAAGATCTGGATAGTAAGACTTTTTTTATGTCCATGGGCTTCCCTCGCTTTGAGACTCTGGGCTCCATCACACCTATTTTTTCCCTCTGGTTTACCTCCATGTTTTTTTTTACCTCTGTTTCATAAGCTCATCAAGGGCTCCATCACACATAGTCCCTTTCACATGGGTTTTTGTTTGTTTGCTCTTCCACTCCACCCTGCTCCTTCTTCCTCCTCCAGTTCATTGGTTGAGGTACTCTGATGGGCGTGGGCTCTTTCCCCCCTCACTCTGGTTTTGTTACCTAGTGATTACTGACTTAAGGTTTCATCTGGGCTCTGTTTCTGTGGGCAACGGGGGGAGGGGGGGTTAGATCACTAAAAAGTCCATTCAACCAACAAAGCACAACACCGTACGACGACATGCTGGAGGAAGAGAACTGCCCCACCCTCTCCTTTCGTCAGCAAGACTCCATTAGCACACACACCCAACAAAGGAAAAAGTGAGAGGGGAAAATAATCCAGATTTTCCCTGCACCAAAATAAAATGCAGTAAGGGGGGGAAGGGGCGAGATGAGTGCAGGACAGGGATGACGTCATGTGAGTACCGTGCTACAAAACCACATACCAGGCATGGCAAGTGTGCAATAAATCGCTGGTGTGATAGAGCTCTCTCTCTTGGAATGACTGGCAGCAATGATATTCATCTATGTGACTATGTGTTATGTGTTTGTTTATTTAACTAGTTGTATATTCTCTGTTTTATAGATTTGGACAAATTTGCTCCATTTTTATGTATAAAGTATTAAGCCCCCCCCCCCTTCCCGCACCCAATCACGCTCCTTTTCCTCCCGTCTATCCATCTTCCGATGTCGCTGTTATGACCTCGGAAGAGGAACCACTGCAGAGCTTTCTATGGTATCTGGGAGGGGGAAAGCTGTGTCTCAGGGGTAGTTGTGGAACAGTAATATACAAGAACTTTATTTTCCTAGTTTTGATTTTTATGAAGTATTTTCTGTATCTGTCCAACACATTCATAAATAAAGAATGTAAATATTTATATGGATTGGTAATCTCTATTTTAATCTTAAACCTTTTTTTTGTTATACCAATTTTCTGACATATGTGGTTTTAAAGAAAAACAATATTACAATATTCGGGAAAAATTGATTTTATAGTTGGGTCTGGGTTTTTTGTTATTGTTGCTAATTTGATTCAATAAAATAACCTCTATATTTCAAACTGTATGTTTTTCCATGAAATCTTCTGTTCCTATTAAACTGTTCACCTTTTTCAAGTTTTGTGGCATGGGGTCACATCCCCCTGCCCTTACATCTATCAACCTGGCATCCCACAGGTGTAAGCATCTCTAGTGAACCAAGATCACAGAAGTATAAACTTTGTGATGGTGCACATTGCACAAACAAGACAAACAGGAGAACAAACTACTGCTACTACAAAAAAGAGAGCAGTTGAATATTACTTGTCTGCACATATTAGTCTGCTGTCTGTCATGCAAGTTAAAACACACACACACACACACCCTTTATGAACAATAAGGTTCACAACTCACTTCATCTCTGATGCTGTCAGAACTTATTCCATAACTGATGGCATTTAATAAAAGTTGTGAATGTTTCAATTGTTTCTCTGTTTTTGTGATGGTTAGCCACCTCCACTTGTTCCTCACCTCAGATGAAGGTGGGTTTTCTACCACCAAACCTCACCACGCCTAAGGGTCTTCATTTTGCCTGATACCCATGCTCCTGGAGCACCAGCAAGGGCAAGAAAGGAGGTCCCAGGAGTTCAAGATCCTTCTGACTCCCTCTAGCCCAAGTGCTGCATGAGGTAGAGCAGTATCTAAGCCCTGTCTCAGGAGTGTGTCTGTAGCTCCACTTCTTTCTAGCTCTTTTTCTTGGGATACTCCTGCTAGCCATGGATCAAACCCAGGAACTCTTATATGCTAAGCTTTTGCTTAGGCTACTAATGGCTAAGGCTAGTGGAGCTGCCAAAATTCATAATTAGTCAGTTTGTTGGTCAGCGCTCATCTGCTTGTAACATTTACCTTTGTAGCGAACCTAGATCAATGTATCAAGAATTTGCTATTAAGTTCAGAATTGCAAGCTTCAGAGCATGTGCAGTAAAGTAGTTCACAGATTCTTCACGCCCCCACCAAATTTTCAGTACTCCTATCACCTAGATCTCTGCAAAACTTACTTGAAGAAATCTCATTATCTGCTTCCCTCGTTGCAACTACCACAGCTCTGGCTCCAAGGACAAATTTGTCCTGCAAAGGTAGGCCTTTTCTTAGTGGTGAGACCATGGTAACCTTGTGCATATTTAAATACAGGGAATTGTACATAAAGGAAATGGTGTATTTAAACATGCACAGGGTGCCATGGTCTCCCCACTAAGAATAATGGCCTATTTCCTACAGGGCATGAGCAGGACTTCCAGGTGAAGTTGAGCCCCAGCCTCTAGCATTTGCAAGCCATACTGCATGGCATAGGTGCTTCAATCCATGTATTTTTAGAGGAACACATACCATGTCCTGCCATGGAACGTTTGAGTCCATTTGCAACAGCAGCAACAAAAATGTACACCGCGTTCATTCTCTTAAAACAGATTCAAAATCTCTTTCAGTCCGACGGCCAAATTCCATTGCGGAGAAGCTCTTGGAGGGGCACGTTGCAGTGATAGGCTGGACCAGGGGCAAAAGGGGTGGGGTTAAATGCAAAGGGGGGCAGGGGCACAATATGAAAAATATTGCCATGTTTTAGCTTAAAGCTCTTCCTGCCAGTAAACAAGCGTTAGGGGAGGCATTTCAAGCTTTTTGAGTGGGGGAAAACTGCACAAAAGCCAAGAAAGGGAGAAAGAGATGGGGGCAGGGAAGGGAGTGGGGCCTTCTGGGGAACTCTGGAAGGCCAGATTTGGTTCCCGGGGCTTCAGATTCCGCAAACCTGTCTTTAAAAACTACTTTTTTAAAAGCCTAAAATGGGAAGAATTAAGCGCTATTCAGGCATTCGAACCCTCAGTGATCTTATCATGTGTATGTGAGGTCACCACTGTCTCCGCAAGACTTTAATGTTCAATGATTTCAGCAACAGGAACACATCTAGGCATAACATGAGCTAAAGCTCATGAAACATGGCAATGAAGACTGGCTTGGATGGCTTTATATGAGGCGTAGAAACTTCCGCTCTCCTGCTTCAGAGTTAATATATCTCTGACTATTAGTTGCTGCAGGATATTGCTGCTGTTGCTTCCATGACCTGCTGGTAGGCTTCTTGTTCTGATGTAGGGCCAACACCAATAGTCAGCAGTTGAGGGATCACCACTGGAGATGCCACTGCCCCGGGCCCCTTTTCCATCAGTTATCCAATGAGCACTTGGTGCTGCCATTTGAATTGCTCACAGTGCTCCCACAGCAACATGGCTGCCTTGTCTTGCCCCTCTACCAGTAAGCCCACCTGCCAGCCCCTACATTGAGGAAAAGGACTGCCTACTGACATGGGGAAGGGAATTTCACTGTCCCAGGGAGACCACCAAAGGGCCCCCATGCCAGCAACTCCATCAAACCTTGAGCCAGTCCTAAACTGGGCTCTGTCTCTTCCCTTGCTCCTGGCTGATGTTTTTGACTTTGAGCTGAAGGCTAGTTTGGAGGAGAACCAAAAACAAACAAGATGATGCAGCTGCCGCTAACTGCATTCCTCCTCCTCCTTGATTTCCATAATGAGGAAGGAGAAAGAGGTCAACTCTTAAGACCATAGTGATAGACTTGCTCTTATTTCAAGGAAGTTGTGTTGTGAAGAGTTCTACAGTTTTCTTTAGCTGTCCTCATTGAACTGTTTTTGGGCACTATTCAACCAAAATTAAATTCTTTGCAGTTACACCGAACTAAATGAGAGAGATCTGAGCACATGCTTAACTTTCCAGTTCAAATCAACAGGGCTTTAGAATGCAAAACTTTGGCTGAATTGTAGCCAGCATGTGTAAAAGATTTACATTTCAGATATACTGTGTTTGAAGGGGTAGTACAAATAGATGATAAACTTAGGGCTTGTGAGCTTACAAGGGTGAGTGGGAAAAAATAATAGCAGATCCTCAAGAGTAATTTAAAAACTACGTATTCCTTCACAATATTCAAAATCTTGTATCATCCCCTGCCCTTCTACCCAATCTTTTACCAACAGTATCCTGTGTATACTACTGAACAGTATCCTGTTTATTAGTATTTCCAAGGAGAAGAAAACATAACCTAGACTCGGGGTGAGGGGGACGCTTTGACTATGTTTTGTATAACCTTCTTGGTAAACTTTCAGTCCTTTGGGAAATATTTTACATAGTGATTGCTTTATATTAATATTTTACTACTACTATTGACCTGCAAACCACTTATGACTTTACGGATATAACCTTTCACCTCTTTTACAATCAAATTTTATAGTGGTATTTGTAGATATTGCAAGTGGAAACAATCTCTTTTTTTAATCTTTAAAAGAATGTAAGCTGTAGCGGAATTCATAATGGAGTTCAGAAGTGATAAAAAATATTAAGTTCATGGAACAAAATCTGCTCTGAAGCAGGAAACAGCACAAAGGCGAATTGCTACGTTTGGTGCCTATATGAACAAAATACTTTCTGGTGGTGAGAAACCTAAAGGTTGTAGATCAAAGTAGTTGCAAAGTATGTTGCTTACAGAAAGACTGTATGCACAAAGTATCATCTTCCACTCAAGTGGAATCTGGCCACAGTGATCTATGCCTTAATCCCCTCCTAATTAGATTATTCCAATCAGTTCTATGTGGGGCTACCCTTGAAGAGTCTTTGGAAACTACAGCTAGTGCAAAAGGAAGCAGCCAGATTGCTTTGTGGTATTGTTCACATTATACTAGTCTGCACTAGATAACAATCTGTTTTTGGGCACAATTCAAGGTGCTGATGCTTACCAATAAAGCCCTAGCTGGCTTAGTGCCAGGATAAGAAAGACCATCTCCTCCCCTATGAATCTGCCTGTTGGTGAAGACCATTTTTGGATGCCCTTCTGCATGTCCTGCCACCAAAAGAGGTTATGTTGGAGGGAACAGAGGCTGAAGCCTTCTCTATGGCAGCACCCACTTATGGAACTCTCTCCCAATGGAAGTTAGACTGGTCCCTTGTTCAGATTGAGGCAGGCTATTCAAACTTTTTTGTTCCACATGTCTTTTTAGTTTTTTCAGGAGCCAGGCAAGACAGAAGGAGGACAGGTGATTTTGCCTCCCATTACTCAAAAAAATAAAAAACAAAGCCAGCTAGATGGGCCTCTAAATGAGCCTGTCTGGCTTACTTACTGGTGATGGGTACGGACAGACAACAGAAATGCCAGCAATGGAGGTGGTGGCTCTGATTTAAGTTGAGCTGTGTTTCCATTCTGGGTTTCAGTCGGAACCAGCCAGAACTCTAAAGGAACCATTCAAGGAGTTGAACCCTATCCCCCAAATGGCTTCAGCATCTTAAATAGCTCCTTTAGAATTCTGGCTGGTTCTGACTGAAACCCAGAATGGAATCATAGCCAAAGTAGGAGCCGCGAGCCTCCACCAAACCCCAGCCTTTTGCCCCACCTTCTCTGCACACCCCCAGCACTCCCCCATTTATCTCTTTCCAACTTCCCTTATGAGGTTGCAACCTCATAAGGGAAGTTTTCTACACTGGCTGAAATGGGGGGGAGGAGGAAAGACCCACAATCGGATTGCCTTCTCTATGCTCATAGCTCTGTCTACAGGGGCAGAGGAGATCTGCAGCATCCTATAACACCCGATATGCTGTCTAGGGGCCATAGGATTGCTCTCTATTGGCTCTCATTGCTAGCTGAAGGGATGCTAGGAGTTGTTGGAATTTTCTGTCTAAATATGTGCAGGATTGTACTCTAAGAGAGCAATCCTATGGTGTGTCTCCCACCCCGAGGTTGAAGACAGTACTCTGACTTTGGAAGGGGGAGTCAGGGATCCAACCTCCCCTCTCCTTGCAGCCAGCATGGAGAAAACCATGCCAGCTGCCTTTCTGAGCCAGAAACTTGCTTTCTTCCCTAACTTCCCTACCCTTCTGAAGTGCTCTTGCTAGACATGCTGAAAAGTCCATCTAGTGAAACAGGAAATACGGGGGATGCCTCCATTGCTCCTCCCACCCTGCTGGCTTCAGCACAGCAGGACATAGTTTGGAGGCTTTTGTCGTGTTTCCCAACACCCCTCGCTTTATTGGGAGACAATAAAGAGGTCTGCCACATAATCCACAAAGCTTTATTCAGGCAATAAACATCTCCTCCCACCTGAAGGGACTCTAATTTTCTAGGAATTTCTCTCTAGGCAAAATTATGCAAACCAAGCGAGACAATTGTCCTTTCAAGAAAAAGGGAAGGTCCTTTCCCAGTGCACTTCAATTTCAGGGAGACTGATTCTGAAGAAGCCTTTGGCGAGAAGCTTGCCAGACCGATCTTCTCTCTCCTACCTTTCGCTCTGCCTGTTTTAGTCTGCAGCAGATTCTAGGATCAGCTAGGCTTTCAGTACCCTCCCCCTCAGAAGAACACTGATTCCCAGCTTGTGGGTTGTTTACACCCTCAGAGATAAGGGCTGGTGAAAGTTCATTCCCAGCTGGTGAAAAGCCCGTGAAAGTCACCCTCCAACTCTTCTGCATCAGAATCTGACTCTGATTGATTGCCTGAAACTCCTTCTCTCAGCCCAAGGGGAACAGGCCTAGTCATAACAGCTTTCAGGTGATAGGGTGCAATCAATAGGATTATGTCCTAAATGTATTAGCTCTGCACTCTGTTTTTAAGATTCTCTCCTGCTCTTAATTCTGCTGTGTCTTTAAATTTTAAATTAAGTTCTAAAATTGTTTAAAATTGTTTTTAAGCTTTGAAATTGTTTTTTCTTTAAGTTCTACAATTGTTTTAAGTTTTAATTGTACGTAACCTTCCGGTCCTATTTGGGTCGAAAGGCAACTCATAAATTGATAAATAAATACATATCTAAGGGTGCCTGTACACGAGAGGTTTAAAGCTCTTTCAAATCTCATTAAATTTTTTACCTCTACAAGAGCGGAGCGCAAATCGGGGGTAGAAGAGCGTTTTCTCTCCAATTATGTGCATTATTGAATGCGCGTTAAATAGCGAGTTTTGGCCATTAAAGCGCATTTTGACCATGTAAACAAGCGATTCTCCGCTTTTCAGCCACTTTAAAGTACATTTCAAACAACCACTCATGCCACCAGTTACGTGCTTAACCTCCTCCCGCGTGCAGTCATTATCGTAACAGTGATCGTGAGAAGATGCGCATAATCGGACAACCAGGCGCCAAGCCGAATTCTTGTAGAGGGGGCCTAAGTGACACTAGTAAAGAGCCTATTGACTTTGTCAACCAAATTTTTACCTTAATAACTATAAGAAGCAGTATTTATATGATATGTTCCAATGTTCAAAATGTACACTGCTTTGGGTTCCTTGGAGGAAAAAAGGTGGGCTATAAAGCATTAAATAAAAAATAAATAAATAAAAGTGCTTTCATGTATTATCATATCCTTATAACCCCATAAGGAAGATCAATATTGTCCTCAAATTGCAGAAGGGGGTTGAGGGTTGGGAAGCCGAGGTTGAAAGAGAATAATTTGAACCAAGGGAGATTTCTTGAAGGTAACATTAGTTAGATGCAGCACAGTTAGGTGGTCAGATGAAGGTGGACACCACGTTTGGCTTAATTAAGTTTCAGTATTGACTTCACTATCCTGAACATATGCAGAATGAGCATCTGCCATGTTTAAACCCCTGGCTGAGAACCAATTTGTAACATTGGCCATATTTTTAATTGAACAAAGGCCAAGGTGCCAAACAAGCTTGGCTCTGACCCCTATTCATTTAGGAGCCAAGATGTCAGTGTAGGCTTCAAAAGAAGCTTTTCCAAGACCCAGGCAAATGTGTGAGATTCATAATCAATGGAGGCTTTGACAAAGCTTCTGCTTCAGTTCACACCGGGAAAAGAAAGTTAATGAGTTAAACATGAACAGAGTCTGGAGAAAGCCAAGTGATTGCAATTGTAGGATAACGGAATGTAAGCCTTAGAAACTTCTCTGGCTCCAGTACAATGTAACCTGATTGATAGCTACACATCTCAATTCTAAGCCTAAACAAGTGCTGAAGTTGTATATATTCCACTCTCTTTCTTTTTCACCCCTTCCCAGCCTTTTGCTAATGCCCTTCTGGAAATGGTATGAATCTGAAAATAGACATATCTTATTCTTCTGATATGTTATTATCCCAGGGTAACTCTCTCTTTCAGATTGGGTACTTATCCCTATATTACTTTGGATTCCATCCAATGTTAGTCCTTCTTAGAGTAGACTAACTTAAGTCCCATTCATTTCAATGGGTCTACTCTAAGAAGGACAAACATCTTTCCAACAAGGCATTGGTGCCATGTTGGTGCTGGGCATGAAGAAGAGATGTTAGTAATATTGATCCTGTCATGAAGTCAGAATAGAAAAGTTGGCTGAAGATTGCAGCTGAAAACTAGCTAGGCAATCTGGATAATATGAAAAGTATTTCTATCCTTTGTTGTTCCCATCAACTCTATTTAGAAGTTTCAGGAAAGAAAGCTGCATGCTGCTGTGACTTTGGCACCAAACACAAGTTACATTTGTCTGGAGCTCTGGGCCAATGGGATTCTATAATAATTTTGGCAACAGAACCATTGCTTGCTCCAGCAAGTCAGCAATAGTCTCATCATAGGAAGACCTCAGAAAGCATTTTTTCCTCTTTATCTAAATCTTCCAATATCTTTGAGATTCACAACTGGCCAATGATGAAAGTTTCCCCTAAGAATATCAGTACATTGTAAATGGATATTGTTAAACTATGCAAGTACTGTACATGCTGTATTTAATAGTATCGTAGAGCCAAAATACCCTCTTCTCTTTTTGTGAATAATTGTGAATGTTGTGGAAAATCTCCCACTTTCAGCCATTTTTTGGCGACTGCATTGCCTATTCACAGTTCCTGAATTGGCTTCATTTGCCATTAGTGACATCAGTTCAGTCTGTGTTGTGATGTCCTTCATTTCACTGTGTGATTTTCCAATTAACTCAGATCTTCCATGTCACTTGCTCAGGAAGCAATGTCCCCACTCTCAATTGGCTTTGTTTATGCTGAGCAATGCCTTGTCTAGCCAGATCTGATTGGCTTTGTAGTGTTGTGTGTTGTCCTGTTTATAAAGTTAACCTATTGACTGGGATTGCCCATATCACTCATATAAGAATATGGCAATGTAAGGCTTTTTACTCAAGACCTACTAGACTATTTTTTCTCATTTTGTTTTAAACTGAAGCTTGAGCAGTGTAGAACTGCAGAAAAGTTTGAAAGTTTGAAAAAGTTGCCACCAGTGTGGAGGGGAAGGAGATAGAGAAGGCTAATCTGAGTGTGTGAGGGAGGGGACGGGCCATGCCACATGCAAATTTCAGAGGGGTGATTCAATATGCTGGAGCCACATCTGTGGTGAGGAGACTGATGGTAAAAAAAAAAAAGCAGGAATGGAGCAGGCTTTACACTAGTCAAAGAAGAAGATGGCATAATTAGAAGCAAAATGGCATGGAGCGAGCAGAAGAGCATTCTTACAGTGCAGGGTTTTCTCAGAATATACCCCAAACTCGCATTGCTTTCAACAAGAAAATTCAAAAAGGAGACTTTTCAGTGCAGACTTAGTGCCACATGAACTGGCTTTGAATAAAGAAGAACTAATAACCAAGAATATCTTAAAATCAGTGAGAACAAGGAAGCATTTGAAAGTCCAAGGGCTTTATGTCTCAGTATAGACAGGAAATGATAAAGTGAGGTTCAGCTTAGGAGAAAGCGATCAATAAATACATCTGGAAAAATTGCACAGAACCTTTAAATGGTGGAAAGAACCCTGGAAAACATTTATACAGGCAAACATTTATAGCAGATGAAGCACCAGCAATATTTTAGTCTGCAAATGCAGAATCCCACAATGGAGCAGTTACCCTGCTGTATGGTGCTTTGTTTCGACTGCACTTTGAGTTTTACTATCTGTATTCAGTTCTTCATAGTTTGTGTAGCATTATAGGGTGACCATATTTGGGAAACAAAAAAGGAGGACAACATGGTCGGCCCCCAAGGGGGCATGCCCACCAACATGTCTGGCCCCAGGGGGCGTGTCCAGCAACAAGGGGGGGTGCCCACCAGAACATAGCCTTGGTCACATATCTGATTTTACAGCACACAATTAAGACAAATCTGTTCTACATAACATCACTGAAATAAAGAACAATGTATCTGAAATTAACTTCACGTATTCCTGCTTTTGAAGCTGTTGCTGTACTTTGAAGCTTTTGCTATACTCTGTGTGATACATTCTCCCCTTCCCTCAAATATATTTTCTGACTGTATCCTCACTCTGCTGCAAACTGCTGCTGCTTTTAACAGGGCTTGCTGCCGGCTGGCTAGCTGGCTTTTTTATTTTTAAATTTCAGTTTTTATTTAACCTTGTGTATGATTGTCACAAGTTTCTCTGCTCTAACATTAAGGTGGGTGTTATGGGCAGCAGACACTACTTTGCCCATTCACACTTCTCACTTATATACATTAGCTTCTCAAGGCTTGCACGTTGACACCACTTCTCACATACAGATTTTGAACTCCTGTCTACTTCCTGCACAAACACATGACTCTGAGACCCTCTTTCTAATTCCTGGCATTGACTGCTAGTACCATAGGGCTAAGTTACAACAGGTGTTTTTGGGTTGTCTGTGCAGCCTCTGTTGTCTCTCTCTAAGTTATTGCAGCCAAACCAAAGCCTCCAGCCTCAAACAATCTCTCTCTCTCTCTCTCTCTCTCTCTCTCTCTCTCTCTCTCTGCCAAAGTCTCCCAATGGTCCAGCCAGGTCGCACACTTGTGGCCAGGGGTATGGCTAATTGTTTGGTCATGTCTGGTGACTCTTATTTTAAAAAACTCTGCCGCCAGCCACCTCCACCTCCTCTCCTCATGCATACCTGCTTGACTTTGATGCACTCTTAAAACACTCTGGGTGGCAAGCCAGCTTCTCAGGGCCAAGCTACAGGTGAATCTGGGTTGCCTTCAGCCTCTCTCTGCTTTATGCCAGCTAGCTGACGTCTCCAGCTTCCAGCCTCAAACAATCCCCCCTCTCTCTTTGCCAAAGTCTCCCAACAGTCCAGCCAGGCTGTGCACTTGTACCCTGTGGCTGGGGGTAGGGTGCCAGCTTATAGCTTGGTCACATCTGGTGACTCTTCTTTGAAAAAAGTCTCCGCCGCCAGCCACCTTTGTCTGCACCAACACTGGACTCTGAGATGCTCTTAAAAGGCTCTTGTGGCACGCCAGCCTTTCAGGGCTAAGCTACAGCTGTCTCTGAGTTGTAACTCTGTCTGAAACTGATGCCAGCCAAAGCCTCCAAACAGCCAACACCTCCACCAACACTTGATTCTAAGATGCTCTTGAAAGGCTCTGTGTGGCATGCCAGCCTCTCAGCGTTCAGCTACAGCTATCTCTAAGTTGTGTCTTCAGTGTAATTCTGTCTCGAAGAAAATCTGTCTATTTTTCTCCGACACACACTTCAAACAGTCTGCATTGCATGCCAGCAGTGCAGACAGAGCCTAGCTCACAAGTGAACAAAGTGAAATGGAAGGGAAGGGGTGGCAAAGCAAAGCAACGACATGTCATGTTCCAACATCTGCATCAACAGGACATCTGCAAAGATGAGAGCCTCTCTCTCGACTGACACCTCACTGTTGGTCGTGAGAATTTTTCCTCTAAGGATGACCCTTCATTGCCCATGATGTGGAACTCTAAGAGAAAGGCCTCTGGCCTGTTCCATTTTGACCTGTGGGCTGCTTTGACTGACCTCTCCTTTCCCACATTTTGATCTGTGGATGCCTCATCTCTGCTGAGCTCCAAGTGCCCAATTGCCCACCAAATCTGCAACAGGAAAGGTGCCCTGCTTGCCCAGCACTTCTTAGCTAAGAACTTGAGATTCCCTTGATGCCAAGGGCTGAAAATTCTCAAGGTGCAATACCCTAAAAAGGAGGTTTGGCAACCTGAGTTTGAAGAATATGGCTCCAGCGGGTTTAAAAAAACAAAAAAAACCCAAAATTTACAAATTCCTAAAAATCAACAGATGAACAGATCTGCTTCAAACTTGGCAAGGATAAGTGGTGCCAGGACTCATTTTTTATCTTTAAAAATGACAGTATAGGGTGTGCACGGACCCCCCAGATCAGATCGGGACCAGATCGGGACCTCCAATTTTGTTCTGGATCAGATCGGAATTGGGACCTGATCCCAGTCCAAAAATCGGATGTCCGATTTTCGGATCGGCTGCCATTTTTTCCCATAGACTTGCATTGGGCCCTGCCTTCTTTTGTATATGGTCACTCTAGTATAGTGTCTGCAACTTTAACTGTTGCAGACACTATACTAGAGTGTATGCAACTAATTGCATACAAATGACACTGGCTGAAATTCCCTTTTCTCTACAACTGTTAAAGTTACATGAGCCCTGACCTGGATTTTATCTGGTCACCCTATCTGTAGTGGTGCTCAGACTGGGAGTTTCCTCTTTTCCATTGGTTTTTCAGCCCCAAAGTCTATGCCACTGCTGGACTCCTGGGTCATGACAAACCCCAGGGTCCTTACATACTTTCTCTGGGAACAGCTTGTTTATCTCCAGGCTTCTATGTAAACCTCTGCTCTTACTTTTCATGGAGTCATTATTGCATCAGATTATATAAGATAATGGCATGTTGGGGAGGCAAATGGGGGCTCTTTGTTGATGTAATCAAGCCTTTAAAACAAGGATGAGCAACTGCTGGCGGTCCAGATCCATTTTCTCTCCCTCACAGGCTATACCCTCTCCACCCCATCACAGGTGCTGAAAATAATAAAATATAGATTAAAAAATAATGGCATCTGCAGCACTTACAGAGCAACCAAAGGGTCCAAAAACTAGCTTGCTGATGTTGACCCTTTAGATGCTTTGCACCCACCATGCATGCTGTGAGTCCATGGGAGGCACAGCTGCATGTAGCCTGCGTAGGGTGACCAGACGCCCGGATTTGTCCGGACATGCCCGGGAAATGGGGAGCAAATCCGCATCCGGGCGGAAAAACTGTTTTGGGGGGCCAAATCTGGAAATTTAGCCCCCCAAAAGGGTGACCAGATGGCCCTGGGGTGATCCGGGCCAACCGGGGGGCGGCGGGGGCAAACCGGGGTGGCGGGGGGTCACGCGGCGGTGGCGGGAGGCTGGCGGCACGAGGCACTTACCGGCTGGGGCGTCCGCTTCCCTCCGGTGCTCGGAATCTACTGAGAAACAGGCTTCGCGGCCTGTCCCTCAGTAGCGCGCCGGGTGATGACGTCATCACTCGGCGCGCTACTGAGAGACAGGCCAGGAAGCCTGTTTCTCAGTAGATTCCGAGCACCGGAGGGAAGCGGACACCCCAGCCGGTAAGGAGCGTGGGGCAGTGTGGCGCGGGGGGGGGGGCGGCGCGGGGGCGGGCGGGGCGGCGCGGGCGGCGGCACGAGGTATGCGGGCGGGGGGCAGCGCGGGGCAGGGCAGCGCAGGCATGCGGTGGGGTTTTTTTGGGGGGTGGGTGGGTGGGTGGGGTGGCGGGGGGGGGGTCCGGGATTTTGATCCTCAAAATCTGGTCACCCTAGCTTGCAGGTCATATGTTGCCCCACCCCTTCCTTAAAAATGAAAGGAATGCATAGTATTGGAGATCTTTTACATGGAAGTGGTTCCATAATTGTTGGGAAGCCACTGAGAATGCCATCAACCTTAATGTGGTGCACAGATGTGGTACAAGAAGAGACATCCTTGCTTTACCTAGAGCATAGGTAGCTAGAAAGTGGATCTCCAGATGTTTTGGACTTCAACTCCCACTATTCCCAACCTTTGGCCATGTTGACAGGGGCTTCTGGGAGTTGAAGACCCAAACATCTGGAGGTCTGCCTTCTGCTCACCCCTGATCTAGAAATGACAAATGGATCTAAAACAGTGTACAGTTTTCAAAATATGTTTGTCTACTCTACTGGAACCTTACCTGTGTCCTTGTGAACTTGAATCCCATAAGTGTATTTGAAACTGGATAACCCTCTTTATCATTTACAAGATTGTTAGCATTCCTCATATTTGTAACATACTCCAATATTTGAAGGGAAAAGACAGAAAGCTGGGTCTCCTTGTGCTGTTGAGATATGCTTCAGATCTCTGGATAGTTGACCAAGCTCCAAGTATCTCTTGACATGGGATTTGCTTTACAAATTTAAGCTAAAATAATGGCATATTCCATTATGAACTTCATCTTACCTAAAATGAATAAATGGAAGCATATGACAGTGAAGAAAATGTAATGGTATGTTAAGATCACAAAAATATATTTGCAAGGAAAGGATTTCATTGCTTTGATTGGCAGGAGGTGCTATTTTGTTATGCTTAATATTGTGTTGCATTAGGAAAGAAAGCCGGAATGTACTTTCCTTATTCCAGCAATCTTATAAGCCTTAAATTCCATTTGACTTGATCACTCCTTTCTTTTAAGCCTCCTCCTCCTTCTCACTCCTATTTTTCTTTCATTCCTGTGCTACCTTAATTGCTTCCATATGGTTGAGTTTTGTGATTATCCTCAAGCTTCTTTGCCCAATAGCCTCCCTCAATGCAGCTCAGGCAAACATTCATACCTATTGAGGAAAGCGCTCAGTAATAAAGATATCATCACAAGGGTGCCTTCAGAAAAAGTAAGGCATTTTTTTCAATGACTGTGACCCTCTGATAAGTGGGGCTGACTGAGAGATTCAGCAGCCTCCTGTTTATTCTTCCCCCACCCCCTCCTTCTTCCGTTGCTTCATGGCTCCTTTAATCTTCAGTGCAAAATGAAAGGTGTGAAGTTATAAATCTGTTTATAGCTATAGCTCACTTCCTAAGCTTAGCCGGGTTTGACATTGTAATAAACATTGGTCTTCTGTGGAAAGTTAGGACAGAGTACTTGGATAATTTTCTGCACAGTCTCTAGTTCTTCTATTATAAATTTTAAGGCAGACCCTTGATTCCTTTCAGACTGCTTCTGTGTAGGGTTCATCTCTCTCCCTCCCCCCCCCCCCGGTCTCTCATGCAGCTTTGTGGCTGGTTGATTTATTGTTCTGTTTCCTGAATTTCAATGTAGTCATTTCTGATGACTGCCATGAATATATATTAACAATAATACTATACCCTAGTCAATTGAACTTCTTCCTGCGATTGAATCCTATCAGCCTACTTTCCAGTATCTGACAAAGGCAAATGGGTGTACTTGTTTAAGATTCAGCGAACAAGGGCTTTGCATGATCTTAGTGAGTGTGCCTAATGAGCGAACCACTTCCATGGGAACTAGTAACTGGGTCTGCCAAAGACTTGGTGAGGTATTAAGTTGAAAGCAAACTTCTCCCATGAAGCCATAGAAAAACACATTTTAGATATCTTCCTAAAACAGGCGAGACCAAACACAGAATGTGGTCCAGTAGCAGGTCATTGGCCAATTGCTTGTGGATCATCCAATGCCAGCTGGAATCTTGAAAAAATGCTGGACAAGGATATTTCTATGGAACGTGATGTTAAATTGTGTGAAAGCAACTAATGTGGACACTTTAAAAAAATCTAAATACCCATCATGGAGGGCAGGGGTGAACAAGCAGGGTTGGGACCATGAAAACAGAGATAGTCTAACCCTTCCCCCCCCCACTCCCCACCCCCCACCCCATGGTTTTCATAAAAATCACTTCCTGAAGCTGCTATTGTGAGGTTTCTTTACGGGGCTAATAGCAGCTTTGAGGAGGATAACCCTTTTTCTCCCCCACCATGGCCCTGATTCTGCTGAGCGCACCCCCCCCCCGCAGCTGTTCCCACTTGCTTTAAGTAGACTTTAATTGCTTTCATGCAATTAACATCTGGCCTAATTTGGGCTTTTGTCTTCCTCAACAAGAGCCCATAATTGCACCCTGGCATTTGGTGATGGAGTGGAGGCTCTTCCCTCCAGAGGGAACAAACTGCAGATGGACTTTATTTATTTCAAGTATTTTTCTACTGCCCATCAAATAAATAAATAAATAAATAAATAAATAAATAAATACACAAAAGGGGGGAGAGACAGACTCTGGTCCTTCCTTCCATGCACTGAATAGTGAAAATCTGAAGCGGGGTTTTAAATTACTTGGGGCCATGTATATAGCCAGTTCCTTGCTTCAGACCTTCCTCATTCACTGAATGGAAGGCAGTGGGGGCAGCCAATAGGGACATGACATTGGGAAGTGAGGCTAACGTGTGGGGCAATGCCTAGTTAGGTCTGGATGGTGACAGGAGAGGGAGGGAAAAAAGTAGACACAGGTCCCCTCTACGAGAGTTCGCTTTGACGCCCGATTCTCATATTATGTGCATCTCCTGACAATCGCATTTACGCCTAATACCTACACACGAGAGCCCTCGAAGCGCAGGACGGGCTCTATGCAAGGCGATTTAAAAGTTGTTTACATGCGGAGAATCGCATGCAAATGTTGCTGAAAGTAATGCGCTTTGTCCCAGTAAAACTGCCCAAACAGGTTCCCTCCCTTTATTCTCCCCACCCACCAGAATCTCCTGCCTTTGGTTACCTGGGTTACCTGCTGGTAATGACCTGGTTAACCAGCTACCTCTCTCCCCTCCCCTTTCACCCGATCACCAGCTGAAGTTGCCCCCCCTACCAGAACTGCTCAGGAGTAAATGGAAATGCACCTCATAAGTTTTCCCCTCCAGCACCCTTTGAAAACTTATTTTTACCCAGGGCTGCCTCTCCCCCCCCCCCCCCCTTCGCCAGATTGCCATTTCAAGTGAACTGCTCAGGAGTAAATTGGAATGTGCCTCTCACACACGCACGCCAAAACAGACAAAGGGATGCTACTTCATTCCTTCCCCCTCCTCTTCCCAGCGAGCTCAACGATTATAAAACATACACACACACACAGCTCATGTCAGGAACCCAGCAAGAAGCGAGGAGACAATATGTCTAAGCTGATCGCTAATTATGTGCACATCCACGCATCCTTCTTACCCCCTTTGCTTCTCGGGAAACCACCTCCATCTGGCCCCATGTCTCCATGTAAAAAATATTCCATCAGGGTACTTAAAGGAAACTTTATTTTCGGTTCACATTGGGTCTCCTCTTCCTGGAGCTTCCATCCAGAGAGACGAAGAACAAGGAGGAAGTTGCCAGGAGGAGACAGGAAATAAAACTAAACGAAAAAGTGGGAGGTTTTCCCAGCGAAGGGGCAGTTCTATGCATGACATCATGACCACAGTCAACCCACTCTGATCTTTAATACGCTTGAACAGCAATTGTTTACATGGACATAAGGTGCTCTTACTCCCGTGGTAAGTAAAACTCACTATTTAACATGACTTCGAAAATGCGCATAATAGGAGAAAAAAAGCACCTGTACTCCTCATTTGCGCTCCGCTCTTGTAGAGGGAAAATCGGTAATGCACCTTGAAAGAGCGTTAAATCGCTTTTGTAGCAGCAGCCACAAAGACTTAGATGGGTTAATACAATTGGCTGCAACTTTTATTGGTTTTAGCTTGAATAGGATTGGTGGATGCAGAGGGCAGGGATGCTGGCATCAGGTAGCCTGCCTGCTAGGTGATTCCCCTCTCCTGGCCCTCACACCAGGAGGTGGGTAGTTAAGGGGATCAGTGAAGGCCTGTTTAAATAGGCCTTAGGCAGACCAAGGAGAACATTTTCCTTCTGGTCTGCCTTGTGGCCCCAGTCCTAATGAGCCAATTGCACGAGGGAGAACACCTGAATAGGACTCCCGTCACCTAGAAATGTCATGAAATGTTTTGAGGTTGAAAATGAAACCAATGCTTCCAGTCTTATTTATTTGTGAATTGGAGCAAGGGCCCTCGCTAGGCTCACATTGCCTTTGTTTCATTTATTTATTGTGGGGGTGGGGGTAGTCATTGCCACTGCCCAACATAGGGAGGGCAAAATTAAGCCTTCCTTCCCTAGCTGTGTTATCAGTAAAAAGTGCCTTTTATCACGCAGCAATTAACATTAAGGGGGGAAAACCCTTCCCATTTGCACCAATGGGAGTTTTGTTCTGGGATCTAATTGCCGCAAGGGTGCATGTGTGTATGAGCAATTTTTACTGAGGTTGTGTCTGGGGTATAAAAGCTTAAACCTTCCCTCCCTGTGCCCTATGATACTGTTGATTGTCACCCCGCCTCCATACCTGGTATTTACTTTTTTAAAATAATGTGATTGCTTATCACATAGCATCACATGCAGTTAGGCCCTGAGCCTTTGCATTTTCACTGTACCTTACTTCACTCCCTCCTGTGATATTATGGGAATTCCTCTCACACACGCATGTACACGCGCACACACACACGCGTGCACACCTGCCTACCCACTTCCCCAGAAGGTGTGGGAATTGAATATTTAAAAGTCCATTCACCATAAAAGCTACATTAGAACTTTCATTGTGTGGTTTTCAATTAAATGCAGTAGAAAAAGAAAATATAACCCTTTGTAGAAGCAGAAGAGAGAGAATTCAGAACGAATATAGGTTAGGTGTCCCTTGCTTTTATGCCTAATGGTTGGCAAAGCTAAAGGGTAAAGCCACAGCGGGTAGAAAGGGTATGTCGCACCGAGCAAGGCCTCTGGTGAGTTGAGGATATCATTTACAGTAAATGGAGTGGTCCTTATATATTGCCGTTACCTGAATCATTTATGGGGTGAATGAATATTTTAATATTTATGCAATAAGAATGCAATATACTAAATTTTAACTGGGTTCTCAATAATAGACCAGAGTGGATACATTACTTTAAAATTATGTTTTGGCACATACTATGTATTCAGGCAATAATAATAATAATAATAATAGAACCAACTACCTCCGTACTGGAAGTTTAAAAGAAAACTAAACTGCATTGAAAGTGAGATCAAAGAAACAGCTTTTTTTCTGGGTGCCATAAAGCATTTGAAGAATCCAAGGGGAGAGAAGTAGAGGAAGTAGTTTTGTGAGAGAAATGAAAGCTGAAAAGACCACCGAAAACTTTTATGAGCCTTTGCAGATTTGATCCAAAGTAAGATGTTGGCATTACGCAGCATGTAGTGTAATGCTTTTCTAAAAAACATAGCCAGATTCAATAAAGTCAAAACCTCACCACTTAAGCTTCAGAGCTCTCAGAAGAGACATGAGAGAAAATAATATTGCAAGAAGCACAATAGTGTGGTCATTCCTCTCCTGAGATTTCTGTATTGCTTTTCATGAATCAGCACATTTCCCTGCCAATGTCTGTTCATGGGATTAAGGTACATTTGGACTACAAAACCAATTAAGGTATGGTTGTGTAACATTCAATGAACAACGCTGTGTGGGAACAAGAATCTGACCCTCCTAGCCTGTGTTTGTAACGCTTCCTTAAAAACACACAAACAAACAAACAAAAAACAACTGCCATACGTACACATTTGGTGCCCACTAAGTAGTGGAGATATGTATGGAAACTGTAAAGGAAACCCACTTTTTCTTCCTTTTTTCCAGCTAGTTTTGATTTATCTTTCTTAGGATATTGCAGGGCTATTGTATGCTACTGTCTTCCAGTCACAGAAACAGCATCTTTCAGTCCTCAATACGAACAATAAGCTCCATTTGCTTTGGAATATGCATTTGTAGGTTGTGTTTTTTTAATGTTTCACACTAAATAAGACCTGTGTTAGAAAGAGCAGAAATCCCTCTCTTTGCTGCTATATTTGGGAGGGGAGTGTTCGTAGAGAGGGGGAACCCTGGTGCTTAATACTAGGTAACCTTAAAATCTTGGATTCCTCCGTTCTGACCATTTCTTCTCTGGGTAGTTCACTTCTGCCCCTGGGGACATTTACAAATAGCTTCACATTGTGAACCAGGAAATGAGCTATCCATACAATGAAATGGTTCATTCTACACTTTTAAAATTATCTACGTGTCTGTTCCTCCCACTTCTTCTTCTAGCTATTCCATTCCATTCCCTATTAGGAGTTGTTCTAAGTCAGTTAACATTCTGTGCCATTGAGTTCTTATGAAGCTGTTTTGGGACTATTAAGATGTTTTCCTCTGAGTCTGCTGATATCTTCTTCTTGTGCATAGAAGCTGTTGTTTTGGGTACATATGGGTGGGTAGTCTCTTCTGAAGTCTGAAAATAAAATATAAGATTATCTGAAATATCTTTTATTTTTGAAGCAAGTCAAATATTCAGACAGGAAAAAGTCACAGTTTGCTATTATATGACCACAATGTATCGTTCCTGAATAAATCTTGTTCAGGGAATGTGCCTGCATTCGTGACAAATTCATAAAACTGAATCTCCATTAGCTATGTTTGCCAAGGCATTTCATGGTCTAAGCCACTAAGCAGAGATTACTGAAGATGAATAGCCATAATGAAGTCAATCAAATTATTCAGAAGCTCTATATTACTGTTCTATTCTATTCTGTTTGACTCAACTTGACTACATTGCTTTTCCTGTTTGCATCATTGCTCACTTTTTGAACACACTGTTTTGGCTGTTTACGTTGCACTGTTTAACTTACATTATGTTACACCAGTAAAATTATCATTGAATTGTCTCAAAGTGGCCAGGGACATGCCCCTTAAAACCAAGCCGGAAAAAATGCTAATTTGTTTCATTGGAAAAAATGATAATTCAACTGTGGAGCATCTTGTTTTTCTCCTTTGACTTGCTTGCAGCATACCCTTCACCTGGAGAAAACACCTTTATTTCTTGGAGGGTTAATGTTTGGGTGTTCTTGCCTCCTATTAGCCTGTGCATGCTACTTTCAGGGTCAAATCTGGTGTGTTTTCACAAGCAGCAGAATTATTATTATTATTATTATATTTATATTTATATCCCACCTTTTTCCCAATACTGGGACTCAAGGTGGCTTACAAATTAAAACATGTACAGTTAAAACAAATAGAAATATACAAAAATTAAAACTAGTACAATCAAACATAGTACAATTTTAATATATATAGAACATTTAAAAACACTTTAGATACAAAATAGTTTTTTAAAAAATGCAACTATAAGCAGCACATCCACAGATGTCTCAACTACTCCCCAAAGGCCTGCTGAAACAGAAAAGTTTTATTCTGCCTCCGAAAGCACACTTAGGAGGGAGCCAGCCTTGATTCCCTGGGAATGGAGTTCTAGAGCCCCGGGGTAGCCACCGAGAAGGTAAGCCACCGAGGTGGTAAACCTATGTGTGAGCTGGCCTCCACAACATGCTAGCTTTCTTTGCACAGAGTTTGTTGTTGTTAGAGGGAAGCAATGGAGACTGGTGGCTTCAATGTCAGTGGGGCAGCGAATCCGCTCTGGATTTCATTCAGAACCAGTCAGAACTCTAAAGAAGCTATCCAAGGTGTGAAGCATCTTGCATTGCTCCTTTAGAGTTCTGATTTAAACTTAAAATGGATTCACCGCCTCCCTGGCATCGGAGCCCCCAGCCTCCACTGGATGGAAGAGCATTTCATCAAATTTGCTCCCATCTGCCATCTAAACTGTCATACTTTTCAGACATACATTTGCTACCACTTCTGCCGCTTGAGAGAACCAGGTCTTTGGGTCTTGCTAAGAGTATCCATAAGTTGTTAATGAATATATTTTCTTTCTTTCAGGGCCCACCTGGTCCAAAAGGCGAGAAGGTGAGTCAGCATGCTGTTGCCACTAACAAAATAAAGGGAAGCCCTCCTGATATTAACTGGTGGCTGTTGGAGCAGAATGATGTGAGATTATTTGAGAGAGCTGGGTTAGCACACAAGATGCTGTGTTAAAACTATCATCTCATCTTTCCACTTTGCAGGGAGATCAAGGTGATCAGGGCCCTCGGGTAAGCATATTAACAAAAATGTTACACTTCCCCTTCCCTGACTAGGCAATTAGTCCTTAGCGCAAAACTAAATCGAACAGAGTGTCAAAGCTAATTATGCTTATCAGCTGCTTTTACCCTGCATGTTGTAGAGAGTGTCTGCAGGAAGGCAATAGCCAAAAATTATTTCATAGACTAAAAGAAATATTTGAGAAGACGTAGTCCATGCTACACACATTACTGCACACTAATATTCACAATTTCTGCTGTTAGGTAGCAATATACTTCAGAACGATTGTGGTTCGCTGCATTCAAAACAACAAGAACACCCAGTTTCACTAAACGAGCCTTCCAGCTTTTGCCACCTGTTGTTGTTTTTTTTGGTCAGTTCTGCATGAGCTTCGAATACAGCGAACGGCAGGTGGATTTTAACAAATTAGAGTTCTATAAATAGGAGTCATGCATTTCCTTAATCTTTGCCTTTTTTGAAATAGCAATTTGTTCCAAGCATCCAGAACGTACATTTAGAATTAGTAATACAACAGGAACACACTATTCGGTGGACTGGGTTTTGTTTGTTTATTTTAAAGCTGAAATAGCGAAACAAAGAAGAAAATACTCTCATGGTGAGAATGCCAGTTGTTTCTCTTTACACCTGTGCATCATAGTAAAAATAGAAGAAGCACCAGTTGGTGCCAGAAAACAATTGTCAGAACGGTGAGAGATGTGTGTGTGTGTATCCCGCCGCCGCTTTCTTTGGCTTTCCCAACAGCCCTGGCAGAGTTGGCTCCTAATTTGAGTGTGGGGTGGGAAACTAAGCCAATGTGTCCTGAGTGGGCTCAACAATTTGGCCCTGAAAACACAATTTGCACCACTGCCCAGAAGGAATGGTGCCAAGAGCAAGGGACAGGGACCTTGGGCCCCCTGCTGGCTCGAGGGCCTTTCCAGATTCCCAACCATGCCAACTCCCAATGGTTAAATATCATATTGGATGGGGATAATAGGAGCTGGAGTCAGAGAAGGGCATTGAGGGAAGGCTGTGCTAGGGAATTCATGAAATATTACTGTTATTTTTCTCAGGACTTTATATTTTCTCTACAGGATTCCCACCATGTTAACTCATGTTTTAATTGTCCTGCTTAGTTACACACAAGCCAGATAATGATTAAGGGCTAATTGTTCCATGTGAGCTGATGGTGAACTTTCTGAGTTTTGGCCTTATTCCATATAATAGAGGTTGCCAAAAGCCTCTTCACCATTCTGGTAACCATGGTGGGTTGCTTGGACTATAAAGATATATACCCTAATCATTTTTACTTTTACTTTGCCATCTTTCCTGCCAGGTGCAGGAGCAGTGAGCCAGATTCTTGCTGTGCTTCTAACTAGAAAAATGGCAATGGGGGAAACTACTGCTAGGAAACCTTTTGTATTGGGGTGATGTGTTCATGGCTTCTCAAGACAGTATGCAGCAGTTTTTTGTGCTCTTACAAAGTCATGGTGCTGCCAGAGGAAGAAACAAGTTGACATCAGCTTTGAACCAAGTAAAGAAACTTACAAGGAAAGAAGAGATAGATTCTAGGTGGTAGTTTAACTGTTTTACACCATTCAAAACCATGATTAAGACATTCCTCTCCTTTTCAGAGCCATGCTATGCAATGTCCTTGCTCCTGTCCATGATTGACGTTAGGTGTGTGGATCCCCCCACAACATATACACATCACCAATATAACTCCTTTTTAATGCCTGAATTACTTTGATTGCATCTTGAATTTCAGTGACACCATGGTGCTTTCAGTCATTTTCTGAAGCTTTCTATCAAAATTTGAAATGTATTTGGCACCTGTCTAAAAAGAACATTTATGCTAAGCTGGTCTATGAAGATTTTAAAAGGCTGTGATTTCTGGTTTTATAGACTGTACAATAGAACTTTGAAACCTAAACATCTTAGGGTCACGCTTCCTGTTACACTAAATGCTGAGCATAAGCCTCTTTTTCTGTTTGTATTACTCAAAAGTAGGTGCAGGGTGCCCTGGTTGAGGTTGGGACCACAGATTGCATGGGGGGGGGGGTTTAATCCTTTCAACTCTACATGCGACGCCCCTGAAAATCATCCCAGCATGGTGATTTGTAGTATTAAATCCCCATTGATGCTGGATGGGGATCTTTGGTGGGGGTCGCAGCTGGAGAAGGTAGGATTAAAATTCCTCTTCCCAGTACAAAACTGGATCAGGGCCCCAACACTTACCTTTGAGCAAAACAGAAACAGAAAGAGAGCAGCACAGTATATATTTAATGAACATGAAGTTTAATCCTTATACTAACATATGCTTATAAGAACGTAAGAGAAGCTATGCTGGGTAAGGCCAAAGGTCTATCTACAGATTGTACAGATTGTGTGTATGTTGTATGTTTTTGCTGTTTTAATTTTTGTATATTGTTTTTAATTGTTTTTAATCCTATGTAAACCGCCCAGAGAGCTTCGGCTATGGGTCGGTATACAAATGTAATAAATAAATAAATAAACAGTCCAGCATTCTGTTCCCAAAAGGCCAATCAGATGCCTATGGGAAGCCCACAAGCAGGACATAAACACTGTGCTGCTTGTGTTCCCTAGCAACTAGTATTCAGATGCATACTGCCTCCAATACTGGATATATAACCAACTGTCCAACTGTCCCAATTTACCCAGAACATCCCAGATTTTCTGGTACCTATTCTCGGTAAAAGCGCAATCCTACATTTTTGTCTCATTGATGTTTTGATAGTGTGAATTGCTGGAGTTCTTGTTTTTATGGTTCAGGAACCATAAAAACCCTCTCTCAGGAACTCTAGAAGTTAAATCTCTAAATAGGATAGTGCTAGAAGGGTCTTTTCTATTCTGTTCATGCAGATAACTGTCTCCCACGTGAATCCTAAGGCGCCCTGCGGTGCGCAGCCTGTCATTTCACGCATTGCAGCTTCTGATTGTTGCTATAACATATTGTAAGATGATTGTGATATTTTTCTAGCATGTATTTAATGTAAAGAATAACCAATGGCTTGATTTTTAAATCAGTGGAGGACAAGTGATTGCTGTGTAAATGATCACAACACGCTTCATGTGGGTTTTAGAGTCCTCTGCAAAGTCCTGGGGTGGGTGGGTGTGCTGTCCTGTTGGTGTCCTTTCACAGATGGAAGGCATCTGTCAACAGAATGCTAAGGGGGTGATTTTTGGTGATTCACCCTGCCCTTTCATACCTTGCACCCATGTTGTTCCAAAGGCCTTTGGGGGGCTGCATTGGGGAGGGGAAATCGCAGAAAATTTCCCCATTTTTGCTGATGGATGGACACCAATTGGATACCACCAAGGGGGGGGGGGGTGTTAGGCAGTGATTCTTGGTATATGAACAGGAGTGTTACAAGCACATCCCAGTTTTTATCTGTGAAATATTGAGTGTTTTATATTAAAGATTTTACTGATCTAACAACTCAGACCTTAATATCTGACTTGGCAGTATGCCCATTGACTTTGATTGGCTGGAATCCAAATGTCTAGCAGTCTGCCAGAGAAGGGAAAGCTTTCTTCTTCAGCTTGTAGTAGGTTCTTGCACAAGGAAAATAAAACCTTTTACAGAGATGTTGTTTCAAATGTGCTGATCCAGCGAAGCAGCTACTTCTTTCAATACCTTCATTTCTTACACCGAGATTTGCATGTCCTTGTATGAGACTGTGGAAGTAGTATTTTCCCTTCCACTTGCAGTCCTTTGGAACCTAGCCAGCATGTTTCAAGCTGAACATTACTATGTATTTGGAATTTCATGAACGGACCATATATAGACATGATCAAGCATTCATAAATTCAGGGGGGTTGCTTAGGACCCTGAACATCTCTAGGGATACTGCTGTTATATTACAGACAAAGAACACTTTCTTTAAAATGATTTGTAGAGGCAGAATAATTTTAAATAATTTTAAAGTTTTTTGGTGGTTTTTTTTTTAGCAGTTTGGCTATTTTAATTATAATTTTTTACTTTCATTCTTAATCTTGAATACAAAGTATTGTTGTGAGCTTGGTCATCATGTTCAGTTTGAATGAATGGCCAAGGGTTTTAAAGCAGCCTTAACGTTTCTTGTAATGACTTAGGGATATTATCCCTGATGGCTAGAAATGGAGCTTTCCAAAGATGATAGCCCTCAGCATTGGTGTGTGTATGGCGGGGGCAGGTATGTGCAGATAAAAGGTTTGGGGTCTGATTTTTAGTTTTGAATTGGGGGTGCTACACAGACAGCATAGCTGAATAATGAACACATGGAGGGAAGGGTCAGGATCAAGCATGTTGACTCTTCCAGCATGGCTCATTCATATTACCTTATTATGCAGTGTGCAGATCCCATGTACAAATGCAATGCATGTACTGTTTGTGTGTATGTAAACTTTATGCAGAAGGTTGGATGAACACATTAAGGATAGGCTGTTATCCTAACACAGAGACACACACACATGGTTTTTATCCATGGATATATCATTTGGACAATGCCAGAGACAGGCAAACAGCTGTGAGCTGTCCAAGAATCACCTTAGTATGCAGGATTCCCCCCCCCCTTGGAAATTAAATGCAGGTCTCCCATAGGACTACATTTGGCCTTCCAATATGTTCTCCTATTATAATTTCAAATAAAATAAATATTACAAAGACACCATCAGTCTCCAGTGCTCTCACACCAAAAGGAAATTGAACTTGGTAGCTCTACCTGTGACTCCTCACGGCTCAGAAAGCAGGGTGCTTTCTGTCATATCAGATGACAAAAACAAAAATGTAGAAATACAATTACCCAACTTGAGGTGAGATGGGTGGCTACCAGAGAAAGGGTCTTCTTATTGGCGGTGCCCACTAGTAAACTAGCCCAGGTTTTTTTTTTGTTTTTTTTTAAATAAAATGAAGTGGAAGAGCCTCAGGCAGAATCTTCTGGAATATACATATTTTATGTGTATTAATTCACTATAAGACACAGGGCACAAACTCTTTTCAGACATTAGAAAGACATTGATAATCAACACATAGAGGAAGGACCTCTGTCCCTACTTCTAATATCTATGTATTGATCTGAAGGTCATAACAAAACTAATGCAAGATACTAGATCGCCCACACCTAGCTAGTACAAATTGTACATACATAAAACCTTCAGATCAATGTGTGAAAGTCAAGATAGTACATATGATCCTGCTTCTTCCTCCATGCTTTGATTATCCATAGTTTTCAAACACCTGGAGAGGTCTTAAGATTTTTTTTTCCTTTATATGCTTCCGGTAGGTTGCATTTTCTTTTGATTCTCCTCTGTCACAGTCTATTTATTGGAAAATAAGACTGAAGTTATCACAGAACAACTTCTACAAGTACAATATGTTTCATTATTGAAGCTCCTAAAGAACTATTCCTTTTGTAAAGGCTTATTTCATCAAAAGTCTAAAGAGGTCTCTACTACTTATAGATTGGGGAGTAAAGAATTAAACTTGACATTCTGTGCTCCAGCTTCTTATTAGCTTCTGCTTACTTGAAGCGTCTGCACTTGAAGCCTCTGCACTTTAAAAACTAGCTGGACCATTATAGATTTCAAAATGTCTTTTATTTAAAGAACCTTGCCACCTGAAGATCATTCATGATTTATTGTCCAAGCAGAGCAGTAATTAATGAAAGTAGACATTGAGTATGCACTAGATAGCTCTAGTGGAGTATGTTAATCTATTTGCTATCTTCTTTCTGCAAATGATAATAAAGCGCTACCGCCATTCAGTCCTGATACAAGGGAGATTTATTGTTTATCAGGCCTCACAATCATCATCCAGCAGCTGACTTTAAATTAGTTTTGGGGTCTAGGTGCAATAAGAAGCCACACAGGGTGCATACTTAACTATTTTCATAAAATTATTTTCTCCACATGGTGTGTTCCAAGGAAATTTTTTTAACAGCTGGGGCCGCATGCAACTGATAGCATCTTTCAAATGTCTTCAGCAGGAGGGATTAAGTTCCAGAAAGCGAAGGCATTCAGAACTTTCTTTTATTATCTTAACCTTTGTTAACTTGAGTGATTAAACAGATTCTTTTGTTCTGGTAAAACTCCTAGGACTTTCTAGTTAATATTCTTATATGACTAACCCTTGTTTCTCCTCTACTGAATAAGCATCACAATAACAAAATGGGAGCAATAAATTCTATGGCAATTTTGGCAATAGTTTGTGAGTCACATCTCATTCGTCTTCATCACAGCCCTGAGTTATTCTGAGTTCATGGATGAATAGCTGCGGCTGGAAGAGACTCACTTGACCAATTAGTAAGTAATCTCACACCCAATCAAGCTGTTGAACCCAGATCTCATAGTTCATAGTAGAGCCAACCTGTCAGAATGGGCTGTGTCTATGCACCAGGCATAACATGTCTGTGCATTACCATCCTACCATAGAACTTGCTTCATTTAGGAAAATGCCCTCATAGGATTTGACCTGAGATATAAGCCACACCAGAAGTCAACCTATTACAATGAAATATCTGCCAATGAGATTGAGTTCATTACCAAGAAAGATACTGAACCAAATAATTAAAACTAGGGTTGAGAAGAATGCTGTCCAGCAATGATTTTCAACATGAGAAGGGGGCCTTCAAGGTCACAGGCAAGTTTCCTGAAAATCCCTCCCCTCCGATATAGCTCAAATTTGCTGGAGCTTTGGAGTAGTTCTTCTCTCTCCCAGTAACATGGCATGGCAAATCACATTTGGCAACATGATGGTAACACTGAGACCAAGAGAAAATAATTAAGGATGAGGCAGTGTTTTCTTAATAGCCATTGCCCTCACTCTGGACTAGGAATGTCCGTTGCTCGGACATCCTGCCATTTTTCACCAGAGTTCTGCAGAGTCCCCAACTCAGCTTGCATTGGCTGGGAACTTCTTTAAAATTGCAGAAATAGACATGTGCACAAATTGCAGATGCAATGTGCCTAATGTGTGCAAATGTGGGCTGCAGTTTGCGTAATTTGTGCCGATTGCGACTGCAAGTTGTGTCATTCGCACAGATCGTGGCCAAAATTTGAGCTAATTATTTAATTGCAGGCACGATTTGCGCAAAGTGAATTTCCACAAATTTTAAAAAATATAGAAAATCTGTTTGCTGGCCTAACCAGGTTGGGCAATGTAGCAGAAGATGAGCTAAAGTCCGGAAGGGTGAACCAATGAAAGCTCATCAAGCCTAACCTGATTCCTCCAGCATCCATACTCTGGACTAGCTTTGGTTTTGTCACATAGCCAATTCTGAATTGCTGGGCAATGACATCACTGTCACTAGGATAAAAAAGGGTTTCCCCTCCCAAACACAAATGATGCCAACCTTGCAGATACAAAGAGAAGTGCTCCACTTGAATTATAAGCACGTGGTTCACCTGAACATGCTGAGAAATTGACATTTCTGCATCACCACACACATATACTCTCACACACACACACACACACACACAGTTAGTATAGAGTTCTCTGAAAGGGAGGCATATTTCACTGGTGAGAAAATAATAATAATAATAATAATAATAATAGATAATAATAATTTATATAGCACTTTATTACAAAGCACTGTATATCAAATAAAGTAGGTCAACGGTTTACAAAAAATACAATAAATACAATAATCCTAATAGAAGACCTTAACTGAATCAAAGATTATAACAATATTCAACAATATACTAGGGACAAGTGTACAGCAGAGCAGATAGGAAAAAATATAACTTAGTTGGAATACCATCTCTTCCCCGGAAACAGTGCCTCCCAAACTGCAGCTCCAGCTTTGCTTTTAAAGCTGCCACGTTGGGGGTGGGGCAGGTGGAATACCTCAGCCTTGATGGTGCAGCATCTCTCCAGCCTTGCTTTTAAAGTCTTCAGATGCAGTGTGTGTGTGTGTGTGAGGGGAGCAGGTGGAATGTTCACAGACTCTACACACACACACACACACCATGTCAGCTTGCTCTAATTAAAAACATTTGCAAGAGGATAGAATGATTACTAGTAGCCAGCGTGGTTTTATTAGGAACACATTCCATACAAATCATTTCCCAACGTTTGATAAATTATTCACTGGACAGTGGAATATAGTCAATAGTGTGTAGCTGGCCTGAAACGACCTAGGCCGTTTCTACACCATACGGGTGTAGAGGGAGGGAGGGGGATGGCACCGGAAGTAGCTGCTCCGGGATCATCGCTGTAGTCCAAATGAGGAAGTGAGATGACCTGGCTTCCTCCCAGGCCATCGCACGTCACGGCCACCATTTTTTTTAGGATCCCTGAAGAGCTCACTTGTGCTCCAATGAAAACCAGTAAGTTTAAAAAAAAATCCAGCCCAAAATGGGGGGGCCCATCCTCCTCTTGCCATCCTGGGGATGGGAAACTTGCCCCCCTTCCTTGATGGGCATGACGCCGCGAGGTGCGAGTAAGTGCGGCAGCAGCCAGGACGGGCAGCCACATCTCCTGCGGTGTTGGGACATTCCTGGGACCGCGAGAAAATTTGGCTTTCCCCAGGGATCCCTTATCCCAGAGGTAACCCCGTGCCCATCCCCCCTGCCCCTGGGAGTCCCTGTGCGTCATTTGGACTCACAGGGACCACCCAGGGGCTATCCCAGTTCAAAAGGCCGGTGTAGAAACAGCCCTAAACTCAAATACAGTTTTTCTAAGAAAACATTTATTTGTGTATTCAAATTTCTATACCATATTTCCACCAAACACTGTCCTGAAGCCAGCTTACTGTAAATTGATAAAACTACCCAATAAAACATCACCAATAGAAATGTTTGCTAGTTGGAATTATCAGAAGATAGATATGCAACTGAGTGAAAAATGCATTCAAGGAATACTCATTAATAGACATAAATTCTCCTAGTGCTGGTGGATCTCATGCTGTTAAATGCCTTCATTATGTGGGAGTTCCATTATCCACAATTATTAATAATGTGTTTGATGCAGATCTATGGAGAAATACAAATATTTCAGAGGGATAAACTTTTTTTAAAAGCAAATGTGTCTCATTGGAATTAAATATTTAATTCATAGCCAAGAATGTGAGTGGAAATAGATTACTGGATCCCCCTTTTCGGAGAATGCATCCCTTAGGAAGTATTCCCCATTTTTCCCCAGAATATTAACCACCCCATATTAGATCGCTTATTATGTTTGCACAACATTTCCAAATAGCCACACTGTCTCTGTTAAAATTAGTGTTCTGTTTTGAATGAATGCACACATTGGGATGAAAAGCGCCCTTTGTCCCGATCATACTCTGTGGTGTGTTATTGTTTTAGTTTGGCTGCTGATGGAGAAAGCAGCAGTTGCAATAAAAGGGTTTATATAAAGAAGCTCCTGCTGTGAGTCTTTGGCACTGTATAGGGCACTATATTCCCCAGAGCAGGTACAATAATGAGCCCCCGATCTGAGAGATTAATTAGAGCTTGAGGTGGCTGTAGGGTGGGGAGGCCATCATATAATGTGTCACACACACTCTGGCCTGCAGCTTGTGTGATTTGATGTGAAATAGTAGCAGCTGGCTGTAAATGTATGAAATGCAAGTGAGCAGCAGGTGGTAATTCCTATCTTGTTGGCCAGATCTTTACAGGAATATGTAAACTTATGCAGCAAAGTCGGGAGCAAAGCAGACATTATTGCTTCTGTCATGAGAGGCAACCTAGATAGGCAAGAATGCTCACGTTCTAATACATTACTGTCTTGTAAATAAGTCATGAGGCGATGAGGTGCTGTTAATGGAGCTGTAGATGTAGATGGCCATAGCAGGTGTCATGTTATGGGAACTCCTGGCACAGAAAGCCCAATTCTTGAAAAAGTGTAGTTATGTTAGGGTGGAAGCAGCATGTTTATCACATTTAGGTGTAGGGCCAGCCCGAGGCATCTGTAACCCTAACACAGCCCATAGGTTCTGGGTGGCATGTCAACCACCCCAACAATCCACTCTTGCCAGGTCAGACATAATGACAAGCTACAGCACCCCCCCACAGCAGCTGGATTATTCAAAATGGCAGATATCAATACCAAAAGGAGCCCTGCAGGGAAATTCACCCACTGTGGCTTCTTAGTATATGTAAACCAAAACTACACCCTGCAGCTCCTGTTACCCAGGCAAAATGTTGTGCAATTGAGGTAAATCTGTTCAAAAGGAAATTCAATTAGAAAGAAAATAGCATTGTTTAGCTTCCCCAAATAATGTTTTCTGCCTGAAGGAAATGTGCAGGAACAGATATGCATTTAAGTTTAACAGAATTCTGTGTAGTCTTTAATATTCTTGCCAGTGTGCTGTCCAAACCTTAGTTTTCTTTTATACTGTTTGTAAAGAGATTGCATTGTAAGCTATTTGCACATGCAATGGAGATGCTGTGCTTGATTATCCGGTTAGTAGTTGGTCATGAGATTTGGGTGCTTCCAGATTTGCCTCACATCCGTGCCCAGCCAGGCCTGGGCACGGGGGGGCCATTTGTGGGTGCGGGCGAGGAGGCGGGTGTAGCCTATTGGCTACCTTGGATGGCGCCACTGGTGGGGAGGGGGTCTGCAGCTATAAAAGCAAGCTGCTGGCCCTGCATCTCCCATCGCTGATGCTTTATCGCATCGTCAGGTTCTGCGGTTCCGGGAACTGGCTCCCTGGGCCTGGCAAATACCCGAGAAGATGCCACCAACACTCTGGAGGATTGGAGGGACGAGGTAGAACAGGCCGTGTGGCAGTCTGTGGCGCCTAGCACCAGGGCTGCATACCAAAGGGCAGGTAGGGAATTTTTAACATTCCGCAGTACAGCGAACCTGCAATTAGTATGGCCCTTACCGGTTGAGCACATCTTGCAGTTTTGCGTTTACTCCCAGAGCAGGGGCCTATCGGCCCGCACCATCGGAGGTAAATTAGCGGCTTTGGCCTTTTGGTCAAAGCTGAAAGGGGTGCAGGATAATACAGACGACTTTAGGGTTCGGCGCATGATACGGGGTTGGACGCGGGAGTCCCCCCGGAACTTTCTGGAGGCACTCTTGATAACAAAAGGGGCACTATTCATTACAGATCTAGAACCAGAGCATGTGCCAGGCACTTCCAACTTTTGGTCAATATCCTGCCTTTCAAAGAACCAATGTTTTTTTTCTTTAAATGTATTTATAAAAAATATACTGTTCACTCCCCACAATCCCTGCACAATACATCATCTCATCAAAGCAACAGCGGAGCAGAAGAGGTTTAGTTTGGCTGTCTTGAACACCTTTCAGATGAGATTAGTTTGCAATCCTATACCTCTTGGGAGAAAGCCCTAGTGAATTCAGTGGCACTGGCTTCTGAGAAGACATGTATAGGAGTCAACCTTCTCCAGCCTGGTGCTCTCCAGATGTGTTACACTGTAACTCCCATGTTATGTGTTATGGGGAAGACAAAAATCAATTCATACTTAATTTTAAAATAATACTTACGCATGAAAGTATTAGGTGGTAGCTCTGTCTTTGATCTCACACTGCTGAACAAGTAAGAGAAATCCTTTATCTGATATTCAAGAAACAGACATCCTATGCCATGTGTTGAAAACTAATGTTGATGTCTGAAGGGCTATCTGGATTAGATATTCAAGATTAATTCATTGTTGTTTCATTTGGTTTTGACAGTTTATTTAAAGTGATGCAGCTTTTTTGTAGTTCCTTGATTGATCACATATCTTAATGCTGGAAAGCATCATACTTTAGTACAGATGTGGGCAGAAAATAGATCTATCCTGATGATTTGGACATCAACCCGCGGCATTCCTGATAACTGCCCATGCTGATAGGGGCTTTTACAAGTTGAATTCCAAAACATCTGGAGATCTACATTCTGCCTTCCCTTGTTCTTGAACAACATTCCCCAACCTGGTGCCTGTCAGATGTGTTGGGTTGCAACTCTCAACATAAGGAGATGCTCTAAGAAATGAGAAGTAGCTGGTCCTAAGTTGTTCATCATCATTTCCCACAACCTCACAGTCACCTCTGCAGATCAAATTGCATATCTAGATTTTTGAGATGACAAGTCCCAGCATTCCTGACCTTGGGACATACTGACTTGCAATGATGAGAGTTGTAGTCCAACACCTTTGGAGGGCACCAGGTTGGGGAAGGGCTGCTCTAAACAAAAAAAGAGAAGTAGGTGGCCCTAAGTTGTTCGTGATCAGTTTTCCACAACCCCACAGTAATAATAATAATAATAATAATAATAATAATAATAATAATAATAACGATTTATTTCTTACCCGCCTCTCCGTCTAGATTGAGGCAGGGAACAACAACATGATAAAATACATAAAACTAATTAAAACAGTCACCTCTGCATATCATATTCTCCACCCTGTCCTCATGGTTTATCTGCTTTGGGAGAATGAGAATTTCACTTGCACTTTCTGCCTCCTTAGGGAGGATGTGGCGTTAAGGCTTGTGAGCCTTAACTCCCAATTTCCCTGCTTTTGGGTGCTTGGTTGGAATCTGTAGAGCCTTAACATTGTTTTTGTAAACCGTAGGTTTTTTGTTTAATGAATAATATTCTGCTATGTAGTTGATTCTCAACTACATTACAGGGGTTGGGGAAGGGCCATAACTCAGTGGAAGAGCAGCTGCTTTTGCATGCAGAAGGTCCCAGGTTCTATCCCTGGCTTCTCCAGGTAGGGCTAGGAAAGTATCCTGCTTGAAACCCCAGAGAGCTTCTGCCACTTAGTGTCTACAATATTGGGCTTGATGGACCAATGGTCTGAGGCAGCTTCCTATGTTCCTATCTCATTTTCTCTAACCCACCTATGCCCCTCTAACATCCAGTGTAATACTGGAAAGATGTAAGAAGTTGGATGCAAAATTCTCATCTCATGACTGATAACCTTTTCTGTCTGTGTAAGGTTATTCGAGCAGTGACGGAAGTGAAATATGAAGTTCTATGCTCTGTATATAGAAATATAGCTCTATTTGTACTAAGTGTTGAGCCAAACTTATTGTTTTACACCGTCCAGATCTAATAGTAGTCTTATGTTCAGTGTATCATTGGGTGTATATACTGTCAGTTTATGTTCTTTGTGTTTCATGGTAAAGATAACATTTTAAAGTGTTGTTTTAGAGTTGTTTTGTCCACATGGATCTGTGGGCATAACATGCTCTTAAATGGCTTATCTCAACTGGGGCCCCCAGATGTAGTTGGCCTACAAACCCTATCATCTCTTGACCTTTGGCTATGCTAGCTGAGATGATGGAGGTTGTTGTTCAACAACATCTGGGGATCCCAGGCTAGAAAAGGCTGCTCTACAGGAAGATGTCTTAGTCCCGTATTGACTAATAAACTAAATGCTAATAAATATTAACAGAGTTATCACCTGTTAAAATGTTTTACATTTCTGGGTGACATGTATTCACTCTGGGAGCTCTCCATATTTGTTCGAAAAAAAAGAAAATCTCTTAACGTACCGTCTTCAGCAACAAATCTGAGGGTAGAACTAAGAGCCGACTAAATTTCATGTTCGTTATTAAACTGTCGTTCTGTGTGACGCTTTGTGTTGTGTTATTTCGGTACTCTGTGTATGTGTGTGTATGTCCCTAGGGTCTGCCAGGCTTCCCTACAGTTGCTGCCCTTCACAGTAATCAGATCCTCACCATCAAGGTTTGTGGCTGACATGTACCAGCTAGCCAGTCTTTCCGTATTGGCATAGAAGTGTCATGAATAATTGGTTTGCTTTGGAGAACTGGTCGATCCATCCTATACATCACGAGCCCGGTTGTTGCTGCACTTACTGCTTCAGTGCTGTTGTGTTGCACTGGTAACAGTAGAACTGTGCAATGTATTAGAATTGTTGAGGCTCAAATTCTCTATACTGATTTGTTCACCAGCTTCCAATCTCTTGATGAACATTTTGTTTCTCAGCAAAAACTGTACTACTGTAACTTGCTTGTAAAGAAGGACCAAACTATGCACAAAGCATCGGATGAATCCATATGAGAACTCCTAATAATCATATGAATCCGTTTATTTTGCCTTCACGGTTTCATGGTTGCCACATATGCTTTGAATTATTCAAGAATTAAACAGACATGATTCAAACCATGTATGGACCGGCAGACTCAGGTATGCCAATGATTCTTCATGGCATAATATGCTGTTTGGAAAGTCTGACTAAAAGCTGAACTGGTGCTTTGTCTCTTAGAATCTTTGCTCATGGAGCAGAGTTAAGGTATTCAGTGTAGATCTTCCAGATACTGAGGCAATGTAAAGAGCACACTTAGAAGAATAAGCTTGACTTGCATTGCCTTTAATTGCATAAAGTGGGAATGTAAAGAAGATTCTACCTCCTATCTTTTAAATTTGTAGGGCGATTTCTTTCAAACAAGGCATAGATTCTTCTGACAGACACAAGCACCAGTTGGTTATCATATTTGCTACTGCAAGTCTAATGTGTATGTTTCTATTTCTTTCTTGGGGCCTTCTGATGTCTATTCTTCAACTCTTTCACCTCTGAACTTCAACCTTTGACCTCACCTGCCTGATCAGATGGTGTTTCCTAAAATCAATCATGGTTTTCTCTCTGCTGATCAGCAGCTCATTAAACGCCGCCTCATTAAGGTAGTGCTTAATCTCTCTCTGCTCCTTTTGCCCTGCTTTTGCTTGCAACTGATTGCTGAACTGTAAATATTGCTGAGCCACCCAGTTGTTAATGAAATGGATTTTTGTTTTTGGAAAAAGCTAGATGAAACTGCATGGAGCCTCAGTGTAAATCGCATAATTAATTTTACCAACTGTTTTCCACTAGCTTTTTACTGGAACCTGGACAACATTTAGTATTTTTGAAGGGGGGTGATTGAAATTTAACAGTTCATTTACCCATCTAGACTAAATTATTGTTGCAATGTGGATATATTGAAGCTGTAAATGTTGTTTCTCAATTGTCACTATGAAATAGCTGCTAAAAAGACATTAAATATTATTGCCATTTGATTTGTAGCTTGTATTGCCATTTGATTTGTACAGCTTTTCAGCAAGGTGGTTGTATTTCAATGTCCCCTTAGAACTCAGTCAGTGTTCACTTGCTAACTCTCACAAACCAATTTTTGTAAGTTGACATAAAAAAAAAATTACCACCTGGCTCCACATAAGTCTAATCACATGACAACCCAGTAAACATTTTAACCCCCATAGAAATGTATCAGTGGAATTTTGTAGTCACCCTTTTTTAGGATATTGTTCAAATGCAGAAATCAAACTTCACAAACTGAGGTCGTCCTAACTGGTGTCAATATACTAATGGGACACACTTCCTCATGCACATTCCCGATTGGATTGTGAACCATATGTATAAAAGAGCGCCATGCATGCAGTTCTAAGCTGTGTTGCCTTTCTAGGCCTGTATATGTGGTTTAGATTCCATCATTGGATCAAAATCCTTGGTTCCAGTCCCAATCAAGATGTCAGCTTCAAAGACAACCTCATATAGAGCACATTGCAATAATCCAAACATGGTGTTATAAAAACATGGATGATTGAAGCCAAGTCCTTGTCTCAGAGGAAAAGCCACTGCCACCATCTGACAGCCCACAAGAAATGCCAATAACTTTGGGGGGATGGGAGGCCTAAATTCAGTTCCCTCTTTTGTCCATGCAAGTGACTGGTGCTGTGCCATGTTGTCAAAGATGACAACACCAATCCATCTTGACGTGTGATAAGCATGTGCACATCACTGAACTGAGATACTTGTTTAACAAATACTTTGAGCTATTTTGCACTTTTGCAAACGCTTTCCTTGAAAATGGACTCTTTTCCCCCATCCTGAGATTTGTTCAACTGAAAGTTTGTCTGGTAAGATCTGCAAGCCGCCTACTAATGTAGATTTTACTGACTGGTGTTCAGGGTGATCAGGGACAAGCTGGACCCCCTGGACCCCCTGGGCCTCCAGGACCAAGGGGCCCTCCTGGAGATACTGGCAAAGACGGCCCCCGAGGAATGCCTGGTGTACCGGTGAGTGAGCCATCAGTCTACATTAACATCATAGGGTGCAATTCTGTGCGTGTTTAGACAGAAAAAAGTCCAACAGTTCCTGCAAGTCTACAACGCTGGGAATTGTGGGACTTTTTTCTGTCTAAACATTGAATGGTTCTTTTAGAAACGGTTCATATAGTTCAGAAATATTCATTATCTCTGTTTTATCAATGGAAAAAGGTGATGTATAATGGAATATGGGATGTTACTGCAGATACCCTGTGAGTAAGCACCAAAGCCAGAAATAATAATGAGATGTCCTGGCCATCGAGCTTCAGTAAAGATTGTTCTTTCTGAATAATTTCAGATAGTTGCCTGTCATTCACTATGTGAGAGTGCTGGACAGCTGGTTTACAGTCATGGCAAAAACATTTCTACAGACCATTCAGATTTAATTACCTTAGAAAAACCCAACCAGTGCTTTAGTTTGATTTTATTTCTACTACCACAACAAAAACTAATATTAAGATAAAATCATAAAACAAAGAAATAGGTGTTAAATAATGAAAGACAGATAAAGTCATTCTCTTAGATTTCTCTCTCTCTTTCAGTTCTTCTAGTTGAACAATATCAAATTCTTTAGATAATCATGATTACTGAAAATATTTTAACTGTGTAAGGTAATATCTATACATTTATTTATATAGTTAATAGATATATTTATTTCACCTGATCCATTTTCAACACCTTCATAGTTTTCTTTTCCAAAATATCATGATTGTTGTTTGAAGTCCTAACACCATATAATACCTTTCCTGATACATTCATTTATTTATTATTACATTTATATCCCACCTTTTTTTCTGGAACCCTCATACATGACCCTCAGCCAAGTGGGGACTACAAACCAGATCTCCTGAGCCCCAGTCCAATGCTCTAATCATTGCACCACACTGGTTAGAATCCTGGAACTGATTTTCTGTGTAAAATTACAACTTTCCTATAACACTGAGAAATAAAATATCTAACATCTTTACTAGCCAAGAAAAACAGAAGCATTAATATTTTCAAGTAAACCAGAGGTCCTTCTTCCTAATGTACTGTAAGAATGAAAGTAGGGGAAGGTGTTATGAGGGAGGGAGGAATCTAGTTGTCTTTTGATCTTCAGAGCTGACTGGAAGGCGTCAGCTGTAAAGTTCTTTTGAAAATAAATAAAACAGACTTCAATTGTGCGTGAACAGCAGAAAGCTCAACTTCAAGACTCTACAAACATACGCACACCACCTTTCCTGGGTATGTATGTGCTATAATCTGCTGCTTAATCGAATAGTCTGCTTTTTCTACAACAGAACAGAGATCTGGGAATCAAGATGTTGCTCCTTAGGTATTTATCAGCTCATTAAAATGCATAACCCCTTAGAACACTGCCAAATCTGCAGCACTTGGGATCTAGCCACATTTCTATGGCCACCAATGGCTAGGAAATTCACATAAGATATAATACGTAGTCTTCAAACAATCGCATATTCATTGGTACATATTTCACCATAATATAACAAAGAAACACTTGAAATTCAAGAACATAGGAAGAAACTTAAGACCCATCCTGGATCAGGCCAAGCATCCATCTAGTCCAGCATGCTGTTCAAAGTGTGGCCAACCAGCTGCCTGTGGGAAATCTACAAGTAGGACATGCACATAATAGCATTCTCCTGCTCATATTCCCCAGCAACTGGTATACAAAGGAATGCTGCCTCCTATACTGGCAGTACTATATCAATAATGACTAGTAACCATTGATCGATCATGAGTCCTGATAGCTGGTTCAGATTATCCATATAATCTGGCATCTTGCTTCTCACTGTGGCCAACCCAATGCCTTTGAGAAGCACACAAGCAGGGCATGAAGGCAATAACCACCCCTGCTGTTGCTCCCTATTACCTAATATTCAGTGGTATAGTGCCTGTGAACACAGGAGTTACTTATGATTACGACTAATAGCCATTGATAGACCTATTCTCATAAAGTTGCATAACCCATTCCATTTCTAATAGCTGTCTAGACTAATGTTTATCATCACATAATGGTACTGATGTATGATCACATTTTGTATTTAAGGGAGAGCCGGGAAAGCCAGGTGAACAAGGCTTGGTGGTAAGTCCTTCTTTTTTCCATTAACAAGAGCTATCTATCTATCTATGTCTTATGTTTTCCCTTTCCCGTGCATTTACATTTGCTGTGACATATATGGAGTTCCAGTTGTGAAGCCCATGAGAGTTACAAAGTGAATTGATTGGCAAAATCAGCAAGGAAGGTGGCATAACTCTTTCTTTCTACAAATAATGATGATGATGATGATGATGATGATGATGATGATGATGATGGCCATGGAAGTCAAAGAACTATGGCAACAGGAAAAGGTCACAATTATTCTTTTAGTCACATCAGTCACTGGCATCACGTCAAAAAAAAATACAGAAAACCTCCAAAAACTGGGCCTACCAGAATATATTCACACCAACATCCAGAAAGCAGTCATTATTAAAACATGCTCAACCGTCAGGAAATTCCTGAATCAATAAAAGACAGCACGACTTGGCACAGCCTGTCATGTCCGTCTAGAAAAACCTCCGTGAGTGAGGAAGAGATACATCATCATCATCATCATCTGAATCCATTTTCAAGCAGAAGGAAAAGACAGAAAGACTTTGGAAAGGTTTTCTTTTTATTTAGGGTATTTATTCATTTGATTAATTAATCAATTTTTCCCCTTCAGAAATATAATATATATTCTCTCTTTTAGTCCTATACAAAGCCCATAAGTAGATCTTCCTATTTGTACTTGTGGTTCCTGGACTTATATTTGTATTTCCATTTTATTTAGTCTCTCCAGTGTTTTTTATTAAGGAGCTCACCCTTTTTTTTACCATTTGGACAGGACTGGAGGAAAACGTCATAGTTGTGACTTGCACAACGTTAAAGGTTAATCTTCAAGCAGACATCAGTATTCATCAGCAGGCCTTTCACTTTAACATAACATAGAAGTAATAGAAATGTAAGAATGTAAGAAAAGCTCTGCTGGTTCAGCCTGACCACCTAGTCTGGCATTCTGTTTCTCACACTGACTAACTCAATGCCTCTAAGAAGCCCAGAAGCAAGTTGGGTTTGAAACAGAGAACAAGCGTAACAATATTTCTAACAGTGGCTACCATTTCTTGTAGGCATGTCAAGTTGGCAGATCCATGGTAAAATACTGCATGAAAACCAACCAAACCTAAAGTGAAACATAAATATAGCAACACACTCTGTCTATAGCCCTATCTTGTATTCCTTTCAACATTCCTTGCTCAAAACTGAAGGTTATTCATGGAGCACAGGTGCTAAAACACGTGATGTACGCTTTGCCACTAGCTATCCAGTTGAGTTCTCTCCTTTGGTATATTAATAGCTAGAATGCCATTGTTCTCTTTGGGAGGCCACTGAAAGGTGGGGCAGGAGAGACAGTCATAAATAGATCATGAACAGATCATCTGTAAAAGCTTTGTGACTTGGAGTGCCAAGCCTCCCCTGCATCCACACTGCCATGGGAGAAATCCCTCCAAGCAGTATGGCTGCTGTTTGGCTTAACTCAATGAGCTGGAAGTTCACAGGGTAAGGAGCACTTGTCAGTACGAATGAATTATGAAATGCATTTTTGAGGGAGGTTTTAATTACAATTGGCACATCCAAGCACAAATGCTGGAGGCTGCCACTTCGCAGCAAAAAGTGATACAGTGAGTGATTCATATGATACAAGCACTCAGCAAAAAAAAGGAAGGGGGAGGGAGGAAAGAAAGAAAGAAAGAAAGAAAGAAAGAAGGAAACAGAAAGACACAAGGATCTCCTAATATTTTAAATCCTAGTATACATTACTATAACTCATTAAAAGCCTTAATTTAAAATGACCCATTATTTTCCAGACTGACACATAATTTTGCATTATAATTATACTGTAATTATAGATGATACTGATACATAATTTATTACTAGTAAATTACCTGTCAGTTTAACAGGGCAGATTCTGCTCTTTGCATCTACGCTCCCACATTTGTCCTGGAAGACGCACAGCAAGTCAGCAAGAGACATTCTCTGTGCTGTTGTAGGGAGAGTAGGCAGCCTACTTCGCCCATAACCATCCAGCCTGGCCTTTTGCAGCCAGTATATGACTGGGATAGCAAGACCTAAAGATGATGGCCAGTTTATGCCAGGAAAACTCTTTCATCTTCTCTCCAAAACACCTTGATGCTTCTTGTGGAAGTAGAGGCATGGTCTAAAGGAATATGAAGGCCACATTGACCTGGTTTGCACATAATGTTAACCTATGGTTTATTCAACCCATAGTTAATGGTTTGTAGCCCTACACAGGATTTGTCTGGTAGGGAAACAAACAAACTATGGTTTCTTTTCTCAATCCCTGGGTAGTTTGTTTCCTTCACCTGTGTCTTCCTTATAACCTAAATGCCTTTGCAACCCTGTGGCACTGGCATATAGAGCTTCTGGGGTTTTTTTAATCACTCTTGCCCACTGTCTCTGACACAGCATGTAATGTGGCATAATTAACCTATGTTTTGCCAGAATGCATGCCATGTGTTTCATGCGAGCTCCTTCAGCTTTGCAAAAACAACCTCCAATGGGCGCTATCATAAGTTGCTGCATGACCTGTGAACCTGGACACTGTGGTCTGATTTGCATAAAATTACAGTATGAGTTCAGAATAGGTTGTCATTGAATTGTGGGTTGTTCTTTAATCAGAGATTGTTGTTATATGTGAACTCTGCACTATGGTTTAACTTTGGATTGTTAACCATGAACAACACGGATTTTACAATTCAACAAACCATGGGTTCTCTTCCTGGTTTGTTTGTAGTTAGCAACCCATAGTTAAACCAAAGTGCAGGCTTTGCATGTAACAACCACCAAAATCCAACTCATGATTCAATGACAACCACACTCAACCTGTACTCTGGATTGTCATTACATGTGAACTGGATCTATGGGTTATTTGTGTGTTAAACAACCCAAAGTTAACTTATGATTAGTTGTTAGCAGAGCTCACAACACTAAAACAACCCTTGGATTCTCTTTCTGGGTTTTCATGGTTAACAAACCATGGTTTTTAGTATGGCTGAGTTCACACATCACGACAATCCAGAATTCAACAACCCATCAATTAAAAAAATGATAGGTTAGTGTTATATGCAAACCAGGATATTGTGACTGTTCATCTCCCCCCAGAGTACAGGTTGGATGGACCAACTTACAGTCTGGATGGTCCAGCAGGGGCAGGCATACCTCATCATCACTTCCACCACAATACATCTTGGACCACCATTTTGTGGGTGGTTTGCCTTAATGGAGCAAGCTAGGTGTCAAGGAAGACCAGGTTTTGCTGGTGGACCTTCCCCAACCCATTTGCCTTGTTGTCAGTCCTGCAAAACATTTCACAAATTATAGGACATTTGGAGGGGGGAGGACATGGATATAAATCCTTTTAGTCCATTTTTCGCATTTTTATCTACTGAATACTACAACCCCCAAGTTCCATATACAACAATTACTAATGTGGATGAGAGTGCACACTTCACCCTAAATTGGACATTAAATGGGTGAAAATGCTTTCCTTTTCCCCACACCTAAACCCTGCAGCACCCATTGTCATGTGATCAAAAAGGTGGTAAAATTCTTTTCCCCACTCATTCATTGCTCACATGTGCAGTTTTAATCTCTGCACACAGTTTTGTGCCAGGAAAACATGCCCTTCACCAAATGCATCAATCAAGTATTTAATGTGGGAAGCACAAACTTGCTCTTACCAGATATTAGGAGCAGAAAAACTGTCTCCAAGAGTGACAGTTTTGTGGGTATCTGTAGAAGCAAAGATGGGGTAGAATACAGAAGATTAACATGGGAGCAGGCAGGATGGAATCTTGCAGCCTATAGTTAGTGCTAAAGTGAGGAGAAAAACATTCTTTGTACATTTCCAACAGAAACTTTCCCTTTCCCTTGATGTGCAAAACATCAACTGATTTTGGCCCAGTGTAGGGAAGATTGCACAATGGGGCATTTTAATTGGCCATTTAAACTTAAATTGGCTGCATTATTATGCTAATTGAATTATTTTCCCTTTTCAGGGACCTCAGGGGCCTCCAGGACAAAAGGTATAGTATAAACGTTGCTGTGAAAGTGATTATACTTTCTAGTGCGAAATTGCAAGCCATAGCATTGAAGGGCATTAGCGACTGTATCCCACATTGAAGCAGTTAGTTTAGTTTGTGAGTTCTGTTTTCCCAAAATACAGCCACATAATGGTGAGATGTAAAATACCTAATTCCTCTCCCATCCCCACTCCCATTTATAGGGAACCCAAGCAATGCCAGGCTTGTTTTCCATCCATCTGCTGAACTTGCAGGTTAAAAAAGGTTGCTATAATGTTCTTATTTAAACACTGGCAAAATGATGAAACCAAACTCCAAACATTGTGGGAAGTGCAGCTAGAGTTTCAAGTGGGAAACACGGTCATATTCAAGTAGATCACTGCCATATGACCAAAACAAATCAAGAGAAACAAAGGATTCTAGGTGTTGCTGATAAATGGTGCTTGGTGGCTAGCCAGTGTCTTCCTATTTCTGTAGTAATCTGAGAGCTGACTTCCTGTGAATACTTCCGATATCACTTACACTCATCAGGGCTGACGGCTAAAGCTTGATAGAGTGAACCCACAATTTATGGTCTGCATCATTAGATCAATACTAAATATATCAGGAATAAAAATATTTTGAATGGGGTTTTGCAGGCAACTAATTGACCCCCCCCCCCCCACCCCAAATCAACATGAGCCAAATTGTTTTAAAAGCTATTTTAAAAAGATAAGGTATAATAATAGGTGTTTCATAAAACTTCAGTGTTCAGGAAGAAACTAAAGGAAGTGGGAAAGAATAATTAATAAGATCACAGGAAATCTTCTGTTTCTAAGTCACATGCAGAACTTTCTTTTGTAAAGTCACCATCACTACAAAATAAAGTAACACTCTGCTAATATAATTCTAGTATGTGGGGCTGCAATGAATATATTGCCACTTCAGAGTATTATCAAGAGAAAAGGGGAGATGCTAGATACTCCATCATTTCTGTTTCATATTTTGACATTCTTTAATCTTGGAAAGAAAACTAGAGGACCAACAGTTACCATATGAGAAACTAGCATACTTTAAAGAGGCTGTGTCCAATACTTTGGGATTTACCTCCCATATTAGATTACGTCTTCTGATATTATTGTAAGGGTAGAATTAAAAGAATGTGAGGGAATATTCAGTAAGGCCCATCTTATTCATTGTGAATATTCTTTGCTTTGCTTCAAGTGACAATAGGGCTAAGTGAGTGCTGTCAAATCTACATCAGCAGGTTCTTGGGAGGCTTCACCCCAATAAAGACAAGCTGAAATATTCATCTGGTGCTTCTAACTCATGTCTGTTAGAAGAAGGTAGAAAAACAGTTTAAGAAGACCATCCTGTATTTGAAGAGGACAGTCCTCTATTTGAAGGGCAATTCAATCCAAGTTTGGTTTAAAGATTAAAACACACACACACACACACACACGAAATAAGAGGAGGACCCTTGAGTTACCCTTCAACAATTATTACCTGGACAGCTGACTGAGCAGACACACAGGTCACCTGGTCAGTCTTCCTCACTATGGTGAGATATAGGGCTTGTTCAGACAACACGCTAAGCCATGGTTGGCTGCTAAACCTTTTGTAGTAAATGGTTAGTGAATGTGATTACACTGTGGTTATGTAGCCACCGTGGTTAGGAATGGTTCATACAATGTTCTAAGTCATGGTTCTCATAACACACTGAGCCATAATGATTAGCTCAAATGCTTAACCACTGTGAGCCTATCCACATTGCCCTTAAAACAACTTATATTCTGTTTAAAAACGTGGTTTTTTAAGTTGTTTCATTACGTGGTAGGACACACTGAGCAGTACTTACGTTTCATAGTGACTGCTTCTTCCGTCCTCAAAGTGTTCAGTGGTGTATTACAGGGTTAATTCCTTGAGTGGTAGTCTTTAGTTTTTGTTTTGCAGGCTGCTTGAGTTATGGAGACAGAAGTGGGCGGGTCAAGCAGCCTGCAAAACAACAAGGAAACAAGAAGACTCAAGGAATTAACTCTGTAATACACCACTGAACACTTTGAAGACGGAAGAAGCAGTCACTATGAAATGTAAGTACTGCTCAGTGTGTCCTACCACGTAATGAAATGACTTTAAAAACCACATTTTTAAACAGAATATAAGTCATTTTAAGGGCAATGTGGATAGGCTCTGTGATTTAGCATGTTGTCTGAATAGGGTCATAGTGTATTTCTATTTAAATCATAGTAATCTTTTCCAAATGTGCATGTATACATATAAATTGATATCTGCAAATTCTTTTGAAATCTGTCTCTTCTTTTGTTCTCATTTTTTTTGAGTGGCCAACAATTCTGGTTGCATCTACCATTTATTATATTAAACAATATTGGAAAGGTTATTTGTTTATAACATTCTTCACAAATACAACAGATTCAAAGAATATAGGAATATTTTATCTTTTGTTGGATCAGCTGTAATAGTTATTTCAGAAATAAACTTGAATAGGTAGCTAGCTAGAGCAGGTCCTGAAGGAAGCAAAATAACCAGGCAGTTTAAGAAATTAACAACTAGTAACTGTTCTTTCAGTTTCTAGAATTCCCACTGGATAATCCTAACAGCCACACCTTTATCCTAGAGTCAAATTTCCTAATGACTTTAGGACTTCTCAGAGACCTTTCACTAGAGTTAAGCCTGCTAAGCTGGAATAGAACAGGAAACACACAATGTCATTTTTTAGGATTAGTCTTCCCAAAGAGAAATCTAGCTGCTAGGGGTTCCAGGAATGTTTCCAATAAGTTCAATCTAATAATGCATTGTATCACTGGCAACCTTTCCATCTGTTCCTCTTTCCTTTATAACAAGTAGGCCTTTTGAACAGATGTTTAGTCACATGTGGCACAATCTGAACAATTGTTTAGAAATAAATGAAAGATAAATTGGTGGTTTTGATTTACTTTTCCTCTAAAGCTTACTGACGTGTTACTGCATAGTGCACGGCTGTTTTCTTCACATTTCTAGCTGTCATCGAAAGTCCATAAAGATCAACATGCAAGTTACTCCAGAAAGGCAGGACATCTAACTGTAGTTCAAATTCTGCTACAGGAGAGGCTTTTGTTTTGTTTTAATTACAACCCTTTTCATTACTAGGTCTTGTTCCTTATCTGATTGTTTTCAACTGATGGAGGGGAAGGAAACCAATGAAATTATAAAGGATTGCTAAATTTTGGCAATTACAAGTGGAAATATTTCAGATTACACCTCCAAAGCATAACCAAAGCATGTACTAAGTCATAGGGGTGGATAGTAGTAACATTGTTTATACTATTGCAAGTGTTAGCTACTAGGAGTTATTCTTCAAAATAGGCACTATTGATTGGGGAATGCAGTCTTTCAAATAGCCTTGTCTTAAATCACATAGGGCTTTATAGATCACAACCAGCACATTTAATTGGACCCAGAAACAGACAAATAGCCAGTGAAGCTGTTGTAACAAGGGAGTCACATGCACCCTGTAACCAGACCCATTCAGCAGTCTGGATGGAGAATCCTAGACCAGCTGAGGTTTCTGAACACTTTTCAAAGACAGACTCATGTTGAGCATGTTACAGTAATCCAGATGGGATGTAACTAAGCCATTTCTCACTATGGCCAGCTCTGACACCCCAGGAATGGGTGCAGTTGGCTCACTAAACCGACTGCAGATGTACTCTTAACAATTGCTGAAACCTGGGCATCCAAGTTCAGGGCTGAATCCAGGAGTCCTCTCAAACTATGAAGATAAGTCTTCAAGAAGATTGTAACCCCATCCGGCTCAGGTTGAATTCCTATTCCCTGGTTTGCCTTTCAGCTAACTAGGAGAAATGTGTGAAATATAGTTTTGAAATAAAATGTAAAATAATATAACAATAATGGAAAAAGCTTTAATGAATCAAGCTTCACAGCACAATCCTATGCATCTTTACTCAGAGGTTCAATGGAACTTACTGACAAGTGGACGTATATAGAATTGCAGCCTTAAGCTCTGCATTTACCTTGAGATACTGTATGATACGCTTAATATATTTTGGTAAAAGCCAAATATGTCGTTCTCTACAGGGCTCTCTTGGTGCACCTGGTGTTCCAGGAATGGATGGACAGCAGGTGAGTTGCACAAATTTTTCCACTCTTTTTTTGTTGTAATTTCAGTGCAACCCTACCCAGACACAAATCCCACTAAATTCTTACTCCATTTCGTGTGTATAGGATTGCAGCCTTAAAATATTATTCGTTTCACATCCAGTTAATGAGGGTATAATTGTTCCTAATGAGAAAAAAGAAGAAGTAAGTGAACAATAAAATAAATTACGAAATTTGGCTCGGACAGTTAATTTATTGGATATGAAAGTAACAAATGATAAATATTGTGGTGCGAAAACAATAAACAATGAGTAACAACAATGGCTGCAATTCAACATACTGTTCAATGTGTGTGAATCTAATTAACATGAACGGGTCTTAAGAAAAGCAGTGTGCTCTGGGATTTTAGCTTTTATTGATGACTGAGAGATTACAGAGGAATCTAGCGTGATAAGAAACATATGAAGAAAATAAAATCCATCCTGGGGGGATGGGAAGCAAATGAATGCATCTGGCAAGAGGGAAGCTGGGGAGAATCTAAAATAAAGCTAAATAGGAAAAGAATAAATCTTGGCTTAAATCATCAGTAAAATGTGTTCAGTAGTTCAGATCTTTCAGTTCTGTCACCAGATCACAGTTTAACAGGACTGACAGCCTGCATTCAATCTCTTACCAAAACAGCAGGGGTATTCCACATCGGCATTATAGGCTTTTGGAAAACCTGGTCTGATAATTGAAAAGATACTGTGCATCTCTGGTTCCCGTGAACATTAACCTTTTATCAGACTTTTTTAAAAATGCTGGCAATGCTATATTATAATTAATTCATCATACAAGCACACAAAAGTATTGTTAACTAAATATATACAATTTCATACCAAAAAAAGTTAAATATTACCTAAACTGTTTAGAAGTGTGGTCTACAATTTACAGCACCCGGTGTGTGATTCTTGGCTAGTTCTGAGCAAATATTTAAAGCGCTTTGCTTATAAAGCTAATACGAAGAGCAATGTTTAGAATGCCTTCCTAAGGGATTGCTGCTCAGTGCAGGAGTTTGACAGAGGCCTCTGCCAAACAAGCATGTCAGCATATCTAACTGACTTACCTCTTGGTGGCCAGGACAGGTGACAGTGTTCCTCATGCTTACAGACACTTTTCATCTTCCAGTGACTGCCTACTCCCAAAAGCTCTCTGAGGGTCAGGAGCCTTCTAGAAAAGAATCCTGTAAAGTGCAGGAGAATTGGCCAGCCCATATGCATGTGAAGGAGCTTTAAAGGATCTCTCTGTATTTGTCTTTTCCCTCTAAAAATGGACTTTGTTTGCACCATTCTCTTTGACTTTATCTTGTTAAAACTATGTAAACACTAAGAGCTCCTCTAAACAAGTGATTTATGGCATGCTTGTGATTGGCCACTCCCAGAATTTTTTGGGTCAATTTCATGACGTCAACCATCACGACATAGGTTGTAAGTGCAGACTGAACCTTTCACCCTTGCCCCTGAGAACATTGTGATGTGAAGGATAATCATGTGGGAGCAATTTCAAACAAGTAACTCCCACCATACAAATATCACCTCTACCACACTGGCCAGATTATTCCACACTGGATTGTTTGTCTTCTTCATTTTCATATATCATCTGGATTGGCTCTCCTGCTTTACTCTGTAGGCATTTCTCGGTATTGTATCTATTCTCTGTTTGTGGTATATAACTGAATTGCATAGGCTGATGTAAGGAAGGGAGATGTTGCTGAGTAGACCAGCCCTACCTTTTGGTCACATTAACTGTATAATTCAGGAAAGCCTCTCCTGACCTGAATGTAACTGGACACTACAATCAACAACTGGGCCCCCTCCAAGTGCCACCTCCGCGGAAGGCTCAGAGGGTGGCTACAAGGAAGAGGGCCTTTTCAGTGGTGCTCCTGCCCCAAACTATAGAATGAGCAACATACTCAGGCCCACTTGGTGCCAACACTGCCATCTATTCAGCGCCAGGTTAAGACTGTCCTCTACTCCCAGACATTTAATGTCATATGATGGGGCATTTATGCCAGCCATCTAAACAGGTCTAGTATTCTTTTGAAACTGTTTTTAGCTGTCTAAGTTGTTTAAAATTTTGTATAGGTATATTCTTATGCTGTATTTTATTATCTTATGAATTGTTGTAAACCACCCAGAGAGCTTCAGCTATTGGGCGGTATAGAAATAAATAAATAATAAATAAATAAATAATCAGCTTGAAATGTCTTATACCTTCAACAACACCTAGAGCTGGCTACATTCAGACAAAATACCTGAATGTTTAATTCAGTGCTGCAATTTTGAAAAACCAGTGAGACAAAGCTATGAAAATACTACATTTTCTGTTACTTTCCCTACGTATGTTCTCAAAAACAGACCTAGGTCTGCCTTTGGGACTATGTGTCAGAAAACTTTTGTTCTCTCACACAATAAGCAACCACCAGTGCCCTGCTCACATGCTACATAGATTACAATCGAAGGATCAGGGCCATAATTTATACTGACATAGAAGAGTTAATAAGGTTTTCACACAGGTGTGCTTTTTAAACATTAGCCTTCTGTGTCTGGCAGCAGGCCAGCATTTCTAGGCAATGTTTTGCTGCCAGAAGGTTAATCCTTCAGATAGGATAGGAAGCCAAGGTTCTGCCAGTTTTGTGAAAGGCAGACTATTGTTATGCAAGATGTGATGTCAAATGAAGCTGGGGTAACTTTAGTGCCTGGCTTAATTCACCCATTGTTCATTACAGGCGCCTGTTGCTCCACAATCTTAGAGTAGAGTTAAGGCCTTTTGAGGAATCACTGTTTCTGCTTTCAAAAACAGACTCTGTGAACTGAGGCTGAAGGTTGCTTTGGGGTGCTTGCTAGAGTGTCTGGTCTTATCCTTACAGATTTGCTGGTATTTACTATCGGCCTAGGATGCAAAAAGAAGGCACTTAAGAAAACCCATAGCTGAATAGCTTTAAAAAAACCTTAAAGATGAATTTTAGACTAGTCCCATGAAGTTCAGCAAGATGCGCTCTCTCAGTGATATCAAGATATTTCTTTAATACCTTTGAAAAGAGTGAATTATCTCAAATGAAGCGTTGCGCTTGAACTTGTACTGGGTGAGAAGGGGGCAAAGAGGGGCAAAGAACTGACAAGAGTTTTTGATGAGGTAGGAATGGCTAACAAAGAGGATAACTTGAGTTATGGGGCGTTATTAAACATGTCAATGTGTGTAGATTAAACCAAAAGGTGGAAAAACGTCTTTGCGTGCAGCCATTGGGCTGGATCCCTTAGGTCTCACTAAAAAGTCGGACCGATTTCAATGGTACCTTAAGTGTTATTAACTAACTTGATCTGGATCCAACGCACTGGAATTGTTGGGTTTCCCTTGCATGCAACAAACTCACAAGCCACCAAACTATTTCCATTATTTTAAAAAGTGCCAGTAGGTTTATGTTATATAGTAGCTCAGATTTGTCATTGCCCTTTTCAGCATTCATTTCTTAGTGTTTGTTCAGCAAAGAAAATATCTTCTTTAGTATTATTTATAAACTGGACAAATTCTTTCCTTTCTCTTTCCCTTTCCTAGAAGGACTTTATTCTTCTTTTTTAAGGGGCTTGTGCATAAATCAAGCTGCTAATGCTGCAGTACATTAAAAGCAGAAATCAAAAAGAAAGAAACATCAGCGGCTATAGTCCACAAATTCTCAGACAGCTTTTGTGAGCCATCTGAGTGTTGTTGAAAAGAAGTCTCACTTACTTTCACTTGGTGAGTGGGCCGAGAGAGGTTTCCATCTTTTAAACAAATCATTTAATGTTTCAAGCAGGTGGGGAAGATAGATGAAAAGCAAGTTGAAAAGAAGTAATTCAACACTGGCTTGAAATGACATGAACATATCTAAAAAAGACACTTTCTGTTGTTCTTGCCTCACTTACAGTCAAACACGTGTGTTTAGCTTGGAGGTGGGATAGCATGGGGCATCTTTTCTATTTCCTCAATCATAAAATGAATTATATTCCACTGACTGAAAAAATGGACGGGGGGATAGAATCAGCCGCTACAGAAAAGGTGATGCATTTCATAGGAACCGTGTGAAACATGCTCTCGCTGGGGGATTGACCTCCAGGTTTGACCTCAAACCTCCCCCACCTCGAAAGTGAAGTCAACTGCACATGGAGGGGAAATTGTTTGAGTGTTCTTACTACAGAAGGGCAATCTGCAGCCATTCGAACATTTGTGAGCAGCCTACAACTTCATTGAAATCTGAGATTCTCCACTGTCGTTTTTAAAGCAAGGTTCTCAATCTTAAGGTTACGGAAGCTATCCTGGAAACATGATAGAAACATGTGCTATAAGGCTCAGGAAGCAGAAAACTAGTGGGAAAAGAAACTGAACTGCAATTTTTGTTTTTGCTTCTTCTTCTTCTTCTTCTTCTTCTTCTTCTTCTTCTTCTTCTTTTAAAAAAACTTGTTATTTCTGTTCTTATTTCATTTTAGTAGAATGGCTGATTCAGTGTTCCACAGTTAATTATGCAATGCATAGGCTTGTGCAGCACATTTCATTAGGGTGTGCACGCAGGGGATTTTTTTTTTCTAAAGGTGAACATTTATTGAATACTCAACCATAAACAACATTATTTTTATTCTTATTTTTTTTTAATGCTATAGATATTGAAGCCCTGCTACGCGTTCAGCTTGCCTGACTGCAGGGAGGCAATTGCAGGTGGTGTTGGTGTTGGGGGAACGAGGAGATTCTCCTCAAGCCCCAGCATTGGTGGGGCTTTGTGGTGACACTGGCTGGAGGAGGGGCTTACGAGATGATATTAGCCTTTGGGGGCCCTCCTCCTGGCCTCTTTGAAGTCTGGCTCCCAGCAAAGAGGTTCCCAGCAGAGTGATTCCTTTTCGCTCCTGTTACCGGAATCAATGGCACATGTCAGGGCAGGGGCAGGGGCAGTGGAGTAGCCGGAGGGCAGCTGGAGAAACTTTCCCATTGCAACTGGATCTCCCTCTGGATCCCTACTCAATGCCCCCCTCAATTTGACGCTAATTGCTTGAGACATTAGGGTGTGCCTGGGAAAACCTGCCACACCCCTTGCACACGTCTATGATGCAATGTTGAATAGTACCCTGTCCGTTGGTAGATGCCCCCAGTATACACTTCATCCCTGTCCCCTTCTTTTTTCTTTCACAAACATAGCACAGCATGATGTCAGGTAATTTAAGCTCTGGGCTTAATTGTTTATGGGGAGGCTCTCTGTAGAGGCTACTATGCATTTCCTGTTCAACGATAGCAGAGCCAACACATTGCATTCAGAAGGTTTCAGGTTCATTCCCTAGCATTTCCAGGTAGGACTGGTGAAGACCCCTGCCTGAAACCCTGAAAGAGCCGCTGTCAATCACGTAGGCCAGGGTAGGCAACATGGTGCATCAATGTGCTCCTGGACATCTTCTTTGGTGCCCACAGTCTGCCCTTCTCTTCCCATCTTTTTTATTTTAGTTAACACATTTTCTTACCTGCAGCTGGGATTGATGTAAAATGGGTTTTTGTTGATGCTGACAACTGTGAATTTAAAGGAGCTCCTAAGTGTGTAGTGGCCGGACTCAACCTCTGCCTTGTACTCGGTCTTTCAGACAGTTTACTTGTATTTGCCAAACCTGCCATGGCAGCCATTTTGTGGTGGTGCCCAGGACAGTTTCTTAAATTGCCAAATGTGCTTACAGCCTAAAAAAGTTCCCCACCCCTGGGATAGACAATATTGAGCCAAATGGACCAATGGTCTGATTCAGTATAAGTAGGCTGATCATCTGAAAAGGAGGACAGGGCTCATATAACTTTAACAGTTGTAGAGAAAAGGGAATTTCAGCCAGTGTCATTTGTATGCAATTAGTTCCTGGTGAAATTCCCTCTTCATCACAACTGTTAAAGTTGCAGGCACTATACTAGAGTGACCATATACAAAAGAAGGCAGGGCTCTGCAACTTTAACTGTTGTAATGAAGAGGGAATTTCACCAGGAACTAATTGCATACAAATGACACTGATTGAAATTCCCTTTTCTCTACAACTGTTAAAGTTATATGAGCCCTGTCCTCCTTTTCAGATGGTCAGCCTAAGTATAAGGCAACTTCCTATCTCCCTCTTAAGAAAGTTAGTCAAGCCACATGTGCTATGCATGAGATGACCAAACGTTTCCACAAAATGTTGAGGGAGTGTTACAAATAAAATTCATGAGCTTTGTATTATAATTTCAGCTTGCGGTTTACTGCACATAGAAACTTTTGGAAATTTATGTCTCATTGATCCATGGATTCTACTGATACAATTTAATATATATGTCATTTTAGGGTGAACCTGGTATAATGGGAGAGAGAGGATCTCCTGGGCTTAAGGTTAGTAGAGAAAGCTTTTACTATTATTCTTTCTCATTTCATTATATATATCATCCTGAGGCATGATAAATTGGGAGATATTGGGCAGTATCCAATGCTGCTTGTGCACCTCTGATGGCAAAAAAGGAAGCTTAGTGCTGCCTAAAGCCCGAAACATTAATTTCTGGAACTGGACAAGTCAGCGGAGCTTCCTTCCATGAAACAACCATTTCAGGTTGTTTCCAGTTGCTTTAGGAATCTTCCTGTTGCAGTCATCTAGTGGTGGTTTCCACTGACATGTGGGCAGCATTGGATACTGCCCAGTAACTTCAAAAGCTCACTCACTGAGCTTCATGAAGGAGTAGGGACTTGAACTGTAATCTTTAACATCCATACCTAACTTCTCACTCTGTAAAGTACATTGTTTGCATGTAGTAGGAATCGGTGGCTCAATTCGGATGATGTATTAGGCAACGGAGGGGGGTGGAACAATCGTCAGTTGTGTTGCTTATTGTGTCGTCTGGGGAGTAACACACCATGCACACACAACTGACAGTATGCTAATCAGGCAATTTAAACAACGGAGGGAAACAACGGGCTTGCACGTTGTTTAGCCCGAAGCCCCATTGTTTAAAGTGTCGTCCGAATTGAGCCCCCCCCCCCCCGTCTCCGTGGACTATTCTGTTTGGGGCTGCTCTATACAGCCGGCAGAACTCACAATGCATACTGGGATATGGCTGGGGGACTGAGGGAGGGGGAGGGAGGAGATGCTGCAACCAAAATGGCCACCGGTGCGTTTGCCGGTGCCGAGATGCGCCAGCTGCAGTGTGTCGTTTGGGTAGCACCGCCTGCCTAACGCACGGTCAGTACGCTATTTCCCCCTCCGTTGCCTAATATGTCATCCGAATTGAGCCAGTGTTTTGCTTTCAAGCTTTGTTACTGGATTTATCTTGTATTCATAGTTAATGATTCAAAGGAAGGGCCTTTTAACACAATCATATGTTTTAGAATAAATGCCTATTTGTTTCACAATCCACACATGTTTTCCTGATGTGATACTTCCGTGGTAGGAATATCCCATTTTTCCAAGTATTCATATACTCCAATGTATTATTTTATGGCTGATGCATAATTTTTCTTAAGATTCAATGACATTGCTGTACCTTGTCGGATTACATCAGCCGAGGCAGTGCCTCTCAGGATGCACAGCTGCCCTTCAACAGAATTTGCATGTCATGTTGGTATTGACAGCTAAACCTGTAAAATGTAAAAAATACAGCCTTGCCCTTTGTCCATCAGGAAAGAACATAGGCCTTTAGGGAAGAGTAATTTCTCACTTTAGAAACACATTGATGACACTTAAGGCTTAATTAGTTTCCACAGTGATATATTTTAGAATTCCAGATGAATCAATAGCCATCAAATAGGATTTGAATGAGCTATAGTGGTTAAGCTTCCACAAGATGAGCTGTCAGGGTCAAGTTAAGAGCATTGAAAGGAGGCTTGCCAATGTGCTAATTTGTCAAGCGGCCAGTCGTTTAAAGAGCAGCATGTTTAAGCTCTCTTATATTGAATTCTGAGACTATGGAGCGGTCCGCCAGATTCTGAACTTATCAAAAGCAGGCTTAATCTGTAGCCCACCACTCACTAAACCTTATAGATTCCCACCCATATATTCATCCTCCACCCCTTTGGTGTAGTGGCAAATTTTGAAGTTCTGGAGCTCATCACAGCATAATGCCCAATTTATTAGGATCAGCATGACTGCAATCCTATGTCTAGTTCCCTGGGGGTAACCTGCATTCGGCTCATTGGTTGCTGACTTCTGACTGCATAGGTTCAACCTATAAAACAAACTGAGCTTTAATGAAAAGATATTCAGCAAGCTGAAATGCAACCTTTAGCTTTTAATTCAGAATGCAAACAATCTTGCAAAGAAGTGCTACCATATTAATTCCTAGAGTGAAGGAGGAAACCTGTCAAAGAGAAGGAAAGAAGTACTCGAACTCTGCTTAATTGTTTTCCTTAGTCTTTGATTTCCTATATGCAAAATCTGTCATAAACAATAGTAAAACATGATGTCACCACTCCTGCTCTTGGGGGGTGGGAAATCCAGGGCTGTCATTCACGCATTTGCCCTTGCATAAATGGGGGCTTTGAAGCAGCAGCTGTGCAATTTCAGTGGGAGGACATGCGGCTGTGAAGCGCTCACTGGCCAAGCCAAGCCTTAGAAGAGGCTCGTGCAGCCTGGTAAGCAGGGAGAGATGGTGGCGGCGACCAGGTGAGCACCCACCGAGGCATGCGTGGGTGAGTTCGCCCATCCCTGGCATTCATCCTTCATACTTCTGTACAAAATATCTACCCACCCTGATTCCTGTTTATCATGCTCTCTTGTCATGTTTGATCCTACGGCCAAAGCCCCTCACAATATTGCAAACACAATTGGGGAAAAGGTATTATTTGTTATTATATATCTAAAGGCGCAAGCCTATGCATGTTTAGGCAGAAAAAAAGTATTTTTCCCTGACTAAATATGAATAAGATTGCATCCTAAAGCATTTATACCCTGCTCGTCAGCTGCAAAGGTTCCCAAACCCATTTACAGACTAATGAAAAAACAAGACAGCCCCTGCCCTCAGGCTGATAATCTAAAAAAGAGATAGGAAAGGGGAAAAGGAAAATAAGAAAACTCAGGCCTGAATAAATTACATCACTGGCTTTTGCCAAAATTTGAAAGAAATATACGTGCCTTTCCAAAAATCGGAGTTAAACGTGTAAATGTGTCAATTTTCCTCACTTTTTCATATGCTGTAGCTGTGGTAGTTTTTATCGAATCAATTTTAAATTTGGCACATTCATAGACCTCATCAAATAGAGGTTCTCCAACCTGGTGTCGTCCCTTTAATGTGTGCACTGCTGTTCTTTAGATTTATTTTAATGATCTGATACTTCTTTTGTGCCTGTCCTTTGGAAGCATTGTTGAACTGAAGTTTTGTTTCTATCTATTGTTTACATTAGGGTGATCCTGGGCAGCAGGGAGAAAAGGTGAGCTTCATACTCACTTTAAAAAACATATACAACCCCCCCAGGAGGCAAAACTCCCTTCTCACACCCTAACACCCCAGGATGCTCTCCACCACCCCATCTAGTCCCTTATGATGCACCCTACCACCCTCTTCCCACCTTTTACTTTTTTCAGGCCGCTGGACTGTAGCCAGCAGCCATCTTCCTTTCTAAGAATGCCTTTAGGGCCCTTTATTCTTGGAAATAAAGATAGAGTGGAGCTGGAGACTGGCACTTCGTTTTGTAGCATGCCAGTCCACCAGTTGTTGTTTTTCAATTAAAAAAACCAAGGGAGGTGCACAGTATTTTTCAAGTTAAATGATACTCAGTTGTTATTACTTCAGAGTATGACGATATTCCTGTTATGCAATCATTTTTTCATTATAAATATTTTGAGGGTGGATTTGATTATGACATAAAACAATAACATGATTTTCATCTAGCCGGTACAACTCTAAGCCCTTATTTCACATAGTCTTTCATTTGCATCATTTGCAATTTTCTCTGACCTGATGTTATAACTTTCTTAAAAACTGTCCATAAAAACCTAACTGGAAAACAGTGTATTGTATTTTATTATTTTAAAGGTTTCTATTGTAATTTATCTTTTTAACTATTTGTATGATATCTTAATCTTTAAACTGTTCGTAAACTGCCTAGAGAACATTAGATATTGAGCAGATTAAAAATAAAATAAGTAAATGAATGAATGAATAAAATCTTTTATGTGGAATTTAGTGGAAGGCAGCTAGTTAATGAAATCACACTATTTATTTTAATTTTTAGGGTGATGCTGGAGAAAGTGGACCCAAAGGTGACTCAGGAGAAAAGGTACAATTCATATTTAGTATTGGGAAAAATTCTTTCAGAGGTGCAGAAAAATAAGAAGTTGAAAGGATGGAGCAAAGCTGCTGTTTCACAACACTTGGATCCCACAGTTTAACTTTGGACCAACTCTGGGTTGTCTCTTCCACAACAAGCCAGAGTTCCAGGTTTGCACATAATGCTAAACAACTCAGGGAGTTGTTCAGCTATTCCCACTTGCAGCTGGAACAATTGGGCAGTGCGCATGAGTTCAGTTCCTTACCCACCCACTCACAACAACACAGGATTTAAAAACAACAACGACCCTGCTGTGACATCCAAACCAATTCTGGATGGGGTTACACTCCCCCGAAAGACTATGTTTGCAGCTTGGAGGTGCTCCTGGATCCGTCGCTCCAAATGACAGCTCAGATAGATGTGACACCAGGAGTGCCTACACCAGCTGTGCCCTTTCCTAGAGTTGGAAGACCTAAAGATGGTAGTGTGTGCATTGGTAACTTCAAGGCTTGACTTCTCCAATGTGCTGTACATAGGGTTACCTTTTTGCCTAGTACGGAAACTTTGACTAGTTCAAAATATGGCAGCCAGGTTGGTCACCGGTAATCCTAGGGTTGATCATATTACACCAGCTTTAAAATCACTTCATTGGCTGCCAATTAGTTTCTGGGCAAAGTATAAAGTGTTGGTTATAACCTTTAAAGCCCTACTTGGTTTGGGACCAAGTTACCTGCGGGATCGCCTTCTCCCGTACAATCCACCCTGCACACTCAGGTCCTCTGGGAAGAATTTACTCCAGTGAGCAAAAACTAGGCTAACAACCGTTACCAGAGGACTTTCTCTTCTGCCACCCCCAGGCTGTGGAATGGCCTGCCGTGAGAGATTCGTCAACTTAACAGTCTTCTGGAATTTAAGAAAGCCATATAAAGACTGATCTTATCCGGCAGGCCTACCCAGTTGAATTTTACGATGCCTTTTAATAATGTATTAGTTATATATGTTTTTAAACAGTTATATGTATGTTATGGTGTTTTGTATTTGTTATTGTACCCCGCCTCGATCCAGAGGGAGAGGCGGGTAAGAAATAAATTTAATAATAATAATAATAATAATAATAACAACAACAACAATAATAATAACAACTCCAAATTACTAATATATGACAAACAAATACAATACAACTGAATTCCATAGCTGTTTTTCTGTACACAATAAATTTCTTCGTTTCTGTATATGATGATAATGTCAGGGCAGATCTGTTTTATATGTATGAGTAATTTTGAAATTGGATCAAGTGACTTCTATTGGTACTTCAGTCTCTTTCAATCATTTTCCAACTCTCTCTCTCTCTCTCTTTTCTTTTAATTAATTATAGAATGTTTATATCTGTAGTGTTTTTAAAACAATCTCAAGGACTTCCTATTTGAAAGCACTCCATCAGCACTAAGCAGTTTTCTCTTTCTTTTCCTTTCTTCTTCTTCTAATATCATCCTGTCATTTGTGATATCTAGTTAAATTAAATTTGTCAAGATAAACTTCACAATGAGCTGAAGAAAAGGTGTGATGGCTCTTGCCAATCCTGACTCTGGATAAATTGATGCTTACAAGGTTCTTTCAGGTTGAGTTTTATTAATTTAGAGATGTTGACACTCAAAGCCTGATTCTTGCCATGAGAACTGATTGTGTTTTTTAAGGGATAATTTCTTTTACAAAATGGCAGCAATTACCCTGAGACAGATAAACACGAAGATTCTATTTATTTTCCCCCCAGAGTTTTCTGTGTTGATTGTGAAACATTAAAATGAATATGTTACAATACAATTTAGAGCAACAGAGAAGCATTTTTTCATCTTTTACTCGACATGCTCACTTCACTTGATCATCTTTGGTCCCAAAATCATGTTAATCTGTTTTTCCTATTCATATTGGATCTCACAATCATGGAATGTTGCTAAACATATTGAATTCTGATACAGTGTCAGAGGAATTGTATCCCAAAGAAATGCTTCCTAGTAGGGGTTAGCATGGGGTGGAGGTACTCCTTCCCTGGCAGAGGGGAGTTCTGCCAGAAGGGGAGGGGCCTGAGGCCCCAATTCTGCTCATGGAAAGGTCTGTGTACATACATTTACTACCAACACTGTGTTCCCACCATCAGTAGGTCACAAAGAAGGCCATGGTGAAGGTAGGTTGGAAGCCTGTCCATTCCTTTATGAAGCCTCAGGATTGGGCTTCATGCTGGGACAGGCATTTTCCATCCTGTTGAAAGAAACATGAAGTAAATTTGAAAAATGCTGGAGAAAATAAAGAAGATAAATTCAACCTCACTGGCGAAAGCCAATGACACTTTGAAAGTAGGTGATCCGCCATTTCACTCCTCTCCTCCCCCAATTTAGGATTGCTCTATATATTGTTTATTTCTTTTATATTCCACCTTTCCTCCAAGGAGCTCAAGGTGGTATATATGCCCCCTTTGTCCTCCCAGCAACCCTGTGAAGTAGCTTAGGTTGAGAGATAGTGACTGGCCAAAGGGTCACATGGTGAGCATCATGGTTGAGTGGGGATTTTGTACCTGGACTAGTTACAAAACTGGTCCAGGTACAACTGTATTTCATTGGAACAATACTATAGTATTTGAGTGTCACCCACAACATATTTGATTATTATGTTTGCTAGAACTGTAACCTCTCCAATTAATTCTCACATGTGATTATTGTTTCTCAATTTTGTTATTTTATTATCCAGGGTGACCCTGGATCTTCTGCTGCTGGGATTAAGGTAATGTGGAGATGACAACTCCTTTGAAACAGATGAATGCAAAATTGATTTTACTGTATTTTATTTCTTTATCTTAACCTTGGCATCCATCTCCATACCTATTTGTTTTATAACTTGACTTGTGTTTTGTCACTTGTTTCTTTGTTTTAGGGAGAACCTGGAGAATCAGGTCGACCAGGACAAAAGGCAATTAACTTTTTTCAAAAATATTTAACCTAAATGGTTCTTTTCCTTGTTACAAAATCCATGTGATGAACCAGTGTTCATTATTGCAAAATGAATTATGTGCCCTACTATACCATAGGGTTGGAATCAGATTTAGTCATACAGAGTAGACTCAATGATCCTGTTCAGACAACATGCTAAGCCACAGTGGTTAAGCATTTTGAGCTAAACATTATGGGTTAGTGCGTCGTATGAACCATTCCCATCCATGCCCAGTAACCATTTGCTGCAAAAGGGTTAGCAGCCTAACCATAGCTTAGTGCAGACCATTGACCCATCTTGTCCAATATTATATACTGTGACTGGCAGTGGCTCTCCAAGGACTCGGACAGGGGTCCTTCCCCTTCCTTGCTACATGTTCCTTTATGAACTGGAGATGCCTGGGACTGAACCTGAGACCTTCTCCATGCAAAACATGTGCTCTACCACTGAGCTACAGTTCATCTGCAACTACAAAGTTGATAAAATAACCCATTAGATCCCTCACTGAGTTTATAACCCTATTACTTCAGTCTTTGAAAACTTCATTCTGAGTGTTTGAGCATTGCAGTGTAGATAACGGTTTCCCCCATCAGTTTAATTACTTCCACATTAAGAGTTAATTGTAAAACAAAATTGACAAGTGATGTCACCTTGATAGCCTTGCATATTGACAGAGCCAGCGCTACCATTACACGCGTTACACCGTTCTTCCTCCTGCCAGGAAAGCCCACCGCTGCCTCCTTGCCACCTAGGCTCCAGCCTCTCTCACTTGCTTGGCCTCCCTCACTTGCTCCTGCCTGCTCTTGGATTGTGCCCCAGCTATAAGGCTCCTGTGAGAGATTGTTCCCCCGCCAGCCAACGAAGGTGCCACACAAGTCTGTGGAAGGGAAGCCCCAGCTCCATGCCAGCCCCGCTCTCACCAGCATCCAAGATGGTGGCTCGCTGGAGTTTTATTTACCAACCACCAAGGCAGGCATGCACAGACAGGGTGAGGGGAGCCCTGGGGTGGGGGAGGCAGCAGCAGCAGGAGCAGTTGCTGCAGAACTAAGAATCCGCAAGTGAATGAGTAAAAGCTGTAGGATACTTAAAATAATATGGAATATCTGGTAGTCCTGTTCCCATTGAAGCCATATGGACTGTCCTGGAGCAATCCAGGGCCCATAGCTCAGTGTAATAGTAATAGTAATATGATTTGGATGCAGAGGTTTCCAAGTTCAATCCCCAGTATCTCTAGGTAGGGTCTGAAACCCTGGAATGCTGCTACAATTCAATATCAACAATACTGAACTGGATGGACCAATGCTCTGACTCAGTATATGACAGATTCCTACATTCCTAATATCATTCTATGAAACCATAGTGAATAGGCAACTTAATCCTTTGCAACTATTCTCTGTTGTTAGTTAAAAAATGTTATCCATCTCTGATAATCACATTGGAAATATATTTCCTAAGATGGGTAACTGCTTGTAGAAAAAGGTAACTGGATCATATAAAAATTGCACACCAGGCTGTAAAACATTTACACTTTTTATGGCACATTTTGTGCTTCATTGAGTGGGTGTTTGGTTCCTTACATCAGGGGTGGGCAGAAAGGAGATCTCCAGATGTTTTGTACTTTAATACCCAGCATTCCTGACCATTGGCCGTGCTGTCAGGGACTTCTGGGAATTGAGTTCTAAAACATCTGGGGATCTACCTTCTACCCACCCCTGCCTTAGAGGATAATACCAGTGATGAACTCCACAAAACATTAGTGTACCCAACTTTTATTCATTTGAGTAGGGATTATGTGGGAAGGAAGAGCACAAGTTGCCTCAAAATTCATGGAGGATGTGCATCAGCACTTGATGGATTGCACTCCAGTGCAGATATTGTAGGAGTCCACAGGCCAGTATTCAAAGAACTACCTTAGGTTTCTGCTCAAAGACTTGGGCATACCCAGTAGAATCTTTGATTTCTTTTTTGGAGCCACAGACCCTCAGGCAATATCACAAGCTGCTTTTGGAAGTTGCCTCCCTTTCAGAAGTGTTCTGTGACATGGCATGGAGGGAGGTTGCTGTTTGAAAAATGCAAGCCTATTGTTCCTTAGGTGTCCAGAACTAGCTGCCCTCTTCTTTGGATCCTGGCCATTACTTTTTAAAAGAATGGCTCTAAAAATTACACAGTGAGGTAAGAGTTCCCAGAGCTATTTGAATTCTTGCTGGGATCTATCTCAGGCTGCCTCTACAAGAGAGGTTTAAAGCTCTTTCAAGGCGCTTTAAAAAAATTACCTCTACAAGAACGGAGCGCAAATCGGGCGTAGAGGCGCGTTATCTCTCCGATTATGCGCATTATTGAATGCGCGTTAAATCACGAGTTTTATTTTGCTCCGGCCGTTAAAGCGCATTTTGACTATGTGAACAAGCGCTTATGCGCATTAACTACTTGTAAAGCACATTTTGGTCATCCGTTAATGCGCTTCGCCGCCTCTCGCCGCCTCTCGTGCAGAGGGATTAGGTGTAAATGCGCTTCTGCGATTATGCGCATAATCGCCTAACCGGGCGCAAAAACGAATCCTTGTAGAGGGGACCTCAGAGGGTAAAGAAGATCCTTTATTTAAACCCCAAGGCTTGATCCATGGAAGAATTCCAGGGATAGGATAATCTGAACAGCTCCATAGAATTGATTACCAGAGCCAGCTTTTTAACTGAACAGTTACTTAGTGTTCAACGTATACATAATTTTGACTTAGTTACCTATTTATTTATTTTTATTTTATTTCTATACTTCCCAATACTCGAAGGCTTCTGGGCAGTTCACAAAAGTTAAATCATAAGTACAGCATAAAATATAATATGAAAGCTTAAAACCACAACATAAAACCACAATGCAAAAGTACAACCAGAATAAAACCGAGTAGCAATGCAGATATTTAAAATGCAGTTTTAAAATGCAGAGTTAAAATAGCAGAGTTAAAAAACTAGGATGGTAAAATGTTAAAATACTGAGAAAATAAAAAGGTCTTCAGCTGGCAATGGAAAGAATATCATGTAGGTGTCAGGCAAACCTCTCTAAGGAACTTATTCCACAACCAGGGTGCCATAGCAGAAAAGGCCCTCCTCCTTTGGCAGGGTCTCACAGAGAAGGACCCCTGAGAATGATCTATGCTAAAATACCTGTACAGCTATTCTCTAGCTACTAAACATAGTTTAATATTCTCCTGTAATGCTATATAATTTCACTTTGCAGGGTGAACCTGGGCTCCCTGGACTACCTGGACTACCAGGGATTAAGGTAAATATACTGATACTGTCCATGTACTGAAATTGTGTCTGACCGTGTTCAGACAACATGCTAAGCCATGATGGCTAAGCATTTTGAGATAACATTGTAGCTGACAGCCTATCTACACTACTGCTTTAAAATGGTTTAAAACGGTTTATAACAGTTTTGAAAACTGTTGGGGCCCAGGACACACTCCATATACAGTTTTCAAAACGTTTTTAAAGTGTTTTATCCTGCATGTGTAGATAGGCTCTTAGTGTGTCATGTGAACCATTCCTAACCGATGCGGCTACACAACCATGGTTTAAACATGCTCACTAACCATTTGCTACAAAAGGGTTAGCAGCCTAACCATAGTTTAGTGTGTTGTCTGAACACGCCCTCTGTGAAATAAAGTGAGAACATGTGAATTAGAATGTTTTTCAAACCTTTTCTTGAATGAATGAATGAATTTACAATTAAATACGACAATATTTAACTTTTGTGTAGGATAAGGAGGAACTACTAAATGTTGCCAGCACTCACTATCTTCAGTGGCCCAGGTTGGAGGTATTCTTATCTGGATTGCTTCTCTTTATTTAGTGGGGAATAAAAGGGCATTTTACTTCCCTAGCCACCTGATGTACCTCTCATCCAGTGCATCTGTGTTGCATCCAATGTAGGCATGACATTGGAAAAGGCAGTGTGCGAAAGCCTGGACTGCACTATCAATTCCCAGGTTTTATCTGGGATATCAACCACATGATCTGGATTACATGAGTTGGATTTTACGCATGCACATCCAGCCACATCAGACACAGGACAGACATGCTAGATGGGCTAGGAGGGAAGGAATGCTCTCACTCCCCAATAGAAACAGGGCAGTAATCTCAGTAGGACTATTATCTGATCCATCCATAGCCATCCGCTACTTAGTTAGTTGTACTGTTAATTATGCATGTGCAGTAATTGCTTAATTGTGTAGGTTTGGAGTGCAATCCTATGCATGTTTACATGGAAGCTAAGCCCCATTATGTTCAATGGGGCTTACTCCCAGACAATTGCACATAGAATTGCAGCCTTACCATTTTAAAAACTGAATGAGTAAACATCTGAAAGCCTGGGAGGTATCTTTTATGAGTTCATTACATCCAGCAAGAACGTTCATAGTCTTGTGATATTATAGGAATGTGTCCTGTTTATATTCATCCCTCTCCCACTCCCCACCCCAACCCCTTTTGTGATCCACTAGATTATTAGCTGGTTCTTCAGAAAGAACAGAAATGCAATGAGTTATGAAGCCTTTTTTGAACCCAGAAGAAACTTTTCTTGAGCAACCATTGATGTTTTGGAATGGTTATAAATGTAATGGGTGACAGAATGTGTTCCACTATTTCAGTCAGGAAACCAGCAGTGCACTCAAACATAGAATATTGACTCATCCATTTGAAATCCCACAATGCCCTTTAGACAAGTCTCCCTCGTGCTTTGCAGTAGGAAGAAAAGCAAAATGCCTTTGGCTTTAGTCTACAGTCCCAGGAAGTGATATTCCATATATACTTACAATATATACACAATGTTTTTGTTTTAAAAATAAAGTCTGGAAAGGGGACATTATTACCCCTTTTCCCATTGAAATTCAAGATATGATGTCTGCATCTTAATAGCAGCCAATATTCCAACACAGAGCAAGCCAAGGCAGAAATGGGAGAGGATGTATGGGGTGTGTAAGTTCCAAAACAGTATAGGGCTGGGGGGAAATAGATTTTGAATGCAAGCCAGGAATGTAAATCTACAAATGGGACTTAATTCTTCACACGATTTAGCAGTCTTTGGATTGGGTGAGTGGGAAATATCCATGGATATCTATGTTTGTAAAATACAAACTGTATTTTACTTCATAGTCAGATATTATTTTAATGAAAGCTAGAGGTAGGTATTTGATAGACTAGATTCCTGCTACAGAGATGAGAAAATTTAAATTGCTGTTTCTAATTTTAAAAAGTATCATGAAGTTGCTTAATTGTATAAATAACAGCTGTCAGGTTTTCCCCGGATTTGTCTTGGTTTTTGTTCAGTCCTAGGTGTCAGGGGATTTTCTGTCATTTTCTATAATGTCCTGGAATGACATACTTTCCCCTTCAAGACCTCCATTACTGTGGTGGTGGTGGTGGTGGTGGGTAATGATGTGCTTTCTGGAGGTGCCTATTGGAGCAGTAGGGGGACAGGAATAACACGCTTTCCCTTCCTCCCCTCCAACCGGGGCCCTTAAAGCTCTGATTGGAATGGAGGAGGGGAAAGTGTGCTTTCTGGGGCCTCTGGAAAGCATGTCATTCACAATCGCCATGCTAATGGCAGTTGCCAATATCTTGGCAGGGGAATTACGTGCTTTCCAGAGGCCCTAGAAAGCATGCTGCCCCTCCCCACCAGGTGTCTTCTTTTTTGGTTTCCCAAACATGGTCACCCTACACCAGTGGGCAAGGCTGGCTCAAATATTAAAAACAGTAGTGCCCGGCCCGGCCTGGGTAATGCTTGGTGCTTATTATCATTGAAGTTAATGAATAGGCAGTTCTTAAGCAAGTTTCTCGCAAGCAGACATTGGCTTCTTTCAGAAAGGAGGCTGGACCAGAGACTGAAAATAATTAATGACTGACACAGCTGTCAGAGAGGAGGAGAGAATGTGGCCATGGATGAATTTTGGAAGCCACCTGAAGACTATCTCCATTAAACCATCAACATGGTGAATTACAGGGCTGAGGAAATGAATGAGTCTTGCCAGGCCCAGCAAGTCATATACCTCCACTTTAACAAAACACCAACGTGCAGTAATTCGTGGTCTTGGCTATTTCAGAAGAAGGTCCCCATAGCATTAAGACCCAGATCAAAACTGCATGAGTGTCTTTTTGTTTTCCCTTTGCCTCTGCATTGCAGATGCATCAGCATGCCTTACTGAAATGGAACTACTTGTTTACTTTGTTTCACACCCCATTAACAACGCTAATTTGGATAGAATCCCATTTGCTTTCTGTTATCTTAGTGGAGTAGCTGATGACAACACAAAACTGAAAAGGAGCTACGTATATAGAATATGCTTGATAGATTGTGTACAAGGACCTTCAGAGTTTGTGTACTTTCATCTTGAATAAACCTGAAAGGAAGTTCAGAAGAGAGGCAGATGGGCACTTTACAGGCCACCAAATTGTTATGATGATGATGAAGAAGAAGTTCTTAGGGCCATTGTGGTTGACAAAACTGACTATAGTTTTAACAGATTTCAGGAAAAGTCTGTGATGGCTAAATACACTTTGCCCCGTGTGTAATGGATCTCTCCTTTTAAAATTAAGCTGCTTATTTGGATTATTAATTTATTGGAAAAGATATTGGATCATACTTCTCTGATACATATTAGCCTCATGCAGACATTCAACCGGCCCTGTATTTCAGCTAATATTGTAAATAAATATAGAAAGAGGGTATGATAGTACAGTAGATCACCTTGCATATTGATGATGCATCAAGAAAACACTGGAATGTTTTATGTAGAATTGGCAACGTACCAGGGGCAGGAAATGACCAAGATGATTTTTGACCTGTGGGTCATTTGTCAGAATTGATTGTGTAAATCCGGGGTCAGCAGTGCAGTAACTGTGTGCAACCTGGCACCAACCAAGATCCTCTTGCACTCCCCTCCTCACACCCCCCCAGGGTGACTATATTTGGGAAACCAAAAAAGAGGACACCCAGTGGCAGGGGAGAATGATGCGCTTTCCCTTGGAAAGCGCTGTTTCCCCTCCTCCACTCCAACTGGGGCCTTAAAGCGAAAGAGGGAAAAGTATGTCATACCCCCCACTGCTCCAATTGGGGCCTTTTCTTTAATGTCCGGCAATGACACACTTTCCCCTTTAAGGCCGCGATTGGAGCAGTGAGGTGGGGGGAATGATGGCCTTAAAGGGGAAAGCATGTAATTCCAGGACATTATAGAAAATTACAGAAAATCCCCCCTGACACCCAGGATAGAACTAAAACCAGAACAAATCCGGGGAATTCCTGGCAATTGGTCACCCTACACTTCTCTTACATAGCTCTCCCCAGCCCAGCCCAGCCCACTGGCCACCTTACCTTTGCACCGCTGAAGCCCTAAGTAGGAAGCAAGAAGTCAGCACACAATTTCACATTTGAGAGCATTCAAGGTGCATGCATATTGCTTCCTCCCCACTACTGCCCACTGAATTCAGTTGATCCAAGGGTGTGTGGAACATAGGAACCTTCCTTACACTATCAGATCATTGGTCTACCTATCTGTTGTCTCTTGATTGGTAGCAGCTCCCCAGAGTTTCAGACAGGGGTCTTTTCCAAAAAGTTACAGCCTTCCCTTAAGTGGGGCTGGTGGTGTCGGAGTCATATGATGACTTGTAATGGCAGCTGTTGAGGTTGCTCTTTCATTCCTCTCCATCTGAAGTTCCTTTATGATGCCTTAGAATCTAAACGCAGGCTTAATCCAAAGCTCCAAGATCGTCATTGCCTGGGCTCTTTTCAAAGATGGCAGAAAAATATTAACAGAAGATGATGTGACAACATCCGAGAACATTAGCCAATGCAGGCTTTGTTCCAAACATTAGTTCAAGTTGAAAGCTCAAGGGCTGGTTCTGGAATTGCACAGTTGTCCTGCAAACACGCTCACATACACAATTGCTAAAGCAAGGGTTGATGAGTGGCAGAACACTGTTGGCAGTAGGCTTCCATAGTTCTTCCACGGGGCCTTTGGAAATTATTTATTTGATTTATTTTTATTTGTTTAATATGTATCTTGCCTTTTCATTAGAAATATCGCTCAAGGTGTCTAAATGCAGAGAAAATGTAACATCATTGAAATGTAACCACATCAATTAAAACACAACAGTTAAAAATAATTTTAAAATAAACAGCACCCACCAGTTAAAACATAGTTCAAAAACAAAACAAACACTTTAACAGCCCAAATGCTACTTGAATAAACATGTCTTTCCCTGCCAGCATGCACAAATAAATCATGCAGAAGGCCTGTTCATAGGGATGCTTTTTAGATCAAGGTGTATAGCTGTTAATATTGTTGTATTCTCTATGACAAGGAGTTGGGGCCTTTTTGTGTTATGGTTGCTTGTAGAAGAATGCCTAAAAGCTGACTAAAACAATTTTATTGACAAAGGCCAAATCTACACCAAGCAGGAAATAGCAGTATGAAAATGGTATATGGTATGTGTCAATGGGCCCCAACAGTTGTCAGTGCACTTCACTACCGCTATAAAGCAATAGTGTGGCTCCTGCCTTTAATATACTGCTTTCATAGTGCTATATCCTGCTTGGTGTAGATCTGTCCAATGACAAAGGATGGATAGAGATTTCCAGTAAGAAAAGAGGGCAAAGAAATAATCTGCCAATGGTTTATTTAAATGTATTTAATAAGCTTCCCCATGCAAAATATTATTACATATAAATTCACATCAGTGATTGTGAACATTGAACTAAGGTTTGAAAGTCATTGGGGTTGGTTGGGACACCTTCAGTTTCGTTGTCACTACTTATTATTTCTAATTCACACTGAGACATGTATGTATTTCAGTGACATAGCATAGAATAGTAGACATAGAAGGGGCCTATAAGGCCATCGAGTCCAACCCCCAAATATATGTTTTGTCTCACATACTTGCTAGATAATCACCTGAAAAACATGAACGTGGAAACTGCCAAGCTTCCCTAATGTTGTATTTTTAATTGGCATCCATTCATTGGGCTCATCTACACCTAAGGGTGTAGGGGAGGGAGGGGGAGGATCACAGATTTACCTGCTTCTGCAATCCTCCCCCAGCATCTATACGGCTGCGCAGCGTCCCGGAAGGGAAGAGGGATGTTACGGGTGCCATTTGTTTTTTTAAGAGGAGCCGGTCGTGCGGCCCTGATCTGGCGGGAATAGCAGTTTAAAAAAAACACCCAGCCCCCCACGCCATCCCAGGGATGGTGAAATTGCTGCCCCCCACCCCCATGGGCACGGAGCCACACCGTGCAGCTCCGGGCCCATTTGATGACCTGGGAGCCCGCATCACACCGACTATGGTCCTCGGGGTTGTCCTGTGACTGCAGAAAAACTGGGATATCCACTGTTGCAGTTACCCCAGGGTCATCTCGAGGTCATCCCCAGTTGATCCCAGGATCCACTGTGCGTCATTTGGACACACAGGGACGACCTCGAGATGACCCCATGGCCATGGCCACTAATGAAATGGAAAAATTTCCATGGGAAAATAAAGCACTATAATTTTCCACCTCACTACACTTCATGTATGTATGTATTATATAATTCTTTTGTTTTCATAATAAATGCATGTATTGCCCTCATTTATTTATCCCTCATTCTTTAGTTTCTGGTTTTCTTTTGCAGTTTATAAATTCTTACAATGTTTTTCAATGCTGTGCCTATGTGCTATGCTTATTTATCCGTATATGGTTTTCTGCTTCCAGCTATTCAGGAAATGTCTTTGACTTCATAAACTGGCCATATTTTTCTCACCAACATAATTCACTTGTAAGGCAACATAGAGGACAAGCTGACATTTTCCATTCTTTTCACTATATAGTTACACTTGAGTGAGCAACATCCATCTCCCTTCACAGCAATGATAAGAATTATATAAATAAAGTAAAGGATGTGTTTGTTATTTTTCATTATTTTGTGGTAACTTTTGGTTTTATCATGACAGACACACTATACTTAACGGTCATCTGATACTAGTACAAATTAATTTGTTTAAATTAAAGGAATAAGGCAGCATACTTGATTTAAGGCAGCAAACTTGATTTAGGCTCTCAGTTGATGCTATTGGTCACCTTTATTTCCTGGTCTCACTCCCATCTCCATGCTGTCTGTCTGTCATGCAGTGCATTAGTGCTCTGTTTCTTCCCTTCTTCCATATTCATCTGTTCACTTTTTTTTTTCATTCAAGGCCCATTGTTTTGGAAGAATTTCGCCAAATTATTCTAAGCTCTGCTAACCTCCACTTCCAATACCATTTATCCCTCTATTCCTCAAGCACATATGCACACACACCAAGAATCCTGTATTGTCTATGTAGATTCACACCCATATTATGTAAAGTTGCTTACCTACCACTTCATGATTTACAGAAGAACATGTAAACTGGCCATTATAAACCAAGGTTATGGGACTCTTCACACAACATATTAACCCATATTGAGGCTGTTCACACAACATGCTAATCCACGCTCAGTGCTTTAATGTGGGTTGTTTTGAATTGTGGGTTGTTTGTTGAATCATGGGTTAGTGTGTTGTCTGAACACAGTCATGGAGGCTTTGGTAACCATACATGTGGCTTATTTTCTCGAACAAACCACTTTGAGAATCCATGGTTTGTTATTGGGTTTTCAGGGTGGTTAAAAGGCCACACTAGGTTCAAACAACACACTAACCCATGATTCAACAAACAACCCATACTCAACCACTGAGTGTGGTTTAGTGTCTTCTGGAAACCCAGTCAACATGAAGTGACAGCTTTTATTTCAGATGTGTGCATAATTCGTTCATCCACACTTGAAAATTACCACTTTTTGATGAGTCTTCAAGTGATCAACATGAATGTATGAGCTTGAATTCCATCAATTTGATGGTGGGCATTTTTCCTTGCTTGTCATGTAATAGTGCATCTCAACAAACAAATCCTTAGCACTTACAGTGGTGATTTGTAAGTTGTCACATTGCAATCTTGCTGATAGTGCAGCTAGGTAACTTTAGACATGGGCTTAATGATCTTATTGGGGTGGGGTGGGGGTTAGGTGGCTATATGTATTACTAAAGTTGTGAAGCGCACAACTTACATTTCTCTCCTCTGCTCCCACCCGACCCTATCACCATTCTGTCTGCTTCTACTTCCCTGATACATTAGAGCAAAAATGCCAACCCTAATAAAAAAAGAAATACCATGTGCAGTTTCACATTTTCAACTCGCTTAAATAATTTTAAATCATACTTAAATCATCATGAGTACAGGAATAAAATGGAGTTGACATCTGCCACCCTGATGCTACAAACATTTATTTGGGGATAAGATCCATTTTCCTGCAGTAAAGGATAATATATATTTAAAGTAAAAATAATAGAAAGAGCCTCTGTAATCCTGTACATGCCCAGCCGACTGCCTGGTATATAAAATGTTCTTTAAAAAAAGAGAAGGGTGTTGTGTTTAAATCTCAGATTCTGATATGATATCTATATACTAAGGTCAAAACCATTATTTAATCCTAAAACTAAATTTATTTTGTAACTAACATGGTGCAAAAGTTGGGTATTTTGTAATTTGTGAATGACGTGTAACCAGAACCACTTAAACTCCTTTTCCACTGAATCCATCATGATATTGGTCTTGCCCTTGTAGATTTCTTTTTCATAAACTGTAACATAATCTAGGATGCATAACATGCATTAATTCCATGAAAAACAAGATGTAAGAGCTTCCAGTCCAATTGCTTTTCTTAAACTCAATGAGGCTTTTCTTTGAGAATTCTATGCTGATTGAAATCAAACTTGATTAATTGTAGCTGTCTGTAGCAGTTGGATTGCAGCTAAAAACCATGGGTGACTAGGGAAAATATAATTAGAAGTAAAGTTACTTTTTCTGTAATTGTTCACAGTTAAATTAACAAAGATCTAATGTGTTCATTTTTCAAAGGGTGAACCAGGTTTCATAGGTCCACAGGGAGAACCAGGGTTACCCGGATTGCCAGGAACAAAGGTATGCTTTACATTTTTTCCTTATTACATGCCGCTTACTTCATAACAGATTAATTCAAAACTTAATCCTTAACCTAGACCGAAACACACTCACTCACCCAACTGTTAAAGTCAAACTGAAATTATATGTAAGTAGGGAATCGTCACCAGAATAAAAGAAGTATCCCAAAAAAAAAACCACCCCACTTTAAAATGTCAAGTTATTTTAAAAGTTTGGAAACCCAGAATTAATTATGGTCATACATCTCAGTTTTTTCCTTTGGATTGAAATAAAATAAATTAGGACTCATGTCTGTGGATGTGATGCCAGCTTTCTCACCATATCTCTTCAGTTTACCAGTTCAGCTTAAGGAAGTACTGTCCAAGGATATCACATTTTTTATTTAAGTTTGTGTCTGATCTGTGATGATGGAAAAGAACTCATTTAACTGCACACCAGAAGAAGAAGGCATTTCTTGTTTCACAAATATTAATGGCAGCTCAGGAGGCACCAATGGAAGCTTCACTCTCAGGACAAACAACAGCTTAAGGGTAGCAATGTTTGTGGGAACCATGTTTGGGGATGATTAAATTTGCCCTCCCTACCCTCTGTAGTGCCACCACTGCTTGGGCTCCCCTATGGCTGCTACTTACATTTTGTTAAAGCATGCATGTTAATTGCATGCTAAATCATATCATGTTTAGCTTTACCCTAAGATCCATGTACTATTATTAGAAACACAACCTACTTAAGGTCTTGCACTAAAACTGATTCAAGAATGTTTCAATTTAGTCCAGTTCTATATTCTATATTCCTATATTCAATTTTCCAGTCACTTATAAATTTTCAGGATGGCCGTAGGCCTCTGGCTGAAATAAATGTGGTAAGATTAAGACCTGGCCATCTAACAGGTGAGTTGTTTAAGCCGTGATAAGCCACGGCATGTGCCAGTGCGTGCCAGCCAGCATTTTGCATATTTGACTCCCTAAGCTGTTCTGGGAAGCTGTAAAATGGCCACTGATCAGAAATGCTTTTTCTAACCTCCTTCCCCTCTAACACTCCATAATTATTCACAAATTTAATACCTAGCTCCTTGGGATGGGGACCTGTGCTATTGTACTCTTTAAACTGCCATGCACATTGATGATAATAAACAATTCTAAGAATTTTATTTATTTTAAGCATGTTCTTAATTGTACAGCTTGTACTTTCTGACATTCTTCTCTTTATTGAGAGTATTGGAAACTTCTAAACTTCCAGATTACTTTCACAGTCGCAAATTCACTTTGGACAATTAAGGATCAATCTCTCTTGATGCTGTTACTCCGAAATTTAACTATTGCACTACACTTTCAGTAGGTGAGGCAATGTAAGGTTTTTCTTAAGTGTTTTCCAATAGACCTGTAAAAGAGTATTTTTGCTTATGCGAATCAGGACATATTGAAGATCTTGTACATTATATCTTATATTGTCCATTATATAATTCGCCCAGAGCTAAATTTATTCTCCCTTTTCAGACCACCTTAGAAGGCCATACAGACGATTCTAAAATCAGATGGTGGTTGGCTGATGTGGATAAATCCATCAGCTATAGGATAGCCTTATTTGCGCTAGCACAAGAACGATAAGAGCAGCCTTTCTAAACCATACAACCGTCAAATCTTAAGGGGCTAAACAGAAGGAATGTTTTTAAATTTTGACTATTCTATCTGTACTATTGTTTTATTGTACCAAATGTTTTTGCTTATATTTGTGTGCTTTGTGCTTGTATTGTGATGGCCATTGGCTACAAACAATAAACAGAAAGAGAGAGAGTGTCTACTTGCTTACCTCAAAAACCAGATGAACTATTGAATACATTAAACTCTGATGATTGGTCAAAACAGTGGAACTAATAAAAATAAATCATGACTTTAAATGTGTCATCAGAAGAGCATTTTATTGCACTCTCATTCCTAGGTACTCATGGATTTTCATGGATTCTATTCATGACATTGCCTGCATCCCACACGCCTCCCGCCTTCTGGCCTTCTTTTCACAACAAAACCAGACCCCAATAAATCCAAATTATTTTTGAGATGAAACTTGCCACTATCTCCTGCTGTGTGCAGGAGAAGCAGCGTGATCAAAATGGCCCACTGAATGGGCCAAGCACGCATTGTTTACTTTCTCTTTCAAAAGAGGAAGTAATGAGGGACAAAAGTGCGGGCGGAGAAGCAATGGTAAGGAAACACGATTTTCCCTCGTGTGATGATGCTCTAAAAATGGGTAGCTTTAGCTCTCTTCTCTTTTTCTGTGCTTTATATTCATATTTAGCCCCTTGTGTTTCATGGTACTTTAATATTGACAAATTAGATGAAGTACCAGAAAACATCCACTCCTGGAATATAATGTATTTTCCCAGAAAAAAAAGTTTGCACTGTATTATGCTGATCGCTGTATTATGCTGAAATATGCTCTGACGTTGATTCTCTCTACTTTTTCTAAAACAGCTTGGTACCATACCAGGCGTTCTGTAATGTTTCTGTTGTATGTGTGATGATTTTTGACAGGGTGAAAGGGGAGAAGTGGGGCCTCCTGGGAAAGGTGAACGAGGTGAGCCTGGAGCTCCAGGGCCAAAGGTCAGTGTGGTTTAATTTTTTTAAAAAAATTAAAAATAATAATAATAATAATAATATTTATTTGTAACCCGCCTCTCCCTCCGGATCGAGGCGGGGAACAACAACAATATAAACACAAAAATTCACAACAGTTAAAAATTTTAAAAACAAGAGAACAACACAACATTAAAAATATCCTAAAATTCGGAGCTTTGTATAATAATAATAATAATAATAATAACAATTTATTTCTTACCCGCCTCTCCGTCTAGATCGAGGCGTGTGTGTGTGTATGTGTGTGTGTATGTGTGTGTGTGTGTGTGTGTGAGAGAGAGAGAGAGAGAGAATGAGAATGTGTTTAAAGAAAATCTCTGCTAGTGGAGTTTTTAAAAAAGTTTAAAATGAATTTCATTGTGATTTAGGGTGCATTCCAGAAATAATTTTACTGTATACCAGTCACTCCAGGACTAAAAAAAAATCAAATACTAAAAAAAAAAAAAAAAAGGGGGGGGGGATAGCGGAAGGGGGTCTATGCTATTAATTTCCTAGATTAACTGAAGTGTATGGACTGCTTCCAATGGAGAACTACATGCACAGTATCCACTAGTTTCCTACCCATAGTAGGTTAATAGTTTCCTACCCATGGTAGGTTCATCATTGGCATGTGTTGGCAATTTCTCCAAATACATTTGCAATGGGATGCCAGGTGGCAAATCCTGTGCATAGCAGTAAGTGTGCACTATTATTTCCCTAAGGAATTCATATTGGTCTGGGGACATTTGAATTTTTAGGGGGATGAAAGCTGAAAAATGTGGACTTGGCAAATGTGGAATCATACCATGTGACAGCAGAGTAAAAAGCGAGAAATGTTTCAGAGTCATGACCCTTTCATTAGATTTAACTTAAGTTTTAATTAACGTTAGCTACATTTATTACTTGTAATTTTGCACAACTTCATTAATGAGCTTCTTGAATATAGTATGTTCATAGTTCTGATCCTTCAGGTGATATTTATTTTTAGTTCATTTACATGAGCAGGCAGAAGGAAACTTCTTGTTTTACCATAAAAGAAGTGCTGAGAAGAAACAATGAATTGTAGCTGTGCTTGGAAAGAGCCAGAAAAGAATCTCTACTTTCAGAAAACATAGCACCAAGATTAGATAAAAATGACCTTTTTTTCTGCTAGCAAGTAGCAATACTACATCATGGGGCTCATCTACACCTAAGGGTGTAGAGGGAGGGGGAAGGATCGCGGACTTACCTGCTTCCGCAATTCTCCCCCAGGGTCTAGACAGCCGCGCGACGTCCCTCTTCCCTTCTGGGACATCGCAGGTGCCATTTTTTAAAGAGAAGAGCTGTGGCCCCCATCTGATCTGACGAATGTAAGGAAACCCACCCCACCAAACATCATGCCCGCTCACCTAACCCCAACCCCCGCCATCCTGGGGATAATGAAATTGCTTCCCCCCCCCCCCATTGGCACACAGCTACCCCGTGCAGCTCTATGCCTGTTACAGGAACCAGGAGTTGTGACCACACCAGGCGCAGTCCTCTGGATGGTCCCAGGACCACGGAAAAGCTGGGATATCCCCAATTTCCATTATCCCGAGGTCATCCCTGGGTGTCCCTGGGATCCCCTGTGCATCATGTAGATGCACAGGGATGACCTAGGGATGACCCCGGGATAAAGGCCTGGTGTAGACATGGCCATGATCTAACAAGATATCTGGGGGAAGGGTGATATTCAGAGAATTCAGGAAGCAGTGTAGGGAATTCTCTGGTGCAAACAGTGAGCTGTTCACAGGAAGGGTCCAAGTCATTTTCAAGAATAGATTTTTTTTTTAAAAAAAAATGATTTTTTTTCCATTCAAGCTGTTGTAGTTATTGTATCATTGTAACCTACACCTATTAATACTAAATCATTCAGTATCCCTATATCTACATTAATCTCTGTCATGTAGATTCATAATAGCAATCATTTTAGTATAATGTGTTTCCACTACACCTTTAACTGCTGATAGATAATACTAATTCCTTTTACTCCACTCTTTCTTTGTTCCATCCTCATTTCTACTGTCCATCTTGTACATATTCCACATGCAGGGGAGGTCAGGAGAATCTGGAGCTAGAGGCCCAAAGGGGTCGAAGGTCAGTAGTAAGAATATTTTGCTTTTATTGGTTTTAATGTGATGTAGTGGGGGTTTTTTGTCCCTGTGTTCATTTGTTTTTATATATTTATTGCCCTTCAACCCAATAGTTACCAGGTGGTTTATATTAAAATGAAACAACAATAAAGCAATATAAAATTGCACGTCAGTGGGCACAAAAGACCAACAATTTAAAAAAGTAGACTCCAGATGAAAAGTCAATACTTTAAAAGATTCCACAATGGAGGTACCATCACTAGAATGGTACCTCCATTCTAGTGATGGTACCTCACTAGGTACCATCACTAGAATGGAGGCTTAGGCAGACACACAGCTGGTGTGTCTGCCTAAGCTCATGAAAGGCACTCTATGCCACCATCAGAAACTGCTGACCACTGCCCCATGTGGGAAGCTGCATTACTACAGCTTCTCAGTGACAAGCCTTCCAGACTCTGTCCACCCAGACCGCCCATTGGATTATAAGAAGAAGGAGTATAAAAAGATTCCTTTTCCAGCTGAGCCTTGCTTGAACAACGTGGTCTGACTGAGCTCTCAGGTGTTACTGTATCCTTGATTGTTCCTTCATCCTGACTTCTGCTATGTTCCTTGGTCTCCTGGTTTGTTCCTTGGTCTTGACTTGCTCATCAGTCCTGATTTCTGGCTTTCTGCTTGACCCTGCCTCCTTGTTTGTCATCTGGAACTGACTACTGACTTGTCTCGTAGCTCCTGGTACCCAGATCCTGGCTTCTAGCTCACTTCAGTCTGCTGCCCATGACCAAGCTCTGACAGCCACGGAGGCTACTTGAGACTCTAGTGACAACAGTGCATCCAGGTTGTCACTAGAGTCTATTAGCCCTCATTCAGCCCATTACTGACTCCAGACACTGGTCCAATACTCCCACTGCCTCACCTGACTTAGATAAAGAAGAAGAAAAAACAGCCAGGTGTCACCTGCATACTGGTGACATTTCACACAAAAATTCCCAGATGACCTCTCCCAATGGTTTAATATAGCATAGAGAACCGGCAAAATGTCATACTTTCAATTGCCAGTTCAGGCAACTATTCAGATGAATAACTCAGGTTTCTATTACTGAAAGTTATCCGACAACACAAGACCGGATAAAGCTCTGGCACGTCCATTAACTTTTTGGCAACTCAGTTGCAGTGGATGCACGTGATTTTTTACCCTCCATGTATCTTATAAACATGTCACAGCATGCTTCTGAGGGCATATGATATATTGCAAGTAACTTTATAGAGAGTTTTCTTTTAGGCTAAAGCCTTGTTCACTCAAGGCAGGTAATTTACCAAAATCTTGACTTTAATAGAGATTTTAAGCATGACTTTAATAGGAGCAACATAGTCACAGACTGAAGAACCTTCTTCCCAATCCAGTGATCTGTTTGTATGTGATTTACTCACTGGCAAACCAGGGCTTAGTGCTTTGAAATGGTCCCGAATAAAACAACCATTGATTTCAATACGATTTTTAACAAACATTTTCACTAGCAAATTCTGAGCTTTCTTTTTCTTATATAACTATTTGAGATTTCCATTTCCTGAAATCTTGTTCCTGCTTGTTTTTGCATATCTAGAGACTGGCAGGCCACATTTTGACTGGTAAATTCCAATGAAAAGAGAGAGAGAGCTTCTAAGGTGCACTGATTTATCATTTATTTTTAATTTTTATTTAAATATTTGCTAGGGGCACTGAAAAACAACACACAGAATTCTCCATATACTGAGTCCTGATAAATTGCAATGCACACAATAGCTTTGGCTATTGGGCGGTATAGAAATGTAATAACTAAATAAATAAACAATCCCACTTGCCACCTAGCTACCCAATCAGTGCTCTTTCGCTCTTTGTAATTCAGCAGATTAAAAATACAATAAATAAATATACATCTCTGCCACTTTCTTGCCCATCTCTTTCTGTCCTCTCAACTTCTTGCCCATCTGCTTCTCTCTGGCACATATTACGGGTGGTGTGGAGGCTTATCTTTTCTCTCCCCTACATGACTGGAACAATCCCCTTCTTCAAAACTTTAACTTGTTTAAAATGAATGGAAGCCATAGCAAGAACAGAAGCCATAGAAAGTTGCACCATATGTTAGAAATATACACGCCTTCAGAGAAATTCAAGAGAATGAACATGGTGGCCCTGTTGAATAAAAATATGGATTAAATTAAAAGGAGGAAGGAATAAAAACAATACTGTGGATGGAGTCTACCAGCCAATCAAGGAGAACATGTGGATAATGCTTTCCAAAAGCATATTGCAGATATATCAAAGAAGCAAGAAATAGTATTAATGAGGGACTTTAATTCTCACGATATCGCTTCAAGGACAAACTTTGCCAAGCATTGTCCCTCCAGGAAATTCCTGACTTGTCTTGCTGACAACTTTCTCCTTCAGAGGTGGAAAAAGGAATAAGAGGATCAGCCATCCTTAACGTGTTTCTGACCAATAAGGATTCCTGCACTGACCAAGTGGGCTAAATGGCCCTTCCAAGTCTATAATTCTATGTCTCATGTAGCCCTCTGTCTGTCTCTCGTCACTTTTTCAATCATCTTTCTTTTCTTGCTGCTGACATCTTGTCTGGCTCACTCCATCTTATCAGTATCTCATTTGTCTATCTTCAGCTTATCTCTCTTCCCCTCTCTCTCCCCCTCCCCACCCTCTCTTGTCTCTGTCTCTCTTCCCTCCACTGCCTGTGGAAGATTTTCCTACCCAGAACAATGCAGTGTGTTTTGTTCTACTGTCAGAAAAAGGAAGTTATGATTTTCTCCTGTAGATCATACCTGACGTTCACACGTCTTGCCTTAGTCCACTTCCATTATCAGCTTTGTTATTTTCAGCTCATTTCTCTGCAGAAATTTATTTGAAGTCTTAAATATTACAATATACTATTCAATTGAAATGTGCTTTGTAAAACTGAGGTGGCATGATAGATTGGTTTCTCCAGACAAAAGTTACTAAATGTCCGTTGCTGTGGTTTGTTATCTACAACTAGACAATATTAGAAACAACTTTGTTCACTTGGAAGGCCAGCTATATCGCTGAGTTAGGCTACCTCCACAAGAGAGGTTTAATGCTCTTTGAAGGCTCATTATAAATTTTACCTCCACACCAGCGGAGCGCAAAACGGGCGTAGAGGCGCGTTATCTCCCGGATTATGCGCATTATCGAATGCGCGTTAAATAGCGACTTTTATTTTGCTCCGGCCGTTAAAGCGCATTTTTGCCATGTGAACAAGCGATTATGCACATTAACTTCTTGTAAAGCGCTTTTTGGACATCAATTAATGCGCTTCGCCGCCTCTCGCCGCCTCCCGTGCAGAGGGATTAGGAGTAAATGCGCCTCCGCGATAATGTGCATAATCGCCGAACCGGGCGCAAAAGCGCATCCTTGTGGAGGGGGCCTTAGACAGAAATAGCTCAGTTTTCTTTACAAATCTTTCTCGAGTCTTCTCTGTCTTTCTGCTGGATTTTTACTACTCTAATCGCAAAGGCATTGATATCTTAATCAAACTGATTATATACTGAGTCTAGACTGATCACAAGGAAACAACCATGCTGCTAGGTACAGTGAGCACTTACATGTTGACTCCAACCTAGCAAAGCAGACCTGTTGTTGGTTATGGATGGAATCCCTTTAGGTATGGAGATCTGGCAGTGGAAGGCCTAATGTGTGTGCCCAGGCTTTGGACTATATTAACGGCTCCATTACATTCAATGGACTTACATCTGTCCATATTTTTGTACAGATCTGGCATGCTATTTTGCCTTAACCTTTTCTTTAAATATTTATATTTAAGATATTTATATTTATTTACCAATATTGTGTTTACTAGGGTGACCTTGGAGACAAAGGAGATGTGGGGGCAGTAGGCCCAAGGGTAAGTGACTACCATTTAAGCTTGAGGTTACATTTTGCCATTCTCTGTAGCATGTAGTCAGAAAGGGTTAGCCTCCATTGCCCACCAGTCTGCAGATCTGGATCGGAACTCCCACGCTTGCTATTTACAACAACAACAACAACAACAATAATAATTCACACATTTATTGCTAATTGCATGGATGGTGCCACATTTAGTTTGGTCCAGTAATCTAGATCAAGACTGGGGAAGCTTTTCCTGCCTGAAGACCACATTCACTCCTTGGGAACCTTTCAGGGGTCGCATGCTATTGGTAGGTGAGTCAAAGTTTTAGTGAGCACACATAACACATCCATTTTCACACATACCCTGGCTCAAGCACCATTTCCTCGGTAGAAAGACAAGGTATACATCAAATAAATAATAAATAACAGACACGTATTCATTCACATACAAATCAGCAATCTGAAGGGTATGAGCATATTGGTCGGAGTTAGGTATTATGTAAAAGTGACATTTTAGCAACATTTAAAAATGGGAGAAACACACAGCATCACAGATTTGTAGTAATCGCTCATATTCAGCTATAAACCTTAGAGTCAGCTGCCACTTCTGAAAAGAAATAACACTATCCTGACTGGAACCGTGCTAGATAGAATAGGCAGCTCAGGCAAACGTTTTATGATGCCTTTCTCAAATTGGTTATAACTGTCAATAGAATGGAATAGAATAGAATAGAATAGTCATTTGTATGCTGTACTCTTGATTCAAATAACATTTGGGGGCTTTTGGGGCTGCGGGGATGTGTTACAGGGCCCACCTGGACAAAAAGGTGATCAAGGTGCTACAGAAATCATTGACTACAATGGCAATATCCATGAAGCATTACAGGTATGTGATCAGAAGTTATACACAGTAGGCATGATTATATTTCTAAAAAAAACATTTTTTTCCTGTGGGGAGAGGGGATAAAAGGAGTAATAGTAGTCTAAACAAACCAACGATCTGTTTTGGTACAGAACAGCTTCATATGTTTAAAGAAATACCCTGAGCTATGATAACCTAGAATCTTCCTTCTCTTTTCTAGTTCTATGACAGCATTTGGATAAGTGAGTTGATCTTGTATCTCCAGGTCTTTGCTTGCATCTTCTGATGAGGATAGAACAGACTTGCGTTTGTAACTATTTGCCCTCAGTTTATCCCAATTTTCCCCCAGAACAGTGTGTATTTCAATTCAAGTAATATTTTTTTAAAAAGTGGAATGCTTTTTTTTTAAAGTTCCCACTACCACCACTACCACCACCAACAACTTCTCCTTTTCCTCTAAATGATAAAATACTCTATCTACCTGAACTTCAGAGCTGTATAACCCCATGAAGAAATTAGATATTTCTATATCAAGAACAAGTAGGATCCAAATTAGTAAATCAGTAGATTAAAAACTAGTAGTCATAACCTTTTGTGACTGTAATGTGCTATCCACAAAAGCAGATAATGCTACAGCCATGGGGTGTGCCGGGTGTGCCTAGGCCACACTAATGTCTCAAGCAATAAGCGCCGAATTGAGGGGGCCATTGAGTAGGGATCCATAGGGAGATTGAGACACAGTAGAAACTGTCCTCCAGCAGCTCTCCGGCTTCTCTGCCACTGTGCTGAAGAACCGCTGCCTCCAAGAGAACACTTGGAGTGTTCCGGCAGCAGGAGTGAAAACAATCCCTCTGGTGGGAGCCTCTCTGATGGGAGCTGCATTTCAAAGAAGCCAGGAGAACGGGCCCCGAAAGCTAATATTGCCAGTGTCACCACAAAGCCCCACCAATTCTGAGGCTTGAGGAGCATCTCCTCATTTCCCCCTCCCCACCTGCGACGATCCTCTTGTGGTCAGGCAACCCAAACGTAGAGTAGGGCGTCCGTGTCTACAATGTTTTATAAATAAACGAATAAAAACAATGTCCTTTAAGACTGAGCATTTAATAAATGTCCACCTTTAAAAAATAAATAAATCAAATTCCCTGGCTGGGGCAATTACTCATAATACTCATAAGTGAATTTACTTGCAAAGAGATGCAGGCTAGGTGAGGTGCATAGAAGGATGGTGCCACAACATGAAATGCAATCACACGCAGATCATTTCTGAGAAGAAGGTACTGGTGATTTAAGCCCGATGTGCAAAAAAACCCAAAAGGGGGTTACACTGGTATGACTGAAATCTCCATAACCACACAGGGAGCTACCTGACACCAACGGCTTGCCTTGCAAAGCTGTTCTTTGCATGTATTCATTAGGCCAGGGATGGGCAACTTGTGTCCCCCCCAGATGTTATGTCCTGCAACTCCCATCATCCCTTACCACTGACTATGCTGGCTAGGGCTGATGGAAGTTGTAGGCCAGAATATCTGGAGAGTGAAATTACACCCCCTTGGACTGGGCCTACGAGCCAGCCGAAATAAGTAGATCTAAAAGCACGTGCAGAAGATGCTCAATCTTTTGAGTACCCAAGGGAAGATGAATAGTGGTGTTGCTGTACATCAGCTGTATCCTGCAATTGGCATGGCAATGATATTTTCTTCCCCCATGTATCAAAAGGTCTGAGATTCATCAACTCACACAGAAGTTAGAAAAAATTCAGCGTTTGGCAGTTCTCAGGATTTAGAATGTGGTTTCAAGTAGGAATTGGCATTGTTCCTCACAAGAAGCCTGTTCTCCTAGATGCGTTCCTTGAAGACCTGAGAAATAAATCACAAAATAAGATAGAATTTTGCTGGATGGTTTGCGGTTCCTCTGACTCATTCCTTCTACTTTGTTACACGAGTCATTAGAGAATAAGCCACAATGAGCAGCAGCAGCATAGAAATATGTAACGCTAAATAAGAATGCAAAACCTCATAAGAATACTTCACCTATGAGTTGGCTAATCCAGATACTGGCTCCTTTCGTCACAAAGGTGGATGACTGTAGCCCCAGTCCAGTGAGTCCCTTTAATTCAGGGGTGAAGAAGTTTAGGAAAAAACTACATTTGGGGTGCAGACCTCCAACATCCCCCCTTTCTTCCAACTACTAATCATTTGTCAGTTCACTGGCTATTGTGTAGCCTTTTCCCCATTCTAAAAGTTTGAAATGCCTTTCCTAAGGCTTCGTTGCTTGCAATAAGCTTTAAGCTACAATATGATGGTATTATTATTATTATTATTATTATTATTATTATTATTATTATTGCCCCAGACCTGTGCATTAAACACCCATCCACAACTAGAACACTGTCCTGGAAACCTATTCCAAAATAGAATTTGGGCCTCTGCCTGAAAGAAGTTGCTCACCTCTGCTATAACCCATGCACACTACTCAAGCACTTATATGTGTGAACTCAGAAGTAAGTCCTATTGAGTTCCATGGGTTATACTCCCAGGTAAGAGTGTATAAGATTGCAACCTTAGTAATATTAGGCCATCACTTGCTCTACCTTTGCCCTGGCTTCAGCATGCTGTTTTTCATACTATGTAGAATTTAAAACATGGATTTTATGGCTGTTTTTCAACACAATAAACAAAAGTTCCACTGCACATGTCAAACTCTTGACATGTGCTTTGCAGCAAGAACTCTACATTCCATAACCCATGGGAAGTAAATATATCATTATAAAGTAATACTAGGTGTAAAATAATTACTCAGTAAAGTTATTAAACAACCCTGTATATGCTTATGAATGGATAAATATACAAAATTGAAATTAATTTAAAAATACTTTTTTTGCTGGTGACGAAAATTGATTTAAAACTCTAAGCAGCATGGGTACAAAATACATGAGGCCATACAAATTATTCCTATTAACTGAGACACCTTTCTTCAATATGGCATCTCTATGTCAAGATTGGGCTACAGGGGCATGTAGAGAGACAATCTTAAATCCAGCTCTTGAATTCCCTTCCTTTTGTAGATTACCAAAAGCCAACTTTGAGTGTCTTCTAAAAGTGATGAAGACATTTTATTCAGGCAAATGTCTAGCAGCCAAGGATAAGCAAGGATTTGCTTTCATTATACATTGGTACATTTATTAACCATTCTTGTGTTCCTTTGATACTGCACTATAAAGATCATTATCATTTTAGAGATTTCAAAGAACAGTGCAGTTTATAAATCTAAATAAATAAGCAGTTAATCATTTTTCATAGTTAAGTAGGACTGAATTTGAGTTTTCCTTTATAACTCCCTTTTATGCAAAATAAAGGGAAAAGCACTTACAGAAAGCCATCTGTGTGCATGATATTGAGTCTCACCCTGTGTGGTAATAGCACAAAACCAATGTCAGGTGCATGCTTCCAACTGCTTACCATGTATAGAACATTATGTTTGAGCTGGACTATAACTGATGAGGAGGATATGTCACTTACTGGTGTACTGATCACTCAAAAGCAGTAGAACTATACCAGTTAAGGGTTAACGTCAGTTGGAGGTCACTGTTCAAATACTACTGGAAATTCATTAAAATCTCAATAATACACTGGAATAGAAATAGAATAGAAACAACTATTTTCTACCAATGGAGAAACTTATGGAGCCCATTCCACTAAGTATTTAAGATTGAGTATTGTTATTTTTACATGTAATGGTGTGTTTGTTCCCCAAGTTCTCTGTTTCAATTAGTTTGTGGATGTCAGACAGTGTACGTATGTGTAAATTTTAAGTGTAAACACACCCCTTTCAAAATCCTAAGGTGCCTTTGGGCCTTAAAACTTGTTTAAAAGATGCAGAATTGGTACTTAGCTAATCTTTTATTTCTCTGAAACAGTCGAATGCTTCTCTGAAACTGCCCCCCAAATTCTGTGAAATCCATTACTAAACAAGCAAAGTATTTTATTTCAAACTGAACATCTGGTAACTTTGTCTTCTTTAATACATTTTGCCAACAGAGGATTACCACCCTAACTGTCACGGTAATTCCTATCGCATGACTTATGGTGCTTCGTAGCTGTTTTCTTCTATGGTGTTGCATGTTCATAATTCTTGTGATTTAGAATGTGTCTTTGTTCATCAGATATTGACCGTGTTTTATCACTACATATATTTCTGCATAAAGTGTTATCAATGGATGCATTGTTGAAAACTAGGGCTGCAGTTCTGCTCCTCTTGAAAATACTTGCAATTTCCCATTTATTTCAATAAGAGGGAAAGGATTCAAAGTCTTCTTAGCATTGTACAATACATGTAATCTCCTGCTTATTTTATCTGGAGTTTTTGAATACAAGAATTGCAGAACTTTGAGATTTCCCTGTAACTTTATTTTTCAGGGTTGGATAAAGCAGTTACATCTTAGAAGATACACACCACACTTATTCCAGCATAGTTTTTAACTCATCCAATAGGATTCATATGTATCTAAATGACAGAGGTCCTGAGCTGTGATCTCAATTGCAATTTCTTTTCATTATTTTTTTTTAAAGCTGTCCAGAATCAATAATGTATTAAGGCAAAGGAGGGAGGAACACATTAATCCCAGAAGTAGAAAATAGTGTTTAAAAAATCAGTTAAGCAAGTTGAAAAATTCTCTGCATTTTGAGCTCTGACCCTTCACATTGAACATGGTCTTTTCTGCCCTTTGCTTTCATTATCCCCAAGTGGAGGCATATTGGGTTGGAATTCAGCCATATACATTCACTGATGTTGCTAAGAAATATCGATACTTAAAGCTTGTAGGCTCCATGTGCTTCTTGTAAGGTAATTAGCAGTCTCTAGCGTTTCAGTGAAGCCTCTTTTGCCATCTGTAGAGATGCTTTTATATCAGTAGATTTTCTTTGTTCAGAAACATACTGCAGCACGGCGCTCATAATGTTAAATAGCCACATATAAAATCTGTGTTGCAAGAAATTGCTGATATGTTACATCCTGACTCCACACCCATTAAGCATCTAAGGGCTTGTCTACACTACAAGTTTACTGTGTGTATATGTTAAGTTAGCCAAAAGCCATGGAAAGTGCCATAACTCTGACATAGAGACATGCTTTGCATACAAAATATTTCAGGGTCAATCCCTGGTATCTCCAGGATATCTCAAATAGCGGGACTAGGAAAAATCAGTGGCTTAACAAAGCAATGGTTTAATTCAATATAAAACAGTGATCTATGTTCACCTGTGAGTCTATGCTGAAGCCATGAAGGAATCTTATATAAGAACCACCAGCCCTGGATTAACCATTAAGCAATATAAGCACGTGCTTAGGGCACCAAGGGAAGGGGGGGTACCACAGAGTACCGGTACCAGAGCTGTAGCCATCTAATTTTAAGGAATATATAAATATAATGAAAAACAGTTTATATTTAATATAGTTGTGTGTTCTGGTGTGGGGGATGTCCTTGAAGAAAACAAGAGTTTTTCATGTCTTATTTCACTTTCAGCACTTCTTGAGTCTTAATGTCTTGCTGGCTAAGCAATGGGAGTGCCAAGGGGGCACCATTATTGGGCTGTGCTTAGGGCGGCAGCTGGCCTTAATCCGGCCCTGAGAACCACCCAAAGTTATGTGCACTGCATTGACAAAGGGGGATGTTTTCTGTTGAAACTTCACTAAATCCAAAAATGAGATGAAAATCTCTAGGTTGCTCTATCATCATAGTTTCCATCCATGATCCGTGAGGGTTTGTTTTTGAGCCCTCACTTGCCCTTTGCCCCTTTTGTTTATGCCCTTTCTGCCACACCCAAGAAGTGATCTCTAAACCACACAAACCTTTTCCCACCAAATTTATGGAATGTGTGTGTGCATTTTTTTTTTTACTATTTACCTGTCCTCTATGAATTTGTCTATTTAAAAATTCATTCAGCTAACAAAATCCCCAATGTTGCATCTACTGAGGGGGAAATCAGCTTCAAAAAGATGTAATTCCCAGTGTAGTAGTTGAGGTGCTTAATGCCAGTTACCTTTCCACTGCAATGTTTCATCCCAAACCCCTTTCCCATCCATGGGAGTATTATTTTTTAACAGCAGTATCTAGGATAGGGTGACCAGATAAAATCCAGGTCAGGGCTCCTGTAATTTTAACAGTTGTAGAGAAAATGGAATTTCAGCCAGAGTCATTTGTATGCAATTAGTTCCTGGTGAAATTCCCTCTTCATCACAACTGTTGAAGTTGTAGGCACTATACTAGAGTGACCATATACAAAAGAAGGCAGGGCCCCTGCACCTTTAACTGTTGTGATGAAGAGGGAATTTCACCAGGGACTAATTGCATACAAATGACACCGGCTGAAATTCCCTTTTCTCTACAACTGTTAAAGTTACAGGAGCCCTGACCTGGATTTTATCTGGTCAGCCTAATCTAGGAGTACCTAAATTCAAAGGAAGTGACCCTAACTCTTTGGCACAGGGTAGCCCACTGCTGTGAGCAAATGCTTTCCCTTATGATTTAGCTGCAGCCCAAAAGAATACATAGAGACAAAGCCACGGAGGCTTTGAAAATCAGTGCCATTTAATTCTGAGCTGTGGTATGCTCAAAGGCTTGCACTATATCTAGTCATCTCCATTCACACAACCAAAAGGTGTGGTGGAGCCGGTTGCTGACACCCACACAGTTAAGTTTCCCCCCTCACTAGGAAAATGGCAAGCAACCCATTCTTGCAGATGTCAACACCTGCAAAAGACAGGCTAGCTATGGGTAGTGAACTTACATGTGCAGCAATTTAATTTGCTCTTATTTAAAAGTCAAATTGGCTATCAGGTTTTGTTTGCAGAAAGCTATAGACTTTGTTATTTAGGAGTTAGAATGACACAGGACAATCTAACTTCTAGAATAGTTTTTGTGTATGTTTGTTTAATACTGTCATCATGAAGTTTAATTGTAACATATATTAGTGCTGTCTGTCCATAGGTGTGGTCAGTGATTGTCATAAATGTTCTTGACTATTTTAATGCTGTGTTCTTTGTGATGTTTGTTTTGTAAATAATCAATATTAGGGTATGTATGTCTGACAAATATAAATTCTATGGAAATCTGGATGGTACTAAATTAAAAGGTGATTTTTTTTTTGTATTTAGGGTCCTCCAGGCCCACCTGGACCCCAAGGATTTCAAGGGATAAAGGTGAGTGAACACATTTTATTTATTTGATTATGGAAATATTAGAACTGAGTCCTCATTAGTTTTCATATAGTGCTTCTAAATGTATAGCCAGCATTAGGGTGAGTTTATAAAGATGTGTTGAAGTGTCAGCCGTTGAAAGCTTAGGATCTTACATGACCTTTGCGCAGTTCAGTTAGCACCAAATAAAAATATTTATTTCACCATTAAGCAATTAATGTATTGGACATTTGTTTTTAAAGGACCTGAGATCTAGGCCATCTTTTTAACTAATAGAATAGACATTCTGTTCATTTATCTGTACTCCTGAACTAACTGAGTCTTAAAGCAAACGTCTGTAGATAAACACCCACAGTCTTGTGTTACTTTTAGGACCCTTCCCTCATGAATGATCAGTCTTGATGACAGAGTTTGAGCTAGGCCAATAGATGATATAGCTTCCACATACACTTAATTTCTTGTTCTGATCACAACTCCTCAAGCTGTGTTGGAGACCTCCACTTTTCTAGACTTGTGGGTCAGAGCATGTGGGGCTGAGGAATGTAATTGAGGAAGGTGGCCTCCACGTTTTTCCCACAGCCACTTGGATCCTGGCTAATATCTTATTCTGTGTGTCATGGGGGAAAAGACATAGCATAGGAGAATGGCATTTGAGGAGCAAACAACGCCTGTTTCGTTATATTAAATTGCCCTGAAGAAGGACCTGTGAATCCAAATCATGTTAGAAATGTTTTAATTGAGTTAACATCCTCTTTGTCTGCCCATTTGCTTTTGACTTTTCTGGCATTCCTTGTGTGATTACCTTCTTATTTGCTTTGAATTTCTCATAAACCACCAATAATTTTGATAATATCAAAGGAAATACCAAAGTCTGGCATTGCCAAAGTTAGAATCGGTAATCCTTAAATTTAGAGTTATTTGACCAGAGAGGAGCAAAATTCAGATTGTTCACGACATTTGAGAGGTTTGGTTATTGGGTGGTATGGAAATGTAATAAATGAAATAAAATGAAACTCGCAAGAATAATTCCAGCATGTTTCTTACATATTCTTTGCAGTATGAAAGGCCTTTGATTCTTTATTCTGAGTTGTTTTATCATGTTACACATTCATATCATGTGGAGTTATTAAAGACCAACATAATGAATTCATATTGACACAGTTTAGAAGTAACACTAAACCATAGTTTATCACTACACGAATAAGTCTGCTCAAGAGTCAGACTCACATGTTTCTTCCTTCTCTGTCCTTCTCCAGCGAATTCAGGAGAAGGAGATGGGAAGTATCCACTTCTTGTTTTATATTAACTGCAGTTTGTTACTACATTTGAAAAGGACAAACTGTGGTTTGTTGAGACAAGCCAAGATTAAACTATGGTTTGTGATCCTGGCTTGCTTCAATAAACCATGCTTTACTTTAAAATTATCAGACTTCCCAGTTCAGAGGAAATTACAAACTCTGGAAGCAGATGCTGCTGATTATCCTTATGCCTGCTTCAGAAGAGGGGAGGGGGAAGCACATGAGCCCAAGGCTTGAGCAGGCTCATTCACGCTGCATTCAACTATGGTATATTCCAAGTAATAACAACATAGTGGAACTAATGAACTTGGATTTTCACTTTTCAGGGTGAACCCGGATCCCCAGGATTTCCAGGTGCTGATGGGGAGCAGGTACTTGAACAACTCCTCTTACTGCAGATCAGAGGAATCTGATAATATGTTGCTCAGTCAAAAAGCAAAAAATAAAAAAGATAGTGATAGACAGTCATAGATTAGAAATTTCTAAATAACTAGAATTATTACTTTTCCTGAAGACATTTTGTTTTTTGCTTTTTCCTTCTTGTTATTTTCCTTCAGGAATGAAAGATGCAGCCAATGATAGGTGATAATTACTGCCAATAAATAACCCAAATATGTTACTAGATTTACTGTGTGATTCTGCTCTGGGCTTGATTTTCAATGTTCCAATGATACAGGATTCATTTTCTTGAATGTGCTGTTTCAGGGACCTAAAGGTTCAAGGGGTGATATGGGTGACCCTGGAATACCAGGCGAAAAAGGAGGAATTGGACTTCCTGGATTGCCAGTAAGTTTCTTTAAAATGTCTTTTCAGTGTCCACTTATTCTCAAAGTCAATCATCATCATCCCACCAATCTACATGGTTCTTTGCACAAAAAGTAACATAAAGAGGAAATTCCCTTCCACAAGGAGCTTAGAATCTTCTCCATACAATCACAGAATCATAGAATAATAGAGTTGGAAGGGGCCTATAAGGCCATTGAGGCCAACAATCCAGGAATCCACCTTAAAGTATACTTGAAAGATGGCTGTCCTAGTGACCTAGTGACATGTATTCTTGCTTAGTTTCAGGGGATAAGGATTCAGTGGTTCAGCCAAAGGCTCCAGTGAAAAGAAGATTTTTGAAGAAAGCTTCGAAGGAAAAGAAAGATGGCACTTCCCCCTAGGATTGGCGTTCCAACTCTAGGGGGAAGCAAGGGAATGTCAGTTTAGTATTAATGGAACGTGATAAAAAATTTACTCCAGAACCAAGTAGGAAGTATAAACAATAGACCAAAAAATGATATGTTACAGCATGTCCTTCTATTCATAGTTTGGTAAATATTCCTTTAGAAATATTAACTGCTTTGATGGGAAAACCAATTGGCATTTTTTCACCTCAGAATTGACAAAATAAATTTGGCAAAATTGAAAAGAAATAAATTAATTGAACACATTGTGGAGGGGGGGATCATTTTATAAGGAGAGACACAGGATTTCACAGGAATAGACTAAACATTCTTTCTTTGTAAGTGTATATTTCACTGGGATCAATTTAAAACGTATCTAAGAACAATATTACATCATAACATATTTTCAGTGATTATATAAATATGATTTTAAATTTTGAGTGCAATTATTACACTTTAAACATGAGAGGAAAATGTTTCATAAACCTGTACTCCATCTGAATTCTCTATCTTTACTCTGACATGTGCATGGCATGGGTTATTGGCAGTTAATCTGATCTAGCAGTGTTATTCTGTGTACAGTTTTTTCTGTGAAAAATCTGTTTCATATTAATATCCCCCCAATGGAATCTCACTGTATCTAGAAAAGAAGAGCAGATGCACGTCAGATACTACTGATAGTATTGATCTGCTGATCAATGTCATTGTTCATGAAACATTGTGTGTGCAAATGCCCACAATTTGTGATGATGCTGAAGTCTGCAGTTACACCGTTCAGGATACAAATTTGTCCAGCCCATAATAGTTGAGTATATTACATAATTTCTCTGAAAATGTTTCATCTAGTTCAGGATGTAAAATGAAATTCTGCACGTGTGCCAACAAAACAGTGCTAACTCTGCAAATGGTAGGGGCATATGCAAAAGTATACCCATGGTAATCCAGAGTGTGTTGTTCTACTGAGGGTTTGTCTGGCAGACAATTGAACAAACTGTGGTTTGTTTTCTCAATGGGTTGTTTGTTTTCCTCCTCCATTGCCTGCGCTCTTCCTGTATCCCAAATGCCTTTGCGCTGCTGTAGCGCTGCTGTGTACAGCTGTTGTTGTTGCTGCTGCTGTTGTTTTATCACATTTGCCTTCCACCTCTGTAGTCTGGCAAAAGAACCATCACATGTGACAACAACTCATGGTTTAAACAACCCATAGTTCACAATCCATAGTTCTGGATTGTTCATGGTTAACAAAACGTAGTTTGTTAGTGCAGCTGTGTTCACACTACACGACAATCTAGAATTTGACAACCCATACCATGGGTTAGTGTTATGTGTGAACCTAGACAGATAGTCATTCCTCCCAGGTTTCCTACTTCATCTTAACAAAGGATTGTCAACGTATGCACATTAAAGCACTGGGTAAGGTACTAACCAAGTGCAGCTGATATGTAGTGTGTCTGGACATATGTGTTTTATTCAAGACAAAAAAAAGCAAAATGGTAGTAAACAATTCTGAAAATATCTTCACATATATTTGTAACTTTTTTTATTAAAATATTTAAAACCAGCTTTCCAACTCAAGGTGGCTAACAACAGATAACAACAGGGAAGGGCTTTTGCTCAGTGGTAAAACACATTTTACATGCTAAAAGTCCCAACTTCAATCCCTGCTACCTCGAGGTAGAGTTGGGAAAGACTCCATCTGAAACCTTGGGGAGACCATGGCCTCTACACCATGCAGGATATAACACTTTGAAAACAGTTTGAAAATGGTATATGGAATGTGTCCTGGGCCCCAACAGTTGTCAATACTGATATAAACCAATATAAAGCAGTAGTGTAGATCCTGCCCATGTCAGTCTGTGTAGACAATACTGAATCATATGGCACAGTAGTCTCTTTCATCATAAAGCAGCTACTTTAATTCCTAATAATATAATAAACTAAGAAAAACAAAATTAATCAGTTAACGGAAAGAACTGATCAGCAACATTGTGTTCAGGATCAAGATGGGGTCAGACAAACCATACACCTACCAAATGTACAATATGCTACTGTAAAGATATGCTGCAAGTATATTAAGGATTGTTGATATAGAAGGTTGTATTCAATGTGAGTCTATCTTAAGTCCCATTCATTTCAATGGGTCTTCTCTAAGTAGGACTGATATTGGATACAACCTAGAGAACGGGTAGAAGAAAGCAAAATTAATTATGTCTTTTACACTGTAAATGGAAGTAATATCATGAAAATCCATCCTTCAACTAGACAAAAAAGTCAATAAAATGAAAGTATTAGGCCCGGAAAAGGCCAGGGCCTTATCTAAACAACAATTGATAGATATTGACAATCAGGAACTTCTTGGTGCTGCATGGGGCCCTTGTGCGCCACAATCGCTGGGGTTGTCATCCAATCCTACTAAAGATGGAATGCAGTACTTGAAGTGGTTTTAATCATTCCCAAATACAGGAAGGACTTTACGTTGGCCAGGTTCAACGCCCTCCCTTCGAAGGTTCTTGAGGGCAGACTCAAGAAGATTCTGTGGTTCCTTAGCATTTGCCCATGTAACAATTTAGACGTGGAGACTGTTGAGCACGTTTTGTTCTCATGTCGCTTTTATCAAAAAGCAAGGGAGGATTTAATCTGGCCTTTTATACTACCTTTAACAAACCTCACCCCAGGATATCATTGCTCTTGCTACAGGGCACAAATGAGGATATTACGATACAAGTGGCCAAGTTTTTGAATGTGGCTATATCCATCAGAGCAATGGTTGTTGGTTAAGATAAGTGTTTTAACTTTTATGAAATGTATAAAGTATTTTAAGGTGTGTTGGATCCTGTTATTAACAATTTTAATTTTTTTATTCTGTAATAACTTTACTCTTGTCATATTTCCTTTGGTGTATGGACTGCAATAAAGGAAGGATTGGATTGGATTGGATTGGAATGAAAGTATTGTTCAATAATTCAATAATAATTTTGTAGGGATCCAATGGCATGAAAGGAGAAAAAGGAGATGCTGGCTTGCCAGGTCCTCAAGGTCCCTCTGTAAGTCTTGCCATGCTATTTCAGTGCTTTCATAAATATATAGTCTTGGTTCTCTAATCCTGTATATTGCCTCCTTCATAAAGGCCAGTAGGGAGAGCCATTTAAAGATGTTCTTCAAGTTGATACAAAGCAACAATGCATTAGCATTGCTGACAGCAAACTTAAGATATCAAGTAATAGTAGCAATTATTCTGTAAACAAGCTAGCATCTGAACTCAGCTGCATGTACCTCATTTCTTGAACTGGAATGCCACTTTTGACACATATTTATATGAATTATGCCCCATTATTGTTTATTAAATGGTCTGACAGATTTTACTTTTTATCAAATTTAGGCTGCAATCCTAGGAGTAACCCTCACTGAATTCAGTGGGACTTATTTCTGAGTAGACATGCATTATGTGCATTGTTAAAGAATAAAACTTCAAAGTTAATGGAAATGAATGACATTTTATAAAAAGGCATGTCAACATGTGTCAATATCAACTAATTATATTGGTTTTATCTGTAGATCATTGGACCACCAGGACCTCCGGGCCCACATGGTCTACCAGGGCCTATGGTAAGTCTTTTCATCCATTTATCTCTTGGAACATTTTGTGAATTAAACAATATGTCAATGGAAGTTTTGCAGATTCCTAGGTTAAGCCAAAGGAAAAAAATATTTATCTTTCTGGAGGGTGTGGAAGGAGGATGTATCGGGATTGGAGGGGCAGATGAAGTTGGGGAGAGAGGCACGTAAAAGTGGTATCCAGTGTGGTCTGATGATGTAGGTATACTTGTGGAAGGGAAATTATGACATCTGAAATTGTGGGTGGCACAGGTGGGTGGGTGGCTCTCAGAACCAGAAAATTGATTGGAGTTGAACGCTGTTTCAGAGTTTCATCCTATTTGTCATGTAAAGATTGTAATTAAAAATTGTTACTTAATAAATCTTTGGAGTGCCACAACCTACCCACCCACCCCCACATTAGCAAAGAGCAATCTCCACTCTAGAAATGCCCCTGTATTGATTGAATTTTCATTTTTAGGGACCTCATGGATTACCAGGCCCAAAGGTAAAGAATCCAGGCTGCAACTAACTTCAGTCTGTTAATTCGTTATGCTGTCGTTCTCATTAATCATGTCGAAGCATGCACTCATGTATTGTCCTTTGTCTCACTTTTCTGTTAATTTTCTTTTTACATGGGTATTCTTAAACCTTTAAGCAGCTGCTTTGAATAAAATGTTAAAGCATACTTTTAAATTAAGGATTTATGGCAATTTCCTGTGTCTGTTCCACATCACCATAAGCTGAATTAGCCTTCTATAATGTTAATTATAGAGAGCCAGTAAAAACATCTAGTTGTCTGGTGAGAGTTTCAAGCTATGCCATTTGGAGCTACCCTTACACTTAAGCTTAGAACAACAGAGGATGAGTGTGCTATGCACTTGAGTAAAGTAAAATCATTACCAGATATTTGCTTCTTCACCTTTGTCTTTCATTCCTTCTAATTCATTCCTACTCAAGCATCTTTCTTTTCTTATCTTTATAATATAATATCTTTCTCATTGTTTCTGTCTGTGTCCTCCTGTTTGAAAAACCATGTGCTTAAATATATTCCTATATATATATATATGTTCCAGTCAAGAATCCATTGCTACTTCTGGAAGCATTACTCAAGATGTATGAGAAATATGTGTATGCAGTTTAATTCCATAACATTTCATAACACTTTACAGGAATACATTTTAATTAGATTTCTTTTATTCTATTTTATTTTTAAAAGAGGAATGAAATGAGTTGCAGCCATAACATAGCATTGGAAAATCACAAACTGCACTATATTTTAAGTCATATCTATCATGATACTGCTAGGTCTAATCTAAGCTGAACCATTCTAATGGAACTCATTATCCAAACCCAAAACCTTGCAGATTTTATTTCTACAGCTTTAATAGCACAATCTTATATGATTAAATAAATTTTATACTGCTTTTTTTAACCTAGTAAACATAATAGTTGAGGGTTACAAGGTATCAGTTCAGACAAAAATACAAGAGTTTATGCCTGCCAACTTCTTTAGAATTTCCATTAAATTCCATTCAGCAAGACTAGTATATTATTTGTGTGTTTCAGTTTCATTGTAGGATGGTATTGTTCTCTTAGAACATTTCCTACCCAGGTTTGCTTTAAATTCTTGGAAAGGCACATTTGCAGTATAGCTTTTAATTGTGTTGATGCCAGTTTAACTGTCCCAGCTTCACACAACGAGAACTTCAATTTTTAAAAGCTTCTCCACACAAGCGATGTATTGCATGCTTGTGATTGGCAACTCATGGAAATCTGCGGGTCCTTTTCATGAAGTCATCAACCTCCGATGCCTCTCCCACTGTTTTCAAATGGGAATCCATCATTTTATAAATCCCTAAAATGGAGTAATAACTAGAAAATGTGCTATAAAACAGTGCCATTTGCTGGCGGTAGAAATGAAACGTATGGGAAGAAACTGGCAAAAGCAAGGCAGAGAGTGTGTGTATTGTGCCAATCATTAAACTTGGGAAGACTCCAGAAGACAAAGCTCTGGTAAGGCTGCAGGATTTTTTCTGAATGTGGAAAAGCCCTAAGTGTGCTGGTAATTATTTGTTAGAAGCTGCTAGCTTCTTCAAAGCAATGGAATCTTGACATTGTAGTTCTTTGATTGTGTTTATCTATATAAATATTCTAAAGGAGAAAGTTTCAGTGCCAGGATTGCTTTGCTTGGGAACTATGGCAATTAAATAGGCTTGGAACTGGTTTAAATTTTAGTGTGGACATTCCCCTCACAATCATACAAGAATATAGTAGCAGTGCTCTTGGATAACTCCCAGAGGGCATGTGCAAGAGAAGTGCCTAGTCACTCATGGATTGTTAGCCTATGTTGCAAAGAGGACATCTTCTCAAAGAGCCTAGGTAAACCTTTAACTCTGGTTTTTAATATAGCGACTCGTGTGAAAATTCATAAACATGAAAAGTTTACTAACTTCTATTGGCAATAAGTGTAATCATTTTTATTTTTTTTTTGGAGATCATTACATCATGGTTCCTTAAAATGCAAAGCCCATCTTCCTCTGTTAAACTGAGCAAGCTTAAAGGTTTAGACTATCTTTCCATGAAATACTGCACATTCCAGTTTTCCATGAGAAGAAAAAAGCCACTTAAGGATCACAATGCACCACTGAGCAGTTCCTAATATTGATTGATCAAATGAAATTTCCCTTTTCTGATTTCTTTTGCCTCCAGATATTAAGGGGTCTTGGAATTCATTTGAATAAACAATAAGTCATTTCGATTATAAATGACTTAATTTATTTAGGAATGTTTTGAGATTATTATCATTTGATTATGCAACATTATTATGGTAGTTCTATAAATCTATTTTAATATGCATCAGTATTATTCCTCTATATATTTTATGAAATTCGGATGACGAGGTCATTGTATAATTTCCTCAACAGAACCAGTTGTGTTAAAGAACTGGAGTTTGCACTCATGTCCTTGAGTGGCTCTCTTCTGTCCCGGCTTAAATAACCCTGTCAGCACCCCCAAAAATAGCATTTATACTTTTACATTTAGGGTGAACCAGGGTTAAATGGTCTGAAAGGATTGAAGGGTGAACCAGGTCACAAGGGTGACAGAGGGCCCCTTGGTCTTCCAGTAAGTAAAATACTTATTCAATTTCAGTGCAAATTGCAAACTTCTCTTTCTATTTTCAACCAAAAACTCTGGTTTACTCAATAACAAATATAAAGCTATCTCACATTGGAGTAGAATACCAGTCTTGTTTTGTTTTTATCCAGAGTCTGTTCTTATATCATCCCATAACACACAGTTCTGTCAATTGTTGGTTTTATTTTTATTGTTTTATTTTTGTTATTTGTTAGCTGGCAATGTCAACAGTGTTATAGTACCATGATCTTCCATGTTAATAATGTCATTGTTTGAATATTGTGTGATGTTAACCATATATATGGTTGATTGTATGCATGTATGTATGTATGTATGTATGTATATTTCCCCATGTCTTCAGTAATTTTGCTTGGGGTCAATGACTGCATTTATAAGAAATGGCTGGGACATTTCTGATTATATTACTAAGAACTTATCTCATGTAATTTTAAGTATTTTTCATTTTATGGGGACTTTTCTGATTTGATTATTTTGGAATAGCTCTTGTTGTTCAATAAAAGCTCATTAAAAGCACATTTTCACATGACATGCTCAAGATTGCCTTAAGTGACAGTGCTGAGAAGAATAGCAATATTTGGATTCTGGGAGTTTCATTATTCCCTAAATACAAACAAGTACTTTAACTCTCCATTTCAGTAGAAACTTCACTATGGCCCTTTCAGAAGAAACCTTAAACCACGGCTTTAACCATGGTACTAAGGCAAAACGCCTTATTCACTGTGGTTAAAGCCATGGTTTAAGGTGTCTTCTGAACACGGCCTGACTTTCTGGCTTAATCACCATGGTTAAAGTGATGGTTTAAAGTGTCTTCTGAATGGGGCCATAGTGAAATGGAAGATGGTCAAACGCATTTAAAATAATTGAGACAGTAACTGAGAGATGATCTGATCAAAGTGAACCTTTTTAAAGGGTGTTCATTGAGAATTCAGCAGGTATTTAGCTCACTTCTACTAAAATCAGTGGGGACTTAAAATGTCTAACTTTACTTGGATCATCAGATCAAGGTTTTTAAAATACTTGAGGGGCACAGTGTTCATAGTTGTTGGTTTCTTTAAGCGAAGCCGTCTGACTTCTTCAATTCAAACTGCAGCAGTAACAGTTTTGACATTTGGTAGCATAGGCTAATTTTCTTCACATAATATCCACCAGGGGTCATCTATTCCCCAGCAATGCCAGAATGAAGAGTACAAATTTTTCTAATTTTTTATACATGATGGGTAAAATCCATGTCCTATTGACATGATTGATAAAAGAGTCTCTGATTTTAATGGATTAATGTTTTGCAGTAATGCAAAACATTGGCAGTGCAAAACTTTGTACATTTTAATACATTTTAATACAGTGAAGAAACAGAAATGTTATTTAAGAATCTCGGTGTTTTTCTGTATCATAATGCCATTTTCATGAAACCCCATTTGTTTCTAATGCACTGTTTTCTTCACTTTTTAGTTCAGGTTACAAATATACAGTTAGACTACTGTGAAAAATTCAATATTCCCATTGTTTTATCTTCCAAGTTAAAAGTTTTCCTTACTAACTTATAAATAAGGATGTGTGTATTAAAGTACCAAAAAAATCCATGATAATATGAGATTTGTAATACTAATACTTCTAGGGACTTACTCTGATCTCATAAAGTCAAGCAACTCCACTAAAAAAAACCCAGTGGGATTATCTTAATATAGACCCATTCCAAAGGGAATCAGAATTAGACTTTATGTTGTGTGTAAATTATAACTAACCTAATGCAGTACTGTGATACTTATTCCAGAATCCTTTAACCGTGTATATTCTGTGTATAAATAGAAGTTGTACTTGTTCATCATCACCACGTACTAATCTCACATTCTTGTCATTCGTGTTATCCCTATCATCTATGCTTCCACTTAACCATACAGGGAGCATCTGGCTTAGACGGAAAGCCAGGACCCCGGGTGAGTCCGTTGTGTTCCTATGTCATACTGCACTACCAAATCTACATGCTTCACAGCAGACGGATTTGTCTTGTTTACAGCGTGGTACTGGTTCTACTGCTGCTGCTTCTACTTCTACAAAACTGACTAGACAACTTATGTCCTGTTTGAAGGAGAGTCCCTAGTTAATCAAAGGCTAGCAACCTTGGAGATGGAGAGAGCTTTAGAGTATAGCATTTTCCAGTGCAACTAACCCTGTGATATGTTACATATAGCTAGTGCATGAGATAAAAAGGCCCTATCCATGACAGGTGATGTAATGCAAAATCAGGCTACAGTATAATTAAAATCTTCATGCAAAATAAAAAATTGACCATGATAATGCAATGTACCACACCTTACCTTTATAGCGTACCTAATCATTGTTGTTTTGTTAAGGAATCCATCACATTAGCAAAACTACTCTTTGATTTGGGTGTGTGGTATAGCCTTCTTTTGCTTGCGCCAGCAAGACAAACCTAAAGTTTGCAATGCTCAGAGCTTGCCCAGATTGATATTTTAGACCACCTGCATTAGGCTGTGGTTACACTGAGTTAAAAGGTATATGGTTCTGTCTTGAACCCCTATTGCAAATGTTTGAGCTTTGTAATAATGGGAATGTTAAGGAATAACATAGCTGTGAATTTAAAGTCTCCTCAATTAAACTTGCCATCTATCCTTGTGAGTGTTTATGTGAATTCTGCATGATTATTAGTCTATGTCCCTTTGTTTAACTCCTTAACTCCTCCTAGAAAAAAAACAACTCTACTATTTAAATCTTCTATAAAGCAGATAAGTTAAAACAACTAAGCAAAGATCATTGAGATGGGAAGAAGCATTATAGAACTATCAAAATACAGATGGGATTTTTGATTCTGCCAGGGGGATTTGCAGCTCAGTTGCCCTCGCTACGAAAATCCAGCCCATATTCCCAACCATTGACATGAAACCTGATTCTAATGAAGTCATTTGCTAAATATAAATCTTCATTTAGGAATTTTCAAAAAAAATTTATCAGCTTCTGTTTGTTTAAACTTTCAGGGTATTGATGGCCCATTTGGTCCGCATGGTCTTGCCGGTCCAAAAGGAGACAGAGTGAGTGCCTGTTTAAGATCTTCTCAAATGCCTTTTAAAAATTGTGGAAAATGTCTTTCTTTTACTGTGACATGTATCAGTGCAGGGGATTTCATTGTGTTCACTCTAGTAATGTACTTGCACAAATATAAGGTCTTTTCCAAATATATATATAATAATAGAGCAGCCAAATCATGAAAAAGTTCAAAATTTAAAATCTAATTGCTTTTAAAAAATGTTTTTTTTTTCTCTGCCAGCAATGGTTAAAGGCCATTGAACTTCTACTGATATTAGTAAACTCTGGTAATTTATCATTAAGCAAAAATAATAGTAAAAAGAATTGCCATGTATTTTACTGGTCTTTTCGAATTGAGATCTTATCCTGATGGATAACAGAAAGGCTAGAAAGCAATTCTATCCCTTGTCGTGAAGCTCTAAAATGGGTGACCATTGCACATTCAGGTTCAAACCATAGCATTGTACATTCAGGTAGATCAAATTTTGTATTTCCACCAGTGGAATGCACACTTGCTAACAGTTCAAATACCCCTCCTTCTGCAGCCCCTGGTACCCCCCTCCAATCCCTTGAGGGACCTCTAGAACAAATTTGAAGGATATGCAGGGAGCAGGGCTGACCCTGCCATTAGACAAAGTGAGTCCATCGCTTTAGGTGGCAGAGCTGGGAGGTGGCAGCAAGATGTTGGATGAGAGTCCTGGGTGTTGTGTCTAAACCCGCTCCCCTTGGGCAGGGTGAAGGACTGTCAGATGATAATTCAGAGTCAGTTCCGAGGCCGAAGAGACAGCGCAAGAGATGTCTCAGTCTGTACCAGGAGTGGGAGAGTTACTTCCCATGAGCTCTTCCCCAGCTGCGAATGAACTTTCGCCAGCTCTGATGGTTTAAAAAAAACAACAACCTGAGAATCAGGCTTCTTCCGAGGAAGGGGGCATGGAAAGCTTGGTAGATGCGAGATTCCGTAGGAGAGAAAGGTGGGCTGAGTCAAAGGAAGGGAGGAGGAGGTCGGCCAGGGTGATTGCTCGGAAACGACTTGGTCAGAACCAGTCTCCCTGAAGGCGTACTGAAAGAAATGGGCCTTCCCTTTCCTTGAAAGAACAACTGGTTTGCTTCCTTTGCATAAACTTGCCTAGAGGACAAGCCTCTTAGAACTTTTAGACTCCCTTCAGCTGGGAGAAGATGTTTATTGCCTGAATAAAGCTTTGTGGATACCATGGCAGACCTCTTTATTGTCTTCAAATAAAGCAAGGGGCAAGAGGGACACGACCCTGTGTGCCGCTCAGCCTGCTCTGTATCCCCTAACTTAGCCTGCTGCCTTCAGGTGCAGTAACGATGCTGACCCATTGCTGGTAATTGAAGTAAGATTCAGCTGCCAGCCCAGTCTTTTGTACATGGAGTAGGAGAGGCTACCATCTTGTCCTTTGCCTCAGGCAGCATAATGCCTTAGGCTGGCCCTGATAGGGAGGGGGCGGGGGGGGGGGGAAGAAGAGGGAATCTCCTATTACTTAGTCCTGTGTGTCCACATTATGGCACATCATTGTTTTAAGTTCTATTCAAGAATGATGAAAAATAAAAGAAACATACAATTTCATTAAAAGATCCAATAGATTTGGTACAGGTTTTCTTTCCTGAGACAATATATTGTATCCTAAAAACAGTGTGATGTAGTGGTAGGAGGGACGGACTTGGATCAGAGACACCAAGGTTCAAATTCCCACCCAAGGCCAAACTACCTGTTATCAGGGCCATGCAGAAGGGGGGGGCAGTTGGCCCGGGGCCCACGATTTTGAGGGGGCACTCCGATGAGGAGGTTCCCCCAGCTTACGCTACTGTTCCATAGCATAAGCAGCCCATCGAGTAGCGAGGAGCCCGCCTTGCGGAAACAGCGAAGAAGCTGTCCGTCATGAAATTCTGAATGTGAAGAAGTCATGTCTTACATCTTGAATAAAAGTGCTTCCCATTACCTTTTTTATAAATCGTTCTAGTTCATATATGTATTTAGCACTGAATCAGTGCCACTGATAAAAAAATACTTAATGAGCAGTTTGAAATGGGGGGGGGGGGCACACACTTCCCATCTGGCCTGGACATATTACCAGCTCAGCACGGCCCTGCCAGTTACATAGGAGAACTGTGCTTAAAGGTTGCCATCAGTTTTTTGAGAAATGCAAACAGGGAGGAGGAGTTATTTAAGCCTTCTCCCTCCTCATGTTCTCCCAATTGAAATAAGTCACACTTTGCAAGCAATTATTTGACACAGAGGAGAAAATATACAGGTACCTGTATTTTCCCCCGCAGGGCAGAAGCAGCCTTGGGGAACAAATTTTGATTGGGAACATGGATAGGTAGGAGGTAGTTTAACATTCTCCCTCCATATTGATGCTTCAAAATATAAAATAAAAATGGCAGCCCTCTGCAGCTGTAGTTCATTCTAAAAATATTTTGGGGCTATCCAATCAGGGACCTCCCATGTAAGCTTTATTTTTGCCCTCAAGACATGAAGTACATTGGATAACCTTAAGCCAGTCACAATCTCTCACTTTCACATACGTTACAGGTTTGTTGTGAGGTGGGTAAGCAGGATAACCTCCTATGCACAGTCCTGAGCTTTAGAGGAAGGGTAGAGTATAAATAAATAAATAAATAAATGCCATAATTAAAAACAAACTGTTTGCCATTAAGAATGAATATTTTTGATTTATTTTTTTAGGGCGAAAAGGGAGTTATGGGAGACCCTGGGCCTAGAGGACCATATGGCTTGCCTGTAAGTGACATGACACTTTTAGAAAGTGCAATTTTGAGAAACCTTTGATTAAATCCTACTGTGTTTTATGACCATTCATCATAGAGAAATGCAATTAGTTTGAGTAATACTGCTCATGAGGCCATCTCTTATCTCAAGATTGGACAGATTCATAGTGCCACGTGCATCAGCACTAAAATAACAGAGCAGCCTGACATGAAGTTACAACAATGAGAAAAGCCAGAATTAAGAGTGACCCTCTTTGCCCAACTCTTACCATTTCCATTTTGCTGTACATGTGTTATTATTACTTGTCTCTAGGCACCAGAATCTAATAGCAAGAATTCAGCTCAATAAAATATCAGGAGCATGTTATTTTTCCTTAAAGATCTCAGATGTCATCAGTACAAAAGAGTGATCGCTTTTCATTCATACAAAATACTTTGCAGTTACAATTCTTTTATGTCTATCGGGGCAAATTTGATATAGTTTCCTATTTGACATACATAACTAGAGCATCTTTGTTTTGTACGAGATGCCTCGTGCCAACTGATTTTGTCCTCTGTAAGTGGTTCATATAAAAAGCATCTTTATACTGCATACTATTAAAAGTGTTTATTCATTTTTCTTCAAAGTAAGTAGCTTTCCATTGTATGTGTGTATATTAATATATCCAGTATAAGATAACTTTAAAATATGCTTTGTTTTCATTTTTTCTTTGGATAAATATCCCAAGATTCAGGTTGATTTTGTAACTTTTTGTTAAATATTAGGGATGTGCACTGGATCGGACCCGATCCACGATCCGAGTCCGGTCCAGTGGGAAATCGGATAAATTATCCGATTTCCGATCCCGCAGCTGGATCGGCCGATCCAATCCGAACCGGTCCGAAAAAGCTCCGAACCGGTTCGGCGGATCGGCGGATCGGCGGGCGCCCACTGGCGCCCACCGCCGCTTCCATTGGCGGGCGCCAGCGGGCGCCCGCCGATGAAAGTGGACAGCGGGGGGGGGAGGAGGGGGGCACATACCTTCTCGGCCCGGTGGCTCCCGTCCGGCGCCGGCGCCTACTACTACTAGCAGGCTCCGCGGCCTGCTCTAGGGTGGCGCGCTGGGTGATGTCATCACCCGGCGCGCTACTCTAGAGCAGGCCGCGGAGCCTGCTGGTAGTAGTAGGCGCCGGCGCCGGACGGGAGCCACCGGGCCGGGAAGGTAAGGAGGGGGTGCGTGGAGGGGAGGAGGGGGCGCGCGGAGGGGGGAGGGGGGCCCTTACCTTTCCGGCCCGGCGGCTCCCGTCCGGCGCCGGCGCCTACTACTCCCAGCAGGCTCCGCGGCCTGCTCTAGGATGGTGCGCCGGGTGATGTCATCACCCGGCGCGCTACTCTAGAGCAGGCCGCGGAGCCTGCTGGAAGTAGTAGGCGCCGGCGCCGGACGGGAGCCGCCGGGCCGGAAAGGTAAGGAGGGGGTGCGTGGAGGGGAGGAGGGGGCGCGCGGAGGGGGGAGGGGGGAGGGGGGCCCTTACCTTTCCAGCCCGGCGGCTCCCGTCCGGCGCCGGCGCCTACTACTCCCAGCAGGCTCCGCGGCCTGCTCTAGGATGGCGCGCCGGGTGATGTCATCACCCGGCGCGCTACTCTAGAGTAGGCCGCGGAGCCTGCTGGAAGTAGTAGGCGCCGGCGCCGGACGGGAGCCGCCGGGCCGGAAAGGTAAGGAGGGGGTGCGTGGAGGGGAGGAGGGGGCGCGCGGAGGGGGGAGGGGGGCCCTTACCTTTCCGGCCCGGCGGCTCCCGTCCGGCGCCGGCGCCTACTACTCCCAGCAGGCTCCGCGGCCTGCTCTAGGATGGCGCGCCGGGTGATGTCATCACCCGGCGCGCTACTCTAGAGTAGGCCGCGGAGCCTGCTGGAAATAGTAGGCGCCGGCGCCGGACGGGAGCCGCCGGGCCGGAAAGGTAAGGAGGGGGTGCGTGGAGGGGAGGAGGGGGCGCGCGGAGGGGGGGAGGGGGGCCCTTACCTGCCCGGCCCGGCGGCTCCCGTCCGGCGCCGGCGCCTACTACTACCAGCAGGCTCCGCGGCCTGCTCCAGGGTGGCGCGCCGGGTGATGTCATCACCCGGCGCGCTACTCGAGAGTAGGCCGCGGAGCCCGCTGGTAGTAGCCGCCGGCGCCGGACGGGCCGAGAAGGTAGGGGCGGGGAAGGGGGCTTACCCACCCCCCGGAGCCGTCCGCTTCTATCCGCTGGCGCCCGCGGGCGCCAGCGGATGGAAGCGGGCGGCCCCAGGGGGGGTAGGGAGCGCGGGGGAGGGGGTTTACCTGCCGGGGCCGTCCACAACGGACGGCCCCGGGGGGGGGAGGGAGTTAGGCCCCCCCTTACCCACCCGCCGCCATTTTTTCCTCATAGACTTGCATTGCAATGCAAGTCTATGGGGAAAAAAATGGCGGCCGATCCAAAAATGTACGATTTTTGGGTCGGGATCGGACTCGATCCGGTCCGGGGGGCCTCCGATTTTGTCCGAACCGGTCCGGGACAAAATTGGAGGTCCCGATCCGGGTCCCGATCCGATCCGGGGGGTCCGTGCACACCCCTATTAAATATGCAGAAATAAGAATAATGGGTTGGATCCTAAGGTGTTTTTCATTTACTATTATTATCATTGTTATTATTATTTCTTTGCCACCTTTCTAGACAGAAGCCCTCTCAAGGCAGCATACAACAATAAAACACATAAAACCAGTATAATATTAAAAGTGATAAAAACACAATAAAACTGTAAAAATGAATGAATAAATAAAAACAATATGTTTTCAAGACCTTGTTAAAAGCCTGTAATTATGGAGCATAGCGGACCCCTTATTCCAGAGGTGTGGGGCAGAGGAGGTCCTCTCTCATCCACCTAACTGCTCTCACAGGAGAGCAAATGAGAAGGGCCTCTCAGGCTGATATGGGTGAAGGCGGTCATTCAAGTATTTTGGGCCCAAGCCATGGAAGGGCCTTTGATCCAGCACAGGGTCCTACTAATGGAAGGAGAGGAGACCATTTTTATCAATTTACCCTCTCCCCTTCAGTCCCCCTCACACCTTCCTGGAGGATACCCCAGAAAACTTGCCCCTCTGAAGCAGAATTTTAGTGGTCACAAGAGCCTGCAAGGGGAAATCAGAAAAAAACATGGCCTCCCCTGTCCATTAGCAGGTGCCAGGAGCATTCTTTGTATGAACAGAGCTCTGCTAAAACTATGGTCACTGGATTTTAGGATCCAACTTAATGATCTAAGAACTAGGGGTGTGCACTGGATCGGGTCCAATCCACGATCCAGATCCGATCCAGGGGAAATCGGATACAATTATCCGATTTCCGATCTCACCACTGGATCGTTCGATCCAATCTGATCTGATCCGGAAAGGTCCCGATCCAGATCGGATGGATTGGAGGATCAGCGGGCGTCCGCTGGCGACAGCTACCGCTTCCATTGGCGGGCGTCAGCAGCCGCCCGCCAATGGAAGCGTACAGCAGGGGGGAGCTTCCCTGGCGGGGCTGTCCGCTTCCATTGGTGGGTGCCAGCAGGTGCCCGCCGATGGAAGCGGACAACGGGGGCAGGGGGCTTACCTTCTGGGGACGTCCACTCCCGTCCGCCGCTGGCCGCTACTGCTTGGCGCTGTACACAGGAGCAGGCCTCAAAGCCTGCTCGCAGTAGCGGCCAGCGGCGGACGGGAGCGAACGTTCCCTGAAGGTAAGCAGGGGGGAGGGGGGCCCGTGGCCCGCTTACCTTCGGGGGCCGTCTGCTCTCATCTGCCGCTGGCCGCTACTGCGAGCAGGCTTCGCGGCCTGCCCCTAGGTAGCACGCCTGCGCGCTATCTAGGGGCAGGCTGCGAAGCCTGCTCGCAGTAGTGGCCAGCGGCAGACGGGAGCAAACGGCCACGGAAGGTAAACAGGGGGAGGGGGCTTAACCCCCCGGGGCCATCCGCTTCCATCCGCTGGCGCCCGCGGGCGCCAGCGGATGAAAGCGGATGGCCCTGGGGGGGTAAGGAAAGCGGGGGAGGGGGCTTACCTGCCGGGGCCGTCACAACAGACAGCCCCGGAGAGGAGGAGGGAGTTAGGCCCCCTCACCCACCCGCCGCCATTTTTTCCTCATAGACTTGCATTGGGAGAAAGCTTTCTTTCCCCCAATACAAGTCTAGGGGGGGGGGGGGGAATGGCGGCTGATCCAAAAATCGATTGTCCGATTTTTGGATCAGGATTGGACCCAATCCGGTCTGGGAGGGCTCCGATTTTGTCGGATCCGGGAGAAAATTGGAGGTCCCGATCCAATCTGGGGAGTCCGTGCACACCCCTACTAAGAACCATCCTATGTGTGGTTGTATTCACTCTGTATCCTGATCAAAAAGTTGAATGTGCTAAAATGCATCAGAGTGATCAGAGGTATAAATTATTGTGGTTAATTTTAACCTTAACACATTGGAATTATATGATGTATAATGTGCTCTAGCAAATGTAGCTTACTCTGTGTGTGTGCATATGAACACATCAGGAGAAACTAACCATTATCTGGCATGACAATTGCAGATAGTAGGATTTCTGTGGACTCAGTATATGGCAGCTTCCTATGCTCACTTGGGGCAATTAGCTCTGAGTGCCAAATTTCAGCTCCCCGTGATTCAAACATCCACTCCAACTTTCATGCCACGCTTGATTACAATATTAACTGATAGACATATTTCAACTTGTATACTAGTTTACTTTGTGCTTTTAGAATAACAATAAAGTTTTTGGATGGTGTTCAAATTAATCTCCCAATATGGATGAAAAACTACAATCCTCATCTTCTCCTCTATCCTATACACAAACATACTACTAAATATTATCTCTCAACAAGCACCTGGGAAATCATCCGACAAACGAGTACTGAAATCCAACCAGTCAGCCAAACATATTATTTACAAATATTTTGGGATTAGAATTCAATTAGGGTTTTTTCCCCAGTCAGGCTGTTCAAAGTCTTAATGTAGTCCTGGATTGGGTTTGTGTCTTTTTTGAGCATTGATCCTACAAATATGCCTACACATGCTTTTTAAGCTCCTGGATCATCTCAAAGTTTGTGCCTCTAAATGAGCCTTTAGCAAGCCTATAATTTCAATACGAAAAGAAGATCAGGGGAAGCAATGGTAATCAGGCATTAGATGCGGCTGCACACCCAATTCCTGGACATGAGAACCAACTACTTACAGGAGTCTCTCTCTCTCGGGATTCAGCTTCAGTTTATTAGCCCTCATCCAGACATTTATTTATTTATTTATTTTTTTAAAAGTATCCTGCTTTTCAGTCAAAAGGCTCCCCAAACAGTTTACAAGAATCAATTATTAGACAGTCCCTTCACTCAGACTTGCAATATAAAAAAAGACACCAGACACAAGAAAAGGCATTGGGAGGGCAGAGGGAAAAAAACATGATAGTGATGCTTAATTCAGTAGTCCAGATGGATGGGAATATGCCTATTCTTTAACAAATTGTACTCAGGTTTGCATTACATCTGTCGTCTTTCTGGTCTGGCATGTTCTTTGCTGGCCTGGCCTCTTTCCTTTCTTTTATTCTACAGTTTCTCTTCTTTTGAGTTCAAGCTTGATCTGTTTCTTCTCCCATCCCTTAGATTCACTATGACTGGGTTTGGACCAGTATTCAGTGGTTGATTAGTCAACCATTGCTTAAATAGTCAACAGTTGACTATTGTGTCATCTGTCGCTTTTACACACAACGGTTGGTTATTTCCTTGAAATAACCAACGCAAATAAACAACGATGTGCAGAGTGGACTATCTGCACAACCGTTGATTACTGTGTCGTATGTCGGGCTCCATCGACTATGTTGTTCCCCGCCTCGATCCAGACGGAGAGGCGGGTAAGAAATAAATTGTTATTATTGTTATTATTATTATTTCACATTCCTACAGAGTTGCAAGGCAAGTGTGGCAGAAACCTCTGCCGCACTTGCCGAGCAAGGCTCTATAGGCATTTGTCAGCCATCCCAAGAAGTGTGTGGGAAGCTTCCGATCGGTGGATTCCCACGTGCTTCCCAGGATGTGCACATGCAGTCCCTGGGTGGGGTGTCAAGAACAGCAGCGCCCTGTGTGTTCCCAGAGATGTGCACACCCCCCCCCCCCCGCAATGCATTTGGATATGAGCTCAAGGGGATGAAAGGAGCACCTAGCATCCCCCGTCGCCATCCCCATTCGCCACCACTTTCTTGCGAATGAGGGTGAGGCGGAGCCGCAAGAGGGGCGTACCACTTGGCCCTGCCCTCGTTTGCCATATGTGGCTATGGAGCATGCAGAGGGGGATGCTGACAGAAAAGCTCTTCTGACAGCATCTCCCTCCACGTGCTTCTGATCCACAAATGGCAAACGAGGGTGGGCGAATGGGGACAGGGGACTCTAGGATCCTAGCATGCCCATCCTCATGAATGGGGATGGGCACCCTAGCATGTCCATCCCCATTCACCACCTCTTGGAGGAGAATGAGGGTGGGGTGCCAAGCATCTCCTGATGAGGAAATGCAGGAGAGCTTCTGGAGAAGGGGCAGGTGGCAGCAAAAGCAGCTTGGTGGCACCCCTCTTGTGTCTTCCCCCCATCTGCCCTCCCCCCGAAATGGTGGTGCTGGTTGCCACTTTCCATATCAAGGACACCACGGAGATATGAAAAGTGGGAACCAGCACTGCCATTCAGTTGGGGGGGGGGGGGGAGAGCAATAGTCAACCATGTGTTAATAGTCCACTCCATGGTTTACTATTAGCATGTCACATTAGCGTCATGCTAATACTCATCCATGGAGTGGACTATTAACACATGGTTGACTATTGTGTCAACTAAACTATGGTTTAGTCAGGAGATGCATCCAGGCCAGGGGCTCTTAGAGCTAACAATTAGAGGCCATTGTACAGTTATTCCATTGTTTTTTGCTTAACGTATTTTCCATGTTAAGAAAAAAGATGGAAGAAGCTGTGGGAAAACATGGGAGGATTACAATTTGAAGACAGCGGCAACTGGACCCCCTGTGAAATGATGTGAATCAGGCAGGAAATGGCGTGATAAAAGCCTTGTGTGGAACCACCGTGTGTGACCTCAATGTGACCATAATTTCAATAATCCTTACAGTAGCCCTGAAAAATAGGCCAGTATGATTTATAATTAGTTTGCAGCCCCGTGCGTGCACTCTGACGTGAGAATAAGCAATATTGATTTCAGGTAAACATGAAAAAATTGGGTTGTTAATGTTTATAAGGCAGGGTTGAGGGTTCAAAGCACTTTACATAACTTATCTCAGTAATTCTTACAACAGACATTCAAAGTAATGTCAGCTATTCTATTTTGAAGATGATGGGGGGAAAGTGGTTGATTGAAAATTGTACATTTGTTCATTTCTGAGATAAGGACATTTTAACTGAGGACTTCCTGGCTTACAGCTCACAGCACACTGAATCAGATCTCAAGATGCTTTCCAAAATTTCATCTTTCTCTAAAGTATTTGTTTAATTTTTTCTTTGTTACATACCTATATACGGCACCTTTCATATATGCATTTCCAGGGCAGGAAATAAAATTTGCAATAAAACAATACAATCAAAAATTAAAACAGGGATAGGCCCTCCAGATGTTTTGGCCTACAAGTCCCATGATCCCTCACCATTATGACATGCTGGCTAGGTATGATGTCAGTTGTAGGCCAAAACATTGGGAGGGCCACAAATCATCCACCACTGATCTAAAACAGCAAATATCAATCAGCTTAAAAAACACCAGAGGAGCAACAACAACAACAAGAATTAAAAGGCAGATAAAATACAATAGATATGAAAAGGCCTGGGAAATAAAAGGTCTTTCTTGAGCATCAAAAAGACAAAAGTATAGATGCCGTGTGTGCCTCCATGGGCTGAATGTTCAAAGGCAGATAGCCATAACCAAGAAGGCATTATATCCCTCTACCCATCTCACCTAAGGTGGTGGGTACATCCAGAGAAGGACTTCTGTAAGTGACTTTAGTGCACAAGGCGGTTGATGTAAAAGTACACATTGGTTAAGTTTCCAATATCCCAAGCCAGATGGGGTTTTAAAGATAAGCAGCACCAGTACTTAATTGAAAACTCTGAAGCTTTTCAAACACTGATGAGATATATTTTTAGCAACTGGTTCCAGTTAACAACCTGGTGACTGTTTCTGAACAATCTTCAAAGGCAGACCCATGTACAACATACTTTAGTAGTCTAATCTGTGGATAATAGTGGCCAGGCTGACGCCACTGGTGAGAGGTGTTCCATGCCACACTTACCATTTGGGCCTCCAGTTACAAAGCTTGACCAGTGAGTTCCCCAGACTACACACTTAATCCTTAAGGGGCATGTGAACAAGTGGAACATCACCACCCAGAACAGACAAAACATGTATCTTATAAGGATCAATCTTACACTTAGTGGCTGTCACCCAGCCTGTTACTGATCTCAGGAACCATTAACAATTCCACCTCCTTAGCTGACTCAGATGATTCACTTCATTTCATATACTATACTTGATGTCCATTATAGTGCTTCCTATTTCCAAGTGTCTTCTCCATGTTAGTCTTTCACTTAGAGATTGTTTCGTGCCTCATTGTCAGATCAATCCCACAGATTCAGGGACAATGTGTTTTGTACATAGTACAATTGTTGTACATCTGAATAGTCCTAGCAGGTATTTTACACAGCTTCAGCTAACCATCACAAAGCTTAACATAATTAATATGGTTCTTTAATAGGGCAAAGATGGCGAACCTGGCCTTGATGTAAGTAATATTTATCATCCGTTTATTTGTGTGGTAGGTAACGATTTCTTTCAAATAATGATTGCATGCTTGGAGTATGTTGGATTTTTTTTCCCCATTTGGTGTGCATGACAATCATGCAGAGAATATACTAAACATTGCATTGTTGTATGTCTTTAAATAACAACAGAGAAAGAGAAATAACACTTGGGAGTGTGAAAAGACCACTGCTAAGAAAGGGCTGCCTTGTAAATCCCACCATAAATAGTGCCACTAATAAGTGCCTGCAGCAACTAATGCTAACTAGAGCACCTGATTGATGTCCATGGAAAGTGCTATTATAATTCTGTGCTGTTATCACAGAGTTGGTACCACAGGACATTCATTTTGTGGTAGCAGCAGCCCTTACACGATTCTGGTGTTTTTCACCTTGCAGACACAAGCCCCCTAAACGGAAGGTTGCCATCTCATGTTAAAATAGTTTAGATTTCATGGGAAGTTATCTCACACAAACACATGACCGTATGCAGCATCCACACCATTCTGTTTCCAAGTTGCTCTAGCACCACCGATTGCATGCGGCGATTGCAGTTGAGCGTATTTCTTAACAGAAGTTGCAATTGGACATTCCATGTTATATAACTTCTTTATGGTGGGAGAGACTATTTGTCATCTTTTTCCCCAGTGTGTTCAGCGCCAATGACACCCCCCACACCCATTGAAGCACTTCTGTTTAGACATTGCTAGTGCTAGGTTGCATGTAGGAAAATAGAAGTGACCTTTGCTTTATCTGGAAATCTTCAATAGCTCTATCTTGCTGAATATTATGACCTTTTAAAACTCCACATTATTTGGTACAATATTCTTGGTGTGTGTGTGCGCGCGCCTATGATTCAGTTATACAATAAAAATAAACCCACATATCAATTTACAGAAGCCAATAGAGGTATTTTTGTTCATTTTTTATAGGGTTTCCCTGGTCCTCGCGGAGAAAAGGGTGATGTAGGAGAAAAGGGAGAAAAGGTGACCTCAATGCTATTAACCGTTGTTTGATTACTTAGCCTAGTCAGCTTTTTTGTCCCAGTCCTATAATTTGTCCCATTAAGAGCGACCTTTGTTCCTTCTGTGTGCCAAAAGCCATGTCACGGATCTTTGCTAGACAAAGTCATCTGTCAGAATGTGAAACGAAGCTTCCACCCAGATCCAAAAAGGTCAGCAGTTTCCATAATGGGAGAGGAATGGCTTTCTCCTCCAAGACTCCTGGCAGTCTGTGTTTGTTTATATAACAGCTACTGACAAGAGACATTGGAGTAGCAACAAGGCAGGAGACAGTGGGCCAGATTGACAGCTTGTGTAAATCAATATAGCTCCATTGACTTCAATTAGATGTGTGCTGTATTTATACCGTGCAAGCATCTGGCTCATGGCTGAGAAGACAGAAGCTAAACTAAAACATTTTGAGTACATCCAGAGAAAGTTAGGCATGTTTGAGTCCTCTTGAAAGTGATGGTTAAGCACATGATTAAGCACTTAATCCTGTCGATGCAACTTCAGCCTGTTGTTGGATTGCTCCTGACAAATGCAGGAGCTCTGTTGCACATGCAGGGCTCTTGTGCATGCACAGGCTCCTATATACAGTTCTTTATGTACATCTTCACTGCAAGTGCAATGCTGGGGGTGTGGGAGCTCTGGAGGCACACAGAACTCTTGCATTTCTCTGTTCAATTCAGTGGGCGGGATCAAAAGGAGCAAGTTTCAGAAATTAAGAACAAGAGCAAAGAGAGACATCAACAGTAGCTTCCTTAATACATTATACTCATGGAGGAGTCATCACTCAGTTACCCTGGAGTGGGGCTCCAATGCTGCCCCTGTCCCTGAAGCTATGTGCTAGGCATGTCTGTGTGTTAGGCATGAATGACTGTGATGGGAAAGTCAACATGAATAGACTTTCCCAGGAGCTGGAACCTTGCTTCATAAGGATTCCATTCCCAGGGAAATGTATATGCATAGATGGTTATAGGGAGCCTTTCCCCTTGCAGATATCCACACCTCATGCATGAACATTGCAGACAGGGGATGCCATGCAACCTTGGGACTGGAGCCAGGAACACAGCTCCCCTTCCCTCTTTGCATGTATAACACAGGAAAAGGGCTAAGGTGGGACTAGGATGTTGAAGCAGCACTGGAGGCTACACGTAGTATTCATTAAAGGTGGTACACAGGGGAAAACATTGGTTTGGGTCCGACTCCTGTGTTTTGGACTTCGATTCAGAGCTTTGGACTGACATCATACTTTGATGCAGATCTGATGTTGAGCCTTTCATCAGTCCATTTTCCAAGGTTTGTGATGTCTTCCTCGTTGACTATGATAAGGAAATCAGCTGTCATTAAGATTTTAATTGTTTGGTAGAATAGAGTGAAACCTACAAGATTTCACATCAGTAAATGCAGGGGATTTTGTGCAATAAGCCTGTAAAATGTATGTGGAATTAACAGGAATGCCTATACCTTTTAAAAAAAAAATTTGGATGAAATATGCAGGCATAGTATGTAGTCCCTTCTGAGGAGATAAAGGCTACTACATTTCAGACAAATAGGTATAGGGGTTTTGAATCTTAAATATTGCATTTGATTTGTGTGTGGAGTGGGGAGAGAGAGAACTGATCTGGACCCTTCTGCTGCCCCCTTAGTAGAGATGGGAGAATGAGTGATGTTCGAGCTTGTACAGGTTCTCTGTTTTTCACCTCGATGCTCGTCTCACCTTGTTCTCACTCCCAAACGTGAGAGTCTTTTTTTCCGAACAGGAAAAGTGTGCAATTTCTAACACAAAAAATATGCATTTTTTCCACACACATATCCCCCAAATGCAATTTCCCCCATAGGTTAAAATGTGAAAATCCATTGTGGGGGTAATTTCCATTTTTGGAGTGGCGCACTTGCACTAGGTTTGCCACTCTCCAGTTTCATCCTTCATGGAGTGCATGTCTGACACTTTATTGAAGTATATGAAATTGTACACAAAAGTAGTGCTTGGTACACATGATGAGAGCAATCCTAATCCTCAGATCCTCAGCTTGATGGAGTGATTTAAGATAAAATCCATTAGTCTCCACAGGCAGGAGAGGAGTTCCACCACCTGCAGAGGCCCTTGTTCCACCCGAAGAAATGTTCAAAAAATATCAAATTGGGTTTACAAAAGTAAAAACCACCCTCCAAAATTCCAAGGCAAGTCTTACATTTCGGGACCATCCCACTAAAGTGTCCCATTTCATCTTGGAATTTGTGCTTCATCCAACATGGATGCACACTCCTAATATTAACTTTAAAGTGAGAAAAATGAACAGAATAGAAGGGAATAGTTATTAAAACTAAACTATATATTGAAGAATAATAATTTCAGTTTGTAGAGCGTGAAATAGTGGCATAAATCTTAGCTTATGCCATTGTATACTGCTTGATTTTTCTCTATGAGAACCATTTATTTTTAGGATGAGGCCATAAGTTTTACTTAGTCAGACCATAATTCATATATTGAAGTCAATGGGCCTTTTTGTATGACACAGCCTATCGTGGCTTAATTTACCCACAGGCGTTGCCATTTTTGTATGGTGAACACTCTAAAACATGCAATGGGTTATTTGGGGGTCATCTAACCCTCAACTCCTGCCACTTCAGTTTGCACCACAAGACAAACCACAGCGAGCGATACAAAATTAGCACCTGATGGCACCCAGCATGACATGGCAGCCCTGCAGATAAATTAAGCCATGGTGGGCTGTTGTGTCGTGACCCAGGACAATGATTTTAAACTGCAGGATGATACAGTTTTTGTAACTGCAAAGATTTTCCATAGGTTTTCTGGGAGCGTGGAATAAATCGACATTTGGATGAAATCTGCCTTTCAAATCCATTAATGTTTTTCTACTCTTTAAAACTCATAAATATTAGAGCCAAATTTAAATCCTACATAAAATTGTCCAATTTGATTCTTCCTGGTCACATTTTGATGAACACCCTTATCTTAGGCACTTCAGCATCTTAGGCAAAATGCCAAAATACCTGTCCCATACTAATCTGTTCAGTTTTGTTGACTTATCAGCTCTTCTTCCAAACCAGCTCTTTGGGCCTACAGCTTGGTCATAATCCTTTATCAGGCTTCCTTCACTCAAACGCCACCTACTACTCACTTCTGGGGTCCTTTGCCTGTATCCATCTGCCTTTTGATGGGCCATAACAACTTTGTGCGAAGCCACTTCAGAGTTTGTGTTAAGCATGAGATAAATATATATAACAAAATAAATAGCTGCTCACTCTCAGCACACATGTGCTGCCATTTAGGCCTGCCAAAGGGTAGTGTTGGCCCTGGAGAAAGTGTAACTCACACTTGGGGTAATGCATTATTTGAATAGAGTGTGGAGTGCCTCTCACATGTTCAGATGTGTTATGTCCATCACTTTTGTTACCATACTAAATAGAAACACTGTTTCAAACAAAGTTCTATTCCTTAGGCAGCATCTTCCGCTGTGTTCCCACTTGATCTGTTGTGCAAATGGGATCTGGCACTCACACAACAGAAAGCAAGCAGTTCTAAAAGCAACCCCAGAAACAAATGGAAATGCACATTTCCGAATCGGTACAGGTCTTTTGAGCTTCCTTCTGCACGTTCTGCTGACCTGCCCCATTCCAGAAACTAGTGTTTCTGCTCATTCCGGGTTGCTTTTTGAACTGCTAGTTCCCTGACACTGCCCTTTGACTCACGATTTTCTGTGTTTCATCCACTAAGTTCTGCAGTTTTTGCTTCTTCTTTTTTTTATCTCCAATGTACTCCAAAATGTTTTGGCACACAGACAAGACAGATGAATAATACTTTTCATATGATGTAATACAGTATATCTCTCCATGGATATGTGTTTGATTCTCATTGGAATGTTTGTCCTATATGCCATAGTATATCATGCGTGTTGTGTAATGTCACTTTTTAAATATATTTTAGCACGATAATTAATTTCTTACATTAACTTAAGGTGGAAGCCTAACGCTTTGGGGGAATTTGGGAGTTTGACAGTGATTTTATAGAATATATGCTTTGCCTTATTAAATATTGTTACGTTAAAAAGGAATTGTATCAAAACTTTTATTTTCTGCTGTAAATGGATGCATAATATTTTTGGTGAGAAAATGGGTGAATGTCCATTTGCTATATGTCATCATAATCTTGTCTACCTTTCCAGAGGTGCATCCTTCCCTTCTCCTTTTACCTTGTTTCCTTACAATTCCTCTTGTCTTTTTTACCCTTTTCCTTACAAATTAAATCTTTCCTACAGCCATGACTTTGACAATCCCTCCTTGGTTGCTCCTTATTTTATTCTACTAATTTTCCTTCTGCTATTTCTCCAACTCCCTAATATTCTTAATTTTCCCTCATTGTGTGTGGTGTCCCCCCCCAAAAAAATAGAAGCACTTTTGGTTGTGTTGAAAACTGTGAGTGAGCCTGAAATTCATTTACCATTGTGATCAACTGGTCAGTTGTGAAGTCAATTTTAAATTAGCTCTCAAATTGTCTCCCACTGACTGAAGATGAAGTCAGTTTCACAAAAAGCAGTTCTATATTTCTAAGCACCAGATTTGTTTAGTAAAATCAGTTACTCTACATTCTGAAATTTCTGTAATGCACAATTCTTTAAAAGCAGTTCTATTTTCAGGCACATGGCTACGCTCTGGAAAAGATACTTTAATACATGAAAAATGCTAAAGAACATTTTATTGTAATTTTAATTAGAACGAGAAGGTCCGCTGGATAAATATTATAATATCTTTAGATCAAGCAACTTGGTTCTTTTTGCAGGGTTGGAAAAGGAATCCAAACCTGATTTGCTAGGCAACTGACCCTTTATTGAACTTTTTTTTAAATGGTATTAACAGAACAATGGTCTAGCAAAGACCAGATTTGAACTAATAAACAGAATATAATTTAGGAAAAGATGGGTTGTAGTAAATTGAGCTCGTTAAAATCCACCAAAGATTTAGTTTGTCTTATTTTCTCATGTCGTTCCACTTTATTCGGTTCACCATAGCTACATCAATATATTCAGTTTAAATAAACCCAACACTAAGCTTCTAGATGGAGCATTCAATCCTGAATATTGAGGTGCAACACTCTTAGAGTAATGTATGCACAATTAGATATAAGAGGTATTCCTGGGTGCACAGGATTTCCTGTTCCATTCTGCGGCTCCATGTATGCAAAAGCATGAGTTTCCCTCTTCCTTTGAAGCTTCCCTTGAGAAAGATGAGGAAGCTCTTCTGAACAGGATCTCAGGTGAAATACGCATTTCACTGCAGTGGCATGAGGACCTACTTTCCTGTAGCTTAATCCCACACAACTCTAGAAATGTGTCCATGCATATTTTAAAAAATGTGGCTGGGGTGAATGTTCCTTCCTATGCAAATGTCACTGCCCCTAGGAGTGCTCTGAGGCTTTTCTTGGGAAAGGACCATAGTCCCTCCTTATGGGAAATCAAGACCAGGAAATTACCTCCAACACCACTGTGGTAATATGTGAATTGGCCCTTGGAAAATTGATTGGCGCATCCAATCAATCAATTGTTGTGAACCGCCCAGAATGTTTTGACTATTGGATGGCAAAGAAACATAATTAATTAATTAATTAATTAAATGCTTTCAAGAGATTACTGAACTGGGTGAATTTTATTTGAAGGGTTTTTTAGATGCCGCTGTGGGTCCAATAACCAACAAATAGGTAATCTTTTCAAGCACTGCTTTAGGATAATAACAACATTATAATAACAACAACGCAGAAACTCAATACAACCAAACAGATGCAGTTGTTGCTTATGATCATCATATAATTTATTTGTCCACATAATGCCTTGTGCAAACTAGAACACAGTGGTAAGTGTCCTTTCAGCCCTCCATTGGCTAAAAAAATAATTTTAAAAAATATATATATTAAAACATCTCAGTTTTTTTCCCTGAAAAGAATGAATCATTTGTTTTATCCAAACTATTGTGTCCACAGGGGGAAAAGGGAAAGAAAGGCAAAAAGGGGCCTAAAGGGGAGAAAGGAGAACAGGGTGCCCCGGGATTAGATGCACCTTGCCCATTGGTACGTCTCACACCTGTATTGGAAATGTCTCCTCTTACAGTAGATAATATAGTAGGATGTTACAATATAAGGAGGAACAAGCTACAGCTTTTGTGTAATGCTGGTATTAATTCAGACCAAAGAACCCAATTGTCCAGGTTCTTTAAAAAAATATCAGACATTTGGCCTAACTCTCTTTAAAGCAGCATTTGAAATTCTTGAACTAGAATAGGCATTCATGGCAGATTTGTCTATAATTTGCTGTGTAAATGCTTTCATTCAGGATGCTAGTTGTCGTTTCTCATATGGGTAACACTTGTCCCTGGTACTTGACCTATTTCTAGGAAGCAAACCACCAGCATCATTACTGGTTCGCACTTCTTGTTAGCTTGCTCCTCTTTTCCTTTGCTCTTGTTTGGTTGTTCCAGCGAAGTCAATGCAAAAGTCATTTCTTAGTAACGTTGCAAGTTAATCTTTACAAACAGGGATTCCGTGGAATTAAGGGGGAAAAAGGGGAGCCAGGCCAGCCAGGCCTGGATGGGCTGGATGCCCCTTGCCAATTGGTACAGTATTGCTCTTTCCTTCCAACCCTGCATGTGATTCCTGTGTTTCCAGTCAGTTGTTTCCAATGTAAAGTTTACAATGAACAGACTTTACATTATACCTCCCCATACATGCATGTGCATGATCAAACTGGCTGCTTTGGTGACAATAACAGCACCCAGAGATCATACATCCTATCGACATCCGCAGCGTAACACAGTGCACTTTTGCGCACCTGCATCACACAGTGGATCTGAGTTTGTTTTAGTCCAACGTTTGCAATAAGTATGATTCCCCCTTCTCTTCCCTGTCGCCACCCACCAAACATGCTCTGCCGTACTCACCATTAATGGAATTGTCCTCTCTGCTGACCTGAAGCAGAGACACCAATCACAGGGCGGACTAAATTATGCTTGCCCTGCCCCTAGGTGTGAATTTGATCTTAGCTCACCACCACTGAACGAGGTTTACACTTTAGAGTCTCGGGTGTTTGTGCAGCTTCTTTTTTAATATCATAAAACTGGGGTAATATAAGACCTGTGCACAAGGGGGAAAAAATGAATAAACTCTAATCCGAAGCATACGGATGTAAAATCAGAGATACTTTCCTGTAATAATATCAGTATGTGTGCGTACACAAATCCAGTGGAGGCTGGTGGCTCCGATGTCTGTGGGCCTGTGAAACTGCTCTGAGTTTCAGCCAGAAACAGTCAGAACTCTAAAGGAGATAGCCAAGGTGCTGAAGCGGAGTGCACTGACAGCATCGGATATCGGAGCCGCCAATCTCCACTGCAGATGCCCCAAACCAGTAAGTTTTCTCATCTTTGTGCAGTTATAGAAACTTCCTTGTTAACTTCAGTAAGCACCTGGTCCCACTGCTCCACCTCCTTGCAGCCTCCACAGATGTCCCCTCTAAGAAAGTGAGCAGTGACACGTGTGAGGGAGAGGGACGTGCCTTGCCCATGCCTTGCCCATTTCTTCTGGGCGGCTGGGTGGATTGTGCCCAAAGTGAAAAAGCAAACCAGTGGGCAGTGAGAAGGAGGTGGACCCACTGAAGGCATCCTACCCAAGGGCCCTCCAAAACCTGGAGCAAGCACTGGGTCCATGCACACCCCTCTGTTTAAATGAAAGGAGAAATATATACACACACATGAGTTCTGTGTGCACAAAGGATTGAGGCCATGGGTTCCAGGCATTGTGTGAGGACTTACAGTGTGTTCCTGGAAAGAACCATGCATGTGTGAGGACTTACAGTGTGTTCCTGGAAGAAACCATACACACCTCCTATGTCTCCAGGCATGCTGGTCCCGCCCTACCTCAGCTCAGATCTTGACGTGTTGAACCAGCAAGGTCTGAATGAGAGTTCTGCTCATCTTTGCTTGAGTGCATGTAGAAGTCCCCGCGATTACTGGACCCCACTTTATCAGGGTTCCCAATCACACAGTGAGTTCAGCGAGTTCTACTCACACTCTACTTTGGGTTCAGGCTTTGCCGATTTAACAGAGCAAAGTTTGAACTGTGGACACAGGGGGAGGGGCCAGTGGCTATCCCAGGATGTCAAGGGAATACTCTGCACAACCAATTCTATTAGGTATGAGTAAAAATATTCCCCTGGTATTGATAGCGGGAACTGTCTTTTGACATATTGGAGCAGTCATTCTAAACAGAATGCTCCATGGAGCTTTCTATTGCAGCCAGTCGGTTAGTTTGGGGCTTAATCATGCTCAGAGATCACATTATTTACAAATTATTCACACATAACTGAAATCCCATTGTTTTCAATGGGCTTGCCTAGGGTGACCAGATAAAATCCAGGTCAGGGCTCATGTAACTTTAACAGTTGTAGAGAAAAGGGGATTTCAGCCAGTGTCATTTGTATGCCATTAGTTCCTGGTGAAATTCCCTCTTCATCACAACAGTTAAAGTTGCAGGGGCCCTGCCTTCTTTTGTATATGGTCACTCTAGTATAATGCATGCACCTTTAACTGTTGTGATGAAGAGGGAATTTCACCAGGAACTAATTGCATACAAATGACACTGGCTGAAATTCCCTTTTCTCTACAACTGTTAAAGTTACATGAGCCCTGACCAGGATTTTATCTGGTCACCCTAGGCTTGCCCTAACTTTGGTTCATCTGGATCCAAACCAATGTTGTCATTGATTAGGGTACAAATCTTTTTGCCTAAAATTCTGTAGAGATGTAAGAGGCATTAACAGGGAGTTGGTCTTATGGACCTCACTTATGTGTCTGCAACCCCATGATCAGGTTCACTACCAATTGGAATGCTATGCACATTTGAAAATAAAATTTATCAGAACTTGTTAAGGAGCTCATGGCCTGCAGCCCAAAGCCTTCACTGTCTTTGTTATTTTAATGTTTTCAATGTAACAGTCTTTCCTTTGGAACGTAATTTCCCACAATTATACACAACAGTTCCCCACTCTATGTTAGCATGAGTTCAAACTCCTACCTTTACTAAAATTCTACTTGTTGATCCCTTTCCTTTGTACCAATCTGGCAACACTCTTTATTTTTGATATTAGGATTTTTTTATTTAAAAAACAAACATTATCTACACATTTCTAAAAAACTCAAAAGACTTTTTAATGGTTAGCAGTTAGATTTGATCTGCATGTTCTGATACTGTTTGTAGTTTAAGCACGATTCTTAAAAGATGAATGTTAAAGTTAAGTAGGTTTTCTTTCAAGCACAATGTTTCTAATCTAAATTGTCAGGAGAGCCTTTATCTGAGTATAAAGTCCATGTTATATTTGGTTTGACTCTAATTAATGATAACCTATAGTTTATATATTTGGTTGCAAGAAAATAAAGCATGCCTTTGTAATTCTTGAAAATATGTTGCTTTTGCAGTATCATTTCTGTCTGGAAATAAAGGAAAACTATCCTATATATATGCAGCTATAAGACAAACATCTTTAGCACCTAACTGTTTGTTTTGCTAGAGTTATTGAAGAGTTCCAAAGAAATAAATGGGAAATCACCAAAGTTTCTCAGAATTATTGGCAGAGAACATTCCAGTTTAAAGTACACAACTATTCAGATCAGCCTTGTAAATATGGTTAAGATTTTTCCCATCATTTAGCAATCAATAATGTAAATGATCTCTCCGTGCATTCCAGAATTGATCCCACTTACTAACAGTCTCACTGGCTAGTTTGGATTGTGGAATTATAAGTAGGCCTATCCAGAAGTAATCAGAACCAGAATTCTTGAATTTAACCCTGATCATAAATATTTTCACTGGTCTGTCATTCTTCAGTGCCAGGGTAATGTTATTATTTATGATGTTGCAGTACTGACATCTCAGCCTAAGCACATAGCTTAGCAGGTCAAAAGATAGAGTTTTACTATCTGAAACCTGCTTAAAATCAAGCAAATGAAGACAATTTGTGGTTCAGGCTGCTTGTAAGCAGATTCTGGGCATAGGTGATAGAAATGTAATAGCCAGGATCAAATTCTCTATATGGAGAAACTTGTATATATGTGCAGTGGGGTATTAGGGGGGGCATTTCCAGTTTTAGCCCCCTGTAACATCCAACAAGCTATTCCTGACTTGAGATCCTTGGGAAAAACCTTCAAAACAGGAAATTGGGAATCTCCAGCATTCACACATGCTTAGACATGAGGATAGAGCTATTGGGATCCCAGTCAAGACAGCCATATACCACCTGTGCTATTTATTTATTTATTGTGCTTTAGGGCAGTATCCAGTATTGCTACTATGTTTCCACTGTTTCTGTGGTTCTTCCGACAGTAATCCTGAATGAGACGGGTCAGTGGAACTCCCTTCTGCAAGCTGACCCATTCCAGAAACGAGCATGTCACTCATTTCTGATTGCTGCAGGGTCTGTTAGCTTCCCATTTAACTTGTAGTGGGTTCCACTAGTAAGAATAAAAATGAAAAGAAAAGAAACCCCAGGTAGGCAGTCAAAAAAAGGCAAAGGCAAAGGGTTGGAACCAGGGAAGGTTTAATAAAAAGTTATTGTAAAGATGAAGGTACCAACGCGTTTCGGACACAGTGTTGTCCTTCTTCAGGGTAATTTTGGAGGCTCTTATGAAATAGTTGTGACTCCAAAATTACCCTGAAGAAGGACAACACTGTGTTCGAAATGCGTTGGTACCTTCATTTTTACAATAACTTTTTATTAAACCTTCCCTGGTTCCAACCCATTGCCTTTGCCTTTTTTTGCCTGGGTTCCACTGGTATACAGGCAGCCCTTGATCCACTCAATAACAAATTCTCTGGCTGGATTCAGATTATTAAAAGGATAAAATGTAATACAAATGATTAAAATAATAAAATACAATACAGTACAAACTAAGAACCAATAATTCATTACCCATTTAGGAACTCCTATCAAACACCAGTTATGACAATAGCCTTGCCACAATTTCTGTGAGCTTATGTTTGTTTAATTTCCTTTGAGATAATTTTATTTTCTTACTGAAAATATGCCCTCATGTCTGTAACTATATTAACTTACTTCTGGGAAAGTAATTCCAATCTCCAGATAGAAATGATATACTGTTGGTCATGGAAATAATTATCCTGAAATCATTTATCATTTTCCAAGTCTGTCTAGCTTTGCCCAAATGAACCAACTAGTCCAGCTCAATTCCACAATTGGTTCCAGGCAGTGAACTGGTAATGGCCACCTATAACATGCTTATTGCTGGATTGGAACCCTATTTGTCATTCCATTTTCACTATGATATATGGATCACTGCAGATATCAAAGCCATAAATATATTTGCATGAAATAAGGCATTTGTTAAACTTTAAGGTGTTCCTATGATTTCACACCAACCACTGGTGGTGATGGTGGTAAATTTTTCTTCAACAAATAGGAGGAACATGAGATTATATATATGTATATAATCAGAAAATCTTCATGCATCCCACCCATTCTTCTACTGAACGTTAGAATGTTACTCATCTTCCTAAATAACAGTTGTAATTTGTGGAATGTGGAATGGTGTGGGTGCTTGATGAGATAATATTATCAAACTCAGTAACTAATTTGAACTTTGTTCTTCAAACAGGGACCAGATGGGTTACCAATGCCTGGTTGTTGGCAAAAGGTGAGACCATCAAACGTTCTTCTGCTTCTCCATTTTAATCCTTATATAACCCATACCATCAGGCACCGGTAGGCAAAAAGTGATCAATCAAGGGGAATGGCAGAAGATTATAAAAAGAAAAGTTTTTGCTGATTCCTCTTCCTGCCTCCTCAACCCTCCAGAACATTTTTCTGCAGGGGGAAATCAGTGAAAATTGTCTTCCTCTTTCCATTCACGGGAACAGAGAGCACCCTGTTCTGTGAAAGGAACTCTGCTCATCATCTCTTTATCCAACCCAACATTTATACAGTTGAAGCCAAACATTTGAATGCTACAGTACTAACCTTGCCAAAAATGTTTCTTTTTGTCTCTTTGCAGTGATGAATCTAACTTTGCAAGCATGAAGTTGTGTATATAACGTTCCACCTCTTGTATTTATAGTTGAAAACACAACCATTGATTTTACAAGTCTGAAAAGTCTGAAATATGTTTACATGTAGCCGCTTCTACTTGTTTGCAGTAGTCCATGTGTACATCTATTCTTCACATACATCTGCAATCGGGCAAAATATAAACTGTGTGACAAACTTGCAAAATCAAGTACTAGTCTCTCTACAGAGTTAATCTCTATAGAGGGAACATCCACAAACATTTGAATTGTTTCTGCAGTTTTCCATTTTTCTTTTTTGTTTTGACTTGTGGACTTGCATGGACAACAAGTGCCATGAACTAGTTTACATGAAATTGTGACCAAATATGAGCTCAGTGCTATGAAATGTACTGTACCGAATTGCCATTGGAATATAGTGACTTTGCTTCCATGCTCACCTTTGTAAAATATATCACTGGTTCATACCTCCCATACTTGCTGTGCTCACTAAAATCAAAAGCATGACTTGTGTGCCAAAACAGCTTGTGGTGTGATCATCTCATATGCTACCGTGGTTGCTGCTGTCGATTTCAATTCAGACATCTGAATTGTTGTTTTCTTTGTCATCTCAAGGGAGTCACACCATGGCTTATTGCAAAAAAATGATAAGAGGAGATTAAAACGATGGTCTTGAATTTGGAGGGAACTGCAGTTCCTTCCGACAGTGGATGGCTTTCAGTCTTCTGAGTTATGAAAACACCTTTGTCAACAACAACAAAAGGTGCTACCCGTTCATCAGCCTCCATTTTGCTTGCACTGCTCACAGTCACGAGACATTCACCTTGGCTGGATTTCAACACCAGACCCAATTGACTATTTAACCAGAAGGGAAGAAGCATGAAGATCTTGCTTTGTGAGTAGGAAGACAAAGTTGCAGAGAAATACCAAATGGATCATTTTGATGATAGGTCTCAGTATCTGGAGGACAATGGCCTTCTTCAAGGATTGGTGCAATATGTGTTTAACATATTGTTTTTTGAGAAGGGGGAGGGGGTATTTTTGACAAAAGATACCATAAAATGCCTTCCTCTCAAATCATGGAACTGATATACTTTATATGGCTTGCCATTTGGATTTTAGAAGTTCCTGATGAAATGACAAAGTTACTTTAGGATGTTTTTGGAAAATATATTTAATTTTATTTGCTTAATACTTCAGTTCGCTAACCTCTTCTGCATTAATGCTTACAGACACTTATGTTTTGAAGAACACACTTGTGTTAAACTTCTTTCAGCATCGTCTTTTTGGGGATCCATGAGGTCTTTTCCACTGCAAAGGAAGGAGTTGTTTGTTTTTCATTTTCTCATTTATTCCTATGCCTTTTTTCTTCTTCTACAGTCGACATGTTTTGGGGTTTCTGTAGCCCAAAGAATGTGGAACAGGGCGGGAAAGAATGATTATTGCATGTTAGTAACAGGACTTTATCTCAAATATATCATTATTTTCATCTGAATTTTAGGCTGCAGTCCTACACATAGTTACCAAGAGCAATCTCCACTGAATGGCTTACTTCTGAGTAGACATGCATAGGATTGTTCTGCACATTAGTTTAAAAAATGCTTCATTTATCTATTTTGAATCCATCTGCTTAACATTTTTGTGTTTAGCCTTATAGTCATAAGGCACATTTGTAGTCATGCTGAGAAATTAATTTATGTCGCATACTGTGCCACTTTTCTTTTCTTTCTTTCTTTTTTGAAAAAACACCAAAATCACTGTTAAATGGTTAGTACACTTTTATGTATATTCATGGGGTGGGGGTGGGGATAATATCTGACCAAATAAGAGATTTCATACGTGTGGTAAAAAAAAATGTGTCAGTAGGATGCTTTCATCACACAATCATGTATTCCTAGAAATAAGCAATAGTTGCTGCAACATGTCACATGAATCACCTTGAAAACAGAGTTATAATGAGCATACTACCAATTATTAGCTCAGTGCTGCCTTATATCCATGAACCAGTTGGACCTCTAGATCGTTTAATAACTTACATTTCATTTTCATAGTGTCAGAGCTATTCACGAAAAGACTGTTTTTGCTATTTAGAATGATCTCTCTTTTTCCAGAGACAGGGAAACATTTTCTCAATGACAGTTTTAAGGCTAAAAGTTTCATCTTAACATCTCTAACAAATATTTTCCAATGGGTTTATGTTGTTTTCTGAGCAACAGAGAAGATCAGCTGCTCAGAGTATTTTAGAGAAAGGTATCTGCCTATTCTAAATGCATTCTTTTGTTGTTGTGATTTTATTTTTATTTTAATTTAAACTGCCCCGAGTTAATGGAAATGCAGGATTTAAATGTTTCAAATACATAAATAAGAGAAATCAAATCAGTCAATGAATGTATATATACGCATATGTAAATCTTCTAACTTTAATACACACGTGTCATCAAATGTCGTGGGAGCAAATTTGCCATTGGTAACAGGGCTTTGCCTTCCCCTTCTCTCCCCGCCATGCCACCCAGTTCTGCTCCAGAGGATTCCCCACCCCTCAGGAGCAGATTTTGGGGGCATGTGGGGAGCTGGGGAGAGGAGGGGCAATCCATTCCACCAGTAGCAACCATTCCCTGGGTGGAGAGTTATTATTGGATTTCACTCGTAAGCTGCCTATATATTAATCTGCAATGAATTTCTCTGTAATGTGAGATATTAATTATGGCATCATCATACACACTTAATGTATAATTTAATATCTGGTCTAATGTCAATGAGCCAGTTCGCACAATCACTACAGCCAGCATGGCTTATTTAAGCTACAGTGTGGTGCATGCAGGCAGCAATTTTGAATATTCAAGCTGTAGCAGTCAGGCACCGTGTCTTACAGTGTCATGTAAACCCAGCAAAGTGGCTTATGCAAGAGTTAAACAACCATCATATAACCCATGAGCTCTTTTAGGGTAATGCGGAAGTTGTTTAACTCTCAGATAAGTCAGTCTTGCTGGGTTCACCTGACACAATAAGCCATGGCGCTCGCCCACCATGGCTTGAATATTCAAATGGGTGGCCGGTATGCACCACAACCCACCATGGTTTAAATAAGCAACGGTAGACTGCAGTGATCATGCAAACCCAGTCAGAATCTATAAAATAATCTCATTCTGTAAAAAAGCAAGAAGCCTGTAAACTGGGCAGTACATTCCAAGTATACACTTTCATCAGAGTTTTGTACTACAGGTCATTTAAAGCACAAGTGACTCCATTTATACCTCTTGTTATTTTAAAACACCAGGGTATGATTCTTCCTCTGCCAAATGTAGTGCCCATGTATAGAAGGTTCCCAGCAGAGCTAAACAGAGTGCTGCTTATCCCCTCCACTCCAGCATGCATAAGTGGGCAGTGTATCAAGAATGGAAAATCTATGAGCACTTCCTATATCCCCATTCGACCCTCTTTTTGCTTGGCCAAGTTACACCAGCTCTACTACCATAACTTGAAGAAGCAGAGTCGGAAGGCTGGTTGGGGATATGAGATCTGCACATGGAGCTACCAGTTCTTGTAATGACCCACAATGCAGTTTGCAAACATGCTGCCGAAGGCAGAAAATAGACCTCTGTTGAATCCTATGGGAAATCCTTAGCACATGAGCACTGGGCTCTTGCATAGAGAAGGATCATATTTTTAATCCACCTTTAAATGAGCTAACACTAGGGCATCTACCACTACTTTTAGGATAAAATTAAACTCCTATAAGGTGTGATTATGAACTAATTAATCTGCCCCAATTGAGACAAGATATTTTGCTCTACACAGGACCTGTCCTAACTACCATTGGTCATGTTCCAAGGACAATGTAACATTTGAAGTGAGTATATGAGCATAGACTCATAGATAAGAGAGAAAGCAATTCCCATTACTGTAGAGGCACTACAGGGATTGCAGGAAATGTTGCCAGTCATATTGATGAGACCTACCTAGTAATGGTCACATATGTCTTGTGTGAACAGCCCTTAGTTCATTTATTTTCTTCTTTCTTCACCATGTATTGGTTCATGAGTTCAGAATACACCTGTTTAGTACAGGATATTCATTTATTTTAATTCTGGCTCATGGTAATTAAAATTGTTTAGTGAGAGTCCATTCCTTTATAATGGTGCCATTTTGGTAGATCTGTATTGTAAGCTGACTCAGCTGTTAGATTATGAATAACATTAGTAGAAAATATCAAAATGGTGCCTGGTTCTTAAAAGTACCTATGGCTATTTATATTGCCTCATAAAATATGCTCAGTTTGACCATACATTTATTTTCTGAAGACATGCAGTGCCTTGGTGTATTTTGATGCTAAAATATTTTTGTCCTTTTTACAAAGTGTCTCCAATGTGGCCATTTATGTTAAATAATTATAGTTTTAGTAGTATTCTTCCTATAGTTTTCTTTTGGTTTTAAATGTGTAGATTTGGTGGAGTGAGGTATTTTTTTATTTTATTTCAAACATTGGAAACAGCATGAATTTACTTACGTTCTACATCCCCAGCTGCTGCTTCTTTTTAATTATTATTTTTCCTTTGGCTGTTTTTTTCGGTATTTATTTGGTGCCAATCTTCATGGGTATCTTAACAAAGAAACAGTATGCCTGAAAACAATATGTTTCAGATTAATCTTTCCATAAGTTCCATAAGTGCTGCTTTCCTTTAAACTCCATAAAGAGTTGCAATCTTTCAAGGTGCTTAGAAAACAGTTAATTACATGGGGTAAGGTGTGAATCACAGTTCGAACATCATCAAGAACTAAACATTTCTTTCTCTAATCCATTTGTAATTTTAGAATTCTTGAAAGATGTTATAGAAGTCTGAGTGGCATTACTGTATCTATAAGAAATTTAGATATAATCACTCTAATCCAGTTTATGCCCAAAAGACTACTTGTCTATCCTGTTAATTTAAATTAGGGGGCGGTGGGGAGGAGATCCATATGGTCACAGGTTATGTCAGCAGAGATACCCTCTTCCATTGCAGTTAATGACCATGAAGGAGCTCCATATGTGCATCAAAGCATCCTAGCTCTGGAAATGGAAATATTTATCATTGTCACGTTACTTTTTTTATGGGAGGTATTGCGAAAGCCAACTCTTCATGTTTGCCTGCTACCATAAGCATACATGCTATAAAGACTTGAAATATGTTGTCCTGTAAAGTCAGTATTATGTACAGTAACAAAAGGATTTTAGCTTTATATGGTACTCGAAAGATATCTGTTAGGCTTTGTTGTTGTGTTATTTAATTTAGTTGTTTCTGGGAGCGGGGGGCTTAATTTTTGTTTTTAAAAAACAATATTTTGGTGCAATAAAAAGCCCCAAAATGTTAAGGCTGTTTAAGAACCAGGAAAGCATCAATCCAGTAGCACAGTTGTAGGTTCTGATTCAGTATTTGAAATCAGTGAGTACAGATCTGGTTTATATAGGGCATTGTTAACTCTGCAGCTCTATTGTTGGATTTGTTTTGTATAACGTAATTGTTCTGTATAATTATTTTTAAGAATAAAAGGTGCAAGAATGATCGCACCCAATTACAAGAAAATAAGGGTTGTGATAGCATATATTTTCTTTGCAAGCTTCCTAACCTCTGTTGCTTGACTGTCATACAGTTATATCGGTACAACTGTAGCTTTTGTGTCTTACTTAAGAAAAGCTTTTCCATTTTCACTCAAAATAGCTCCTTTTTAAGAACAAACTTAAAAGTATAAAAAGTCAACATGCTCTTCAGTAGCTGCAGACAGTAAGACTTACAGCTTGTAACAGAAACAATACTAGCATCATTTTTTTTTCTTGTGTGGCATTTCAGAATAGAGCTGAATGGACCAGTGCTGTGAAAATGAAATGCAGTGAATGACTAGACATTGGCTGGATTCACACAACATGCTAACCCATCCAGTGTGGGTTGTTGTTGAACTGTGGGTTATTGTGTTGCCTGAACGCAGTACTTTTCTGCAGAGTGGGTTATCACGTTCTCTGAATGCACCATGTTTTCCATGGGGTTGCATGTTAACCATGCAGTGTGGCTTGTTAACCGCCCTGAACAACCCAACCACAAGCCATGGGTTCTAACGTGGCTTGTTCGAGAAAAATAAACCTCACTGCATGGTTAACCAGCCACCTTGCAGAAAACACACTACATTCAAACAACATGATAACCCACCCTGTAGAAATGCACTGCATTTAGATAACACAGTAACCCATCCTGCAGAAAATGTGCTGTGTTGGGACAACACAATAACTCATGGTGGGTTAGCGTGTTGTGTGAATCCAGCCAATGTAGATAAACATCTGTCACCCTGATTTATTACCATTGCTATCCAAACATGTGACAACATCACCAAAACAGTGAAATAGATGTTTAAAAGAATGAGCCTTCTGGATTATTGGAGGGTATTGTTATTTTTTGCAGTTTTGGGGCGCAGGGAACATTTGAAGCACATCCTGTTAATTTTGCTTCTCAGAATTGAACTAGCTTTCTTTGGAGAAGAGGAGGCCTTATTCATCCTCTTTAAGTTTAGCTAAAAATCTAACAGAATTCCCTCAATCACACTAGGTACCAATCTGAGTTAGTTAGGAATAATTTGATTTAGATAAGAATGTGTCTTTTGCATATTGTTAATGTTGGCCAAGTTCCCTGGCGTGGCTGTCCTGTGCAAACCCTAATGAAATAAAGGGGACTATGCAAGAAAACTACAAGGGCCTTCTGCAACTTTTAGACATTTCAGAGGAGCTTGCACTGAACTACTTCCCAATGGATTGGGCCCATTCAGTGTGGATATTATGCCATTGTACATATATAGTATCTTGCAACCTAGTAATATTTTTTTAAAAGGTGTATGTATCTGATTGTTATTCTTTTGGAAAATATTATATTTTTATTTGCATTTTTTTACTTTTTTAATTGATCTGTTATTTTCAGTTTTCATGATGGTTTCTCTTACGAGAAGAAAAGGAGGTTGTCTGCAATTTGGGATGAATTGTCACTGTTTGTGGGAAACATTACATAGGTCCTTTTCATATCACATTCTGAGTGTCATATCACTGTAAAAACAATATGGTTGTGTAAATAATTGCAAGATTTAAATCATCATTTTTATTTGCTATGCATTTCTACTTTTTTGTGGGCTCTAGTTCAGACTTAATTCAAGTCTGAACTTCTTCAAACAGTATGAGTTATTTTCTTTCTTTTCTTTTTTTAAAAAATAATCTGTTTTTTCCTGTTCTTTTCAGTTTTTAAATTGTTCCTGTTTATTTGAGTTTTGTATTTGGTTTTTGTTGCTAGCTTGTGAGAAGTTGATCTTCAGAATTATTTTTACACTATTTATGACTTATTTTCATAATGTAAAAAGTGTGTAATTATTAAACTCTTAATCTAACCATTGTGCCTGGTTTGCATTGCTATAAAACTTGCTCGTTGCTGTTCTTGATCAGTAAAAAATAGGCATACTCTTTCAATATGATACTTCTTACACAATTTGGTTTCCGTGAACAGCAAGTTCCTAAATGGCATCCTGTTAAAAATAATAATAGGAAGAAATTATTACCTTAACCTCCAATATTTTTTCTTTAACTTGTTTGACAGTGACTGCCATTGTCCAGAATATGGAATTTTGAAAACTCTAAATCCACTTTGTATTTTAGAATCAAAAAACCCTCCACTTTAAGAGAAGAGATAAAGCTCTTACAAACTCCATGCACGAAAAGGTGTGAAAAATAAGCTTGTTCCTTGACAGCACTAAAGAGATTCTGCAGTCTCATAATTTATTTGTTCAGAAAATTTGTATCCCACTCTTCAGACAATCACCTCACTGAATGGCTATAATGAAAGATACAGCAAAACAGTAAAAACCACTTGCCTAAAAGTATCGCACAAAACAAGACCTGCTGAAAAACAATACAAACGTGAATGGCTATCATGAAAGATACAGCAACACAACAAAAACCACTTGCTTAAAAGTATCGCACAAAACAAGACCTGCTGAAAAACAATACAAACGCAGTTCATAAAAGCTCAGAAACAAAAAGACTTTGGGCAAATAAAAAGGTATTCACCTGGCACCAAGTAACCATCAGACTTGGCACCAGGCAAGTCTCCCTAGAGAGAGTGTTCCAAATTTGGAGTGCCACAACTAAGAAGGCCCCTAATAAGTTGCCACCTGCCTCCCCTCCAAAGGTAGGGGGCATAAGATGATCCCAGTAACCAGGTAGGTTTGCATGGGATAAAGTGGTCCTTAAGGGAACCTTTCCTATAGGGCTTTATAGGCAATAATGAAGACTTTCTCTTTATTTATTTTATTTGTATACTGCCTTGAGGTGCCTCTACAAGAGAGGTTTAAAGCTCTTTCAAGGCTGATTAAAATTTTTACCTCTACAAGAGAGGAGCGCAAATTGGGGGCTGAGGTGCTTTAAACTTCCGATTATGCGCATTATCGAATGCGCGTTAAACCGCGAGTTTTAATTTGCGGCGGCACTTAAAGTGCCTACCGCCGTGTAAACATGCGATTCTCCGCATGACAACAAGTTCAAAGCGTGTTTCGGTCGTCCGGTAATGCGCTTCGCCGCCTCTCGTACAGAGGTATTAGGAGTAAATGCGCTTCCGTGAATATGCGCATAATCGAGCAGCCAGGCGCCAAAGCGAATCCTTCAAGAGGGGGTCCAACTGGCAAATGCCCTCAGGGCTGTTTACAATCATAAAACCAAACAACAACAAAATAATCTAAAATAAGACAATAATAATAATACAACAATACAAGTTACCAAATAATACAAGATTACACATTAGCAAGATTTTACAAAAGTTAAAAACATGAGCCAGCAGTAAAATTTTAAAAGCAATATATGAAAGGTTTACTTCCTGCAATGCCAGGTTAAGAGAAAGGTCTTAACCTGCCATCTAATTGTATACACCAAGCAGATCTGCCTGAGAAGGGCATTCTTTGGCATTCACCTGAGAAGAGCCTCCAACATCTTCACCATCAAGCGTGGAGACAAACCAGGAATCAGTGCAGTTTTTAGGAGGAGTGAAATGAGTATTGTACACCCATTCCCATTTCATAGCCAACTGCCATGTTTTGTACTAACTACTGCAGTCTCTCAACCATCTTCAAGAGCAGCCCCAATGTACAGTGCATTACAATAATCCATATCTAGGCAATGTATTAAAAGACTATGAATAACAATGACCAGGCTTTCTTTGTCCAGGAAAGTTGCTTGAGCAACTGTCTCAGCTGCTGAAAAGTGCTTTGCGCCACTAAGAATACTTAAGCCTCCAAATAGGATCAAATGGCCTCGCACCCCCACCCCATCCCAACTGTGAACCTAAGGGGCAGTGCAACTTTGTTCAAAACAGGCCAAAGAACAACTCTCAGCACAGCAGAACAACCTACCACTAATATATCCATCTTGTCAAAATGAATGTACAGCTTCACCTGAATTTGATGGAAAAGAAAAAGATGAGTGTCATCAGTGTACTGGTGCATTCCAAAAACTCCAGATTACATCAACTCAGCAGCTTAATATATTATGCTCACTGCAGGGCTGGTCCTACCATTGCTCAAAGTGAGGTGGTTGTTTCAGGCGTCAAATGCTGAGAGGCGAGAGCAAGCTGTTGGAGGAGAGAAGTGTCCCGTGGCCTTCCCTACACCCTCTAAGCTAGTCTACCGCCTTAAAGTGTGGTGACCCATTGCTGGTGTTGAACAAAAGTGATCAGTCTCGAAGAAAGGCTTTTGTACATGGAATGGGAGAGGGCGCTATCTTTTTTTCTCTTTTTTTTCTTTTTGTTTTAAAAAAATTATTTTCAACATATAATACAACATAATCATAAAAAATAATATACTAACGTAAGCTTAACAACCCCCCAGTGCTCCCCTAACCCATTGAGACCTTCTTTTATTCTATTATATTATACATTCTTCCAAAATTGTAAAGAATCTTTTAAAGGTATACAACCTTTCCCCTTTATTAATACAAAGTCTAAAAATGGCCTCCATATATTTTCAAAATCACTCTTCTTAGATAATCCCCTCTTTACTTTTATATTATATGTTAATTTTATTATTATTATTATTATTATTATTATTATTAACCCGCCTCTCCCTCCGGATTGAGGCGGGGAACAACAACAATATAAAACACAAAAATCACAACAGTTAAAAAAAATTTAAAACAAGAAAAAATACATCATTAAAAACATCTTAAAATTCATCTGGATAGGCCTGTCGGAAGAGAGCAGTCTTCATGACTCTCTTAAATTCATGAAGACTGCTGATTTGTCTAACCTCCTCCGGCAGACCATTCCATAGTCTGGAAACGATGGAAGAGAAGGTCCTCTGGGTAACACTTGCCAGCCTAGTTCTGGCTGACTGGAGTAAGTTCTTCCCAGAGGACCTAAGTGTGCGGGGCGGATTGTACGGGAGAAGGCGATCCCGCAGGTAACCTGGACCCAAACCATGAAGGGCTTTAAAGGTAATAACCAACACTTTATACTTCGCCCAGAAACTGATTGGCAGCCAATGAAGCGATTTTAAAACTGGTGTGATGTGATCCCTAGGTGTACCGGTGACCAACCTGGCTGCCATATTTTGAACAAGTTGAAGTTTCCGGACTAGGCACAAAGGTAGCCCTATGTACAGTGCATTGCAGAAGTCGAGCCTCGAAGTTACCAGCGCGTGCGCTACCGTCTTTAGGTCTTCCAACTCTAGGAAGGGGCGCAGCTGGCATATCAGCTGAAGCTGATAGTAGGCACTCCTGGCCGTCGCATCAATCTGAGCTGTCATCTAAAGTGACGGATCCAGGAGCACCCCCAAGCTGTGAACACAATCTTTCAGGGGGGGTGTAACCCCATCCAGAACTGGTTGACACACCTCCAGACCCAGGTTGGGGCCTTTGACAGCAAGCACCTCCGTCTTGTCTGGATTCAGCTTCAGTTTGTTTTTCCTCATCCAGCCCATTACCGCCTCCAAGCATGCATTCAGAGGAGGCACACTATCCTTAGCTGACGATGTTGTCGAAGGCATAGAGAAATATATTTGGGTGTCATCAGCATATTGATAGCACCCCGCCCCATGCCTCCAGATGATCTCTCCCAGCGGTTTCATGTAAATATTAAACAGCATTGGGAAAAGGATGGCACCTTGTGGTACACCACATAGCAACTCCTTTTTTGAAGAGCAGCTATCCCCAAGCATCACCATCTGGAACCTACCTGAGAGATAGGATTGGAACCACTGAAGCACAGTGCCCCTGATTCCCAATTCCCCCAGGCGCTCCAGAAGGATACCATGGTCAATGGTATCGAAAGCTGCTGAGAGGTCCAGGAGTACCAGTAGGGACACACTCCCCCGTCAATACTTAAGCGTAGATCATCCACTAAGGCGACCAAAACGGTCTCAACTCCGTATCCTGCCCTGAAGCCGGTTTGAAATGGGTCTAGAAAATCAGTGTCATCCAAGACTGCCTGGAGTTGGAGGGCAACTGCCCTCTCGATCACCTTGCCCAAAAATGGAAGATTTGATACTAGCCTGTAGTTATTAAAGTCCAGGGGATCCAGGGAGGGCTTTTTTAGAAGCGGCCTTACCACCGCCTCTTTTAAGCATGATGGAAAACTCCCCTCCCTAAGAGATGCATTAATAATATGTTGTAAATATGATCTAACTGCATCTCCTCCCTGGACGACCAGCCAAGAAGGGCAGGGATCAAGAGGGCAAGTCATCCTCCTCACACATCCAAGTACCTTGTCCACATCCTCAGTACTCACCAACTGAAACTGATCAAGTGTAATCCTACTCACGGAGTCGCTGGACGCTCCACTGTCAGCCTCTGCTATAACAATGGCATCTAAGTCGGCTCTTATCCGAGAGATTTTATCTGAGAAATGATCGTTAAAGGCATCACAGCGAACTACCGAAGGCTCTAAAATCGGATTCAGGGCAGAAGGTGCCTGGGTTAGACCCCTCACCACCCTGAACAGTTTTGCTGGACGTGAATTCGCAGACGCAATGCGCGCAGAGAAGAAAGCTTTCTTCGCTGCACGTATTGCCACCCCATAGGAACGAAGATGTTCTCTATGTCGTGTCTTGTCAGATATAAGTCGAGTTTTCCACCATCGGCGTTCCAGTCTTTGTCCTTTCCGCTTCAACTCCCTGAGGTCTTGTGTATACCAGGGCGCCCTATTAGAAATGGGCCAGAGAGGACGTTTGGGGGCGGTGTCAATAGCCCTAGTTAGGTCTTGATTCCATCTATTGACCAGGGCTTCTACAGGATAGTCGACGATACCAGCCATAGAATCCTCCAAGGCATAGAACCCTCCAGAAGGATCCATCAGCCTTCGAGGGCGGACCATCTTAATAGGTCCGCCACCCCTGCAGGGGCGGGTGGTAGCCGTGATACTAGCCCTGACTAGAAAATGGTCTGTCCATGACAATTCGGAGGTATTCAATACCTCCGCCCACAGATCCATCTGTTCAGAACTGAAAACAGCATCGAGGGTGTGACCTGCTGAATAAGAAGCTGGGTCCGTTAAATCCTTATCCGGTTTCAGGATTAATATAATCAAAGAATGTTCCCATGATGGTGGGGTCTTCCCTCCCTCTAATATATTATTGTATAATACTTTCAGTCTCGGTACCAATAGCTCTCTAAATATCTTATAATATTCCGGCCCCAACCCATTTAAACCCAGAGATTTCTCTCCTTTTAATTTATCAATAATTTCTATTTCATTTTCCCTCACTAACCTTCCATATAAACCCTATCTTTCCCTTGTAACCTTATTTTCCAATTCCTCTCTACATACTCCACTATCCTTGCCTGTGGGCCCACTTCTGATGCATATAATTTCTGATAAAATTCTTGAAATATATTTAATTTATCTTTCATTAAATTACAGCTTTTCCCTGTTTTGTTTTTAATTGTCCCTATCATATTCTTTGCCTTCTTCAACTGCGTGGACCTGGCCAGCATTTTAGATTTTTTATTACTATATTCAAAAAAAATTCCCTTTTCAAATATATCATATTTTTCTGCACTCTCTCTAAATCCGCTTCCTTGAGTTCTTTCTTTTTAGCTTGAAGTTGAGCGTATATTCGTTTATCTTTAGTTATTCTCAATTGTTCCTCTAAATTCCTAACCTCCTTTTCAATCTTTTTACTTTGTGCTTCCTGTTGTCTTCTTAAATTACACGATTCTCTAATACATATCCCTCTTACTCCCGCTTTCATCATGTCCCATACTATCGCTTGAGAGTTTTGCCCTGTTTCATTAATTTCCCATATTGTCTGTATCTCTTTTTTCATTTTCTCAACAATGTTTTTATAATTTAAAATCTTTGTATCCATTCTCCACCTTTTTGCTTCTCTATAATCTTTCTTCATTTTAATATCCATACTCAGTAATGCATGATCTGTGACTTTAATAACTCCTATTTCACAGCCTATAATCTTAAAAATCAAATTCTTTGACACAAAAATATAATCAATCCTGGAGTAACTCTTATATTTCGGTAAATAAAAGGTGTACTTCCTTTCTTCCCCTTTTATTAACCTCCAAACATCTACTAATTCTTTTTCATCCATTACTTTACTTAAACCAGTTTTACCACCACCTTTTAAAGTTCTCAATATATTATCTTTATCCTTCCATTTATCCATCACCATATTAAAGTCACCAGCCATTATAATATTCACTTTCCCCATATTTCCCATATCTTTAAACACTTTGTCATAAAATTCCATCTGATTTTCATTTGGAGCATAAACATTAATCAATACATATTCCTCTTCCCCCACGGTACAGTATATTATCAAAAATCTTCCCATATCATCCCTCTTCACTTTTACTATGTTGAGACCACATTTTTTAGAAATTATTATCGCTACTCCTCTTGCTTTAGAAGTCCCATATACCTTCTCATATATGCCCACATCCCTCATTTTAAGCTTGTTTACTCCATCTTTCAATTGAAGGGTTTCTTGTAAAAATATTATATCTGCTTTTTCTTTGTTTAACATCGCTTCCATCCTCTTCCTTTTAATAACATTTCCTAGCCCTTTAACATTTAAAGTTACAATTCTTAATTTATTTTCCATCTTTCCAACCTTAATTTTCTTTGTAGGTCTCCATTTGTGTTACATTTACCCCCCTCTCCCTCCCTCCCCCCTCTCTCCCACACATACCTCCCAATTTCCCCCCCTCATCACCAGGAACTTCCCGGGCAGTAGCTCCCTTATTCCCTTTTAAGAACTCTTCAGGGGGGGGGGAGGCGACTTCACCACCCTGGAGCCACAGTAGATCTTCTCCCTTTGATTCGCTTCTTCTATCACTTTTTAATCCAAAACTCAGTCACAGACTGCCTCCTCCTGCCCCTTGTTCTTCTGCTTCTTGTTCTTGCCTTTCATCTGCGTCTTTCTCCATCAGGCCCAGCTTCCCCAGTAACTCCATCCCTTGCTCACATGATGTTATTCTGTGTTGTTTCCCCTGCCATACAAATCTCAGAAATACTGGGTAATCCCAGCTATAAGCAATTGCATTCTTCCGCAGGGTTATTGTGCACATTCTCACACTTTTTCTCCATTGGATCGTTTGAGAACACGTCTAATTGCTTGCATTAACTTTTCTTTTTTGTAATAATTCGCAAATTTAACAATTATGTCCCTTGGAAACATCCCCCTTTTCTTGTATCCAACTCTGTGGATCCTTTCAGTATCAGCATCTTCCCAATCCGTTTGGGGGTCCATCTCCTTGATCCATTCCATTATCTTATCTCTCAAAATCTTTGGATTTTCCACCTGCTGTTCCTGGAAGGATCTGATTCGAATATTTACTGTTCGATCTCTGTCCTCCATAGCAATTAAACGTAAGTCCATTTCTTGAATTTTGATATCTTGCTGTTTATTTTTTTCTTTATTTTCTTCTGTTTGTTGTTCCAGAAATGTCAGTTTGGCATTAACAGCTTGAAAGTCTGTCAATATCTCCTTCTGAGATTTAAAAATCTCATTTTTGACCTCTTTCATAATATCTTCCTTCTGCCTGTCCAAACTATTATCCATCATAGCTTTGATATTTGCTAGTAACTCCTCCGAAGAAATTTGTTGACATTCCTGTGGTTTGGTTCCCTTAGGAACAGCTCCTGGCTTTATTCCAGTATTATAATTACCACTTCCGGTTTGAGACGGGCCCGCTTTGCTGCCTTCTCTTCCTTCTTTTCCTTCCCCTTTCATGTTTACTTTATCCGTCATCGTTCTTGTCAAATGAACCAAATTTTTATCAGAAGGGTGTGTTTTGGCCTTTCTTGCCCACTTCGGAGAAGAACAACTCTTTTCTCTGCAATCTCTATGCATCTGGCATCCAGCCAGCTACTCCGGAGCCCGACTCTGTCTTAGTTTTATCCTTAATTCATATATCAGTTCTTAAAGTCCATAATATCCCTTTTTAGAACATTAGCTAGGCAGATACATTTTCAAAAAACTTTACTGAATCCCAAAACAATTGGCATCCATCCCAGATTCTTCCGGGGCTTATCAGCTTTAATACGCTGTTCTCAGTTAAGCTCCCACCACATTCCTGTGCTGCTACGCTTCCGAAACACAAATTTATTTTTAAGCTTACAGTCCATCTAATATGAAGATAGGGATTTTTCCTTTTGCTTTCCCCGTTTCTGGAGATCCAAAAAGCTCCACTGGTCACTCCATAGCTGAAGCCACACACCCTGAGAGGGCGCCATCTTGTTGTTCACCTCAGGCAGCAAAATGTCTTGGGTGGGCCCTGGCTTGTGGACATCGTGGACTCCATCCACACACACTTTGCCCTGGCAAACCTCTCCACTCTCTGACGTGTGCAGCATGTTGTATCCAAAGGCCAGAAGGAGGAAGAACTTGGTACCTTATACCTGCTCTTCAATAACTGGAGGACACACTAGGCTGCACAGGAGTGATGATAAAGCAGGCACTAGCAAATTCCTCTGTCCTTACAGCTACCTGCCCCATAGTGTTGCAGGTTGCCTTAAAAGGCTGGAAGTGCAGAAAGCTGTGAGGGATGTACAACCAACCATCCCTGAAGCATATAACCCAGTGCAAGGTGGAGGATGCACCATTTTTAAACTGAGGCAAGAGCTACTTTTCATCTAGTTTCCTTGAAATTTGTACATGTCCACCTCTCACCAAGTACATTTTCCATTCCAAATATTGCCAGACGGATAGGAAATAATATCAATGTTGTCATTTTCCTATGACAAATCATATCAATAGTATTTGTGCTTCACAGTAGCTGAATGCTAATAATGCACTCTGCCTTAACAATAGAGGTACTACCCTAGAATTTTTATTGTGACATTATTTATCTCCTTCCTTTCTTGGTACCTTTTGCTTTCCAGTTAGCATGTTTCTTTCCAGGACCGAATCTGCCCAAATATAACAAGAGCTCAACATTAATAGGTGCCATAGTTGTGTCTCATCAACTGTGAAACATGGGGAGATCCAAATAATAACCTGCCATGGACCAAGAGCAGCAGAATCAAGAGCTAAAAACTGTTTGGTAGCACCATTCTAGTCCTTCAATATTTATGCAACCCCATGCTGTCCTATTGCCTCATGGGTAGATCTCAGGAGAAATAAAGGCTAAAATTCCAGAACTGTTAGATGTCCATTGTTAGGTGTCAGGTGGTAGATGGAGTGTCTGTAAACCTTCCAGCTAACTCTGATAATTATGATGACTCAAGATGTATTTCCCGTAAGGTCAAGAGGTGACTCAGATACTGGATAAGTTTGAGTGGTCATATTACTCAGACATTTGCAGCAGACTACAGAGATGACGCTGCCCTTGCATTGTTCCAGAGGAACATCACAAATTCATCACCTTACAACAGGAGTGCAGAACCAAGGGCCCGAGGCTCAATCTAGGCCCTTCTGGGGTCCCAATCTGGACCTTGGAGCTTCCCTGGATGGCCACACTCCCTTCCCCTCCAACCACAGAATGACCATATGGAAAGGAGGACAGGACTCCTGTATCTTTAACAGTTGCATAGAAAAGAGAATTTCAGCAGAAGTCATTGTTATGCATGAATCACCTGGTGAAATTCCATCTTCATCACAACAGTTAAAGCTGCAGGAGCCCTCTTTTGTAGAGGGCAGGGTTCCTGCAGCTTTAACCATTGTGATGAAGACAAAATTTCACCAGGTGCTGCATGGATACAAATGACACCTGCTGACATTCCCTTTTCTATATAATGGTTAAAAATATAGGGGACCTGTCCTCCTTTTCATATGGTCACCCTATCCAACCACCAATAGTTGGGTTGTTTCCCAGGCTTTGTGCAGTTTCCCCCATTCTAAAAGGTTGAATGCCTCTCCCTAAGGGTTAGTTACTGGCAGTAGGCCACTAAGATACAATATGCTGGGATTTGGGGGAACTTGGCCCCCTACCTTTTGCTCCACCACCAGTGGAATGTGGCCTCCCAGACATATCTCCCAAATGGAATTCAGCCCTTGGAGTCCCTGCCTTACAATGCCAATGAGGTCACTGAAATGGTATCCTACTTCCATGTGACTCTTGGTTCTGGGGGATGTCAACATTCATGCCGAGGGCACTTTATCTGGGGCAGCTCAGGATTTCATGGTCTCCATGACAACCATGGGACTGTCCCAATATACCATCGGCCCAACGCATGTAGCAGGGCACACTCTAGACCTGGTTTTTTCAACTGGACATGGAGATGGGGATCTGAAAGTGGGGAACTTTACATCAACCCCTCTGTCATGGTCAGATCACCACCTGCTGAGGTTTAGACTTACAGCGGCTTTTCCCCTCTGCAAGGGTGGGGGACCCATTAAGATGGTCCGCCCCCGGAGGCTAATGGATCCAGATGGTTTCCAGAGGGCTCTGGGGAGTTTTCCGGCTGATAGGGCTGGCTCTCCTGTCGAAACCCTGGTTGATCTGTGGAATGCAGAAATGACCCGGGCAGTTGACACGATTGCTCCTGAGCGCCCTCTCCTGTGTAGAGCTCGAACGGCTCCATGGTATACCCCGGAGCTGAGAGTGATGAAACAAAACAGGAGACGGCTTGAGGGCAGATGGAGAAACTCAATCCAGACAAGACTGAGACGCTATTGGTGGGTGGTTCCGCTGACCGGATGGAGGGTGTTCAACCTGTTCTGGATGGGGTTGCACTCCCCTTGAAGGAGCGGGTTCTTAGCTTGGGGGTTCTCCTAGAACCATCTCTGTCACTTGAGGCGCAGGTGGCCTCAGTGGCACGGAGTGCCTTCTACCAACTTCGGTTGGTGGCCCAGCTACGTCTCTATCTGGACAGGGATAACCTGGCTTCAGTTGTCCATGCTCTGGTAACCTCCAAGTTAGATTACTGCAATGCACTCTGCGTGGGGCTGCCTTTGAAGGTGGTTCGGAAGCTGCAGCTTGTGCAAAATGCAGCGGCCAGATTGATAACTGGAACCAGTAGGTTCGAACATATAAGACCTACTCTGGCCCGTTTGCATTGGCTGCCTGCATGTTTCCGAGCCCGGTTCAAGGTGCTGGTTTTAACCTATAAAGCCTTACACGGCTTGGGACCACAATACCTGATGGAACGCCTTTCCCAACATGAACCTACCCAAACACTACGTTCAACATCTAAGGCCCTCCTCCAAGTGCCTCCTCCGAGGGAAGCTCGGAGGTCGGCAACAAGAGAGAGGGCCTTCTCTGTGGTGGCTCCCCAATTGTGGAACGATCTCCCCGACGAGGCCCACCTGGCACCAACATTGGTATCTTTTCGGCGCCAGGTCAAGACTTTCCTCTTCTCTCAGGCATTTGGCAATATCTGAGGAGCCTGGGTTTGTTTTGTTTTGTTTTTGTAGTTTTTTGAAGTGTTGAAGTGGTTTTTTAAATGTACAGATTGTGTGTATGTTGTATATTTTTGCTGTTTTAATTTTTCTATATTGTTTTTAATTGTTTTTAATCCTATGTAAACCACCCAGAGAGCTTCGGCTATGGGGTGGTATACAAATGTAATAAATAAATAAATAAATTATTATATGCTGCATTAATGGGCTGGTTCCAGATTTAGGTACCTCTTGGCAACCCTTCTAGCCCCCTTAAAATAATACACAATGACCCTGTTCAGATGACCAGTGGACCACACTGCACTCACAATCTGACTCCCTAACATTCCCAGCTTTTCATAAGAGACTTAGAAACAGAAATAACCAGAGTTTGCACCTAGTGAGCTGCCTTCTGATGTTTTGTTCTTTTTAATAGCTGTTTTCCACAGGGTGCTTTCCTTAGAGGTGTGTACAAAAGCCACTCTTGCGTCACAGTATCTGGTTTTTAATCTCACTTCTGTAAACTTATAATAATTGGGTTGTGATAAAGCTTCCTTATGGACCTGAAGAAAAGTCTTACATTATTATCTCCTCAAAGGCCCACACAGATTGCCATCTAGTGGCTCAGTAGCAAAACTACTTCGCGAAGCTAAAACTTACATGTTTATATTATTAATTTTGCCCATCTTCAGCAGACCTAATTCTAGGAAACAAAATTGGCATGTGTGAATGCTATTAATGGGGATGAAAATTGTTTTTGAACTGACCTACATTCCAACAAATATAGTTTTTATATTCTAATTATAGACTTGGGACATGCAGAATTTTTTTTAATGCTTTTAGTGCCAGCTGTATCCTTGCACTCTTTTCACCAGCTATGAGAAATGTGGAGAAGCAGCCAGCAGGTGGAGCACTAAGGGCTTTTCTACAAGAGGCATTTATTGATGTTTCCTACTCATGGTTGTTCACAGGTTTTTCAGACGATGATGTGTCATGTCACTTTTGAGTCTAACGAGCACTTTCAGCAAGTTTTTTTTTAGAGCAAGGGAAATGACATATTTAATTGTAAACAGAAAGATACTGCTTTTTCACTTTTGTATTTGTGCTATTCCACTGCACCACAGTGCCACCCTGAGGTTATGTAGCAAAAAAGCAGGAAAGGAAACACCCTTCCCATTGTGCTCCTATCTTAATTCTGTAACGAAAAAGTAGATAGAGTGGATTAACAGCCTTGTGTAGAAAAGCTCTAAGAGAGGGGTGGTCCAGTGTAATGTAACAGGTTAATCAAAAAGGTGTTTGATTTTTTTAAAAAACATTTGAACATGTCAAAAAGCTACTGTTTTGCCAACCGTTGTACAGTGAGGAGCCAGAGTGCAGCAGGGATGGTGGAAATCATCAGGGGCAGAAAATCTGTAGACCTTCAGATGTTTTGGCCTACAACTCCCATCATCTCTCACCACTGGCTATGCTGGCTATGGCTGATGGGAATTGTGAGCCAAAACAGCTGGATGGCCACAAGTTGCCCACCCCTAATCCAGATGCTATAGCAGCCTTCCCCAACCTGGTGCCTTCCAAATGTGTTGGAATATAAATCCCATCAGCCCCAGCTAGCATACAAATGGCTGTGCTGGGTGGGGATAATAGGAACTGAAGTACAACACATCTAGAGTCGTAGGTGTACCTTCTTCTTTGGCTGGATCTACACTATTGCTTTAAAACAGGTTATAACAGTAATGACAACGGTTGGGGCCCAGGACACACACCATATACAGTTTTCAAACGGTTCTCAAAGTGCCACATTCTGCTTGGTGTAGATCTGGCCTACACACCACAGGACAAAATGGTGTAGGTGTTATTGCTTGGGTGTTATTGTTGCAATACAGCTGGTATAGACAATGAAGCTTTTGCAATTTGAAAACAAAGAAACATTCCCTGCTGCCAAGTCCCAAATTCAGGTAAGAATGTGACTTTGCATTCAGGGAAAAACATTTCCAAGGATTTTAAAGGCAAACAGCTTATGTTATGCAAGGCTTTGGTGACACTCAAGGCCTTATACTGGATGTGCTATTACTTTTCACTTATTAATACAACTTCCCATAGCTCTTGAACTTATGCCAGTTTGCTTGTAGCATCTGCAGTGTGATACCATGCAAGCCAAGAAATACACCCACTGTATTCCATGGGGTTTACTCCCTAGCAAGTGTGCATGGAACTGAGCAACAGGCTGAAATCTGAAACAAACTGAATAAGTTGTAAGCCCCATTGAATGCAATGGGACGTATCTCCAAGTCAACATGCTTGGGATTTCACTGTTAGCTTGTAATCTTATACACATTTACTTGGGAGCAAGCCACATTGAAGTCACTGGTAAGTGCCTATGGTAAGCTGTATTCAGGGGCAGTGAGGGCAGCAAAAAACAATACTTTGCTGCCACTATTAAATCATCAACCTAGCACCCAGTGGAGCTTTTCAGAGTTGTCCGGAGGCTTTTACATACTGGCCCCAAGGACATGGTAGAACCATCTGAGGCCCGCTGTAATATATTTGCTAGGCACTTACAAAATAAAATCTTTGGCATCCATCAGGACTTAGACTCCAGTGTTATAGCAGATGAATCTAGTGAGGTATCCAGAGCACAGGCTTGTCCTGTTTTCGTGGATGAGTTGCAGTTGGTGCAGCTCGAGGACGTGGACAAGGTGCTTGGACAGGTTCATGCAACCACCTCCATATTGGATCCTTGGCTAATAAAAGCTAGCAGGGATGGGACAACTGGATGGGCCAGGGAAGTGATTAATGCGTCTTTGCAAGAGGGAGTGGTCCCAGGCGTCCCGAAAGAGGCGGCAGTGAGGCCACTCCTGAAGAAATCTTCCCTGGACCCTGAAAATCTTAATAACTACAGGCCAGTAGCAAATGTTCCATTCCTGGGCAAGGTCCTGGAGCGGGTGGTTGCGAGCCAGCTCCAGGCACTCTTGGATGAGACCAATTATCTGGATCCATTTCAGTCAGGTTTCAGGCCTGGCTTTGGTACGGAAACAGCCTTGGTCGCCCTGTATGATGACCTATGTCGGGAGGAAGACAGGGGAGTGTGATTCTATTGATTCACTTTGATCTCTCAGCGGCTTTCGATACCATCGACCATGGTATCCTTCTGGGACAACTGTCTGAGTTGGGAGTGGGAGGCATTGCATTGCAGTGGTTACGCTCCTACTTGGCGGGTCGGCTGCAGAAGGTGGTGCTTGGGGAACATTGCTCGGCCCCGTGGATTCTCCAGTATGGGGTTCCACAGGGGTCAGTCTTGTCCCCCATGCTGTTCAACATCTACATGAAACCGTTGAGTGCAGTCATCCGGAGTTTTGGAGAGAGTTTTCATCAGTACGCTGATGACACGCAGTTCTATTTTCATCTTCATCAGGTGAGGCTATGGATGTGCTAAACCGGTGCCTGGCTGAGACAATGGACTGGATGAGGGCTAATAAACTTAAACTCAATCCAGACAAGACTGATATGCTGTTAGTGGATGGTTCTGCTGACTGGATGGAGGGTTTTCAGCCTGTTCTGGATGGGGTTGCACTCCCCTTGAAGGAGCGGGTTTGTAGGTTGGGGGTTCTCCTAGAACCATCTCTGTCACTTGAGGCTCAGGTGGCCTCAGTGGCACGGAGTGCCTTCTACCAACTTCGGTTGGTGGCCCAGCTACGTCCCTATCTGGACAGGGATAACCTGGCTTCAGTTGTCCATGCTCTGATAACCTCCAAGTTAGATTACTGCAATGCACTCTACGTGAAGCTGCCTTTGAAGATGGTTCGGAAGCTGCAGCTTGTGCAAATGAAGCGGCCAGATTGATAACTGGGACCAGAAGGTTCAAGTATACAGTATAAGACCTACTCTAGCCCGCTTGCATTGGCTGCCTGTATGTTTCTGAGCCCGATTCAAGGTGCTGGTTTTAACCTATAAAGCCTTACACAGCTTGGGACCACAATACCTGATGGAACGCCTTTCCTGACATGAACCTACCCAAACACTACGTTCAACATCTAAGATCCTCTTCCGTGTGCCTACTCTGAGGGAAGCTCTGAGGTCAGCAACAAGAGAGAGGGCCTTCTCTGTGGTGGCCCCCCAATTATGGAACAATCTCCCTGATGAGGCCCGCCTGGCGTCAACACTGTTATCTTTTTGGCGCCAGGTCAAGACTTTCCTCTTCTCTCAGGCATTTAGCAATATCCAATGAGGCTGGTTTTGTTTTGTTTTGAGGCTTCTAGCTTTTTAAAGTCATTATAGTAGTTTTAAATGTATGTGTATATTGTGTGTATATTGTATGTTTTTGCTATTTTAATTTTTGTATAGTGTTTTTAATTGTTTTTAATTTTATGTAAACCGCCCAGAGAGCTTTGGCTATGGGGAGGTATACAAATGTAATAAAATAAATAAATAATAAATAAATGGGTTTTACATAGAATTGTGCCATTAGGCTGCAATCCTATGCACATTTACTGTCGAGGTAAGCTCCATTTAAGTCAGTTGGATTGACTTCTGGCTACAGGTGCATAGTGTTGCATTGTTAGGCTGCAATCCTATGCACACCTACCTCCAATATATATTCCTATGGAATACCACGAGGCTTTTCTCTAAAAATTGCTCTATGAATTTCATTCTAATCTCTTCAATTGAGGAGGACCACATTACAGCAAAACATGAATTCCTATATTTCTATCATGGGTTGACCACTTTTAATGTTTGAAGGGCATTTGCATTTTGGAAAACACAGCATCATCATGTACCAGTAGCGTGACTCAATTACACCTTACATGCACATATCACGGCATGTTTCAGACACATAAAAGTCCTTCAAACATTAAAGGAAAGATGTCGTCAGTCCATCATGGATTGGGGTCTGCCTTCTCCGTAACAACTAGACGGGGTGACAGAATTAGGGTGACCATATGAAAAGGAGGACAGGGCTCCTGTATCTTTAACAGTTGCATAGAAAAGGGAATTTCAGCAGGTGTCATTTGTATGCATGCAGCACCTTGTGAAATTCCCTTTTCGTCACAACAGCTAAAGCTGCAGGAGCCCTGCCCTCTTTTGTATCTGGTCAACAGGGTAGGGCTCCTGCAGATTTAACTGTTGTGACAAAGAGGGAATTTCACAAGGTGCTGCATGCATACTAATGATACATGCTGAAATTCCCTTTTCTATGCAACTGTTAAAGATACAGGAGCCCTGTCCTCCTTTTCATGTGGTCACCCTAGACATAATGCTAACCGTTTAAAAAATAAATTTGGCAAGCATACACAGTCCAGAAGTTCTGCATGAGACATAGAAGCTCAATATTCAATATATATTCAATCAGTCCTGTTACATGTTCAGGCTGATGACTGCTTTGCCTGCTTTCAAAACAAAGCCTTTGAAACCAGGGCTGATGTCAGATTTAAGGGGGATTTGGCCAACGTGTTCTCCTGTGGGCTCCCCTCCCCTGTTGGTGGGCTCTGGCAGGCTTATCTGGCAGCTATACTGGAAACTGGCCATGTTGGGCGGTTGAGAGCCACCATTTTGATTTCCCACAATGTCCCTAGCAATGATTCATCAAGGGCTTTGTGGGGAAATGAATTAGCAGCTAGATTCAACTGGCTGGTCCTAGTTGGAGGAGCACTGGGCCAAAAATAAATTAATAAATGTAACCAGAGACCAGGGCAAACCTCACCAGTGTGGGCCAGGTGCTGTTACCATAGCCAGAAGCAGCATGTCACTGAATAGCAGTTACTGGAGGACATCAGCAAGAAAAGGCTATTGCCTCCGTGCCATGCTTGCAAACCGCCTGTCCACTGTGAAAAGCAGATTACTAGAGTCAACAGATCTTTGGTCTGCTCTAGTGGAGCCCGTGCTTTCCACTTAGTCTGTTCTAGTGCTTCTCACCTTGGAGATCAGCTTTAGAGTTCTGACTGAAACCCGGAGCAGATTCACCGCCCCACTGATACTGGAGCCATCAGCCTCCACTGAGTGTGGCTCTTTTAATGTCCTTGCATTCGTAATATAAACCTATTTTCAATAAAGGGACTTTTAAAAATCATGCTTTTCCAAGGTGACTCCACTCCAATGGTGTTATTCTTACCATTAGGCTGCTGTTTGCATTGCACACAATCCTTAGAATCATCTGCCAAAGCCTTATGCTCCCCATGCTCTCAGGCCAGCATCTCTCATCAGCACTAGCTTAGCTTTACAAAAGAAAGAGAGAAAGGAGATAACCACAAACCGTGGAAACAAGCAATGGCAGATTAGCATGCTGTTAGCTGCTGTCTGGAAACCGTGTGCTGTTGTATCACTGTCCTACCTCCCCACCCCACCTCCATATGGATTGCCTGGGAAAACGCTGCCTACTTAAATGGTAAAAGATGCCAAGCCCAAAGGCCATGTAGCCAGCATATCTAGTTCAAACTAGCCTCAAAAGTCCTTAGCCAACTATTTAACATGTGACTTGAGGGAACCGTTTATATTATGCAGTGAATTTTCCCCATCCACCCACATAGGCACCCCATGCAATATCCTGCTTGGTGTGGATTAGGCCCATGTTCACTTCACCAGACAAGCAAAAGAAGCATCCACAAATAAGAATTTCCAAGGTATAGAATGGTTAATTTTTGCCATAGGTTCTTTTCAGTCCTCTCGCTTCTGTGCTTTGTTCAATGAATGTCGACCAAGTATGTGACTGCTGTGAAAAAAGGCAAACTACACGTTAGGCATAATTAGGAAAGGAACCGGAAATAAAACTGCCAATATTAGACACACACCCCTTATACAAATCTATGGTGTGACCACACATAGAATATTGTGTACAGCTCTGGTCATCACCCCTCAAAAAGGATATTGTAGATTTGGGGGGAAGTGCAGAAAAGGGCAACTAAAATGATCAAGGGGCTGGAACAACTCTCCTAAGAGGAAAGATGAGAACATCTTGGATCAATTAGCTTTAAAAAAAAGCAAGTAAGGGGAGACATGGTAGAGGTATACAAAATTGTCCATGGTGTGGATAAAGTGGATAGGGAGACATTTTTCTCCCTCTCTCACAATACTGGAACCCAGATTCATGCCATGAAGCTGATCAGTGACAGATTCAGGACAGATAAAAGGAAGTACTTCTTCGTCTGGCACATAGCTTCACTATGGATTGGACAAATTCATGGAAGATAAGGCTATCAATGGCGACTAGTCCTGATGGCTATATGCCAACTCCCATACCAGAAGCAGTATGCCTATGTATACCAGTTGCTGGGGAACATGGGCAGAAGTGCTGTTGCATTCATGTCCTACTTGTGGGTCCCTGGTCAGCAGTTGGTTGGCCACTGTGTGAACAGAGTGTGGAACTAGATGGACCCTTGGTCTAATCCAGCATGGCTCTTCTTATGTTGTTTGCAGACCTTTTCTTACACTTCAGCAGAACATGGCACGGACAGTGATCTTCAGAGCCTTTTCTTTAATTTTAGCCTAAAGGTCCCCCACCACCACCACTTTCTTAATATTCTTTCACAAAACCATTTTGGGGAAAGAAAAATACCCCCTAACCTAGTTGTGGAGGAATCCGTGGCCCTCTACATCAGAAGTGGGAAGAAGGGAGATCGGGAGCTAAAGAAGATTTTTGTATGATTTGCAGGATATCTCCAAAAGTTTCTGATGCCTGGTAGTTCAAAACTTGCAAGAAAAACAAGCAAAAACAAAGTTCTCTGCCATGGCTTACCCTTGTACCAACCCATTCTCTTCCAGCCTCAGTGTTCTTCACTTAGAAAATATAGGTATTGGCTGCCTTTGACTTGGTTTTTGTGCAGCTCTGTTGCAGTCAAGTTTTCAAGCCCCTGGTAACATGGATGAAGATTTGTAGATGCAAAGAACAAGAACACACACACCTCTGTCCTACAACACATTGCCATCTCTCCCCAAACCTGCTGCATGAGGCAGTTACTCACTTTGCCTAATGGTAGGGCTGGCCCTGTTTCCACATATTTCTGGTTGGAGGGCCTCTGGGTTCTAATAAAAAGCAAAGTAGATCCCATGAGCCTGAAGTATCTTTAGCCCTGCTCTAGATGATGTTGTATAACTCTCAATATCCCTCCATGTGGACTCCAGCTCCCATTAGTCCTGGCTGGGGTTAATGGGAGCTGGAGTTCAACAACACATGGAGGGCCACAGGTTCCCACCCCTCCCCTAACCCAAATGCAGGGTTGCAGACAAGATTGTATGGTTATTTCTTTTTACCCCTAGGTGGCGGTAGAGACACATTTGTACTTGTTGACTTTAACAAGACCCTGGGGCTGTTCCATGTAACAGTAGCAAATCCTGGGTTGATTAATCCACGATTTGCCTCAGCATATGCCGGGCATGGTCCACAACCTTTTTTAATATTGCCAAGTGACATCCAAACACAGACACGGTGTATTAATCACAGGTTAAACAATTCACACTTAACCTAACTACTCATTGCACTGTGACAAATCATAGGTTAATTAAAATCATAGGTTAACCGGGTCAATAAAAGTAAAAACCAGTAGACATGTGGAATCGAGATCAACAAGCCTTATGAAAGCAAACATCAACTTCACAAGCAAAGCGTGTATTGGTCATTCTGTAGAGGTCACACCATCTGCCTGCCTTTGGAAACCGCCATCTAAACATGATGTTTAGAAGATGTTGTTGAAGTAGTTGTAGAAAAACGAGATGCAGTAGGTGTCTAGTTGACTCCATAACTGAAAGATCCTCTTTGGTGAGAAAGGCTTTTGCACAGAAGAGGGCAAAGAAAGACTTGTTCTCTGCTGTCCCCAATGTCAGAATTAGATTAAATGGGCTGAAGGTACAGGAAGGTAGATTTCAGTTGAACATTAGGAGAAACGCCTTGTTGTGAGAGCAGTTCAAGGATAGAACCATTTGCCTAAGTGGGTGGGGGCTCTCCCTATCTGGTGGTCTTCAAGCAGAGGCTTATCTCTGGATTTCTTGCACTGAGCAAGGGGGCTGGACTAGGTAAACTATAGGATCCATCCCTCCTACTCTACAATTCTGAAGGACAGCTATTTGAGCCTACAATTCCCATCAGCCCTAGTTCGCATAGCCAAATTATGGCCTACAGGTTGTCCCAACCCAACTATAAAAGAACAAGAAAAGATGACTGGGAAAGATGAAAAGAAGACCTGACAGTATTGGTCAATGGAGATGGAAAGAAGGGGGCCCAGCAGTGGAGGCTGGTGGCTCCGATGTCAGTGGAGCAGTGAATTCGCTCTGGCTTTCAATTAGAACTCTAAAGAAGTTCTCCAACGTGCTAGATAGCTCCTTTAGAGCTCTGACTGACACCTGGAGGGGATTCTCTGCCCCACTGACATCAGAGCCACCAGTTTCCACTGGGGCCAAGGGTCTTGAGCTTCCCCAACAGAATGAAAGAAGCCACTGAGAATCTAGGAGAAGCAGCTGGGAAAGGGACACAGCTGAGGCAACACGACCTCACCCTGGGAGTATTTTTACAACAGTCACTTCTTTATATGGAGGTCACTTTCCATCACCACAGATGAATAAAATCTGATAAAGAATTAATAAAGAACAAAGGGCAGCAGGAGCACAGAAGTGGAGCGGGGAAAGGGAACTCAGAGCAGACGTCAAAGCACAGCTACCAGCCACTTTCAGGGAGAGTTGCTATATTCCTGCCTTTCCCAACCTGCTGTCTTCCAGGTTTGTTAGACTACAACTCCCAGCATGCCTCAGCCAGCCATGCAGCAGTCTGGGAGTTATAGCGCTTCTTTAGATTAATGGGAAAGCATGTTTGCTTACCAGTGCTTCGCTGCCTGCTTTTCTTCCACAATTGTAATGAGCTGAATTACATGAGAGGAGAAGGACGACCAGTGGTCTGTAATTGAAAACTTGCCTGCTCGTATACTTGAATGGGACAGCACTCTCTAGTGGGCATTTTGTAGCACAACATCGACTGCATACAGCAGGAAATCTCAAGGTATTTCAGAAGAATTAGGATATCCAAGGTTTCTTTTTTAAAAAAACAGAATAACCGGGGGGGGGGGGAGGATTGGGAGACATGCAGGAGGCTCACGACATCGTCAAAATGACCTGCAAATGTCTGTAATTGGGCAGTCATGAGTGTGCAATAAAATGCTCGTTTAAGGAAGCCCGTAGTCTAACAATTCTAGAAGGCACCAAGTTGGGGAAGGCTTGTTATCTGTGGATCCCAGGAGTATTGGTATCTTGAGAGCAAGCAACGGGTGCATGGATGTGTGCATACAGACAATCAATATAAGCTATCCTCCACCCGTTACACACACACACACACACACACACACACACAAATTCAAATAATAATTCCATTCAAATCATACAGGAACTCCATACTCGCATGGATACTGTTGGAAAGATGTCTTGGCATAAATGAAGGAACATAATTATTTAATAGATATACAAATCAAGGTGTTTAATTTTTATATAAACTTGGAATCCTGAAATTAAATTGAAACATAATTCAATTCTAGGAATGTAATGTACCCAGTGATTGTTTTGTTGTTACGTTTATTGGTTTATAAGTTCATAATGAAACAATATGTTTTGTATCAATTGTCTACATATATGAAAACTTAATAAAAATATTTGGGGTGAGGGAAAGAAACACAGAAAAAGTGGGAGAATGATAACCCAAAGCTGGTGTATGGATGTACTGCCTATATTGCGCATGGGGGATGTGTACATGTGTCTGCTGCTCTGTCATGCACCAAACCTGCCTGGTTCAGTGAGTAGGTAAACTGGTCCTAAGAGAGGAAAGATGCTGCACTGGAAACCAGGTTGCACTTTGGATCATCTAGGAGCACTGCAATCCCAGCTCAGCATATTATTATTATTATTATTATTATTATTATTATTATTAATTACCTGCCTCTCCCTTTAGTTCGAGGCGGGGAACAACAATAAATCAAATGCATAAAACTGATTAAAAGAGCATATAAAATCAATACAATATTAAAACAACAATCAGGACATCTTCAAATTCTTAGGTTTAAAATTCATCTGGTTAGGCCTCCCGGAAGAGACTAGTCTTTAATATAAATTGACGAATCTCCTCTGGCAGGCTATTCTACAGTCTGGTGGGGGGGGGCAGAAGAAAAGGTCCTCTGGGTAACAGCCTAGTTTTGGCTGACTGCAGTAAGTATTCCCCAGAGGACCTGAGTGTATGGGGTGGATTGTACGGGAGAAGGCAAGTAGGTATCTCAGGCATATTGTACATGTTGCAAGAGTAGATGTTCTAAATGAAAACAAGAGCTTCCTTGCTGCTTCTTGGACCCTTCTAAATCAACCATCTCTCCTTTCCAACTTCCAGCCTTTTGCTGATGCCTCCTTGCCTATTTTAAGGGTTCTCGATATTCCTGTGGCTGCTTGTTACCAACAGGTGGCAGGCATTGACAGGAAGAAAGTGAGTTGTCCTTAAGCGCCCTGAACAATCTCCACCCTTGCCTATTTTTCATGATAAAGTGTTGAAACAATGCCCGGACTTTGTTGCTTCTTGTTTACATTTCGTTCAAAACCGAAGTTGGTAACTAGGTCACCATCAAGCATGTGAGCCCCCATGCTGCACTTTGCGCATCATAATGAAGCCCTAACATCAATTCTCCTGAAGATTTGAGGAAGAAAACAGAAAGCTACAAGCAGCAAAAAACAAACTTAGAAGTAGAAATTCAAACTTGGCTAGAATTTAAATGGCATTGTTTGTTGCCTGGTTGGTTTTAAACTAGATGGATTGTTTATTGTTTTGGGGTTTTCATATCAAAGCAAGAAATTGATGTGGGGACATGGAGTAAATGAGCAAAATTGCTTCCTTCCACACTGAGCACATCATGAAATGGATAGTATGTGGATGCCAACTTCATGACCTCCAAGCAGGTAATGCCAGAAGATGCTCACAGATCCTCCATTTCCACACTCCTCTCTTTTCCTGAGACATGTGGTAATGCTAAACTTAACACACGTTCTGATATGCCTGTATCCATCTATCAGTTGTATACATTAAAATTAATCCAACTGTAGCCCATTTCAGCTTTCGTGTTTGACCTTCTTAGGCTGGAGTCTGATGTACACACTGGGATAGACAGATAAGTCCTACTGAACTCAATAGGACTTGAATCAACATTTGTACAGAGCTTCAAGTCACTGATTTCAAAGAGCTGGACCTAAACTGAACCAGACAGCAAGTCGAAAGCCAGTGTGGTGGTTAGTGTGCTGGAGTGGGACTGGGGAAACCTAGATTCAAGTCCCCACTTGACCATGAAACACATTGGGTGACATTGGGTGAGTCACCATGTCTAACAGGGTTATTGTAAGGATAAAACAGACAGGAGGAGGATTGTGTACATCACCTTTGGCTCCTTGGAGGAAAAGGCGGGATAAAAATGTAACAAATAAGTTTTACATGGTGTTTTTGTATGACATGGAACTGGGTATCAATTGTAATTTTATCTTGCTGCTATAACAACTTTTTCTTGATATGATAATCACTTGTAAAATGCCTGTCATTTTGATGGGCAAGGAGTGGCAAGTGGGTGTGTCCCGCGCAGGTTAATTTCCAGGTGCAGATGTCACTCTGGCCCCAAAGGGACACCAACCTTTATCCTGTGGTTTCCTCTCTAACCTTAATTCTAGCCTTCCTAACCAGGGTTTCCTCCATATTTCTTGAAGGGTATACACCAAAAGATGGATAAAATGTCCATTATCTGTGAACAGGCCCTCTGCATATTTTAAATATTGAACAAATGTTAAATGGGGGGGGGAACAGGTCAGATCAGGATCTCCTCGTAGATCTCTATTTGTATTAGATCTCTGTTTTTTACTTTACCAAGAGCAAGATAATAAAACAGCAGCAGCAACAACAACAAACCTCTGCTATGACTAGCCTTGTGCTTCAGTTTATCTCTCAGCCTCAGTGTTCCTCATGTGTAAACGCTGGGACGCTATAGCAGCGGGGTTCCTGCATCAGCAAGGGGCTGGAGCAGATGGCTTTCGAGATCCCTTCCAGCTCAATGATCCTATTAAATATCTGCCAGAAGGCCTAGGAATGTGAGATATAGGTGCGTCCCATTACTATGCAGGCACAAATAAAACACAGACCCAATCAAGAATAAAAGATCCAATGCAAGTGGGTGTAGTGTAATCCACCGGCAGAGGCATCTAAAGGAGGGCAATTACTTTCTGTAGTGATCTTACCAGTCCCAGGCCAGATCTACACCAAGCAGGCTATAACACTTCGAAAGCGGTTTGAAAACGGTATGGAATGTGGCAGGATCTACACTATTGCTTTAAAACAGTTTATAACAGTAATGACAACTGTTGCGGCCCAGGACACACTCCTAGCCTATCTACACTACTGCTTTAAAATGGTTTATAACAGTTTTAAACCGGTTAATAACCGGTTTAAAACTGTTATAAACCGTTTTAAAACAGTAGTGTAGACAGGCTCTCTATATAAAATTTTCAAACCATTTTCAAAGTGTCATATCCTGCTTGATGTAGATCTGGCCACCAGTCCCAACAGTTGTCAATACTGTTATAAACCATTATAAAGCAGTAATGTAGATCCTGCCCCAGGCTCGGTCCAGCACCAATGGTGTTCAATCTGCATCGGAACTGCATGCTGGAGGCCCTCTTAGGAACCATTTTTGCCAATGAAAAGGGCGACTTTCAAGTCTTGTAGCACTTGTTTTGTGTTAAGTGGTTGTTGTTTTCCCTGCAACAGACTAACAGGGCCGCACGCCCGGAACTTTCAAGTTGGCTACAGAATGCAAAATGTTAGCGGTAAGGCACGTGGTGGTACTTATTCCGGATTTATGAACTCGGAGTGAAGAAACAGCATGAGTTCTTCGCACCTGCGGGAGGAGGAGGAGGAGGAGGAGGAGGAGATGAAGATCCTTGGCACAGATGGTGCTCCAGTGGGTGGGCGGTGGCTGACGCGAGGTGGGGCAGAGGCGGAGGAGGGAGACCCGAGGCTAAACAGGGCGGGTGCCGGGAGCCGGAGGAGGGGCTTAGCGTGCAAGCGGCATGCAATAAAAGGAAGATGTTTCGCCAGGGTCGGCGCAGAGTGAGATAGAAGTGGTTGTAGAGTTTGGCAGAGAAAGCGCCCAGAGCCATCAGGATGGAGTCGTACAGCAAGGCAGAGACCCTGGAGCTGCGGAAGAAGCACATCGGGTGAGCTGGAAGCGCGAGGCGAGGGATCCGGGCAGGCGTAGCAGAGGGAAAGGAGGAGGAATCGCGGCCATCCAAGCCCTTCTTGCGCCCCCGAAAACTCCCCTCCAACTTCCACCCCACCTACACTCACATGCCCTGCAGTTGCCCTTCCTCCCCCACGAAAAGCCACTTTTCACCTGGAGGAAAAAGGGCATTGCGCCCTTGTGTCGTTGGGGAGATCACGGCGCCGAGTGATCCCCTCCTAAACTGAGCCGGTGCTTGCCCAGGACCCGAGGGTCATGCAGCTCTCTGGAAGTGGATCCGTGGGCTGCAGAAGGCAGCGGGTGCGGACACCTTGAGGTGGCCCCATCCATCCTTGATCGATCAAACTGAACCAAACGGGGATCCAACCAAACTCACGGTTTCCTCTCTCCCTCCACTTCCCTCCCATTCTTTATTTGCGAGATCTAGCTCTAGTCTATGGACTTCTCTGGAGCTATAAATTTTCTCAAACCCAAGACTGGTTCCTGTGGGGGTGGGGAATCTAAACCAAGTCCCCAGAGGAGCCTTTGTACGTTTTTTGACCCATCTCTCATTAGCTTCAAAATTGTCTTTGTACTTTTTATGAGACTGAAATGTCACATTTTCCAAAAAAGCACCAGGCGTGTTCCATTGAATGCACAAATACGTTCTTTTCCACAATTAAAAAGCCCTAATTTTCATATTTTTAAACAAAATTTGGGGCATGATCTAAACCTATGTGATTTAAGTCCAATCAATTTCAATGGGAAAGTGAAGCATATTCTTGACTCTCTCCTTCTGAAATCCAGAGGACCTGCAGCCTGAGGTTATCTGAGGTTCTACTGACTTCAGCGAACCTTATGGTACAATTAGTGCATTTGAACTCCGAACTAAGCCCAGTGAATGTTTGCATAGGACTGGAGGCTTTAAAAGCCCTTAGACATAGGATAGATCATAGCATTACCTTATTTTGTTTTGTGTTTTTGTTTTTTTTTAAATCTCTAATTTGTTTTTGTTTCTTTTCTTAGCACTTTCTAGGGGGGCTTATTTTTATTCAAGAAAAAAAGCTTTCTAAAAACAGATTTATTTATTTATTTAAAAAAACCTCAAGGCTTCTTAGAAACAATAGCATACATACACATGGTCCAATTAAGGGTGACCATATGAAAAGGAGGACAGGGCTCCTGTATCTTTAACAGTTGTATAGAAAAGGGAATTTCAGCACCTGGTGAAATTCCCTCTTCATCACAATCGTTAATGCTGCAGGAACCCTGCCTCTTTTGTATCTGGTCACTATAGTATAGCTGGAGTGACCAGATAAAAAAGAGAGAGTAGGACTCCTGCAGCTTTAACGGTTGTGATGAAGAGGGAATTTCACCAGGTGCTGCATGCATACAAATGACACTTGGGGTACATCTTGAGAGAGGAAAGCCCAGGGGTGAATCTGTAGTGGCAGCAGGTCATTTATATGATGCAGCAGCCATTGTGGAGCCTTCCTAGGGCTTTTCCCTGAAGCTCTGGTTTAAAAAAAGTTGGCTACTTACCTCAACTTTTCTGCTTGCATTGAGGTGACGACAATGCCGTCTGTCATCTTGATCTGGAGCTGTGTCATGGGCAGGCCCCAGCCGATGCCGACTCCTGATTGGTGGCATCAGCTGGATGAGGACGGGGGCAGGCCAGTGAGTGTGCCTCCCCAGAGCTTCCCATTAAAAGAAAAATGCTATAAAAAGTAAAACGGAATGGGGAGAGGGCAATCCAGCAAGCCTCTGTCTTGCTGGGCCACCGATCCTGCACACAAAAAGAAAAATGGTTAAACAAAAAAAAGCCGGGGGAGGGGGGAGGGCGATCCAGCGGGTCTCTGTCTCACTGGGCTGCCAAACCTGCGCACGAAAAGTACAGTAGTTTAAAAAACACTAAAGCCGGGTGTGGGGAGAGGGGGGAGGGGGAAGGGGGAGGTCTGCCTCCTCGCCTCCCTATAACTGCGAAGCTTTGCAGTTAAACTCAATGGTTTTTTTTAAAAAAAAATATGGAGCAAGGTGGTGAAGGTTCCTTGCTCTTCCCCTGTAAACCCCTCGTGAGATCCTTCACGTGGGGAAAACACGACGGAGTGCAAATGCGGGGGTTCAGGGATCGCGGGGTCAACATGCCGCCGTCAAGATGCAGCCCTGCTGAAATTCCCTTTTCTAGACAACTGTTAAAGATACAGGAGCCCTGTCCTCCTTTTCATATGGTCAGCCTATTTCAACAGCACTTAAAATTGTCCTCTTCCATTTCGTTATGCAGTCTGTTGAATATCTACTAAATTGTTTATGATGATTATTCACTTCTCTGGGACATGATATTCCCGTGTAAGACACATGTTTGAATATAAAGAGCCATCTGGCAGCCCCCAAATCCTCCCTTTGCCTTTGGGCATAGAACTTCTTTGACCTTATCTAACCCCTATATAAGTAGTCAGATTAACAGCTAGGAAGGTGGATCAGGGTTTGACCTTCCAGAGAGAACTTTGACAAGTGTAGTGAATGCAGAGATATGCATGTGCTGTGAGTGGCCTTAGGTAAGCTAATCTTAGATTCTGGCAGTGTCAGCATGTAGGATATCTGCTATACTCACAATCCTTGCATAACCAGAGCGTACTGGGTGTTATGTAAAAGCATGCTTGCATTTCTGCCCTCTAAAGTTAAGAAAAGCTCTGTACAAACTCTGAGAGTTGTTGTCTCTCCTGGGGTATTTCAACCTTAATGTAACAAGCTATTTTGGTGCATCTATTTCAATGTAATTTGGAAACCAGCGTAAAAACCCAAGAGGTCAGGACTATAGGGGCTTTTGTAAAATTATTAGGGGTTGCCTCTTCCTTAAAAGTTCAGTAACAAAACTTGGGACTTAATCCTGTTTGCTTTGCATTCTTCTCTCTCTCTCTCTCTCTCTCTCTCTCTCTCTCTCTCTCTCTCATACAAACAGCTTGGTGCTGTAAGTTGCCCCCCACCCCACATATCCACAAGTCTCCCCCCACCCATGTCTGGCCCAAGACATGTTGCTGTCTGAACAGAAAAGAATTATACTTGAGGGCAAAACAGACATTACTTTAAATGTGTGTCTAGCAGCAATGTCTTTTTCATTTTTACTCTAGGGTAGGTGCAGATTGTGAACCCAGCCTGGGGTGTAGAGGGATTTTTAGATTTGGATTGGTGGTCCTGTGCCTACTTTAGAGTAAACAATGAAATGCTAACATAGCTGCCTTGAATCTTTCTTCAATACTACTGATGAGACAGCAAGCTAGCATAGGGGTGCAGGTCAGGCTGTGGAGCAGTACCTCATATCTGCCTCCATCCCTCTGTTAGCAGTCCTGCTGTGCAGAGAGCTCTCTTACAAAAGCAACTGTGTGCATCCAATGGTGTATGTAGGGACTGGGCCCTTTTAGCGTGGTGTATTTGATGCTATGTTATTACAAAACTATTCCTTGTTTAACACTTCCCAATCTTTACTGGTTTGATTGTTCAGAGGTAAGGGAATAAAACTCTGCACATGCCCCAAAGAATTCTATTCTTTTTTGATCAGGGTACAGGATAGAAGCGAGACCCACTTTTCTCTAGGAAAGTCCCTGCATTTCAAATTAGAATGCCAAAGGAAGATGTTGGGTAGCCATCTAGAGTAGATCTTAATGACTTATCACTCAGTGACTTGTAGCCAAAGATGTGAATTGTATCATTTGAATTATAGTGTTTGAAGTTATGCCTGGTGGCCTAGAAGACTTCTGGTGCCACTACAATTCCCATTCTCCCCATCCAGCATGGCATAGGCACCAGATCAGGGGAGGCTGATCTGGAAAGTCAAGTGTTTTGACCTGTCATGGCTGTTCCACATATCCAGATCCTCAGTGATGTGGCAGCCATTGAATGACGCTCAGCCCTATTTACATTTGGGGAAATATAAATGATTGTTTGGAGTCTCACCTTGACAACTCTTGAGGACTCCTGATAGAGAATAATGCATATATTGACCATTTGCTGGACAACAGTGACAATAATGTGTGTTTGTACATACAGTACGGCTATTCAATAGACCTGAACTAAAACAATATGATTTCATACTTTTCAGGCCCTCGTGCAAAGTTTTCTTTGCTAAAGACCCCATTAAGATTGTGAGGGCTGACGGACAGTATATGTTTGACGAGAATGGAGAAAAATACTTGGACTGCATTAACAATGTAGCACACGGTAAGAACGTCACGTTTAATAAGTGATGGCAAACTTTTTTAAAGCTCCCATTTATTTTAGGGCAGGGGTGGGTGACTTTGGGAGGTCTGGGCACTATTCTTTTGCCACTGTGAGCCACACTCTGTGAGGTGCCTGCAGAAGTGCTCAGGGCACCCTCAGCATGAAAATCGCTGATTTGACACCGAAAATCTGCAGTAAACCACTATGAAATGCTACAATCACAAAAAAATTAAAGTGGCAGTGGTATTGGGGGGCTGTGGGGGGCTGCACTAGGGAGGGCTATGGGGTCCACACCGGGGCGGCAGTAGGGGCTGCATGTGGTAAAAGTAGTGCCCACTCCTGTTTTAGGGGTTGGATTAGGGGTATATTTTCAGATGCTCTCCATTGATCCATTTACTAATGCCTTTCCTTTACTTGGTCCTCTTTAGTTGGACACAGCCATCCAGATGTGATCACGGCTGCAGTGAAACAGATGGAGTTGCTCAACACCAATTCACGATTCCTGCATGACAATCTGGTCCAGTATGCCAAGCGCCTCACAGCCACCCTACCAGAACAGCTCTCTGTGTGCTACTTTGTGAACTCTGGGTGCGTCTTAAGGACTTTTCATGGCCTTTTAGAAGTTTATAGATATCCAATTCTGGAATTCTTGCTTTACCGAAACTAGGACGTAGTAGGGTCCTTAGCCAAACATCTCATGGTTGATCACAGAAATTAGGAAGATTTTCAGGTTGAAGAGAATTACATGGAAAAACTGGCACAGTATTTATTATTTACCTTTATATCCTGCCTCTTCTGCAAGGAGATCAATTCAGTGTGCGTGATCCCTTCCTTTTGTCCTTGCAGCAACCCTGTGAGGTAGATTAGGCTGAGAGAGTGATTGGCTCAAGAGCATTCAGTGGAAGTTTCATGGCTGAGTGAGGATTTGAACCTGGGTCTCCCTAATCTGAGTCTGATACTTTCACCATTCACCCCATGATTTGTCACTGTTTGCACTCCACTTAGCCTTCTCGTACCACTGCAAATTCCATCTCAGCTCTTTGTGGCTTCTGCACTTTTAGCAGATAAGTGCCTTCTTCCTGCAAATGAAATCTGTGCTGAAGGAGATTTCTGCACATGAACCAGCTGTCCTAGATGCAGAAACTGTGGAGTCAATCCACATACATAGTCCCAAGGGTTATCCTATGCACTGCCCAATATGGATGCAGTGTGGAACTGTGAGCCTGCGGGTGTATGCAGACCTCTGCTCACCCCTTATCTCTCTGGATCAGGCCAATGGACACAGTCCATCGGCTTCAGTGTATTCATGGAGCCAGGACCAGCCCTATAATGACACAGCCTGATGTGGGTGCATCAGGCAGTACAATGGGAAGAGCAGCAAATTGTGCTGCTCTTCCCCTCCAAAGGACCCGTCACTTCTTGGGCCTCCTCCACACGAGACGTTTAATGAGCCTTGAAGGCTCATTATAAATTTTACCTCCACACCAGCGGAGCGCAAAACGGGCGTACAGGCGCGTTATCTCCCCGATAATGCGCATTTTCGAATGCGCGTTAAATAGCGACTTTTATTTTTCTCCGGCCGTTAAAGCGCATTTTCGCCATGTGAACAAGCGATTATGCGCATTAACGTCTTCTAAAGCGCTTTTTGGACATCAATTAATGCGCTTCGCCACCTCTCGCCGCCTCCCGTGCAGAGGGATTAGGCGTAAATGCGCCTCCGCGATAATGCGCATAATCCCCGAACCGGGCGCAAAAGCGCATCCTTGTGGAGGGGGCCTTGGTGTTGCTGGCCTCCGGCTTGGTTGGCCGACTGGCTGCTTGTTCCCGCCCACCCAGCTTCCTTCCTGCTGAGCTGCTGCTCCCACCGGACCTGCAGTAGCCAGACCTGTGCATGTGCAAGAACAGCCAGCTAGGTGTACTGGCCAGTCAAGCAGGTTGGGTGAGCGGGAGGGGAGTGGGTGAGCGGGTGAGTAGTAGCTCCCACTTGCTCACTCACTCACTCACTTGCCTGCCTGCCACCCTTCCAACCTACTTGGCTGGCCAGCCAACCCAGCTGGCCTCTATCTCTGTGCCCAGCCCCAAGCAGGGAGGGAGGAGGGGGAGGAGGAGGAGGAGGAGAAGGCGGGACAGCTGCCACGACAGCTGCCAGGAAAAGCAGAGCCATGGTTGCAGCTCACTGAAGGCGGCAAAATGCCCCGGGCTGGGGCTGCATGGAGCTCTGTTCCCACAGGGACTCCTCCATTTGTGTCTACTATGCATGACTGAGCCATATCGCTTCAGGAAATCAATGGGAAGCCCCATCCATATAATGTGGCCATCTGCTCATGCCCACGGCCCACATTTATCTCCCCCCATTTTTCACACCAACCATCCAGGTTGGAAGTACATCAAGACCCGAGCTACCGACAATTTGATATTTTGTGCCTAGCTGTAGATTTCATGGTATTCAGAATATGAATATATGTGCAAAATGCACACAGATTTCGATGTGACGGCTATTTCTGTAGGTGTGAGTGATGTATTTGTACATGTATGGGAAGCAACACGTGAGAATCTCACTCTGGTTCAACTTTTCACTCTCAATCAGATAGGAATCTAATCGGTCTGACTGATAGCTGTGATATTAATAGATTCTAGAGATTAGTTACAGGCATATGTCTGTTCTGTTTTCTGATATATATTTTTTGGAGTTTTGGCTTAAAAAGGCTAGTTTCTTTTGTCTCCTGCTACAATAACTGATTTCATTGCCTTCTAATATTCTCTTGCAGGTCTGAAGCGAATGATCTTGCTTTGCGCTTGGCTCGACAGTATAGTGGCCACCAAGATGTGATTACCCTTGACCAGTAAGTATGCAGAACTTGCAGTATAGGGAAGATGGATAATGTGCTACTATAGTGACTTTTGATTCTGTAGTGAGTCACCCTGAGTTCCATACATGGGAGTACCGATGCATACAATGAGCTTATCTGATTGTACTGAGTTCCTCATTCACATCAGTTGGGATAATTGATCTGTCCTCACATTCCTGTCTGGACTGAAATGAATCAACTTCCTTTATGTGTAGGAGAGGTGCATTCGGATCTGCACACAGGGATCTCTTATCAGGAGTGAGAAACCTCTGGACCTCCAGATGTTGTTGGGCTGCAACTCCTATCATCCCTGATAATTGGCCAAGCTGGATGGGGCTGCTGGGAATTGGAGTCCAACAATGTTTGGAGGGCCCAACCCTACCATTGTGAATTATGTTTCTGTATAACTCCACCAAGGCCTCTTCCTTTTTATTTTGATTATGAAACCTCTATTTTGAGTTGGTCATTCATGTGAAATACGAAGGGAGGAGTTGCATTTGAATAATTGTTTGTTATGGAGAAAAAACACAGTCCATTTTCTGCTAGTTATAGAATAGATGCATTTATAGCTTAATAATGGTACCATAGTTTAATAATGGCATTGAGCAGGAGGTTGGACTTGATGGCCATATAGGCCCCTTCCAACTCTACTATTCTATGATTCTATGATTCACCTGTACCAAATTGGGGTTAAATTCATCTGCCTTGTAGTCACTTTATTTATCTCTCACTTTAGTGCTTATCATGGTCATGTTACCTCCTTGATTGACATCAGTCCATATAAATTTAATCAGCTGGGGAAAGACAGCAAAAAAGAATTTGTACATGTGGTGAGTAATATTTTGGATTTTTATTTAGCCTTTTTGCCCAAATTAAATGCCTTTAGGCTCTAATTCTATACACCAAGGGTGGTTATGTGTCCTCCAAATGTTTTGGCCTACAATTCCCATGATCCCTCATTATTGGCTATGATGGCTAGGGCTGATGACAGCTGTAGGTCAAAACAGCTGGAGAATTACCCCTACTATACACATTTGCCCCATTGAACACAGGAGGATCTACTTCCAAACAGACATGCATAGGAATGTGATGTTAGAGCATAACATGCATCGTTGTTCAGATGAAATCAAGGTGGCTCAAGTTCGAGTAGAGATGTAGGTGCAATGCTTGGAAACCAATTGTGTTACACTCTTCATCCGGTGCACTGTTCAGAGTGGCAGCTATTGATCTGTGCCTCTTCCAAGTTGGGCGAAATGCTGCCCAGTCATGATTTCCTGGCCAGCCCAGAATGGTTCCAGGGCTGCCACTGCTAAGCTAAACAGTATTAGCACACTGCAGAAATTGTCCAAAGGGTGTATTTGCAAACATTTTTCGGAGCACTGTTTTCCCTTCCTTGTTAAAAAAGAAGAAAATTCTTTGTGTGCTGATGGATTCTGTTTCAATGAAAAATAACAGGTCTGTGGTGTGGACCTGGGGTTTAAGCATTGGGCTACTTCTTGGCTGTACAAGGATATAGATTTTTTTTTTGTTCTGGAATGTACAAAATGCATGCAGAGCAATCATGCTTGTATAATGCATGGCTTGTGTGCACTTTGAAAGTGACCGCTGCTGTTGATACAGGGCTATACCTTTCAGACTGAAGGAATCAGCATGCATTTTTTATGTATATTGCAGTATTTGTATCAGAGGATAAAGTATCTCTTAAGAAGTGGCCCTTAATCTGGGCATGAAGAATTCATGAGAGTAGATCTGTCAGTGGCTAAGTAGGCCAGTGGGCAGCTATGATGGACAAAAATAGAATTGCCATACCATGGTAGCCAGCAGGATGCTCTGATTTCCAGATGCTCTGACTACCATGTCTTGCTTGTGAGCTTTCCAAACGCATCTAATGAGGCATCACTGAGAACAGATCTTGGACTAGAAAGGCTCTTATCCTTTGTCTTTTGTGCCATATGTACCGCTTTTCAAAAAAAAATGGGGAACATTATAGCCTGCGGACTTATTAAGAAATACATAGAGTGGGTTGAATGCAGACATAGTCATGGTTATAGGAGACTCATTGAAATCAATGGGTCTCCTCTTAAGCAGGACTACATCTAGATCCAGTCCAATAAATATTGGAAATATAGGCCCTCTCCTGACCTCAGATGCATAGTTTATTGTTAACATTTGATGAAGAGATTTCAAAAGACAGCCAGTATGTTTTTACATGAACCGGTCCATCAGCATGCACCATAAAGCTTTTAAAAGACAATTGAGAATGATAGCCAGCAGCACAATTAAAATGATTGTTCCAGAGATTTTAAATACTCCTGTGTTGCTTTTTAGGCTCCTTCTCCAGATATCTACAGAGGAAAGTACAGGGAGGACCATCCAGATCCAGCAAGTGCTTATGCGGATGATGTGGCAATGATAATTGAAGAGACTCAGAAGAATGGCCGCAAGGTATGTAAACAGCTGAGGGAAATGCGAAAGACTCTTTAGATTCCCCCCTCCCCCCAAAAAATGCTTCTGCTGATTAGGTGAAGTCCATTGTCCTAGAAAATTGACATTTCTTTCATTTTTATTAGATTCCTGGATTTTAAGGTGTTTCCTTTCCTTCTGCCCCCCTTAATTCACATTCTTATCTCTCATAATCACTAATGCAAATAATATGTAATGAGGATCCAAGCCAAGAAGAAAAGGGAATAAATTTATTTATTCTTTATTTATTTGATTTATACCCTGCCTTTCCACCCAAAACAAAAATGGCACTCAAAGAGGTTATAAATAAATCTAAACCTCCACTTCCTATTTGATGACAGGAGTAAATCATCAAAAATTATTTTATTTCTGCTTTCCCTCAACACATCAAAGTCTTATTGAAGTCCATGGGGGATGTATGTAGCAGCAATTATAGGTTTATAGCTCTTGTAAATCCTCGTTTCCAGAGGACAGTCTTCTGTTTGAAGGCCTGAATCGTGCAAATCCGGTTTAAAGACATAGAACTATAAGCACGGAAGAAGGGGCCTTGAAGTTGCTCACCGTCAGTTATTCACCTGGGTAGAGAACTGAGCAGTCATGCCAGGTCACAGCCTTTCCCACTATGGTGAGATGTATTGCATTTCTATATAAATTATAGCCTGGCTAGCTTAGTCGGTAGAGTATGACACTCTTAATCTCAGGGTCGTGGGTTTGTGCCCCATGTTGACTGTAATAGCATTTTGGATTCCTGCATTGAGCAGGGGGTTGGAATCAATGGCCTTACAGACCCCTTCCAACTCTACTATTCTATGATTTCTAAATTTGCATCTATACATATATATTGGCATCTTTGGTCTTCCTTTTTGGCAATGCATTTCCTTCTTTTTGACAATGCATCATGGGCACCAGAATAGGACTGTATGATACTTGCCATGTATAGCAGTGGAGAGTTTCTATTCCTATACTAAAAATGTTCTGATGTACACACAGTGTATACCTTTCTTGTAACAACATTAAGATCTACAACAGCCTTGGGGCATCCTGGGGGTTATTGTCCAACACATCTGGCGGGCACCAGGTTGGAGAAGTCCTATCTAACAAACTACCAAATGTTTTAAGAAGAATAGATAGAAAGCCCAGCAACTTCTCAGAATTTATCTTGGTACTTTTCCAACACAAAGCAAACTTAACAGAAAACCAATATGGTCCAGTGGATACAAATGTTGCACTTGGGCCCCAAGAATGTGAATTTAAATTCCAATATGGTGAGTGGCCTTCTATAAATCATTATTGATCTCTCTGAGCCGCTATGAAGTTAAATAATGATAATATTTTTGTCTTAAATATCTAAAAGTTAACAACGTGATGTGTACAATATAAAGCATGAAAAGTTTCAAATTTTAAACAACAAGGAAGCAATAGTACAGAGAAAATAAGTGAAACATTTTGTGGGTAAGAGGGGATATGGCTTGTGAAGTGCAGAATAGATTCCCCTCATTTTAGATGGGATTTAAAAAAGACAGGTAAGAAGGGAATTACAGTCATCAAGCTGATAAAACAAGAAAATTAAAAAGAGTCTTGGATCTTTGCACGTAACAATGATACTAATAATTATTAGAGTTATTGGGGGTTGCCAGTAAATACTATAAAAATAGGTAAAAAGGCAAAACAAGTGAAGATTAAAAACAGCATCCCAACAGAAGTCATAATATAGAGATATATAAATGTATGTATATTTGTTGATTTTTTTAAAAAATGCAATTCCCATGGATGTTAATGACTTAAGATGTGGCATCATAAATTTTCTCCTATTTCCCTACAACCACCACTATCACCTTAAAGTCCAAAGGAGTCTACCGCCTGTCTTTAATTCCTTATTGAGACTTTTTTTAAAAAAAACAACACCCACTAACGGATAGTTTTTATTTTCTCCCTCTTTTTCTGTTTTCTCCCCCCTCTTGCATTTCTTCATAGGTTTTGGTGACGTAGACCCTGTGCCAGGACAAGTTGATAAAGTTTCACAGACTATTTGGGGAACCTGCTACTACCTGGCTGTAGTGTACCCTCTTCGAATATAGTGTACACTTCTTTACACGTTATCGCTTGACCTTCTTTCCAGGAAGACTGCACCGCCCAGCTTGCTTGGATCCTACAGATGCTCAGGGAGGGAGTGTGGGAGGCTGTCAGTTAAATAGCAGATTTGGGCTGACACTCCAGGCAGACTTGGGGGAGAGCAAAGGCATAATGCTGAGCGAAAAATGTAAGCTTCATGTTTCAGTCTTATCTGATCTGCTGCTCTCGATTCCAAATAATATTGTTTTGTTTTCATTCCTAGCAACTGGAATTACTTCAGCTTTAGACTCTCATTTTCTTTTGTCAAGTGCCTCATTTTGATGTACTGTCTATATAAGTTGTTTCCTGAAGCAGGGGTGCCCAAACTAGATCTCTCCGCACATCTTTAAAGTTCAGGTCTTTTGTTTATTGACACTTCTTAACCACAGAAAGAAGATGAAAGCAGCCACTGCAGAATGCCAGAAAGAATCACGCTGATATAAGAGGAATGCAGAATCTCAGGCACAGGGGCCAAATGCAGCCCTCCAAGGATTCCAATATGGGCATGGCCCTCTAGGGTTTCCCAGAAAACCACACCTGTTCCCTTGGTCCCACCATTTCCCCCCACAACCACTGATCATTTGGTTTCCCAGCTTCTGTGCAGTTCCACCCCCTCAACAGTTCTAAAAGGTCGAAATGCCTCTCCTGAACTACTGGCAGTAAAAGCTTTAAGCTAAAATATGCTGGTGTGTGTGTGTATTTTGGCCCAGTCCCCTTGCCATTCGGCACTGGCCACCCTCAGGCTGAAAGAAGTTCTGCACCTCTGTGATATATAAGGACTATAAGATACATTACCAAGCATTGGTGGCTAGGGTGACCAGATAAAATCCAGGTCAGGGCTTATGTAACTTTAACAGTTGTAGAGAAAAGGGAATTTCAGCCAGAGTCATTTGTATGCAATTAGTTCCTGGTGAAATTCCCTCTTCATAACAATAATTAAAGGTGCAGGCACTATACTAGAGTGACCATATACAAAAGAAGGCAGGGCCCCTGCAACTTTAACTGTTGTGATGAAGAGGGAATTTCACCAGGAACTAATTGCATACAAACGACACTGGCTGAAATTCCCTTTTCTCAACAACTGTTAAAGTTACAGGAGCCCTGACCTGGATTTTATGTGGTCACCCTATTGGTGGCGGTATGGACAATCAATCAGTAATAATAAAAAAACTTCATCAGAGTAATGAATACGACCGTCCATCAGAAAACTTAGAAGTAAATATTGCATTAGTATTCTGTAAGGGTACCCTGGCTGAAGTAGATATCCATATATATATATATATATATATATATATATATATATACACACACACACACACACACACACACACTTTGCAGGATGCATCCAACACTTTTAGTACTTGAGGTCAAAAATTAGCTTTAGTATTGGGAAGGACTAGGTGCTTGCCCTGGCACTGAAAAGTTGGGCACCCCTGGCATTTTCTTGTTGCTGATCAGAGCTGTTGAAGATGCAATATAGCTGCTTATGCCTTTTGCTCTTTGATCTCGCCTGCTTTTATAGGATTCATGCCTCTAAATGTTGGCTCACTTGCAAAAGAGGAGGCAAAAGAACGCTCTTCTTATAATATCTTCTCTTGCTTAGATTGCTGCCTTTATTGCTGAGTCCATGCAGAGTTGCGGAGGCCAAGTAATTCCACCTGCAGGCTATTTCCAGAAAGTGGCAGAGTATGTATAGTGCTTGGAACGGGTTAATTACAGCAGGTTACTTAATACAGTAACGTGTATTAATTTTGTTAATGAAGCACAGGAAGAGTCTAAAGGTAGTGGCCCTTTCTACTGATTTGGGAATAGCTGTATGTAGCTTTAATCTTTGTTCCTTCAAACAGTAAATGGCTATGATGACTTTTTAAACCTTTTGTAAATAAATAACTTAAGAAAAGTTATGCTGGATTAGACCAAGGCCTATCTAGTCCAGCATTCTGTTCCCACAGTGGCCAACCAGCTGCCTGTGGAAAACCCACAAGTAGGAAATGAGTTCAATTGTATCCCCACCGCCACCACTCATGTTCTCTAGCAACTGGGATACAGAGGCATACTACTACTTCTCACACTGGAGGTAATATATAGCCATCGTGGATAGTCTTAACCTCCATGAATGTATCAAATCCCCTTCTAAAGCCATCCAAGTTGGTATCCATCCCTACACCTTGTGGAAGCAAATTCCATAGTCAACAGTGTGCTGTGTGATAAAGTACTTTATTTCAAAGCAAAACAAAAGAGTAGCCTTTCTCAAGCAATGTTGGCATGCAGTTGAGTCCAATTTCATGGAGGGAGATTTTATATATATATATATATATATATATATATATAATCTCGAAGTGAGTTATTTGAAGAGGTTTAAATATGCAACGGACAGCATGGCTTCTTATTGCGCAGTTAGTCTGAGCTGATGTACATGTTCAGAAAAACCACATCGTACACCCTCCCTAATACTGTATTGCTTGCGAATGTAAATGGGGGCATCCCATGTTTGAATGTTTCCCTGGGTTTTTTTGGGGAGGTTTTTAAAAAATCCTGTATGTAGCAAAGTAGCAGGTTGTGGAGTAGGCCAGATTAGAACCTTTCTCCCTGGCATATTAGCTTTCTATAGGCAAAGGGTGTTTTAGATGAGGAACATTCAAACCTGGTATTCCTATCTGTATTCTGGAATACATTTCTATGGGGGCATAATTTTTCTGAATATTTTGTTTATTTTTAAAGAAATAGTCACATTTCCATGCTTAATGCAATAAGTAATAGAACTTTCAAAACACCGTTTGATTACTAAAAGTCATGGGGAGGCAAGTTGTGCTCCTCCAGATCTTTTGGCCTGCAACTCCTATCAGCCAAGGGTGGGAGTTGGTGGGAGTTCTAACTCAAAACATCTGGAAGGCCACATTCTGCACACCCCTGCTGAACTAGCCCTGTGTGCTTTATGTACTGAATCCCATCCAATGTCTCAAGTCCACATCAACCCTTCTATGGCCTGATAGAGCAAATTCAGGTCAGCTAAATCTCCATGCAATAAAGAACATCTGTTTAAACACTCTGCTGTAAAAAGCCCTTGTGGAGCTATGTCTGAAGTCTTCATGTAATGGCTCATGTCTTGGGGGGGGGGGGGGTTGTACATAAGCGAGGTGAGGCGCTGGACTGTTCCTTTTTTCATTTTCAGATCTGTCCACAAAGCAGGTGGCATTTTCATAGCGGATGAAGTCCAGGTTGGTTTTGGTCGAGTTGGGAAATATTTCTGGGGCTTCCAGCTACAAGGTGAAGACTTTGTGCCTGACATTGTCACTATGGGAAAGCCAATTGGCAATGGCCATCCTATGTCCTGTGTAGTTACGACGAGAGAGATTGCTGAAGCCTTTGGTGCCTCTGGATTGGAATACTTCAATACTGTGAGTGTCTCGTTCTAATATTATGATCTAGTAATTAGCCTCAGAGCTAGTTCACACACCCCTGATGATGCAACTCATTGACTTACATACAGAATTGCACCATCACCGATTGCCACAAAAAGAACTTTCATATCACCTAATAGCAACTCACACAATATTTTTCAGTGGAGCTGGTTCACGCATTTAGCCGGACTGGATAACTGGCCCTGATATTACCCATATGCAGGGTGGGAACTGAAAGCACATACCTTGCACATTTGCATATGATGTGGGGCTATGCACTTTTGATTTCATCCTTTGGGGACAAGGCAGGCACTTCACTGGAGGTAAGGCAGGCACACCAAGTGGGCAGGTGAGCTCTTGCTCCCCATTATGAATATGGTGAGAGGTATCATCTATTCCAGTGAGGTTTGTTCATGTATCGAGTGATCAAGTGATATACCTCAAACAGAAGACTGTTATGTGAAGAGTCAGACACTTGGCCACCCTAATCATTTACTAAGCCCTGTCCTTGCTCATAACAGTCACAAAACCTTCAAGGTGACACGATCATTGAAACAACCATTCTGTTTTCTCGCCCATTCTCATTCTCAGTTTGGTGGCAATCCAGTATCCTGTGCAATTGGGCTGACTGTTTTGGATATAATAAAAAAGGAAGATCTCCAAGGGAATGCCACACGTGTTGGAAATTATCTCACCGGACTACTGAATGAACAAAAGGAAAAACATCCACTAGTGGGAGATGTCAGGTAGGCATAACACTGTAATCATGTTTTTATATAAGGGCCTGATCCAGAATGGAGCATTCCTACGTCAGCGCTCTGGTAACTAGCATCTAGGATTGACTAATGCATTATATGTGGTGGTGGTGGTGGTGGGTGTTTGAAAAATATTAGGAAACTGAAGTTAATCTCGCTAGTATTGACAAAATATTGGGTTCTGGTGCATTTCAAGTCACAATTTGAAGTACCCTATATGGCTTAGGAACCAGGTAGCTGAAGGAGCACCTGCTACTATACTAACCTGCCTATGTATAGAGGTCATATTTGAAGTATTTCCTATAAATGTTCCTGCTATCTGAGGCAATATGGCTGTTGACCTAAGAGAATCTTCTCAGTGTTGATGGAATTCCATCCCTAGGGAGGTCTGCTTCATGTCCACATTGTTGTTATTTCTGCACCAGGCAAAGATGTTTTGTCACATGTGGCAATTTATTATATTACATTCAATTTTTGTACTTTATCTTTTTCTGTAAACCAGATTGTGATATTACACATTGTAACTTACATTTTTGGGGTGAATAGGAAAAATTAATGAAGGCTTTACCCTCACCCAAATGAGCACACAATAACCTTATTAAAGTGTATAGTAGATGTATAAAGAGCCCTTCCTCACAACTTAGTCCTAGTTCTCACTGAGCTTCTATACCTCTGTCAAGACACATACCATTCCATCATGTATGTCTTGACACAGGTATAGAAGGTCATCTTCAAAGTAATATTCCTACTAGGCTGACCAGATAAAATCCAGGTCAGGGCTCATGTAACTTTAACAGTTGTAGAGAAAAGGGAATTTCGGCCAGTGTCATTTGTATGCAATTAGTTCCTGGTGATATTCCCTCTTCATCACAACAGTTAAAGTTGCAGGCAGTATACTAGAGTGACCATATACAAAAGAAGGCAGGGCCCCTGCACCTTTAACTGTTGTGATGAAGAGGGAATTTCACCAGGAATTAATTGCATACAAATGACACTGGCTGAAATTCCCTTTCCTCTACAACTGTTAAAGTTACATGATCCCTGACCTGGATTTTATCTGGTCACCCTAATTCCTACATGTAGGTCCCATTTCAGCATTCTTATCTTCACATGAGAGAAAGTAGGGCTGCTTGGGTTGGTCTCACCCCTGCCATGAGCTCATGAGAGAGCCTTCACATTATTGGATGGCTTCCCTTTTGCAGACATGCCCCCAGACATGGATGGGGAGGGGCAATGCCAGGAGGGGTGTGGCCAACACACATGGCCCTGCTGTCTCTCAGTGCAATGTTAACCATGTGGAGATAAGTATACCCAAATGGGACTGTTGAAAACTACCATATTGCGGAAAACATTGTGCTACAATCCTATCTCCTGATAACTAGTTTTCTGCCCAGAAGAGGGTTGTTTGTTTGTTTGGAAGAGCATTCTATCATGCGAGTCCCCACCTGTAGTCTGAAGTGGCTACCTCAGTGGCTACTTTGGTGTTGTGAAATAGCGAATGCTTTGAACAGGCTATGTGTGAAATGTAGCTCTGCTTGCATTTTGCTTATTTTACATAAATCCTGGAGCGGTGTGCCATTTGTACAACAGTGAGACTTGATTGATGGACTGCTGGTTTCATCAGGATTTCTCTCTTCTTTGTATTGTAGAGGTGTTGGCTTGTTTGTTGGAGTGGATCTGGTGAAGGATCGACAAAAAAGAACACCTGCCACTGCTGAGGCCCAGCATATCATCTACAAGTAAATATCTTGACTTGTTCAAGTTAGATATTCCCTTTAATGGTTAGGCTTTACACAACTTCCTTATCTGTATAGGCTTGGACATATCTAAGCAGAAAGAACTCAAGTCCACAGTCAAAAGTACTCTTCTTTTTGTTCTTTCCTGTGGCTTTCTTATCTAATTACCTTTGTTTAGGAGTTGTTGACTCCTACCATTAGGCAGAGTGAGGGTGCTGCCTCAGCAGCTGATTTCAGATGCCATGAAAGGGCAGCAAATTGTTATTTAATTTCTTATTATTGCATTTTTACTCCTAAGGAGAGCCATTTGTAGGAGATTTTTCCTAAGATGGCCAGCCTTGGAGATAAAGCACTTGACTTGGAGAAGGGGCTCCATTTGCTATTCTACCTCAGGCAACAAAATGTCTTTAACTGGCCTTATCTATAGGACACAGAATGCTGGACTATATGGGCCTTTCGTCTTATGTAGCATAGACAACTTTACATTCTCACGTTCGTAAGATTGCTTATTTAAATTGGTGTCGATCAAAATGTTCCAGTGGGCGTTGGGTGGCTTCACTGCATGAATCATGTAGGTTGGGGGAACACTTCCCAAAGGTTGGGAAGGGATTAGCAATATGGGGAACATTTTTTGGTGGGGGACCTACTTTTTAACAAGGTGGTTCAGTGGTCTCTTTTTCTTTTCTTTTTTGAACTTGAAATATGGCTAAGCTGCTTCACTCAAAAGCCAGCTGCTTACATCAATAATCACTTTTAAGAATGGCAATAGGAACATTGTTATATGATGACATACTGTAGTTCCCAGCAACATTGTATAGAAAAAGATATGGCTGATCCCATGGCCCATAAGGGCAGACATCTTCCCCCCACTCTACAATAGGAGACCACTCAACCACCACATCAGAAAGTAAGTACCCCATCTGTAAAAGCATTGCAACCTTCATGCGAAACCTATGAAGGCTGCAGAAATTCTCCATCTATCTCCTGTTAGCAGCATTCTCCTGCAAAATTGGGAGGACCAGTTGGGAGTCGTCCTAATTTGGATTATTTTTCTGATACAATTAAGCATTGCTGTATTATCCTAACATATCAGCCCATTAAAATGTTGAGCATTCGATGAAAAGAAATTCCAATCCTCTCAGAACATGCTGTAGCTGAGAACTGAGATCCTTGGTTCATCTAGACTCTATATAGCTTTAAAGCAATACATTGCGATTTTATATCTCTCGTTGCATCTTAGTGCTTGCATTCAAAAGTAAATGTATGTTTCCTTCTCACCAGGCTGAAAGAACGGAGGATTCTTCTGAGTGCAGATGGGCCATATAGAAACATCTTGAAATTTAAGCCGCCCATGTGCTTCAGTATGGAAGATGCAAAGTTTGTAGTCAATCAAATTGATGAGTTCCTCACAGGTGAGCATTCTTGCTGGACTGCAAGCTGTATTTATCTGTTGATTTACAAAACTGGTCTCTTAAGTTTGTCACCCCACAAGTAAGGCAGAAGGATGGAATGTGTTCAGAGAACTGGGGGAGGAGTGGGGCAAGATTTAGTGGATGTAACCTTACTTAGTGTCTTGGCATATTTAAAGACATAGGCCCCATCTCCAGAGAGGACTTGGCCACTCTTTATGCCAGGAAACAAAACAACAATGGTTGGCTATCACTATCATGGCCAGCTTGTGAGCTTTTCATCTGGCTGATAATTGTTGAAGACAGGGAGTTAAACTACATAGACCATGGTTTGATCCAGCAAGACAGTTCTTATATTCCTGCTACTTTGAGCTTCCAGGTGAGTTCTTCAGGAAACTGTGGTTAATTGTTGTTGGGTTAGGTGGTGGCTGTTTAAAAGTATATTTGAAAGGCAATTCTGAAGAAATTCATACAGCTTTACAAGTATGTGAACTAGGAGTTGGGAATGTTTAACCTGGAGCCGAAACTTTAAGAGGAGATATGAAGTTCAGTCACATAGAGCAAAGTTATTTTCTACTGCTCCAGAGGGTAGGACATGAACCAACGGGTTCTAAGTATAAGCCAGTTTTTTTGGTCTAAATATTAGGAAGGACTTCCTGATGGTGAAAACTGTTTTAAAGTAGAACTGCCTGCCTCAGAAAGTGGTGAATTCTGTGTTGGTAGAGATTTTAAGCAGAGGCTGGATGGCCATCATTTAGGATGATTTCCTGTATTTGGATGACTTCTTATCAGTGGAGGCTGGTGGCTCCAATGTCAGCCAGGTGGTGATAGCCTTCCACACCTTAGATAGCTCTTTTAGAGTTCTGACTGGATCTGACTGTAACCAAGAGCAGGTTCATAGCCCCACTGGCATCGGAGCAACCAGCCTCCACCGCCTATAATGTTCTTTCCAACTCTATGATTCTAGTACTTAAAATCATGTGATCTTTTCTTTACACTTTAAAAACATATACCTAATGAAGGAAAACATTTTCTCCCTCTTTCCTTAGACTTAGAAGAAGCAACTGTAGCCGGAATGAGAAATGGAGTACCTACAAGTGTGCAGTGTAAAAGAAAGGTAAGTTTGGAAAATTTGGAAAAACTGGGGCCAGATCTACACCAAGCAGGATAAAACACTTCGAAAACGTTTTAAAAACTGTATATGGAATGTGTCCTGGGCTCCAACAGTTGTCAAAACCATTATAAACCGTTTTAAAGCAGCCGTGTAGATGTTGCCTGGGTATCCATGAAGTCACACGGCTTTAATCAGCATAATCCATCGCCCGTTCACCAGGTTAAGCTACAATGGCCTTCTGATCTTTGCCTTGTATTTAATGAGTTATGATTGTCTGTAACTCTTTTTCTTGAACATCATGGTTTTTACAATGAAAAGTGTGTGTTGGAAATAATATATAAGTAATACATGGGAGTAATTCATAAAGACAGAGATGACACTGGACTTCCAACAGGGATGAAGGTGCTACCTTATAATACATTAGACCGGAGTGGGCAACATGCCAGCTGCATGCAGCTCCCACTGTCTCCACTACAGAACACCCCAATCTTTTAATGGAGAAAATAGCCGTGTTAGCACTACAGATCGCTAAATGGCCCCTATTTAGCTTCAATTCCTCCCCCCCCCCTGAATGCAGCCCACAGAAGGGTGGAAAAAATGCCCCCCAGGCCCCCCTCCCCAAAAGTTACCCACCCATGCATTAGACCATTAGCCCTTCTCAGCACAATGTGAAAGATCAAATACAGTGCTTTCAAGTGGAACGTTTTGTTGTTCGAAGGACTTCTGCTTTCTTAAAACAGCTTCACACATATTCCCTCACTAGACTTTATGCTTGAAATACCTTTGCATCTCTCTCGTTCTTCTTTGAAATTCCAATTTAAAACTCACCTATTCCATAAAAGCTTTGGCAGAACCCCTTAGTCCTGAGCTAACATCTCATCTAACTGCATGTCGCTGCATTTTATCATATTGTTCCCTTGTTATCCCTGCTTTTTGCATAGTTGCTCACTCCCTGCTGTTTCTTATACTTGCCTCTCATCCCTTTCTTTCTCTGCTGTCTCACATCCTGCTTCTTCTGATGTCTAAACTTAGCTGGTAAGCATCTGCCTTTTGCAGCTGTTACTTCATAAGACACCATGTACACTGATAATAATGATAACTGAGGTAGATCGTTGTTTCTAGCAGGTGTTACTTTTCCATGTTTTCACTCACAAGTCCTTTCTATCCTGTTTCTGTATTAATCTGTGAATGAATACCCTTCTTTGTTCAGTTTTTTTTTGTTTCACATAGCTTTTAAAATGTATTAACTCAACCTTCTGTTTTCTCTTCTGCTCTTAATTCTGTTGTGGGCGATGTATTTACATATTTTGGATGTTTTTAAATTGTTTCGGAATTGTTTTACGTTTTAATTGTAAGTTGCCTTGTGCTGAAAGGCAATTTGTAAATTTATAAATACATTTTTAAAATAAAAATCCACACATAATTTGTATTTAAATAGACATTTCTAAATATTTTCTCTCAAAATATACTTTTTGAAATGCATTTTATATGCTTTAAAAAAACAAAAAAAAACCCAAAGAACTGCATTGCAAAATTTGGAAAAGTTCAAATTCTGAAGAGTAACTTCTGGTCTATGCATTAGCCTGGCACATGGATAGGCAATGTGGTGTCTGAAGGCACCAATGTGCCCCATTTCCAAATGTGCCCATGAGCCCAAAATGTTGCCTAGTCCTGGTCCAGGAAGTGCATATCCAGCCATTTCAGATCAGAATTTTGGACATGCAAATTCCTCAAATTTCCCTACCTAGAGGCTACAGTGCTGTAAATCAGGCGTGAGAGGTGCTCCTGACACCAGTATGCCAAATAGATACCAGTATCAATTTTTGTTTACCCAATTAAATTGTTCATTTTATATTAGGTACCTACTGATGGGAAGTCCCAACTGGAATGTATCAGTGAAAGCATCAGCCATCTCAACGGAAGTGCCTGCAGACAAGAAAATGGGTTTTGTCCTGAAAGTCATACAGTGCCTTGCAAAAGGATTAGGACATGAAGCATGATAGAGGAACACCAGTATATGGTTGGATGTTTTTAAAGATGAATGGATGTGTGTTATAGTTAGTTATCATATTGGCTGGTGAACATAACTGATGGAGACAGTATTCATTTACCTACATTTGGAGCATCATGCTTTTCAGCCATAGTATAAAATGAGCATAGCCTCCTTTGTTTGAGATGTCTAACACAGATTTTGACTGATTGGTCTTCAGCTATTTGAAATTTCAATGTTCAGTATTGAAATATTAATAATTTCCCATGTTTTAATGGCTGATTTTTTGCACTGCGTAACATTCTGGTGAGGCAATTCATGCCAATCCTGAAATAAAATATTGTACAATTAAATGTTTATCTTGTAGACTACACAGAACACATGGAACAACCGGGGCAAGTGTTTAAAAAACTTGCTCCCAGCTGTCAGCTTTTTAGGCTGCAATTCTGCATACACTTACCTGGAAGTAAGTCCTTTTGAACTCAGCAGGGCTAACTTCTGAATACAGATTATAGGGTTTCACTGTTAGCAGGAGAGGGGGAAATAAATCAAATCCCCCCACTCCTTTCTGACTTCTTGAAGGGATTTCAGCCTTTTTGTTCAGTGGGATGTACTTGTGATTTTCTCCCCTAGCTAGAGATCTGTGCAAAGAATTGATCTTGTTTTATACTCACTGATGATTTGTATTATTGATTGTATAATATGACCGAAGTTTATTAATTGTTGTTTGACTGAGCAATTTAAAGTACTATTATATTTAGATCATATGCCTTCTGGTTCTATATGGTTGTCAGTTATTTCTTTAATGCTGTCAGCATTTTTTATGAACCCTGATAGAATACGTGTGAGCTTTCCATTTACTAGGAGGCCTTGTTTATTCCAAAGAATAAAACTATTTTAACCTCTCAGACAAGAGTTGTCAAATGAGTGATTTACCATCCATATATAATAATCGCTTGTAAGGTTACATTCTTTTTTTTTTTGAACTGGTCTTTTTCCTCATTTACTCACTTCAAAATAGGCTTAGCTATAAATTAACATGATAAATACATATGGGTGTCACTGTTATTCATCTTGGAGAGGATGAATAATAGTCCAGGGGTCACTCCTGCAACCACATATTGCTGTGCATCAGAATATTGAGTTAGTGAACACTCTAGCAAATATAACTCAAAAAAGTTTAGTTCTATATAGCACTTAAAGGCTCAGTTCACACAAAGCAGTGGGAAAACTCCACTCAACAGTTGGGTTTGTAGGGGGTACTCACCATACAACATGTTCTAACTCCACCGTTGTGTATCCCATCAGCCATTGCTGCAAAAACAACAATGCAGGTAGTTTTCTTAGAACGGCACTCTCTCCTTTGTCTCTCTTGCCAGAGAACTCTGTAGTCATTGGGGAAACTCCAATCAATGCAACAGGAAACTTCATGGAGCCCTCCACACGACAATATGCAACACAACTGTTGTGCAGGAACTCTCCTCTGCACAGCGTGGATATTCAAGGTGGAGCGTTTTCTAAAAAAAACCTTCCCACCATGAGGTGGAGTTTTCCTTCCAGACAATACATTTCTTATCGGTGGTGTAACAACTCCACTGTGGAGTTGTAAAACCACCGTTGAGAAATGTGTTGTGTGAAATGAGCAAAAAGATTTGGTTGTTGACAAATGGGACATGCAACAAAATGTTCCAGTATGGGGAGTGCCTGTTCATGTTGCCAGCAAGTCATGTCCTCTTGCAGGAGACTCCATTCCATTACCCCACTCTGTTAGCATTGTCCCCCACTCCACAACAGTCAGCACGTCATGTCCACTACGCATGATCAGTCCTCATTTTGTTTGTTTTAGGTGTTAATAACCTCCTAGTGGATTTCTTCTATTATTATTTTTTAACTTCTGCAAACCTTGGATTTCCTCCAAGCCTGTTAATACCTCCCTTTCATGTGTGGATGCTGCTGATTTGCCTACATAAATTTGGAGCTTCTTAGATTTGGCAAAGTGGTCATACTTAGGTCCCAGTGACTTCAATGGTTCTACTCCAAGTCTTGATTTATTTATTTTATATTTATTTATTTATTACATTTATATATCGCCCATAGCTGAAGCTCTCTGGGCGGTTTACAAAAATTAAAAACATTGAACATTTAAAAACCAATATACAAAAATTAAATCATAAAAGCCTAAAAACAAACTACATATCATTTTAAACTGTTCAGGGGTCAATTTCCCATTAGTTTCAATGGGTCTTCTGTAAGTGCGACTAAGTCTGGATCCAACTGGGTTGGATCCAAAGTTTTCCTTCCTCCTATGAGGGAGCTTCTTCCGCTGGAAGGAATCTTCAAGGGAAACTGGAAGAAGGACTCTTCCGATTGGAGGACGGGAAGCTTTTGGATCTGAAGGACTCCTTCCATCAGTGGAAGGAAACTTTGGATCCAATCCACTAAAAATCTGGAGTTGCAAAAGCTCACAAATTCTACCTGAAAACACTTGTCATATTTCCCTCTTGCTTACAAAATATGTCATCTTAACAACTTCATCGTTTTCCAGTTTTGTAGTTAATAGCACTTCCTTGGTATTGCAAAACTCCTCCATCTACAGTTGCATACCCATTTACGCGTAGGTTAGCCAACTTGCACCCTAACGTTCTTATTTCTGAGTAGAAATGTACAAGAAGGTGCTGAAATTCTTGCAGAAATTATCTTCATGTATACTAGTAACGACCTCAGTTTTTGGAGTGCTTGTTCTTATATAGCGAAAATAACACCATCCAAGCATAATGGGAGAAAGCATGTTTTAGGGAGTACTGGGATTTCCAAGAGTACCAAAAAATAAAAATCTCTAGGGGAGGAAACCTTAAAGAGGGCATGGAAACTAAATAACCCAATGAAGATTGAGCATGCTTAATGGCCCCGGAATGTTGGATTATGAGACTTTAGATTGTAATAACTTGTTTATCCACCTCTCTCTCTCTCTCTCTCTCTCTCTCTCTCTCTGTGGATAGCAGAATAATATGAGCGTTTGCTGGTTGGATGATTAATGCTAGCAAAGTATCGTGAGAGATTAGAACCAGAATAATTGCTGACAACCATGAAGTGACATCACAAGACTCTGTCCTATCACCAGTTCTTCTTTAATACTGGAATAGGCTGATCTAATATCAAAATAGGCCAACTTCACACTGCATAATGCCAGTATTTTCTTTTATGGTAATTCTTGAAAAAGGAAATAGAGTTGCTTGAAAAAATAGAACTGGTGGCAGAACATGGCACATTCCAGCCAGCAATAATTCTATTCAGTTAGCTGTTTAGCACAAAGGTTAAGAGCATAAGCTATGAGTCAGAAAGCCTTTCTTCTCAGGCAAGCCATTCTCCCCCAGCTTCTGCACCACCATCCGGGGATGGAATCTGCTGTAGAAACACAAATAATAAGTCAAAAGTCCAACTAGATATGCAATCCTTCACACAAATTGTTATCCCTTATATCGATAATTTATGTAGCACATTTCAAGCTGTAGAATCGCGATGTTCTTCAGCCTTATAGCGAAATTCTCATGAGTTCTAATGTATTTTCAGCTAGGATCTGAAAAAACTTGCTGGAGGAGGCCCTTAAATGGAAAATATTATTAATAATTAATGTTACAGCCTCTTTAGTTGTGCCAAAGGAATAAAAGGATTGAAATTAATAATGAATGGGTCTGTACAGTATACTACACGGACACAAAAAGGTGTGATCTGTGTGAGAACTAAATGAAACAAATTCATAGTTAGGCCTAAAAGAATCTTTCATGGCTGCTAAGTCTTTTTGGCTAAGATCATGTGTGGAGAAATTGAGTAGCATAACTAAAACCTGAGCTGGAATACTCCAGATCCTGGCATTTTAGAACTCTTTCAAAACATGGCATCCAGAATTCTGCAGTGGATCTTTAAAACATAAGAAGAGAATAGTACAGCATTCTATTCACACTATGGCCAGCCCAGATTGTGGGAAGCCCACAAGTAGGGCATGAATGCTAGAGCACCTTCTTTTTAAAGAGCACCCTTTTAAAGGCATCTAAGTTGGTGGCCATCACTACCTCTTCAATTTTGTTTCTCATTATGCCTAACATGGAATTTGCCTTTTTCCATGTAGCTGCATATTGGATCAATATTTTCATTGAGTTATCCACCACAACCCCAAGATCTCTTTCTTGGTTGGTCACCGCTAGCTCAGATCTCATCAGGTTATACTTGAAGTTGGGATGTTTTGCACCAGCGTGCATCACTTTACATTTGCTTACGCTGAAATGCATTTGCCATTTTAATGCCTATTTTCCCCAGTTTGAAGAGCTCCTTTTGTAGTTTTTTGCAGTCCCTTTTTGTTTTAGCCATCCTAAATAATTTGTTGTCATCCGCGAACAAGATCATTTATGAACAAATTTAGTACTGTCCCAATACAGTTAGTTGTAGGACCCCACTTTTTTGCATTTCTCCATTGGGAGAAGTTACCATTTATTCCCAGTCTCTGCTTTCTGTTCTTCAACCAGTTACTTCTTCATAAGAGGACTTCTCTTCCCCTTAAACATTACAATGGCATATCTTCAGTTAGAATAATAATATGACTCAGTTCTACATAATTATGTCTGGGCACTGCCTTTCTGCTTGTAATGGAAGAACTGATCTTTTTGAAAATCTGCCAACTTTGTCTGTGGCTTTATTTTTATCAGCCTTCTTAGTAATATAGTCACAGGGCAAGGTCAGGCAGGGGGAGAAATGCTTATGAAGCTGGGAACAGCTGCTTAGAAAGAGTACCCAGAGAGGTCAAATTGTACTGCTACCTCAGTTGATGTTTGAACAATTATATTTAGATTAACAAAATAAAAGGCAAAATAACCTTTTGTGCAAGCAAGGTGAATACTAAGTAAATTTCAAGGACAAGTATCAATTTCAATGTAAATCCATTCTTCCAATCAGTATGCAGTGCGGTTTAAAGTATATTGGTACAAATTTGCTCCTTGATTATGGCTCAAACAAAGGTCAAACAAAGGTCCCAATGAAATTAATGGGATGTACATTAGCGGCTCCGATTTCAGTGAGGCTGTGGATCACTCCTGGGTTTCCGCGAGACCCAGCCAGAACTCTAAAGGAGCCATCCAAGGGTACTAAACCAATTTTGGGGATATGGTTCAGCACCTTGGTTAGCTCTTTTAGAGTTCTGGCTGTTTCTGATTGAAACCCAGAATGGATTCGCAGCTCTACTGAAACTGGAACTACCAGCCTCAACTGGTCACAGCTAACTTGCCCAACTGATGTAAATGTAGCTTTTGTTAAGCACAACTAACTAACTCTGGATATGGGTCTATGAAAAATGACCCCTTTTTCTAGATTGTTTTGTAGCTTGATGGTACTTGATGATGTAGCTGATAACCAATGGCTACTCAAAAGCACTACAATTTGTACCAGTAAAGAAAAACATGGTAATCTTTCTATAGGCAATTTTAAGTGGTTCATGACAAAAAGAATGAATTACCTAATGGCCAGAGGACATAGAGGATGCAGTAGAGGATACAATTATGGGGGATTACACACCTACCAAATGCTAGGTCATCCTCCTCCAACTTGATGCCTCCCAGATATCTTGGACTTTAACTTGATCAGCCTCAGCCAGTATGGCCAATGGTCAGGAATCCTGGGATTGAAGTCCAAAACATCTGGAGAACACCAGATTGGGGAAGTCTGCACTAGACTGACTATCCAGATTCTATTAACTACCTACACAAGAACATAATAAGAGATGGACCAGGCCAAACACCTTATCTAGTCCAACATTCCTGTGGCTAACCAGCTGCCCACGGGAAGCCTACAAGCTGGACATGAGTGCACCTGCACCCTCCTGCCCATGTTCCCCAGCAACTGGTATACATAGGCATATTGTCTCGGATACAATAGAGCCATCAGGACTAGTAGCCATTGATAGCCTTAACCTCCATGAATGTGTCTAATCCTCCTTTAAAGCCAACCAAGTTAGGGGCAATCATTACATCTTACATCTTGTGCTGCCATGTCACAAAAGTGTCAGATGACTCCTGCGCTCACCATCTGCTGGAATGAAGGTCTTCAGTGCTAATGAATTTCAGCCTCTCTTTCTAATACTCTTTTTCTTATACCTGAACTAATGGGTATAACTTACAGCTACCTAGATTTCAATTAAACATAAGGGAAAACTTCCTGATGGTAAGATCTGTACAATGGTGGAACAGTCTACCTACGGAGGTTGTGGGTTCTCCATCTCTGGAGGTTTTTAAGAAGAGGCTAGACAGCCACCTCTCAATTGGTTTTCCTGTACATTGCAGAGCGTTGGAGTAAATGATCATTGTGATCCCTTCCAACTCCACAATTCTATGATTCTATGATTCATATTTCTTTCCCAGCGGCATGCTTAGGAAACCCAATTAGGTTTATGTTCTATACTTATTGCTGAATTGTGCCACCTTGTCCATAATAGAATTTCTTTAACATCCATTCTATAAAGCAAACTTCATGAAGCTTTATTGTAGCCATCTGTCGTAAGTATTACAACATATTGCCTGGTTTTACTTAAGACCTTGGTAACCATGTTGATCGTTCTTTTTGCCCTCTCATGACTTTGTGCAGTAACATTCTTCTCCTGTCAACAAGATCTCACTCAAAAGCATGAGGCAAACAATCCACTCAGCTTCTTCCAAGGTCTACAACCTTAGGTGAACCTAATGTTCCCCCCATTAAACTGGTGACCCAGTTCCAGAGAAGACACTGTAAACAAGTACTTGCAGTCCTGTAGCTTTGCAGTTAGACACACATTTGTAGCAACATGTGCAGTTTTAAAGTCCTGCCTGACAAGATTTTTTTTTTTTAAGGGTGCTGCTTGAGTCCTGCAAGTTGAGTTGCCTGCACTGATTTTTATCACCTTTCTGGGCAGGACAAATCATTACACTAGAGCCAAACTGAATGACATGGCAGGAAGCGTACACTGGTGGCTCCAATATCAGTGGGGTGGTGAATCCGCTCCATGTTTCATTCAGAGTCAGAACTCTAAAGGAACTCTCCAAAATGCTTCACACCTTGGATCACTCCTGTAGAATTTTGAATGGTTTTGATTGAAACCCAGAGTGGATTCACCGCTCCACTGATATCGGAGCCACCAGTCTCCACTGATGGCAGGTGATCCATGACTTTGAACACCTGTAGTTTTTTAAAAAGTATCAACTCAACTGTGGAAGGTCCAGATTCAGATTAGGGCCAAGGAACTGGAGGAGTTAACCCTTTCCCCACACACTATTATCCCAATTCAAATCCTCACCAATCCCATGAGATGTTATTTGTTCTAGTGGAGGAAAGATACAGGCACCTGCACATGGAAACCATTTTGTGGCATACTTTTCTGAGAATTTTTCTGTGGAAGGTGTATCCAGCTGCCCCATGCACTAAGCTCAGAATATGTTGTTCTCTATAACCTCTTTGATTAGGATGGCCATGTGTCCTACTTTACAGAGCACAGTCCTCTATTTGAAGGAATCCTCTATTTGAAAGGCTTTCTGATCCAAGTCTGGTGTACAGAGGAATCTTAAGAAGGGAGAGCAGAGGCCCTGAACTCACCCATCAATAGTAAGCATTTGGACAGCAGACTGAAACTGAGTAGGCACATAGGGTATGTGGCCAGTTTTCCCCACTATGACGAGTTGTAGTTTGAGTTCTTACATCACAGAGAAAATTCCTGGGTTGTTTGACCCAGTAATTACCCAAAGACAAGTGTAGCGTGTGAACCACACAAGAGACATCTTTGCTTTTAATTAGCAATCCAGGAACACTATGGCTGAATTCGGACAACACATTAGTCAATGGTGGGTTGAGTAGCCAACTCACAGTTGGTTATTTTGTGGGTACTCCCTACACAACTGTGGGTGGTTGGGGCTGGCGTTGAGTGGACTAATAGTCAACCCAGCATTTGACTGACACAGCCCCCACCCCTCTCCCCACCCTCCCTCCTCCCTCAGTCCTCCCAGTTCTATCTCAGCAGCCTCTGCAAGTTGCACCAGTTGTAGCAAAATGGCAGCCGCCGCTTTAGTCGTCGCTTGCCTCTATGGGCTTGTGTTTTAACCCACTCACCACATGCCATTAACACACTCACCCTCCACACAACACTTTAAACAACTGGCTTCGAGCTAAACAACTTGCAAGCCAGTTGTTTCTCTCAGTTGCTTATTTGGGCAGAATAGCATACTGTGAGTAGCTTGTGAGCGGCGTGTTACCCTCCACACAACACAATAAGCAACACAACTGACAATTGTTTCCCCCACCCTCAGTTGCTTAATGTGTTGTCCGAATTCAGCCCTTGTTTCTGGGTTGTTTCATGACATATGAACCCAGAAACATTGGGCTGTTCATGGGTTAAATAAGTCAGAGTTAACTCACGATTTGTTGTTGCGTTAACTCTAGGTTGTTTAACCCATAAACAACCCAGACTTTTGTACTTCATAAAACAAACCAGGAAGAAGGCATTCCTGGGTTGTTAATTGAAAGCAGAAGTGGCACATGTGCTCCACTGAACCCCACAATTCCTGGGTTAAAGTATCCAGGAAGTGCCGCTGTGACATGCAAACTTTGTGTGCTTTGTTTCTATTCAAATCATAAGATCTATAGATGTAAAATTTCATCGAAATCCTGACACTTTTTTGCTTTCTTTTGGTCATCCATTTCCTCTTTTTTTTAGCAATGCGTAAGTGGCCACCCTGCCTGGGACGGCTCATGTTTGCGTGTATAATCATCATCATCATCATCATCATCATCATCATCATCATCTCAACCCTTGATGATTTGTTGAATAACCCAGCCCACAGCTGAATGTCTGAACTGTCTTCTTTGGAAACTACTTGTATGTGAAGTGACATCAGGTGACATGAAAACAATGTTTGGTCTGCAAGGGCTTTTTCACACATGGATGACAATTTTTTTATTTCAGTCATCGAGTGATAAAGATGCTTGTGAACTTGCATTGGTAGAAATCAAGATTTCAAGCAGCATTGTCCCTTTTGTCTATGTAAACAAATGTTTCATTACAAAGTCAGGCCCTTTAAGAGAAATTTGGGCCCTACAAAAGATGATGCATAGAGGGGTGAGGGTGCTATTTCCCCTCCTTGCTATTAACACATGTCAAGATTTCCATCTTGTGTGTGTGTGTGTGTGTGTGTGTGTGTGTCTGTCTGTCTGTCTGTCTGTCTGTCTGTCTGTCTGTCTATCTATCTATCTATCTATCTATCTATCTATCTATCTATCTATAGCATTTCCATAAACAAAGTGATGTATGCATGCACAAAGGCCTTACTTGGAGTCAATTCAAAAACTTAAATAACAAACACCACACCACATGATACAGTCCTCCTGCACTGCTTACTCTGAGAATATGGAGCAGGGCTCCACAGTCTCAGGCAGGTGTCCTGCCTGTCCAATAACGTGAGACCCTTTAACTGAAGATGGCAGGAACTAGGATCTTATGCTATCCCTATTGCTCTGTAAAACTCTGGTCAAATGAGTAGAAATAAAGGCATCCCAATGGAGCTCAGTGTGTCACCCAGGAGTCTAACTTCCTAGACTAAGGGCACAATCCTATCCCTATTTAGACAGAAAAAAAAGGATGACTGGGGAATGCTGGAAATTTTAGTCCTTTTTTCTGACTAAACAGACATAAGATTGAGGCCTAGATAGCTTAACTGCCTCCTCTGATGTGCCTGTGGGCCTATTCCATGTCATCTGACATGAAATGCTATAACAAGAACTCAGAGATTCAGCACTTATGGAGTCTATGACTAAATTTGGACAACACATTAAGCAACTGAGGGGGGTGTAAACAATCGCCAGTTGTGTTGCTTATTGTGTTGTGTGGAGGGTAACACGCCACTCACAAACTACTGACGGTATGCTATTCCACCCAAATAAGCAACTAAGAGAAACAACTGGCTTGCAAGTTGTTTAGCTCGAAGCCAGTTGTTTAAAGTGTTGTGTGGAGGGGTGAGTGTGTTAATGGGAGGACTGAGGGAGGAGGGAGGGTGGGGAGAGGGGCAGGGGCTGTGTCAGTCAAATGCTCGGTTGACTATTCGTCCACTCAACGCCAGCCCCAACCACCCACAGTTGTATAGTAGGCTGACCAGATAAAATCCAGGTCAGGGTTCATGTAACTTTAACAGTTGTACAGAAAATGGAATTTCAGCCAGAGTCATTTGTATGCAATTAGTTCCTGGTGATAGTCCCTCTTCATCACAACAGTTAAAGTTGCAGACACTATACTAGAGTGACCAAATACAAAAGAAGGCAGGGCCCCTGGAACTTTAACAGTTGTGATGAAGAGGGACTTTCACCAGGAACTAATTGCATACAAATGACCCTGGCTGAAACTCCCTTTTCTCTACAACTGTTAAAGTTACATGAGCCCTGACCTGGATTTTATCTGGTCACCCTATTGTGTAGGAATATGTTGTGTGGGGAGTACCCACAAAATAACCAACTGTGAGTTGGCTACTCAACCCACCATTGACTAATGTGTTGTCCGAATTCAGCCTATGGCTGTCAAGCCAAATATCTGCCAAACCAATACATGGAGCACTTAAGAGGGAAGGATAAGCACAGGTGTACCACTGCCAGAATACTAGAAGGGGCTTTGGAGGCAGGGCAGAATGTGAAACTGAAAGATAGCTTGCTAAAAGAAAAAAAGTAGTCAATTATCAGTGCACTAAGGTTTATCTACACTAGGTTTTTTAAAATCGGTATTGAAGTGCAATGAAGTGAACTGATAGCATTGTAGGGGGCAGGAGGCATCAACAAGGAGTTCTTAGACAACAGACTGAGCATGCATGCAAGTCTCCTGGTCACAGGTTTCCCCACCACAGTAAGATGTATTTTATTTTGTATTTAAATTATAGTAATTATTTCTGAATTTGCATGTATGACATAAATTAGCAAATGTAAATATTATGCAAATTGTCATTCACTTCGGTCTTCTTTTTAGGTGATTCATTTGCTCTTCTTTGATAGTGCCTAAGTGGTCATCCTGCCCTACATTCCAGTGAGTGCTGCTCCCCACCTCCTCAGTTCCTTGCTTTGCCATGTTCAGTGGCAAGTTTTGAACAGGAGTTCTACTTGAACATGAGTAGAACTTCCCACGTTATTAGGTACCCTGCTTTATCAGGGTCCCTGATTGCACAGAGAGTTCTACTTGCATTCAAGCGAATGTGAGTAGAACACCTGTTCGGGACCATCATGTACCGGAGACAGAGGATGGGGCCAACAAGCATGGCCTCACACCCCTACTCATACATGAGCATGCCTTGTTCATGCTTAACACATGGATAAGGCTTCTATGGCACCCCTGATCTTTGGAATACCTTCAAGTTGTGCCCTTATTCTCTTCAATATTTGTTTGTAACTCTAGTTCTAGAGTCTCCAATGTGCCCTCTGTCACCTCCCTTATGCCTTTGCCACCCCCATATTTTAATGTTTTGTTGTTGTCGTTTTAGTTTGCCTCTTTGTTTGTTTTACCTTGGGTTGTTGCAAAGAGAAACACCTCACTCACAGCCACCCACCATCTTATTTTCTTTCCCTACAATGCTTCTGGGCCCCTACATCTGACTAGCTGCACCAACCAAGGCAGCCATTTTGTGAATGCCCCCACCCATGTCATGGGCATTATTTTGTAATAGCGCAAATGATATTTTCTCAAAATACTAAATGTGCCCACCAGACCCAAAGGCTGGGGATCCCCTATTCTAGTTATTAGATGAACATCATTTGGTGTGGTTGAAACAGTCTTCTTTTTTTCATTTGAAGTTTGTTAACAAAATACACAATACATTTGTTATATATTAATCACTGACATCTCCCACTGACGTGTAGACTGAAAACTTTCACAATTAACTGAGGAAAATCAATCCCTTTTGGCATATATGTGACCTTGCACAGAAGCCAAAATGCTTGCATCAAACTAAATGTTGGTTATGTGATAAAGAGATATTCAAATAGTATTGTGATATTACCTCTAGATGAATATGGTGCCCATAGTAATTTAAAAGAGCTTGGGTCCATACAAAATGGAAATGATAAGATCCCCTCTCTTGTTAAGAAGCACATATTACTCTTCCTTTCCTGCTTTGGAGAGAGATTTTAAAAAAGAAGAAAAGACTGACTATCGCTTTTCCTATGGAAGAATGGCCAGTTCTACACTTTGTGTCAAAATCATTAGGAATGTGGAATAAAAAGCAGGAAACAGCACAATGAAAGCGGCCTATGGAAAGTGGATTATGCCCCAACAGTTATCAGTGCATTTCAATACCATTAGAAAGCAGTAGTGTAGATCAAGCCTCAGTGTAAGTTCCTGGCAGGTACCATCTCTCTGTAGAAGACCAAAATCCTGAGGGGAGGTAACAGTGCTTTCCAGCTAAAATCTACAGGCTTGGCTGGGTGAGGCTGCTTTTTCAGAAAGGGCCGAAGTAACAGGAGAACATGCAATAGGTTCTAGGAACCTCCCACTGAGAATACAGCACAGTGATAGGCACTTTTTTAAATGACAGTGTACGCAAGTACATGAGCCATGGACTGATGTAACTTAGCCTCTGGACTGTCACTGGACAGCTGAGAATAGGTCTAATGTTGGACAGTTATATGTCACCTCAGGAAGTTGGCTCCTGATTAGATACAGGATACATTGTAGGTGGCTGTCTTAAACCCCTTGATGTATATTTTTAAAAGTCTGCCGTACCTTCAATTTTTCCCCAGAAAGTCCCCTCAGAAATGTTGTTAATGATTCATATTCAGCTTAAAGGCATGCATGTAGGAACAACATTGAGGGTTTCGGTCCAATCCTGCCTCAGTGATTCCAGAGTTTGTGGTAAGAAAGCAGGTGTTTTCTTTATGAACTGTAACCACTTATTTTAGTCCCACAAAACACAGTGTGGGAGCCCCTGAGAACTGTCTATTCTCACAGCCCAACTCCTTAATCTGCTTAACTCCATGCAGGATTCTGCTCCTTAGTCAGCTGTAGGGTGACAGGATGTGAGTATGGCAAAGAAAATCTTGAGACATGGGTGTGTATATGTATACACACACACACACGCACAGAGAGAGAGAGAGAGAGAGAGAGAGGGAGGGAGGGAGGGAGAGAGGGAGGGAGAGGGAGAGAGGGATAGTTATGGGTTTAGGATCACCTCCAATTCTGTAACTCTTGTCTCTAAGATTTCTGTACATAGAGAAATTGCTACAGATGCCCTGAGGCAATACTCTCTTCAACTTCATTTACTACTACTACTGCTACTACTGCTACTACAACAACAGGTGATGGCTGGATATGAGGACGAAACCAGCTGATCTCCTCTTGGCCTGTGTAAGTGATAAATAACAGGTGTGTGTATAGCACATAGTCGCTTTGTATTTCCTCACACCTCCCTCCATAAAAAGGCCTCAAAGTCATTATCTATTTTAGCAGCTTGATGAAATGCCTTATGCCTCTCTTTCCCTTGTGCTATAATCTTGTAATGTAATCTGCCGCTGGTAGTATTGAGTTTTCAGTCCTTCAACCTTTTGACTGCCAGTTGGAAATGCTCTCCAGTCTCTGATGGCTTCAGGTTCAGTTACACTAATGAAGCCTACCCTTAACACTTAGGTTTTATGAACTTCTCAGCAAGTTAAAGCAGGTCAGTTTTCTGATGGACCTTCTCCTCTGGATGATATTTATCCATTTCGAAAAAGATGGAATTCAAAGCTACATGTTACTTAATTTTCAAAGCTACATCTTTCTTTTTTCTTTCTTTTCTTTTCAGGCTCACCTTAAGTGCTTTAGAGAGAATTAAGCTCAGCACGAACTCTTCTTTGGCCCAGATCCTCTCATCATCAGAGAAAATAGAAGTGTATTTGTCTATGTTAATTCCTTTAAATGTATGCAAATGTTAAATATTCTCAGTACCTCCCAGTTAGGATGAGCTTGAAAAGTGACTCTAGGAAAGGAGGTTTAATTATATTTCATCATCTACCATCCATCAAGTTGAGAAATCAAGGACTGATCATGCTATGCAGTCATAAAAAATCCTCTAATACAGGGTGAGGAACTTGCCTCAAAATATTGTTGGATTCCAACTCCCATCAATCACAGCAGCAGGGCTAATGAGCATCGATAATGAGAATTGTAGTCTAACAACATCTCGGGGGAGGCCCCCTCTACAAGATTTTACTTTGATGCCCGGTTCCTTGATTATGCGCATCTCCTGACAATCACTTTTACGCCTAATACCTACATACGAGAGGCGTTGAAGTGCATTACTGGCTGTATGAAATGTGCTTTAAAGTCGTTTACATGCTGATAATTGCATGCAAATGTTGCTGAAAGCAATGCGCTTTGTCCTGGGGAAACTGCTCAAACAGGTTTCCCACCCTTTATTCTCCCCGTCCTCCAGAATCTCCCGCCTTTGGTTACCTAGGTTACCTGCCGGGAATGACCTGAGTAACCTGTTCGGCTACCTCTCTCTCTCCCCCCCTTCGCCTGATTGCCATTTGAAGTGAACTGCTCAGGAGTAAATGGGAATGTGTCTCACACACACGCCAAAACAGACAGAGGGATGCTGCTTCGTTCTTTCCCCCTCTTCTTCCCAGCGAGCTCAACCGTTGTAAAACATACACACACGCACAGACACACACACAGAGCTCATGTCAGGAACCCAGCAAGAAGCGAGGAGGCGATATGTCTCAGCTAATCGCTAATTATGTGCATATCCGCACATCCTTCCTATCCCCTTTACTTCTTGTGAAACCACCTCCATCTGGCCCCGTGTCTCCATGAATGAAATATTCTATCAGGGGAGTTAAAATAAACTTTATTTTCAGTTCACATTGGGTCACCTCTTCCTGGAGCTTCCATCCAGAGAGACGGAGAACAAGGAGGACGTTGCCAGGAAGAGACAGGAAATAAAACTAAACAAAAAAGTGGGAGGTTTTCCCAGCAAAGGGGCAGTTCTATGCATGACATCAGGACCACAGTCCACCCACTCTGATCTTTAATGCGCCTCCTCAGAAAGTTGTTTACACAGACATAAGGCGTTCTTACTTCCGTGGTAAATTAAAAGTTGCTATTTAACGTGAATGCAAAAATGCGAATAATTAGAGATAAAACGTGCCTGGACCCCTGATTTGCGCTCCGCTCTTGTAGAGGTAAATTTGGTAATGCACCTTGAAAGAGCTTTAAATTGCTCTTGTAGAGGCATCCGGATACAGGTTACCTAACCCTGCTCTAATAGATCTTCTAGTACTTACCTGTCTTCTGGTGCACATCTGGCACACCTGTCAGAGGTCTTGCTGCCCAAAGAGATTAGCTTCTTCCTTCTTATTTAAGCATACTCAGTCATGATTTAAGTAGAACAAGAGCAGGTCAGGCTCACCCATTTTTATGTGGCTACCTTATATCTGAAGAGGAAAATGTGTTGAAGAATCTCTTTGTTGGATAGATTAATACCTCTGCTATCTGTAAATTTAATTGACTCTATCAGTCATATTCAGAAAACAGCAGAAGTGCTCCTGAGGAGCTGTTTCACATCCATTATCTCTGCCACCCAGTATGATCAATGCCTGCTAAGTGGCAATCATTACTGAACATTTCTGCTCTGAGAGACAGTCCTGCATACATGGTCTGCCCTCCTAACCAATCCCCTTTATAAGCAATCTGTCTAATGGCCAAGCTAGAAGGGATGGAGATCTATGAACGAATCTTCCTCCATCACTTCACATTTTTGTAGAAAGCAGCTGCAGGGGCCTGTGATTCAGATCAGGACCGTGGCTCTGGGAAAGGGAGGGTTAACTTTTTCCTAATGCACCATTTTCCCAATTAAAATACCCCTGAAAATTCTAAATAGGTTTTCCTCTAAAGGAAAAACAGCTGCTTCTGGAATGGGGCAATTTTCATCAGGAAATTAAAGTGGGAGGGGGGGAGGAATAAACACATCTCTTCCCCCAGCATCAGGGCTTCCTAGAGTTGTCTTTTGTAATACAAAATTAAATTAAATTAAGCAATTAATGGATGATGATTCACACCAAGATCTCCATCATCTCATCTCTAATGGTGATTCTTACTTTGCAGGAGAAATAGCTTCTAGAAGACCTCTGGGACTCGGTTATATCCCAGAGAAGCAGATAGTCAGAACTCACAACCCCCTGCATAGAGGAGGGTAGTCAAACACCTCAGGTTAGCAGGCTCCTGTCAATAGTCACCCCATCACCCCATACTTAATGCCAGATAGATAAATGCAGCTGCCACTCAGAACAGGAGTATCTGGGACCAGGTAACAAACCAGAGCTTTGTTTCTCTCGAACATGGGTGCACAACCTGTGACCTAAATGCTACATGCATCCCCCCAAAGCCTTACATGTGGCCCTCCAGGGGTACCCTGACACACACACACACACACCGGCTGCTGAATCCCCCCACCCAATATCCACTGAATCAGGATTGCTAAGTGAAGGGTAGGAGAGAAAGCTATCTACTCCCTTCCCAGTAAGGAAAGAGGATTGCTGGGATTCTGCGTGTGTGTATGGCCCCCAACCCGAACTAGCATAACATGTAGCCCTTGGAGATGAAAAAGTTGTGCACCCCTGCCCTAAAACTTACTATTAAGCAAGAGACATAGAAACTGTGGTTTCTCTAACCCATTTCATTTGTCCTTCCCTCTTCCATCTGCTGTATCAAGGACTCAAGTGCACTACACAGCAGAGGAGGGAGAGTAGCGCTAATGTGGTCCGACTTCATATCCTTGTAAGCAGGAAGGAAGCTAATGCACAGTTTATAGGGTGACCATATGGAAAGGAGGACAGGGTTCCTGAATCTTTAACAGTTGTCTGGAAAAGGGAATTTCAGCAGGTGTCATTTGTATGCATGTAGCACCTGGTGAAGAGGGCAGGGCTCCTGCAACTTTGACTGTTGTGATGAAGAGGGAATTTCACCAGGTGCTGCATGCATACAAATGACACCTGCTGAAATTCCTTTTTCTATACAACTGTTAAAGACACAGGTGCCCTGTCCTCCTTTCCATATGGTCACCCTAACTTTTGATGACTTATTTCATTTAGGGGTAGCCACGTGCCTTGTTTTACAGAGGACAGTCTTATATTTGAAGCCATCTACTACTTGAAAGGCTGCCCAGTCCAAGTCCAGTTTAAAGATAAAGAAGCACAAGAAGGGAAAGCAGCAGGGGCCTTGAAGGTGCCCATCAAAGAGTAAGCACTTGGACAGTAGATTGAGGAGGCACACAGCTCCCTGGTCACAATCTTCTCCACTACAGTGAGATGTCTTGTATTTCTATTTAAATTATATTATTTCTAAATTGGCATCTATGGATATCATGCAAAACGCTGGCATCTTCTGCCCTCTTTTTTTTTAGTGATGCATTTCCTCTTTCTCAGCAATCCATAAGTAGCCATCCTACATCACTGGAAACTTTGCAATGCAAAACCTTCAGGTCTAGTAATCAGCACACTTGTAAGCATTAAATTGTTCCTGTCGAAAAAATGGAAAAAGGAAGACAGAGAAAATAAATAGAGCAGATTATTACAGCCCCCTGTGGCTGTTTCTGAGGTTTTAGTCAGGATGGGTTGCGGTATACTAATAAAATTAATAGTTGGAAACCCAAGAGCTACAATGTGGGAGTAGCAAACCATATGTTCCCTTATGTTTTGCTGTCTACCTTTGAACAAGAAAACCCTTCTGCTCTGAGGAAGAAGGAAAAAGTCACATCATACATCATTTACATGACATCTAATCAGCACAGCACAATAATATTTCTTAGCCTGTCTAAGTGGAAGGCAGTCTAAAGTTTATAGCCAGAATAATTCCCATCAGGAAAAAAAATATTCTGAATTCTCTAAGCATCAGTATATCCAAATCAAATCCATAACCTTTGGAGCCCAGGAGAAACCAACAAATGTAAATGATTAAACCAGTAGAAGTGAGAAATTCTTCAAGTCATAGTGCAAGCGTTAAAAAGGACAATATATGATTTATTATTTCATTTCTTTAGATTTAAATGTATAGGCAAATTTTCAGCACAAAAGGGACCTGAAAGCAGTTATGAAATGTGATTCTATGCAAGTGTCTGTTCATCAGAGAAGCAGAAAAACTGAAACATGATCATGATCATTAGAAAAATAGAAAAACTAAAACAGGATGGTTCCAGATGAGGCCTCCAACATGGAATTTTATGAGAAGTCCAGAAGATGCCATTTTCTATCTGTAACAACCCCTCCCCCATGTTTACTCATTACTACTTCTGTCTTTTTTCTTTCTACAGAAATCTGCTAAAGATGGAAAGATAGAAGAGCTGCGTAATGCACTAACACTAGGTAGCACTAGCAGTTGTTGTAGGGTGGCTAGGTGCCCTACTTTATAGAGGTGAGTCCTCTATTTTGGATTGCTGGCAGAGGACAGCCCTCTATTTGAAGGTGTCCTCTATTTGAAGAGCTTCCTGATCAAAATCCAGTTTAACGTCAAATAACCAGGTGCCTTGAAGTTGCCCATCAACAGTTAGTACCTGGACAACAGACAGAGTAGGCATACAGGTCATATCCTCTTTTTTGGCCAGGCGTAAAAGGTACCGTACTGGAAGCACCAACATACTTAACTGCATCAATAACTGAAACAATTCCACAACATTTCAAGGAGAAAATACTAATTCATAAGAAAAAAAAAAACACCTCTAGGAAGCTCTATGTTGAACCGTCAATAGCTAGTGTATTGGGTAAATAATTTGGTGTTAACGAACAGCTCATGATGTTGTAGACAGCTCACTTCAGATTGCAGTTAGGGAAACAAATGTCTGAATGTTCTCTTGGAGAAGGGAGGAAACCCCATCATATGCAAAAGTAACATGACAGGCAAAAAGCCAACTGTGACACCTTTAACAGTTCAGGAATATTTTTACCATGTGATGAACTGTTTGACTAGACCAGACCCCAAATACACAATTCAGGAAGAGCTGCTTGTCTAGACTGGGCTGTATCCCAGGAGCCCCCACTCAGCCTGGGAAGGCTAAGCATGGGTGCAATTCAGATGACAATGAAAGCATTCATTGATTAAACTGAATATGGAACTAAAATATGTGAGGGCATTCATGTTTTCTAACCATTTCCCACATAAGCGAGTTCATAAAGAAAAGCTCTTCATTTGCCAAAGCATCCAGCTTTGGATAATCTCTGTTCTTGTTGAGGCGCAAAGGAGCAAAGATAAGTTGACTTTCGCGGGATGCAGAAGCAGAGAGCAGAAGTATCCTGGCATATGTTCAGCACGAGAAATTCAGGATGAAAGTGAGCACAGGCACATATTACAAGAGAAATAAATCAAGGCAACAAACCATCAAGATCTGTGGCCAATTAGGACTCATCTTCCTACCCTACCCATGTGTACCCACACTGTTCAGAATTCAGACAATGCATGAATCCACTGATTACTGCTTTCAACCTTAAAATAGGTGCAAACACCATGTATGCACCTCATAATGCAGCCAGTAATGAAAGAAGAACGTTGCTTCTTGGGGAAAGCCAACATCATTCAAAACATAAATATAAGCTTCAAAAAGTAATTTCTGAATTATTTATTTAAATTTTATCATTTATTTATTACATTTCTATAACACCCATAGCAGAAGCTCTTTGAATAATTCATAAATTTTAAATGCCACAAATCAGAATACTGCCTAGAGTATTCTGTATATAGGCAGGGTATAAATTGAATGAATTAATAATAATAATAATAATAATAATCTGTAACGCTCGAATTTTAGATTGTAGCTCTCTTAGGAATTACAATTAGACATCATTGTGAAGCTTAGCCCCCCACCCCAACATCCTCACTCTTAGGAAAATTCCTGCAGACACCAATGTCCCAGGGGGCTGACGGTGGTCACTAAAACATTCTTTATTTTTAAAAGCATTTTATTGTCAGGGGCGGGTATGTACATGGTTACAGGTGTGTGTGTGTGGGGGGGGTGTTGGTTGCTGTTTTTTACCTTAAAGATATACTATCCCTTTCAACGACAAAATGTTCTTATTCCCATGTGAAGCATCAAAGGAGCAAAAGCAAATCCCATTTTATTCCTGTAAATGTGAAACTGCACAAGCACAAAGCAATTCTTTCTTTCTTCCCCCCACCCTTCGTCTTCTTTTTAATTACCATAGGACTGGCAAACTATCGTTTCCCCTCTGTAGCATATCAGGAATTTAGAAGCAGTTGTAAAGCATAGGATAACAGGGGCAAAAGAGAGAAGGGGAATTTTAACTGTATGCTTCACAACTGAAGTAACACACACGACTGTCTAAAAGGGGGTCCCAATAAGACTGCTAGGTTCTGAGTCTAAACTTACCTAGCTGCACCATTGCCCAGCCTATCTCTTGCTGTGGGCTGAGGTAAGGCACACACGAAAGATACGCTCGCCCCTTGGAGACCTGAAACAAGCACATTGGTAGATTCTGAGCTAAGGGATGTGAGAATGCAAGTAGCATAAATCTTGCCATGCAAAGGAGAACAGTATACGTAGGGTGACCATATGAAAAGGAGGACAGGGCTCCTGCAGCTTTACCTGTTGTGATGAAGAGGGGATTTCATCAGGTGCTGCATGCATACAAATGACACCTGCTGACATTCCCTTTTCTCTGCAACTGTTAAAGATACAGGAGCCCTGTCCTCTTTTTCATATGGTCACCCTAACAGTATAGCATCTTTCACTATTGTATGTCCTGCTGAATCCCATATCACGGAGAATGCCAGGGTGAGGGTGGGGGGGCATGAGAACATTGGAAAAAGTGAAGTGAACACGACGATACTCCTATTGTTATCATTGCCCCACCCTAAGTCTGTTTGCAATTTCCTTGATGGCAACAGAATCTCTTGTTCCATGCAGAGCCTGCTCCTTCATTCTCGGTGTACATGGTTATACAAGCTGAGTATAAAAAAAAATTAATATGATCTGACGTGGGCTTGTCTGTTTATATCCCATGCTGAGAGCTGCTCATCTGATCAACAACATGCTGTTAAAGGAGGCGCCTGTTCTCACACTACACAAGGGGAAGGACCCCAGAGCAACGCCCTGCAAGGAGCAGGAGGGTTAACTCAGGACAGGGCACAAACACATGCCATCATGATCATTGGGGAAGTGGATTGGGTGCCAGGAGAGGGTGTGTGTATCTGTGTCCTTTCTGGTTCCTAGGCAGAAAAGAGCTCCAAAACAAAACAGCGAGGAAGTGATTGACCAGCAGTTTGCTTGAAAGAAAGACCTGGGTGGGTTAAAAAGAGGGCAGGCCATCCACTTAGCATGTCAGCACTTTGCAGAGGGAAGAAAAAAAGGCTGAGAGAGAGAAGGAGGAGGAGAGCACTGAACTCAAGAAAACAGAAGAATTCCTAACAGAGCCTTTACCATCTGTGAGCCTCAACCTATATATCTGCTGTTGAGATTTGAAGCTTTCCAACTGCATCAGTAATCCGAGTGATTCAGGTGTTAAGAAACAGGCCTGGGAATTGAGAAATATTCTGCATTTCCACACATCACCACTCTGTCATGGATCGAAGATACTCTCCTTGCAGCCTGAGAGAGCGCTATTGAAATAGAGACCCCCAAGCTGCCAGAATCCCAAGCAGAGATGAGAAAGGAGAAATGAAGGCTGCATTAACCATTTGTAACCAGTAGAAGAGCATGAAAGATGGTCCAGCCAACTGGGAAGAAGGGGAGAAGGCTAGAAACACAAGAACAGTATATCATGGCAAGTTTCTTAGCAAAGAAGATCCTCCGTGTATGTTCAGATTCCACTTACTTTAGAATTATACAACTATATACACATTTTAAATATGGGAGAGTCCTGTTGCACCGTGTTCTGCTTGTGGGTCCCTGGTCAGCAGCTGGTTGGCCACTGTGTGAACAGAGTGCTGGTCTAGGTAGACCCTTATGTTCCTAACGTGCAAAACACAACAGCTGTAACTCCCCCACAAGTTCTACATTGAATTCACTCTAACGCACATGACCACCAAAATATTTATCATTACATTATTAGAAGAAAATAGGGTGGTTTGCCTATAGCATGCTTCCTCAAAGTGTAAAGTTTCAACTGTACACACGCACATCCTTCCTCAACCTTTCCCTTCATACCCTAGCCTCTGTTTATTGCAAATTTATGTATAACACTTCCTTATTATATAGCTTCTGGTTGGTTATAGACTGGAAAGAACAATGACATTTGTCTGCTTGCTCAAGCTTCATTTTCTCACAATTATTTTAAAATTAGGCATCAAGATTTGGAAAATTATTTGTGGTGATATGCTGCACTATCAAATTGGCACAACAAACACAATAGTGCTACTGCCTCAGTTTACTGCATTATCCGCTTTTGTTCACAATACAGAGCTATTGTGGAGGGATGACACCATTAGTTGACAGCTGCATTGTTCTGTGAAAACGTTGAAATGTACCTCAGCAAAACAAGTACATTTCTAAGGAACTTAAGAATTTTCTTCTTTTTTAGAACTTTGGGGCATTTTTATAGGCAAGACTTGGAAATTAGTTTAACAACAACACTGTCTGTATTAAGTCCATAGTAAATCTGACTGAAGGATGTTTTTATTGATTTTATATAAGCCAGTGGTCTTCCACTGGTGGGTCGCGATCCAAAAGTGGGTCGCGAGATCAGTCGGGATGGGTCACAGCAAAGCTGTTGCTGCCATGTTTGGCATGGAGAAAAGTGTGAAAGTGAGTCCCATGTTGGAGGTTGGGAGTCCGAAGTGGGTCTTCAGTCTGGCCCAGTTGAAGACTGAAGATATAAGGCGCTCTTGGGAGCCTAGTCATCCAAACTCCTGGATAAAATGGCTTTAAATACATATTGTTTGTTCCAGGGATGAATCATACAAACACCTTCACTGAGTGAGGAAGAGAGCTATAGAATTTATTTAAAAGAAGGGAGGAGAGGAAAAAAGTGGAGTAATCAGGGAAGTAAAAAGAATATATGCAACAATACTAAACGGTGAATTGATGTCACAAGATCCTACAAAATAAAACTGTTTACAGTGGAAGTTTTAAAGGCAGCAATGATTTTAAAACATCCACCTACTCCCCTTTCTCTGCTTCTCTCATGCCATTTTATTCATATAGGAATGGCATGAATAAATCCAGTTAATTTGTGTGTTCTACTTGCATACACAAAATCCGTGTGAGCAGTGCCCCCTGCTGGCCAAACATTGTAATAGTTACTTGATCCTTGGCTTAACTTCACTATATTTGTTGCCTTGCCCCATCCTTAAAGATCTATTAGATAATATTAAAAAATACAAAATATGGCAGAGTTTCTTGTGTGTTCATTCCCAGCCAATCATAAAATGCTACTCCAAATGGAAAGGTGTTGCATCACCTGTGTTAAATGATCAATCTTTCTAGTTAACCACCAATGATTTCACAAGCCGCCTTCTGTAGCTATGGAGCAACTTACAAGAACGCACCTGCTGTTTCAAAGAGGCACTTGATTGGGATCAAGAATCCTACCCATAGATTAGATTTGGGTTAGGCAATCCTGTGCCCATAGCGTCTGCAACACCTCCCTGGGCACCAACCAGGGGCACTCCTTGGGCACCACCTACTTCGCCTCCTGACGTTTGATTTCTAAAGTATTTTTTGTGAATTACCTTGGGCAGCTGGAAAGCAAGAGCTCCAACCTCCACCTACTCCAACCTCCTTTTCTTTTCCCAGTATGTCTCTGGGCCCCCAGTGGGCCCTCCATTGTAAACGGTTTTCTTTTGTAATGTCTTGGGTTAACAATTGAACTTAGTAGCTTTGATTTTTTTTTAAAAAACTTTCTCTTTTCCTCCTTTAAAAAAAATAATGGGCCCAGAGCATTCTTCAGAAAGGAAAGGGAAAGGTTGGATCAAATGTTTCCCAGCCACTGGCCAAAACTCAATTTGTTGTTGTTGTTTTAACAAAAGGTGGGAAAGTATAAAAAGCTTCTGCCTGGTGAACATGGGGACTAATGGAGAGGGTGTTTTGATCCTAAAAGAGAGAATATTTGTTTTAAAACATCAGGGGGATTTGGGGTCTGTTTGTATTTAGGGGGTAGTAGTAGCTTAGTTAGGGGCACAGAGGAGGCTCACTGGGGTAATAAGGGGCAATGGGTACTATGATAGTTGGGGATGAATGCATCAGATGAGAAGACCATCCTCCACCTTGAGAATACTGGTGGCTTTACAGTGGTCCCCATAAACCCTAAGATACTGCTAGTAAATGCCAGGCAGACTAATGAAAGGGCAATTTCAATCTCCGCTCTTGTCCAGGGATAACATGCCAACCTCAGTTTTAGAATTGAAAGCTGGCTGGCTGAAGAGAGGAGAGCAAATCTCTCCTAGATGTGTTCACCAGAGTACAAACTGCAGCAGAGGGCAAGCCAAAAATGCTGTGACAATAGACCTTAGTAGCCAATTTACTGGCAAAGGGTACCACACACTAACTTGTAACAACAGAAGAGATCATGAAAAGTTCCCAAGAGATTGCAAAATGAAGTGATTATTTGTTTCAAAGTCACTATAGTTAGGACTGGAGCATAAATGGACAAAAAGAAAAAAGGAAATAAGGCCATCAGGATTCATCCCCATCATATTCTGAACCATTTACTCCTTTTCTCAGTCCCTCTCTTTTATATGCAATGAACATCAAAGTATTCAGGACTTCTCAAGAACTTTCAATACCATTGAACATGATGTATCCTTCTGGACTTGTTGTTCAGGATGGGGACTAGGGACACTGCATTCCAGTGGTTCTGCTCCTACGTAAATGGCCAGTTCTAAAAAAAATAGTGCTGGGAAAATGCAGTTCAATACCATGGAACTTGAGCTACAATAGTCCCCCACACTGTTCAACATCTACATAAAACCACTGGAAGGCATCATCCAGAGTTTGAAGCTTGGATGCCATCAATATGAGACTCCATAGGTATAGCAAAGGACATCCTGAACATATAGCTGGATTCATAAATAGGTTGGCTGAGGGTGAATAAATAAAAGCTGATTAAAGGCCTATTGACTTAGGAAATAAATATTCAACATGTTCTTAACTGGCAGTGGGGCAGGATGTGTCACACTCCCTTTTGATGCTCACATTCACAACTTTGGGGTATGTTTAGATCCAACTTTGCTAGTTTATGTCCAGGTGGCACCTATAGTTGTCCTATAAGATGCAGAGGACATCTTGTTAACTGGGGTTGACCATAGAGAGCATAGTATATCAGTGTTGAAAGCTGATGGGGCGGTTACTATGTTGCCTCTGTGTTCAGTTCAAGGTGCTGTTTTTTGACCTTTAAAATCCTAAACTGCATGACCCAGGTATCTAAAGGTACTTTTCTCCAGGTACCCTTTCCCAGATAAACCTGTTCATCAGTTAAGATCTGCTCCAAAAACCCTTCTACAGGTGCCCCCACCTTCTGAAGTTGGAGAGAGTTGTGGAGCCCAAACTTTTAATTTGGAATTAACTACTTCAGAAACATGTGGTCTAGATAAACAAAAATATGTGATGAAGTTTATGTCAAGAGTATCTTCTGGGGGATGTCAACATTCACGCTGAGAGCACCTTATCCGGGGCAGCTCAGGATTTCATGGTCTCCATGACAACCATGGGACTGTCCCAACATGCCATCGGCCCAACGCATGTAGCAGGGCATACTCTAGACCTGGTTTTCGCAACTGGACATGGAGATGGTGATCTGAAAGTAGAGGACTTCACATCAGTCCCTTTGTCATAGTCAGATCACTGCTTGCTGAGGTTTAGACTTACAGCGGCTTTTCCCCTCTGCAAGGGTGGGGGACCTATTAAGATGGTCCGCCCCCGGAGGCTAATGGATCCAGATGGTTTCCAGAGGGCTCTGGGGAGTTTTCCGGCTGATAGGGCTGGCTCTCCTGTCAAAACCCTGGTTGATCTGTGGAATGCAGTAATAACCCATTGACACGATTGCTCCTGAGCGCCCTCTCCTGTGTAGAGCTCGTACGGCTCCATGGTATACCCCAGAGCTGAGAGCAATGAAACAAAATAGGACCCGGCTTGAGGGCAGATGGAAACAAACTCCTGATGGATGCAATCAAACACTGGTAAGTGCCTATAGTAAGGTATATTCAGGGGCAGTGAGGGTGGCAAAAAGCAATACTTTGCTGCCACCATCAAATCATCAATCTGCCGTCCAGTGGAGCTTTTCAGAGTTGTCCGGGGGCTATTATATGCCGGCCCCAAGGATGTGTTACAACCATCTGAGGCCCGCTGTACTGAATTTGCTAGGCACTTTCAGAATAAAAACTTGGGCATCCGCCAGGACTTAAGACTCCAGTGTTATAGCAGGTAAATCTAGTGAGCTGCCCAGAGCACAGGCATGTCCTGTTTTCTTGGATGAGTTTCAGTTGATACAGCTCGAGGATGTTGACAAGGTGCTTGGACAGGTTCGTGCAACCACTTCTGTATTAGATCCTTGCCCCTCTTGGCTAATAAAAGCTAGCAGGGATGGAACAGCTGGCTGGGTCAGGGAAGTGATTAATGCCTCTCTACGAGAGGGAGTGGTCCCAGGCCACTTGAAGGAGGCGGTAATGAGACCACTCCTGAAGAAATCTTCCCTAGACCCCGAAAATCTTAATAACTATAGACCTGTGGCAAATATTCCATTCCAGGGCAAGGTCCTTGAGCGAGTGGTTGCGAGCCAGCTCCACACACTCTTGGATGAGACCGATTATCTGGATCCATTTCAGTCTGGCTTCAGGCCTGGTTTTGGCACGGAAACAGCCTTGGTCGCCCTATATGATGATCTATGTCAGGAGAAAGACAGGGGGAGTGTGACTCTGTTGATTCTCCTTGATCTTTCAGCGGCTTTCGATACCATCGACCATGGTATCCTTCTGGGACAACTGTCTGAGTTGGGAGTGGGAGGCACTGCATTGCAGTGGTTCCACTCCTACTTGGCAGGTCGGCTCCAGAAGGTGGTGCTTGGGGGACATTGCTCGGCCCCGTGGATTCTCCAGTATGAGGTTCCTCAGGGGTCAGTCTTGTCCCCCATGCTGTTCAACATCTACATGAAACCGTTGGGAGCGGTCATCCGGAGTTTTGGGGTGTGTTGTGATCAGTACGCTGATGATACACAACTCTATTTCTCCTTCTCATCTTCATCAGGTGAGGCTGTGGATGTGCTGAACCAGTGCCTGGCTGCGACAATGGACTGGATGAGGGCTAACAAACTGAAACTCAATCCAGACAAGACTGAGATGCTGTTAGTGGATGGTTCTGCTGACCGGATGGTGTTCAACCTGTTCTGGATGGGGTAGCACTCCCCCTGAAGGAGCGGGTTCGTAGCTTGGGGGTTCTCCTTTAACCATCGCTGTCACTTGAGGCTCAGGTGGCCTCGGTGGCACGGAGTGCCTTCTACCAACTTTGGTTGGTGGCCCAGCTATGCCCCTATCTGGACAGGGATAACCTGACTTCGGGTGTCTACGCTCAGGTAATCTCTAAATTGGATTACTGCAATGCACTCTAGGTGGGGCTACCTTTGAAGACGGTTCAGAAGCTGCAGCTTGTGCAAAATGCAGTGGCCAGAGTGATAACAGGAACCAGAAGGTTCGAGCATATCTGGCCCGCTTGCATTGGCTGCCTATATGTTTCCAAGCCCAATCCAAGGTGCTGGTTTTAACCTATAAAGCCTTATACGGCTTGGGACCACAATACCTGATGGAACGCCTCTCCCGACACGAACCTACCCGTACACTACGATCCACATCGAAGGTCCTCCTCCGGTTGCCTACTCCAAGGCAGGCACGGAGGGTGGCAACAAGGGAAAGGGCCTTTTTAGTGGTGGCCCCCCAATTATGGAATGATCTCCCTGACGAGGTTCGCCTGGCGCCAACATTGTTATCTTTTCGGCACCAGGTCAAGACTTTCCTCTTCTACCTGGCATTTAACAGCATATGATGAGGGGGTTTGCGTTTTTGTGTTGTTGTTGTGCTTTGACCCAGAAGGATATTATAATTTTAACTTGTTTTTATGCTTTATGCTTTTAAATTTTGTATATCGGTGTTTTAATTGTTCAATGTTTTTAATTTTTGTAAACCACCCAGAGAGCTTCGGCTATGGGGCGGTATATAAATGGAATTAAATAAATAAAATTTTGTGTAATTCTGAAAATGACACATAAAAACTCCAAATGCACTAGCAGTGCAAGGCTAGGCATATCTACTCAGAAACAAGCAGAGTGCAATGAGGCTTAGACCCAGGTAAGTGAGAGTCTAGGGTTGCAACCTATACACACTTACCTGGGAGATAAGCCCTACTGGACTTAATAGGGCTCACTTCTAAATAGACATGTATAAGATTGATCAATAAGGTTGCAATCCTACACCCTGTTAGCTGGGGGTAAGCCCAACTGGATTCAGTAGGACTTTCCTCTGAGAAGACATGTATAGGATTGCACTATAAGACTGTTCCCAAGAATGGGCATTGAAATTATCAAAGGTAGGCAGTAGAGACAAGCCATTACCTGAAGAAAAAGTTAACAAGTATCCACCCCTTCGGGAAAGCACTCAAATGGTATGAATTCCCTCATCCCCATAAACACACAGGGTAGTTTTGTAGAAAAGATGTTTAATATGTCTTATTTTCAATATCTGGGGGGGGGGGGGAGAACTACTTTCACATAATAATGGGTTTTCCTTTGTACATGTGTTTCTCTTGATCTACTAGAATGAATATCAAAGTTAATGTTGCCCAAGACACACATGCCCCAATTCAGAAAAGCCGATCCATGTGCAGAAAGAGGTATGCTCTGCTGCCTTTGCAAAAGCCTGGTATGGAAAGTGAGACCTTAATCCAGCATCAAAGCTTACATGAGTGGTGCTCCTTCCCCTGGTGCGCTCCGCCTAAGATGTTCTACAGCGCCAATCACCCATGAAGGAGTGGTGCACTGGAGAAGGAAGAGCCCAACTTCAAGCATCTTCCACGACCTTCCAACTCTGTCTCCTCCCAAATCTTCTCAATATGTGATCAGTGCTGTCAGCTTGGACTGCCTTGTCCAGAGATGGACTCAAAACCAACTGTTGCGCTCAGTTTGCTAGATTAGGTCCATGGTGTTCAATGACAATCGCCGACAAACACTTATTTCCACTTACAGACATGGAAACGATCAATCTCTATTACCCCCCCCTCCTTTTCTCACAATCAATTCTCTCACAAGAAGGCATTAAACCACAGTTTTACAAGGAAATACAGAATTATTACTTTTACCTTGAATCATGGGAGGTGTGTGCGTGAGGGACGGAATAGAGACTGAAGAGCAGTTGCTTTACATTTTAAACTTAATACATGTATGCCTAAATAACACTTCAGAATATTTTCTTCTTTTCTATTCAAGAAAAATAGACACAAATCTGTTAATAAACCAACCGTCTGTGACAAATATTGCTATTTATATGAAGAAAAAAAGGAGAAAATAGTGCTTTTCTTAAACTGCTCTCTTTTTTCTTGTCTCTTCAAGACAAGAAGTGTGGGGCTGTGAAGTTTTTCTATTCATTCCTCTTCATGGAGAGAAGCAAATCCAATCGGTGCTTTGTCGCACTCACAAAAAGGCACTAACCCATTAAGTAGCCCCTAGGGAAAAAAAAGAAGAAAGATTTAAGGGTGGGGCGGGGTGGAGAGAGAGAGAAAACTGACATAAAAAAAATACTATATAGATCAGGGTTGGTCCTCTAGATGTTTCTGGATTCTTAACTTCCATCAGCCCAAGCCAGCATGGCCAATGGTCAGGGATGATGGGAGCTGTAGCCCAGCAACATTTGGAGGGTCAGAAATTCCTTGCTCCTGGTGTAGACAGACATGATCTAAAATGATGAGAAGAGCCTTATCACAGGACATACATCTGTGTAGGGTAATAGCAGGAAACCCACATTGGGGTCCCAAGTAATGACTTCACTGTACTGTGCTCCACGTATACATGGCTAGAACCTATGATAGCCACAATAACCTGAATTATGATTTTCTGGATAAATGTTCCTTGGCTTACCTCAAAAAATCTTGATTACCTCAAAGCTTTTGCTAACTAAAAAGCTCAGCCTCAATCTGATAATATCCTTCAATCTGGGGAGTAATACCAAGCTACCTTATTTTCTTCTTACTTTACAGGGTTACCGGAAAAATTGGATGATTAGTTGCTTTTAGAATACAGTATTTATATAGCACTTTACTCTATTATTGATTCCTTCACCTCAGACATTGTATTCTAACAGCTTTCTAATAACTCCCAGATCATATTGCTATGTGATATCATGGTCTTGTCACCTTCCAGTATCATGAGATGTTTGCTGCCCAAGAATTGCCATTTGTTTGTCTACTGAAAAACTCCTGTGGTGCAATCCAGGCTCTCACAAATCTATTTTTGTCTTTTAAAAAACATGAGAAAAATTTGAAAACAACTCCTGCAACTTAGGCCCAGGCAGTTTAGTTTTTCCCTTTAGCACCAATTATACTTCTTGTATAAAGATTAGAAGGGGGGGGGGGGGGAATCACAGAAGAAGAAATTCACTTACGGTAATTTCATCCGCATGAAAACTCTGGCCATAAAGAAACTCAACAGGACACTGACAAATCCAATAAAAAGCAGCAGAAATCTATTCAGCTTTGGGATATTTGGCGCATTAGAACGGTCAAGTATTATAAAGCCAAGGCCTCCCATTGTGAAGAGGAAGCTGGAAGCGAGGCCTTCCATAATGTACTGTCCGTTTACCCTGCATACAAAAATGAGCAAATATTCAAAACAAAAAGTGGATTATCTGAGTTGAACAGTAGTGTTAGAGGTTATCTGACAGTCTGTCTCTTTGTACAAAGTTTATGCACACATGTGTTTCTATATATTTTACACACACATACTAAGATCAGGAAGCCTGTGACTCAGGAGAAGGTAGAAAAGGAACAAAACTTCAAGTTCCATATTGCATGGAACCTTGCCTCCTGCTTGGAACCACTGATACCTTTTAACCAAGCTGAGAACTCTCCAAAAGAAGTAGAGACAGCTGGCATATTCACCGCTCAGTAATTTAGTGGAAACTAATGCCATCAAACCATAATGGATCACAGAAACAAACAGTTCCTGCTTTCACCTGGCCATCTCTTTGGCTGCCACCATCAAACATCCTGAATGTTTTCCAAAGTCATTTCAAACTTACCAATGGGCACTCATTTCAAGTCACCACCTCCAGTTGCTACTGCCTCACCTCTTGTGGCTTTAGATCACTATTCCCCAAAGAAGATGGCTCTTCTACTCCTTGTAGACACACATGGTGTGAATTATCCTGAAAATTGGTTTCTATCTCAACAGCAGTTTCAGCCACATGAAGTACTAGTAACTGAGTTCAGTTCAAGCTCTGCTCTAGATGTCAAATGGGATTGGCTAGCAAATTAAACACTACAATCACCTTATATTTAATAACTTACTTGGTAGTCATAAGAGACTAGGAACACCATGCAGGCGAGTGAGCCGAATGGCTTTCTCCATGGCTAGCAGTGAATCCAAGTGGGCTGGCCAAGTAGGGACAGATTTCTCCACCTCTCATACACTTGGTAGAAAGCATGCATTTACTAGCCTTAGAGGCTAGTAGCCTGTATTTCAATGCTATGAATTATTTACAGGATAGTAAATTTAGCAGGATATTAACTTTTGTGATGCTTATTCAGAAGGCTGAACTACACGTTTATTTACATCAAAAAAAGCTACCCTGAGCTTAGATCGTGGTATTCTAGCATCCAGTCCAACTGTCAAAATACCCGAAAGTATTATTTGGAATGAGTGATTATGCTAACATAAAGCATCTTTTCTACCTGTAAGCCAAGAATGCCACAGGCCTCTGATGTCCATGTTCATCTGTCATTGAGCCAACACTGGGAGGTTCTACAATCACATCGTAAATTATTCCTATAGAAAAAAACCAAAAAATATAAATTTAATTTGGAAAAAAGGTATCAATTTATTCCTAACCTTAAATTATTTAATTAAGTGTCAAAAACTCTTCAACTGAAGGAGAAAAAAGACTCGCCAACAATAACAGTCTCAACAATACAAGATGACAGCTGGACAACCATCTGTCAGGGATGCTTTAAAGTAGATTCCTGCATTGAGCAGGGATTTGGACTCGATGGCCTTATAGGCCCCTTCCAACTCTACTATTCTATCAGTCTATGAAGAGTCAAGAGTGTGTTCTAGTGAGGTAATGAAGGCAGAGTACATCAAAGGACCACTGTGGCCAATTATAGTTACTGAAACCTCCCCAGAACCTTCTAGTGGCTTTTGAATCAAGCTTTTACTACACAGATATACATAGGAAAGCACATTACACTTTCAAGAATGTTTAGATACGAAAATAACTTATAATAAGAGATCTATAAGAATTGCAATGTGGAAATTATCCTTATCTGCACACCACAAAGGACGAGAAATTGTACACTGTGGGACTGTTCACACATCATGCTAATCCATGCACAACTGTTGAATGTGAGTTGTTGATGAATGTGGTTTGTTTGTTGAACTGTGAGCTAGCATGTTGTCTGAAACCAGGACATTTTCCCCAGGACAGCTTGTTAACCCTGTAGTATTGCATGTTAACCACCCTATTCAAACAACAAACCATGGTTTTTCAAAGTGGCTTGTTCGAGAAAAATAGGCCAGACCGTATGGTGAATGTCCTGCAGAAAATGTCCTGGATTCAGACAACACACTACCCCACGGTTCAACAAGCAACCCATACTCAACCACTCAGTGTGGGTTAGCAAGCTGTGCAAACCCATTAAACACATTTCAGTACTATGAAAGAAACAAAACTGAACCCATCCAAGGAAAATTACCGTAAGCCACTTTTTAAAAATTAGCCCTAAAAACAGTCTGAAACACAGATCCGGACAAATATTTGTGACATTCTCAATTCGTCAGCATTTTTTAAAAAAAATAAAATAAAATGTAATTATCATACTAATATCTCAAGCATTCTCTATTAAGGACAAACCTTATCTGGATAGTGATTTCATACAGCAATATGAGTGTTACAATACATAATCACTACCTATATGAGAAATCTTTTATATTTGTTTTGATGTAAGACATCCACTTTTAAATATTTTGAAATATGCAGCCCTGCAATGTAACCCACTATTAATATCCCCATATTGCAGGTATGGAGAGCAAATGTAGTGACAGAAGTTTACAACAGGCCTACAACACAGTCCACTATTAATATCACAGGTTGGAAGAATAGGCTGAGAACCAAGGGGCCTAAAACACCCCTGCAATGTAATCACACTGTTTATAATCCCATATTACAGGTAGGGAGAAGAGGGCTGAAGCAGAGCTTGCAACAGCCCTGCAATGTAGTCCAGCATCGTTATGAACAGCTAATATCCTATTATACCCTTTTGTATAACAATCAGGATAGTTTAATAATGTACTGTAGTCAGCAGAGGTTCTACCACCCATCTGAAGGTCACTTTCAATCCATAGTAGTTTTGAATTTCCAACAATCAGTCAATAAATCAAACGTTTTTAAAAACACAAGCCACACTTTACATTACAGCAAAACTCATTTTAGTTAAATTGCAAACCAACATTCAAAACTAAATACAAATATTCCTTGTTGCAACCCACTTATTTTAAATTCAGATACACTTTATACTTTTTATTCCTCCCAGAAAGTGAAATGATGATTCCAAGTCAAACAGAACCTAGTGATGGTAATTAGACACAGCTAAATCTGGTGTCGTTGGACTATAACTCCCACCATCCACATCCAGCATCTCCAAGCTTCTCCATCCCCATGAGACAGAAAAGGTGTCAAGAGTAGCCAAGAAGTCCGATCTGCAATGTAATATTAAAAGGCCATGCTGGCTATGATGGGAATTGTAGTCCCAACACACCTGGAAGACCATGTTGAGGGGAGTATGCTGGCTCGGGACAATAAGGCTTGTAGTCCAAACACACCTAGAAGGCGCCAGACTGGGGAAGCATGCTGGCTAGGGAGGATGGGAGTTGTAGTCCCAACACACCAGGACGGCGCCATGTTGGGGGGAGTATGCTGCCTCGGGACAATAGGGCTTGTAGTCCAAACACATCTAGAAGGAGCCAGGCTGGAGGGGCAGGCTGACTAGGGATGATGGGAGTTGTAGTCCCCACACACCTGGATGGCGCCAGGTTGGGGAAGGCTGCTTCAGAATTACCTCCCGTGATGAGGAAATAAGAGACCACCACCAGCGCGTAGACCGTCATGGCCGAAGGCATGTGCACCCAGCTCGGCCGCTTCAACTTGATGTTCGGGCATTCCAGCACCGCGAACGGCACCCGGTAGAGCATCTCCATGTCGACTGCAGTTCCAGCCTCGCCCCGTCCCGAGACCTCCGGTCACAAAACCTGCTCCCGCGCCGCCACCTTCACGCCCACCCAGCGCCGTTACCGGACTGACCCGCCACGGCCACCGTCCGCACAATAACGGCAGAGTTCCTGAGAAAGGAAAGACGAGCCGCGTCCTGGAAGATAAACAAAACAAACGCATCAGGGGAGAAATAAGGCGCATAATGTCAGGTAAAATAAAATTTTAAAAAAATGCGAGGCGAGGAATGAGAAAGAAAAAGAATTGGAAGTGACGCGTTATCGCTAAAAGAAAGGTAGTATTTTTCCCCCTGCTGTGCAATCGGGGTGAAAAGTGACCAGGGGCAGTATTCATCTGCCAGGTCCTAGCAACGTTTGACGTGGCTTCTTAATGGATCGACGTGGCTCTGCCAGCGAGCCTTGTAGTGGGAGATGTAGACGAATGGAAGCCACGCCCATTTGAGGAAGCAACGCCCACACTCGAAGCAGGCGCTCCCAATCCTAAGCATGCACGTTTGTTCTGAAACAAGACATCCTCTGAGTTCTCAAGGGCTCTCTCCTCTTTGGGGGATTACAGTCTTGTAATTACAAAACAGTCTTGTTGAGGCAGAGATAGGCAAACTGGTGTTCCCTAGATGCTTTTGGACTACACTCCCATGAATAAATTGGCATAGTCATGGATTATGGGAGTTGTAGTACAAAAACTTCTGGAGAACACCAAGTTGTCTTGCCGTGGATCTAATTAGGGCTGCAATCCCATACTCCCTTAGCTGGTTGGGAGTAAACCCTATTGGACTCAATGGGACCTACTTCCAAGTAGGTACGTATAGGATCCCATGTCCTGCTTGTGGGTTTCCCATGGGCAGCTGGTTGGCCAGTTCCCGAACCCTTGGTCTCATCCAGCATGGCTCTTTTTCCGTTCTTATGATTGCATTGTGAATCTGCTATCTCCTCCTTATATTTCATTTTACGATAAATCCAACTATTACCTTCAGCACCAAGCCTGATCTCCCCACTCCCTACTTTCCCCTTTTGCTTAACGTATAGTCTGATGAAGAGTTCTAAAGAACTCAAAAGTTGCTCTCAGTTTTATAGCACATTCATTGGTCTAATAAAAGTATTGCCTGACTGTAGATTTTGACATTTTTCTTATTGACCAACACATTTTTTGAAATTATTTTTTGGTTTTACAGGACTCTCTCTCAGCCTTAACTGGAGATGCCAGGGATTGCAACCAGGGACTTCTGCATACAAAGCATGTGCTCATTCACTAAATTACATCCGCTTCCCTAACATCTTGTGCATGTTTATTTAGAAACGCACCCCACTGATTTCAATGCGATTCACTCCCTAGTAATCGTGTGTAGGGTTGCAGCCTTAATCTTTCAGGAGCCACTATGTTGTTTTTGCTGCAATAGACTGACATAGCCATCCATCTGGAAGTAATTCCTATTTCATTCACTTGCCACTTGTGTTTTTGTATATAATATATGCACAGCAGAGATCTGAGCTGAGGTCAAAACCTGCTCTTATAACTGAGCTATGAAGTATTCAGTAAAACTCTTAAAACTGGTGTGATGCAGTCAGACCCACTTCTGGTTTCTGTGTTCTGCACTAGCTGAAGCTTCCAACCGCATTTCAAGGGAAGCCCCACACATTGCACAATCTAGCTTAGATTTTACTAGAGCATGGATAATTGGCCCAGACCCTCCCTCTAAGGATGCAGTTGCCACACCAACTGAGGTTCGCATAAGGCACTATGTGAATTACTATTACCGTATGTGCATCCAAGTAGCAATGACGAATCTAAGAGTACTCCCAAGTTGTGCATTTGCTCTTTCAGGGTGTGTGAAAGCGTCTGAAGTAGGCTGAATACCACTTCCTTGGTTTCATAAGCATTAGGCAACAGCACCACCTAGGAATATTTAATGTTTCTTCTGCAGCCTGAATATAAAACAGATTAATGATACAGTATTTGGGGTTGGTGGAAGACAAAAATCACACATGAATATTCACTCGAGTAGCTACTTTAACTTTTTGTTTTCACCACCGACAGGAAAGAAACATATTGGAGGTTGACTGTTAAACTATCTTCACAGAGAGAACTTGACAACAAAGAGATAGCAATTGCAGTCGATAAGAGTGGTCACAATATGGCAGAACCACTCTTTAAAAATAGGGTCTCTCTGTTCAACTTGAATCACCTTTTGGTAATTCAAACAATAAATCATCCAGGTTTTTACAAGAACTTGAACTATCAAGATGCACATTGGAGTTTATAATTAAACTGCAAATGAGCAGCAAAATTGCAAATGAACAGCAAATGGTTAAAAGTTTGCTACCCAGCTTATAATGCAGGTGGTCATTGGTTGTTTCAAAGAAAGTGTTGATGAACATTTATATTGGATATATGAGTGCTGAACATATTAGTCAAACTTAAATAAATGAATGTTTGTTTAGAAGTAAAGGCTTTACTTTTCTAAGAACTTGTAAATGAGACTAAGATAACTGCACCTGGGGAAAAACTTGGAAGTATATTAGCTATGCATGCTCTTTCCAAAAAATTGCCTCTACACACTTCATGAACTTGTTTATAGAAAACCTAAAGTTGAGATGCTGGGCAAGTTTACAAATAAGTCCAATTGAAATTCCTGGAAATTGCTTCCAAAGAAACATGGATGAGATAATTTGAATGGTCACTACTTATGGTTTAATTTGATGCTAGATTACCTCGTCATCTTAAACTATACTTCTCTGAGAGCTACTGATTTATCCTTATTTTTCATTTTAACAGGCATATTCTATGTGTGAACATCTTTAAATAATTGTATCTAGTATCTCATTTCACTGTACATGCTGACAATATGGCTTACATTCATAACTGAAGAAGTATATCACAATTCTCTGTAAAATCTGCCCTGATATTTGAACTGCAGCCATCTGCTTTTCTATTTTATAATTTTCCTGACTTCTGTAATATGTGCACTTTTCTTTTTTTACTACTAGCAAAGTGTTATCAAATTGTAATAGATTTGAGTCATCTTTCGTGTTCACTCAAACACCATTATATACCACCTGAAATACTTGATGATGGTATGGTATAAAAATTGTGAAGTAAAATAAAAAATGTGTAAGTTACTTCTTCGTTTTTGATGGTCTGCTTATTATTAAATATAGCGTACACTCTAAAAAAGTATTATGAGCATCGCCTGTCCCAACCATCCTTTAAGTTAGCTTGCATACTAATAGTTGTCTAATTTAAAAGTTTGTAGGAAAGGACACCTGTCCTGCTATCAATCACTAATTTTTCCTGTCCACAAAATCCTCAGATTTTTAGTAATTTTTGTATTGAACAGAAAGGAAACAGCAGCTTGTACACCCTTCGCATTTTGCACACTTCAAGAATTTCTCGTTTTCTAGTTTCTTTCAAGTTCAAGAACATTGTATGTACTGCAAGGGAAGTCCTTCAGAAAAAAAGATGCAAAAGGTTACATTTCAAGATTCTTGCATAACCAGAACCTTATTATCAGGATAGTTCTTCTCAATACACTTATGGCGAAGCTACATTTCAGAGTAAATTGTAAAGGAAAGCTTTTAACTATTACAGACATTTGGGCATGAAATGCTACCTACATTCTCATCCCAACTAAAGGAGGCTAAAAACCTACCAACTCATTCCATACGATTATTTCATGCAGGTTTTCAGAAGAACTACCAGAGATACTTTATACATAAAACATTATCTATTATCAGATGGTTTTATTGGATGATGCCTAAAAAGTATAATTTCCCTGGGATTGGCAGCGGTTGCAACTCTCACCTTATAACCAATAGACCCAAATCTCTGGAAACTGGATTGGATCCAAGGGTGGTGTGAGACTGGAAGGCATCCCCTCATTTTCAAGAAGGGTTCCCCAATTCTTGGACATTCCCCCTTCCTCCTGTAGCCTCCCACACCGCATACTATTCTCTTCCAGAGAGAAGCAGATTTGCAGAGAAAAGGAGAATGGGAAAGCCATTCTGCTAATCAAACTCATTACTGCCAAGGAAATAAATTTCCTCAATACCGAAAAGCTCTGCTAAACGCCTCAATTTTCACCATTAATTGTAAGCCAAAAGTGAAAAAGTAGAGATGTTCGAAGTCACTCTGGTAATAGCAGCAGCAAAACTAGAATCCAAAAATGAGCAGTGGTGATAAAGACACTGCACAAAATATCTAAGAGTAATCTTATTATCGCAAATAGAACAGAATCTAAATTTAGGGGTGATCATTCAAGTTGTCACCAAGCAATAATGGCCTGGTGCAGTAGTGATATGCCTAGAATTGCACCATCTGCAATGCCATACTATTGTCAATCTTCAGCATCACTTCCCGTTTGCAAAGTTGTCCTCATTCCTGAGTTACAGCCCTTTCCCTCTTGTTCTTCCTCCACTTGTCACTCTGCTGTTATTTCAGCACCTGCTTCATCTTAAAAAAAATGCATTTAAGATCCTCTCCCCAGAAGCTACCCTTATGGGAAAAACACATTCTAGCAAGAGTCTTTTATCCTTCGATCTATATTCAGTCTCTAATAGATAAAAATAGTCCACCCTCTGTCTTCTCAGAAAAATTCTGGTTCAAGCTCTAGCCAGCCTGGCGAATGCGTTCTTTCTGGTCTTCCGGTGGAACATCTTGGGCTTTTTATATCGTTGCCAAAGTTACTTACCTCTTTTTCAGCTTAAGACTATGCAATGTCCTGTTTAAATCCCTACACTGCATTCCTTTCTGCTCCTAGTGTTGAATTCTCGACCTTTACCTTCAAAATCCTCCATGCAAATTGTTCAAGATGTGCATTTAATGTCTGAAAACAGTAAAGAAAAGCAAAACTACCCCACTTTGCAGCTCAGAATCAACCACAATATATTTGGAAGATCTTAGAAAAATCACACTACACAGGGAAAAGTTAACTTCTCATTTATTAGGCAGACAACAAAAATAATCACTTTGATTTCTGACTCTGAGCTTGTGCCTTCAACACCTTGACAACAATCTTCTGTTCCTCAATAAGGAATGCTCGTTTAATTCTAGAGGGGAAAGAAAGCATTTGTTACAATTTTAACACCACATGTCACTGTTATCATACAGGCTGCTTTCAGAGAAGCCTCCAGAAACAAGCCCTGTACTTGCTTAGTCCCTCCTGCATTCACACACGCAGCTTAATTAATCACTTGCTGCCTTGATCAAACTATACTTTGCCTAGAAGTTGGTGTTATGTGATATTTACAGCATAGCTATAGAGTGTGGAGGAGTGAATCTGTAATTCAGAACTTCTGCCAAATCCTTCCTTTATATACAGATCTAATTTTCTTATTGTTTATTTTATTGGGAGTCATTGGTTTTAAAAACTGTATTAGTGTTTATTTTATTGGAAGTCATTGGTTTTAAAAATTGTATTAGTGTAATTCCTTTCTCAGGCCAACTCAAAGGTCAGAAAAAATGTAAACGCTTTCAAGGCTGTCCCATTACATAGAGACATGTATGGACAGGCTTATACGTTTGTTGCATTTACAGGATTTACAACCGTTAGTTGATACAGATAAGGAAACACAACAATTTTGATGCTGTAGCTCACTGGACTGCTTTGAATCCTGGGATCAACCACTTCACACACCAGGGTCCCTTAAAATTACTTTTGTCAATGCACAGAAGAATGAATGTTAAAGGAGTTTAAACTAACTTTATACCCAAACAGGCTACTTTGCCACTTTTATGCAAAAATAAGGGCCTTATTCATATGACTTTCAGACGCAGCAGCGTGTGGTGAGACAGCTATGTGCATAGATCAGCATTCCCAAGATTTGCCTTAGGTGCATCATCACAAGTCATCCTAGAAGTGTATTAGTGGTAGAATGCCAAGAACTGAATCTTATGCTGCTGATGGGTTTTCACAACCTTCTTGTCGCAGGCTGTTATGGTCAAAAGTAAGCATGGACTTTTCTAGTTAGATGACCAATTCTTATTTCATAAAATAGTGTCCACAATGTTTGTAAAATGTACTTGTCTGCCCTTATCAGTTCCTCAAATAGGGATAAATCCAGTTAGGTTTAGAAAGATATTCACCTGTACAAGACTTTTAGTGCAGAGTTCCACAGAAATATATAGATACGACTGGAAACTAACAATGCATTTCAAGTTAGAATTATAGCCTATGAACTTCAGCAGAACGATGCTTAAAACATAAACTACCTGTCACGGACGCATTTAGCACACATGGAACCACCATAGGCTCTGCTAACATGCTTCTTTGTTTTGGACAGTCTCATAAGAACTTTAGGGCGAACAGCACGAACCTGTAGGAAGTAAAAAAAATACATTCCTTTAAGACTAACTTGCAGTGTATATGACTTGCAATATTAGGCTTAAAATGCCCACTTATAGTAAGATAGTTCTTTAGGATAACAAAACCTTTTCTACTCAAATGGTAGAATAAGCACATGCATTTTGTTTAATCTCAATAGCTTTATCCTTTTAAAATTATTCCAAGCATTTTACGCAATTTGTCTTCCTAGCATTGGGGGGAACAAGTTGATGAATGGTAGGAACAGTATATCTTCATCTTTCATGCAAAGAAGCTTGCAAATGAAGAACCATACATACATTCCAAAATTTTCATTTTATACACAATAAACTCTCCATGTATCCAAAGTAAAAAGCGTTTCATATAATGAAATCTGTTTTAAAAACATATTTTAAAAAATAAGGGGAGTAATGCTAGTAAGGTCAGCCATCAGCAGAGCAAATTAAACTAGTGCTATTTCTATTTGTTTTGTCTGCCTGCAAAGAAAAAAAAAGTTACTCTACACTCCCTTCCACAGAGTAAGGAAATATGGAAGATACTGCCCTGAAAGAGATAACTCTACTCAGCTATTTCTGGCTAGGACAAAGTCAACATTGACCTGTTTCACACAACATAACAGCCCACTGTAGCTTAAGGTACTTGTGTTGCATTGTGCTCGGCACCCATGGGTGACATTTTTGCATGGTGCCTGCAGGTGCCCAGCTTGCCGTGTCATACGAATCCAGGCAGCATAGGTTGTTTAGATAACCCTCAAATAGCCCACACTCCATAACTACCTATGTGGAGTCCATCACTGATTTTTCTGGAACATTTTAAACTACTACAGGATCTAAAGTGCAATTACTACTGGTCAAGTACAAACTCAACAGCAGAAGGGACATACATAATAGTTTCCTAGCAAATGTATTGCATTGTTAGGTAAGTGCAATAGGGTAATAGGCACTGGCTTGAGCATCATGCTGATGGGGAAACTACCAATATATTAACAGATGGACATAATACAGTTACCTTTGCAACACTTTGAATTTTCACAATTAAAAAATCCAAGTTATTTACCTAGTTGTCGAATTTATAAGATTTCCCCATATAAATTGGCCAGTGTACTACAGTTTACGTCTTTATGTGAGAAGGCAGTTAACACAAATCAAACAGACTTACGCCACGAAGTCTTCCTGGGCAAACGCCGCATGCAGACTTTGGTGCCTTACCAACTTTCTTGGTGTAAAGGTAAACAATCCTGTTACCTGGTGTTCGGGATCTGTATGGATCAAAGATGCAATCATTTCATCTAAATGTCAATTTAAATAAAAAGATAACTTCAATTCAATAACTGTCAAAATTTGACTTACAGCCTAGTCTTGTTAGAGGCTGTGTTGTAGGACAGCCTACGACGGTATGTCAGACGCTGGACCATTTTTAAAGATCTAAACAAGGAAAGCAAACCAGTGAGAGAAGGCACCTTTTGAAGTAAAAGCATAATAAAGATTATACACACATCAATAGCAACATCCTTCTTAGTGGTATTATATTTTTATTCTGCCTTTTACTGAAGCAGCTCAGAATAGTATACATATATTTTCACCTACAATTTTATTCTCACAAAAACCTCTGTGGGTAAATCAAGATTAAAGATTAAGTAGCCCTTGAAATGAGGTTCATTGTTGAACCAAAACTCCCAAGTTGAAGTCCTCAACTCTAGCTACTGTACTGTTCCAGCCCTATATAGCTTGGGCAAGAGTATCTATAGGAACATCTCCTTCCATATGTACCTGACTAGTCCATTCTTCAGAGGCTCTCCTCCAAGGGGCCCTGCTGAAGGAAGGAGGGTGACTACGAGAGAGAGAGAGAGAGAGAGAGAGAGAGAGAGAGAGAGAGAGCACCTTCTCAGCTGTGGCACCCTGTTTATGGAACGCCCTTCTCAAAGAGGGCATTCCATAAACCTACACTGTTATATTTTCAGCACCAGGCAAAGACTTTCTTTTCTCCCAGGCATTTTAGAGACTTAGTTTTCATATATCTTTATATTTCTCTATTCCTGTGCTGTTACTTGTATTGTGTTTTTTTCCCTTTTAACTCTTTGTAATTTGCCCTGGGAATGTTTACTGGGCAGTTAAAAAAACATCCTAAATAAACCAGTGTGGTGGTATTAGTGTTGAACTAGGACTCAGGAAATCCTAGTCCCTACACACCCATGAAGCTCACTGGGTGACTTTGGACCAGCCACTTGACTAGCAGCCTAACTTATTTCACAGGGCTGCCGTGAGGATAAAATGGACAGGAGCAGGATCATGTATACCACCTTGCGCTCCTTGTAGAAAAACAGGATATAAATATAACAAACAAATAAATAAATAAATACCACACTGTTCAAGTGCTTCAGAAATTTCTCAAGAAAATTATATTTAAATAATGGGCTAAAGCAAGCATGGATTAACCTAAGATGCAAATGGCATGCCTACACTTTAATAGCAGACACAGGAAAAACAAACTGAGTTTTAATCCTTTCACAGACAGGAAGTGTTACCACTACAATCCTATCTATGTATCTGTGATAATTAAATATCAGCTTTCTTTCAATGTATTCTTTTCTGCAGTTATAGCAACACAGATTACTATCGAAGTGCATGATCTGACACATTTGTCAAGCATCCAAAGAGCCTGATATGTTTTGGGGTTATTCCCTTTTACCCTCAATTACACCTGGCAGATAGGTGAGGCCTAGCTGATGATGCAAGACTGTCCAGTGAATTTTACAGGAACAGCAAGGATTTAAAACAAGCCATGGTTTAAGCCATGGAGGATAAAGCTATCAATGGCTACTAGTCCTGGTAGCTGTGACCTGCCTCTGGTATTAGTATGCCTATGTACTCCACTTGCTGGGGAACATGGGTGGGAGGGTGCTGTTGCACTCATGTCCTCCTTGTGGGTTTCTTGTAAGCCGCCTTGAGTCGCATTAGTGGGGAAAAGGCAGAATATACTACTACTACTAATAATAATAATAATTTCTCATGGATAGCTGGTTGGCCAGTGTGAACAGAATGCTGGACAAGGCTAATCCAGAACGTCTCTTAAGCCAATATACACAACAATTTAAGAATCCATGGCCCTCCAGCTATTGCTGAAGTACTACATCTATCATCCCTGACACCTGGTCTGGCTGGGACTGATGGGAATTGGTGTTCAACAATATCTGGTGGGCCACAGGCTCGCCAGCCCTGCTCTCCACACCACACTGACTCCGAGAAACTACAAGCCCTCTTTCTCCGGAGTTGCTAAGCAATCTAAAGTGCGAGCATCATCTAGCTAAACGCCCAGTGCTTCTAGCTGCTGCAGAAGGCAGGTTCAAACCAACCAGCACTCACAGAAGCTAGAAGCAGAGCAAATGGCTAAATAAAATGCCCTCGGCTCGCCTTCCTTCCTGGCAGCGTGAAGCGGGCATTGGAGAAAGCGCTTCTCCGCCCGCTGCCCGAAATCTCAGCATCTCAAACGGTAAGCGCCAAGTGAAGCAGTGGAAGGAATACGCTCTACCGTAACTACAGCCGGCTTTGGAGGCCCGAAGGCCTCATTCAAACCGGCACCAAGGAGGCGGAAAGGCCTCCTCTGCCGGAGCTCCATCCAGGCCATGGCTTCGTCCTCCTCTTTCCCCCCCGTTCCTCACGAAATCTGCCCTTCCTCCCTCGCCTCAGGGTCCCTATCATCCCACGATTTAGCCTCAAGCTCGCCCAATCCGTCTACACCGCGGATGGAAACGGATTAAATCGTGCACTCCCCACAAGAGGTGGAAGAAATCAGCCCTACCTAGAGTTGGCGCCGGCACCGGAAGAGAAAGAAGGAGCTTGCGTGCGGGTCAAAGTTCAAACATGGCGCCAAGACCCGGAAGTGCGATTACGTATTTTTCACTCCGTTCCTCGGAAACGAAAAGGATTAAACTGGGTGCTGCCATCTTGTACGGCAGGTAGAGGAGGGTTTTTTTTTGGTTGGTTGATGCTAGACAGCTTTTTATGCTTCAAGATTTTAAAGGCAGCATGCAAAAGTTAATAGTTTGTAAGATTAATCGTATAATCTTATTGATACAGAAATACATGTGTTTCTGAATGGTATATTTCTAGTAAACATTACAAACATATTACATATTTTTTGCAATCCTATGCATGTCTGCTCAGAAGTAAGTCTCATTGAGTTCAATGGGGTTGCTCCCCGGTAAGTGGACATAAGACTGCAGCCTAAGTAAATGGTTGTTACAACCTGTAGCACGCAATATTCTTTGGTATTATATAATCATTGCTGCAGGCATAAGCATACATACAGACCAATCCTGTTTACTTACAGGTAAATCCCATTTGGTCCCAGAAGTGTGTAGGATTGTGGATTTACAACTCAGCACACATAGGATTGTACCCTGATTTGGAAATAAACAATGTTATTGTGAGCAAAGCTCTTGTAGAGTCAAGACATTGTACCCTGTGAGTAGCTTTTATTTATTTAAGTCAAAATCCTATGCATGTTTAGACAAAAATAAATCCTAGCTCCCAGCATCCTCCCAATAGCTAGAGGAATTCTGGGAGTTGTAGGATGTTTTTCTGTCTAAATAGGTTTACGGTTGCACCCTTAAATGCATGTAGACCAGTTGTACTGAGGTCAAAATATTAGTATCACTAGTAAAAGTTTATGTATCTGGGCTCCTCTAAATCCTTGACTCTATAATGTCTTTTTCCCATAGGCATTTTACACTTCCTTTCAATTCCTGAGCAGTTTGCACAAATCCAGTATAAAGTAACATACTTAAAACATACTAAGAGCAGCTGTTCTAAAAGTAGCACAAAACAACAAATGAATTAAAATTGCTTAAAATTGAAAAGGCTGTCAAAATAATGTCTCTGCCTGGCACCAAAATAATATCAGTGTAGTCATTTATGTTTCAATCCTAAATACACTTACTTGAACTCAGGTAACTCAGGTATGGGAGTTAACTTCTGAGTAGACATGTATAGGATTGCTCTGTTAATCTGGCATAAATTTGCATAGACTATAGCCCACTTCATCAGATGCATGGAATATTATGGAGTATTTCAGGTTTATATACAGAACATATTGCGTGGCAGGGGGAGAAAATTGTAAACAGTAAGGTCAGAAGGAAATTAAAAGTAGAAAGTGTCAATCGCATTATTAGCAGTGGCCACAAAACATCCTGGTATGGTAAATCAATTAACATGTAGTGTGAGAAAAATCCTTTATCCTGATTCAAGCCTCTGGCAGTAGAATTAAACCTGGTGAATTCTAACTCAGCAGTCTCTCACTCTAATCTCCCTTTGACGTTTCTTTATTCCACAATGACCTCTTTAAGGTCCATGACCGAGAGCCCTGGGAGTCGGAAGTATTCTGTCACTGGGTTTTTCTTTAATAGTGCCACTTCTGATGTCAGATTTGTGTCCATTTATTCTTTTCTATAGAGACTGGCCTGTTTACCCTATGTAGAATGCAGAAGGGCATTGCTGAAAGAAGATGGTTTATATCCCACTGGAAGATGAACAAGTGAACGAACACCTAATGTTGTGGAGGACAATATTAGGTGCTGTAATAGTGTTTCCTGAGTAGATATGGGAACAGAATTAACATCTGGATTTGTTGCAGGGTCTGGTCTCTGTTGTTGTTTTCAAGTGACCATCCTAAAGAAGCAAATATACTTACAGTATATGCACACAGGCAGACAACTGTTTAGGCATGATAAAATTAGTATGTGATGGGTTTTCTATGCTTTCATCTGCCCCCGCCCCATTAGGCTGCAATCCCAAATACATTTACTACAGAGTAAGTCCCATTGATCCCAGTGGGACTAACTTCTGATAAACATTTATACAGTTATGCTGTTAACATTTTAAAAAATCTAATGAAGGTTATTATCTTAAAATATCTACAAATGCTTCAAAAAATATGTTTGAGTAAAGGTTTGAATATGTTTAAATATGACATTTAACTATCCTAAGTGCACTTTCCCCACTCCAATCAAATATTTCAGTTTAAATGCATTTAACTATATCGGGGTGGGGAGCTTTTCAAATACGTATACAGCACATACAGTTAACATAAGATACTTTGTTTTCGTTTTGCCTACTCTATACAAGTAAAATAAACATGGCAAATCAGATCTCCATCAATTTAGGTCAGAAAAATATGGGGAAAACCCACGTGACTATGCCTGAGCACAAGCACAGTTTAGGCAATGTGATACCCCTGCAAGGGAGTTTTCACTGAATATTGTGCAGGTTGGCAAGTGGCGGCTACGGACAAAATCTACCGCAAGCAGCAGTGCAGGCCACCATCTTGCCCCTAACATGGACAACGCTCCTCTTCCCTGTCACACCTGCTATGGCTTGTCAGGTGACTCCTAAATTAAGGACATAGCAGCTGTTAGAACTTTCAAGCCAGCTGTGCTCATTAACCATAAACTACAAAGAGAAAGGATAGGAAATAGGTAGTAGTGGTGACGACATAACTTGCATGGTTGCTGGGCAACACATAAGCATCTCATGTTCCTGTTATAACCCAGAAACAAAGATGATAGTCTCGTGGTTGCCTAGCGACCACAAGTGTGATTTCTCTTCTCTCCTTCCCCCCCCACCCCCTGCCTTTTCAAGCTTCAGTCTTGTTGACATGGATTTGGTTGGAAAGTTACATTTCTGTCTCCACAGTATTTGAAATTAAGATGGCCATGGCAGGAACAATAACAGCAGTGCTTCCATTCAACACCTGCCCACTACCCCTCGCCCATCAGTTTGGGATGCTTCTTATGACCCAAAGGTCGGAGTGCCAATCAAAATAGCTGTATTACCATTCACTGATGTGAGGGCTTCGTTTCAAAATGTGGCTACGTGTGTAAGACTGCTCAGGATTTATGCAGCAGAGGAGGACTATAAGTTTCTTGAGATTTCAAAAGAGTGTTATAAATTAAACCCAAATGTTCCATTAAACCGCATTTATTTAGGATATTTGTATCATGCTTCAGTCCAAAAGCCATACAGAACTGTAAATACAAAACACAATCAGACAATGCTCTTATAAAACAATATACAGAAATAAAACTGAACTATCTAAAAACTACAAGATCTACAAGGCCTGGGCAAATGAAAAGGAGGATGAAAAGACTGATTTAGCACCAGACGAGCCTGTTTGGGGAGAATATTCCAAAGCTAGAGAGCCACACTATGAAAGCCTGTCCTCAGGACTTTGCCTCTGTAACCAGGGTGGCACAAGAGAAGGGCCTCTAGGACCATCTTAATAGCAGGTTCATAGATTGCTAAGAAAAGAGAGAGAGGTAGTGCTTCACACAAGTGATTTATATAACGCTCGTGACTGGCCACTTACAGATGTTTGTGAGTCATTTTGACAACAATGTGATCCTTCTGTGCATCTCCCACTTATCTGCTCCTTCCACCATTTTTTCGTTATAAAATAATCCTCTCTAAATGCGATTTTTCTAGGCTATAGCAATATTTGTCGCTATTTCCTGCCGTGTGCAGGAGATGTTTCGTTATTAAATGCCCACAAGAGGGCGCTGTCCTACTATATTAAATGAACATGTAGCTACTGCTTTCTTCATGCGATTTGGCTCGTCCTTATTGCAGTAGAGAGGCAGAAAGCAAGAGCAACAGTAAGGAAACATGATTTCCCCCATTTGAAAACGCTCAGAGAGTTGATGTGTGTTCCAAGGAAGTATTTGTACAACAGGAGAGTCTCAAAAAATATTCTTTAAAAAATGAAACAAAGTTCACAACATGAGTTATGGAGAGAACTGTCAATAATATAACAATTATTATTTAATAGCTACTATGACACTCATACAACCATATTGTGCACTATCATAAGATTGAATGTATTGTCTGAGGAATTTCTTCCGAATTCAAGATATTGTGCTTAAAAGTGTCCAATGTATGGCTGGTTGAGGCATGCTGTGAGTTGTAGGGCTTTTTTTCCTGTCCAAACATGCATGATAAGATTGCTCCCTGAATTGATAATTGATAATCATTTTTTGTATCTCTGGTGTTGGTTATATTTGTATTGTTATTGCAGGGCTAAAAACTTAAAGCTACCATTTATAAGCTGCCATTTGTGGTTATTCTGTGGAAATGAAGTATCTACTACAGAAGACTAATGGAAGTGTCCAGCATCTTATAAGATAAGACCCAAGCCTATTGGGGCTGGCTAACTGCAAAGGTCCAAGTGTGGATTCAATATTTCTGTTTGGACGCCAAATTTATTTTTATAGGGGAAATTTTTGTATAACCGTGATTCTTACTAAATACATTTTTGCTCAGTTTATATTCTTTCAGGTTTTATTCTAATTAAGCCCCATAGAACATTAAGCATCAGGTCCTGCTCCAATTGGACTCTCCCCCCCCCCCCAGGGCTAACTGACGTCATGGCCCTGTGGGGAAGAAGAAAGAGCAAGGGGGACAGGAACAGGCAGAGGAAACATCAGGCCTGCTCCAGTTCGACTCCCCTCCTTCAGGAGCAGGACAATCCGATCAGCCCTGTTGCCGGTCTACTTACATCTCTTTTCCCCCTCTTCCCTCCCAAACTCCTTTTCCTTGTGTGTCATGTCTTTTTTAGATTGTAACCCTTAGGGCAGGGACTGTCTTCTTTGTTAACTAATTGTTAGCCGCTCTGAGAGGCTTTTTTGGCTGAGGAGCGGGGTAAAAATATGATAAATAAAAAAATAGAACCCAATGGGGCAGAGGTTGTACATGCTTCTTTTGCCTCACACTGCGCTGCAAATGATACTTAAACTTGTAGGACAGGCCCGTGGCCTTTCAGATGTTGTTGGACTCCAACTCCCATCAGCACCAGCCAATGTTGTCAATAGTCATGGATGATGGGCATTGTCGTCCAACAACATATGTATGGCTATAGGTTTTCCACCCCTACTGAAGGATAATATTTGTGCGGTGCAGTGCATGGCTTCACTGGATGGAATCAACAGGTCTTAAATTCAAAGAACAACTTTTATCAGGACATTGTTGTTCCAAAATAGGCTGTCTTTCCAGACATCATGAAGGTCTGATGGCATCATTAGCTGCTTCTTCTTCCGTCTTTTAAATAACGTGCTTTCAAAAAAGCTTTGAAGTGTGTTCACGGCCTTATTTATAAATTTATAACTTAACAGTTTGTTGTGAAGTAGCCTCCCTGTCTGATATCTATATAATTATTATTTTGGTTAATAATTGGCTGTTTTCAATGCAAATTTTAGACACCAACGTTTCTCAAGTCTCATGAAATAATGAGAAAAATATGTATGAACTAGATATGCATGCTCATTTTAAAAGGAACACATTTTAGACCACAAGTGAGTTTCAGAGCAATTAGAGTATTTAATTTGAACTTTCTGGGTCCAGAACCCTAAGGGGAGGAAAGAAACCAATTAAATTAAATTAAATAATAATGCCTTGAATAGAAAATTGTAACAGGATTCAATTGTTAAAGAACAACACTTAAATTGCGGATAAAGGAGTTTGGAAATATTTTATAAAGGCAACACTTTACCACTTTATTAATATCTTAAACAACAGTGCTGATGTTAGTTGGACATGACAGATTTGGGCCACACGTTCTAAAGACAGAAATCCTAAATTAAAAGAGAAGGGAGATAAATTCTAGAAATATTTTTTTTAAAAAAAGAAGAAGAAGAAGGGAGGTATTTCACCTTGACATATATATATAAAAAAACCCTCGATCTGTATTTAAAACAATAACAGGTGCAGTATATTGTATGGACGTCATGGGGCTATCATTAGTTTCTTTTAAGGCACGATCCTATGCATGTTTAGACAGACAAAAGTCTTAGAACTCCCAGTGTTCCATAGCCAGCATGTCTTCTGTTTGAGGGTATCTCTATTTGAAGAGGTGTCCAGATCAAGTCTGGTTAAAACCAAAGAACCATACAGAAGGAGAGCAGGGTCCTTGAAGCTGGCCATCCATAGCCTCTGGATCGCAGACTGAGCAGGCACACAGGACAACTAGTCAGACTTCTCCACTATGATGAAATATATTGTATTTCTATTTAAATTATAGTATTTATTTCTAAATCCACACCAATACATAAACGTTTGCAAGTGCAAATGTTATGCAAATTGCTATTCTCTTTTCTCCTCTTTTTTTGAGTGTGTGTGTGTGTGTGTGTGATGGGTTAGTTGCTATCCTACTATCTAGGAGGATCTAGTGACCACTCAGCTTGTCTATGACCATTTTGGTAATGGCATTACAGTTGTACAACATTATCGATCGGGAGATCTTACATGCTTTTCTTTTTAGCTGGAAGTTAAAAACTTTTGCTATTGTTATTTTGTTTCAAAGAATAATAACAAAGGGCATTAAAACAAAGTACTTCTAGCATCTAAACAGCAGAGTGAGATTCAGGCTAAATTCAATGACTGGTGATTGAAAACACAAAACAAACAAATTATTACCATTCACCCACCTAAAAGCCACACACACACAACATACTCACCCATGGCAAATATAATCGTTTAAAACACACCCACATACACTCCCCCCAATTAATTAATCAAAATCAGTACTCAAAGAATATGTGGAAAATAAGTGAAAACTAATTTCATCAATGCTGCCAGAGATGAAATCCAATCTACCCCTCACTCCACTGGATTTAAATTGCAGCTAAAGACAGTTCTTTTGGCCTTCTATTAATTTAATAACCTACACACATACAAAAGCAGCAAAATCGGGCCTCTTCCGCCTTTTCCACGCGTGCTCCGGGCTCCTCGGGGTTTGTCACAATAGTGATGAGTCCCGAGAAGCTCAGAGCATGCGTGGAAGAGGCAGCAGAGGCCCAATTCCAGAAGTGCTGAAATCGGCCTTTTGGAGGGTTAAATTTCCGGATTTGGCCCCCGAATGAGGGATTTTCCCCTGGACCCAGATTTGCCCACCATTTTCCGGGTATGTCTGGGCAAATCCGAGTGGATGGTCACCCTAGACAATGGTATTGCAGTTTAAGAGTCTGGCTCAGTTCGGACAACATATTAAGCAACGGAGGGGTAAATAACGTACTGACCGTGTGTGAGGCAGGAGAAGCTCCACAGACGACATGCTGCAGCCGGCACTGCTCGGAACCGGCAAACGCCCCGGCTGCAAGGAACTTGCGGTGGCCATTTTGGTTGCAGCTTCTCCTCCGTGTGTTCCCCAGCCGTACCCCAGCATGCACTGTGAGTTCTGCCAGCTGCATAGAGTGGCTGGGGTTTTTTGGCTGCTCTAGGCAGCAGAACTCTATTCCGAAACGGAATAGTCCACGGAGAGAGGGGGGCCTGAATTCGGACGACACTTTAAACAACGGGGCTTCGGGCTAAACAACGTGCAAGCCCGTTGTTTCACTCCATTGTTTAAAGTGCCTGATTAACGTACTGTCAGTTGTGTGTGTGTTGTGTGCTGCTCTCCAGACGACACAATAAGCAACACAACTAACAATTGTTCCCCCCCTCCTCCGTTGCCTAATGTGTCATCTGAACTGAACCACTGAGTTGCAAATCTACACCAAGCAGGATATAGTGGTATATGTTATGTGTCAATGGGTCCCAACAGTTGTCAGTGCACTTCAATACCACTATAAAGCAATAGTGTGGCTCCTGCCTTTTATACATCACTTTCATACCACTATATCCTGCTTGGTGTAGATCTGGCCCCTACCTCTTCGAATTTCTCCCCTGCCATGAACTCCCTAAGTAGCCTTAAGCAAGCTTCTCTCTCTCTCACCCCCTTCTGAATCACCATCCTGATCTGCCACATGAGGATCATGGTAATTTATCTGTTTATAGGATTGTTGAAATTTGTTAGGTTTTTGCTATTTTATAGGCTTCCCCTTGAATTGTATTTTCAGGGCGATGGCTTTAGCCGTAGTTTTTACATATGGAGTTCATTTTGGTTGTTTCATTATTGGCATTAATTGTTCTTATCGTTGTTGTACATTTTTTTTTTACTGTTTATTGATTTTCTTTTATTGTGCACACTGTTTTTAGAAGGTTCCCTGTAAGGCACCTTTAAAATAATTTTAAATAAATAAATAAAGATTGCTGAGACACTGTGTGAACCACATAAACAAACCAGCTATGTACATGCTATGATGATGCTTGGTGCCTTTTTGCAAGCATTACATTGGAAAAGATGACATTATTCTTTCCCAGCTAGCAATCTATAATGTTTGTCTATGTTCTGTTCTATTTGTACAATTTAATTTTACCGCTCTCAACATGGACCTGTGAAGGTGACGTGACGTTAAAAGGATCATTTGCACTTCAGTGGTACATGTTTGACGAACAAAATTATTTTGTAGCAAGAAGGAAAACAGTTTAGCAGAAGGCAGCCCCTCATACACAAATTTGGGCAGGAACTTTTTCCTGTAAAAAAATAATTTAAAAATGTCATAACCCCATGAGAAAGAGAATTAAAATCCTGTTATTTTAATTTACATCTACCCACAAGATAAGTAAAGTTATCATTGAAATTCTAATTAAATAGGATGATTGACTAAGGTAGGACATCAAAGAAGTGAATATGATAAGTCGAAGCCTTATTAATTAGTCCGCATGGAAGAAATTCCAGAGTCAAGCTGAGGCTGCTGCAAGGAGGAAAAATAGCAGACAAGAAAATGTGTGTTTCTTTGAAGTTAGGAATGGAGATAGTGATGGAGGTAATTGTGTCTGACTGGATCCAGTAATGAAGAGCCGTAAATCAGACCTAGGAATCGGAGGCAAGAGTCTCCTAACGAATATGGGTGCCCTCCTGCTGTGAAGAAACAGAATGCAGAGCTGACTAATTGACCCAGTCTATCTCCCAGTAGCTCCCTGTTATTATTTATTAATTTTTAATTTCTGAATTATTTACGTCCTGGGAAATTATTTTTGACAGTCTGTTAGGAGCGCCAAAGTTAATGGAGGATGAAAGGGCTTCAACCAGAATTAGCAGGGATGCAGTCACAGGCTACTGGATTTAATGATTTTGGAAAGGAAAATTGATTTCACACAGCGCGTCACTTTATGCTACTTTAGGGATACACCAGCTATTTTATTAATTGAGGAATAACCAACTCAGAAGTATATTTGAAGTGTAAATGAATTGCAGGGCTCAGCTATTTATTCTCTGCCCACCCCTGCTTCACGTTTGGAAGAGAGCAATGAGTTTGCTGTAAGTTGCTGATCAAAACCAATACAGATGCTGACCCTGTTGTACACTTGATCATTTCTTCCAGTAGAGGCTAGTGGCTTGGATGTCAGTGGGGTAAATCCGTTCCAGGTTTTATTCAGAACTCTAAAGGACCTTGGATAGCTCCTTTAGCGTTTGAACTGAATCCTGGAGCAGATTCATCTCCCCAGTGACATTGAAGCCACTGAAAGACATTGGAGGCACCAGTCTTTCTATCCTATTCAAATGAAATTTGTGTCTCCTCATGACAAAGCCCAATGATGCAGTCCTTGCAGGTTTCCTCCTCATAAGATCCCCCCCCCCATCACAAAACAATGGTTCCCACAATTCCCTTGGGAGAGGTAAGACTGTTCTACTAGAGCAGGGGAATCTCTTTCAGCCTGAAGGCCAAATTTAATTTTGGAGAAGCACTCAGGGGTCACATTCCAGTGGTGGGTGAAAGTGAAGGGCATGGATCCAAAGGCAAAAGGGGTCAAAAATATTTTTAAAATCAGCTTATTGTACGTTAAAGCTGTTTCTTCCAGTAAATAAGACTTAGGAGAGACAGTTCAATCTTTCAGAATGGGGGAAAAGCTGCACAAAGCTGGGAAAACGTCAAATGATCAGTGGTTGGGAGGAAGAGAGTGTGGTCATTTGGAGACCATGTAAAGCCAGATTAGGATCCCAAGTGGGCTAGATTTGGCTCTTGGGCCTGAGGTTCCTCACCCCTGTACTAGAGTGCCTCCAGGTGAGGCTTTTAGCATGCCATCACCCTGCCTCATTGACAGAATTTTATGTAGGGGTCCAGGTGTCAATATCTGCAATTTGTAGCCCTCCCATTTTTGGGGCCACAATTTCTTCCATCTTATTTTTAACCACAAAAATATTAAGCAGGGAAAGAAAGAATAGCTTCACAATGCCTTTTGTTTAGTACCGCTAGGAGCCCTCTGTCTGGAAGCACCCTTAATTTAAGTTTGCCATAATTCAGGAAGGTAAGTGTGGGGAAATTTCCTGGAAAGGGGGAACGATAAGACCTTTGTTCAGAGCAATGCCGTTCGAGTTTGTAGCTTTTTACTGATGAACTGACTTTACTGTGAAAGATGTCTTCAGGAACCTGTTCATCCTTATTGTGAGATAGAAGCAGGAGGCAAAGCGAAGTTAGAGAAATGTGAATCCCCCCCACCCCGGTCTGAAAACGCTCTTGGAGGGAAGTACACATTAGTGTGTGCGTGTTTGCATAGGCTGGGCAATATTTCATGAGTCAATTCTTTCTGCAGTACCCCAGACTACTAAAAGTATGTGCCTCGGACAGACAACGCACATATAATGGATGGCAGGGGGCTGGTGGATGAAAATGAATCATATGCTGTGGTGGGTAATGGGTTTCCAGTTCCCTGGGAAGAGGGACTGAACTGTTAGGAACCTCCTTAAATCAGTTTCAATTTGACAAAAGAAAGCAAAGGTCTGATTCCAAGTAAAATTTGATCCTCACTGGGATGGCTGTTTTTGTTTTATTCTGTGAGTGCATACATGTGGAGAAAGTGAAATCATAGTCAATTATCCATGTAACATTTCTGGAGGTGATCTTATATGATCACAACTGATATTTATCTACTGTTTGTGGAATTTCCCAGGAAAGGCTACATGAACTGCCCATTTAAAGATGTAACCCTTCCATGAGATGGTTTCAAAAATGTCTCCCATGAGTGTGAAACATTACATCAGAATTTTCCCTAAGAAAAATTACAGAATGGATTCTCTCCCAAAAAAAGAAAGAAGCAAAATTCTTCTTGACTTTAGCAAGTGCTTGGCTAAGCTCCGGGCAAAATAGGCAATGTTACATTAAGATAAGCATATGGAAGAGATGGGATCACTCTTTGGAGGCATACACTGGGTATAGGAGATAATGGTGACAAAATTGTCTATCAATAAAGTGTTTTTAATAATAATAATAATAATAATAATAATAATAATAGTATTTTTGGATTTCATATGGAGATATAATTGTGGAAATACAGAAAGGTTTTGCTTTAAGGGGTTTTATAAGCACATCCCTGCAGCTTATTTCTCTGAGCAGTTCATGAGCACTGTGAACGTTCCTTTTACTGACAAGAACATGCAAGGCTAGTCTGGATTTATCTGTTACTTGGTGGATTATACTGGTGGCAATTAATGAAGCAAGGAGGATCAGCTAATAGAAGGAGTTATGTGAGATGACTGACCTATGGCCTATACTTCAAGGATTGCTCCTTTATCACTCTCTTGCAGATACACAGTATTCCTACAGTCTCCTGCTTGTGCTTGTGATCTTACCATTAAGACCTCATCAGAGGGCCATTGAGAGGCAAAAGTTTCAAGGAAGCTAAAACATGAATGCCAAGATGGAGGAATTCTAAACCAGGCCCAGTTAAAAGAACTACTTTGTTCACAGCAAAACAAAACTTTCACACAGAAGTTGCTGTTGCTGACACCACCAAATGTAAAATGATGGACTGAGAAGCTTGCATTCTGTCTATAATTGTCCTAATGCAAGTGAAGCGTAGTTATTTCAAGGGAGGCATTATGTTTATAGATCATGAGTTTCATCAGTTGGTGCAGGGGAATCGCTTTTCCCTACCATCACTTGGCTTTCTGCTGCTGTCCCACAATAGTGACGAACTGCTTCCTCTTTCTTCACACAGGGAAGAAAGAGGAAGCAAGCAACAACCACGTGGCCCATTCAGTGGGTGTTTTTATCATGCTGCTTCTGCAAGCAGCAGGAAATGGCAGCAAGTTCAGTTACAGGGGGGGGAAGTTTTGGGGGGATCTTTTTTTGTGATGGAAAAACAAGCAGAAGGAGCGGAAGGCAGATGGCGTCGTGAAAAGGACCCACGAAAAAACATGAGTGGCCAGTAACGAGTGTGCTATAAAGTGCTCAACTGATGAGCCCCCATGTCTGCCTTCCAGATTAGATGCCCATCTTCTGATGTTTCTGCCTTCTGTGTTGAGACAAGTGGTGATCTGAGGGTCTTTTCTGTGGCAGCATCAAAATTATGGAACTGTCTTCCTAGATAGGTTCGACTCACATAATCTTTGCTGGGGGGGGTTTATGTGTCTGATGACATTTGTCCTTTGCACTTGTGATTCTAATAGTCTGAGATTCTTTAAGCCCTAAAGGAGCTACAGATTTTTTAAAAAAATTAGTAGCTCTAAAACCTTCAAGTTTAAGGTTTTAAAGCTGCTATTTAAAAAAACAAACACATTGCAGCTATTTTGATTTATCTCTGTGGTTGATTGTTGTTGTTGTTTAGTATTGTATAAACTTACAATGGTTGCTGATCACTGCCATTTGTCATCAACCCTCTTGGAGAATGCTTTGACACCACCATTCTGTACTTGCTGTCTCTGGCCCTAAGATGGCTGCTGCTCTGGGAGTGTTCTCTACAGCTGCAAGGGGTGAGGCTGTTGGGCTTTTATTAGACCAATTCGCAGAAGCTAAGGAGAACAGAGCACAAAACATAACCAGGAGCAGATAGCAAGGGCTAATGTTCCTGTAGCAACCTTGGGCAGCCCTTAGAGGGCAGAGCAACCTTGCAGATTCTTAATACTTCCTCCAAGGCCAAACCTATTTTCTCAATAGACTCAATAGACTGTATGGTTTACCTGACTATAGTTCTCTATATATGTGGCTGTGGTATTATTCATCCTATTGGCCTGATGGGTACCCAGTCCCTTTACTTGTAGAGTGACCTTGCATGGGATGTGTGTTTTGTGCCACATCCTCTGGGGGAAGCCCAGAAATCACGTGTCACTTCAAGGATGCGGAAATCTGTCATGATTACATGCACATTCCAAATCTGTCTGAGGAACTATGCTGTGCCACGTAGTAATATTTAGTAGCATGTACTTCTTCACAGGGTTTTTACTATACTGCTATTACACTTCCCAGTTTTGGCTATTCTGATAGATCAACAAGGGTTGTTCTTTTAAAACATGTGTTTCTGTGCTAAGAACATTACTGAACAGGAGGTCCATACTTGCTTAGAGCCGATCTACCCGCTAGGTTTTTAATGTTTTATAAGGGTTATGAAAACTCTTTGGGCCACATGACGCACTCCCTATAACGTTGTATATCTGAGGTTTTTTAAAACTCACTTCAGTTATATACAACAGTTTCACTTTTAATAAATCGTTTTAAGTAAAATAATGTGTCCTTCCTTACCGTTTGTGATTCATGAGGGCAGTGCTTCGTTTACTGGTGCCCAAATGCTTAGCAGTTGATTGGTGGGGAAGAAAGTGGGGCTAAGGAGGAAGTGAGCGAGTGAACTACAACACCCACAATTCTTAGCCCTATACTCGCTAGGGAATGACAGAGGGAGGAAGTGGGTGACTGAACTACAATGCCCACAATGCCTTGCCCTAAACTCATTGTAAAAGCGAAACAGAAAGAGACAGGGCAGAAGAGTGTGTGACTGCACACACCGCTTTAAAGACTGAAGAATTTTTCTCCTGTATCGTGAGTACTCAGTAATGTGGCCTAAGTCGTTTTAGAACGCACCTATTTGGAACTTTTTAAAATACTATTTAAAATGTTCCAAGGGACTGTGTAGATAGGCCCTTAGTTTCAGCAATGCTATACGGCATTGTATTCTCCCAGATTATTCCAGGCTCAGTAACTGACAGACTGTTGACTGAGCTGTTGTGATGTCACGGAATGTTCATTAACATTTTAATTTCTCAAAAAGAGGGGGATGTTTACCAACAGAGCAGTTTCTGAAGGAAATGAAAGCTCTGTGTTTGGATGTGAGAAAATCTTGACACTGGGATTGTGTGCAATTGATGGAAAGAGAGGCAGAGGTCATGGTGCTGAGCAGGCAAGAAGGCTGAAGCATCGGAAGTTGAGTGGGGGGAAAGGGTTCAGGTGGAAAGAGGCTGAAGGATAGGACCCAGAGCAGGCAGTGACCTTAAAAGCAGGCATCTGATTAAAAGTTGAGCAGAGAGGCAAAGTTCTGAAGGAAAACAAGGCAGATAAGCATGGAATTGAGGAAATGTGGGACCAAGAAGAAGGGGTGAGGAAAGTTTCACACAGTGCTGAGGAAGGATGATGTGCTGTTGGCAGTAAGGAAGTGGATAGGCAAAGGAGCTTCGGAGGCTAGAAAATATAGGGCAGGAGTAGTGAGGCCATTAGACAGAGTTGAGGCATGTTGACTTGAAAGAGGCAGTGAAAGCTTTGGATACAGGTTTCTAGCATATATATTTTAAAAATGATTATTGAAAGGCTGATGGTTTCATTTTTAGTACTAGACACTATACACCTTGTTGCTTACATGACAGGATAATCACACTTCCCTAGATCATTGTGCCGCCCTCCTCTCTGTTTCAATATTAAAACAAAGGGTATATTTTCTGTTATGTGCAGTGCTCTGGGGATTCAGCTCACAACTCCAATTAACAGCAACTAATTCCCCACACAGAATATTTACCCCTAAGAGTTGGCTTGATATAATGAGTCATGTGTTTTGCATTTAAGCTCTTAATGCCTAGAGGATTTTTTTTTAAAAAAAAAGCCCATCTATTTTGATCACTTCATATTTTCATCATTTGAAGACAGAAGAGTGATTTTTTTTACCCCTGGCAATTAAGTATATACATTACTAGATTAATAACATGAAATAGATAGCCGCCTTCTCCCTCTCCCTTTCCTCCAGCATCCACGTCTCTCTTGAAAAGGACAAGAATGGGATGAGCGCTTTTTTTATTACTTATGCCTAACTCAACTGTGTAAAAAGTTGAAGAATGATTCTCAGGTTATGCTAAGCTGAGGGCAATGAATTTGACAGAACTTGGACCGATAATTTTATTTAAAGATGAACTCTTTTACACAGCAAACATCCTTATGTTCCTGCCATTTTTAGCGCTGATATCTATACTTCACACTTAAAAAAGGGAACCTCAGAAATTCATAGCTCTATGGCAAGAAGGTGGGTAGGTTTGGCTGTGGGTGTGCTATGGACAGGGCTGGCCCTCCCATAAACTGGGATTAAGCCCCTGTATCAGGTGGCAGAGCAGGAGAAACAGCAAATTACGCCGCTACCACCGCCACCAGGAAGGGATGTTGCTACTGCCTCCAGCAGCTTTTCCTTAAAACCCTACTAGCGGGAAGGTGGATCTGGCAGGGCTTCCTGGAACACCCACCAGATTGGTAATGCTAGCAGGTGTTCCAGAGAGCCCTGCTGGTCCCACTCTCTCACTGTAGTGAGATTTCCAGAGCAGCCACCTATCCTCTGATTCTCTCTGAGCTGATCCTCAGAGCAAAGCAAGATGAGTAGCTGCTGTCTGCCACCTGCCCTCTGGCTCACACTAAGAATCTCAGTGGGCAGTTTGACTGTCTTCAAAAAGCTGGTGAGGCCAAAAGGCCTGGCTCTGAGGGGGGTCCTTCCTCAGAGCCAGACAGTGTGGGAGGAGTGTCCCAGGAGATCGCCTGTCTAGTGCAACATGATGGTGGTAAAGGCAAGGGGTGGGGATGGGGCACAATGTGGTGGGAAGGGGATGAGGGTGCAACGTAGTAGTGGGAAGGGGATGAGTCCAATGTGGTGGCATACGCACCAGGGCTGGCGATGGGTCTGTAACAGAGAATTATCAGCACCTCACTGACCCACAATTCCTAGAATTGTAGAGTGGTACATTTTTATATAGCTATACGGGGCTGATATAAATTTGTAGTGCACTTGCAGCCATACTGTTCACTTATAAGTTGCCAAAAAGAGTACAGAATAGTACACCAATTTTCTTAATATGTACATAAGCTGATTTATATGTGTATAGATGTAAATTTAGAAATAATCACAATAATTTATGTAGAAATACAATACATCTCAACATAGTGGAGAAGCCTATGACCTGCTCAGTCTGCTGTCCAGGTGCCAACTCCTGACGGACAAGGCCCCTGTTCTCTTTTCTTCTGCACATGAACTGGACAACTCTTCAAACAGAGGACTACCTTCTGTAAAGTAGGATTTATATGATCACTACAGCTGCTCTTTCAGCCAGTCTCATGTTTGTGGCCAGGGTTTTCTTTCTTTGGTCCCCTCTAGAAGAGGTTGGTTTTACGTCTGATTCTCCGAATATACCTATATATGAGAGGCATGGAGGCGAATTACAGGCTCCATACATGCACTTTAAAGTTGTTTATATACGTTTCATTGCATTATCAATTAAGCATTGCTCGAACGGGGAAATGTTGACGAAAGCACCGCCCTGTTTCCTGGTGGAACTGCCCCCTCAGTTTCCCGCCGTTTGTTAACCCTGCCCACCTGAATCTCCCGCCTTTGGTTACCTGGGTTACCTGTTGTTGGCCACCTGGTTTACCTCTTCCTTTGTGCCCGATCGCCATTTGTAGTAGTCCCCCCATCAACTGCTCAGGAGTAAATGGAAATGCAAGCCTATGGCTTCGGACAGGCTCTTACGGGATGTCTTGCCCACCCCTTTCTGATTCCTCTGGTCACGCTTTCCTTTGCAATCAGCAACATACACACAAAACATACGTACATACGCACGCCTCCCGGGGAATCCCCCCCCCCTTGCTCAGGAGTAAATGCAAATGCAAGCCTATGGATATATGCCGGAGCAGCAGTACCCACGGCCAACGGCGCTTGGGCCAGGATCGTATGGGATGAGACAAGAGAAAACCCCACGGGACACCCCCCCCAATGCTAGCTCCAGATGCCCCTTATCTCCCCCTGCCTCACAACCTCCTACTAGGCACATCTGCCACTTCAAGGGCAAATTTATGTGTAGCTTTTCTGTTACAACGTTGCATTTTGCACTGATGTCCCAGTTCCATTCAAACTTCCCATTATTCTGCCTGTCTCTGGACACCAAGATGCCAGCACAGTTCGGTTCTGGAATGCCCAATGCTGAGCGGTCCAGAGGGCAACCTTGCCATCCCAGCAGGTCTTTGCGTCGCAGAGGTGGGTTACTGGGCAGGTGAGAGGACTGGGCACTGCCCCCCCAAAAAACCCTGGCTGGCACTGATGTCTCTTTGTCCCCTCTTCCCCTGTCCTCTCTTCCACACAACAGTGTGGTTGCTGTTATTCCGCCTAGCTGTACTCAAGAGACAGAATGGTCGGTTGCAGCTGCGCCTCTGCGGTACGGAGCACTCATTGCATATCGTTCAGCATCGAATGAGGAGACTTGAGCATATTGTCTGGCATGCCAACCGCCAGTGCAATTAGAAGGATCGGGCAGGGATCCCATTCCCGTGTGTTTCTAACATGCGCTGTGCCTTTCTGATTACTCCACCCATGCTTTGCAATGGGCTTGTGCCCACCTGTAACCATTTGTAGAATAAAGATATTGCAGTAGTATCTCAGTACTAAATGGTCATTTTTGTCCGATACGCCAGACACACACACACACACCCCTTCCCAGTAAAGCAATGACAGAAGGGGGGGAGATAACTCAATGTGCCTTACTCCCTAGTAACAGCGCGCAAGACGACAGATCAATGGCAAATTTCACTGCCTTTTCCCAGCCAGGATCCCAGCAAGGGAGCAGGGGGGAAGGTTTGCATTAACGGATCTCAAATTATGCACACATCCTTATTTCAACCCCCCTTGCTTCCTGAAGAACGAGCTCCATGTGAGTAATCCTGCGTCTCCACGAAAGAAAGATTTCAGAGAGGTTTTAAAAGAAACTTTACTTTAAATACCATTACGGTCAGCCATTACTAAACAGTCCATCAGGACTGAAGGGCAGAAGAAGAAGGAAGTAGGGAGGGAGGAGACAGGAAATGACAAAACACAATGGTGGGAGGTGTTCCCGGCGAAGGGGCAGTTCTTCATGCATGACATCACCACCACAGTCCACCCACTATCACCATTAATGCGACTGCTCAGAAGTTGTTTACACTAAGATAAGGCGCTGTAACTTCGGAGGAAATTAAAAGTTGCTATTTAATCGAAAAAGCGCATTAATGAGAATAAAAATCGGCTGCACACCTGATTTGCGCTTCGTTCTTCTAGAGGTAAAACCGTTAATGCACCGTGGATGAGCCTTAAATCAATTGTCTAGAGGAACCCTTTCTTTAGATTTTTATCCAGCCTTTCTGCATAGAGCTCAAGGCGGCAAACAAAATAAATAAATAAATAAATAGTGATATACAAACAAAATAGAGAGAAGAGCAGGGAAAATCCATTAATAATAACAGCAGACATTTAAAACTTATTAAATGTGAGCAGGGGCAGCAACAATAAAACTGAACAAGTCTAAATAAAATTATCTTTATCTGAAGGTCATCAGAGATGGGTCTAGGCAGGCCTACCTAGGAAGGGAGTTCCAATGCCTGTGTGCAGCCACTGAGAAGGATGCTGAGACCTGCTGGATAATCCCAACATTGGAACTGCTGTCTTCTGTAGAACCGGTCAGAACTGGAACACTGAAAGTGATCCCAGTGCATACCCTGCAGATCAGCAAGGAGAGGGATCATAGCTTACTTATAGTACAGTATATGCTTTGCATGGAAAAGATCCCAGGTCCAATCCCTGGCATCTCCAGTTTTAAAAAGGATCATGAAACAGGTGATGTGAAAGCTTTGCTGGAACCCTTGGAGAGAACCAGGCAAAGGATGCTGGGAGCTTCAGGGCCCTGCAAGTCAACAGTAAAAGAACCGTACTGTGAGGGATGCATGTTATTTTTTGTTGGGAAAAAGTTTTGATCACGTTTGGAGGCTCTTTGGCACAATTAGTAGAAAAAGCTTTGCATGATACAGATGGCAATGCATTATGAGACACTATAGTGACATGAGCTGCTGAGTCCCATGACCAGATGCCCTATGTGGCGAGCCACTGAATTGCAGCGTGCAGGTCCTACAAAGCCCAGGACGGACTCTACCCACCCAGGCGTGCCATTGGTTCCTCCTGTACAAGAAGGAATATAAAGAAACATCCCGTTCTAGTTGAGGCTTCCTTGAGCAACAATGTCTTCCTGAGTGCTGACAAGTTTGCATATCCTTATGAACCGTAGCTCAGTGGTAGAGCACATGCTTGGTATGCAAAAGGTCCCATGTTCAATCCCTAGCATCTCCAGGTAGGGTTGGAAAAAATCCTGCCTGAAACCCTGGAGATCTGCTGCCAGTCACTGTCAATAATACTGGCTTAGATGGTCTGACTCAGTTTCATTCTATGTTGTTCTTCCAGCCTGACTTTTGACTGGCTCTTTATTTGTCCTTTGGTATTGACTTACTCTTTGGCCTCCTGACTACTGACTTGTCTTATGGCTTCTGATTTCCAGCTTTGGGCTCATCTCAGACTGTTGCTCCTGACCCAGCCCTGACATGTAGACAATAGTGGGCTAGGTGGACAAGGATGCTTTCCTCTGGTCCTAAACAATTGTTTGAGCTTCCTCCTTGTTAAGTTGACCAGCCATGAATTCAAGTGCATCAACTTGAGTAAATTTTAACTTATCCAACAATTTCCCCCCTTCTACAACAAACAACAACAACAACAACAAAATGAGAAATACTGGAAGGAACATATCCAGAAAGGAAGAAAGAAAAAGAACCAACTTAACACGACACCTCGGGGTCAAACTTCCCCCTAACAGGAAACTAAAGAAAAGGAAAGTCTCAACACTAATGTCTCTTTTCTGTTTAAACACCTCTGAATTTTTAAGAGCTTGGAGGAGATGGAAGGAAAGAGTTAAATTTTCGTTCAAGGGACACTGCCAATTTGGACGTAGAGTTTTCTTGAAAAAGAAAGGAAACGGGTTTATGGTTGAAATAAGCTGTGTGCTCTCGGGAGCATCCAGATAAACTGCCATTCTGTAAGGTGAAAACCTTCAAGTAAACCGTCTTTGCTCAATTTCAGATTGTGTCCGCAGACGTTGCTAAGTTCAGGTTGCTGTCAAACGAGCTTTACTGTAAACCTGAGAAGGCCACAGAATATGAGAAGATGCACCCGCCCTGCACTTACCCAGTATCACCCATAATGAAGCAAGGTAAATAGGGATCAGTGTGATTAAATGTATCCTTGCATTTAATGTGCGGGTAATTAAAAAAATGCATATAACATCCGCTCAGGCGGCTTATTGTTATTGGGATCACGGCAGATAGGGAGGGGGAATGGAACCTTATCCCAATGCAAGTAGCAGCTTCAAAAGGAGGGATTTTGGTTAGTACTGCAGGTGCACAGCTTGTAGATCAATCGATGACCACAACATGAGGCAGTAACTTGAATGAACTGCCATGACACCACCAAAAGACGACCCTCCACATATTTCACATTTCTGACCCAATGCCAGTAGAGATTGGTGGCTTCAATTTCGGTGGGGCTGTGAATCCATTCTGGGTTTCAGTCAGAACCAGCCAGAACTCTAAAATGCCTATCCAAGGTGCTGAATTGATTGTGGGGATAGAGTTCAGCACCTTTGATAGCTCCTTTAGAGTTCTGGCTGGTTCTAATTGAAACCCAGAATGGATTCGCAGTCCTACTGAACTTGGAGCCACCAGCCTCCACTGCCTAATGCTTTTCCATGAACTCTGTTTCCCAAGTCAGCAGGTACACAACAATCAAGAATGGAGACGTTTGAGTTGCACAAGAATGACTGCAACGAATATTCAAGCTCCTTCTCTTTCTGCTTCTCTGCTCTTCTTAAATAAGTCTCCAGAAATAAGTATAAATAAAATGTTGCTTTATGTTTTCTTTAAAAAAAAAGAAGAAAAAAAGAATAGATTGGGAAGCAGTCATAGTTTAGTGGTAGAACACATGCTTTGCATGCAAAAGATCCTGGGTTCAATCCCTGGAATGGATGAGAGTTTTGTTTATATTTGATAAGAACTTTCCAAACTTTGCAAAGTTCCTCATGAACAGGGTAGAAAGAATTTGAGAGTTATTTATTTTTAATGAACGTGAGAGAAAGCAAAACGAACAGCTTTCTGCACCCAGTTAGAGGGCTTTGAAAGCTTTGCTTTTAGAAGTCAGGGTTTGAATCCCTGTGTATTCAAACATGTTTGACCAGATACAAAAGAGGGCAGGGCTCCTGCAGCTTTAACTGTTGTGATGAAGAGGGGATTTCACCAGGTGCTGCCTGCATGCAAATGACACCTGCTGAAATCCCCTTTTCTATGCAAGTGTTAAAGATACAGGAGCCCTGTCCTCTTTTTCATTTGGTCACCCTAAAGCAGGCCCAATGTCAACACTTAGAGAGCCAGTGCGGTGTAGTGGTTAGAGTACTAGACTCGGATTCAAGACCACTGAGTGACTTTGGGCCAATCATTGACTCTCAATGTAACCTACCTCACAGAGTTCTTGTGAGGATAAAATAGAGAGGAGGAGGATCATGTATGCCACTTTGTGTGCTTTGGAAGAAAAGGTGGAATATAAATGTAGCAAGAAAACAAGCATTTGGGCCAGCCTGGGCATGCTGCTACCCAGGTCCCCTCTACAAGGATTCGCTTTTGCGCCTGGTTAGGCGATTATGCGCATAATCGCTGAAGCGCATTTACGCCTAATCCCTCTGCACGAGAGGCAGCGAGAGGCAGCGAAGCGCATTAACAGATGTCCAAAATGCGCTTTACAAGTAGTTAATGCGCATAAGCGCTTATTCACACAGTCAAAATGCGCTTTAACGGACGGAGCAAAATAAAACTCGCGATTTAACGCGCATTCGATAATGCGCATAATCGGGGAGATAACGCGCCTCTACGCCCGATTTGCGCTCCGTTCTTGTAGAGGTAATTTTTTTAATGCGCCTTGAAAGAGCTTTAAATGCCTCTTGTAGAGGCACCCCCAGTGGGGCTGACTGTTTACCACAGCATCCTTCCTTTTTATTTAAAAACAAAACAAAACATTTCATAGTTAGGGGGCAGCTGGCCAGGCATGGACATGGTTGCATATACTCATTTTATTATTCCTCAATAAATGTGTTTAGCAGAGCAGTAGAAGCCAACTCCATTTTATTCCTGTTGTCATGATGGTGCTAGAATTCAAGCGAGTTTAAAATGTGAAACTGCACATGCTCAAAGGATTTCTTTTTAAAACAGGATTAAAAAACAGTTTTTGCTTGTTTGTTCTGACATATCAGGATTTTAGAAGCAGTTATAAAACCATGGCATGGCAGTGAGGATAAAGAGAAATGTTCATTATATGCTTCATGACTGTAGTGAAATAAAGGGCTGTCTAAAGGTGTATGTGTGTGCGTGTGTGTGTGTGTATGTAAGAACACTGAGGCTGGAATAAAATCCCTTAGCTGTACTACCGATGTCTCTACTTTGCCCACCCAAATCTGAAATGGCTTCTTTCCAATAAAGTTAGGGAAAATATTACTTTGGTCTCAAACATAAACCCAGAGAAAAAAGAATGCTCTTATAAAGAGCACCATCACACTAGTGATCTAGTGCACTCTTGCCATGCCTGGTGTGCGGATTTGCAGCACGGTACTCACATAACGCCGTGCCTGTCCTGCTGACACCCCGCCTCTTCCCCAGCCTTTCCTAGTCTGATTATTTTCCCTAAGCACATTTAATGTGCCCTAAGCCTCCATGTAGTTTTAAAGGAACCGGGGGCTTGAATGGATTGCATCAGGTCCTGGCAGGAAAAAGTGATCTCTCCCAGCAGCCAGCTCTAAGCCTCAATATAAAACCCAAACCTTGCACCCCAGGCTCAAAAGCATTTTTTAAAAATCATACAATGCCTGAATCTCTGCAGAGACAGGATTGTACTCCCTCGATGCCCCCAAAGAGCCAGACTAAAGGGTTGTCCCATTTTTCCCCACAGAAAGGCGGTCTGGTTGAAGTATTCATCTGACAGGACCTGACTGGAGGGAGAAAGAGAAGGGGAGGAGTGGAGTGGAGTGGAGGAGCGAAGGAGTGAAAAAGCAGCTGAAAGGAATCATAAGCTTAACACGCTTCTGCCTCAGAGGTAAAAGAAAATACAGAGGTAAACCATGGGGGGAAATGAGGTGTGATGGAGGTTAAAGAATCATGTGGCACAAGAGACATTAACAAAAAATTGTGTTGATGTATAATTATTTGGGGCCACAACTTAAGAAGCACTTTTCTTAACACATGCTTATGGAGTGTACATTATGTAACACGAGAAATAAAATAACACATAGATGACAGAGCTCAAAAGAGTGTTAGAACACAAATTGAACGCTACTTGTTAAACAAGGTTAATTTGTTCCCATTCCACTTGAAATGGCTTCAAACACTTCTAAACTAGGTCATTTGATTGCTATGAAAATACATGTCTTTTTAGCAACAAGTTTATTGGAGAGTTTTGATTGCATCCCAAAAGCATGGGAGATATTTCTGACCATATCAAAGAAAACTCAACTGCATTATCAAGGCACTCTAATGAGATGGTTTGTTTAATTGAAATGTTTTAAATTACCATCTGGTACAGCATGAAAAAATCATTATTTTCATTAGAGGAACTCCTCGTTAGCTGGAAATTGGAGTTACAAAATAGCACTGCATGATATACTAAAAGTATTGTAAAGTATGCTCAAATTCAGGTTATTAAGAGACTTTTACATGTAAATTGCATTTCTGTATTCGTTAAGTGCAATTTCCCAATTTATACACTTGAGTTTATTTTTAAATCAGGCATAGGCGGGGGAATGAGGTAGCATGGGGATTATTTCATGGATCTAGCATAAACTGGCCATAGCTAGTTGACATAAAACATAAAAGGTCATAGCTTGTTGGCATAAAATATAATAAAAAAAACCAAGCCAACCTCAAGACATATTTGCATAAAACTTACATTAATATGACAAGTACAGATCAAAGCTTTACAAATTTATCTTGCTGTCCTATCAGAGGCAATTGGTGGGGCCATTATTATTCCCATTTTACAGATGGAGAACAGTTATAAAGAAAGTGATTTCTCTAGGGATTCACAGAGAATTTATGAGATAAGATTTAAGCCGAGCCAGCCACCCCACCCGCCATGTCAAACTAGCTAATTCTGATGTGTGATACTAGAACTGGCAATTCATGGAACGCTTTGACTATTATTTAATAATGAGTTATCACCTGTGTCCAGTCCTGTTGAAGTAGCGCTCATGATGTGAGGGGGGGCAGTGTCAGGAAGGTTTAGATCTGGCAAGTGATCTAGGGTGGAAAGAAAGGACATGTGAATCAGATAGATAGGGTCAGTGAGAACCAGCCTCCAGTTACCAAAGACAAGGGCCTCTGGAGACCTTTATGCTCCATGGGTGTGACTACTCCTTCAGAGATATGAATAAGGGTTAAAGGGTTAAACAAGGGCTATGCTTGCCGGGTGTCTTGACCCAGGTTCTGACTTCCCATCTCTGGGGACAAGGCCATGGGTTTAGAGGAAACATCAGAAGTGAGAAGGTATTGCCTTCAGAAGCTATGATTGATGTCCCAACCACTCTGGAAGCTCTAGAGAAAGAAGAACCTGTTTGGCCCACATCTCTTTGGCCTGAAGAGGTCACAATGCCATCCTCTGACGCTGAGGACTCCAAACCAGAAGTCCAAACCGTATGACACTCTCTCCCCCACACCTAATGAGTCAACATTGACAACAGTTAAAGAAGGCTTGGCCTCTTTAACCAAAGAGGCTTCTCTCACTAAAGGTGGAGCTAGCCACCCAGATGGAGCTGAAACTGTCTTCACGACCTAGAGCAACTCTACATTAAGGGAAATCGCATTGCTTACCCATGAATTTTGTGCTACCGGGAGGAGAGGGGCAACCAGAGATTTAAATTGAATATTTCCCCTCCATTCAGTTTCATTGAGTTCTATTGAGACAGTACCATCTAGTGGCAGAAGATCCTGCTGTTTCCTGGGTATTATCGCTTTTAAGAGTGGTTCTTTTTATCCCGGGATTTCTGGAGGATTCAGCAGGTGACATCCGTGAGTGGCCAATCACGAGGGTGCAAGAAATCACTCATTTAGAGGAACTCCTAGTCTGGGGTTGCCTGGTGCTGAAGCAACATTTGAGCTTTGCTTTTATCAAGTCTCCAGTCTATGTGCCAGAAGGAACTGTCCAGGGTGAGTTCTATTCCTCCTATATCCAACAAGCTTCTGTGTAGCTTGAGACCTTAATACATGACAAGGTTTCTAATCCATTTGAGTCTGAAAGAACATCTTCCTTTTCTTGTCTAAGATTTAAACAACCTTCAGACAAGGAGAGTGGGGCTTCATACTGGCTGCATTCAGACAATCATATTTCGGTTTTATAAGTATTATTCCTACTCATGCAGCGTCTTTGCATGAACCACAATTAAACCACAAAGTCTCCAATTTACTGTGGTTTCCCATTTAAACCAAAACGGCAAACTATGATTACTAGCTTCAGAACAACCTAAGATTCTAAACCATGGTTTGAAGCAGGCTTAGGAACCTAGCTTCAGATACATGTATGAACAAAGGGTTCATTTGTATCATATTTATTTATTTATTTATTACATTTGTATACCGCCCCATAGCCGAAGCTCTCTGGGCGGTTTACATAGGATTAAAAACAATTAAAAACAATATACAAAAATTAAAACAGCAAAAACATACAACATACACACAATCTGTACATTTAAAACCCACTTCAACACTTCAAAAAACTACAAAAACAAAACAAAACAAACCCAGGCTCCTCAGATATTACCAAATGCCTGAGAGAAGAGGAAAGTCTTGACCTGGCGCCGAAAAGATACCAATGTTGGTGCCAGGCGGGCCTCGTCGGGGAGATCATTCCATTGTGAATACTAGTTGGTTATTTTACTGGCCCAGCATTTTGGTAATGTCTAGTTACTTCATTCTAGGAGCAGAAAAGTTTTCTGGTTTTAACTTCTCTCTCTCTCTCTCTCTCTTTCTCTCTCTCTCTCTCTGTCTCCCCCCCCCTCTCTCTCTCTCTCTCACTCTTTCTCTCAAATGTGGGTTTTAGTGCAATAAAATGCTTGTTACTGGGCACTCACAGATTTTGATGGGTCCTATTCATGACATCATCCACCTCTCATGCATCTCCCACCCCTTTTAGACTTCTTCCCTTGACAACCCTCCCCCCCCCGCAAGTCCAATTTATTTTTAGAGACGGAACTTGCCACTATCTCCTGCTGTGTACAGGAGAAGAAGCGCAATAAAACCAGCCCACTGAATGGGCCACGTGGATGTTGTTTACTTCCTATTTCATCTCTTTGAGGAAGAGGAAGAAATGAGGGACAAAAGCAGGGGCAGAGAAGTGAAGGTAGGGAACCGTGATTTCCCCCTGTCTGATGGAGCTCTTAGTAACCCTCTCTTTTCTCTATTGGAGGCATCAGGACCATTACGTGAAGATTAGTATTAGCATTAGTTCTATTTAATATCCCATTTTACGTTGAATAAATAAGCTTCATTTGTTCGCTTAAAAAAAGTCAGAGACTTTAATTCTTTATCATCACTCCCTAGAGTACCCAGCTGGAGTTCTCTCATCATCACTGATCAGGCCTGAACTTTTTTTTTTTTTTTTTGTATGTTTGCTCTTCACTGTTTGGTGCTTTCATCATTTTAGACAGAAGCAGCAGGCATTCTGCACTACAGACACTGAGTAAGCCCCTTCAGCACTACAGGGAAAAACATACATAGAACTCGGGCAGGCCCAGATCCCCAACACTTTCTCAAAAAGGACCCACATTTGCATTAGATTAAAATGAATGAGCTTGCTGTTTTAATCATAGGGATAATTGTGATATATGCATTTTAGTAGACTCAATTGAATTCACTGATCAATATAGACCTTCTTTCAGTAAGTAAGAAAGACAAAGTAGTTAAGATAATTAATCTTTAACTGGAGCACACTCTACTGGTGAATTAGTACAGCCCCCAACCTGGTGCCCTCCAGATATGTTGGACTGCAGCTCCCATAATTCCCAGCCACCGTGGCCAAAGACAATCCAACACATCTGGACAGAAACAGGTTGAGAATTAGTACATAATTTCAAGCTACCACTTTTGATTCCCTGCCAGATGAAAGCCTTTGGGTACTTTCAGATGACACAAAATCAGCCTAGCCTAGAAGCTCCTGAGATAATTTGGAAAACAAGATACTCTTTTGGGTGGAAAGTACTTTGCAATTTCATGACATTCATCATCCCAAGATACCTGTGAGGTGATTTGTGAGGTTGGAAAACTGAGGCTGACAGCTCCTAATTTGCCAAAGATCATGTAATCATGGGCAGAAACAAATACTTGAATCCAGCTCTTCCAGGTCCATCACTCTCACACACTCACTCTGGCATCATGGAGACATTAAAAAATCCTCCTCAGAAATAATAATAATAATAATAATAATAATAATAATAATAATACCTGCAAGGGGTAATCCCACAAGGGATTACATGGGCATGGCACACCCGCAGACCCTAGCCAACCACCACTAGTCAGGACTAACCATCCTGCTAGTGTGAAAAAAATGGTTCCAAATCGAAGAAGAAAAGCCTTGAGGCCAAGAACGTTGCATGAACCTAACAGTCGGCACGAACAGGCAATGAACAAGGAAAAGCACATCCACCCAAACTCCCCCAGACGTGTTTTGCCTGTTCCACAGACAACCACCAAGGCGAGACACCCATGGCAACGCATAGCTTGGTCAGATGAAATTAACCTTAACGTTATGCGTTGTTACTATAAAAGCACACAATTCGAAACAATAGCATCAGGATACTGAACAGAACTTCACAGACTATTTATGGAAATCTACCTCCACCTAATGGACATTGTAACAGAACAAAGACTAATAGATCAAAAAAGAGTTATAAGCAATAACAAAAGGCTAACGGAACATGAAATTTAAAAAACCAAAGAAGAACTAGCACAACAGAACAACAACATGAAAAGCACAGATGCACCAACAACAAGCACACGAACATCCATAGAAGAAACAGCAACCCTAGACACAACAACCCACCAGAGGACACCCAGACAATGCCACAACCTGAAACACACAATGACACAACAAACATGAACATAGAGCAGCAACTGATGGAAGAAACTGAGACAAATCTAACATAATGGAGAGAAACGGACCCAATGAAAAGAAACCCACTAACTAGACTGAAGTTTAACAAGAACACGCAGAAACTCATAAACATAATGAATAGTAAAATTATGACATACATTAACAATGATAGCAACCTAGAAGAAATACACACAGTCATCTATGCAGCAGCCACAGCAATCCTCACCTGTAACAAACAAGAATTCCCCACAAAAAACAATACACGCAGAAGATTAGAAACCAAGCCAAAATGGCAAATCAGAATTGAAAACAAAATTGAAAAGCTACGAAAAGTTATAGGAAGAATGACGCAATACATAAATGGAAATCGCTCGAAAAACATCCTCAAAAACACCCAAGACATCATAGCAAACAATAAAGAAACAGCAATAGTAGCTCCCGACACACTGAAACAAAAATTGGCAGTCCAGACCACCAGGCTAAGAAGATACAAAGAATCAAATGAAAGAAAGCCTCAAAACACTCTCTTTAAATGAAATGAGAAATTATACGAAAGAAAAAAGAAAACAACATTACAACCCCAACTAAAGAAGAAATAACCACATTCTGGAAAAATATCTGGTCAAAACCGGCACAACACAAAGCAAGCATAAACTGGATAAGACAAGATGAAGAAAGACAGAGACAATTACCACAGCAAACAGAGAGCCTATGTACACTACTGCTTTAAAATGGTTTATAACAGTTTTAAACCTGCCAATAACAGTTATTAACCGGTTTAAAACTGTTATAAACTGTTTTAAAGCAGTAGTGTAGATAGGCTCAGAGTATACAATAACTCTGGAGGAACTGAAGGAAACATTACGAAGGACACACAACAAAACTTCTGGTACAAACAGCTTACATCAACACACAAATACTTCACTCAACAGATCAACACAGTCATGGGCTGAATTCAGACAACACGATAGTCAATGGTGGGGTAACATGGTAATAAATAATCAACTGTGGTGTGGATTAGGATCAGCGCTGAGTTGACTATGGCAGCATTCGGATGACACAATACTCAATACAACTGATGATTGTTTCCCCCCACCCAGTTGCTTATTGTGTCATCCGAATTCAACCATAGAATACCCACACCTATTTCCTCTATTCCTAACCGAAGGCAAAACCTACATTAAACCAAAAACTCCAGATACCCCAAACCCAGCTAACAACAGACCCATAACATGCCTTCCAAAACTCTACAAAATTATAACCGCCACAATCACACAGAAAATTTAAGCATATCTCACCCAATGTAATATAGAATCTATCTACACTACTGCTTTAAAACGGTTTATAATGGGTTTAACCCGGTTATAAACCGGTTTAAACCTGTTATAAACCATTTTAAAGCAGTAGTGTAGATAGGCTCATACTCATAGAATAACAAAAGATGTAAAAAGAACAGCAAAGGATGCAAAGAACAGTAAATAATAGACAGTGTCATCATGAAGCAAACAGAAAAACAGAAAAGAAACCTCCACACCTGCTACATAGACTATAAAAAGGCTTTCGACTCCTTCCCACACAGCTGGCTGAAAAAAGTACTCAAAACATACGAAATACATCCCTCAATCCAAAACTTTCTGACAAGAATCATGGAGACATGGAGAACTGCATTACACTGAACAACAGACAAGGATCATATACGGACAGAAAAAATAAATATTAAACATGGCATATTCCAAGGTGACCCATTCAGCACTCTATGGTTTTGCCTGTGTCTCAATCTACTATCCAACACCCTTAACAACACCACATATGGCATCAACATAAAACAACAAAAACAAGCAAAGCACAGAATCACCCCCTGTACATGGATGACATTAAAATCTATGCTTCAGCCTTGACACAGATAAAAGGCCTCCTGCAAATCACCGAGGAACTGACAACAGACATGAAAATGGAATTTGGAATGGGAAAATGCAAGATGCTACACATAGAAAGAAGAAAATGGAAAGAAGAAGAAACAGCAGAAACACGAAATAACGAAATATTAGATAACATGGAAGAAAATGAAATGCACAAATACTTAGGATTCCAACAAAACACAAAAATCAATCATTCCACAGTAAAAACTCAACTGAGAATGCAATATAAAACTCGCCTATCACAAATCCTAAAATCTAAACTCAACTCGAAAAACATTTTCAAAGCCATCCACACCTAAGCAAAACCCATTCTCAAATACTCATTTGGAATCATACGCTGGTCGCACACTGAACTTGAAGAAATAAACAGACTCAATTGCACCGAACTCACAAAACACCGCATGCTCCATCCCAACTCATGCATTGAAAGAACAACAATCAGCAGGAAAGAAGGAGGTAGAGGTCTGCTAGACATTAACACAATGCATGCTAAACAGATAAAATCACTCAGAGAATTCTTCCACACTAAAAACATCCCCATTCATAAAGCCATCGTAATAGCAGTTAAAATTACACTCCACTCAACCTAGCACTACAAAACGGAAGACCAAACACGACCACTCACACTCACAGAGAAAAAAGAAAAATGGGTAGAAAGAGCACTCCGTGGGAAGCACTACAACATAATACCGAACCCACAAACAAACAAAGAACCCACGAATAAACAAGGAAGGGTGAGTTACTTCCAGAAACAGAAGGATTCCTAATAGCTACACAGGATCAAGTTATAGTCACCAAGAACTATAAAAAATGCATCATAAAAGATAACAGTGTAACAACAGACCTATGCAGGAAATGCCATCAGTTCCAAGAAACAATAGACCACATAACAGGAGGATGTAAAATTCTGGCAGGAATGGACTATACAGACAGACACAATACAGTTGCAAAAATAATTCACCAACAACTGGCCATCAAATTCAACCTTATCAAACAACCTACACCATACTATATATACTCACCTGAAACAATCTTGGAAAATGCAGATTATAAAATATACTGGGACAGAACAATTCATACTGACAAGACAATACCTTGCAACCGACCAGACATAACATTCATAGACAAAAAAGAAAAACACACGTACCTCATTAACATAGCAATACCAAATGACAAAAATGTTGTTGGAAAGGAAGAAGAAAAGAGAGACAAATATACACCACTGGCCATGGAAGTCAAAGAACTATGGCAACAGGAAAAGGTCACAATTATCCCATTAGTTACATCAGTCACCGACATCACATCAAAAAATAATACAGAAAACCTTCAGAAACTGAGCCTACCATAATACATCCACACCAACATCCAGATAGCAGTCATAATTAAAACATGCTCAATCATCAGGAAATTCTTGAATCAATAAAAGACAACATGACTTGGCAAAGCCCATCATGTTTGTCTAGAAAAACCGCCACGAGCGAGAAAGAGATAAATAATACTAATACTAATACTAATAATGGGCTTCTGGCCCTGGTTGACTTTGTGTTCCACACATGGGGACATGGTGAAGGGCTCAGTGGTAGAGCACATGTTTTGCATATAAAAGGTCCCAGGTTCAATTCCCAGCATCCCCAGGTAGGGCTCCGAGAGGCCCTTGCCTGAAACCCTGGAGAGATGCTGCCAATCAGTATGGACAACACTGTGCTAGATGAACCTATGGGTTGATTTGGTATAAGGCAATTTTCTACATCCCTACATGTTGTGCAAGGATTTGCCCATCCACATATGCATAGGTGGATGCTACAAAATCCTCTGCACCAACAACTGTGTGTGGACAGGATTCCACTATCCAACACACATCAAGACATTTATCACAAGACACTGTGCTTTTGAGCCCCCTCCCCTCCCCCACATACTTTTGTTGGGGAAGGGGAATGAAATCCATGCTTCCCCTCCTTCTCAATGATCCATCTATTCCAAAAGAGGAGAGAGAGGCAGAGATCCGCAAGAGCTATGGATCAGGCTGAGTTCCTTCTGTCCTCGTAGGAGTCGCTTCAGTGAAAATGTATAATCACAGCAATAAGAGTTTAAATGAAAGTGAACTGTAGATGGCACTCCATAACTAAGTAGAAATCTGAGCTCTAATCTAGCATTCTGTTCATTGGATTGCATTAGATCTCGAAATATCAGGAAAGGTAGCCATGTGTGGTGGGCTGAATTGCCAATCACCTATCTTATTCCATGTTGATTATTATATATGCCATGGAATCATCTTCAGGAGCTACCAGTTAGGTATGATTCAGGGTAATTTATGAAAATATCTAAAGCTCTCTCATCAGATGATAAGCATGGTTTGTTTCCATACCATTGCAAACCGCTGGCAAGAATTTACGGTTATGGCACAAAGACGGAGCCCACACTGCATGGGTGAATATGTGCCAGCATATACCTGAACAGCTTACCCCCTGGAGCAGCTGCCACATGGTCGCTGTTTAACGTGGCCTTCATGTGGTGGCTGTATTGTGAGAAGCAGACCTCAACTAATGTCTTTGCTGTGTCTAGTTGCATTAAGGTCCCTATAGTATCAATGTGGCATCATATCCATATTCTCCTTCCTGTGCGTACCAAGCTTTGGGATTGTTCATGAACTGCTGTTAAAGCACGCTTTGGTCTGAAAGCTATAATTGGCTTGAAAAGTCATATCCCATAGGTATGACTTTCTCCACAAGCTATCACTGAGGATGACAATTAAAAGCCAGTGTGATGTAGTGGTTAGAACGTTGCAGTGAAGAGAGCCCTGGATTCAAATCCTCATTCAGGCCCATAGCTTACTGAGTGAGGGTCTAAAAATAATAAAATGAGCACCTGTGTCCATTTAACAAGTGTAGCTGTTAGCCACCTGACTATCAAATGTTTTTTTTAAAATAAGAAAGAAAAGTTGCTATGGTAACAGGTCCATGCCAGACCACATATTGATGCCCGGGCGTGTTTGCCATTGCTACTACTGCTTTCTGGGTGCTCATTTGGGATCTGTGGAGCCCTGGGTTTCACACACACACTTGCACCACTGGCCATACCTGCAATACTGATTTTATTGGTTTGTGCAATTGAGGAATTAATCTTGCATCAACAGAGGGCAGTAGAGGATGAAAAGATCTCTGACTTGGCATTCCCTTCCCTTCCCTTCCATTCTTCTTATATGTCAATTTACTTTTAACATTTTTTTTTTAAAAATGTTCTTTTATTTTGTCAAATAAGAAACTGGCCACCAGCACCAATTCCCCAATATTCCAGAGTTTCACCAGGGCAGGATCTACACTACTGCGTTATACCAGTTGATAATGGTACTGTTGGGGCCCAGGACACATTCCACATACCATTTTCAAACCACTTTTAAAGTGTTTCATCCTGCTTGGCCCAGGGCCAGAGGTAGATGCTTCAGGTAGCAGCTTCTGGGTGTCATGAAAGGGCAGCAAATGATACGTTATTTAAATTTGTTATTGTATTTATTTTATTTCATTTTTACTGCCAGGAATAGGGAGAGGTGCTTGTGGGATCTTCTGTCTCTTGTGCTGAAAGTGAATGGGGTCTATATATTTACTGCAGGATCAAAGGCATCTGAACACCAGCTGCTAGGGAACAACAATGGGAGAAGATGATTGCCCTCAAGTCCAATGTGTGGGCGTCCTATGGACATGTGTCTACTGTGGAAAACAGGATGTTGGACTAGGTAGACCTTTGGACTGATTCAACAGGGCTCTTCTCATATTCTTAATATGATAGCAGTAAGGTAGTGGTCAATTTTGAAGTATACTTGCTCGCCATGACAGTCCCCATGGCCATGTCTCCAAGAAGAGCCCCACATTGCAGGCAGCTGTGTTGATCCATGTCAACAAACCAGTGTTAGTAGTCTTCATCTCCACAGGAGGGAATGGACCTAAACTGCTCATTCAAGACCTGGGCAGGATCTACACTACTGCTTTATAACAGTATCTAAATGCACTGACAACTGTTGGGGCCCATGACACATCCATATAATGTTTTCAAACCACTTTAATAGTGTTATATCCGGCTTAGTATAGGTCACCTGAAAATACTTTGCATTACAACAGAGAAGAACACATTGTTGCTGTGGAAATTAATCCCCCTCTCACAAGCTATTGTGAGGATTGCAGCTCAACTCTGAGGGTACAGAGAGGGATGATCTCATTGTTCCTGCTAATCAAAAAGTCCTAGTGCTTTGAACCCTGTCAGCCATGGTCCACTACAGCACTGTATAACAGGGTTCATGGCCCATAGGGTGACCATATTTTGGAAACCAAAAAGGAAGGCAACATGGTCGGCCCCCAAGGGGCATCCCCACCAACATATCCGCCCCAGGGGGCGTATCCAGCACCAAGGGGGTTTGCCCACCTGAACATAGCCTTGGTCACATGTCTGATTTTACAGCACACAATTAAGACAAATCTGTTCTACATAACATCTTAATGTTAAAATCACTGAAATAAAGAACAAGTGAGACATCCAATGTATCTGAAATTAACTTCACTCACTCCTACTTTTGTAGCTTTTGCTGTACTTTGTTGCTATACTCTGTGTGATACATTCTTCTCTTCCCTCAAATATCTTTTCTGATTGTATCCTCACTCCGCTGCAAGCTGCTGCTTAGCACGGCTTGCTGTCAACTGGCTGGCTGGCTGGCTTTTTAATTTTTAAAGTTCAATTTTTAAAAAACTTGTGTATGATTGTCACAAGTTTCTCTAACATTAGGGTGGGTGTTGTGGGCAGCAGACACTACTTCACCCATTCACACTTCTCACTTATATACGTTAGCTTCACAAGGCTTGTGCGTTGGCACCACTTTTCACACCCAGACTTTGAACTCCTGTCTACTTCCTGCAAAAACACGTGACTGCTTTGAATGACCTCTCCTTTCCCACATTTTGATCTGTGGACACCTCGCCTCTGCTGAGCTCAAGGTGTCCAACTGTCCACCAAATCTGCAGCGGGAAAGGTGCCATGCTCGCCCAGCACTTCTTAGCTAAAAACTCAAGGTCCCATTGATGCCAAGGGCTGAAACTGCTCAAAGTGCAAGACCCCAAAGAGGAGGTTTGACAACCTGAGTTTGAAGGTTTGGCTTCAGTGTTTTTTTTTAAAAAATAATAATTTTAAAACTTTGAACTTTACAAAAATTCCTAAAAACAACAGATGAACAGATCTACTTGAAACTTGGCATGGCTAAGCCCTACTTAAGAGCTATCATGATGCCAAGTTTCATCTCCTTATCTTTCAAAATGATGGTTTTATAAAAAAATAATTTTAAAACCTCAAATTTCAAAAAAACCTTAAAAATTAATGGATGAATGGGTCTCCTTCAAACTTGGCATGGCTAAAGCCCTACTCAAGAGATATCATATCTTTTTCTTTAAAAATGATGTTTTTTTAAAAAAAATAATTTTAAATCCTCAAACTTTTAAAAAATCCTTAAAAATCAATGGATGAATGGATCTGCTTCAAATTTGGCATGGCTAAAGCCCTACCTAAGGGCTATCATGGTGTCATGTTTCATCTCTTTATCTTTAAAAATGACAGAGCTGTAAGCATATTTGTTCATTCCCATTGACTATAAAGTGGAGCTCCCCTTTGGGTGGGGGGAGGGTGAGAAAAATCCAGATTTTTCTTCAAATTTCATAATTTCCCCCCTTCCCAGATTTGTTGCCAAAAATTCTGACATGTCCTGGTTTTTCCTGACATATGATCAGCAAACAGAGCAGAAACAAACAAACAGAGCAGAAGCAAGAGTCCAGCCATGCCTGTTGCAGGAAGAGGCCTTGAAATCACACCAAGGATGCTTTAAAAACAAACCATCTCTGCTTTTTATGTAAATGTTCTGGTCTATCATTGCTGGCTTCAGAACGACCAGAGGGTTTGCTAGAGAGCCAGGCAAGTGGCTGCCTCCTCTCCCACAGCTGAACATACAGTTGAATTTATAGTCAAGTCACCATGGCACTTTTCTTCAAAGCTACAGTCGGCCCCACCAGTGATGCCACCTGGTGTGAGCTTGGGTTCCAGCTACAAGCATTCTACCTCCTGCAGACGTATCAAGCACAGCCGGCTCAGTAGCACGTTCTCTCAGGAGGAGACGAGGCTGGTTGGGACAGTAAATAATTAGCTTTGCTGCCGTTGGCTACGGGGATGATTATGAATTTTTAAGCGCGGCAAGCCATTGAAGAAGTTTCTGTTTGCTTTCCTCCAGCCAACTTGCAACCCTTTGGTCCTGGAGGGAGAATATTCCCTAAAGCAGTTTGACATACAGGTGGGAAAACATTTAAGGTGCAAAAGCGCTGAGCCAAAGGTAAGTCGCTCAGAATTTAGACCTGTGGTGGTGGGGGGAGAAAGGAAATCACGATACGAGGGAGATTCCAGAATGAAAACGTTTTTAAAAGAAGTTTCTTACTTGTGCAGTCTTGGATCTATCAATTAACAGATTACACTCTAGGCTGTTTGCTCCTGGAAAGATAAATTTGAGTGGGTTATTATAGGTACAGAAACTCATGTTTGGCAAATATTTCAGTATTTTTTTAAAAAAATGCCTTAAATCTTTTTAAAATTAAATGTTGGTGAAAGACATCATGCTGTTGACAGCTTTAGAAATTAAAGTTTTCTCCAAATCCCTATTAAAAAGTCGCTCAAGCAGCCCTTATTGGTGTGTCCTTCATTTCTGTATGGTGTGCGTGTCACTAGTTTTATTCAATTGCTGTGGGATGATCAGATATATGCAGGAGGTGGACTCCAAAGAATGGAGCATTGACTACCTTCCAGAATTGCCCTGCGGTGTCATTATTCTAGGTTAATGTCTTCCAGGATGACAATTTAATTCTTAATGGAGTTGTTGCTTTTTTGTTCCCCCAGGCTGTTTTAGGTTATACACTGTTAGCGAGTGCCCTTGTGACATGTGTAATGTTCGCATGTATGGGACGAATGTGTGTCAATAGGGTCTTTTGTCTAGAGTCACAGCATAAAGCAACAAGAAATGGGATGCTCAATTGGGGAAAAGCAACATACCCAAAAGCAGGCAATTAGTAATGATACCAGAGCAAGATATTAGAACAGTGGTGTAGAGCCTCTTGCAGACTGAGGGCCGAATTCCATTTTTGGAGAAACTCATGCGGAATGCATTCCAATGGCAGGTGGAGCCAAAATACGCTCCCACCACAAAACAGCTTCAGGGCACAATCCTATGCAAGTTTAGAGAGAAAAAAGTCATACAACTTCCAGCATTCCCCAAGGGCTTCTCCAGATTTAGGCCCCAGGACTAGGGCCCTTTCCACACCCGGCTGTTTGCCTGGGATGGCCCCAGGCTGATCCCTGTGCACCAATGGTGTGTATTAGGTACTTCCAGGATCGCCCTCCCTCCCTCCCTCCCTCCCTCCCTCTACACTTCTTTGGTGTAGAAAGGGCCTTAGACTAGGGAGACCCAGGTTCTAGTCATGACTCAGCCATGAAGCTTAACTGGGTGACTTTGGGCCAATCACTGATGCTCAGCCTATCTTACCTCGCAGGTACACTGCCTTGTGCTCCTTGGAGGAAAGGCAGAATATAAATGTAACAAATTAATAAATATACTATTGATTACAAAAAATAAAATGATAATGTACATAAGCAGCCTTCAGTTGCTTATGTACGCTCAGGCAAGACGGAGTAGCCTAAGAGTGCCGAGGAGAGGATGAACATAACATTAAATAAGTTGCTGGGAGGTTGCTGGAGAAGGAGAAGAGCTCCCAGGAGGCTCATTCGCAGACTTCAGATATAGATTACACTTGCTTGTGGTGGCATGGGGAGAGAATTTTTAGATTTGGACAGGCAGGAAAAAGAAAGAAAAGGAAATTGGAATGCAATTATTAACTCATCCTGGGCAGGAGAACAATATACATACACAAACAACTCTAAAACTAACAGCCCTAAAAAGCCATAGAACAAGCAATTAATAACATTAATAAAATGCAGTTTGTCATTATTATTATTTTTTAAGTCTTCAAAGTTTTTTTTTAAAAAAACTAGTAATGATGGTGCGGCACACACCTTGTGAGGTGGGGGTGATGCATTAATTCCACAAATGCGGGGCCAGCACTAAGAATGCCTTGCTCCTGAGGCCTACCAGCCTAACACATCTGAAAGATGGACCAGAGAGCAGGGCTTAGACATTGATCTCAACAACAAGCAAGCTCACGTGGGTGCTTCCTCCAGGGTCAGAGGCGGATTTCCTCCGCGTACCAGTTTCTGGAGACGACAGTAGGAGAGGACTGTATTGCCTTCATGTCCTGCTTGTGGCATTTGGTTGGCCACATAAGCATTTGGTTGGCTGCTCAATATTGGAAACAGAACTAGAGGCCTTTGGTCTGATCTAACAGGGCTCTTTATATGTTGTTATGAATGTACAAGCTGTTTGATCTTGAACCATTGTAATTCTATTAACTTATGGAATTCCGGTCCATCCTGCAGTTCCGGTTTTTGTGTGTGTGCAGAACTACAAATTATCTCAGAACTGGTTTTGTGTGTGTGTGGGTGTATTTTGTAGTCCTTTACTGATACCCAAATACAAATGTTCATTATCAGTTATCAGAACATAAGAAGAGTCATGCTGGATAAAACCTAGGGTCCATCTAGTCCAGCATTCTATTCACACAGTGGCCAAACAGGACCATTAATCCACAAGCAGGACACAAGTGCAACAGCACTATCCCACCCATGTTCCCCAGCAACTGGTGCACACAGGCATATTGTCTCTGATACCAGAGGTAGCATAGAACCATCAGGATAGTGGCCATTGATACCCTCCTCAAGGGATTTGTTTAACGTCTTTGGGTGACCATATGAAACGAAGGCTAGCTGCAGCAGCCTTGTCCTCTTTTGTATCTGGTCACTCCAGTTTAGCTCCTGCAGCGTTAACTGTTGTGATGAAGAGGGAATTTCACCAGGTGCTGCATGCATACAAATGACACCTGTTGAAATTCTCTTTTCTATATATTAAAGATACAAGAGCGCTGTCCTCCTTTTCATATGGTCACCCTACTTTTAAAGCCATCCAAATTGGTGTCCATCACTACATCTTGTGCTAGGGAATGCCATAGTTTAACTAGAAGTAATTCCTTTTATCTATCCTGAATCTCCCACCCTTTATGGGATGACCCCAGGTTCTAGTATTATGGGGGAGGGGGAGGGGGGAAATGTCTCCCTGTCCCCTTTCTCCACACCATGCATAATTTTGTACACCTCTATCAGGTCTCCCCTTACTCACCTTTTCTCCAAGCTAAACAATCTCAGGTGTTGTAACCTTTCCTCATAGGGAAGTTACTCCAGCAACTTGATTATTTTAGTTGCACTTTGCTGCATTTTCTTTAAGTGCAACACATCTGTAACTTTTCATTACAAAATACTCACAAGTGGGTCAAATCTACTCGCAAGCAGGCCAAATCTTTCCCCAACTGCCATTTGAGAGTTTTTAAAACAATAATTTATTCCCTCTCTCTATAGACTCCCCCTCCACTCAATTCTAAGCATGTTTTACCCTGTAGCCAGTTCTATTGATTTTAATGGGAAACAGAAGCTTAGGGGTGAATCCTAGTTTTTGTGAGTGCTAAGAGCTTTCCCACTGATTTAAATGAGCTTTGAATTTCAATCAAGCATACCCATTAGCATACATTGTGCTGATTGCATTTTTTGCAAAATGGTGAGATTTCAACTAAGAAAAAGAATGGAATCTAAATAATATTTCCTCTTCACAGAGATGGCTAAATCTCATTTGAATAGTTCCAGTTTAAATAGGCTGGAGTTGTAGGCCGTTTTTGTATCTAAACATGCATAGGGTTGCTTATTTATTTACTTACTTATTTATTTATTTTTAGAGTAATCTAAAATCTGGACCACAAAGAGTGTTGCGTAGGCTGACCATATGAAAAGGAGGACAGAGCTCCTGTAACTTTAACAGTTGTAGAGAAAAGGGAATTTCAGCCAGTGTCATTTGTATGCAATTAGTTCCTGGTGAAATTCTCTCTTCATCACAACAGTTAAAGTTGCAGGAGCCCTGCCTTCTTTTGTATATGGTTGCTCTAGTATAGTGCCTGCAACTTTAACTGTTGTGATGAAGAGGGAATTTCACCAGGAACTAATTGCATACAAATGACCCTGGCTGAAATTCCCTTTTCTCTACAACTGTTAAAGTTATATGAGCCCTGTCCTCCTTTTCAGATGGTCAGCCTAGTGTTGCGTCACCTTAAGCGCAAGCACATTCAGGGCGGATCTACACACGAGTTTTTTGACGTTTTATAAGGGTTATGAAAACTCTTTGGGCCACATGACGCACTCCCTATAACGTTGTATATCTGAGGTTTTTTAAAACTCCCTTCAGTTATATACAACGGTTTCACTTTTAACAAATCGTTTTAAGTAAAATAATGTGTCCTTCCTTACCGTTTGTGCTTCATGGGGGCAGTGCTTCCTTTACTGGTGTCCAAATGCTGAGCAGTTGATTGGTGGGGAAGAAAGAGGAAGTGAACCAGTGAACTACAACACCCACAATTCTTAGCCCTATACTCACTAGGGAATGACAGAGGAACTAAGAAGGAAGTGTGTAACTGAACTACAACCCCCACAATGCCTTGCCCTAATCTCATTGAAAAACGAAAGAGAAAGAGACAGGGCAGAACAGCGTGTGACCGCATACACCGCTTTAAAGACAGAAGACTGTTCTCCTGTAACGTGAGTACTCAGTAATGTGGCTTAAGACGTTTTAGAACGCACCTATTTGGAATGTTTTAAAATACAATTTAAAACGTTCCAAAGGACCGTGTGGATTCCCCCTTAGTCTGGCATGGACAGTGTCCATGTAAACTTATGCCATAATAAATTCACTAGTCTTCAGTGTGCCACAAGACTCTGTTCTCCATCCTGTTACTTTACAATAATAATAATAATGGAACTACTGGATGACATTTGGCCATCTCTGTTCACTGCAGCAGACCAACACAGCTACCCATCTAGAAAATGTGAAAAGGATTGAGTAGCTTTGTAAAATCTGTGATATAGCGATGGTTTTTCTCCTTTTAGTTTTGTCTGCTTGAGGTAACAGGCACAACTATTGGTGCATTAAATAAAAATAATAAAAAAGTTGATTCCAAGAATATGTATTTTTTACGCGATAGCAAAGTCCTCTGATGGCTTTACCACATGTTTTTTCTAAAGGCTTGAAGCAGCTCTGAGTCAATAGGGCAAGTCTGATGTAAGCTGGTTTAAAGTTCGCATCCTGGATACTATGGTGTACCTTCATCTGGCTTCTTTAGAAAATCGAGCTGCAAACCAGGGTTTCAAGAGGCTGTGAAGAGTATGTTCTTAGCAAAAGAATAGACTAGAAAGCGAAATCGCAGAGAGCTTTATACAGAAAGGGGAATGCTTAAATGGAGCTAAACCAAACATTTATTTCCCTTTCCTTCAGCGTCGGACTTGTTCCCATCAAAACCAAAGGTTGTGTCCTGAGCTGTGCAGCCTGTGGAGAAACACTTTGATGTGAAAGAGGATCCTAGTGAAGTACCGGATACAAATGCCTCTGTGGAAACAGAGGAACTTCCAGAAGCAGGAAAAAACACTGGAGAAAGAGAGAGAGAGAGAGAGAGAGAGAGAGAGAGAGATTATTTATTCCTTCTCCATCATCACTCAGACAGTCTGGATGGTTTCCTCCTGCAAGTCCATGTGCTGGAAGGAGAGTTCCATGCTAATCATGGGGCAAATGTTGACAAATGTCACATGTTCATCAGAGCAAAAACAAAACAAACAACAACAAAAATGATATCCTGCTCATAACTTAAAGAACTGATGCAAAGTCAACCTTCACCGATGAGGCTTTGACACAGCTGTTCGTCAGGAGTGACACAACTGGTTTTAGAAAAGCCACATTGAGGTTTCCAAGTCTCAGCTCCATGGAGCCATGAATATTTAGTTATGTGTTGTGCATCTCTTTCCCACTCTTTCTGCAGGGCTCAAGCTTGATGAAATAGAACACTTTTAAAAACAAAAAATGAGGGTCATTGCAAATGTATACCATATGCAAAGTATTAAAAAAATCCATGGTAAGAAGACTTAAATCCCCACTGATAGCCAAAACCTACACATTTGTGCATTTGAATTTAAATGAGAGGTTTTATAAACGTGCTTAAGTGGTATTTAATACCTCATAGATTTACAGTGCAATCCTGTACATGTCTAATCAGACATAAACCATATTGAGTTCAATGGCTTTATTCCCCGGTAAGTGTTTATAGGATGATGACATTATTTATGTATTTACTTGTATTGTATCTTTTTCTGCCAAAAATGGCACTCAGAGCAGCTAACCAAACAACAACAACAACAACAAAAACAGATTACAAACAAATTATTAATTCAAACAAACTGATTAAAAGCACAATTAAACACAACAGTGAAAGAAATAAGTAGCACTAACCAATTTGAAACCCCTTCAGCCATAAATCAGCCTAAATAAAAACATCATATATACCCAGGAGTGGATGCTTATACATTTTAGTATTGCCCTAAGATTAAGAGTTTGGGGGAAATTATTATGGAAAATATCAGAGAATGTAACCCCATCCAGCACAGGTTGAATTAGGGGGATGTACAGATTGCTTAAAAGCTGTTTCATCTGTGTTTCACAGATTGTCAGGTGCCTTTTGCTTTGTCATCTGCCCGTCAGCAAAATCAGATATTTTCCAGTTTCCAATTTGCGCAAATTTGCAAGTACCCAAATGTGCAAATTTCCACATAATGTGCATTTTCACACTTCACTCTACGGGGGAAATGCAAGTTTTTGGACATTAAAAATTTGTTTTGCATATTTTTCTACAACAAATTTTACGCAAATTTCCTGAAGGTTAGGAAAATGGTCAGCAAGTCTGAGAAATCTGCCCAACAGGGGAAAAGATGGTCTGCTATGGAATCCACAGGACAGAATAATAAAAATCTGAATTGATTTGGTTCCATTGCAGATTTCTCCAACATCCCTGGTTGAATCCCTGTTGCCTGATCTGCCTTTCAGCTGACCTAAAGCACTTTTGTCTTCTCTGGGTTAAGCTTCAATTTGTTGGCCCTCATCCACTCCATTACCAACATCAGGCTCTGATTTAGAACCAGAACAGCTTCCTTGGATTTAGATGGAAGGAGAGGTAGCATTGGGTGTCATCGGCATACTGGTGGCACCAAATCTCAAAACTCCAGACAATCTCTCCCAGTGGTTTCATGTATATATTAAATAGCATGGGCAATAAGATGGAACCCTGAGGAAAACTGCATGCCATTGGGTGAAAAGGAATCTCCCACAACCACTTTCTGAGATCGCCCTTCCAACAAGGGCCAGAGCCACCATATAAGAATGCCTCCCAGTCCCATCTCAGACAGATGTCTCAGAAGGATACCATAGATAATGGTACTGAACACACTGCCAAAAGCTCCAGCAGTACTAACAGAGACACACTACTCCTGTCCAACTCTTGGAGTAGATCATCCATCAAGGCAACCAAAGCAGTCTCTGTCCCATAACCAGGAAAAGATTGAAACTGATCTAGTTAATCTGTCTCATCCTGAAATCCCTGGAGCTGAGAAGACACCACATGCTCCAGCACCTTGCCCAAGAATGGAATCTTGGAGACCACTCAGAAATTATCCAATACAGTGGAATACAAGGAGGTTTAAAAAAAACAAAACACAACAACAACAACAACAACAACAATGGTCTTACTGTCTCCTTTAGGCAAGGTGGAATCACACCTTGCTGTAAAAAGGTGTCACCTCTGCCTTTACCCACTCAGTGGGTAACATCCCTATCTATCTATCTATCTATCTATCTATCTATCTATCTATCTATCTATCTATCTATCTATCTATCTATCTATCATCTATCTATCTATCTATCATCTATCTATCTATCTATCTATCTATCATCTATCTATCATCTATCTATCTAATCTAATGTGTTTTCTGAACACTTGAGTCAGCTCTAACTTTGATTAAGTTTGGACAGTAAAGTTTAGTTTTAACATTTGCATCCCAAATATTTTGATGTGCAAAAGCACACATGCCACATCCAGGTAAATAATTATGAATAACTTCTTACCAAAGTACAAATATCACAGGCAGAACATGATGAAATTTGAAAGAGCAGAAAGGCAAAGAAGAGAGACCACAAAGCAAATTACTATAAAATAAGCTGCCTGCCTTTTTTTACCTGAGTTTGAAGTTCTTTCCTTTTATCTTTCCTTATCAAGGAAGCAGTAAGTCTTACCCAGCCTCAGGGGTCAATAAACAACAGAAGGTGATGTAACAGGTGCTCATTAGTGGATGACAGGTGAATTGCCCACTAGCTATTATCTATGGGATCGGGACAGATCAGTACAGGGTTGGTTCTGCACATGCCTCAGCCACCAAAACGCAACACCATAAATAGATCATGATGTGACAGGCCTGTCTCTTTATGTCTCTATTCACTTCCTTAAGGAAAATTTACTCCTGGAAATGAAGCCATGAAGAACATCTATGCACTATATTATCATTGTCAGCTATGGCCAGTCAGCCTCCCCTCCCTGTCAAGGCTCTGTGAGAATCTGAGCTCTTCACTCATACTTAAGGTGGCCCTTTACGCATTGTTCCCAAAGAGGAAATGCATCACCAAAGAAAAATGGATAAAAGAGGGTACCAAAGTAGGACACCTAGCCATCCTATTATATTGAGTAGCATATCAAGATGTCAACTGACCAATCCAAAGAGGTGATAGGTCCTTGTGATTCAAACACAGAAGAGAACATATTCCCAAGGGCCAGAAAACGCTTTAATAAGCCAGATGCATTTAGGAAATATACTTATTTCCTCATAGGCCAATTCCATTTTCCATATATAACTTGCAAAATCTCGCAAATGCTCCCTCTCTTTCAAACTACTCTGAAACATGCCTGAACACGGCTATGGTGTCAGGTGATAGCACATCTTTGTTTCCCTGGGCATGTCTACACCTAAGATGGTGTAGAGGGAGGGAGGGGGAAGATCATGGACTTACCTGCTTCCGCAATCCTCCCCAGATGTCTACACTGCCATGTGACATACCGGAAGGAAAGAGGGACGTCGTGGGTATCGTGGGCACCATTTTTTTAAGGAACAGGAGCCGCGTGGCCGCAATTTACCCAAAAGGGTTAGTTAAAAAATGGTCCCAACCATCTGCCATCCTGGGGATGGTGAAATTGCTTCCCCCCCTGAGCACGGAGCCACCCTGTGTGGCTCCATGCCCATTTTACGACCCGGGACAGCGGAAAAATCAGGATATCCCTAATTTCTGCTGTGCCAGGTTTCTCCCAGGGTTGTCCCCAGGTCGTCCCCGGTTGCCCCCGGGATCCCCTGTGCATCATGTGGATGCACAGGGACAACCTAGGGATAACCTCAGGATAAATCCCTGGTGTAGACATGTGTTCATTTAATCTTTTTTTAAAAATGGTGATTTCTTTGGCCACGTTGACCATAAGAAAATGTCTAAAAAACATTTCCCCCAAATTTGGAAAATGTCCAAATACCTGTATTAGACAAACCAAAAGATCACCAAAAACTGTATAATTTTTTGAGATCCCCAGATCTCTTCTTTAGGCAAGAAGTTATAAAAGGTAAGGCCGGGAGGGTGGAGTGGGGACAACAAAAGGGTGACAGAAGATGAAGCTGCATTGTCTGCAACCATCCCATACCTCCGTACTTCTCCTCACATACTACACCTTGGGACTAGTCTGAGCTTGCAGACATAGGGCCACCCTTTTGCAACAAATAGTGAGTGCGTTTAAACCATGGTTATGAATGGTTCACATAACACACTAAGACATAATGTTTAGCGCAAAATGCTTAACCACCATGGCTTAATGTGTCATCGGAACAGGGTCATTATGTCTTCACCCATCTAGTCACCCTTTTCCCTACTCCTCATTCCCCTACAACCTGCCTTTTATAACATGTCTAAAGAAGAGATCTGGGGGTCTCAAAATTTTGCACAATTGTTTTTGGTGATCTTTTGGTTGTCCTGATAATCATCTTAATCTGCATATTTTCACTTGGCTGCTGTGGTACAGTAATGTTTTTGGCAAATGCCACAATAAATAATTTTAAAGATGGATTGTGAAATATCTCCTCAAGGTTTAATTATTACTACAGCCCATAAATTCTGGGCTCTCTGGTGGACAAAAGTGCCTATTCTGAATGTGGAGAGAAAAGATTAATAACAAAGAATGGTAGGGCAGCCACCTATGGACCAACAAAAAAGAGGAAATGCATCACCAAAAAAACAGGACACCAATTTGCACAGAGTTTGCATATTTGTATGTATTGATGCAAATGTAGAAATAAAAATATAATTAATTATTATTCCTTAGTGTGGTAGACTGTGACTAGGTAACCTGTGTGCCTTGCTCAGTCTGCTGTCCAGGTGCTGTTGACGGGCATCTTCAAGGCCCAGCTATTCCTTCTGACAATTATCTTTAAACCAGACTTAAAATGGACAACCCTTCAGATAGAAGACTGGCCTCTGTAAAAGAGGACACCTGGCTACCCTTACAGAAACAAAACATAGAAATATAAGCAGAAACAATAGGACCTAAGGGAGATGGGTGTGAAAATACCCTGAGAGCCAACAGTCTAGTCTGAATCTTCTATGACAACATAATGATAGGATCACACTGTGAGAGCCATGTGGTATACTCAATAGAATGAGGATCTTGGTTACAGTGAGGGACTTAGATTAGAAAGATGTAGGTTCAAATCTCATTTGTGAAAATAAATGTAAAACCGGAAGTGATACATTCTAAGCTGGACTGGGTTAAATCAATAAACGGGCATAAAATGTTCTTTCACTTATTGCACAATCACCTCTAAATCAACCCAGTATAAGGTTTGTACCAAATCTCCAGCAACTGAAGTGGGACTATATGCTCTCAAAGGGACTCTTGTGGCTTGCAAAACAGGTTTAAGAACATGGCTATCCAGACGAACAGTAGAAAAAATACAATATATAGATTTGGATTTTTTTCAGTTTCTTAAAATGATCGTATGTTTGAACTTTGAAATCCATTTCAAAGCTTCTCCATTGGACAAAGCTCCATTTGTAGCTATTAATTAAAAAGGGAGATCCTTTCCTATAGTATTTCATTTTATTTATTTTCTAATTCAGTGAGATGTAGGGAGTCATTGCTTGGAGCGCTGCCACTTCTGTTTGCACCAAGAGTTCCCACTGCCCTCCGATTTTTAAAATAAAAACAGTGGGTGTTTTATTAATGACTTAGGATCATGTGACCCAATTAAACTTGGGAGGCAGAAATCATTCCAAGGTACCCTGTGGTATCTATTTACTTTTGCTTGTTTTAAGTAGTTGTACCCATGAGATCAAAGGGCTAAATGCTATTATACAGTAGTTATAAACATCCTCCCCCACCCCAAAGTAAATCACAGAATGGGCTCTCTATTTGTGCAGTTACGTTTCACAGCTGGAAATCATACAGGTTGTGATTCTGGGAAGGATCCATGTTATTTTCATTTTCCTAAAGCAAAACACTTTTATGTGTGGTTGAGGAGTTAAATTAGCTGCTACAAAGAAAGGGAGCTTCAGAGTAGTTCGCTGCCCTGACGGCATGTCTTTTGTATTTGCTTTCATCTCTTGTTATAGTCTTGGGTGTGTTACGTTGTGGTCAATTGGCCTAGAAAGAGAGAGGAGGAGACTAAGATTTATGCCAGCTTTCTCTAATAAGTTTTGACTAGGTAAACACTAGATAATAAGGATTGAGGAACCGACAGCATGTTTCTATGCACACGTAACCTGGGAATATGCCCCACAGAACACAATGGGACTTATTTAGGGACATAGGAAACTGCTTTATACTGAGTCAGACCATTGGTCAATCTAGCTCACTGGTTCTCTTCCTGTCAAGCGATCAAGTGGTAGCAATGATGGAAAGAGGATGAGGAGTAATGGCAGCTGTTGACAATGAGCTTCTTCATGTTGGAATGGAGCAACAATGCTTATAAGTTATCTGAACCAGTGGGGGGCGATAAACAGAAAGGGAACCTGTTTCTTCCTCCACTAGTTTCTTCTTGCAACCACTTGTTGATGTAAATTGCAACTCTTAGACTTCACTTCCTTTCTCCTTCTTCTCAGTTAATTAACTTCCTCTTTGTCTGAAACATGCAACCATAATGGCTGCACTCAACTCTCTCTCTGAAACTACTTTTGTTTTCCCAGGAGATATAGGCTCTTAACAATGCTATCTTTTAACTAAAAGTACCAGTGTGAGTGTGTTTCTTTCTATAGCCTTGCCTTGCACCAATTACATGCTGAAGCTACGCAGCTGTAGTTTACCAAACAAAACATAATTCTAACACTTCAGATGGTGGGGGGGGGGGGTTGCATTCCCCTCCCATCGCTTTGAATCATGCTTTTGTCCCACAATGGGGATGAGCACTTCCTCTTTTTTCAGATGGAGGAGGAAATAGTAGTAAGAGGAAGTAAACAAAGACCACGTGGCGCCTTCAGTGGGTGATTATTATTATTGCTGCTTTTCCTGCATGCAACAGGAAATGGCGGCAAGTTTCGCTAGAGAAAAAACAATGGATTTGGCTGGATCATTTTTTTAAATGAGAAAATGATCAGAAGGAGGAGATACATGGGAGATGGACGGCATGGGAATAGGATCCGCGAAAAATCCATGAGTGCCCAGTAATGAACTTTCTATAAAATGCTTGTCTGATGAAGCTCAATGGTACTAAAAAGGTAGATTCACTGAGAGAGGGGTCCCATTGGAGGCATCTTGCCCAAGGGTCCTCAGAAACCTGGAGTTGGCACTGCTATGAGTTCTTGCAGATAGACATTCTCTCATGTTCGCAGAACATTTGTGAATGATAGGCAGGCTGACTCGCTGGCAAGCTAGATTTACACAAGCCGGATGTTAGCTACTATTACATGTTGATGACTGCTAGTCCACAGATACACTAGCAGGATCAGACTAGGAGAAATAGAAATGGCTGCATGAAGGCAAAGGATATTAGCTCTATAGAACTATGATGATAGTGAATGTACCTATATGGTCCTTCCTATTTTGTTTCCAGGTTTGCAGTTCATGCAAGCTATCCAAGCATGTCGGAGAACAGATGAAATGGAAACACATATCCCACCTTGGCACACCATGAGCCCAGAACAAGTTGTCCATTATAGGTTTGGGGGGGGGGGGGAATCCGTATTGTTGACACTGACTGACAATAGTTTTCTGGGGTTTCAGACAGAGGTTTTTCAGCCTTAGCTAGAGATGCTGGAGATTGATCCTGGGACCTTTCACATGCAAGGCGTGTGCTCTACCACTGAGCTATGGCTAAAAATGCATTGGATTGTACTGTGAACTACTGAAATCCTGAAACCAGCAAAGAGCTGATAGCTCAAACCTAGGAATAGAGAAGTCTGGCAGAAAGTAAGGGGGAGGGGGAGAGAAACCATGAAAATGTTTCGATTGTTCATCATTCCAGTATTTAAAATGCACATGTTTACACTTTAACAAGAAGCATGGCTCAACGGGAGTAGTGAGAATCTGACAGGAGGCAACAAAGAGGCATTACATTTAACACATGTGTCCTAGAGCAAAATGAGGTGCATCAATGAGTGTGAAAGCAACTGCTCTTTATCTGCCATATTATTATTATTATTATTATTATTATTATTATTATTATTTATAACCCGCCTCTCCCTCTGGATCGAGGCGGGGAACAACAACAATATAAAACACAAGAATCACAAAACAGTTTAAAAATGTTTAAAAAACAAGAAAAAAATACATCATTAAAAACATCTTAAAATTCATCTGGATAGGCCTGCCAGAAGACTGCTAATTTGTCTAATCTCCTCCGGCAGACCATTCCACAGTCTGGGAGCAGTGGAAGAGAAGGTCCTCTGGGTAACACTCGTCAGCCTAGTTCTGGCTGACTGGAGTAAGTTCTTCCCAGAGGACCTAAGTGTGCGGGGTGGATTCTACGGGAGAAGGCGGTCCCGCAGGTAACCTGGACCCAAGCCATGTAGGGCTTTAAAGGTAATAACCAACACTTTATACTTCGCCCGGAAACTAATTGGCAGCCAATGAAGCGATTTTAAAACTGGTGTAATGTGGTCACCCCTAGATGTACCAGGGACCAACCTGGCTGTCATATTTTGAACAAGTTGAAGTTTCCGGACTAGGCACAATGGTAGCTCTATGTACAGCACATTGCAGAAGTCAAGCCTCGAAGTTACCAGCATGTGCACTACCGTCTTTAGGTCTTCCAACTCTAGGAAGGGGCGCAGCTGGTGAATCAGCCGAAGCTGATAGTAGGCACTCCTAGCCGTCACATCTGAGCTGTCATTTGGAGCGATGGATCCAGGAGTACCCCCAAGCTGTGAATACAGTCTTTCAGGGGAGGTATAACCCCATCCAGAACTGGTTGACACACCTCCAAACCCAGGTTGGGGCCTTTGACAGCAAGCATCTCCATCTTGTCTGGATTCAGCTTCAGTTTGTTTTTCCTTATCCAGCCCATTACCGCCTCCAAGCAATCATTCAGAGGAGACACACTCTCCTTAGCTGACGATGTTGTCGAAGGCATAGAGAAATATATTTGGGTGTCATCTGCATATTGATAGCACCCCGCCCCATGCCTCCGGATGATCTCTCCCAGCGGTTTCATGTAACTGTTAAACAGCATTGGGGAAAGGATGGCACCTTATGGTACACCACATAGCAACTCCTTTTTTGAAGAGCAGCTATCCCCAAGCATCACCATCTGGAACCTGCCCGAGAGATAGGATCAGAACCACTGAAGCACAGTGCCCCCGATTCCCAATTCCCCTAGGCACTCCAGAAGGATACCATGGTCGATGGTATCGAAAGCCGCTGAGAGGTCCAGGAGTACCAGCAGGGACACACTCCCCCTGTCAATACTGAGGCGTAGATCATCCACTAAGGCGACCAAAGCAGTCTCAACTCCGTATCCTGCCCTGAAGCCGGTTTGAAATGGGTCTAGAAAATCAGTGTCATCCAAGACTGCCTGGGGTTGGAAGGCAACCGTCCTCTCGATCACCTTGCCCAAAAATGGAAGGTTTGATATTGGCCTGTAGTTATTAATGTCCAGGGGATCCAGGGAGGGCTTTTTTAGAAGCGGCTGTACCATGTCAAACTCTCTATCAGACTCCTGGTGTATGTGATTCCTGGACCACCATTGTTCACTGGGCCAATTGTCATCAACAGTAGCAGCATGCATGTCTGTTGTCACAGATTGCATAATGTTCAAGATATGAGATCTAGGGCAGATCTACACTGCTGCTTTAAAGCGCTTTATAACAGTAGTGACAACTGTTTTGGAGTGAGTCCTGGGCCCCAACAGTTGTCACTACTGTTATAAAGCGCTTTAAAACAGCAGTATGGATCCTGCCATTGTGTTAATATCAATTTGTTTCAAGGAAACAATGCAATATTACCATATTATGGAAGCAAATTACTACAAAGCTCCTTCCTCTCCACTCACTTAAAATGAAGTTTTTATATAACTGTAGTTTCGATCCTCTAACCCATCAGTGTTTTTTCTATGACCCACACCTGGTTTGGAAACTAGAGCAAAGTGCTGTTGACTCAGCAAAGGTCCTGAGAAGACTGAAGGCCATCTCCCAGCTCCCCCACTTCCTGGTCCTCTGCTGGTTCATTGTTCACAGCTGAGTCTGTTTCATCCTCCTGAGTAAACTCTGGGAGAGTTCGGACGACACTTTAGACAACAGAAGGGTTGATAACACACTTACGGTGCATTATTTTTCCGGTGCCCAACACACAACATGTTGCCCCTCCCCCTGTAGTGTGGCTGAAAGTCCTACCATCCTTCTGGGCTGCTGGTGCTCCTCCCTCTCCCCTCCCCCCTCCCCTAGTCCTCCAGCCCTATCCCATTATGCACCACAAGTTCTGCCAGCTGTATAGGAGCAGCCGAGGGTGTGTGTGTTTCAGCCGCTCCTGCCGGGGAACTCTATGACTGACTAGAATAGTACACGGAAAGAGGGGGGTTCCCGACACACGACACTTTAATCAATGGATTTCGGGATAAACAACTGAGGAGCCTATTGTTTTTCTCCGCTGTTTAATTCCTCAAAATAGCATACCGTCAGTTGTGTGTGCATTGTGTGTTGCCCGGCACATGACACAATAAGCAATACAACTGATGGTTGATTCCCTACCTCCATTGATTATCATGTCGTCTGAACCAGGCCTCTATCTCCCAAGAAGTCCTCTCTTCTTGAGAAGCCTTCTGTGACAGAGCTGCCTAATGAACAGATGAGCGCTCCTCTGTTGGTTTTGCATTTGCTACTGGGTTCACTGTCACCTTTGCTCTGGAGACCCAGGGGACAAGAGAGGTAAGTCAGGCAGTGTCTGAAATAAGGTCGAAGGGGTGATGGGGGGAGCGGCATCGAGGAGACCTCAGGCTACCTTTGGTTTGCTGTTGGTTCTCCCTGGGTTTTCCATGGGGGTGCGGGGTGGATCCCAAACTTTCTTCCTCTGAAGAGGTCTCTCCAGGATCCAGATCAGATGGGATCCTGACATTCTTAACTGGATTAGGCTATAAAATACTGATTCCAAGTCTCAACACAATAAAAGATCCAATTCAAATGTTACGGCTCCAATATGAAGGTTGCTACAGCAGCTCAAATGGGCACTATAATATTTGTTAATGGTTTACTGTGTGGATCAACCTGACTGAAGACTCCAAGCTAGCAAGACATGTTCCTGATGGCCAAAGGTGTGGGGTATACCTTCTCCATTTAGTTGGGCCAATCCATGTGGCAAGTAGCTAACAAACATTATGACTCCCACATGGTGTTGTCACCACATGAAAGCATTTTGTTAAGATCTTTCATCTGGGGAACATTAAACTGGCTTCAATGTCTGATGAAATTTCAAACTTGTATTATAGAGTAAAATGAAATTAAACAATTGATAAAACAATTATCAATCCAAAAATATAACTCTTCTCTAATATTTTGTATGGCTGTAAGACTGGAACCTGACTTGAGACAATCAGTGTATTTTATTTATTAACAATAAAATTTGATTGCTGCTTAAAGTTTCCCACATTGCAACTTCAATAAGATACCTGTGAGATTGACTGGATCTGTTATTTATAAAGGCCAGATTTTGTTCACATTTTGCTGCTTAATTAACTGGAGCAATATCTTTTTTAAAAAGGATCTTTTAAAAGGTTTCTTCCCAAGATCACAAAAGGTATGAGCTATCTAAAAATGAAGATTCAGCTTAAAATGTCTTGGGCTTTTATGAGGTCTACAATAAGAGCATATTTTTCAACATCATTTTGAGGTTTGCTTTCCTTTTAACTTTTGAATGTGATGCTGCCATCTCTTTGCACCTATCTGAATTTGAAAAGCCCCCTTGAAATCAGCAGTTCAGCTTGTGTATCAAGATACATTTGGGCTGGGCACAGAATTACATTTGTGTATGTCAGCTACTCCAACCTAGCTACCTCCAGGGGCTAATCTACACTGAAGCATCTTGGAACACTGATGCATTGTAATAACACAACATTTTGAATTTGCATTTACTTCTCTCATAGCACATGTAGCCAATTATTGCGGTGTACATTTGGTATTAATCCCGCTTTCTTGAAGCAAACGTCATCTGAAACCATTAAGTTTGGTATATGGAGGTGGAGTCTCGTGACATCAACATAATGTCACCAACTATTGTGATGCCCTTTGTTGCGCTCTATCATGGCACAATGTCAATTTCAATGTTATAAAAGTATAATGAATCTCAGCTTTAAAAATAAATAAATTGCTCTTCACAAATGTGCAGATTCACACGTACGTTTCAATGAGTAATGGTTAAACATGAACAAACAAACTCAGATATACCTTCAGTTTCAGACTCCTGTACAGCTTGGTACATCCGTAGGTGTGTACTCTGATATGTGATATGTGCCAACTCATGCCTGCAAAATGGATCTCAAGTTCATGCAGTGATCACCCTTGTACTCAGGAATATTAGAACTCTCTTAAGAATTTATATTGACCTTGAAGCAAGACATTTTAGGAGACAGAAAGCAAATGCAATCATCTTTAGAAGGTACCATCCTAGTGTATCCTTCCTAGGTAATTTATATACCCATCAAATGGTTTCAATTAATTGGAGTATACTGAACCTATGGAGACTGATAATGCACAGGTAGTGGATTTTCCCTGCCAGTTAGGATTGGTGGGACAATTTTGTTATACAAGTTTGGGACGATGAGCAATGGATCATGTATTTTAGAATGTCCTACGCAACGGTTTTCGAAATTGCTGAGGAGCTAAGGCCAATAACCCAGTGCAGGACAACATGGATGAACTGATTCCAGTTGTTAAACAAGTGTGTAGCAGAAGTCTGCTCTGTGATGGAACATCTGTTGCTGACTTGCAATGTCTGCAGTTGGACATTTCCTGAGCAATTACTTCAAAGAAACTGATGTTCCTATGACTCGCTCTCAGCTGCTCCTGTATTTTTTGTTCTCTCCATATGTCGAGGAGATCTAGGATTTCAAGGTGTTTCCATGAAACACCACAGCCCTTGGCCACTATCTCCAGATGCCATTATAAGGAGCTGTGAAGATGTGTTTAAGGAGGGAGAATGAAAAAAACTTTCCTTCATACAAGCGCAGGTGCGAAGTTCAGAGGTGGGAAGAAAAACACTTCTAGAGGACATCCCACTTGTAATGCAGCAAACACCACAATGTCAGGGAACACAAACAATTATTTTTGGAGACAAAGCGATGCCCTCCCATGTGAATTTTCACCTGAAATATAGGGCATACCACGTCCCACAATGCACGGAAATCACAGCAAAAAGAAAATCCATTACAAAAGGAAAACATCACGTTTATGGCACAAAAACCTGAGATTAATACAGATTGAGGGATAGCATCATGTGTTGTGCCTGAATGTGAGGCACAGTAGCATCACAATAAATTCCCCATGTAGATTAGCTCCAGACGTTTTGGACTACAACTCCCAGCGTTCCTGACTATTGGTCATGCTGCCTGGAGTTGATAGATGAAATCCAAAACATCTGGAGGACACCAGGATAGGGGAGGCTGGGGTATGCATAGAAGTGACCGAGTAATGCACATCGAATGACTGAGTGCGTGCATATGTGTTCTAAGAACAACATTGATTAGCTAATGGATAGGCGAGACCTTTATATATCCCAAAGTAAGAGCATATTGAACAAACGTGAGCAGAGTCTCTCTATGCGTAAAGGAAGTGTTGTATTTTACATTAAAGATGTCAATGTGGGTTCATATTGAAACTCTCAAAATGCCCTTTCATTCCCCAATGAATGGTTAAAGCTTACTCTGGCTTCAAATCAGACACATTTTGTTTTCCAACCTTCTGAAACATTTTGGTCACATTTGTCACTTAGAGAGAGAGAGAGAGGGAGGGAGGGAGGAAGGAAGGAAGGAAGGAAGGAAGGAAGGAAGGAAGGAAAAGTAGAAGGATTTGGCAGCAATGTGATGAAAAGCATTCTCAAAAGCATTGTGCCTCTGTTTATCTGTGAATGAACCATAATAATACCTGGTCATTCACCAGTTTTCTGTTTGGCATTCTCTCTGTAGTATTTGAATGTTTAGAAATAGCAGGTGTGCCACAGCACCAAATTTCATCACAGGCTTAAAGATAAAGCCCCAGATGTGGGAAGCTGTACATAACATTTATAGCCCAGGAGTACTTTGAAAAAAGAGAGATAAATATTTAAGGAAATTATTCCACCCTAAAGCCACCCATGAAATAGCTCCAGGTAAATGCACTTTAGACCGTCTTGTTCAATTAAACCGGAAGGTGTCGGGGGGGGGGGGGGAGGAGAGGAAGAGACCATTCGTGCAGAAGTCTTGACAATCTTCAACAAATGGGTTGTCACTCAATCTTACTGCTAATGATAGGAAGCACCACCAAATGGGAAATCAGAGGTTTTAAGACTCAGGGCAAGAAGTGTTGAAGGCCAAATGCTCAGAATCTCTTGGGGAGCAGGAGGCTAAAATTCAGGGAGGGGTTGTCCAGTTTGCTTCATTTTTATTAGCATCCTCAACTCCTACAAGAGGAAGATACTTCATTCAGAGAAAGCAGTGAAAGGTACCCTTGATGAACGATATTCTAAAATGAGAATGTGAGGAAAACATTTTTTAAACAATTAGGTGTTCGATTCTTGTTGTTCTTATGTCAATGGGCTTCTAGGGGATGAACAATTTCAATCCTGTGAAAATGAATGAACTGGCTTGGATATGGCTATACTTCAGAGTACATACTTCTGGATATATATTCATCGGCTCTTCTGGGGTGGGTTATTCCTGAACAAATGACAGGGCCTACATCAATTTATGATTATGTTTTTGTGTCAGCTTTTCAGCCAAACAGCAACAGCGGTGGCTCCATGGACTGATCCTGAAGAGGATGGTGGAGATGCCACATCTTGGGTGACAAGTCAACACCCCAAGCACTTCAACTAAGCAGTTGCTGTGGTGGCTTCATGGACGGGATTTCTGGAGCCCAGACCCAGAATCAATACTTAATATCTGAAGGCAGCCTTTCCCAACCTGGTGCCCTTCAGATGTGTTAGACCACAACTCCAAGCATCACCCAACTAGTCATGGACCAAGATGGGGGAGGCTGTCTTAAGAAGACTGCCAAGGCCCCGTTAACACCTATCTTGCTCCCCCTGCCCAAATGCACACATAAAATAATAACAATCCCGGGCTGGTGCTCCAAGCAGGACTGAGTGGTTCAGTCCAGCCAACAATTCAATTTCCCAGTCCGCCAAACCATGTTTTATCACTCTGGCATTGTGGGAAACTAAAATGGCAGCCATCAGAAATACTCAAAGCATTGTTTAGGGCCAAATTAAGCTTTCTTCATATCACACATATCAGAGCAATGCACACTTGGGCCATGTCTACACCAGCCTTTTTTCCCGGGGTCATCTCAAGGTCATCCCTGTGCATCGAAATGATGCACAGGGGATCCCATGGTTAACCAGGGACAAGCAGAGACTTTCCCTGGGATAACTGAGACTGCGGTTATCCCGATTTTTCTTGCAGTCTCAGGAAAATCCTGAGCTCCGCGGGGGTGTGGGCACCCGTCCTGGCTTCCCGCCTCCTTGTGAGTAACTGCAGCTATGAAAACGGACATGGAGCTGTTCGAGGGGACTCTGTACCCTTCGGGGGTGGGGGGTAGCAATTTCACCATCCCTGGGATGGCAGGGGGGGAGGTTGGGCACACAGTTTTTTTTGTCTTTTTAAACTTATTTTTACCCCAGATTGGGGCTGCATGACCAGTTCCTCTTCAACAACAACAAAAAAGCACTTGTGATGTCCCCTCCCCATATGTCCACACCCATATAGAAGCTGGGGGAGGATCGCGGAAGCAGGTAAGTCCGCGATCCTCCCCATTCCCTCCCGCTACACCCTTAGGTGTAGATGAACTCTTGGACTATTTTGTTCAGTGTGAGCACATGCAGTCCCAATTTGGATTGAGATCATGGCACTCCAGGAGGGGTGGGATTTCAGCTTTCCCCCTCCTGTTTTTGTCCCAAAATTCCACCCTCTCATAATGGAGAGAGGGGTTTTTTTTAACACCCACATACCTACATATGGAATCTTGGGAACTATGCATGATTGAAGAATGTTCAGTTTGGGCCTTAGGGTTCTGTTGTTGCTCATCACTGCCAGGTAAGCCCACCAGGCAAGACCCTGAATGAGGAAAAGCGCCACCAGAGGGCACTTTGCTCAGACCCTTTCAAACTTGGTCAGAACCAAAGGTGTAGAAAGTGTTACTCTTTGCAGCATTGGACTTTCAAGGGAGAAGGGGTTTAGCTCCCAGTTGCTGAACTTTCCCAAAGGGTAAAATCCCAAATAAAGTCCAACTTAGAGTAGATCCATTGAAATGAATGTGACTCCCATTCATTTCAGTGCATCTGCTTTAAGTAGGACTTTAGTTGGATTTACCTAGACTTTCTTATAGCCCTCCACTGGTTGTTTATGACACTGCACGCAACCTTTACACTTAGCCATAACATACCAAGAAGAAAATGGCTGGCAAAATTAGAAGAGAATTTCACATCAATTTTGCAGGTCAGCACAACAAAACCTTAAGACTTTTGCTACTGAGCACAGTGCCTTCTTCCAGTACTCATACCTATTCTGCTGTCTCTGGATTTTCTCAGCATGATAAAATAAGTTGCCCATCGGCAGAAACAAGCGATCCCAGGTGGTGCTGTTTCTAAAAAAGGCTGTCCCATTTCAATTTGACAAGTGCTTCTGGCATTTGAAAGTAACAAGGGAAATCCCTGTATTGAGATAATCTAGGATTAGAGAGAAGTGTTTCAAGCAGGTACCTGAGGCAGACGGAATGAATTTGGGTTAAGCCCAGAGCCAACGTAACTTTTAAAGCCATGTACAAATGGAGACATGCACACATTTCTGCTGCAATTATCTCTGACCTACAGTGAATATTGTGGCCTTTATTACTATGTTTACTGATATTAATAATTATGCCACATAATACTGAACTGCCAAGTTTACAGATGGGAAAAGTTCTCCAATAGAAATACATTTCATTAATAACAAAAACAACAAGATGTAAAATAAAGTGGCCTAGGCCTGAAGGTTTGAAAAAGAGTCAGGAGACAATTTGGCGGTAAAAAGGAATAATGTACAATTGACTGAGTTGTTGTGCAATTGACGGAATTGCTTAAACTCAAGTTTTCTTGTCTCTGATTCCGGAGGGCTGGGACAGCAGATGTAATCCATCCAGTGTCATGTCTGGAGCGGCTCTATATGTTTTATTTTTATACTGAATTTATCTCTTTGATAAATTTTTATTTCAGTGGGTCTTAAGCACAACTAAATCCAACTAATAAGTATTCGTGCAGCAACAGCTCCCAGTAGGCACCCATCAGATCAAAATGGAAATAATTTTGCTCCTAATTCTGAGAGTGAATATTTCATAGAACAGCTTCATTTCCCCCACACACATACCTCCCCAATACATCAAGCCATGATAAAAAATGTTTTACAAAGTCTGTTTGCCTCAGCCATCATTCCAAATGTACATCATTAATTCGGGCGCATTTTTCACTTCAGGTAAGAAAGTGTGTTGTGCTCTTGGTAGTTGGCTTCTACAAGGGTTTTCACAATAAGACCACATTTAGTCTTGTTTAAATCAGTTATTCCATACACACTCCACTCTTGAGGAGATGAATGGGAAATATTCAAAGTCAGTTCTGACAATAAGGTTGATCGTCAAGGCCGACGTCAGAGGCAGGCATGGATGGGCACCTGCCAAATGCCCACACCCCAGCAAGATCACACTGACAAAAGGTCACTGGACTTGCCAACGCTCTTTACTACTGCAACCTACTTGTTCACCTGTCTCTCACTCTGGCCCACAAAACAGTGGTGGTGAAAAGTAGGAGCATTAGATGTCATTGCCTCCTTTCTCACTGGCTCCCTGCCTGTCAAGCAAGCAAGTGGTAGCAATGATGGGAAAGAGGATGAGGAGCAAGAGCAGCTGGGGACGATGGTGTTAGAGACTCAGTGAGGGAGGGAGCCCATTGAGGGTATCTTGCTCAAGGGGCATCAAAAACCTGGAGCCAACCCTGACAGCTGGTTTTTTTTAACAACAACGAACACTGAGAGCCTATCTACACACACAGGATAATACACTTTGAAAATGTTTTGAAAACTGTATACGGAGTGTGTCCTGGGCCCCAACAGTTTTCAAAACTGTTATAAACCGTTTTAAACCATTTCAAAGCAGTAGTGTAGATAGGCTGTAACTCAAAGGTGTAATTTATGCATTTGAGCAGTGTAATTTGGGGATCTGGTCATGAGGCAGAAGGCTCGTGCCCGAGGTCTGAACTGATGCTTATGTTTGAGGAGCACATAAAATTGGGTTGAAAACTGCATGCAGCCCAAAGTGGCACAGGTTGCCCATCCCTGCCCTAAAGGATCTGGTTAGCAGCTTGAGCATGTTGAAAGATCCAGTGTTGTCACTTGGGCACCAAGTGGAATCCATGGCACGCAGCATCTTCCATCAGCTCAGGCTGGCGTGCCAGCTGCACCTCTTCCTGAATAGAGACAAGTTGGCCATAACTATCTGTGCCTTGGTATCATCCAGATTAGACTGTCGTCATGCATTGTACATAGGTCTGCCTTTGAAGATTTCTTAGAAACTTCAGTTAGTAGAAAATACAGCTGCTAGGTTACTAAACTGGACTGGATAAAGGGACTATATCTTCCCAGTTCTTAATCTACAGCACTGGCTGCTGATCTATTTCCAGCCATGCTTCAAAGTGCTGGCAATTACCTTTAAAGCCCTAAATGAGTTGGGACTGAAGTCTCTCCATCCTCTGATGTTAGGTGGGTGATGATAGGACAGAGGGCTTTCTCAGTTGGGTGCACTATATGTGGAGCACCCTCCTTAGGGAGGCTCACTAGCTGCCAAATCTGATGTTGTTCCGGTGTAATGTTTCAGGTTTCTATTACTAGGGTGAGGGACAGATTATAATCACTCCAGAGACAAACAAAATATATATTGAACAGAATTTATTTCACTTAAGGTTTAGTGAATAATAACATGAAGAAAACAATTAACCCAAATATGAATCACATATATTCAACGCCCACAGTTTTCTGTGAAGAGCAGTGTTACGGTGACCATATGAAAAGGAGGACGGGGCTCCTGTATCTTTAACAGTTGCATAGAAAAGGAGATTTCAGCAGGTGTCATTTGTATGCATGCAGCACCTGGTGAAATCCCTTCTTCGTCACAACAGTTAAAGCTGCAGGAGCCCTGTTCTCTTGACCAGGTACAAAAGAGGGCAGGGCTCCTGAAGCTTTAGCTGTTGTGATGAAGAGGGAATTTCACCAGTTGCTGCATGCTTACAAATGACACTTGCTGAAATTCCCTTTTCTACGCAACTGTTAAAGATATAGAAGCCATGTCCTCCTTTTCATATGGTCACCCTAGTTTTGCTGGACCAACAACAGTTGTTTATCCCCGTTCATTAGTTCCCCAGTTGCTTGTCTCTTTGTGTGGAGTGCACTTTTCATTAGGGTGACCAGATAAAATACAGGTCAGGGCTCATGTAACTTTAACAGTTGTAGAGAAAAGGGAATTTCAGCCAATGCCATTTGTATGCAATTAGTTCCTGGTGAAATTCCCTCTTCATCACAACTGTTAAAGTTGCAGGGGCCCTGCCTTCTTTTGTATACAGTCACTCTAGTATAGTGCCTGAACCTTTAACTGTTGTGATGAGGAGGGAATTTCACCAGGAACTAACTGCATACAAATGACTCTGGCTGAAATTCCCTTTTCTCTACAACTGTTAAAGTTACATGAGCCCTGACCTGGATTATATCTGGTCACCCTACTTTTCATTAAACTCCTTCTCACCACACTGCTGGTTTCTCCATCCCTTCTTCCCCTTCACTCCGTTTCTGCTTCTTCTTCTTCTTCTTCCTCCTCCTCTTCTCTCTTCCAGCCCAACTGCCCTTTTTCAACTGAAACTTTGTTCTCCTGTCACTCCATTCCATGCCCCTCCCACTTTACCCAACCAACATTCCAAGCCCCCAGCAAAGACCTGTTTACTTTTCCCAGGACTTCCTGCATGTTAGCAAAGCTTAAATCTGGGCTGGGGAACATGCAGGCCTGCAAATGTTGTTGGACCGCAGCTCCCATCATCTGTCACCATTGGCTATGCTGGCTAGGGCTGATGGGAGTTGTAGTCCACCAACATCTGGAGAGCAACATGTTCCCCATCCCTTGGTTAAACAAACAAACAAACAAACAAACGCAAGAATGACTTCACATTTCTTAAAATTAAGATGTGTGTTTGTAGGCTCCTCCCTGTGCTATGAGTCTGTTTATGGCCAGGGACCACTGGAAATCCCAACAGTTAATTAAATTTATTTGGTCTGGCAGCACCGGCTCCAGAGTTTTGATGGTACTTGGCAAGACACCCTCAATGCAGGGCCAGCTCTACTATTAGGCAAAGTGAAGCAGTCGCCTCAGGTGGCAGATGCTATGAGGGGGCAGTATGGTGTTGGAGGAGAGATCTACATGCCATACAGCCTGCCTTGCACCCCTTAGCTTGGTCTGCTGCCTTCAGGTGCAGTGGAAGATGCTGTCCCATCATCAGCATTGCAGACAAAGTCATCTGCCAGACTGCCCAGCTTTTGTACATGGAATGGGAGGAGGTGCCATCTTGCTCTTCACCTCAGGCAGCAAAATATCTTGGCCAGCTGCTCTTTCTCCTCATCCTCTCTCTTATCATTGCTACCATTTGCTTGCTTGACAGGCAGAGAGCCAATGAGCAAGTAGGCAGTGACATCAACTGCTCCTACTTCTCAACTAAAAGGCAGGTGAACAAGCAGGTTGTAATAGTGAAGAGGAAGAGGAAGTCCAGCAGGTGGCTGACCATGCCCTACCTTTGTTGCCAGCTCCTAGGTGTTCATCAAGTTTATCCAGATCCTGGAATCATGATTTGAGGTAAGCCTGACCTCAACTCTGAATATTTTTAACAGGGCTTTAGGAACTCAGCTTTCATTCCCTTGAGTTTTAGCTGCTACATTTTGTTCCTTAGTCCTGCTGTTGGAGAATTTCATTTTAACTGGCATGCATTTTTATTTTTGTTAATTGGATGCTGCTGTTGTGTCCTCATTTGCTTGACTTGGGTTTTTTAAATTGTACTGTATATTTTAAATAATTCATTATGTGAGTCTAAAAGGTGGCACACAGATAATTATATAAGCAAAAAAAAATTTATGGAAGAGAGGAGGGTTGAAGTGTCAAAGGCAAAAATTCAGAATAGAAACATGTAGAGAAAAACAGGAACTTTCTACGGGGCTTAAAATTAGGTTCAAATCAGGGACATGCCTTCTAATGAGTACCACTTGAGAAGTATAAGATTTGAGACATGAACCCACAAAAATTTGACTAGGAAATCCTGCAGTGCAAACATGGCCCACTATTACAGCTATTTGTACTGGCAACTTCCACTAGATGGCACTGAATAATGGGCCTAACTTATAAATTAAGCAGATATTGGGGGCATCTTTGAAAGCATATGAAAACTAATTATTTCACTTGTTTCCAGCTGTTTGACAGTTTCTCCCAAAGTAGTCCTTCTGAAAAGTTTAACAAGAGCATAAGGATGTTAGAGGATAAGGCAATTTGTTACTTCATAATACTACGAAAATGGAATGAGACTCGAAAATAAGATGGTGGTGATATGTCCAACAGAATGCTCTTTGAAACATATACATTAAAAATGCATTGTCCCTTTAATACCATAGTTTCTTACATCTCTCCTTTTCCTCTCCAGAAACCTATGGTACGTTCAGTATGGATGGATGGATCAATTTATTTATGGTCCGTTTCAATTTTGCATGTTTTTTTTAATCCACATGGAAATGCATATAAAATTACATACTGAATTACATATTTTTGAAAGTATTTTCTCACAAAATTTGAATTTACTGAAAATATATTTTATGTTAATGCATGCATATCTAAACCTATTTTTATCCCAAAACATGCATTTTTGGTATGTTTTTGCAGCTGAGAATCGAATAGCAAAATTCAGAACAACTATGTTCTGATCCATGCATTCATCTGGAAGGTGCAGATCCAGTCAATTTGCACTGGAATTTGCAAATATAGACTTGCTCAAGCATCTTTAGTGCTTACCTGAATATTTATAATAGGAGAAAAGAAAATAGTTCTATATATCCTTATACAAAAATGAAAATTCTATACATGCCCAAGGAGTCACTTGTACTATAAGAAGGAGTGATTAAACCAAGGACAATAGTAATAAATATATTTATTTCAGTGCAGCTGAGTGAAAAAAAGTGAAAGAAAGGTCAGCATTTCACTGCTCTTTTCAATGGAGGGGGGCAGGAAAGTATGTGATCAATAGCAATTCTCATGCATTCCTAACAGGTTGAGTTGGTCCATTTACAGAATGGGAAACAAAGACCGTCATCAGACTAGCATTTTATCACATGCTTGTAACTGGCAAGTCACGTTTTTTCGTGGGTCCTTTTGATGACACCGTCTGCCTCCCATACGTCTCCTGCTCTTTCTGGTCTTTCTCCATCAAAAAATAAGACAGAGAAAATCCTATTTTGGGGGCTATAGCGAAACCTGCCACCATTTCCTGCTGTGTGCAGAAGTAGCATGACAAAAACACCCACTAAATGGGCCATGTGGTCGTTGCTTGCTTCCTCTTTCTTCCCGTGTGAAGAAAGAGGAAGCTGTTTGTCACTATTGTGGGACAGCAGCAGGAGGCAAAGCAACAGTAGGGAAACATGATTCCCCCCCACCCCAATGACACTCAAAGAGATACTTTTTTAAACACTACATATATATATATATATATATATCACCGTTTCAATGGGACAAAAAAGTTATGTATGTTTGTAGAAGTCTCTGTTGTCCCATTAAACTTGGTTCTGAACCTTGGATTTTTCTTTAATCAAACAGCCGATCTACACACTAGGTTTGTAACGTTTTATAAGGGTTACAAAAACTCTTTGGGTCACATGATGCACTCCCTTGAACGTTGTATACCCGAGGTTTTTTAAAACTCACTTCAGCTATATACAATGGTTTTTACTTTTAATAAATCATTTTAAGTAAAATAATGTGCCCTTCCTTACCGTTTGTGATTTGTGGGAGCAGTGCTTCATTTACCAGCACCCAAACACGTAGTTGTTGATTGGTGGGGAAGAAAGAGGGGCTAAGGAGGAAGTGGGCAAGTGAACTACAACACCCACAATGCTTAGCCCTATACTCATTGAAATCTAGGGAATGAAAGGGGAACTAAGGAGGAAGTGGGCGAGTGAACTACAGCGCCCACAATGCCTTGCCCTAAACTCATTGTAAAAATGAAAGAGAAAGAGATGGACAGAAGGGTGTGTGAGACCGCACACACTGCTTTGAAGACTGAAGAATTTTTCTCCTGTAATGTGAATACTCCGTTTTGGAACGCACCTATTTGGAACGTTTTAAAATACTATTTAAAACGTTCCAAGGTACTGTGTAGATAGGCTCTAAGGCCGTTTCTACACTGGCCATTTTCTGCGTGATAGCCCCTGGGTTGTCCCTGTGAGTCCAAATGATGCACAGGGACTCCCAGGGGCAGGGGGGATGGGCACAGGTTTCCCCCGGGATAAGGGATCCTGGGGAAAACCCAATTCTTCCGACGGTCCCGGGAATGGCCTTTGACCGCAGGAGGTGTGGGCACCTGTCCCAGCTGCTGCCCGCTTACTTGCAAGTAAGCAGGCAGCAGAAATGGGTGCGGAGCTGCACCACGCGGTTCAGTGCATATCAGGGAAGAGAGGGGAGCAAGTCCACCATCCCCAGGATGGCGGGGGGGAGGCCCCCCCGATTTCACGCACAATTTTTTTTTTACTTACCTTTCGTGATGGACCACAAGAGCCACTCTTTGATGTTTTTTAAAAAATGGCAGGTGTGACAGCGCAATGGCCCGGGAGGAAGTCGTCGCACTTTTCATTTGGATTACAGCAACGATCCCGGAAACATTATATATATATATATATATATATTCTGCTGATCAGGGCCCTCAAAGTGATGTACAATAAAATCCAAATGACAAAAACTAGAACATTCTTTTAGAAAACAGAATGAACACCTTCTTAAAAGCCAAAGTCCTGGTGAATCAATCATTTTTCTCATTGCTTCCCCCACCACCACCTTTTAACATTGTCTGAAAGTTTATCCAATTTAATATTTGTTCAACATTTAAAACTCATTTTTTAAAGTGGTGGAAACCTGTTTCTGGGGAGGGTGTTTGCGATATCACACAGAAACTCTCAACCAATCTGCACAGTGCACAGCCAGCTGCTGCCCCAAAGGAGGGCTTTTAAAATCTGGCTCAGGTCTCCTCCACTTACGGTGTATGAAAATTAGGGTGACCAGATCGCCCGGGGTTTCCCGGGCCTAACCGGGAAACTTGGGGCGATCCGGGCCAACTGGGGGGCGACGGAGGCAAACCGGGGCGGCGGGGGGTCACGCGGTGGTGGCGGAGGGCGGCACGAGGCGGGCGGCGCGAGGCACTTACCTGCTGGGGCGTCCGCTTCCCTCCTGTGCTTGAATCTACTAAGAAACAGGCTTTGCGGCCTGTCCCTCAGTAGCACGCCGGGTGATGACATCATCACTCGGCGCGCTACTGAGAGACAGGCCAGGAAGCCTGTTTCTCAGTAGATTCCGAGCACGGAGGGAAGCGGATGCCCCAGCAGCAGCAGGTAAGGAGAGCGGGGTGGGGGGGGCAGCGCAGGTGCGCGGCGCAGGTGGGGGGCGGCACGGGGGCGCGGGGCGCGGGGGCGTGGGGCGGGGGGGCGCAGGGCAGGGGAGCGCGGGGGTGGGGGGCGGGGGGGTGGCGCGGGGGGGGCGGGGCAGTTACCTGCTGGTGCTTCCCTAGGATGACCATATGAAAAGGAGGACAGGGCTCCTGTAACTTTTAAAAGTTGCATAGAAAAGGAATTTCAGCAGGTGTCCTTTGTATACATGCAGCACCTGGTGAAATTCCCTCTTCACTACAACAGTTAAAGCTGTAGGAGCCCTGTCCTCTTGACCAGATACAAAAGAGGGCAGGGCTCCTGCAGCTTTAACTGTTGTGATGAAGAGGGAATTTCACCAGGTGCTGCATGCATACAAATGAAATTCCCTTTTTTATACAACTGTTAAAGATACAGTCATCCTACCCTTGGTGGTTATTGGAAGTCCTGTTCCAAGTGCCCTCATACGTAGGCTGACCAGATAAAATCCAGGTCAGGGCTCCTGTAACTTTAACAGTTGTAGAGAAAAGGGAATTTCAGCCAGTGTCATTTGTATGCAGGGGCCCTGCCTTCTTTTGTATATGGTCACTCTAGTATAGTGCCTGCAACTTTAACTGTTGTGATGAAGAGGGAATTTCACCAGGAACTAATTGCATACAAATGACACTGGCTGAAATTCCGTTTTCTCTACAACTGTTAAAGTTACAGGAGCCCTGACCTGGATTTTATCTGATCACCCTACTCATACGCTGTGGTGTGGTGCAGGGCTACTTGGGAGTGGGACTTTTCAGTAGTAGCCCCCTGTTGTGGAATACTGTCCACAGAGAGGTCTGGCTGACACCTACTTTGCTTGAGTTGTTTGTGCCCACCTGCTTCCAGAGTGCAAAGGAAGAGGTGGGTCTCTAGCTGGTGCTAGAAGATAGCAATTCATTTTTTTAATAATGCATTTTGACCCATAGACCTTCCTCTCCAGTTTGCTGTGAGATAATTGGCATGATGTATATTTTGTAACAATTGCTGATACTTATTCATCCTTCTTAAAAATGTTTTAAGTATGACTGCTTTCTGGATGTTGGTGTGGATTTATTTTGGTAGGCCCAGTTTCTGAAGGTTTTCTGTAGTGTGTGTGTGTGTGTGTTGCTGGTGACTGATGTGATTAACTGAATAATTGTAACCTTTTCCTGCTGCACAGTTCTTTAATTTCCATAGCCATTTTTTTCTCTCTTTTCCTATTCCTTTTCTGCAACATTTTTGCCATTAGGTATTGCTAAATCAATGAGGTAGGTGTGTTTTTCTTGTTTATTACTGTAATGTCTGGTCGGTAACAAAGTATTGTCTTTTCCCAAAATTGTTCTGTCCCATCAATGGGACTTGTTTCTGAGGTTTCTTTGGGCAGTTTTCTTTGGGTCCCTGATTGAGATTTCTGTTCTCTGCACACTGAAACAGTGTAAATTCAGGAGATATTTGTCTAGCATTGTGATAATGGGCATCTGTTCTGGCCTTTCTTTGTATTGCTACTGACCATGGTCTTGTTTACATGGCTAATGAACCAGAGATATAATGATACATTGTTAGATTAGTTTCTCATTGATAAATCAGAAGTTGAAACAAGCTAAGAGGTGCTAGTGAGAAGTGACAACAACAACAACAACCCTTTAGTCCATTTTATTCCATGGCTAATGCTTGCAGGGTAATAGTATTTTATACTCTTTCTTAATGCTAGGTTGCTAGTTTGTTGTACTAGCTTTTTCTGTACTTGTCAACTGCTTCATATGTTCAGTGGTAGCAGTATGCTGAAGCTGTGAGTATGAATATGAGAAAGGTGATGGGGAAAGAGTGTTAAATGTTAGGAAAGGTGAGACTATGGTCATCCAATGAAGGATTTGCAGTCAGAAAAGATATTTGAGGGAAAGGGAGACTGTATCACACAAAGTACAGCAAAATCTTTAAAGTACAGCAAAAGCTACAAAAGTAGGAGTGAAGGTAATTTCAAATACATTGAATGTCTCAGTGATTTTAACATTAAGATGTTATGTAGAACAGGTTTGCCTTTATTGTGTGCTGTGAAATCAGAAATGTGACCAAGGCCATCTTTGGGTGGACATGTCCCTTTGGGAGCCGGCCATGTTGGTGGGCATGCCCCCTTGGGGCGGCTATGTTGTCCTCCTTTTTGGTTTCCAAAATATGGTCACCCTACCTATGGTCACTAGGCCAATGCCTAAATACAAAACTGAAATTAGCCTCCTAAAGTTATTTGCTCACAGAGGAACATATCTGTATATACTTCATACAGGTACTTATATGTTTTTTCTATGCCAGGCAAATAGGATCATGAGATGGCATTTTGCCAAGTTGTACAAGGAGGTTATCACCCAGACACCAATGCAGTTGAGATGGGGAAAGGGACTGAGACCTTTGTTCCTGGCTATCATCCATTCTGTTGTATTTCTACCACATATTAGCTATGATTTCAGAGATCCTCTCATTCCCGTAACCACTGAATAAAAGAATGAGGTTTTGGCAGATCTGTGCTGCTCACAACGCGAAGCCTGCATAAAAGGAGCAGCCACCTGGGATGAAACATCACTTGGAAAAAGAACCACTGACAACAGGCTTGTTGTGAAACAGCTTGCCTCTGCTATATGTTGCAAGCATTTCCTTTTGAATGATGCCCCCAAACCATACTTAACCTCTCTAAACTCACTCTGACAGCTTAAGAACTGTGAACCCTTCGGGGTTATATCACTTGCATCTCAGCTTTACATGGAAATTTTGTGTAAAGATGTAATGAACACCAAAGTTCAGTAAACTGGCACCAAAGTAGCAAATGCAAAACCAGGGAAGGGGTCATAACTCAGTGGTAGAGCACATACTTTGTATGCAGAAGGTCCAAGATTCAAGCCCCAGTATTGCTAATCTTCTTCTTCTTCTTCTTCTTCTTCTTCTTCGATAGACTCGAAACCATACATTTGATTGATATGAAGCTTTTAGGATGGCAATCAACATTTTTAATGATATACTGATTCAATTCCATTTGATTGATTTCAACCAAACTTCACATTATGTCCTTTTCCACACCATAGGGGTGGAGAGGGCAGGGAGCAGACGATCCCGGAAGTAGCACTTCCGGGATGGGTGCTTTCAAGCCGCGTACAAATGCAATGGCCTGGGCTTCTCCTAGGCCGTCGCAAGTTGTGGCCACCATTTTTTTTTTGTTTCAAGCAAGAAGAGCACACGAGTGCTCCAGCGAAGACCTGTAAGTTAAAAAAAAAAAAAACATGCGTGATCCTGCCCCCTCCCCCCCGCCATTCTGGGGATGGTGAATTTGAAGCCCCCCCCTCTCCTGATGGCCACGGAGCTGCATGGTGTAGCTCCATGGCCATCAGTGCAGCTCATGAGTAAACGTGACTGCACTGGGGTGGGCAGCCACATTCATCCACGGTCCCAGAAACTTCCCAGGACCACGGAAGAATTGGGATTTTTCTGGTTCCGGGGACCCAGGAAAAATCCTGTTCCCCCCCCCCCCGTCCCGGTACTCCCTGTGCGACATGCAGACTCACAGGGAGCAGCCGGGGTCCATCCCAGGCAAACTACCTGGTGCGGAAAGGGCCTATGATTCAGCACTGCGGTGAGCAGATTTGAACCATACGACATTCATGTTTTATATGTTTTTAGAGTTTTAGCCCCAAATATAGGGAATCCCAACCATTTTAAAGTAAGAAAAAAGAAAAAGCACATTTTGAAGCCAGGAAGTGGGGGAGTGGCCTAACGGGCATGGAGTGAAGTCGGAACTCTCTCGCTCTCGTTAAGAAGCGATTGAAACAATTATAAAATCCCTATTTGGAGAGAATGGATTGTTAATCAAAGATCTGATTTCGGGTCCGGAAGCTTTGCTGTATCTGTGGAGAACTAAGCTGCTGGATATCTGCGGTATCAGCAGAGAGAGAACTCTGGCAGGCGATCAGTAACGGTAATTAATGGATTTTAATTGGGAGAAGTAAGGCTGACTGATAAGACTGGAGGGAGAGACGGAAGCGATTATAAGTAGGAAAAGAGACATTTAACCTCCAGCCGAAAGTGTTAGAAGCCGAAACGTACTTGTTTGATAAGAGCCGAGAGGATATCTGAGGCGGACAGCGAAGATTTAGGTGAAGGGTGCGGATTTATGAGTTTAGCTTTATGAAAAGAAAGCAAAAAGGTGAAAAGTCCAGTGCCCCCGCCTGGAGCAGGCTGTCAAAAGATCATCCATCTGATAGGAATTGGCATCGGCTCACTAGAGTTTCTGGAATCATGCCAGACAAAATGCCGGACAAAACGCAGCCTTCAGACAAGGTCGGAAAAACATCTCCAAGTCATTCCGGAAGCTCTAAATCTGGCATAGTTCCTAAAGTGGCAGGTGCAGTTCCTAAAGTGGCCAAAGAGAGTCAAGCAGAGACATCAGATGATTTAATGGACAAATTTCAGAAAGTGTTAGAGGCGGCCTTGCTGAAGCAGGAGGAAAGATTAATGCAAAGAATTAAGGACTCACAGATTGAATTTATGTCGGACCTTCAAACTGTGGTGGAAAGTGTGGAGAATTTGGAGAGGGAGACTGGGAAGCTGCAGGAAGATAGCAAGCAGCAGGGGGAGCATTTGAAGGAGATGGACTTGCATTTAATTGCCTTGGAAGATAGAGACAGAAGAGTCAACATTCGAATTAGATCTTTTGGAGAGAGGGAGGGGGAGAACCCTAAAACTCTAAGAGACACAATTTTGGCATGGATTAAGGAAGTGGAACCTCAGGAAACTTGGGAGATGGCAGATATCGAGAGGATCCACAGAGTGGGTTATAAGAAGAAGGGGATGCTCCCAAGGGGTATAATTGTTAAATTTGCCAACTACTACAAGAAAGAAAAGTTGATGCAAGCAATTAGACGTCAAGGCCAGCTGATGCTACAAGCAACACCAATCGAGGTTTACCAGGATCTATGCCCTCAAACCGTGCAGTGGCAGAAGAGTGTTAGACTGTGTACAGTGGTGTTGCGGAAGAGATCGATAACATATAGTTGGGGGTATCCAATCTTTTTGAGATTTATGTGGAAAGGGAAACAACATAGAATAACATCAAGTGAGCAAGGGATGGATCTTTTGGAGAAGCTGGGTTTAGTTGATCCCACGGATGTTGGAGAAACAAAGCAGGAGGAAGGCGCTGTAGGAGGAAGCAGTCAATGAAGAAATATTATTGTAATAGGGATAAGAAGAGATTATAAGGGAGGGGAGGGTCAGATTTTTGCTCCGGGAATGTTGGGTTGCTTCTCCCCCCCCTGAAGAGTTCTAATAATAATTGGGGCCATTGCCCAGAAAGGTCTGGTGAGGAGGGGGGTGAATATGGGGGGTAAGTGTGGGGGTGAGGGTGAGGGAGGGGGGTATGTGTGTCACAGAGGGAGACCAATCTAGAGATTTGTGTGAAAGAGAGAGATGGAAAATAAAATAAGGGTTGCAACTTTAAATGTTAAAGGGCTAGGAAATGTTATAAAAAGGAAGAGAATAGAAATGTTATTAAAAAAAGAGAAAGCAGATGTAATTTTTTTGCGGGAAACTCATCAAACAAAGGAGGGCATAAATGAGCTTCGGATGAGGGAAGTGGGCGTTTATGAAAAGTCTTTTGGTACTTCTAAAGCGAGAGGCGTAGTGATAATAATTTCAAAAAAATGTGGCTAAGAATATGATAGGGACAATTAGAGATAAGACAGGGAAAAGTTGTAATTTAATGAAGGATAAATTAAATATATTTCAGGAATTTTATAGAGAATTATATACATCAGATATGGGTTCACAGGTAAAGGTATTGGAATATGTAGAGAGGAATTGGAAAATAAGATTACAGGGGCAAGATAGGGATCATATGGAAGGATTAGTTACTGAGAAAGAAATAGAAGGAATTATTGATAAATTAAAAGGAGGAAAATCTCTGGGTATGGATGGTTTGGGGCCGGAATATTATAAGACTTTTAGAGATATTTTAATACCAAGATTGAAAAAATTATTTAACAGTATAATAGAAGGAGGAAAGACCCCGCCATCGTGGGATCATTCCTTGATTATATTAATCCCGAAACCAGGAAAGGATCTGACAGATCCAGCATCTTACAGACCAATATCTTTAATAAATCAAGACTCAAAAAATTTTACGGCAATAATGGCAAAAAGAATGGGTACGTTTATATAAAAATATACTAGAAAAGATCAATGTGGATTTATTTCAGGAAGGCAAATGCCTAATTTAATTGGAAGAGTTTTAAATATAATCAATATTATTTAAAAAAGGAATTTAAAAGCAGGTTTGTTAGCATTGGATATATTCAAAGCCTTTGATTGCGTGGAATGGCCAGCACTTAAAACAATTTTGAAAACATTTGGGCTTGGAGATAAATTTATGGGAGTGATGGATCAGTTGTATAAAAATAATAAAGCAGAAATAATGTTTAATGATGGGTTAACGCAACAGATTACACTAGCTCGAGGAACTAGACAAGGTTGTCCACTTTCACCGATCTTATTTGCGATAGTGATAGAAATTTTGGCAAATGTTATAAGGGAGGATGTAAGATTGAAGGGGATAGGAGGGAAGGAGAAGATTAAAATGAATATGTTTGCGGATGACACATTACTGACATTAGAAGATCCCCTGGAGACTGGGGAGTTGATTAAGAAGCATTTGAGAGAATTTGGGGAGATTACTGGTCTACAAGTTAATTGGGGGAAGTCAGAAATGATGTTATTTAATTATAACAAAGAGGAGATGAAGGAAGGTAAAGTTAAGTTAGGTCTTAGGCTTAAAAATATAGTACGTTATTTAGGAGTTAATATTGCAAAAGATTTAGATAGGTTAGAGGAAATTAATTTTGCAAGTTTGAAAAAGTAGGTAGGGGAAAAGTTAGAGGTATATAGAAAATTAAAACATTCTTGGTTTGGTAGAATAGCGGTTATTAAAATGAAGATATTACCTAAGATTATTTTTTTGTTTAGAATGCTGCCAATTAAAATATCAGAAGTAGAGTTAAAGAGCTGGCAAAATATGATTAATGCTTATTGCAATGGAGATAAGAGAGCTAGGATTAATAAAGGGTTATGGTATAAGACACAAAAGAAAGGTGGTTTGGGACTTCCAAATATAAAGGGTTATTATATTGCTAATCAGTTAACATATGTTATAAATAGTATATTAGGGGAGGAAGATTTAGAATGGTTAGAAACGCAAACAGGGGAACTAGATTTCAAATTGCAAAATATTTTTTTTATTAAAATTCAAAAGAAAGTTTTGAGGGGACTGGACAACCCCTTGCTGAAAAATATTCTAGAGATCTGGAAGAAAGTTAAAGGAAAGTTAATACCAGGAGACTCTCCACTCGCCCCAGTGGTAGTAGTGGGAAACTTCCCAAGGAACTTAAAAGTAGAGTTGGAAGGGAGTCTGAAGGATCAGGAAATTATTAAGTTAAGGAATTGGATGGAAAGAATGATAGATAAGGTGCAAATTAGAGAGTTGTTAAAAGGACAAAAGATAGCTTGGTTCAAATGCTTACAATTGGAAAAATGGACACAGGAAAAGAAAAAGATAAATAAGAAATGTAGAAATAATACAAGATTTGAAGATTTAATTGAATCAAGAGGAAAGAAAGAAGTAATTAAAACTAGAAAAGGTTTGACTAGTGAAATATATAGAATTCTGATAGAGGATGATGAATATCGAGACTCTCTTAAAATGATTTGGGAAGATGATTTAAAGGAACAAATTAATGAATATGACTGGGGGAGGATATGGGATGCAAGAATGTTAAAGCTTTTGTCGTTAGAATTAAGGAGAATTATTATAAGACAGTATGGAGATGGTATTTAATGCTGGTAAGATTTCATCAGATAGATAAAAAAGTGTCCAAGAATTGTTGGAGGGGGTGTCAGGAGGTTGGAACTTATTTTCATATGTGGTGGAGCTGTGAACACGTACAAAAAATTTGGGAAAGGGTGTTCAAAGAAATAAGTGAAATAATTGGAAGTAAACTGGAATTAAGCCCAAAGCTGGCTCTACTAGCAATATGGGATAAAGGAAATGAGAATATAAACAAGACAGAACTGATAAACAACCTCCTGGCTCCCATCAGAATAATGATTGCTAAAAACTGGAAAGGGCAAGGGATATATACTATAGAAGAATGGTATAAAGAAATATGGGACATGGCACTTAATGATAAGCTAACGTGTAAAATGAAAATAAAGAGGGGAATGTCCAGTAAGAATGATTTTGGAGATATATGGAGCCCATTTTTGGAATATGTATTAAGAATGGGGAAGGGGCAAATACCTTCAAAAGAGTCTTTACAATTTTGGAAAGAATAATAATGAATAATTGAAGGTCTCCTGGGGGGAGGGGAGCACGGGGGGTATGTGGTTATGTATTGTATTTTATGTTGTTTATGTTGTATTATGTTTTTTTTAAAAAAAAATTAAAAAAAGAAAAAAAAGAAGAAGCCAGGGAGCATTAGAAGGCCAAGTTATAGGCCTGCCCCTCCCCTCTCCTGTGTGACAGCTCCATCTAAGGGGGGTGGAGTGGACAGACCCCTCCCTCAGGGGGCTATAAGGATGGACCATGGCAGGGGCCGTGCCTAGAGTGCCAGTAGGCATGCCTTCACTCAGGTGGGGCGGGCACAATGTGTCCAACCATGACAGCTGTGTAAGTTTGCTTGAAGGCTTCTCTGTATAATGCCAAAGACAATTCCAACCTATGTAAAGCTGGGTCCCTTCCCCACTAGTATTAAAATAAAGAAAGGTTATGTGAGATGATGGGAAAGACATGAGTATGCATGGGGCCAGATGGACAAACCATCTAAAGTGGTAAAATGCAGCTTATGTTCCCTAAAATTGCCTTTGATGGAATAGCAGCAAAAATCATCTTTCATCCTTGTTGAATGGAGAACCTGGGTGCCATTTTGACAATACAAGTAAGTTCAGGTCTTTATAAGCACCATGGATTTCTCATAATGATTAAAAATAGAGTTATAAGCTTTCTTAGTTAATTAACTATGGCTGCCATCCTATATACACACTTTCCTGGGAGTAAGTCCACTTGAATTCAATGGGTCTTACTTCTGAGCATATATGCATAGGATTGTGCTGAAAAGGACTATAAGGAAGACAGCTAGTCAGCCAATCCACTTAGTGGAATATAGGCAATAAATTCTCTTTAGAGAATACTTTTTCTTTGGTTTTGTGACATATGGAACACAAAGCATTTAAATAGCAAGTAGCTATAAAAACTAGGCCTGCAAAGTTCAATGGTTAAGATGAGATAAAGGAAGAGTGTGATCTTGGCTGTGACAACAATGTGCCATGTCTGTAAAAAGGAGGGTGGGTAAGGAGAGAGATGCTCAGTAATGGTGGTTAAGCGTCTTGAGCTAAACATTATGGCTTATTGTGTCATATGAACCATGACTTAGCATGTCATGTGAAACTTTCCTAACCATGGTGGCTACATAAACATGGTTTCGACATGCTCATTAACTATTTCCTGAAAAAGGTTAGTGGTCGAACCATGGCTTAGTATGTTGTCACAACAGGCCCATGGTGTACAATAGTACATAGCGCTAAAAACTGGAATGTAGCATGCAAACCAGCCTTCCCCCAACCCAGCAGTTCCAAGTGTGTTGGACTACAGCTCACATAATCCCCAGCCAAAATATCCATGGTGGGAGTTGTAGGACAAAGCCTAGGCCCTTTCCACACCAGGCTTTTTGCCTGGGATGCCCCCCGGCTGCTCCCTGTGCGCCGATGGTGTGTATTAAGTACTTCTGGGATCACCCTCCCTCCCTCCCTCCCTCCCTGTGTGCCAATGGTGTGTATTAGGTACTTCCGGGATTGCCCTCCCTCCCTCCCTCTACACCCCATGGTGTAGAAAGGGCCTAGTTATTCTATTCAGGAATCCGCACTGGTCAGTAGGTTTGCCAGCTTTGTATGGGCCCTCTGCTTTAACAATCACTTCATCTGCAGACATTAGCAGATACTGATGTTTTGATCTCCAGGTTATGAAAAGCTTCACCTGCTGATTTTTGAATATCAGGCTGCTGCTGAAAACATGCTAGTAGGCCAGGCTGCCCCCCTCGTCAATTGGAAATCCAGCTAATCCGATAAATAGAGCCCTCATTTCTTCCCCAACCTCGGGCCCTTGAGATGTGTTGGCCAATGGCCATGCTGGCTGGGAATTATGGGAATTGCAGTCCAACACATCTGGAGAGCCCCCCATTGGGAAAGGCTAGATTAAGTAGATATGATATGGAGGCTAGCAGTGGCGGTGGGCAGAGAAGTTTGCATCAGCTCTAAGCAAGGAAAGCAACATTGTAAAACATGCAGTATGTAGTTGGGTTTACAGTTACATCAGAGGTGGACAACTCATGCCTTCCCACATATTTGGGCCTAAAATGCCCATTGTCCCTCACCATTGGCTCATTAGCTGTGTGCAAACCTAGCTTGTGTCATTCATCTATCATTGTGTCATAGCCCAAATAGAGGACAAAAGAGATTAGACTTGCATAAAAATTGCATATGCTGATTTATATCTAAAAATGCAAATATAGAAATAATTACTGTTACAGAAACACAGTACATCTCATTATAGTGGGGAAGACAGAGATCACACAACTTGGGAACCTACCCCTTCTCAGTTGGCTGTCCAAGTGCTAACTCTTCATGGGCAACTTCAGTGCTCCTATTCTATCTTCTTACGTTCTCCCCTCCCCCATTTAAACCAGACAGATAGGGACTTCAAATAGAGGATTTCCCTCTGTAAAGTAAGCCACCAAATGTGCAGCCCAATCCCACACCCATTTTCTGTATTCAGTGGGACGTACATATGGGATTTCCATCTCTCTGTAATAAGCTATAGTGCCGCACTGAAGATAATAATGTTGGACAACCAAACAAGTAACACACTTTCAGAGAGAGTGAATTGCACAGCTAAGGCTCACTCCTTCCATTAGCCGCCAGATACATCTCTGTGCAAATCTTGTAAAATCAGCAAGTGTGGTAGCTGATCTCCTGAGATTAAAAAAAAAGGAGGGAAAAAAGCATTTCCTGGCCAAGCCTATCTGAAGATGGAATCAAGCTCCGTAGGCTTTGTTTGCCATCTTCCACTCGCAGTCAGAAATGTTGCCCGACCGGCGTAGATATCTCCGCGTACATCTTATCGTCATGAGCATAACAGTCAGATTTTGATGTTTATTGTCTTGCAGGCATCCAGCGATCCATCCTGACGGAGGGAAGCATTCGACATGCAGTCTTAAGAGTGAAAGAATGACTGAGGGGGAATGAGCGATAAGCAGCAGAAAGCGCTTGCTGAGTTCGCCCCTCCACCGAGGAGTCACGCCAGGCCTTTTTAGCACTGATGGGAGACAATCCTTGAGCTGTATCTAAGTATACAAGAGGATAAAGAAAGCATTCCTCCACACTGAATATGTGCATTAACCTTTCTAGGCTGTTTTCAGTGTTCCTGCAGCACAGAATGTTTAACTAGAGCTGCCCGTTGAATAAGAACGTCATAGGCTGATTTACTGCTTTGCTTTTAAACAGATGAATCAGTTGATCTGATCATAATAAATAACCCAGAATGTGGCTGATGGATGGACGAGTAATGCAGCCGGAGGGCAGCGGGGAAGTGCTCCAGAAGACAGGGCCCAAAGAGGAACCAGACATTGAAGGGGCCCAGTAACCAGAGATCAGTTAGGTAGACTCTGGGGATCGGACCCAAAGCTCAGGATATAAGCTGATGGACCACAGCCAAGAGGGGAAAGTTTGTGGAGGAGACAGTGGTGCCAAAGACAGAGGTGGGTCAATGCAGATGCCAGTTTGGCAAGGGTTTGCAGCTGGAAGAGGCTTGGCCTCTTAGGGTGGCCCAGTGTCCTAAGGACAATCTTCTCTTTCAGGCTGGGCAACCTGTGGCTCTCTGGATGTTTTGGCCATGATCCCTCACCATTGACTATACTGTTTAGGGAAGATGGAATTTGTAAGCCAAGACATCTGAAGAGCCCCTGCTCTATTTAAAGGACTGTCAGAGCACAGTTCTCTATTTGAGAGTGTCCTCTGTTTGGAAGACTGTCCAGTCCAAGACTGGTTTAAAGATTAAGAACCATAAGCCAAGAGAGAACCATAACCATCAACAGTTAGGAGCTGGACAGCAGAATGAGCAGGCACACAGGATCTATTTAAATTAAGGTAATTATTTCTAAATTTGCATCTGTATGGATAAATTATCATATGCAAAAATATGCTAACAGCATTCTCTATTGTCCTCTTTTTGTGTTTTTGGTAATGTGTAACTGGCCACTCTATCTCCAGTAAGGGACCAGTGACATTCACAACCATGAGGAATGGAGATGGTAACAGGGTGAAGTAAGCACTGCTTGCAATTGTGTTACTATGAACAATAAATACACTGTTATGGAAATCCAAGTGCCTTGATCTCTGTGGAAAGAAGATGAGAGATTGGAACTCTAGGAACGGTACTGGCTCCAGTTTTTTGAGGGCCCTTGGGCAAGACACCCTCAGTGGGCCCCTTCCCTCAGCAAGTCCATCTTCTCATCTCCATTGTCTTCAGATCCTATTGCTCCTCTTCCTCTCTCTCTCTCTCTCTCTCTCTCTCACACACACACACACACACACAGACACACACACACACACGCACACATCACTGCTACTAAATGAAATAAATAAATACTTGCTTGATTGACAGGCAGAGAGCCGGTGAGCAAGTAGGCAATGGCATCTGCTCCTCCTCCTCCTCACTACCACTATGCCTGTGCCAGAGCAAGATGTAGGTGAACAAGAAGGTTGCAATGATGATGGTGAGGAGCAACTCCAGGGAGTTCTTATCAGTGGGCCCCTGCTGGGGTGTGGGCCCATGGCAAGTGCCCGACCATGCCTACACTTGATGCCATCCCTGTCAAAGATGTGGAGCTATCCCCCTGCCAACGCCCTGCCCCCACCCCGCTGATCACACAGGGTCATCACATTCAAGAGATTTGAGAGACATGGTTGGAGCTGTTCTGTTTTTAATGGGTGAAAGTCAAATTTCAGGTCCATGCTCAGCCATGACTCTAATCATACAGCATTGGCAAGTGACTATCTCTCAGCCTGAGTGACCTCACAGGGTTGTTCTGAGGATAAAACTCATAGGCTTGCTAAGCTAACGTCCTTGGGAGGAAGGGTAGAATAGGATACAATACTGTGATTTTTTTTAATGAATTCAACAAAGGCTTCCTGCTTAATTTTAAAAACAAGACATGCTGAGTTTCCAGACTGCCTGAAAGTTTCATGTTGTGTCCTGTAAGCCCCCATGTGTGGGAGATTCTTGTAGTTACTCAGCAGTGAAAGAAATGCATTCATCATCATCATTGTCATGGCCATAAACCATAAAAAGGAAATTTACATAATACCCATGCAATATAGCTTACATCAGCCTTTCCTAACCTGGTGCCCTCTAGAGGTTTGGACTACAACTCTCAGTATACCCAGCCAGCATGTTGGCTGTGGATGACAGAGTTGTTGTGTCCAGGGGCCTAGAACCCTTGGAGGTAAGAATCTGGTTCCACACAAAGCTTGGGAGATGAGTAATTTATTTAAGTGTTCCATCCTTTCAGACAGCTGCAGGCAGACTGACCCTTGTCTTATCAGTCTAGTATAAATCCTGGGGTGGATTATCTGTGCTTAATCCAGGGCATTCAGAAATCCTGGCTTGGCTCAAGGAATGGTCCTATCACACAGCAATTAGTTAGAGTATAGAATTCACTACCATAAAATGTAGTGATGGCCACCAATTTGGATGGCTTTAAAAGGGGGTTGGATAAATTCCTGGTGAATATCAATGGTATTGCTACTAGCCCTGATGACTATGTGCTACCTCCAGTTTCTGAGGCAGTAAGCCTATATGCACCAGTTGTTGGGGAACATGGGTGGGAGGGTGCTGTTACACTGTGTCCTGCTTTGTTGGTCCCTAGCCGACAACTGGTCGGCCACTGTGTGAACTGAGTACTGGACTAGATGGACCCACGGTCTGATCCAGCATGGCACTTCTTATGTTCTTATGTTCTTAAACAGTTCAATGCACTGTAGTCCAACACCTCTGGAAGGTACCAGGTTGGGGAAGACTGGTTCACATCATTTCACCCTAAGCAAGGAAAGAGCAACTACATTTTACAAAATTAGCTCTTTCTTTGGAAACCATTATAACAAATACACACCATTTTGGTTAAGAAGAAACTTTGTTATTTGAACTGCCAATCAGCAGGAAATTCTAGCAATAGGGAAAGACCAATACTTCACCTTTGATGGTCTTCTGGAAAGGAGTAGCTGTGTTAGCCAAGTTCATCGCGTATGCAGATCTTGGATTTGAAGACCACACTTCTGTAATGCCTGAACATAAAAACATATGGAGAACCATGCTGGATCAGGCCAAGGCTCCATCTAGTCCAGCATTCTGTTCACACAGTGGCCAACCAGCTGTCGACCAGGAATCCACAAACAGAATACAAGTACAATAGCACCCTGCCGGCCATGTTCCCCAGTGGACTAGTAGCCATTGATAGCCTTCTAATCCAGGAATTTATCCAACTCCCTTTTAAAGCCATCCAAACTGGTAGCCATAATAGGCCTAGCACCATCTCTCAACTAACCCATGAAATTGTTCTAACTCCTGGCGACTGGCTTGATTTCCCAGGTCTCTGCTTTTCCTGGATATTGTTGACTTTACTCAGATCCCAAGATTTACAGTTTATGAAGAAGCTCTTGCTCAGAGCCATTAAAGTGCAATTCTTGTCACTTTAAATGCCTATCCAGGAAAATACATTTTGCTGTTCTAGAGGATCTCAAGCAGAGCCTCTAGATCTCTATGATTTTGGGAAGAAAATCTGAATTTTTTAAAGCATAGATCAACCAATTAAAGCATTTGTGTTGAACTTCTAAATGTCAAAGGCTGGAATTCTGCACAGGGCCCAAACACGGTGTGTATCTGTGTGTAGGAAATAGGTACATTTTACTGGAGCCCAATGATCAACAGGGGGCCTGTCTACACGTCGTCCTCAATGCGCCCTCCCCGCGCCACAAGCCGCTGCATTTTGTCTAGTGTGGCTCAAACCTCCGAGATTCTGCTCGTGCTCTCGCGGCTGCCGCCGCCACCCTTTCATCCCGGCGGGCCCCAGGGAGGGAGGAGGGAGGTTTGTAAACAAAAGCTAGCAATTGGAAATCCCTCTCCCAATCCCTGGCTTTTGTTTACAAACCTCCCTCCTCCCTCCCTGGGGCCCGCCGGGATGAAAGGGTGGCGGCGGCAGCCGCGAGAGCACGAGCAGAATCTCGGAGGTTTGAGCCACACTAGACAAAATGCAGCGGCTTGTGGCGCGGGGAGGGCGCATCGAGGACGACGTGTAGATCCTGCCAGGGTGGTAGCCAGGGTTGAAAACCCAATATCATGAAGGAAAAAAATGAATAAAACGAAATCGTTGGACATTAATTTTGAGCGTGTAGCTTAGAAAAAAAGCTAGTAAAGGGAGACATGATAGATGTATACAAAATTATGCATGGTGTGGAGAATGTGGATAGGGAGGCGTTTTTCTCCCTCTCTCTCAAAATATTTGAACCTGGGGTCATTTCATGAAGTTGATTGGTGGGAGATTCAGGACAGATAAAAATAAGTATTTCTCCACACAACACATAGAGGACTGTCTTCTGTAAAGTTGGAGATCTGGTCACCCTACTACAATTGTGATTGATTAGAGACATCACTGTTTCTTTGTTTGTTTTTAATATGAATCAGTTAGAACTACACTGCTGCTGAAATGCACTGATAATTGTTGGCGCACAATCCTCATTCCATATACTGCTTTCATAGGGTTATTTCCTGCTTTTGATTTCACATTCATAACGAATTTGACACAAGGTGTAGATCTGGCCTATATGAGGGAGCCCTGCCTTTTCACAGAAGGTGAATGTTTATTTCTGTTTAGAGAGCCAGTGTGACTGTTGGACTGGGAATCGGGAGATCCGGGTTCCAGTCCCCACTCAGCCATGGAAGCACACTGGGTGACTTTGGGCCAGTCACAGACTCTCAGCCCAATGTACCTCACAGGGTTGTTGTTGTGAGGATAAAACTGGAGAGGAGGAGTCTTTTGTGGAGTGTTTGCAAATCCATCCCATATGTGAGTTCTGGAAGCAGCAGATAGCAAGAGGAATGGCAAGGGCTTTAGAATGCAATTGGAGCTTTGTGTATGTTAAAACTTTCTCTGCAACCAAGCACGACGTACTATACACAAATTTTGGAATTTTGTATTTATTTGAGTGTAGAGGGTGTGTGTGGGGGGACATCTTTCATTTTGATGAGAAATGGAAATAAGGGGATTAAAGGCATCAGACGAGTGATTTGTAATTGGTCTCCTGGCTGCCTTCCTTCCTTTACTGGAGCGAATAAAATGGCACAGAAGGACTTTATTAGCAGCAGCTTTCTTTCCTGACCCTGGGATTAGTGGAATACTTTAAACTTGACACATTCGTTCTGTATCCACAATGCTTCACTTTTAACAGTCTTGTCTCCTTTCCTCTTCATACTTGTCTGGTTCTGGCACATGCCTCTTTAAATTAAAAGAGAGCCATGTAGTGTCCCCTATTTGAAAATTTAAACAACTCTCCTCCCTACCCACTCAGTCTAGTTATCTGTGTTAACATGAGCATCAGGGAGCCAACATCTCTTTCAAAAGGTCTATTCTGGATGACAACGGAGAACATGAGAATAATCCTGCTGGATATGGCCAAAGGTCCATCTTCACACAGCACATAGTTAAATAATGGAATTCGCTACCACAAGATGTGGTGATGACTACCACTTTGGATGGCTCTAAAGGGGGGTTGGATAAATTCCTGGAGAAGGCTATCAGTGGCTATTAGCCCTAATGGTTATGTGCTACCTCTAGTATCCAAGGCAGTAAGCCTGTGTGTACCAGTTGCTGGGGAACATGGGTGGGAGGGTGCTGTTGCACCATGTCCTGCTTTGTTGGTTCCTGGTCGACAGCTGGTTGGCCACTGTGTGAACAGAATGCTGGACTAAATAGACCTTTGGTCTGATCCAGCATGGCACTTCTTATGCTCTTAGATCAGCTTTCGCAAATCTGGTGCCTTCCAGATATGTTGGATTGCACCTTCCAGCATCCCGAAGCCAGCAAGACCCTTTCAAACCTGGAGCTGGCACTAAGGAAAGTATTACTGAAGACTCTGACTAAAAGTGAACCAACCTTGAGGTGGAGTTTAGGGCAGAACTGACGTGAAACTTGAACACCACCACTTTGGTGGCCATCTTCTGTCCTTCAATATATATATATATATATATATATATATATATATATATATATATAATATACCACACCATGTCTAAGATTGGTTCTGGAGTGGTGAACATAAGAAATAATATAGTAAAAAGATTAAAAGTTTAAAGCAGCATATTAAAATTGTTCATTTTAAAACAGAATACCACTAAAAACCGTGGCTGGTCAGTTAAGGAATGCTTCCTGGAAGAGAGCTATTTGTAGCAGAAGCAGCACAGTGTTGGCACTTACCTGACTTCCGGCGGCAGGGAATTCCAAAGAGAAGTGGCCACCACACTGAAAGAACCACCAGGAACATGATATTGGGCAGGCAGAGAAGCAATCACATGACCACTTCAATATGGAACAAAGCTCACCCCACATTCAAGGCCATGCCACACAATCTGTGGCCTGTTTAGGGTGCCCACATGTTCCTTTTTTTTTACAGAGGGCCATTTTTTACAGAGGGCATCCTCCATTTAAAGGCCAGTTCTGTCCAATTATGCTTTAAAGATAAAGAAGCACGAGGACCATTGCCCATCCAAATACAGTATAGCACCTGAATAGCAGACTGAACAGGCAGGCACACAGGTCAGCTCAAGGACTGCCTTACAACAGTGTTAAGAGAGCCCTGGCATTGGTCCTTGGAGAGGAGGAGGACTCAGCAGGTGTTTTCTGCTGCTTTTCACTCATACACCCTCACTATTTCACTATTCAGACTGGGTGTTGAATGCTTCCCTCCATTGGGATGGATCGCTGGGTGCCTGCAAGACAACAAACATCAAGATCTGACTGTTATGCTTATGATGATACGCTCTATGAGGAGAGTTCTATGCCAGTTGAGCAACATTTCTGTCTGTGAGTAGAATACAGCAAACAAAGCGCATGGAGCTTGAGTCTATCTTCAGATAGGCTTGGCCAGGATTTTTTTTTTTAATCTATTGCTCAGAGATGAGTGAGCCTTAGCTGTTCATTCTGTTGTCTTTGAAAATGTGTTTCTTGCTTGGTCATCTGATATTGTTACTTTACAGAGGGCATTCCTCTATTTGAAAGCTTCCTCTACAAGAAGGGAGAGTAGGAGCATTGAAGTTGCCCATCGAGGGTTAGCACTTGGACAGCAGACAGACTGAGTAGGATCACAGGTTACATGGTCACAATCTTTCCCACTAGGGTGAGATGAACTGTATTTCTATTAAATTATCACAATTACTTTACATTTTCATGTATAAATATACATTAGCATATGCAATTTCCTGCAAATTTCCCTGTCCTCTTTTTTGGTGACGCATTTCCTCTTTTTTTATAATTCATAAGTGGTCCCCCTTGCAGCCATCTAAAATTCCTGTGCATGCTGGCTAGTGACCTGCAGGGAGCTGGCATGCCCAGGAATTTCAAGCAGTTACCACATTATCGATGCTTACATGAACTGACCTTTACCCAGCCTATGCTTTATGCCACCTTCACAACCTAGTCAATCTCTTTTAACTTTGTTGCAGCTGATGAGCTTTATAGCAGAACTTATTTGCCATCCTATTTTTTCTTTGGGGAACATTTCCAGTCAAAGTAGCAACAGGGTGAGGCTTTTCATGAAGCAGAGTGAGCCAGCCACCTCAGGTGGCAGATGCCGGGACCAAGTCAGCGGCTTCCCAGCATTTACCCTGAGTTCCCTGCTGCTCCCAGATGTGGGGAAAGAAGTGATCCTGTCACCAGTGTTCAAGTAAGATTCAGCTGGCACTCCAGATAGACTCTATACATGGAACAGGCTGCAAAATGTCTTGGGTTGGCCCTGAGAAGGGTGATAAAGGAACCCCTTAATGCCTAGAATCAAATCCCCAAACCGGGGTCCTTCGTAGGAAGAATGGGTGATGAGAGTGTAAAAGAGAAGTAAGGTGACCATGGCATATACAGATGGTGGAAGGAGGAATGCTTAGTGAGACATCTGAAAGTTAATTGTGGAATAAAGAAATATCCCTCAAAGGTATACGTTTCCCTTGTGCACTGATTTATTATAATTACAGAGTTTATCTATACCTTTTTTCTTTATCCAGCCACATATTTGAGTTGCTTTAGATTAAAGCATATGTCTTGTTAATTATGGCATTTAGTTCTCAAAATGTAATTGGTGTCTGGTGCTCTTAAGCTCCTATAACTCTTCTTGTCACTGTTTCAAGGGGGGCTGTTTAATTTGCCTGGGGTAAACTGAAATGGAAAGTACCGTCTTACTTAAGTAATTTGAGTTTTTTTTCTTATGGCTTTAGTGATTTAATATCACTCCGGTGTGAAGAAGGAGGAGAAAAAGGAACAGAGTTGGGGGAGTATTGTCTGCCAAGATTTAATCAAGCCTCACGCTCTGTGCCAATAACATTTTTAATGGCTTTATGATGTCCTCTGAAAAAGATGAAAGTAGAAGTGTTTGGAGTAAACAAAGCAGCACTGGACATTGTCAATTCACTGGATCAGACTGATAAGCATTTTCTTGCAAAGCCTTCCTTTTGAAAGCCTATGTGGGGTGCTTCCGTATCAATGTATGTATGCACACAGATGTACAATCATGTGCACATAGAAACCCACTCTTGCACAGAGGCGGTGATTCCAATGAGCAAAATATTCTTCCACCATCTGAAAAATAGGCTAATGACTCTTTTCCATCCAACTCCGTTCAAAAAGGGACTAGGCCAGATCTACACCAAGCAGGATACGACACTTTGAAAATATGGTGTGTGTCCTGGGCCCAACAGTGGTCACTACTGTTATAAACTGTTTTAAAGCAGCAGTGCAGATCCTGCCTAGGTAAAGTTCTGGCCATCCATCATGACCCGTAGGGCACTTTGGAAAATTATGTGAAAAACCTTTTTCCGCCCTTAATGTGGATCTTTATGGTTTGGATGAATAAGGGCTGTACATGGGGACGAAGCACCGCTTTTACTCCACTTTGGGTCTCATTTGGGACAGTTCTTGATTTTCCCTTAATCTTTCCATGGCAGCAAAATTATGGGAGTTCTGACCCCTGATTGAGGGACCTCTGTTCACAGGGGAAAGCTGTGTGTGATGCTGTTGTGCATAAGGATTTCCCTTCTCTTTACAGGAGCTGATCTGGAATCATGATTAGTGTATAGAAGCTTCATTCAGTGTGCAAATCACCCTAGCTAGAATTGGGGCACTGCATAGTGATACCATAAAGCACAGAGTAATGTGTCAAGCAACTTCTTTGGAAGAATGATGAACTTTTTTTAAACTTGTGAGTAGGCAATAAAAGTTTTTCAAGTTATGTTATAATTGTCTCGAGTCCAACTGTTGAAAATCCCTTTTATATTTAATCCAACATAATTTTGTTATTACGTATAACGATGTTTAAGTAACTTGAGAAAGCTAAAAAGGGATTCCTGTAGAAATGTCTGTCCTCCAGGCTAGTCATAAAGAGAGTATGTATCATACAAAAACCTTTATTTTATCATCACCATAAACTTTAAATTGATAAGAGTTAGGAATCAGTTTGAGGCAAATTTCACCTCAAAGTTTAAAAGCTTCATCTTTGGCAATCTTTCCTGAAGTGTTCCCTCCACCCCCTATTCACAACTACTTAGGTGCAAATCTGTATCAGTAACTGAAGCTCTTTCTTGTAACCTCTCCCATATTTTGCTGATATCAACACAACTTGTGAAATAAAGAAGAGTGAAAAGTTTAACCCAGTAGTGTTCAAGCTCTGTAGTTTCAGGACCATCCTTTAATTCCAACCCATTTTTAATTTTTTAATTTTTTAAAATCTAATATATTTTTATGTTACTATTATATCTGTTTAGTTTCCCCCTTTTCTCTCCCTGGCTTCTTTCTTTCTTTCTTTCTTTCTTTCTGTCTTCCCTTCCTTCCTTTCTTCTTTCTGTCCAAAAGATGATAACGGTGTGACACACTTTAAATCAAACCAAAAGTTAGTTGTGAGTTGTAACCCAGTGATTTGAGCCACAGTGCCAGCCGTAAGAGTATGAGATGTACTTGCATCATTATTCACTGGAGCTTGGGAAATTGTGCTGAAGTCAGTAATGCATCAGTTAAATGGATCTAAACATACAAAAGAAGAAGTTTATTGGTAGGGTGGCTACCTATGAATCACCTCAAAAGAGAAAATCCATCACTAAAAAAGAGGTCTCCAATTTGCGTAAAATGTGCATATGTTAATTTATATGCATCAATGCAAATTAAGGATTTTTTTTAATTTTAAGAGAAAAAAGTACATCTTATGGAAGACTGTGCCCAGGCAACCTGTTTGCCTTGCACAGTCTGCTGTCCAGGTGCTGTTGATGGGCACCTACAAGGCCCAGCTCTTCCTTGTGATCTTTAAACTGGACATAAACAGCCCTTCAAATAGAGGATATGTTCAAAGGTGAGGACACTTCTCTAGCAGCCCTTCACATGGAGAACTGACATCTGCAAAGGAGGACACCTAGCTAGCCACAGCCAACTGACACATACAGGAGAGACATAACACCCTGTTTGGCTGGTCTTCTGTTTTCTCTTCCTCTGGTGACTCCTGCTTGAGGCAAATGCATTGTCCAAAAGGAGAAACCACCTCAAACTGGCTTGCCAATGGTCATATAAAAACTGCAGTTTGTTTGCAAGATTAATGAGTCAAATGATGACCACTCTCCATGAGTAAGAATCCACTACAAGCAGAGTTTAAAATGGAATCACACATTATCTTCTAATAGAAATGTAACACTCTGTTTCTTAACAGGGTCACTGCTTTGGAGCTTCACACCAAGTGCTCCATTTATGAGAGAGCTGCCAGGATCTGGAAGTCATCGTTTCTCTCTTGGAAAGAACTTCCTCAATCTCAGACATGGGGGAATTTCCGTGGGAATTAGGAAATGGCACTTTGAACATGAGCAGCTGCTTTATACTGAGTGAGATAATTAGCCCATCTAGCTCAGTATTGTCTACACCCGCAGCTGGGCCAAGACATTTTGCTGCTTAAGAGGAAGGACAAGATGGTGCCTCCTCCCCCATTCCACAAACTGAAGCCAATTGGGCTAGCAATCTTTCTTACTGGTGAGGTAACAGCATCCTCCATCACACCTGAGATAGGCGGCACATGTCAAATCACATGACAAACAGAGGGGAATGCAGAGGCTGCCTCCATTGCTCCCCAGCAGTCACCTCACTCTGCTCAATGGCAGGGCCGGCTGAATACCACTGGTCTTCTTCAGGTGGTCAGGGACCCAGTGCTAGGTTACATCCTGATCTAAGGTGGGGTCACAAGAGTAGTCAGTCAGTCAGGTTTATTGCTTTTGGCCAAAGGCCTTTGCATAAAACAAACATTAGCAGTACAATCACCAAATAATAATAATAATAATAATAATAATAATAATAATAAACACAAAGGTTATTCATACTGTATATAGACATAATGCATATAGTACATAATATACAAAATTTAAAAATATAGACTGGTATGTCATAGGTGATCTGTCAGTGATGTAATATAAATCGGACATGGTCAAATGCAATCATCTCCTTTACAGTTAGTGGCTCTCTCTGTTATGCATTTCTTTCTAATCTTTTTGGCAGCTGTGGCAAACAGAGCTACATGCCAAGTCATATATTTATCCATGTCCACTAGGAGGTAAAAGATCACTTCCAGTGGGCTCTGGTCACTGGAAGTGATCACACAAATATAGCATAAAAATAAGTAGTGGATCCTCAAATGCATGTTTGGCTTAAAGTTAGGGTCCCAGGTCTGAAAAGGTTGAAGATTGCTGGTCTACACTGATTGGCAGAGGCTCTTGAGGGCATCTTGGCCAACGCTACCTGGTCATGCTGGTGCTTAAACCTGGGACCTTCATGTATAAAAAATGCCTGCTGGGCCACTAAGCTACAGCCCCTTCCAGGCATCTCAGCTATTTTTCTATATTATTTCACACAATATGGGACAGAGTCCTGACACTGAAAGCAAATGCTGGGCTCAACCCAGACTCAAATTAAATTTGCTTATACCTGGCCTACAACAAAAAGCACAGTCTTAGAAATGAAATATTTGTCTCTATTTTTCAACCTCCTGAGCTCTCAAATTCCTGTGGGAAAGCACCGTGATTTTCTTTTCACACCAATGGAAACCAGTCATTCCATTGCAGTCAGCGCTGTGACTGAGCAAAACCTACGTACATGATAGGGGTGAGGGGCTTCACTTTGGTCACTGAGTCCAAGACATATGCATAACAGGGGAAAGGTGTCCCTATTCAAAACACTATGATTTGTGTTGTCAGTCATGAAAAGAAACAGGCAAAAACAAACAAGGCAACTGTGGCTCTGGTGTGTCTCCAGGAAGGACTCTTCTAAACGAGTCCAGGCAGGAAATGACAGATTTCAACCCTGGCAGGCTTACATTCAACGTTGTCCAGATGCAAGTGGAAGAAGCCTGGCCCATCGCAAACATTCGCTTCACAGCAGTCTAGCTTAAGTGAGCTAGAAAGTGAGGTCAATACAACCATTTAGGACCCATTCAACCCTGTAGCTTCAGCAGTGCTGCTAAAAGACTCTTTTACTCAATTAGAGATCACCGTCATTACACTGGGCAGTTGGACAAAACAGTCGGTTGCAATGAAGATTAACACTGTCAGTGTGCAATGGGGCTCCTGCTACCTTTAGTAGCTGCACAAAAGGGAGAAGTTTAGTGTCTTTACCATTTCCTGTCAGAGTCGCAGATTGGTAAGAGAAAGCTAGTGGAGTGGAGTGGTTAGAGTGTTGGACTAGGACTCGGGAGTTTAGGGTTCTAAGCCCCCCTCGGCCATGAAGATCACTCAGTCACAGAACCTCAGCCTAACCTACCTCGCAGGGTTGTTGTGAGGATAAAATGGAGAGGAGGACCATGGAAGCTGCCTTGGGTTCCTTGCATGATGAAAAATAGGCAGTATGTTAATATACTATAATATAATATAATATAATTTACGGTAAAAAAAAAAGTGTTCCTACAAAATACTCATTTCTATGTAACTGCTAAAGGCAAAAGACAAATTTAAGACCTGTATTAAATGTGTCCCCCTGGGGACAATTGCAAATGGCACTTTCGTGTGTGTGTGTGTGTGTGTGTGTGTGTTTAAAATTGCTGGTTGTTTCAACACAGTTTCACACAGTATGCTGGAATGTCAGATTTGAGGGCATGGCCATGGAAAAAACACGCACATGTACATTGGCCTTTAGATTGACACACCAACAAATGTAACCAGCTCATCAAATGTGCATTATGCAGAAGGGGACGGGGAAACAAGATCTCAGGGTGATAGAAATAACACTGTGGCGCAACACAGACCACATTAAGCACTCTTTAATCACACTTATTCCTATGAGAGCCAAGCATCCCTGTCCCAATTCCCTGGTGATGAGGAGTATAGCTGTGAAGTCTGCATGGCTCATTCCCACTGTGAGCCTAGGAGGATCCATGTGTGCCTTGTTGTGCACAAGACATGGGGGACAGGACCGGACCTGCTGCCATGATCCCATTTCCCCAACCACACATGGATTGTACACAGATATAAGTCTTCTGCACAGGGCTCATCTCTCAGCCTAACTTACCTGACAAGGTGATTGTGAAGATAAAATTTGATAACCTGATGTACATTGTCTTGAGCTCTTTGGAAGAAGGGCAAGAAACAAATGCCATCATTAGGATGAAGATAAATGGAACTATTCAGACAACGTACTAAGCGATGGTTAGGCTGCTAAACCTTTTGCAGCAAACGGTTAGTGTGTTTAAACCATGGTTTTGTAGCTACCATGGTTAGGAATGGTTCACATGACACACTAAGCCATAATGTTTAGCTCCAAATGCTTAACCACCGTGGCTTAGTGTGACATCTGAGCAGGGTCACTGTGTCTTTAGAAAACATGTGCACCTGAACTAGAGATCAGATAATGTTGAAATATTATGGCAACAGTACTTCATTTGTAATAATAATGCTTCTATTTGTTAGCATCTTTTCGTCTCTCGTCTCCTCTTTTTTGGTACTGCACATCACAATTTTTGATGTAAGCATATTGCTAAGAAACTGCTTCAAAATGAGGAGCAGAAGGAAGGAAAATGGTAAGTACCATTTATAAGATACTTAAGTCAGAGAAATCTTCTTATCCGTGTCTGCATTAAAACTTGCACTTAAGATGTTAATTCAGAAGAGAGGCTGATATCCCTTTAACTTACGCTATTTTTGCTTAAGTATTGCGTGACAACATGCTTGTCACACAAGGTGGCCTTTGGAGCTGCACATCAATTCTCAGACATGTAGGAGCGATAAGGGCAAGCAGAGAAAGTGAGCCAAGTATTCCTGAGCATGTGTATGTGTTCAGACTATTTTTTACAGATCCGTGCAACCAGACAGAGGGCCATGAAGGCGTAATTTCAAAGCTAATTGGTGCAAAAAATCCATTTATTCAAAAAATATAGTTTTGAAATATTAAAAATTCCTGATACATTTTAAATAGTTGCCTTATTCCTCAGGTGATAAAAAATATACCAGTTTACAAAAGCTAATCACTGAAACATGCTGGCCACACTTGGAGAGCGAATATTTTTCGTTGATTAGTTTTCCTCGGCAGAACAATGCAGGAGTTCGTAACATATCAGAAATTGTAGGAAAATCATTTTCATGAACATAAGAGCCATGCTGAATTAGACCGAGGGTCCATCTAGTCCAGCACACTGTTCACACAGTGGCCATTCAGCTGTCGACCAGGAACCCACAAGCAGGACATGGATACAATATCACCTTCCCACCCTTGTTCCCCAGCAACTGGTGTATACAGGCTTACTGCCTCTGATCCTGGAGGTAGCACGTAGCCATCATGACTAGTCACCATTGATAGCCTTCTCCTCCAGGAATTTATCCAATCCCCATTTAAAGCCATCCAAATTGGTGTCCATCACTATATCCTATGGTAGCGAATTCCATTAACTCATGTGCCATTTTGCCATTTCAGGTGTGAGTTAATAGCTCTCTCCTCTGTGTGCACATCGTAAGGCTATGTGATGTGGAAGCCTTATTTTATGAGGTTTGGAACCTAGGAAGCTGCCTTATACTGAGTCAGAACACTGGTCCATCTAGCCCAGTATTGTTGAAACTGACTGGCAGAATTGGCTCTCCAGGTAGTCTAAGGCAGGAGTTTTCCCAGCCCTACCTGAAGATGCCAAGGATTACATTTGGGACCTTCTGCATGCAAAGCAGGTGCTCTACCACTGAGCCATGGCCTTTCCCCATGTTATTGTTTTTTCCAATATGCCTGGGAAATGTCATAGCCAACAGTTGATTGTCAAATAAAATAGGCCATTGGGAAGATTCGCTCCTACCGAGCACAGATTATAGCTGCACAAAAAGTGTCCTTGTCAACAGTATAATCCACCAGCATTTATTCAGATAGCCTGGAGGAGATCTAAAGCACTGGGTTGATTGAAAGTCTAGATAAATAGGAGTGTTGTCAATAGAGCCTGTTAGCCAGGAGACAACATTGACGGAGAACGAGTAGGGGAACACGTTGAACTCACATGCATCATTCAAGAGATTCAGATAATGGATATTCTCCTTACATATCACTGCCACGATACAACCTTTGTTCTTATTAAAATGACATGTAAACGTAAGTGGAATCAGCAGCTAAGTTTGTCCTTCCCATATCTTACTCTGGCACATGCCTCCCACGCTTTGTATCTCTACACAAAAGTTGCCCAGCATAGATAAAAGAGCAGCACCTGGTTTATGTCTGACTCAGCTCAGTAGCTTCCCACCTGATTCACTGGGTGGAGAAAGGCAAAGTAACTGTCAACGAGCCTCCAGTAAACACAGGTGAGAGTGGAAATGAAACTTTCTGCACTTGAGTATCACAGGATATGCCAACTGAAAACCGGCATTGGAAAATCTCAGTTTCTGGACCTAGAGACCATCTGGTGGTGGTGGGGAGAAGAATCTAACACATCCTCTCAGTCCACTAGAAACTGACACCATTAGCAAGTGTTTTTAGCTTCAGTTGTTCCCCACAACTCAATTCCTATGCAATAGGAACCCGACGCAGCTTTGATCATTGCTGAAAGGAAGTGAGGTTCCCTTCTGATTCCTCCCTAGCATGCCTAAGAAGCTGGTGTAAGTTTTATCTCTTCCATACTAGTGGTAAGGAAAGGGGAAAGGTTTACTTTGGAGACAGGTGACCAGTGGTGTAGGGGATCCAGGGCTCACAGGGGTGCAGCGTTGACACTTTTTTATTATTAGCAGGGATGCTGACATCATCTGCCACCCCCCCCCCCCTCAGAATTCCCTTTTCCCTCTGAGCTTAGTTGCAATTCCCTCAGTAGATGGGAAGAAATTAATTTTCCCAGCCACAGTACATTTTTCCTGCTTGTAATGCAAAGAATTTTGGAAAAGTTTGATTTTGAATGGGCAGTTAAAACCCATTCACTTTACAAATGACCTGCTCTTGGTGGAGATAAAAAATGCTAGAACTCGTTTATTGATGTGCACCAACCCAGCTGCCTGAATTTTTGGACTCTCTGCAATTCAAATGTTACCGTTATACCACTGGGTAAAACTCATCTGGTACTATTCTATTCCCAAGGCTGGAAACAGGGCTTGGCATCATTGGCTGCCAAATCCCGTGACTCAGCCATGGGGGGCATTTGTACTAAGCCGATCCTTAAACGCGCAATGACTCTGGAAGTCAAAGCCCCGGTAAGGCTGTGAAATTTTTGCTAAATGTGGAGAACCTCTATGAAATCTTGACTGGTCCAGTCATGCAAGAGGATTATTTCCCATCATGGACTAAACATTCAAATATGTCCTAAAACCAAAGATGAAACAAGAGGGTTGCAGAGATAGGCAGATACTGCAATAACAGTAGCAAGAAATTATGGCGCGTTAACTCTACACAGAAGTGGAAGATATGAGATAGTCAATAGGCATCATTACCACTAGTGGCAATCATTTCTCTCTTATAACCACATCATAGTGTTTCATTAGTATTCCATGTGGAGGTCAAAATTAGTATGGGGTGTTGTGGGTAGACTTCAAACATGAACCTTAAACAACATAGATGAGTACCAAGGGAAACTGAGGGGGGAGGGGGAAATCAAATAATTCATCCCATGTGGCTTAAGCCAGATGTAGACTCAAACAAGAGGCAATGATAGGCGCTCACATGAGACTTGCTCTTGAATAAGATTTATTTAACCTTTTCCAGAAAACTCTGCTGCAGGGCAATGCAACCAAGAGAAGAGGGAAACTCTGAGGGAATGGGGAAAAGGAAAGAGCCATTTAAATGCTGAAATCTCTCCCAGGTATCAGTCGCACAAAAATAAAGGCACAATTCAGCAATGAGAGCAATATAGCCAAGCACCAGTCCTAGGAACACTTAGTTCAGAGTATACATATATAATAATGGACTGCATGCCCCAAATTTGTACGAGCTCATTGGGCTCATTACTTGTGTTTGCAGAGAGAAGGGAAGACTTCTGAAAGAATCCATTCAAAGAATGAGTGTATTTCATTGGGAACTGTGTTTCTTATTCCCTATGGCCATTTTGAAAAACTTTGCTTTAGAACAGGGGGCTGCCTTGGTGGCACTGACTTGTCCCTGCTTTAGAAAAAAAACCTATGCTTTTGCTGCTTTGGGGTGGCAACATGTAATCCCTATGCAGGAGTCATCACAGACTTTCCAGCAGCCATTTGGCCACCCAGAAACCAATGGGAGGTTGCCTTCCACTTGGGAACGCTCCTGACATGGTGCCACAGCGAGGACAGATAGCAGAAGAGCTGTGCTAATCTTGCTCCAGCAGGAAAAGTCAGGGTAAATCCCCAACTTTTCCAATGTTCATTTTCATCTCTTTGCCCCACAGTGGCAGTGAATCGGCGGCTGCATATTAACAGATTCGCAGTGCCAATTCTGAGCCACCTCAGGGCAAAGATGATGTTTAGAAAGCCCCCAAGATTAAAGCTGTTTGATTCTGCCTCAGGCCATTTATTTTCCAGGACAGTTTAGTATGGATCATCCTCACAGTTTGCTAATAACTAATATATTTTTTGGCATTTGTTCCTTTATAAAGTCTCTTCCCATCCCTTCGACCGCTTGCCAAAAGTTGAGGAGCTGGAGTGGGAGAGAAAAGAAGAAACACAGTACTGAAAAATGAATAAACGTTTCTGTTTCTTGTACATCTGGGGCCCATTAGCAAGAAGACTGTAACTGTGAAGGCACTTTGACTAGGCAACCTCAGCCTTCCTCTGCTAGAGATCTGGAAAACGGTCTTAGCGGTTGACGAAACCTCCGTGCAGTGGAAAAGCAGCCTGCCAGCAGCTGCCGCTGCTGTAACCATAGCGTGAAGTGCACTGCTAGGTGAAACGTCTCCCCGGAGACCTGGAAGGGTTGCCTCAGAAGTCACAACCATGTGAGGAGGTTGTGGCATGTTCGAACGTATGGGGGGGGGGGGGAATGTTCCACCTATGCATTATTTATTGCTTTCCTGTATTTATATAATATTCAGCTTCCTGAAAGTAATTTGTTTTGGATTGTGTAATGCTGGGCAGAACATCAAACGTATGTTAATCAGTGGCAATAAAACGCTAAGGTTTTATGGTCACTGAGGTATTAAATATTGCTAATAAATTACAGGGTTAGCATTTTAAATGAGCTATCGCTGGAGAAGAGCATCAACACCAAAGCCTAAAAATACTAATTGCCATGGCTTGACTGGATGGTTATCCAAGGGTTCTAAATAACTGTGTTTAACAGAAAGCACAAGTTTTTGAATACAGGGCATGCATCATATAAAAATGAAGGAAAATACTGCTGCATTTCACACTTTCACCTCAAGTTACACCTTCAAAGCATTTTATAGATAACTCACGTGTTTAATGTTAAATGGTTCTTCATAGGACCACACAGGAAGGCAGGGTCAGGCCAAGGCTCACAGTTTTTACACCCCACCCCCAATTATATCTATGCAATAGGAACAATGCCTGGGTATTATGGACATCATCCAAAGACAGTTACAGGTGAGTAAGGCTGGAACTGCATATAAAGACTGTATGGCAGGATCTACACTACTGCTTTACAGTGGTATTGATGTGTACTGACAACTGTTGGGGCCCATGACACATCTAGAGCAAGCAGGATATAACACTATGAAAGCAATATGAAAGTGGTATATGGAATGTGTCATGGGCCCCAACAGTCATCAGTGCACTTCAATACCACTATAAAGCAGTAGTGTAGATCTTGCCTCCATATACCACTTTCATAGTGCTGTATCCTGCTTGGTGTAGATCTGGCCTATGGCTGCCATAATTGAAAACAGCAATTCTACACCTTGATCGAGGGTGACAACTTACTCTTTGCTAAGAAACAGAAACTGCATGATCTAAAAAGAGGATCAAAGAGAACATAAGAACATAAGAAGTTCCATGCTGGATCAGACTGAGGGTCCATCTAGTCCAGCACTCTGTTCACACAGTGGCCAACCAGCTGTCGGCCAGGGACCAACAAAGCAGGACACCGTGCAACAGCACTCTCCTATCCATGTTCCCCAGCAACTGGTACACACAGGCTTAATGCCTCAGATACTGGAGGTAGCACATAACCATCAGGTCTAGTAGCCACTAGGCTGACCATATGAAAAGGAGGACAGGGCTCATGTAATTTTAACAGTTGTAGAGAAAAGGGAATTTCAGCCAGAGTCATTTGTATGCAATTAGTTCCTGGTGAAATTCCCTCTTCATCACAACAGTTAAAGTTGCAGGGGCCCTGCCTTCTTTTGTATATGGTCACTCTAGTATAGTGCCTGCAACTTTAACTGCTGTGATGAAGAGGGAATTTCACCAGGAACTAATTGCATACGAATGACACTAGCTGAAATTCCCTTTTCTCTACAACTGTTAAAGATACATGAGCCCTGTCCTCCTTTTCATATGGTCAGCCTAGTAGCCACAGATAGCCTTCTGATCCAGGAATTTAACCAACCCCCTTTTAAAGCCATCTAAATTGGTGGCCATCACCGCATCTTGTTGTAGTGAATTCCATAATTTAATGATGTGCTCTGTAAAGAAGTATTTCCTTTTATCTGTCCTGAATCTCCCACCAATCAGCTTCATAGCATGACCCCGGGTCTAGTATTTTGAGGGGGGAGGGACAATGTCTCCCTAGGGCACTGATTTCCATAAGATGTGCATGTAATAAGTTATATCTATACATGCAAAGTTAGAAATAAATAATATAATTTAAATAGAAACACAATACATCTCACCATAGTGGAAAAGACTGTGACCAGATGACCTGTGAGCCTTCTCAATTCCAGTCTGCTGTTCACATGCCAAGAGACCATTGCTCACTGTAGAGCACATGTTTTGCATGCAGAAGGTTTCAAATTCAATCCCTGGTATCTCCAGGTACGGTTGAGAAAGTCCCTAGTCTGAAAATCTGGAAAGCTGTTGCCAGTCACTGTTGACAATACTGGGCTAGATGAATCAATGGTTTGACTCGGTGACTCGGTCCACCCAGTCACAGGGTGGTTAATAAACCGTGGTGGCTTGTTAACCACCCTGTGTGTGCTGGGCAGCTTACCCTCAGCAGTGCGGCTTGTTTGTGTCATGCAAACTCAGCCAGAACCACTGTGGATTATTTTCCCAGCTACAACCTTGCGAATTGGGCCTGTGTATATGGCTGCCTCCTGTGTTCAAGCCCCCCTGCTCTCCATTAGTTGGGTTATTTGAAAGGGGGCAGGAAATGATGCCACTTCATGATTTGTGTTTTCTATTCATAGGTGTATCAGAGAAAAGGGGAGATATTGGGCTTACTTGCACAGTGCCCTCAGAAGTAAGAAAGTGAGGGGGGTGCATTCAAAGTCCCACATGCAGTGGGCATGATCAAAGAAGGCACAGGGCATAGTCCCTGCATGTTAAATAGCCAGTAGTAAGGAAGGAGGTGGTGAATGATCCGAATTCAAGGCACTCATGCCACTTCAAAAGTGTCCGCCACCCAGTTGTTATACTAGGAAAAGCCCTATTGGCCTTCCCAGCAAACCTTTGGGTCTGTTAAGCCTACTGCTACTCCAGAGAGAGGGAGCTGCCGCCGCCGCCACCCTCTTGCATCTCTTCGCACTCTGCAGCAGGGATGGGAAGAGCCTGCTTCCTGGAGAGAAGCTCCTGGAGGAAGCCGGATGCTGCCTCTGTTGAGAGAAAAGAAGCCTGGCACCACGAGCTCCTCCTGTCACCGCCACTGTCCCCTACAAGTCTCCTTGTGAGTAAACAGATGTGTGTCCTCCGCACCCAGCAGCTGTGAGGGAAAAAAGCTGCAGGGGAAGCCGGAGACTTTGGTGGAAGCGCCAGCGCCGCCACCACGTGCCTCCTCGTGCGACTGCAGATGCACGTCCCATTTGCTCTGAAGCCGCATTTCAAAGAGCCTGCAGGGCTGGGCGCAGCTGCCTTATATAAGTGCAGCCGCCCAGCCTCCAGTCCAGTGGCGCCAAAAATGCCCCAATCGGGAGAGAGCACGTCAATTCTGCCCTGCTAGCAACTACCTCCCCGCGGCCAGTGCCGGGACGCGGTGGAATGGCATTTCCCTAACAAGACACCTTGAGAACCCATGGTTTGTTGTTGAATTGTTCAGGCTGTTTAACAAGTCACACTTCATGGCTAACAAACCAGCCTGAGGAAAATGTCCTGGGTTCAGACAACATGCTAACCCATGGTTCAACAAACCCATGGTTGTTAGAGTTTTGTGTGAACAATTGAGTGCTATTTGAAAATCTGAGGTCTCAATTAGTAAATATGATCTAACTGCTGCAGCACTAATAAGAAGCAGATAACAGAAGAAAGATGTGATACTGACATACTGAAAATGTTGTATCTCTCTATTAACTTACTTCTTCTCTCCAATATGACACAGTTTGTCATATTCCTTCTTAAAAAGTTATATCCTGAACACAAACATTTGGAATATACACATTTTTTAAAAAAAAAGTTAAAATAAAAGTTGAGTTTTTTATTTTTATATCATGTCTTACGATGTTCCCTTGCTAAGATCTTTTAGGTAGTTCAGATTGACCTCTGAGACAAAGGACCTATTGACAGTTGTTATTCTAGTCCTGGACAGTTAGAAGATCGATGGGGTAACAAATTAAGAGACATACGAAAAACATTCAACCTGAAGAGATACCACAGAATGGCAGGCAGGCAGGCAGACACAAAACAAAACAAAACAAAACATATTCTGGTAAGATAGCATCACAGCAAAGATGGTTAAGTGTGATAACTCTTTGAAGGCAATGGAAAGGAGTGTAGAGGTGATTTCACATGGCAGGTTTGTTATGAGGGAAGAGATTAAAAAGCGATATATACCATTTGAATTGTAGAATAGAAAAAAGGGGTGCTTTTGCAGTCACTTTTCCTACTCTAAGGATTAACTTCTGGATCTCCTCAGATACCAATTGTAGTGATGTTTTGGCTTGATATACATGCTACAGTCAAGTTCTCTCTCTTTTCAATTTATTGGTCCAGTCTCTGTGAGAGACTGGCCATGTTCTTTTGCTGTGAGTAAATATTAAAATATCTGATAATGGAAGCTTATTTGGTAAAAGCAAGGAACTATCTGGAAGTTTCATATTTCAAAATTGGTGCTACTCCTATATAAGTATCAAAAGAGCTGATAAACTGCAAGGCTAGACGTTTGAAGACTAAAAAGACTCTGTAGCCTAATAGAGGACTGTCCTCTGTAAAAAAGGACACAGCTATCCTAAGGCCCACCACTTCGATGTCTCCTATTGTGTGTCCTAAGGACAGGGGTCTTAGAACTGCCATTAGAAATGTCCCACGATGCTTTCAACACAAATTGGGGAGGGGTATAATGGGAAATTTTAAAATGATAGCTCCAAGCTGCCTGGCACTAAGGACAGCTGAGCTGACTGCTGCCACTGGCTTAGGAGGATTCCCACAACAAGGCAATGTCCCCCAAATCCCCTCAAAATCAGTCCTCTTTGACCTCCAATTCAGCAAAACACAAACCTAAATTGCCTCTGTGTTATACTTGTTCTGTCTTTACAAGATACTATAAACGCTGTTGTTGGGAGCGGGAGGATGATAGTATTGACAAAGGAAAGCTGAGGTGTTTTTCTGTAGTCTAAGATTAGAAGCCAAGATAATAATTTGTCTTCTCATCTTCTACTTGGAACACCCGCACATGGGTCTCAGGCAAGCGTGTCTCAGTCAGAATATGTTCCACGTGAACGTCTCGCTCTGTGAAATTGATTGCAGCTCTAGATGGAAAGGAAGACTTAAACCCCCGGGCTTCTTGTCACACACTGATATTTCATGGTCATGTGGAATATGGGTGTAAAAATCTCTCATAAACACTTGTTAGAAAAATAGCACTCATCGGTCCAAATCAGGAATTACAGATATACAATTATCAAGAAAGTGATCATTAGAAAATGAAAGTGTTAGTGAAAATATTACAGACCCTAACAGAATAGGCTCTAATATGCCTCCAATGCTTTCTGTATTAAATATGATTCTGGTAACTTTCTCATAATCTGGTAGGTTCCTTCTGTGGTAATTCCATTTCTTCTTTATATTTTATGTTTTTCTTATAAGAACTGAAGTTCTAGTATGAACTTTAGAACTTGTCTGCGACTGAGTTTATTGTTACAGCGCTCCTTATCATTCCAACAAATGTTCGAGATTTCCGCCATGTAACTTAGAACCAGAGTGATAATCATTTGTTTATGTGATATTATTCCCTTAGTACCAATAGTATGCAAATTCTTTGGTCATGGAAATGCTCTCCCAAGCTCCACAGTTGTTATAACTATTTGTAAATAATGTGTGTGATGCATTGGCATATATACAAATCATGACAGGTGTTATAAATCCTGAAGTGATGCAGTCACTTCCTAGTTTCCCCTATACATTTCCTGATTGTAGGTCAAAGTCACACTTTTAAAAAAACTACCAGTGACTCAAAACCCGTAGAAGTGACTCAAAACCCATACATGCTATGAACATTCCTTGGCTTGGATATAAACATACAGTTTGAAACATTCAAAATAAACCCCATAAGTTTTCTTTTTATGATCACTTTCAGGGGTTTAATTTCTATGTAACAGTGAAAAACATGGACACTGTAAATTTAAAGAAGGTAGCAAAGGTACTGACTTTGCTTGTCTAGTTTGGCATATGGGACAAGTTTCCTGGGTAAGCTTAAAAATAAAGACTGATGCCAAGCAATATAATCTCATTTGGAGAATGCCTTGTTTAGATCCAGGTTTCCTATTGACTGCAGAGCAGTTAGACGTTTTTCCAAGGCCTGTTTTGCACCGAGTGAACGGCTGAAGCTTGGACAGACTTTGTGACATTTAATAAGTACAGGAATAACGAGTCCAAATAAAGATCAAGACACAGAAGCACAAATGAGCTTATCTAAGAAAGAAGAAAATGGAGCTATTCTAATCAACCAGACTCAAAAATCAAGGACCAGACTAAAGCAAATTAGACACAGTGCAGCTGAACTTAAGTCAATAATCAACAGAGCCCAGGCAGTTCTCAAAGTCAATGAGGCAGAAAGATTTAAGGCATGACAAATTCAACACAGCAAAGCAAGAGCAAAACCAAGCTTTCCCCTATGCCAGCAACAGAAATAGCTTCACTGAATAAAAACACAATTCTCAAGTATAATGCTAAAACCAAAAAAGATATGTAGATTTGTCAACAGTCAGAACTTGGATAGCTTCTGAAGCGTTATGAAGAAGCTCTTCTGAGTGGGACCATAAATGAAAAATAAAATTACATATTAATTGCATATTAAAGTCCTGAATTTTATTTTGGATTTCAGAAGGGGAAATATCTGTTTCTATCTAGGGCAACCGCTCCTTGAAATACTCTGAAACTGTGTAGCATTTTGTGTTTTTATATGTATATGTATATTTCATGCCTTCCTGGGACCAAAATCCACACTCATTTTGGAGATGTTAAATTAGTGTACGAATCAAAGTATTCACTTGGTGTTGCAAAGAACAAGAAACACAGCGCACCACTGTCTTTCATATACATGTGCATATACATTCTCTCTCTCTATCTCTAGTATTTATCATTTCAGTATTCCACAATAGCAAATATTAGTGCATCCAATATTCCAGCCAATGTATGGATGATTACATTGGTATGAGGTTCATACTGTGATTTTGGCAAAAATCTACCAGGGTGGCCCCATCTGCATTGCTAAGAAAGAAAAAAGAGAGGAACTGCACCAAAAAGAGGACAACAGAGGGTTTGGGTTTACATAAAATCTGCATATGCTGATTTGCATCTTTAGATGCAAATTTAGAAAGAAATACTATCATTTGAATAGAAACACCATAGAGGGGAAGACTGCGCCTCATGTGACCTGTGACTCACTCTTTATCTGCTCTCCAAGTGCTAACTGTTGACGGGCAACTTGAAGACCCTTGCTTTCCCTTCTTAGGGTTCTTTTTTTCTTTAAACCAGACTTAGGGCTCATTTACACCTAAAGGTGTAGCGGGAGGGAGTGGGGAGGATCGTGGACTTACCTGCTTCCGTAATCCTCCCCCAGCTCCTATACGGTTGTGAGATGTCCTGGAAGGGAAGAGGGTTGTCTTGGGTGCCAATTTTGTTTTTGTTTTTTTTAAGAGGAGCCTGTCACGCAGCCCTGATCCGGGGAATATATATATATATATATATATATATATATATATAAAAACTGTGTGCCCAACCCCGCCATCCCAGGGATGGCGAAATTGCTGCCCCCCACCCCTGAAGGGCACGGAGCACCCCCCCCAAACAGCTCCATGCCTGTTTTGATAGTCACAGTTATTCATGAGGAGGCAGGAAGCTGGGATGCCCGCTCCGTGGAGCTCGGGATCTTCCCGAGACCGCAGGGAAAACTGGGGTAACCATGGTCTCGGATATCCCGGGGAAAGTCTTTGCCCATCCCTGGCTAACCCCGGGATCCCCTGTGTTTCATTTAAACACACAGTTAGACTAGATGACCTTTCAAATAGACGATAACTTCAAACAGAGGACTGTAAGGTAGGATAGATGCTCTTTCTGGATTCTACCCTTTGACAATCTGCAGTATTAGGTATCTGCCCAGAGTGAACATTAATTATTGGGTGGATTAGAAATGTAATAAATAAATAACAAAAGAGAATAAGTAATAGGTTACATCCACCCAGAATAAAGCTGAAAAGCCTCGACTTTTCAAATTTGCTTCTTTCCTTCTGCAACCATGACATTAATTTAATATAGTTTGTTTTAAATGTTATGGTTTATCATAATTAAAGTTTTTTCCTTGTTTCAAAATTGACACCGGATATAAAATAAGTCCACTTGTGTAGTACCATTCGGCACATGAGGTACTGGGCTCAAGTTACAAACATTGTGGTACTTAGAGAGAATAGTAGTTAAGAAGCAGCTGAAGAAATGTGAGGAGAATTGCAAAGGAGGCGCTGAGAGAGTGACAGATTGCAATATAGTGGAAGACTTGACAGGGCCATGGGGAAAGGTGGAAGGTCATTTTTTGTGTTGAATGAGGTGGTGCTAGCAGAGAGAGTGAAGTCTATAAGAGTAATATTCTATTAGAAATTTTGGTGATTCAGGAGACGTGATAGAGGTTGAAGGTCAAATGAGGAGTTGAAGGACAGAAGAGAGAAGGTTGAATGGTTGAAGAAGACAAACACCAGTGTGGGATAACATAATCATTGTTTTGACTTGAAGAGGAAGGATAGGCTTAAAAGAAAGGAAAAGGTAACTGGGTATGTATTTCCAGGATTATAAAAATATCTTAAACTCAGCATTAAATTCCCTGCCAATGGGGTTCTCAGCTTCCCAACCGAGGGACTTCTAATGATCAACCACACTTTTTTTTTACCTACACATATGTAGGGAAAGCAGCATTTGGATGATCTGCTTCTGCATGATGCAGAGGGTGAACAGGGAGGAGCTGTGTGCACTTGCTCCTCTCCATGTGCCGACCTGGATTGGGAAAGACGTATTGTTGAATTTCTTAGCAACATGTAGCAGTATCTTGAGGGAAATGTTCTCAGCTACCAGTACTTAAACTTAAAGCAGGGGTGTGGAACCTCTTTCAGCCCGAGGGCCAAATTCCATTTCAGAGAAGCTCTGGGGGGCTGCATTCCAATGGTGGGTGGGGCAAAGGCAAAAGGGGTGGGGTCAAATTTACCAAACATGCCAGCATATTATAGCTTAAAACTCTTACTACCAGTAACTAAGCTTTAGGACAGGCATTTCAATCTTTTAGAAAGGGGTCGGGGAAGAGGAAACTGTGCAAAAGGTGGGAAATCACCAGTCAGCGGTTTGGAGAAAGGGGGTGAGGCATGGGCAGCTGGGGAACTTTGGAGGGCCAGATTTGGCCCATGAGCCTGAGGTTCCCCATTCCTGACTTAAAGGAAACAATTTTATATCACATATGGCAAGATGCAGAGATGGACACCAGTTTGGATGGTTAAAAGGGAGTTGGAGAAATTCCTGGAGGAGAAGGCTATGAATGGTTGCTAGTCCTGATGGCTGTGTGCTACCTCCAGTAGAGGCAGTAAGTCTATGTACACCAGTTGGTAGGGAACATGGGTGGGAGGATGCTGTTGCAACATGTCCTGGAGGCCAAGAGCTTTCAATGAGAGTAGTTCTTGGCTATATTATTCAAGATATAATTATTCAAGATAATTATTCAAGATAAAATTTGCCACAGCTACTTTTTACTCCTATACCAATTTTATCACCATAAGATAAACACCTACTTCTTTTAAAAAGAAAGAAAGAAAGAAAAGATGTATTTGGTATGCAGATCTAGAACATAGGCCCTTTCAACTGTTAATAACAATTGTGAGTCAGCCAGAATTGTGCTCTTGAAAAAACATTCCAATGTGACCTAAAACATGGGAGGGGGGTAGAAAGAAGAGTGTACCCCCATCTTTCCCTAGCCTGTAATAAGCTATTAAAATGGTAGTGACTCCAATATTTCCTGAGTTTTTTTTTTATAAAATAACATATGAAAACGACCTCTTATGAGATGCCTGCTCTGGCCTAGGTCAGCAAAGGCCTATGTTGCTGATTAATGAATTTTTTTTATAGCCTTTCTGGAATAGTGGCATGGTCCAGATTTGTCTCCTTCCGGAGGGTATATGCTACGAGCATTCAGGAAATGAATAAGCCAAGCAAAATGGGGGCTTCAATGGATTTTTGTATGAGATTTTGAAATTAATAACCTTCCTTCCCTATACCTCTGATTGCAATGAATGGATTCATTCATTTCAACAGGATAAGGGGGATGAAATCACAAAGAACTCCACTCAGTACTATATATAAATGCATGCATATGTATTGCTTGTCATAAAATGCTTGCTAGTTTAGCTCATGGCAAAAGAATACAATGCAGCCAAGAAAATAGCTATAGCTGCAGTTGGCAAGACGCCACAAGGACAGTTATGGGTGGAGAACAAAGTTGGCCCCGACATTCAGAGCTTCAAGACAGGAGGATGCTGAAAAAGGCAGAGGTTTATGTATTATTTGTTCTTCTGTCGTTTCTAGGACTCAGCATGGCCAATATTCTTTTAAACACACACACACACACACACACACACACACACACTACAAACAGAAGAATAAAATAACCAATTAAAAGGAAACATATTTTATAAAAACTGATTAAAACTAACCCATCGTTGCTTAACCCCTATGCAGGCATTCAGTCAATGTGTGAGGGCACCAACAGTGTAAAGCAGGGATGCAGAGCTAGAGGCACAGGGGCCAAATCTGGCCCTCTAGTGAATCCAATCTGGCCCTCCAGGATTTCCCATAAGACCACAACCCCTTTCCCTGGCCCCACTCCCTTTCCCCCAACCACGGGTCATTTGATGGCTTCCATGCTTTTATGTAATCCTCCACCACATTCTCAAAAGTTGAAATGCATCTTCTAAGACTTAGAGCATTTTATTGCACACTCGTTACCGGGTAACACGGATTTTCATTGGTCCGTCTAATGATGTCATCTGCCTACCATGCACCTCCTGCGTGCCTCCCACCCCTTTTAGCCTTCTTTGCAACACAAAAAAAATCCCCTAGTAAGTCTGACTTGTTTTTTGAGACGGAACTTGCTGCTATCTCCTGCTGCGTGCAGGAGAAGCAGCAGGATCAAACCTGCCCACTGAATGGGCCACATGCACTTTGTTTACTTCCTCTTTCAAAAGAGGAAACAATGAGGGACAAATACATGGGCAGGGAATCGATGGTAAGCAAGCACAATTTCCCCCTGTGTGATGATGGTGTTAGGTATTGACAGGAAGAGCTTGAAGCTAAAATATGCTGGTATTTTTGGTTTTTAACACTGTCCATTTTGCCCTCAGTCTCGCCCACCACTGGAATGCAGCCCCTGAGAGCTTCTCCAAAATGGAATACATCCCTCAAGCTGAAAGAGTTTCAATACCCCTGGTGTAGGGGCAGGGGGCTGCGCATGACACCCTATTCCCAATGACCTTGTGCATACCAGCCCCACCTCTCCAACTCCTGACATTCATGGGTTCCATGCAAAGGACTGAAGGGAGATACTAGGCACATTTAGCTGAACATGCTTAGAAGCCTTCCTAGGAATGGAAAACAATGAATTCCAATGAATTCCAAAGACAGTCTTCTAAACATGTCCAGCTAAGGGTGCAGTCCTATTAGTTCTGTGCCCGATGCGTATAAGCCTCCAAACTCAAATGCTGACAAGCATCCAGTGCAGAGTGGTAGAAGACAAAGGGCAAAGGTGATTGTTGCTTCTGTTGCTACTAGATCGGCTTCTTTTGCCCATCTAGCTGGGGTGGACTGCAGAGGGAAGGATGCTGGAAAGGCCTCGTGATAGCTCACATACCGGCCTCTTCAGTCCCCTCCCCTCCTTGCTCACGGGAACGCCTCCTCTACCACCTCTCTGAGGTTGCTTTTCTGACCTCAGAGAGCAGCCGGTGTGATTCTTTCCTCACCATCTGCAAGGGGGAGGGGGAGAGGAGCACAGATTCCTGGCTCTGAGGTCAGAGCACTGTCTCCAACCTCAGATTCAAGAATCCAAAGTATCCTATGCCCCCCTCCAAGACACTGTGTAGGAGCTATAGGATTGCTCTCTAAATGTACGTAGAATCTTTTTTCAGATTTCACTCTGAAAACAAAAAATGTCTTCAGGAACGGGCGCCTTGGGACTTATATACGCAGCCATGCAGCCCAAAAAGGGCTTCCATCTGTCTCCATATGTGTCAGTGGCATTTTGATGATATGTCACCATGTGTACATGTGAGGCTGGCAGATGCAGGGACAGTGAGTCAAATTTGGCAGGGGAGGGGCACATATAGAACTGTGTACACTTACTTCCCTTCATGTATTAGTCTCAATTGAGGAAAGTGTATTGTCCAATACAGCCCCTGATTAAATTGTGATGGTGTGCTATGGAGCACTAGTGACCTATATCAAAGACAGTCAGTATTCAAGGCACATGAGGATGCCTTTTTTGGAATAGGATAGAGGCTATCATTAGATTAACTCAAAATTCAACGCCAATTAGAATAAAAGAGTGAAATGCAAAGGAAGTGCAAGGCACACAACCCATAGTGTGAATGTTTGAATCTAGATAAGCTGTGATGGAGGCTATTGTTAGTGTCCAGGTGTCCTTCTTTGTAGAGAACAGTCCTCTATTTGAGGGTGCCTCTATTTGAAGGGCAATACTGTACACATGTGGCTTTAGGATAAAGAACTATAATAAAAGCAAACGGGGACCTTGAAGTTGACCATCAACAGTTAACACCGTATAGTTATTATTTTTAAATTTGTATCTATACATATAAATTAGCATATGCACATGTTATGCAAATTGGTGTCATCTTCTTTCTCTCTTTTTTTAGCAAAGTATAGCTACCATATTTCCTGTTAACTTTAGCTCAGGATAGAGCACATGTTTTCCATGTAGATGTTACCACTATCAATCCCTGGCATTTTCATTTAAAAGGATATCAGATACCAAGGTTGGGAAAGATTTCTGCCTGAAGTCCCAGAGAGCCACTGCAACTCAGAATAAACAGTGCTGGATTAGATGGACCAATGGATTGAGATGGTTCATTCTATCTTTGGCCAAATCTGCCACTTCCTCTGGGTCAACACACCTGCAAAGAACTCTACAAGAGAATCTTAGATAGGCTGATCATATGAAAAACAGTTGTAGAGAAAAGGGAAATTCCCTCTTCATCACAACAGTTAAAGTTATAGGGGCTCTGACTTCTTTTTTATATGGTCGCTCTAGTATAGTGCCTGCAACTTTAACTGTTGTGATGAAGAGGGAATTTCACCAGGAACTAATTGCATGCAAATGACACCGGCTGAAATTCCCTTTTCTCTACAACTGTTAAAGTTACATGAGCCCTGTCCTCCTTTTCATATGGTCAGCCTAAGAATCTTAGATTAAGCACACACTTCCCTTGATGGGGCATAACTCCATGAGTAGCTACAGAGAGGACTTCGACACCCTTTCAATGAAAATACTTCACAGACACAGGGCCCTGCAATAGCTGGACCACAGATTTGATGTATTAATTCCTCTATCCCCAAGGAAAGAGCCTCAAAAGAGAGGCTACAGACAGACACATCACTTACATGTGGTTTGGAAGGCTGCCAAGATGGAGCATACAGAAGCCACATTTTCCCTCTTAAAGTGTCACCCTTCAGGTGCAGAGTACAAACAGCAACACAAAACGTAATCTCCTCCCCACATGAAAGGAGGAGAAGGGAGACTTGGGCAAAATGCCAGCTGCCTGCTGCTTAGAGACACACCACGTCACACCTTAAGTTTTGAAGTTCATAAATAAATCCAAAATGTTGACACTTCAGGGGACTTGTGGGTGGAAGCCAGAGGGTTCTCTCTCATTCTTTCTCTTTCTCTCTCTCTCTCTCTCTCTCTCTCTCTCTCTCTCTCTCTCTTTCTCTCTTTTAAGGCTCTAATTAATTTATTCAGCAACAGGACTAATGACTGGGAAGAATATTCTTTGAGGTCCCGCTCACAGTTTCCCCTTCAATGCAAATGCTTGCTTTCAAGACTAGAGATGCAAATGAATACATTCGTATCTCCCTGAGTTGTTGGCCCATTCTCAAATACTTTGTCCTCCATAGCCCTCTTCAGACAGTTCATGTTGAACGAATGCATGAAGAGGGGCACACTCCAGCACCACCCACTCCGTCGTCGCATTTGTCCCCCTGTACGCATGGAGCATGACAGTCTGAAGAGGAGCACCTTCTGTATCCATGGATTAAGAACTCTGATTTTCCATCAGTGCACAACTGATAAAACTGACCTGTGCTTCTTGCACCAGGCTATTGACAACCATAAGTTTGGGCTGTTAGAAACTGATGTTGAAAGATATATCCTGGCTTTATTAAAAAGCAACTCTTACACTCTAAAAATCATCCACCAATCAAAATGTAACACAGAGCACCCTTTGTATGCACAGGATAATGCTCTGTGCCATGCTAACCATATCATTAGAGCCATCACAACACGTTACTAAGTGTGACTCAGTCAGTACATTTTGCATGCAGGAAATAAAGATCCCAAAGATAAGATATTAGGAGTGAATCAATAAAGGCCTCTGTTTTACATATCCCAAAAGTCTAATTAACTTCAAAGTAGTTGATATGAATATAATTAAAGAGAAGAACAAACAGCAAAAGGGGGGTGGCTGAGAGAGGCATGATTTAATATTATTGCTAAAATGACAGTGCTGGGCCATGCACTAAACCATAGGAAACTATGCTACCAAGTTAACATAATTGTTAAACAAATAATAATAGTGACATTGTATAAATGTAAATTGTAGCAACAAGTGTGATAAATTTCAGAAACATAGGTGCAGGCGTTTTGTGGCTATGAATTTTTTACTTTAAAAATTCCAAAAGTTCCAAAACGGTGGGTTTGACAGCTGTCAAACAGCCCCCCTCTCCCGCCTTCTCCTCACCTCTGTTTTGAAACTTATGGAACTTTTAAAGTAAAAAATTCATAGCCACTACATCCATGCACCTATGTTTATCAAATTTCTCACACATGTCAACCTAAGTGGTATCTCCAATGTGGCCAATTTTCATGTTTTTATCTTTAAAAATGAACAAGTTGAAGGCATAACTGTATTTCCCCCACTGCAACCCATTTTTCAAAAATTAATTGCCACCAAAGGCAAGCACCTATGTTTCTGAAATTTCACACACATGAGTACCAACATACCATCTGCAATGTGGCCAAGTTTCATATGTGGATCTTTAAAAATAAAGAAGTTATAGGCATTCCTGGTTCATTTTTCAAAATGTCAAAGCCACAAAATGCCTGCACCTATGTTTCAGAAATTTCTCATCCATATGTACCTCAAACCCATCTGCAATGTGGCCAAGTTTCATGCTTCTATCTTTAAAAATAAAAAAAAGTTATATGCATTTTTAAACACAATACTAAGCTATGGGGAAAATCATTCAAAATGGCGTCCAATTCTAAAATCGGAGGTCTGATTTTCGTATCAGAATCGGATCCGAAGCTATTTGAGGGATGTCCGATTTTATCCGATATGATACAGGTCAAAATTGGATGTCCCGATTCCAATTCCGATACGATTTTCCTGGCCGTGCACATCCCTACCGGGAACCATTTACTGCTTGGGAGATGCTTCATTATGTAACCTTGGTGGCTCACCACATAGAGCAGCTGTGCACTGAGCCATGAGCTAGTGGCGCGAGCCCTAGAGGAGCTTGTGAATGGTGGTCTTACTGACCAGGTCTTGTGCCTTCCTTTTCCTTCTCACCCTGTGATCTATATCTGCACCTCTGATTTGTCCATCTTGGTAAGACAAACCAAGAAACCGGACATGGAGATGGGGATCTGAAAGTGGGGAACTTTACATCAACCCCTCTGTCATGGTCAGATCACCACCTGCTGAGGTTTAGACTTACAGTGGCTTTTCCCCTCTGCAAGGGTGGGGGACCCATTAAGATGGTCCGCCCCCAGAGGCTAATGGATCCAAATGGTTTCCAGAGGGCTCTGGGGAGTTTTCCGGCTGATAGGGCTGGCTCTCCTGTCGAAACCCTGGTTGATCTGTGGAATGCAGAAATGACCCGGGCAGTTGACACGATTGCTCCTGAGCGCCCTCTCCTGTGTAGAGCTCGAACGGCTCCGTGGTATACCCCAGAGCTGAGAGTGATGAAACAAAACAGGAGACGGCTTGAGGGCAGATGGAGACGAACTCCTGATGGATGCAATCAAACACTGGTAAGTGCTTATGGTAAGCTGTATTCAGGAACAGTGAGGGCAGCAAAAAACAATACTTTGCTGCCACTATTCAATCATCAACCTGCCGCCCAGCGGAGCTTTTCGGAGTTGTCCGGGGGCTTTTACATGCTGGCCCCAAGGACATGGTAGAACCATCTGAGGCCCGCTGTAATACATTTGCTGGGCACTTCCAGAATAAAATCTCTGGCATCCGTCAGGACTTAGACTCCAGTGTTATAGCAGATGAATCTAGTGAGGTATCCAGAGCACAGGCTTGTCCTGTTTTCTTGGATGAGTTTCAGTTGGTGCAGCTCGAGGATGTTGACAAGGTGCTTGGACAGGTTCGTGCAACCACTTCCATATTGGATCCTTGCCCCTCTTGGCTAATAAAAGCTAGCAGGGATGGAACAACTGGCTGGGCCAGGGAAGTGATTAATGCGTCTTTGCAAGAGGGAGTGGTCCCAGGCCTCCTGAAAGAGGCGGCAGTGAGACCACTCCTAAAGAAATCTTCCCTGGACCCTGAAAATCTTAATAACTACAGGCCAGTAGCAAATGTTCCATTCCTGGGCAAGGTCCTGGAGCGGGTGGTTGCGAGCCAGCTCCAGGCACTCTTGGATGAGACTGATTATCTGGATCCATTTCAGTCGGGTTTCAGGCCTGGTTTTGGAACGGAAACAGCCTTGGTCGCCCTGTATGATGACCTATGTCGGGAGAAAGACAGGGGGAGTGTGACTCTGTTGATTCTCCTTGATCTCTCAGCGGCTTTCGATACCATCGACCATGGTATCCTTCTGGGACGACTGGCTGAGTTGGGAGTGGGAGGCACTGCATTGCAGTGGTTCCGCTCCTACTTGGTGGGTCGGCTCCAGAAGGTGGTGCTTGGGGAACATTGCTCGGCCCCGTGGATTCTCCAGTATGGGGTTCCGCAGGGGTCAGTTTTGTCCCCCATGCTGTTCAATATCTACATGAAACCGTTGAGTGCAGTCATCCGGAGTTTTGGAGTGCGTTGTCATCAGTACGCTGATGACACGCAGCTCTATTTCTCCTTTTCATCTTCATCAGGTGAGGCTGTGGATGTGCTGAACCAGTGCCTGGCTGCGACAATGGACTGGATGAGGGCTAATAAACTGAAACTCAATCCAGACAAGACTGAGTCGCTGTTGGTGGGTGGTTCCGCTGACCGGATGGAGGGTGTTCAATCTGTTCTGGATGGGGTTGCACTCCCCTTGAAGGAGCGGGTTCGTAGCTTAAGGGTTCTCCTAGAACCATCTCTGTCACTTGAGGCGCAGGTGGCCTCAGTGGCACGGAGTGCCTTCTACCAACTTCGGTTGGTGGCCCAGCTACGTCCCTATCTGGACAGGGATAACCTGGCTTCAGTTGTCCATGCTCTGGTAACCTCCAAGTTAGATTACTGCAATGCACTCTACGTGGGGCTGCCTTTGAAGGTGGTTCGGAAGCTGCAGCTTGTGCAAAATGCAGCGGCCAGATTGATAACTGGAACCAGTAGGTTCGAACATATAAGACCTACTCTGGCCTGCTTGCATTGGCTGCCTGTATGTTTCCGAGCCCGGTTCAAGGTGCTGGTTTTAACCTATAAAGCCTTACACGGCTTGGGACCACAATACCTGATGGAACGCCTTTCCCGACATGAACCTACCCGAACACTACGTTCAACATCTAAGGCCCTCCTCCGAGTGCCTCCTCCGAGGGAAGCTCGGAGGTCGGCAACAAGAGAGAGGGCCTTCTCTGTGGTGGCTCCCCAATTGTGGAACGATCTCCCCGACGAGGCCCGCCTGGCGCCAACATTGTTATCTTTTCGGCGCCAGGTCAAGACTTTCCTCTTCTCTCAGGCATTTGGCAATATCTGAGGAGCCTGGGTTTGTTTTGTTTTTGTAGTTTTTTGAAGTGTTGAAGTGGTTTTTAAATGTACAGATTGTGTGTATGTTGTATGTTTTTGCTGTTTTAATTTTTGTATATTGTTTTTAATTGTTTTTAATCCTATGTAAACCGCCCAGAGAGCTTCGGCTATGGGGCGGTATACAAATGTAATAAATAAAATAAATAAATAAATAAATAAATTCCGATACGATTTTCCTGGCCGTGCACATTTCTACCGGGAACCATTTACTGCTTGGGAGATGCTTCATTATGTAACCTTGGTGGCTCACCACATAGAGCAGCTGTGCACTGAGCCATGAGCTAGTGGCGCGAGCCCTAGAGGAGCTTGTGAATGGTGGTCTTACTGACCGGGTCTTGTGCCTTCCTTTTCCTTCTCACCCTGTGATCTATATCTGCACCTCTGATTTGTCCATCTTGGTAAGACAAACCAAGAAACCCATATTAATCTATAATAATAAAAGAGGATGCGTGTCTATCTGTCCATCTGCACCGTAGTAATGAAACCTAGGCACCTAAAACTTGGCACGCATACTTAGGGGACCTTAGGGGTGTGCACCTTGTGGTTATTTTGGTATAATTAATGCAATTGTTTCCATGTGGTTGAGGCATGCAGCCCCTAGAGGCAGACTTCCCTTACCAACACATAGCTTTGCACTCTGTACAGTCTGATGCCAGGGGAGAGTCATAGGCCAAAGGACAGAGTTATAGTCCTCCCCCTGCTATGGTGCAGCCCCCCTCAGGGGAATGGAGTGGACAGACCCCTCTCTCAGGGGGCTATAGCAGTACACCATAGCAGAGACCATACCTAGGGAGGCCAGCAGGCATGAATTCGATCAAACAAGGAAGGCACAATATGTCAGATTCTGACAGCTTGAAGGCTTTGTTTTATCAAACTAAGGATTATTCCAATCCATGTAAAACCAGGTCCATTCACTAGTGTCAAATAAAATTCAGTATTAAACACCTTCAGAGTTAGAGCTGGAGGGGCAGGGGGGACTGCCTTTCTTGTTCATGGTGTTCATCAATGCCTCTCCTTCTTTAAGACCATGATTAATAGGTATCAATGTATTAATAGCATAATAACATGGAAAGTACTGAAAGGAATATCATCTCATGTAGGGTTTATGGTGTTTTTCATATACTCTGGAATGCTCCTACCAAGTGTTAAATGAGAATTTACAGTGGTGTTAATTGAAGTAGCATTTCTCTGCTCACTGCTTGCTGTTATGCAAAATGAGGTTCCTTTTGCTAGAGATTAAAAGTTTAATAATATCTTCTTTATGTTTATTCCAGTTTAATGCCAGAGTTAAAACATAATTATTACAGCAGGCTGTTAATGGATTAGACTGGCATTGCTCCCTTGCTGAGTCCCACTTTTTCTTCCATTGGCTTTGTGCTGTCTGTTGTCATCTTCTAATTAGCTGCTCCTCTTTTCACTCGGCAGCCTGGGTGGTTTGGGGAGGGGGAGGGGAGATATTACCAAAACCCAAATTAATTTGTATTTTTTTTCTTTCTGGGATCTGCTCTAAGAAGTTGGTTTTGCACTGGAAACTTTCTTATATACAAAACTGAAACTGAGAAAAATGTCCCTCTTCATGTTCTGTGGCCCATTATATTGAGGGATGCTTCCATCAGATTTGTGACATACACTATCTTAGATGGCTTTGAAAAATGATTAGATGAGTTGATGGAGGACGGTGAGGTTATTATCCTCAGCCTCTTGCTGCTGCTGCCCCTGTCTCACCTTTACTATTTAGGCCCCACAGCACCACAGCTCAGAAACCTGGCCTCCAGATAACTTCTTTATACCGCTGCCACCAGTACCTTCCTCAGGTACACCCACAGACCACACCAGAAGATGGAATTAACAATAATTTATTAACTTAAGTAATTGCATGTCAACGTTTATTGGTTTCCTCAGTTCTACTGCATAGTGGTTACAAGTACAAAGCTTAGTGGTTTCTGTCAATACACTCTTAAATGGTTTCAAACTGTTTCTTATCTAATCATCTGTTCCCTAAAACTCTATCTCACTCTCTCAATATTTAATCAAACACTTCTCTTAACTCATCAAATACTCTCCCATCTCATCTAATAATACTACCCCCAATCCCTTTCCTCAATTCTCTCTCTGCCAGAATCATATATACACTCCCTCTGCTCTCCAGCTCCTCCTACTCTCACACAGCCAACCAATCCAGGCACTCTAAACCAGTGGTCCCCAACCATTTTGGCACCAGGGACCGGTTTGTGGAAGACATTTTTCCATGGACCAGGGGCGGGGGCAATTTGGGGGTTTGGTTTTTGGATGGGATCTTTCCACCCCGGTTTCCAAAAAGAGGGGGACAAGAAATTCTCACCCCTCTTCTATCCTCATTTCCCTCAAAAACAGGAGGCTTCAGCTTAGAAACCCTCCCTTGAAATCACATACACTCACATACACTCACATGCAGCCTGCAATAATAGGATCAGCCACATCTTTGAGTTCCCAGCCCAGGTGGGAGGGAACAAACATTCCCGGGGAAGGGAAGCCCCACACATGGGAGGCAAATGGGGCCAGGCAGCAACTCGCAGGAGCATCAGCCAGCCACGCAGCCACAGCTATAGGCAGGGAGGGAGCAAACGGTGCCCGGACAAGGAGGGCATGTCCAGCATGTGAAGCACTCCCCTCGCCCCTTCTCTTCTGCCTGCCCCACGCCCCACGCCACGCTTGGCAAGGGCTTTGCCTTTCCTACCTCTACCCCGCGTGGGGTTTTGGACTTCGGCCCTGCGGTCCACCCCTGGCTTTGGCCTACGGAAGCGGTGGCGACTGCTGCTTGGCTGGCTGGAGCAAAGCCACACGCACGTGGGCAGAGGCGCTCTGGCAGGCGGGGCAGAGAGGCTGCTCCTTGGAGTTGAGGCTGGGGATCTCGCCCTCCTTGGCAGGAGGGGAGGGAAAAGAAGAGCAAGTGGAGGAGGAGGGCAGGAGAGCGCAAAAGAGGAAGAGGGGAAGAGGAAAAGCAGCTACCTGCCATCGCCACCACCAAGCCTGCAAAAACCCACCAGATGGATGAGGCCTGGCCGAGAGGAAGGAGCCGCCGCCACCGCGCACATGCGCTCACCTCGCGCGCGCTTGCTCAATCTCCGGACTAGACTGCTTTTGACGGGAAAGCGCCCCCCGCCTTCCTAATTCCAGTCTCAAATCTCGTGAGATGGACCACCTGTAGCCTGGGTCTGCCGTGGGCGGGGCTAGAAAGGCTCTGGGGAGGCACAATTTCTGGATTTGGGGGGAAATTACGAGATTTCCCCCCTGGACCCGGTTTTGCCCCCGTTTTCCGGTCATGGGGAGTAGCGTGGGCATTTTAGGATGGGAGGAGAGCAAGCTGACCGTTTCCCCTGAGATTTGCCCCTGGGGCCCAGTCAGCCCGGATCGCCCCAGTTTTCCCGGCTAGGACCGGGAAACCCCTGATGATCTGGTCACCATACCCAGATGGCATACCCTGCACTTGCCCAGTAGCTGGCGGCCTGGTTCCTAACAGACCACGGACCGGTACCGGTCCGTGGACCGGGGGTTGGGGACCCCTGCTCTAAACCACCAGCCAATCACTCTATACTTACCAAGGCCTATAATCACAAACAGTAAGTACATTTCAGCCTAGTCATTTACTTTACTTATTAGCATTCCTAAACTTTTTGAAGAGATAGATAGATAGATATGCATATCCTAAGCAACAAAACTTGCAACACAATTATAACAATGAGCAGTAGAACATCACAAAGATGAGTGACTATAATACAGGTATGGGGAACATGTGGCCCTCCAGAAGTTGCGCTGCAACTCTATTATCCCTAACCAATGGATATGCTGGCTAGGGCTGATGGGAGTTACAGTCCACCAACGTCTAGAGGGCAATACAGTTCCCATCCCTGCTATAAGAAAATTGGGATATCAAACTGTGGATATTGGCAATCAGCCTCAGGTACCTTACTTCCTGTGCCACTAGGGAAGTTCTTAAGTAGAAGGACCTTCAAGCTTAATCTCTGCTGTGCTGTGGCATCTTTGAAATAGACAGAGACAGTTCTATGGCTTTGTCAGTCCAGCCAGACTATGGTAGCTAGGGCTGTGCACGGATCCGGATTCGGATCCCGAATCCAAAGCAGATTGGTGTGATCTGGACCTCTCAGATCCAGATCCGAACCGCATTGGGGGAGGTCCGGACCGTTCTGGACTGGATCAGATCATTCCAGATCAATCTGGAGATCCAGGGCCCATTGTCCTTCCACCCTCCCCCCACTCTCCCTGCTTACCTGCTGCCTCCTCCTCATCACTGCCGCCATCCGCCACCGCCACTGCCACCGCTGCTGCCGCTGCTTCCTCTCTACTGAGAACCAGGCTGAGGAAGCAGTGGCAGTAGTGGGCGGCGGCAGCGAGGAGGCAGCAGGTAAGCAGGGAGAGTGGGGGAGGGTGGTGAGTCCTTTTCCCCATAGACTTGCAAGTCTATGGGGAAAAGGAGGGTCTCCGGTTCGCGATCCAGAGACCTTGGATCCGGATCCAAATCCAGTTCCGGAGCAGATCGGGGGAGGTCTGATCTGATCCGGATCAGACTGGGCCCAATCCGGATCGTCCGGATCCAGATCCAGACCGGGGGGGGGGGGCTGTGCACAGCCCTAATTGTAGCCACTTATTCATCACCAAAGAACAGGATAAGAGAGGGCAGATAGTTGCATAAAATTTGCATATGCTCATATAGATGCACATTTAGAAATAATTATTATAATTTCAATAGGAATACAATACATCTCATCATAGTGGTTCAGATTTTGACCATGTCTCATGTGCGCCTGCTGGGTCTGCTTTCCAGGTGCTCACTGTTGATGGGCAACTTCAAGGCCTTGGCTGCTCTCCCTTCTTGTGGTTCTTTAAATTCATCATGGACTGAATATCCCTTCAAATACAGCAGCTTTTCCCGACCTAGTGCCCTCCAGATTTCTTGGACTTCAACTCCCAAGCATTCCTGACCATTGCCCATACTGGCCAGGGCTGATGGCAGATGAAGTCCAGAACATCTGGCTGAAATAAAGCATACCTTCACATAGAGGACTGTCTTCTGCAAAGTAGGGTACCTGGCTACCCTCAGCTACACCAGTTGCTCTGAGAAATCAGTAAGGCCTTGGCTGGCCCTACATGACTCTTGCTCCAGGTTTCGTTCTTCTGAGCAATTTGTTTGCGTCGGCATCGCTTAATTGGTTGGCGAAGGGATGAGAATAAATCAGACACACAGGAGTAGCTGGGTTAATAAATTGGCCACACCTTTATTGACTCACTTGAGTAGGCTTGTCAGTGGCATAGGGTATGGATCATGTAATCAACAAGCCCACTTGCTGACCAATGCCCCTTCCTGGCACACACCAAAAGTACTGGTGGTGGATAGCAGGACCAGGGACATACCATGGTGTGGACTGCTAATGTGAACCCCTTTCCACCACCCCAGACGTGGCCAGCTCACGGCCCCCTTTCTGGTCTGGTCTTGGTGCCACGTCCCTGAAATCCCATATGGGAATCCTCACTGTGGAGGTGCAAGGAGCCCAATCCTGCTCCCCCTCGCCAATAGATCCAGCCCATAGGACTCTCTTCTGTAAAGTAGGGCACATGGAAACCCTAAGCCACACCAGATGATCTGAGAAATCACTAGGGCCTTGGCTGGCCCTATATGACTCTTGCTCCAAGCTTGGTTCATTTGAGCAATTTGTCTGTGAGGAAAAGTGCAAAATAGGCTCCTTTGATCTTGGCTTGTCCTCCTCGTCTGCCTGCATCGAACCCAGACCTCCCCTCCCAGTCTGACTGGGCTACGCTGTTTGTCTCTGATCCTGCTGGGCCCTGACAACAGCTATGAGACCCTCAGTGTACAGAGGCATCCTCTGCATGTTGCAACTTCTCCCAACCTTACACAGCAATCCCTTTTACGCAAGTGAGCGTTTGCAATACAATGCTGAACTTTTTTCATTTTAAGGGGAATTTCCCACATCACAGCTGCATAATCTGCCCTGCAGTGTAGATCTCCCCTTAGTCACCTGCAAACCCCATAGCTTCACAGAGCTGATTCTAAGCCAGACGAATTCTCCTAACTTACAAAATGTCCGGTTACTCATGCTTGAAGTCAGTGGATTTAAGCACATGTAGCTAGGTAACAAGGCTACAGCCTTAGGCCACGAGCTACCAGTCTACAGTCTGGAATCTGGTCTAGTTGTGTGTGTTTTAATGTTTAACGTTCTAAGATTCAAACTTGTATAATGAATGAGTTAGCAGAATTATTATTACTTGTGTGTTGCTGTATTGTATTATGTATGGCTCTCTGTTAATCATGCATGCTTTTCCCCCACAGCAACTAAAAAGCACACACACCACATTTCACTGAAGAGCAACTTTTAAAAATAATTTGTTAAAGATGCAAGGCCTGTGAAAATAGCAACATTTCCTTCTTCCATATTTAGAATCTAATCTCTGCCTGAGAACAAAGAATCAATCCCATTTTAAGGACGCCTTAGAATTCGTACTTTGAAATATCAGGTACGTCTGGACATTCAGTGCTTTCTCTTTGATAGTTCATTTATTGTCATGGGGGGGAGGGGTTTTGGTTCCCCCCCCCCTGCATTCATGTAAATTCAATGGCGTACTTTGAAATTTTAATTTCACTTCCTGCTATGAATTCAGGTGCTAAGAATAAGTCTAAGAAGTAGAAAAAATTAATGCTCAGTTTTTGAGCGAGGGGAAGGGGGAGGAATGTTTGAGTTTGAGAATGAAGTCCTTTGTAGTTTGGTATTATTACTGCAGACAATAAAAAGGGGATGATCTTTGGCAGCCAAAAGTACAGTGACCACATCTAAGAGAAGCAAACACTCTAGAGCCAATACCCAGATCACAGATCACTATTAATATATGCTGCATCTAGTAGAGGGTTTCCCCCCACCCCACCCCATCCCATCCCACACTACTTCTAGCAGCTGCTCCTCAACAGAATGTAAAATTAGGGAGACCTGAGTAGATCAGGGCTAGGAGCCTGTGGGCACCAATATGCTCCAAGACGCCCAGTTCCTCCCAATTTTAAAATAAAAATATTTTTATATTTTCTTACTAACGGCTGGGATTGCTTCAAAGTGAAGTGGGAGCCTCTAGCTCAGGGGTAGGCAACCTTTTTGGGCCATGAGCAATTTGAGAAACTGTCCTGGGCAGCACCACAAAATGGCTGCCATGTCTTGCCATGGCTCAGCTCTGTTGTCGTTCTTCAGGGTTCAGCACCTTATCCAGGTTCTTCTAAACAATAAATTCTGAGGAGCAATTGCGGATACATCTGGTCTCAAATGTCTCAAGGCTTCTGCCCAGGTGGTTAAGTCTGATGCTATGTTCACAGACCGTGCAAGCAAAGGACCTTCCAAAGGGTGGGATTTTATCTGCATGGTATGTAAATAGGATTTCAGGAGAAAACACATGAACAGAAGAAGCCTTTATGTGAACATGACCTGGTATGTGAGCAGCTGAAAAAGGTACCACCCTTCCATACAATTAAAAGTATGTATCAAATGCACAGGTGTCAAAATTAATATATAAAATACCAATAGTCATCTCTCCATCACAAACATGTATTAGGAACAAACAAACAAAATGTGTCTACCCTATAGATTTAAAATATGTCAGCATGAACCACTTTAATTTCCTTTTCCTCCCATCTAGCTCACTCACTATTAAAATGAAAGAAAAATAAATAGCTGAATATTGAAGAGAGAAGCAGTAGTGAGTCTCTATGATGAATATGCCAAGAGTAATCCAATTTGCATGGGACCATAGATGCTGTAAACATTTATGCATGATTTGGGAGGAACTGATCTAAATGTATAAACTAAAGGTACACATTATTACAGAAACAGCATAAACATTGATTTCCATAACTTCCCTCCAGTAAGCTGCCAGGTGTAATTAATTTGTGCTCCTGGCCATATTAAATTGCTAACAAGCTTAACATGTTTGAAATAAAGCAATAATTTAAATACAATGCAATTAGGGATTTGCAGTTACTTCAGTCTGGGTAAAGTGACCCCCTTTCAGCAGCCCAGTGGTTAATGAAGCTGGCACTAAAAATATTTTTTCTCCTCCCTCTGAATGTTATCTTTATTTTCACTCAAACTTCACATTGAAGTTAAAACAGAATTCAATTAAATGTGCTTCACAGTCTGAAGGAGCAAAAGATAGCAGAGCAGTAGACTTTACAGTACCATTACGCGATTGCAAGAGAACTCCTAGACAGAATATGTAAGGCAGGCCAAGCCAAAAGAATAAAGGGGATGTGTTCCTGGATACCTTTTGTTTGGGGGCATTCAGAGACTCTTCTCTGGGGCCTGTTTACGTGAGATACTTTGACTCAAGATAATGACCTATCTAATGATGGATTGGTTGTCAACTCTCAACTCAAATCTAATCTCTAATACATTATTCAAAATCCACATGAAGAAGGACAAGATGCAGTTATGGTTTGGGAAACCACAAGGTTAGCCTTACCATGCAGCAGAACGAATGGCCTGCTTCATGCAGCATCATAAAGAAAGAGAGAGATAAGAATGAAGGGCATTTCTACATAAGGCTTTTATTGCTCACTTGTGATTGGTCAGTCATGGATATTTGTGGGTCTGTTACACAATGTCGTCAACTTCCAGGTTATCTCCCATGCTTTCTGACCTTTATCCTGCTTTGAAAAAAATTGGAGGTAACCCAATTAGGAACGTTAACTTGATATACCAGCAGTGTGTAATGATGGGGTTGTGCTATAACTACAGCTATAATCACATTGCCATCTAGCGGCTGTAAAATGAAACATATACAACATATAGAACTTTCTGAGAAAGGAAGTACAAAAGGAAGTTCTCAATTCAATGCACATGTTTGCCCATGTAAAGGAGCCGATCTTAATCCCACAAAGAATCTGGCAGCAGACCCTGAAGGCAGCGTTACCAAATGTACCCTCTAGACATGTGTACAAAATGTTCATAGAGTACAAACATACCAATACAAAATAAGTATACAAGACAAAGAGTAACCTGGATGCTGTAAAAGTCCATGCACAAAGTTTCATTTGTGGGGGGAATTTGCTCAAAAGTCCACTCAGAGTCTAAACTGAGGGCTGCTGTGTACAGAAATCTAGGCGGACACACGTGCAGCACCTGGGTTGGCAATAACTAGTTTGTATTTCCCAGAGAGTCCCTATCTCTACTGGGAGAAAGATATGGAGAGAGGAAGAGGCTCTATAGTAGTTTCAGGCTACTCGCAAAAGTTGAGGGATGACTCATTGCGAAAGTCATCATGAATGTCAAAAGGGTGAGCTAGGATGGGCAAAACTAATCAAAGCAGTGCTGAGCTTAAAGTTAATCAAGGTTCTGTCCTCCTCCACCCCCAAATTTGGGAAATTCCCATTCCTGCAACTGGACCAGTGATTAGATCATACCTGGGGCAGATTACTCTTGGGATAGAATATGCTTGCCTATATGGTAATCTAATTATCATTTACCCAATCTGGGGGCTGTTGGATACTGTAGTTCTGATTTGACTGATGTTGCTAAATATAGCCTTCCATTTGTGAGCTTTAGAAATGCTAGGCTGTGGACAGAAGTGCTTGGCTCATTGTCCTGTCATGTTTTCCTGCCTTTGCCTTGCCTGGTTTTCAGGTTTGACTCAATAGGCTGACCATATGAAAAGGATGACAGGGCTCATGTAACTTTAACAGTTGTAAAGAAAAGGGAATTTCAGCCAGTGTCATTTGTATGCAATTAGTCCCTGGTGAAACTCCCTCTTCATCACAACAGTTAAAGTTGCAGGCACTATACTAGACTGACCATATACAAAAGAAGGCAGGGCCCCATGCAACTTTAACTGCTGTGATGAAGAGGGAATTTCACCAGGAACTAATTGCATACAAATGACACTGGCTGAAATTCCCTTTTCTCTACAACTGTTAAAGTTACAGGAGCCCTGTCCTCCTTTTCATATGGTCAGCCTAGGTTTGACTCTTCAGGAAGGATTTCAAAAATAACTTCCTTCCTTCCTTCCTTCCTTCCTTCCTTCTAGATTCTTACAACAGTAGCTGTGAGGGATAGAAATAGTGGGGGAGGGAGGAGGAATCTTCATTGGGATTTCCTCTCCTGAGGTGTCTACACTGTAGCCTCAGGAGAGGAAATCCGCTATATCCTATGTCCCTGGGATGCTGTTCTGGGGCCATAGAGTTGCTATGTAAATCTATAACCTAGGCCTACAGATCATGCACATGACCTGCATGCTAGGGTCCCAATCTAGATCACCCCCTGCATTTACTCTAGAATAAAAAAAATTAAAAGATGTATTTTAATTAAAATTAAAAGACTCTATTCAGATGACACACTAAGCTACATTGGTTAAGCATTTTGAGCTAAACTTTATGGCTTACCGTGTCATGTGAACCTTGACTTAGCATGTCATGTGAACCATTCCTAACCGTGGTGCTACATAACCACAATTTAAACCCACTTACTAACCATTTGCTTCAAAAGGGTTAGTGGCCTAACCAGGGCTTAGTGTGTTGTCTGATCAGGCCCATTGAGGCTTAATATGTAATGGGCCCTCAGGCAACCTCCAATATTTACCACTGGTGATCTTAATAGCTCCATCCTAGGGATCCCAATTCACGGCAATAATTAGCCATAGCAATACACTTTCAAAAATGAAGCCTCCCTGCATTCTGTGCATTAGGCTTTGCTTTAGAAACAAATGTCCACAAAAGAGTTTTTGAAACTTGCACGCTTATTTGTAGCTTGCCAACATTTGCCACACAAGAATTGCTGGGAGATCATAGATTTACATCGCATTAAACTGTGGTCATGGGAAAACACTTTTTTTAAGCCATAAAAGCGTCCCGTACGACATATGAATGACACAACAGAGTGGCACAACAAATTATGTGAAAGTGTATTCTGCTGCTTCTCAGTACATTCAGCATCAACGGAAATAGCATTACCCCGTGACAGACCCAGAGGCAGACATAAATCTCTCAAAGCAACTGCCCATTAAAACCTCTCAGACCTAGAGAGATGTGGTGGAGATTATCATGGGTTAGAAGTTTCCCTTTGCATCCCTCTCCTGTAATGCTTCTGCTAACTTACTTCCCAATGTGACACTGATATGAGTGTTGGAGACATGTATGTATCTGGCCATTTCCCACCCATTGATGCACAAAGGCCAGTATCCAAAGAGCTTCTTAGGCATGAGCAGGTGCTCCCACGCATGGATCATGACTAGAGTGGCTACGTGCCTTACATTACAGAGGACAGTCCTCTCTTTGATTGCGTGGATTATTTCACTGTCCTGTGTTTGAAATCTAAGTCCAGTCCAAGTTTGGCTTAAAGATAAAGAACCATAAGAAGGGATCGCAAAGGCCCTGAGGCTCCCCCTCAACAGTTTACTTATTTTATTTTAAATATATATGTATGTTTTATAATGCCTTTTGAGGCAAAGCTTTCTCAAGGTAGTTTACTAGACAAAATTATAAAATATAAAAATGCAATGAACTAAAGCAGCAGCATAAAACCTTTAAAATAAAAGCAACAGTAAAAACACCAGTGTATACAACCAAGTTTGGCATTGCATTCTTCACCACTATGGGGAGGTGCATTTTATTTCTATTTAAATTAAATTAGAAGTACTTATTTCTAACTGAGCATCGAGATATATATATATATATATATATATATATATATATATATATATATAAATTAGCATATGCCCCTTTTATGAAAAGACTTTGGGTGATGTATTTCCTCTTTTTTGGCAAGGCACAAGTGCCCATCCTCACTCTGGCTTATAACTTTTTTTTTATGTTCCCCTGTCTGGTGATACATTAGAGACGAATCCTATGTTTTGGAGATGGTTTGTCAGATGGCCAGGGCCTGAGTGCTTAGGAGAGAGGTGTCAAAAGCCATCCTGCATGTACAGAAGTTCTCATATAGGCCTTTGGATCCCGGCCCAAGCTACAGAAGGGCCGAAAAGCATAAATAGCCAATGTGTTGCAAATCTAATAATTCCTTAATGACTCTGTAGAGTTGGCCTCATAGCTTTTACATTTCATACCACATTCACAAGACATCCAGGTGTCCTTTCCCCCAAACTAGAAGAGTATTATTTCCATGTGGGAGATATTCAGAGTTTGATTTGATATGGCACACAGCCAACCCAAGAGATTTTGCTTCTTAAAGCCAGACCGGCAGCTACATCTTATTTCAGTACTGGCAATGGGACAGTGCACTGAAGGGCAGCAGGCTTGCTTAGCGGAAGCAAGGGCCATTTCTACACCAGCCTTTGTGTGTGTGGGGGGGGGATTGCCCCTGGGTGGTCCCTGTGCATCCAAATGATGCACAGGGACTCCCGGGGGAGGGGCACAGGTTTTCCCAGGGATAAAGAATCCCTGGGAAAACCCAATTCTTCCTGCGTTCCCAGGAACATCCCGAGACCACGGGAGGTGTGGATGCCCATCCTGCCTGGTGCTTTCTTACCCGCGAGTAAGCAGGCACTACAAACAGTCACAGAGATTAGCTGCGTGGCTCCGTGCCCATCAGGGGAGAGAGTGGCAGCAATTTCACCACCCCTGGGATGGCAGGGAGGGGGTTGGCCTCCCTGATTTCATTTTTTAAAAAACCTTACCTTTTGCACTGGAGCGCAAGTGTGTTCTCTCCTCCAGTTTGGGGAAAAAATGGTGTGCGCAATGGTCCGGGAGGAAGCCAGGACGTCACGCTTCCTATTTGGAAAGATGGGGACGATCCTGGAAGATGGTAAGTTAGGGATTGTCTCCAGGCCCACCCTCTACACCCTTAGCACACTTTATGGCACACAAAGCTCTCCCCTCCCAACACCTTGCTGCTGTCCCCTGTCTCCTGGCATCTGCTGTCTGAGGCAGCTGCCCTGCTCTCCTTCATGGTAGGGCCAGCCCTGATAGAGTACCAAATTCAAGTGCACCCAAATAAGTGCCCTGCGAAATCTGAAATGTGCTGCACGTGGAACTGTCTTTGAACACTTCTCAGAAAGTGCAGTTGGCTCACAAAACAGCAGCTAAATTACTAAACTGGGGCTGGGCAAGGCAGAAATATCTCAGACAGTCTACACTGGCTCCTGGTCTGTTTCCAAGTAGAATTTGAAAGTACTAGTTTTAACTTTTAATTTCTCTAAGCAACTTGGGACCTGAGTACATTTAGGACCCTGCTTTTTCCACCGGAATATGCCTGAGAATGAGGATAATCCTTTCAGCCCTTCTCTGGATCTCCTTACCATCAGAGAGGATGATTGGAGGAAATACTTTCTTCCTGGTTGTGTGGCATTCTGGCTCTGGAATATTTCCCATAGAGTCTCCACTGGCACCAAGTTGCTGTTGTTGTTATTATTATTACTATTACATTTGTATGTCAGCTGCAAGGAACCCAAGACAGCTCACATGCTCATCTTCCTCTCCATTTTATCCTCACAACAGTAGGCTGACCATATGAAAAGGAGGACAGGGCTCATGTAATTTTAACAGTTGTAGAAAAAAGGGAATTTCAGCCAGTGTCACTTGTATGCAATTAATTCCTTGTGAAATTCCCTCTTCATCACAAAGTTGCAGGCACCCTGCTTTCTTTTGTATATGGTCCCTCTAGTATAGTGCATGCACCTTTAACTGTTGTGATGAAGAAGGAATTTCACCAGGAACTAATTGCATACAAATGACACTGGCTGAAATTCCCTTTTCTCTACAACTGTTAAAGTTACATGAGCCCTGTCCTCCTTTTCATATGGTCAGCCTACACAACAGTCCTGTGAGGTAGGTTAGGCTGAGAATCAGTGCCAAAGCCATCCAGTGAGCTTCATGGCTGAGTGTGGACTAGAACCTGGGTCTCCTGGGTCCTAGTTCAACATTCTAACCACTGTTCCATATTGGTTCTCTTTCAGAGTTAGATATCTTTCAAAGTGAATTATGATTTTATGTTGCAATTTTATTTGCTCTGCTTCATTCTTCTTGGTTTTGTTGCTGATTAATCTGAACACCTTTCTTAATTTTGTAAATGAGAAGACAGAAAACAAACAGCATAGCATACAATTAACAGAATAATGTTATAAGGTGATTAAAAATCCTTTGTACTGTAAGCTGCCCTCAGAGTCCTTTTGGACTGAAGTATACAAAATAGATTCTAAATAAAATAAAATAAAAATAAAAAATTGTGTGGGACTGCAAAATCTGAAGGGGCTAGGAGATGTTATATCTTTATAAGAAATTGTGGATTGAGAAATTTTGGGAAAAATCAAGAAATCAAGAAAACAATGGAAATTACGATTTTGTTAATGAAGCTTGCTAAATATATGTATATATGTATATATATATATATATATATATATGCATGCTACCTCTCAGTACCAGTTGCTGGGGAACATGAATGGGTAGATGTCATTACTACTCTCATTTCCTCTTTGCGGGCTTCTCATTGGTTCATAAAATTTATTATATGGTATTCTATGCTTTAAAATATTTGTATTGCATTTTATGTTTTTAACTGTGTTTTAATATGGCATTTTAGGTTTTGAACTGTTTGTAATCTGCCCAGAGAACATTACATATTGGGCAGATTTAAAATGAACTAAATAAAATTAAATAAATACATCTGATTGACCACTATGGGAACTGAATGGTAACTAGATAGCTCTTTGTATGATCTAGCATGGCTCCTCTTATGTTATTATGTTTTTAAATATGCAGTCATTTATTTATTCTACACATTTATATCCCGCTTTAACTTCACATGAACTCTAACAATAAAAAAATTAGTGACCAATGAACCTTTTGTTCTTTGGTTATGCCTAGGCACACAGCTTCAATCAGCTTCAAATCTCCAGTAACAAAGCAGCTGCTGTGGTCATGGAAGGAAAGCATGTATGTATATTAAACAAGGACAGCAGGCCTTCCAAGATTATTTTTTTGAATGTAATCTGGTCTGCCAAGAGGCCAAGCACATGGCGTATGCTGATGTAGGCAGGTTTCATACTACAAATTCCTGGATCGCTCTTCAACTATGAATAGGCTGACCATATGAAAAGGAGGACAGGGCTCCTGTAACTTTAACAGTTGCAGAGAAAAGGGAATTTCAGCCGGTGTCATTTGTATGCAATTAGTACCTGGTGAAATCCCCTCTTCAGCACAACAATTAAAGTTGCAGGCGCTATACTAGAGTGACCAAATACAAAAGAGGGCAGGGCCCCTGCAGCTTTAACTGTTGTAATGAAGAGGGAATCTCACTAGGTAGGAATTGCATACAAATGACACTGGCTGAAATTCCCTTTTCTCTACAACTGTTAAAGTTACAGGAGCCCTGTCCTCCTTTTCATATGGTCAGCCAAACTATGAAAGACAAGAGCATATTCATTTGAATAGCAAAATAAAAATAAAAATGGAGGGGGGGATATGTTGTAGGGTTTATTTTATTTGCCAAGATTATCACTCTTGTCTGAGAGAAATGTTCAATTTAACTGCTGCTGGATTTTCTGCTTCCCTTTTTTTATTTAAAGGGATTGTAGTTTGTTTTATTTTTGGTTATTTGTGTGTTGTCTGTTGACCCTTAAAGTTGGAATTTTGGTAATATAATTGGGTTTTATACAGCTCCCATCTCAGGGCTCTTAATACAGCCTACAGTAGGGTGACCAGATAAAATCCAGGTCAGGGCTCCTGTAATTTTAACAGTTGTAGAGAAAAGGGAATTTCAGCCAGTGTCATTTGTATGCAATTAGTTCCTGGTGAAATTCCCTCTTCATCACAACAGTTAAAGTTGCAGGGGCCCTGCCTTCTTTTGTATCTGGTCACTCTAGTATACTGCCTGCAACTTTAACTGTTGTGATGAAGAGGAAATTTCACCAGGGACTAATTGCATACAAATGACACTGGCTGAAATTCCCTTTTCTCTACAACTGTTAAAGTTACAGGAGCCCTGACCTGGATTTTATCTGGTCACCCTAGCCTACAGCAAACCTTTCCCTAAGCTAAGGGACTGAGGTTTTCGTACCACATGTGCTTAAAGGGATGCTACACGATTAATTCACTTCACCTGCCCTAAATACAACACAATTTCATCTGTCAGCTGAAACCTCTGTGAGCACTAGTGCAAAACAGAAACAGCTGGCCAAAAAAATAAATAATCCCTTAAATAGCACAACAATGGATTTATAAGTGAAAAAAACCCTGTCCATAAGTTTGTAAAGAGGAATTTTGAAAACTCACTACTTCATGTATTTATAGTTTTAAAGTTTAAAGGTTTAGGGACAGTATCCAATATTGCTGCTCCGCTTACAGCACTGACATAGTGCTAGCACCAGAGACTGCTTATGGTAGTGTTACATCAATGGCGTAAGCGGAATGGCAGCATTGGATACTGCCCTAGGTGAACTCATTTATGCCATGTATTCTGTGAGGAATTTACATGTTAATTTCATTGTGTGTATCTCATGAAAATACACCACAGGGCGAACATGTATTCCCAGTTTCCCACAACATTGAGGAGATAGAAATGTACACGTGAGAGTCAATGGTGCAAGGATGAGTAAAGTAAAAGATGAAGGAGAAGAGCTGGGCTTTTGAATGGGAGAACTGGGATCCTGGCTTAGGGTGACCATATGATAGGAAAAACCCAGATTTGTCAGGATTTTTGGTAACAAATCTGGGAAGGGGGGGAATTATGAAATTTGATGAAAAATCTGGATTTTTCCCGTCCTCCCCAGCCAAAGGGCAGCTCTACTTTAATGAGAATTAACAAAATCGCTTACAGCTCTGCCATTTTAAAAGATAAAGAGATGAAACTTGGCACCATGATAGCGTTAAGGAAGGGCTTCTTTAGCCATGCCAAATTTAAGGCAGATCCGTTCATCCATTGATTTTTAGGATTTTAAAAAAAGTTTGAGGTTATATATATATATATATATATATTTAAAAAACGATCATTTTAAAAAAGATGAAATTTGGCACCATGATAGTTCTTGGATAGAGCTTTAGCCTTGCTAAGTTTGAAGCAAGGCTATGTTCAGGTGGGCACACCCCCTTGGTGCTGGACATGCCCCCTGGCGCCAGACAGATTGGTGGGCATGCCCCCTTGGGAGCCGACCATGTTGTCCTCCTTTTTGGTTTCCAATATATGGTCACCCTAGCCAGTATGCCATGGTTGCTTGAGAGACTGGAGGTCAAGAATTGTGTGAACAGAGGCATGGTTTTACTTACTAATCAGTTTCTACATTTTAGGCTCCACCCGTTAAGCAGGGGAAGGAAGAGTCCATTTCTGGGCCTACTTGTAGAGGTAGTCCCACATTTTCTTCTCTCATAGTTTTTGTCAATAGAAGTAGTGCCAGAATACTACTGAATTTGGTTCACATAAAGGGATTTTATAAGCCTTAGTGTTCCTATATGTTCAGCAACAAATTTCTTCTGTTTAGTGGGGGGGGGACACTGAATAATTCAGTGAAGAGCAATGCATGAGGTCATTATCCAGCGTAAGACTGAAAACTTAAGGGCACTTTCAGAAGTGATGTGAATAATAATTTTTTTCCTCTAATAGCCCGATCCTATGCATGCTTATATGGAAGCATGTCCCATTGAAAATTCAGTGGTGGTTACTCCCCAAGTAAGTGTGCATAGGCCTATACAGCTCCAACTTTAAAAATAAGACAAAAGTTGTTAATATGATTAATTTCACATGGTGTGCTGTACAGGAGAATACCACTTAGTTTAAACACACAGAGAGACATTCCAATTATAGTTCCTAGCAATGTGGGCTGTTTCATTTGGATATCTAGTGAACGTGTGCTCTCTGGTTTCTGAGACTGGATGTGATCTTTAAAAATGTTACTGGTTACTGATTATTGCCAGTTGTACATGAAGGAGAATGGCATCCAAGCTGTTCTTCAGGGAATGTGGCCTCCCACACACTAGAAAGTGGTGTGTGTGTGTGTGTGTGTGTGTGTGTATGTCTTTGAGCAGGTGCCTTTACAACCATACTCATGCTAACATTTATGCATGCATAATATTGGTCAGTGCAGTATAATCACTGAAATGTAGAACATTCCATGAACAATTTTAGCATCTGTTGAGACAGCACCTCATTAAGCAATACTTGTTTTTACTCAAACCTCCACTGGCTTCAATCCTTTTTTCCCCCTCTACCATCCCAACTACCAGAGACCTTGGCAGCTGTCTCTGGGTTTTTAAGAATTGATTTTGTCATGTCACTGGCCTTACGGGACCAAATATAAGGAATTATATTCCCATCAGGCATCCAAATAATTTCATTGAAGAGGAGCACTTTTTTAAACTCTTGTCTTTTTCACTATGAGAGCTGACACGTCTTCAAATGCCTGCCGACTTTCCCAGTGACAGCTGTGTGGAATGGACCGGCATATCACAGGCAATGTGCAACAAGAGATAAAATGATGGTTTGGACTTCAAAGAAACTGACTGTAACCATGCTGAAGTCAAAGGGTGCACTGCTGCCATCACCAGTTGGCTACTCCTAGCTCAAGTGTGGGGGTCTGAGCTCCTAAGTATTTGGAAATTCTCCAGATCTTCGAGCTGCCATATATTAATCTGCGGAGAGGCAACGATGGGAAGATAGCAGCTAGAAAGGAGCCAACTGTCAGGATATTTCCGTTAGTCTTCTGTGTGGCTCAACTGCAAACTGCTCTTGATGATAGTGATGGATTAATTACATTTGCATTCCTCAAAAAAAGATGAGGGGTTCAGAGGAAATTGATGAAGGAAGTTGGAAAATCAGTCCTATAAGGAAAGGTTGATAGAGGAAAAAGAGAAGACTGAGGGAGGTCATGATAGCACTTTTCAAATACCTGAAGAGCAGCCATATAGACAAAGTCAAAAGCTGGGTCGCACACAACATGATAAGCCAAAGTACAGGTTGAGTGTGGGTTGTTGCTGAATTGTGGTTTGTTGTGTTGTGTGAACCAGCTGAGCTAACAAACCATCATTTGTTAACCACGAACAACACACAATGAGAACCCGTGGTTTTTGTTGGGTTGTAAACTGTGGGTTGTTTGTGGCTAACAAATCATGGGCTTGTTCTTTCTTTCTTTCTTTCTTTCTTTCTTTCTTTCTTTCTTTCTTACATATATATACTGCCCCATAGCCAAAGCTCTTTGAGCGGTTTACAAAAATTAAAAACATTGAACATTTAAAAACCAATATACAAAAATTAAAATCATAAAAGCCTAAAAACAAACTACATATCATTTAAAACTATCCATGGATCAGTAAGAAAGCTCAACATATGCTGTTAAATGCCTGGGAGAAGAGAAAAGTCTTCACCTGGCGCCGAAAAGATGACAGTGTTAGCGCTAGGCAAGCCTCGTCAGAGAAATCGTTCCACAGTTGGGGGGCCACCACTGAAAAGGCCCTCTCCCTTGTTGCCGTCCTCTGAGCTTCCCTCGGAGTAGGCATTCGGAGGAGGACCTTAGATGTTGATCGTAGTGTACAGGTAGGTCCTTGTCAGGAGAGGCGTTCTGTCAGGTATTGTGCTCCTAAGCCGTGTAATTGCCCAGATGGCAGAACTAGATCTAATTGGTTTAAGTTACAGGTGAGTAGATTTCTGCTGAACATGAGGATAAACTTCTTAATAGTGAGAGCAGTTCCACAATGGAGCCAATTACCTCGGTGTTTTTCCTTGTTGGAGATCTTCAAACAGAGGCTAGACAGCATCTGTTGGGAATGCTTTAGCTCTGGATTTCCTGCATCAAACTAATGCCTTCTTCAAAGAACCTTTTAGAAAGATTCACCAAAATCAGACTTACATATTCTCTCTCCACTTCTGGGTATATCAAAAACTATATTACAAGTGCATTAATAGTATTCTATCACAAAGCATTCTGACAGAGTGTATAGGTATTCTACTTATACATCTACTCACGTAGGGTATAATTACCTTAGCTCCTTATAGCCTGGCCCTATGAGCCACTATCTTAAGGCAATGGTTTATAGGTTCCAGTGAGAGGATTCAATTACCTGTATAAGGAGACTTCCTGGGAAGCAGAACAGAGCTAGCTTGCTATTCCTTGTTCTTTAAGTATAGGATTGGACTTCAGCTGCAGCAATGCAGTGCAGGTCTCTAGATTTGCACTCGTGCAGCTTAACTTCATCCATGGGATTAAGGTGCTAGACAACAATCCTACATTTTTGTTCTGCATTGACTAAGTCAACTAAATCTTCCCTTCTTTCTGCTGCTGTATCTAAACTTGGTTTCTTAAGAATTCTTCAGGCACAGTGAGAGAGAGAGAGAGAGAGAGAGCAAAGAAATCTTTCACCATCAAGGGAAAATGATTCTGAAAATATTTTGTGGAGCCAAACCAAAGGGAAGTCACCATAACAATATGATTAGTGCATTACTAAATTGGAAGCATGTTCCATACAATGTATCAGTTAAAGTGAGTCTCTCAGTCTCTCTCTCTCTCTCTTTCTCTCTGGCTGTAGTTAAATCCCATACCTGGTTTGATGGACCAGTGCTTTTGAGCTAGTCAGCACCTGCTCAGAACACTTGATACACTCCTGATTTCTTTCAAGTGCAGCCAAAGGATCAAGACTTAATTAGCAGAGAAATATCTCTTACACAGATCAACCCAATGCAAATTCCCCGCGGGACAGAGATTTGTCTCTATTTGGAATCCCCACCCCAGCCTCCTGTGCTCACTAGGCAGCTTGTGTACTTTTTTGTCATCTGGCAGAAACATCTATGCACAATACAATGCTCTGGAGCATTTCTCATGGCAGGGGAGACTTCTTGTCTTCAGGTAAAGGTGAGGCATGTTGTAGCAGCTTCGACACGTACTTATGCTCTTTCAGTGCCAAACCAAACAAGACAGGACAGCTTGTCTTCTCTGGTGCTCTTCACAAAGATCTTGACTCATTTGTTGGCTTGGTTACCTTCAAACTGTTTTATTTATTTATTTATTTTAAAAATCCTAAGAATAACTGTCCTTAAGCGCAATACTTCATTGACAAGATTGTCCTAGGGCAATTGCAGAAGATTAAATTATAGTGCAGTGCAGGCAAATATATATATATATATATATATATATATATATATATGCTGTTTGAAAGGGAAATTATTAAGATATGTTTTGTACTCATCATGGATGGCACATCTCAAGGGGGTCTAAGGGATTTAAAAACATCAAGATGAAGAAAGGTTTCATTGCCAAATTTATTTGATGTCATTTTCTCCTCTTTAAAAAGTAAGCCTTCCTCTTGGTTTGCACTCAGTACTTAAAAAAAAACAACAAGGCAAAAACACTTAACTATCTGCTTTCCACTGCTTTCAATGAAATGGCAGAGCCATACAGATAAACTGAATCTCTCTCACTGCAGCAAAAAAGGAGGGCATTAAAAGAGGGGGGAAAGGGCAATTCCTGTTTAGGAAACAATAACCAAGACCAATTCATAGCACAATCTGATATGCTCATCAGGAAAAAGATCAGGTCAGTTCCATACCTCAACATGGGTTGAAAACTGACTTGATTATGTGGCAGAAATGTTTGACTCTGTGTCCATGGTTGCTTTCACACTAGGATCCTTTAACACTGTGGAGACATTGCTTTTCTGTTCTGGGCTACAAGCAAAATTAAAACTGTGGTTCCAAACAGCATATAATATAGAGTTATATTATTCAGAAATGTTTTTCCCATCTGCAGGATCCTTTTATAATGTTTATGTATAAGTAAGTCCCATTCAGCACAGGTCTCTTGCAACATGAATTAGTAGCTTCCTTCTTGCAGCTTCTACCTATTTTTCTTCCCTGTGCCTGGGACATTAGGCATGAATTGACCCCAACTGCCTTTAAATTAGTCAACTTCTTTTCCCCACAGAAAGGAGAGCTTTAAGTATTGGATTCCATTCATTATTTGCATACAACTACATACATTACTTGCACACAATCACACAATAAAGAAAACTGCCTTACAAAAGCAAACAAAATCAAATGTTAAGCTGAGTGAACTTTCAAACGAATTCTTCCCCCCCCCACACACAAAGATTCCGTGGGCAGTATCCAGTGGAATCGTCAGGAAGGCGCCACTCGCCCATTGCATACTGCCCCATATAAGTTCAACATTAACTTCCACTGGCATCCACTTGTTTTGTGAATACTCCATCTGAAAATATTCAATCATTTTCAGTTTCCATCTCTTCAATTTACTCCAGGTACAATGTCTGGTCTATATAGGACAACCATCAACTTTTTTTTTTTGTTGAAGGGAGGTTGTTTTGTGGCATTTTAATGCCTCAACCAATGTGATCTTGGATAATCAGTCATACTGCTGATTTAGGTCTGTTCTTTTGGCACTCCTGATCAATCAGTGGAATCAGTAAACTCACACAGTTGTGCTATGTTATGATAGGAAAACATTATGTTTTAAGGGTTTATGATTGAATACAGCTGCTAAGGGGGAAATTGGGTTGAATCTTATCATATGAAGTCCCAGCCTGCAAGGAATTTGATTTAATTAAATTGGCTTTTTTTTTTAAAAAAAGCACGTAGGCCAGTTTACAGAAATGGATTTTCCTGCTCATCTCCTGTCTCTTGTCCACCACTCCTATTTTTACAGATTCCCTTTGGTTGAGCTCTTAATATGCCTCAAGAAAAACTCCCTTCACCATATCAGTGAAAGGGGGTTGGGGGGAGGATGGCCATCTGTCCAACTTTACAGAGGACAGTCCTGTTTGAAGGCTTCATGTCCCGTTTCAGATAAAGAACCAATGCAGGAACCTTGAAGTTGCTCATCAAACCGTTCCAATTCAGGTTGCCTGGTCACAGTCACCCCACTATGGTAAGTTGTATTGTATTTCTACTTAAACTAGAGTAATTACTTTCAATTATTTTTAATTTAATTATTTTTAGAGTAATTCAATGTGCATCTGTCGATGTAATTTAGCACATGCAAATGTTATGCAAATCTCTGTCCTCATTTTTTGGTGATGTGTTCCATCTTTTTTTGGCTATATATAAGTGGCCAGTCTAGTGGGGTGGGAGGCTGGGATCCTATATCAGGTCTATAGTTCCTCATCCTCTTTACTGCCAGAGAAAGAGTATGAACTACATCCAAAAGCCACAACAAAGGCAGTTATGCAGACTGACAGTACAGGAGAAGGAGCAGCAGCAACAGCAGACACTGTGTGCTCATTCACATACTCTTCTGCTGGTTTTTGTTTTCCTACCTCTGTGCCTAGTTCGGAAACTGCAACTAGTTCAAAATATGGCGGCCAGGTTGGTCACCAGTACACCTAGGGGTGACCATATCACACCAGATTTACAATCACTCCACTGACTGCCAATTGGTTTCCGGGCAAAGTACAAAGTGTTGGTTATTACCTTTAAAATCCTACATGGTTTGGGTCCAGGTTACTTGTGGTATCGCCTTCTCCCATACAATCTGCCCTGCACGCTCAGGTCCTGGGAAGAATTTACTACAATCGGCCAAGAGTAGGCTGACAACTGTTACCCAGAGGACCTTCTCTTCTCCCAGACTGTGGAATGACCTGCTGGGAGAGATCCGCCAACTTACCACTCTTCAAGAATTTAAGAGAGCTATAAAGACTGATCTCTTCTGGCAGGCCTACCCAGTCAAATTTTGTTTATTTCAATAATGAATTAATTTTATATGTTTTTGATCAGTTTATGTATTGTATATTGTATTTTATAATGTTGGTATTGATGTTGTTCCCCGCCTTGATCTGGAGTGAGAGGTGGGTAAGAAATAATAATAATAATAATAATAATAATAATAATAATAATAATAATGTCTTCTGAATCTCCCCTGTGGCTCATAGGAGGGCTCAGGGGGGAGAAGGCTTCATCCAGGAACCCATCATCTGATACTCCAGAACCTTCTAGGCTAGAGGGCATGTCCCTACCAGGCTTCTCAGACTCAGAAGGCATCCCTATGACACAGTCCTCACAAATCCCACTCCTTTGGAGGTAGTGGCTGCCGAATCTGACAATGGTCCTTTAAAAAGTAGACAGCTCCTCAGGGTGTATGTGTGTACAGAATTAACAGCAGGTCCCAATCTAAGGCCTCTGCATGTTGCTGAGACAACTGCTCTTTATGGGTGGGTTTCAGCCAGTGATCTGTCCATGGTCCTGACAGACCTTGCCCTTACTGTATCTCATCTGACATGGATTTGTTATGCCAGAGATGATCCATCCTTTCCAGGCAGTACTACCACTGCAACACATTCTCTCCTGGAAGTCCTATGTCAACGTAGGACAGAACAGGTTCACAGCTCCTGTTTTACACATCAGACCACTGATCCACCTAACCCTGTAGCGTCTACACCAGGGGTAAGCAACTAGTAGTCTTCCAGATGTTTTGGGTTACAACTCCCATAATGCCTATCCAATATGGCCCTGGACCGGGATTGTGGGAGATGTACTCAAAAATATCCAGAGGGCACCAGGCTGCCTACCACTGGTCTACTCCAGTAAGCAGCTCTCAAAAGTCTCAGGCATAGGCTTTTCCAAGGCTTGCTACCTGAGATCCCTTTAAAGTACAGATGACAGGGATTTAATCTGGGACTCTATGCCTTATTGCTAGAGGAAAAGAACAGGCTTGTGGGATGGTGGCAAAGGAGAAGCAGCCACCGACACCACATACATATTCATCCTTGCCCTCTGGGGTTTTGTTTTCACAGAAGATAAATGGTGCCCATATGAACCACAAACGCTTCCATGAAACAACAACCCAGATGGAGAGGACATGTATGTGAGTGGCAGTAGCAGCTGCTTCTCCTTGTCTTTGCCACAATGGCAATTTTGACAGATCCATCTGGTTAGCAGTGGGTAGGGATGGGTGAGAATTCAGTCTCAGCTTGTGGTGGGTCACTTGCCACTGAATGGATGCTGATAGATTCCCAGCCATGGCTCCAGCAGATGCTGGGCATAAACCCAATGGTAAAGAAAAGAACAGTCACATTTTCTGGGATTGTGTGTGATGTTTCAACAGAGGCAATTTTTCTTTAAAGCCCATGGGGTGGTGGTGGAAGAGCAAAAAAGCCCATTCTCCCCACTTCCCTGGAGAACTGCAGATCATTTACTCTGATTGTGCAGCACTGGTTTATAGTCACCTTTCCTTTCCTCTTGACCTCCATTAGTGCTGGCTGGTGCTCATGAGCAAGTCTGCCAGCTTGCTCTTTCCTCCTCCTCCTCCCTTCACTGAGCAGCAGGCAGGCAGAGTGTTCAGAAAAACTGCTCTGTTGGATTTCCATATTTGGTCCTGATCTGTTCCCCCAAACCCAATCAGAACCCGAGTATTTGCATCTGAAATGGGAGGCCCTTCAGAGACCCACAGTCAATCAGTGTACTTAGGCAGGTTTTAAAATAATATCTTCCTGTGATTCCTTCCTTCCTAAGTTTCGTGTGTGTGTGTGTGTGTGTGTGTGTGTGTGTGTGTAAAGGGCTGGGAATGCTTAGCTATTTCAAAAATGTTTAAAAAAATATGTATCTCTTTTTAGACAGGAGACCTGAAGGCATTTCAATGGTCATGGGTGGGAGGTATTCCCTAGAGTTTCCATCCCCTTACTATTTTCTAGGGATGTGCACTGGATCGGACCCGATCCACGATCCGAATCCGGTCCAGTGGGAAATCGGATAAATTATCCGATTTCCGATCCCGCAGCTGGATCGGCCGATCCAATCCGAACCGGTCCGAAAAAGCTCCGAACCGGTTCGGCGGATCGGCGGATCGGCGGGCGCCCACTGGCGCCCACCGCCGCTTCCATTGGCGGGCGCCAGCGGGCGCCCGCCGATGAAAGTGGACAGCGGGGGGGGAGGAGGGGGGCGCTTACCTTCTCGGCCCGGTGGCTCCCGTCCGGCGCCGGCGCCTACTACTACTAGAAGGCTCCGCGGCCTGCTCTAGGGTGGCGCGCCGGGTGATGTCATCACCCGGCGCGCTACTCTAGAGCAGGCCGCGGAGCCTGCTGGTAGTAGTAGGCGCCGGCGCCGGCCGGGAGCCGCCGGGCCGGGAAGGTAAGGAGGGGGTGCGTGGAGGGGAGGAGGGGGCGCGCGGAGGGGGGAGGGGGGCCCTTACCTTCCCAGCCCGGCGGCTCCCGTCCGGCGCCGGCGCCTACTACTCCCAGCAGGCTCCGCGGCCTGCTCTAGGGTGGCGCGCCGGGTGATGTCATCACCCGGCGCGCTACTCTAGAGCAGGCCGCGGAGCCTGCTGGAAGTAGTAGGCGCCGGCGCCGGCGCCGGCCGGGAGCCGCCGGGCAGGGAAGGTAAGGAGGGGGTGCGTGGAGGGGAGGAGGGGGCGCGCGGAGGGGGGAGGGGGGAGGGGGGCCCTTACCTGCCCGGCCCGGCGGCTCCCGTCCGGTGCCGGCGCCTACTACTACCAGCAGGCTCCGCGGCCTGCTCCAGGGTGGCGCGCCGGGTGATGTCATCACCCGGCGCGCTACTCGAGAGTAGGCCGCGGAGCCCGCTGGTAGTAGCCGCCGGCGCCGGACGGGAGCGGACGGGCCGAGAAGGTAAGCAGTGGCGGGGAAGGGGGCTTACCCCCCCCCGGAGCCGTCCGCTTCTATCCGCTGGCGCCCGCGGGCGCCAGCGGATGGAAGCGGGCGGCCCCAGGGGGGGTAGGGAGCGCGGGGGAGGGGGCTTACCTGCCGGGGCCGTCCACAGCGGACGGCCCCGGGGGGGGGAGGGAGTTAGGCCCCCCCTTACCCACCCGCCGCCATTTTTTCCTCATAGACTTGCATTGCAATGCAAGTCTATGGGGAAAAAAATGGCGGCCGATCCAAAAATGTACGATTTTTGGGTCGGGATCGGACTCGATCCGGTCCGGGGGGCCTCCGATTTTGTCCGAACCGGTCCGGGACAAAATTGGAGGTCCCGATCCGGGTCCCGATCCGATCCGGGGGGTCCGTGCACACCCCTACTATTTTCCTCCTTTCCCCATGTTTTTCCAATTCTTCTTTGTTCCTTTTTTTAATGGTATGTAGGAGAAATTGTGGGGTCTGCAGGAGATGTCATAAGAAGAACCCCCAACAACTTAATATTTTTCCTCTTTTTTTTCACAATTTCATTCTTTCCTAGTTTTCATTTCTGTTTTGCACTCATTATCTTGAAGTTATTGCTACAATTTGCCTTTTTCTGGTTGCTAGTGGAGCAGAAATATATGTCAATTTAATTATTATTTGTGTATTGTTTTTAAACTGATCTGTTTTTATTGCATTTTATTATTGCTGTTTTTGTGGAACTGTGGTGGCCTATGTCTCTGATCAATAAAGATAAACACACAGAAAAACATGGGTTCAAATGTGTGCTTTATTGTGTTGCTCTTTTGGTAACACCCTTCTGCTTGCACTCATGATCTTGAAATTACTTGCCTCCATTTGTCTTTTCCTGTACAACTTCTGCTGGTGGAGAAGACAAATGTGGCCCTAAAGGAGGGCTTCTATATTGCTGTATGGGTTAGAGACACACCCTTCCTGAACCTTTTGCATTGGACTCATGATCCTGAAGTTAACTTGCATGTCTCAATTTGCCCTTTTAGTGAAATACAGAGGATCATCAGATTGGGGGGGGGGGGGAATCACGGTTCCCTACCATCGTCCCCCGCCCCGCTTCTGTGGCACAATACTTCCTCTTTCTCATGGAGAAGAAAGAGGAAGTAAACAAAGACCACGTGGCCCATTCAGTGGGCATTTTTATTGCGCCGCTTCCCTACACACAACAGGAGATCATGCAAGTTTTGCTTATAAAAATAAGTCGGACTTACTGGGCTCTTATTTTGTATACAGAAATCTTACACACACCCAGGAGCCATTGGACTGGTGCTACAGAGTTTACAGTCATGCCAAGAAATAAATGCTAGTGACCAGGTTACGTGGCCAAGGAAATCATCCTAAAACTGCGGCTGGCATCCATCAACATATATCTCCTCCTAATACAGCTATTCATTGTGACCAATGTTTGTTAGACAAATTTAGCAGGAGAGCTGAAACAACAGGTGCAAAATAAAGTTCAGGGCAACCTCCTGCATTATACGACACAGTTTGTTATAAAACAATAAAAGGGTTCAGCTCTGGTGGACCAAATCAAGTGGGCCTGTGTGAAGTGCTACATCTTAGATTCAAATCCCCGACACCATTCTCTTTATGCTTGCGGTGAGCATCATTTGACTGCCTTTCGAGACGGCAGCCCTCATGCATTGCAGTAGAAGAAGAAGAAGCAGTGGCGTCAGCAACAGAGAAGAAGCCGCTTTTGGAGGTCATTTGCTACATTTGATTAAACGGAGATGCATTGAACATTGAAATCCCACCACCCGAGCAGCATCTCTTGATTAGCTTGGGAGAAAAGCTGAATGACAACCGTTTTCCCAATCTGCCTAAGCCATGCAGTGAAATGGAGCAATCTGGCCTGAGATGGGATTTAGACTTTTGTTGCATGCAAGGGAGGTAAAGAGCTGGTTTTAATCCATCAACAATGCTTTCTCTCTCTTGGAGATCTTGGAGATTAATAGCATTGGCTGGATTCAGTTTATAACCTACCTCTCCCCTTACACTACCAAATTCTGCCACTCAAAGAAGGGTTAGATTTGAGAGAAAGAAGATAAATGACATCATCTGCACATTTTCATATAAAATGGATCAGATCAAGGGAACTTTGTCAGCCTACTCCAGCATTTTTCAGTGTTTGTTTTACTATATTTACCCCTACAACAAGCTTAAGGAGGTTATAACTATTCCCTTTTTATAGATGGGGAGCAGAGAATAAGAAAGAGGACCTTTCCAACAATGCATCTGTTGTGGAATCAATGGATATCAGTTGCTCATTTGTTGCTAATCTATATGATATGTTAAATACATTGTGTGAAGTTTAGCCTCTCCCTCCCTCGCTCCCTCCCTCCCTCTCTTTTTACTTAAAGTAAGCATGTGGGCCCCAGATCTGGATTGAGACCACCACCACATGAGTAGGGGAACAACCTTTCAGCTGCTTGTTTTATTCAATTTGTCCTGTTGCACTGCAAGTGCTAAAGAAAGAAAAAAGCATGAAGATTCCCCCCCCCCCCCCCATAGCACCTGCATGTTGGTGGGATTTAAGAAGGTTTAAATTTCCCATGCACAGGGCCGGCCCTTACATGAGGCTAGGTGAATCCTCCACTTCAAGTGACAGAATTGGAAAGGTGGCAGATTCTACATGCCCTTCCACTGGGAGGGCTATGGGTCTGGATGCCACTTCTGCCATATCCCCTTTGAAAGTAAGGCATAGGATCCAGACTAAAATCTTAAATTAGACATGAGTCATGGCTAACATTTAGATCCAACCCAGTGTTGTGGACAACAACAAAATAATAAGAGGAAACCTGGAATTAATGCCCCTCTGGGAAAAAGAACTAGCTGATAGTAAAAAAAAAAGTAATATCTCAGCAGTCCTAAGTATGAAAACAATTCCTGTTTATTTCTTGGAGAGATAAATTGCAATTTATTTATTTATTTATTTATTTATTTTTATACCTCCCAACAACCGAAGCTCTCTGGGCAGGACACAAAAATTAAAACCACAAAGTACAGCATAAAATATAAGATATTGAAGCTTAAAACCAGAATATAAAACTACAACCAGAATAAAATCAATTGAGAGGAGTTTGTTACATTGCAACTTTTAAAAAGGTTCTTAATATATGATGCAACTTATTTTCTGAAAGGGCTTCAATTAATCTCTATTCTATAATGAATGTTCTAACATTGGCAACCGTCAAGACCCCCAGATTTTTTTTTTAATGAAAATCTGAAAACTCATGGATATGCAAAATTCATCTGGGATTGTCAGCATTCACAGGTGAATGTCAATATTTATCATATTTTGGACATTCACTGTAAGATATATACTATAATAGACTCTGTAAGGGAAGGTTGCTCTTTCTCAAAGACACTCAGGCCAACATTAGTGTTGCAAGAATATCAATTGCGTAGGTGCTTCAAAAACAATTATAGAAAAATGCTTGCCAGAAAATAGGAGTTGCATCAGCATCAAACATTTCCATTTTTCTATGGGTGCCCCTTGCTATTGGGTTTTTCTGCTCACAATGATTAAAACTGTCTCCAGCAACCTGTCATTGCTGCCATACTTGAGAAGTAGAATTCAGATGCAGATTGCTTTAAATCCCATTAAGCAGTTCGACCATTTGGGTATGAGTGTCTGCTTCTGGGGGGCGTGGGGCGTTAGGGGTGTACTTATACATATATACGTCTGTCCTGTGCATGCACACATGCTCTTGTACTCTTGCACATGTGCACACACAAATACACAAAGATATATATATAAAAAGCAGTCAAGCAGGAGTGTGTTTATTTTCCAGGTTACTTTGTCAGCTGCTCCTCTGCGCCCGTCTTATAAATATTTCATGCCCAATATTTAACATTATTCTTTCCCCAATCGGATCAGCTTTGAAATGCTCCTCAAAGTGAATTCTCTCCTAACAATGGCTTGACGCAAAAGCCTTTTTTCCTCTCTTAAGGAGAAGAGGCTGCACATGGTCTGCTGCCATAGCAGCGTGAATAGTTCCTATTTAATGGAAAATCAAAGATACTTTACATTAATTCAGTGAGTGGAAGCGGGGAAGGGAGGAATGGAAAGCCGGACACATGAGTAGCTTGTGCTTCAAATATGGAGGAAGAGCATACCTTCCTTCCTCCGGTTCCATGATTATTACCCTGCCTGTATTTGGACTATAATGGGAAGTGACAAGTTTATGTAAATGATCCACACAAGGATTTTGCTCTTGTAAAACAGAGCAGTTACTCTGGGCTTTCTAATTATTTCATGCCTTGTGGTTCTGTGATAGGGCAGAGATGACTATACTTGAAAAGTCTATTGTGATTGACAGGCCACTGTCCCCCTGGAACTCATTAAGGTCTGAGCTTTGTAAAGGGGGAAGAAAACCCTACCGGGCAAAAGAAAAAGAAAAAAAAAACCTAAATAATTTTTTTAATCCCACTGCTGGTGGCTTTTTCTCAGTTTATTTGTTGGGAGTTCTATATTCATGGAAAACTCCTAAAATACAAGAAGGGATTCTGCTTGCTTGCTCCAGAAGAACCACTAGATTTCAGCTTTAGTTGTTTTTTATCTTAATTTTCAGACCTATATATTTCACAGCAATGTATAGTGGCCAAGCATCGAACAGTTTTCAGATTTGTAATTCACTGAATGCAAATATGTTGACATCGTGGTAAAATACTCACTGGAAATAGCAATAAAGGCTAAACAGCTATGCACCTTATTTTTTATTAATTATATTTACATCCCTCCTTCCATGATGACACCAATGGGGGTATACATAGCATTCCCAAACTGTCTCCCTGTCCACACCTGCTTGGCTTCAGAGAAGTTGCTGAATTATGTACCTCTAGGCCATAATCTCAGACTTTCTACCAATATGAGTATTTCCTGAATCATCTTTACAGATATCTTCCTCCACTGAGGGAACTATTTGTGATGATGGAGATCAATTATGGGAGAAAGGCAAGACAAATGGCATGTCATTGAGGGGGAAATCTTTGGTTTTATGCACACACATATATCCAATCTACTATAATTATTTTGGTGGGCAAAGGTGTGACACTATTGACACATTATCCGGTATGCCTATCCCTTATTTTGTTGCACTGATTTTTCAGAATAGTCCCAGCTATCCCTTCTGTGCTCTTTTCATTTTAGTATGTACATACTGAATTCTTTCAGATACTATGGCAACACAGTGAAAATTCTCAGGTTGCATATGGTGGTAGGGAGAGGAGATTCCTGAACATCAGGCAGACGCACCTTCCATCAGACAGAAGAGATCTGCTCATGGGAGGTGCCTCTGCCTGATTTTCATGGATCACGCCTTCCCACCACACCACAGCTTACCCCATTCATCAGGATCCCCCAACCCTGATTAGTGAAGCTGATTGGTGGGAGATTCAAGTCAGATAAAAGGAACTACTTCTTCGCACAGTGCAGAGTTAAACTAAAGAATTCCCTACCACAAGACATAGCAATAGTTGCCAATTTGGATGGCTTTAAAAGGAGGTTAGACAAATTCCTGGAGGAGAGGGCTATCAACAGCTGCTGGTTCTGATGGCTATATGCTACCTCCAGTATCAGAGGCAATCAGCCTATATACATATACACCAGTTACTGGGGAACATAGGCGTGAGGATGCTGTTGCAATTAGTGTATATAGGCTTACCACCTCTGATGCTGGAGGTAGCATTTCCTCTTTTTTTTCTTTTTTTCTTTTTTTTAGTAAAGCATAACTGACCACTGGTTCTTCTGCCTTCTGACCAAAGAACACTGTGAACTGGCCCACTGATGTAGATCTAGAAGACCTGGTTGCAAGTATGCTATATGAAAAGTACCTTCAAAGTTTTAGTGAAGTCAGTGAACCTAATGAAGTAATGAGGAATGTTAAGAAACATAAGAAACACAGTGGCCAACCAGCTGACGACAAGGGACTCACAAGCTCTGATATTGGAGGCAGCACATAGTCATCAGGACTAGTAGCTATTGATAACCTTCTCCTCCAGGAATTTATCCAATCTCCTTTTTGAAGTTATCCAAATTGGTGGCCATCACCACATCTTGTGGTAGTGAATTCCATAGTTTAACAATGCACTGTGTGAAGAAGTACTTCCTTTTATCTGTCATGAATCTCCCACCAATCAGCTTCATGGGATGACCCCAGGTTCTAGTATTATTGTGAGGAGGAGAGAAATGCCTCCCTATCCATATTCTCCACACCATGCATATTTTGTACACCTTTATCGGCTCTCCTCTTATCCTCCTTTTTTCCAAGCTGAACAATCCCAGCTGTTGTAACCTTCCCTCATAGGCAAGATGCTCCAGCCCCTTGATCATTTTAGTTGCCCTTTTCAGCACTTTTTCCAGCTCTACAATTTTTTTTAGATGTGGTGACCAGAACGATATACAGTATTCTAAGGCCCCCTCCACAAGGATGCGCTTTTGCGCCCGGTTCGGGGATTATGCGCATTATCGCGGAGGCGCATTTACGCCTAATCCCTCTGCACGGGAGGCGGCGAGAGGCGACGAAGCGCATTAATTGATGTCCAAAAAGCGCTTTAGAAGACGTTAATGCGCATAATCGCTTGTTCACACGGCGAAAATGCACTTTAACGGCCGGAGAAAAATAAAAGTCGCTATTTAACGCGCATTCGAAAATGCGCATTATCGGGGAGATAACGCGCCTGTACGCCCGTTTTGCGCTCCGCTGGTGTGGAGGTAAAATTTATAATGAGCCTTCAAGGCTCATTAAACGTCTCGTGTGGAGGAGGCCATGTGTGGTCACACTATAGATTTGTATAAAGGCAGTATGATATTGGCAGTTTTATTCTCAATCCCTTTCCTAATTATGGTTGACATTTTCATCAAGCTGTCCACCACTTTCTTCTCCTTATCTCTACTGCTCTGTTCTGCCTCCCAGTTTAATGAGGAGAACACATCACGTATTCCCCTCACTATAACTTCTGCTTAGTTGCCAGGAGCAAGTAGTCTTCAATGGCAAAGCCACCTCGCCATATGGCAAAGCACTGTGTGGCACAGTGGTGTGACACCCCTTGAGGATGATCAGGGGTCTGGAAACAATGCCCTATGAGGAGAGACTGAAAGAACTGGGCATGTTTATCCTTGAGAAGAGAAGGGGGGTTGGAGACATGATAGCACTCTTCAAGTACTGAAAGGTTGTCACACGGAGGAGGGCCAGGATCTCTTCTTGGTCATCCCAGAATGCAGGACATGGAATAATGGGCTCAAGTTACAGGAAGCCAGATTCTGGCTGGACATCAGGAAAAACTTCCTGACTGTTAGAGCAGTAGAACAATGGAACCAATTACCTAGGGAGGTCATGGGCTCTTCCACACTAAAGGCATTCAAGAGGCAGCTGGACAGCAAATTACCAGATATGCTTTAAGGTAGATTCCTGCACTGAGCAGGGGGTTGGGCTTGATGGTCTTATAGGCCCCTTCCAACTCTACCATTCTATGATTCTAAGTCAATGGTCTTAATGCTGTGGCTTGCTGTTGTGCACCTCGCCACACTTGTCCACTTGGGATTAGGGGTGTGATCTGCTGAGGCATGAAGCCTGCTGCCAGTAGAGCATGACTGCAAGGCCAACTGCATTGGTTTCCATACTGGCAGCCATCCTGTCCCCTGCACCCAAAAAGCTAAGTGTGTTGTACTCACTCAAGGGTGCTGCTGCCTTCAACTCCCATGTTATCTATGCAGGCTGCATTTCTTCTGCTGGCAGTTCCAGATCCCTTGTCAGTGCTTGTGGGCCTCTACTCGTCCCTTCCAATACCTTTAAGTTTAAGAGAGCAGCTGCCAGCATTTCTGCTATTGCAACCCTTCTGGTCCTTCGCACCTCTCTGTTTGGAGAGGGCAGCCTGGGCTGTTCTACTAGCCCTAGGGGAAGTCCCACCAGCCTCTGTCATATCGCCCTCTCCAGGGAGTGACATTATCATTGCTAATGTGGCACCTTCTTCCTTAGTCAAGAAGGAAGATTGTAGGGCAGAGCTTAGATACAAGCTTCTTGGCCTGGGCTTTCTTTTTTCCCCTTATTGCCTTGCCCTTTTACCAGGGGGGTGGGGAGGGGAATGTCTGTCAGTCAAATGAACATAAAATCAAGCACATAGCTCCATTTGCGTTTTTCAATCTGCTTTGGAGTCAGGGATGGAGCTCACCCTTGCACCCACCATCCTTGGAAGCAATTCTGCTACTCTCTAACCCCAACCATTGCAATCTCTGATACAAGCCCGCTGATACAAGCCTGGGGCCTGTGGTCCAATATGTTTTCCTCCGCCATGTACCACTGATGGCTGAACTAGGCTTTGCTAGACCCACTGGCAAGGCCTTAATAGGCCTGGTGTAAGCTGCAAAATGAGGCCTCATTCAGCCTGAAGACAAAGCCCCAGTGGGCTTAGAGGAGAGGCCTGAACCTCCAAACAGTAGGCCTGAATAGGCCTGAACGTGAGGCCTCAAAAAGTGAGCCTGCCAGCGAGTCTGGGAGAGGCCCCCAAATGGGGTTGCATTGCATGCCAGTCTGGGCCATGTTGGGCCCAGCAACAAAGTCCGTGATCGGCTACTAAAAATTCATGCTGCAATAGGCTCCACTGATCGTGAGTTTTCCCTGCTCCAGTATCAGCTGCTTCACGACAAAACACAACTGCACAGGGCTGACTTATAAAGCTTAATCCTCAGCTCCTTACACCAGCACACTGGCACGCCATGAGTCAGCACACAGGCCAGAGCATTGTCACTTCCAAGGCCAGCCACAAATGCCTCCCCACCCATGATCACTGCTCGGCTATGTTCTCTTAGAACATAGAAGCCTCTATCCAAAACACCCTTGCCAGTATTAATGGTGATGCTTCAGTGAGCCATTTTTAAGGCTTTTTAAAGTTTTCATAAAAGAGTAGATTAAAAGAGTGAAGACCATCATAAAACAAAGCTGTCAGCATTGTCTGTTGAACCTTGACCAGTGAATTCAGGTTCCACACAGTGTTGGTAATTAACCGATTAATTAACAGAGTTTTATACACTTTACCTGGAAGGCTCTTAAATACAGGCTTGCAGCAGGGTGTATTAATCCAATGCAGCAAAGTGATGACTTTAGACTTTTCATAAACAGAGCATTTTAGTATGAATTTCCAACCTTGTAAATGGTGTGTCAGGCTGTAGACCAGGTAAGCTTAATTGAGATTTGCCACAGATTTTATAGGGCGTTCCCCTAACTTCCACCTACTAGTCAAGTGCGATGATTCCTAATTTCGCAAAGTAAAGTTTCAGAACTAGAGCTGACCCATTTCGATATTTTGAACATCAGTAGTTAACCTTCTCTGCGTGTGTCTTACCCCTAGATGACCTCCTGCTAGCAACTTCTCTCCTATTCTACTTTGAAACGTGCAATTATGGCACAGCAAATGCTTTTTTCTTTCAGAACTTGACATGGACATTATTAATTTGTCCTAATATTAGTTGGCTGCTTTCTTTTTCATCTTCATTACACAACTGTACCTCCCTCAGAGGTCTTGTTTACATAAAACACTGTGCACTTGGATGAAGTGACACCTAATGAGTTTCAACGTAACCACTACAGAGCAGACAAAGTGTGCTTGCTCTTTTGGATTATGAGTCATCCAAGTGTGTTAAAAGAAAGGCAAAGTTGTGCCAACGTACCAGGAAAACCATTTCATTCATACACACACAAAACAAAGACCTCCATCACACCTAATTTTTCCACCTGGTTTGCCTCCACGTTTTTTTTTTTTTTATCAGCGCTTCAAGCTTATGATCCCTTTCACCTAAATAGCTGCTATTTTTCTCCTTTGCTCTTCCATTCAACTCCACTCCACCCCTCCCCTTCTCTTTCTCCCTCCAGTCAGGTTCTGTCAGATGAGTAGTTCAACCAGACCATGTTTCTGCCAGGCAAAAATGGAACGACCTTTTAGTCTGGCTCTTTGAGAGCATCGAGGGAGTACAATCCTGTCTCTGTAGAGATTCAGGCATTGTATGATTTAAAAAGAAACATTTTGAGCCTGGGATGCAAGGTTTGGGTTTTATATTGAGGTTTGGAGCCGGCTGCTGGGAAAGATCGCTTTTCCCTGCCAGGACCTGATGCAATCCATTCAAGCCCCAGTTCCTTTAAAATTACACAGAGACTTGGGCGCATTAAATGCGCTTAGGGAAAATAATCCAGACCTTTAGCATTCTAGGAAAGGCTGGAAAAGAGGCGGGGTGTCAGCAGGACAGGCATGGCGTCATGGGAGTACCATGCTGCAAATCCGCACACCAGGCATGGCGAGAGTGCACTAAATCGCTGGTGTGATGGAGCTCAAAGAACTGTAAACTATGAGTTGGAACAATGCTTCATGGGGAGGTTCTGGAGGGATCTTGCCAGTTTTCATACTTTATACCTTAACGATTATTGGTTCTTTCTGAATCTAGAAAATTTGCCTGAGTAGAACTGAAGGCCTGAAGTGAAAGATTTGGCTGGTTGTTTCTAGTCAATGTGAAGTTCAGCTTCCCCTAGCTCTTTAGTTTGTGTGTGTATATTCCTTTCCTTTCTCCCATTTTTAGATCCCCGCACAGGCCATCTTCACACATGTGTACACAGAGGTCCTTTTTGAACCATAGCGGCAGAGAGGGCGGGAAGCGGGGAAACCCAAAAGAGCTTACTTCCAGGTCCGGCACGCAAAGGCCACACCAGAATGTGCTGGCCATTTATTTTTTTTACAGATCTGTGGAGGAGCGCACAAGCACTCCTGCGCAAAGGGTAGTTATTTTTTAAAAAAAAAAACACGTGCGCAATCCAGCCCCCCTCCTCCCGCCATCCTGTGGATGGCAATTTCGCAGTCCCCCCTCCTGGTGGCCTCAGAGCCGCCCTGTGCAGTTCCGTGGCCATCAGTGCCGCTGCTTACACCAGCCGCCCATCTCGCTTCCCTCCCGGGAGCAGGGAACGAATCGGGATAATAGCGTTCCCTGAACTCCCAGGAAAATGGAGGGCTGGCCCTTGCCTTCTTGCAGGATGCTCTGTGCATCATGCAGACTCTCCACGAGCAGGCAGGGGCAGCCCTGGGAAAATGGCTGGTGCAGAAAGGGCCAGAGAGAGAGAGAGAGAGAGAGAGGCAGGCACTTCCCTGTGGTGCGATCCCAAGTCTTTGGGGAATGAGTGTGCATTAAAAAACCACAGATACAGGGCCAATAGCACAGGTCATTCTTGCCTGACTGGCCTGGAAAGACCTGTATGATTAGCTTATTCACGAAATTAAAATTAAGAGCTGCCTTATACCAAGTAACACTATTGTTCTGTCTAACCTTGTCGTGTTCGCTCTGACGGGCAGTAGCTCTGCAAGGCTTCAGGCAACATTCTTTCCCAGGACCTTCAGCCTATCATCAGGCCTACCTAGATGAATTTTAAAGTGTTTTATTGGTGTTTTATTGGTGTTTTAATGATGTACTGGTTTTATCTGCTTTTAATCAGTTTTTGTATTTTGTGTTTGGTGTTGTTCCCCGCCTCGATCCGTTGGGAGAGGCGGGTGATAAATAAATAAATATATTATTATTATTATTATTATTATTATTATTATTATTTACCTGTAGATGCCAGTGACTGATCCTGGGACATTTGACCATTGAGTTCTGGGCTCTCCTAAAGAATGGCTCAATTCGGATGACACGTTAACCAACCACGTTTAACTTAACAACCGTCAGTGGGTTAGCCTAACGTGTTCTTCGAATTCAGCCACACAACTGTTAACCAACCCACGGTTGTTTAAGTTGCAGTTTTAAACAATGGAGTTAAACAACTCGCTTGCGAGTTGTTTAAAAGTTAGTCAATTGATTAACATGTTGTCCGAATTCAGCCACTTGAGGTGCGTGGGTTAAACAACTGAGGTGAGTACGTTAACAGAAAAGACCATAGAGGAGAGCGGCAAGAGCAGCAGAAAGCGGACGGGAGCTCAGGCGCGAATGAAACGGAGCGCTGGTTTCGCCGCCATAGCAACCAGGATGCCCGCCTCCCCCACCAGGCAGACGGCACGGAGCTCAAAAAGGAGCCAGCTCCTGCAAGCACTCAGGCAGGGTGCCCAGTCAGTCACCCAAACGGACAGGGAAGCGCACCAGAACGGAGCCATGGCAAAGGGGGGGAGGGCGAGACAGAACAAGCAACAACCCCAGGCGCTCAGGAACAAAGGGAAGCCCCCACCCCACCCCAACAGGGGGAACGACACCCCATCCAGAGGTGACCCCCACCGCAACATCACCCCCCACCCTTGCATCACCCAGAAGGACGAGGGATGGGGAAGCAGCGTCCAGATAGCTTCCCCCCCATTCGCCCAACACGGCTGGACAGCGAGCGTAGACAAAGCCTATCCCCAAGACGCTAGAAATGCCTAGGCAATTGGTGCCCATGGGCGACAGCCAGCACCTGCGGATGTTGTGGAAAACCAATGAAGGCATGCACAACAATCCCAAGGACTCAAAGTGGCCCCGGCCACCAAAGACAACAACGCCTACACACAGGGCACATTCACAGCAAGCACTAGAGCCCACCAGCACCCACCGACACACATCCACACGGGACTGGGAAAGGCAGCCCAAGGCACAGATCACCGTCACCACCGAACCACACACCCATTGGCAACATGGAGCCAGAGGGAGAGGGGGCAAGGGACGATCCGGCCGAGGACTCCAGCTCACAATCCCCTGAAGAGGGGAGCAGCCAGGACCCCCAGGAAAGATGCAGAGTGCTGCGCTGGTCCGAGGAGGAGATCGGCCACTTCATAGAGCTCTGGGGGAGCCCGGAAGCCAGGAGGATCATGGCCACTGCCAGGCACAATAAGCTCTACCCATGGCTAGCCAAGAAAATGCAGGAACAGGGATATGACCACAATGTAAAGCAATGCAAGGACAAGCTCCACGGACTCAAGAGGAAGTTCAAGGAGGTCGTCACTCACAATAAAAGAACCGGTGCCAAGCCATGCACCATGCCCTTCTACGACGAACTGTCACGCCTGCTGTTGGAGCGTGACGACGTCATCCCAGGGCAGACGGCGGGCAGCGGGGTCGCCACCAACGAGCCTCCGCGCACACGTCAATGAGCATGGCTGGACCAAGGGGTGCAATGGGAAGAGGGTCCCACCGCACAGAAACAGGAGCCTCCGGCAAGGCCGGCTGACCCACGGCCAACACCCCCGAAAGCATCATCCGCACCCCCCGCCAAGGCAGCCCCGAAAGCATCATCTGCACCCCCCGTCAAGGCAGCCCCGAAAGCATCATCCACACACCCCGCTAAGAGGGCCCCGAAAGCATCATCTGCACCCCCTGCCAAGAAAGTTGCGAGGGCAGCAGCTGGGGCATGTCTGGCCAAGGTGAGGCTGATGAGCCAGCCCACAGCATCCCAAAGTCCATCAGTGCTTGTGAGGCCGTCACCCGTGCCGCCTAGGACAGCCACCATCTCAAGGAGCTTCTCCCCCACGCCAGCTTCCTCCAGCAGCAGCAGCCCCACGGCCTTCCTACGCCTCATCTGTGCAGACATGCAGGTAGAGGACCCCGCACCTATCCCCCTGGTGCCAGAGACCCAGCAGGGGGAGGAAGAGCCAGGGCTGTCCCGTAAGCGGGAGACACTCGCGAAGGGGAGCATGGCTGCCACCATAGGGTGAGTGGCACGGCCAGTGCCAGCTCCACGCACGTGGCTAGGGTCCTTGAAACACGCAACTATGGTGCAGGGAATACCGCACGGGATCCTGGACATCGTGACAGAGACGGGGCCAGTGTCCCAGGAGGACCAGGATGGAATGGAGCTGCTCGTGGAACAACAAGTGGGCGATGTGCTCGAGCCTGAATTGTCACCATCCCAGGAAGAGCTGCAGCATATCGATACGCAGGCCTCCGATGAAACGTACGTGGAGATGGAGGCGATGTAGGTGGAGGCACCGTCGGATGCGGAGCTCGAGGCCGGGGAGGCCGTGCTGGAGCAGGAGATTGAGGGGCCCCCACAGCTGGAGGACAAGCCAATGGAGGGAGGGCCCCCCTAGAGGAGGAGCCGCCGCCACCGCATGTAGGCGAGCACGGTGAGGTTGAGGCCGAAGAAGCCCGTCCCCTGACCAACGCGCAGAGATGTGTCCAGATGCGCAACAGGCACAGGGCAGACCGGCTGCAGGTGGCGAGGGAGTTGGTCTCTGTCACGGAGACAACAGGGGAGCGCATCCATGACCTGTTCACACGCATGGTGGCCGAGGAGGAGGCCAAGTGCACCAAGGAGCGCGTCTTCACCATGTGGGCCATGCACACAGCCGCACAAGCCGTGGAAGAGTGCGCCCAAGCCACACGGGAGGTGGGGAGGGATGTGCGTATAGGTCTGGAGCGCCATGTCACTGGCATGACCGAGGCCATGGCGGCCACCGATGCCATCATCGACCGAGGCATGCGGGAGCGCACAGTAGCCATCGCCCGCCAAACCGAGGTGCTCAGGGAACTCGCCCAATCCTTCCGTGGAGCCTACCATGGGCCACCGCAGCCTGCGCCCTACATGGGGCCATACGGATACATGGTGCCGCCGCTGCAACAGCAGTACCTGTCCCCGCCAATGGCCGCACCATATCGGGCCCCACGGACGGCGTCATCAGCAGCAGGTGCCTCAGGGAAGGCAGGGGGGGCAGCCGGAGGGCAGGAGCACCGGAGCATAGGCGGCCGCCCAAAGAGGGGCCGCGCCATCCCACCTGACACCGACGAAGAGGGAGAGGAGGAGGGGGACGAGGTGGCAGAGGAGGAGGAGGAGGGGGTGGAAAGGCCCACTCAGGATGACATGGCCTAAGGCGAGGTCGTCCTATGAGCCCCTAGACCCATCCCCCATAGAACCATAGGGATGTGCAGTTGTATACCCTCCCGCACCCCTATACGCGATAGGTCCCCGTTAGATCTGCGTCCCTCTGGCTGCCGCCTCCCTCAGCCCAGTCTAGACGCTCAAGGTTATGTCCATCAGCATCCCTATGCAACAATGTTGCACGCGCTGGATGCCACTCGTTCCCAGCCCTATCTCCCCTCATTGCAGCCAGAACCGGTCGCGATGGCATCACCCTACAGGTCCAACGACCACCAAGCAGGGCGCATTGTCCGACACCGAAGGGCCCTTCGGCGTGGAGGTTGGTGACTGGGCTGTTGGGTGGTATGCATTGGTGTTACTGTGACCTCCGTATCACTGATGGCTCTCCCCCTCCTCTCCCCCCTTCTGTTCTTGCCTTCCAGGGAAACTGCGCTCCCTCCGCCGTGCCATCTGCAGAAGGCGTAGGGCCCAAAGGGCACGCTGTCTCCATGCTCTGGAGGTGGCCCTGGGAGAAATAATACGTTGCATTCAATATCTGGAACGAAGCGCCCGGCGCCATCGCTGTCCGATCCATGGCCAGCCGTAGGGTTGTTTGCCAGCTTGGAGGCTCACGCCCATCCCCCTAGTCGCAGCGTAGTAACGGCCCGCTCTGCCGATTCCCCATCACGCGCCCCGCTCAGGCCGCTTCCTGTCACTCCCCTCTGCCTTGCAGGTGTGCAAATCCTCCTGCCTTCCCATTCCCACGCTAACAATGTTGACGGTCCCATGCTCCATCTCTAGCCCCACCTCCCTCCACCCTCCTGCTCCGTCTTGCCCACTGCTCCTCCCGTCCTGCCCGCCCCCTCTCCGGCCCACCCGGCATTTGCAAGGATGTCCTAGAGGGAGCTTGCGACGGCCTGCTTGCAAGGAGCGATCCAGGCGGCCACGCAAAACCACGCCGACGCCGACGAGGAGGACCTATTCCGTGCCCGCCTATGCCAGCTAGGTGGAGCCATGCCCGCGAAGCCAGTGTTCAGGATGGAGACCTTCCACTGGCCTCTCGGAGCGACGGAGGCTGTGCCTTGTCTCCAGGCCACCATCCTGCCACTGGTTCGTCCCCGTGTGGCATCCACGTTGCTTGCGGAGAAGTTGGCCGAAGGCACAGCCAAAGGAGCCCTGCACCTCGCCCCCTCCCTCTCGACGTCGGCCGAGCTTCTTGCCGAGCGCGAGAGCATCCGCCGCTGGGTGCTCCCCTGGACAAACGCTGTGTGGCATGAGATGCAGGACTTGGAGGACTGGGACAACCAGCGCTTCCGTGGGAGCTTCCGCATGTCTCGCGCAATGTTCGAGGTGTTGGTGGCCAAGGTGACACCTGTCCTACAGCGGGAGTGTAGAAATATGCGCCGCTGTATTCCGGTGTCCCGTCGCCTCGGCCTCACGCTGTACAAGCTAGCGTTCAACATGGGCTACCTGCCGTTGTCAACCATCTTCGGAGTGGCCGTGTCTACCGCGTGCGAGATCTTCTGTGAGACAGTGAGCGTGCTGAATGAGCTGTACCTGGCCGACGTCATCCGGGTGGGGGACGAGATGGAGAACATGCATGGCTTCCATGCCCTGGGCTTCCCACGGGTGGTGGGGGCGATGGACTCGACCCACGTGTGCATCCTGGCCCCGCCCACCCATGGCGAGAAGTACTACAACCGTAAGCATTTCTACAGCATGGTCCTGGAGGCAGTTGTGGATGCCAAGGGCCGCTTCCTGGACGTGTATGCGGGCGTGTCTGGGCGTAGCCACAACACAGCTGTCTTCTGGAACTCCCCCCTGGCTGCCAAGCTGAAGTCTGGCCCAGCTTCTGTGTGCGGGCACACGGTTGGGCCGCTCCTCCTAGCTGACCAGGCATTCGCCCTGCAGCCGTGGCTGATGGCCCCATACCGCTACCCGCGCACCAACGTGCAGCGTAAATACAACTACTACCCATGCCCGCCTGCCCGTGGAGCATGCCTTTGGGTGTCTGAAGGAGCGCTGCCGCTCCCTGTTCAGCTTGTTGGACTTGCAGCCTAACATCATTCCGGACGTGATGGTGTGCTGCTGCATCCTGCACAACATCTGCGAGTCCTGTGGGGACGTGTTACTGGCCGAGCACCCCAACCTCCCTAGGGAGGGCGAGGACACCGACGCCATCGCTGTAGATGGGCATGACATCGAGCCTTTGCTGGGGCCAGAGAACCCCGTTGGGGAGCATTGCGCCCATGCGGAGGCGTCCCGGGTGCGTGAGAGCATCAGTGCCTGGATCTGGCTGCGCTACCCCGACCCCGTGTGAGCGTCGGCTGCGGGGTTCCATCTGTGGACTGGCATCTCTCCCTGGCGGGCCGCCCCTCTCTACCTCGTCCCCTTGGCTCGTTCCGTGCTTGGCTCCCTGGGGGTGTGGCCTCGGCCGTCCCCTCTCCACCGCTGTGCCTTCCAGCCGCCTCCTCCCCCCTTCCTGGGGGCGCCTGTCCTTTCTGTGGGCTCTGCCCTGGCATACTGGTGCCCATGTGCTGTCTTGCCCATGTCTGCCTTCGCTGCTGAATAAAATTTTCCAAACCTCCCCACTCTTGCCTTCTTTCTTGTGTGTGCGGAAGATGCTCTAGCAGGGAGGTGGGGGGGTTGAGGGCTGGGGGCTGGGGGCTGGGGGCCGTGGGTCGTCCTGTCGACTGGTGGATCCCCCGTGTAGGGTGGGTGGTGGGAGGCTCCCTGGGGCATGGGTGCCAACGTTGGAATTGCAGCGCTGAGCGCGGGGTGCGGGTGTTGTATTGGTGCTGCCGTTGCTCATGGCAGACTCTTTGCCTGAGGCTGCTGAGTTCCGCCCACTGACTGAGGCAGCCAATGGGGTTTGGGAGGCGTGTCCTGCATCATCCAAGATGGCGGTGCCCATGGTTTTCGGCCACATTGCATGCTGGGATACCTGCTGGAGGACTGCTGGAGTTCGGTAAGCGGGGAAAATGGCGTCCGGGCTGTCAGTCAAAACCGAGTGCGTTATTAACCTCCAGGGTGGTTAACTTAACTTTGCATCCCCTGCTGCAGCGTGTCGTCCGAATTGAGGCCGTCAGTGGGTTAAGTCCTCTCAGTTGGTTAACGTGTCATCCGAATTGAGCCAATATTTACAGCACAATCCTATGCCTGTTTACTTATAAGTAAGTCCTACTGTGTTCATTGATGGGGCTTACTACTAGGTGTGTGAATAGGATTGTGGTCACACAGTGCATTTCTACTCAGAAGTGCATCTCAATGTGTAATTATTAGGGGTGTGCACGGACCCCCCGGATCAGATCGGGACCCGGATCGGGACCTCCAATTTTGTCACGGACCAGTTCAGACAAAATCGGAGGCCCCCCGGACCGGATCGAGTCCGATCCCGACCCAAAAATCGTAAATTTTTGGATCGGCCGCCATTTTTTTCCCCATAGACTTGCATTGCAATGCAAGTCTATGAGGAAAAAATGGCGGCGGGTGGGTGGGGGGGGCCTAACTCCCTCCCCCCCCCGGGGCCGTCTGCTGTGGACGGCCCCGGCAGGTAAGCCCCCTCCCCCGCGCTCCCTACCCCCCCTGGGGCCGTCCGCTTCCATCCGCTGGCGCCCGCGGGCACCAGCGGATAGAAGCGGACGGCTCTGGGGGGGGTAAACCCCCTTCCCCGCCACTGCTTACCTTCTCGGCCCATCCGCTCCTGTCCGGCGCCGGCGGCTACTACCAGCGGGCTCCGCGGCCTACTCTCGAGTAGCGCGCCGGGTGATGACATCACCCGGCGCGCCACCCTGGAGTAGGCCGCGGAGCCCGCTGGTAGTAGCCGCCGGCCCCGGACGGGAGCGAACGGGCCGGGAAGGTAAGGGGCCCCCTCCCCCCCTCCGCGCGCCCCCTCCTCCCCTCCACGCACCCCCTGCTTACCTTCTCGGCCCGTCCGCTCCCATCCGGGGCCGGCGGCTACTACCAGCGGGCTCTGCGGCCTGCTCTAGAGTAGCGCGCCGGGTGATGACATCACCCGGCGCGCCACCCTGGAGTAGGCCGCGGAGCCCGCTAGTAGTAGCCGCCAGCCCCGGACGGGAGCGAACGGGCCGGGAAGGTAAGGGCCCCCCTCCTCCCCCCCCCCGCTGTCCACTTTCATCGGCGGGCGCCCGCTGGTGCCCGCCAATGGAAGCGGCAGTGGGCGCCAGTGGGCGCCCGCCGATCCGCCGATCCGCCGAACCGGTTCGGAGCCTTTTTGGACCGGTTCGGATTGGATCGGCCGATCCAGCTGTCAGATCGGAAATCGGATAATTTATCCGATTTCCCACTGGACCGGACTCGGATCGTGGATCGGGTCCGATCCAGTGCACATCCCTAGTAATTATCAGGGATAAGCTTGCTATTTACCAAGCTTCCTTAGTAAATGTTGAGAGAGAGAGAGAGAGAGAGAGAGAGAGAGAGAGAGGTAATCCATGAAACAATCAAAAATAAAGATAAAATGTGGTCATTTCTCAAAGACTTTTGGTAGTTCTTGAAATTTACTGGCAATTGCCAAACACAATTGTTTTAGGCATTTATCAATGTGCCTTTTTTACTATCCAGAGTCACTGGTAAATAGGAGAAATGAGGGTAAAATTAGGTTATAGCCATAGACACCTGATGGCTCTCACATTTACCAGTAAATGTCAGGATCTTTGGCATTTTCCACTAACACCTTCCCCCCACTCCTGCAATGGTTACGAATTAGCAGTAAATGTCAACATTACATGTGTTTCTGACATTTATCGTAACATATACATGACCAATGAGGGGGAAATATGATCGATGCTGTTTCCTTGTTGCTAGGGTTATTGGGTCATGTATATGGGGAAGTTCAAGAAAAGTTTGGTTGTAATAATATGACACCTGATTCATGGATTTCAGAAGAGGAATTTTTACCATAGAGGGAGTGTGATTCTAAAACAAATCATAATATCAGGTTTCTTCCCTTTTTGTATTTACTCTGATCCAGCTAGGAGCATTACATGAGCTTAAGTAGGCTCCCCCAAATCAATGGGGAACCATGTGTGCAAAGTGGCTTTTGTGTGAACAGTCCCCTCTGCAACCCAACAGCTGGCACATCACACATTTTTTAAAATGTGCCATTAGTCCACCAATCTGCTGTTCAAGAGAGGAACTGTGTGTAGGGGTGATAGAGTTAATTCTCTCCTTCATCCATTCATGCCAGATAGCTGACCGGGTTGCAAACTACTTTTGGTAAGATTATAGCATTTTCTGTTTTATTTTTATTTATTTATTTACATTTCTATACAGCCCAATAGCCTCTCTGGGTCATTCACAACAATTAAAATCCTAAAATACAACATGATAATACAAAAATAATATGGAACTTTAAAAAGTTTTAAACAGAATAAAACCAAGTATGAACTAGCACCAGGGTAAAGAACTAAAAACACAAAAATACATTTATAAACAAAACAGGACTAAAAAATGGTAAAGCTGCTAGAACAAGTGTTGTAGAATTAGTAGTAGGAGCCGCATCAGTGGTAATCTACAGAAGAAATCTAGAAAATTGCTTTATTATGGGAAAGTTAACTACAGTAATTTATTTTTTTTCTTTTCTTTTTGCCATCTATGCAAAACAGATTAGATTTGTATCTCCTTGGATTAGTTTGTATGGTGCCTGCCTGTCTTAGAATAAAAGTCTGGGAATTTCCTCCAAAGCATGTAATATGCTTCAGGTCTCTAGTTTTCAACATTTAGTTGCCAGAAAACTAGGGTGTATTTTCTGGCTTCTTTCCATTGTGATGTAATTCAGTGACTATGAAAAAGATGGAGATGGAAAACACCTTTGAGTTACTCAGTGCTAGTCATCTCAAATTAAGCCACAATCATACTGGAATGTTCTCTCCTTCTTTAGTACCAAGGACAGTCACATAAGTGGTCAATCATTAGCATAGTTAAGCAACTGAAATGGCAATATGCACTTTTTTTGTTTTCATGTCATTTATCCCCTTCTATACTTCAGATGTTTTCCTTAAAACAGCAGCAAAAAAATGAACCATGGAGAAAGGTATATGTGAGGCCAGGATGACCCTATTCAGATAACACACTAAGCCACAGTGGTTAAGCATTTTGAGCTAAACGTTATGGCTTAGCGTGTTGTGTGAATCATTCCTAACCATGTTGCCTACATAACCATGGTTTAAATACACACACTAACTTTTTACTACAAAAGGGTTAGTGGCCTAACCCATGGCTTAGCATGTTGTCTGAACTGGCCCAGTTGGGGGGAGGGGGCAGAGGAGAGGGGGGAATCCAAAATCTTCATACAACCAAATCAGCTTTTTAAAAAAAGACTTTATTTTTAAAAATCTGTCTTGTGAACTGCCCAGATGGCTTCAGCTAATGGGCAGTACAGAAATATAATAAATAATTTTAAAAACTGGGATAATTTCCCTGAAGTTGATGGGGAGGGCACACTCATTTAAAACCCAAATATTTCACCATCAGAAGGACTGCCTTCTCCCTCGTGATTAGTCTTGCCAGCTAAGAACTTCTTCAGACATCCTTCTCCAGATGCCCCGTGTTTAGGTGCCAGTTTGCCATAACAAGGGCCTTTTTTAGGGGGTTTTTTTAGTGCCCCCAAATTATTTATTTATTTATTTATTTCTTAAAAACATTTGTATCCTGCCCTATATCATTGGGATTTCAGGGTAGCATACAGATAAAATCAAACAGCATACAACAACAAATTATGTACACAGCTGAAATAGTATTAAACCATTAACGAGCTAAAATCAGTAGAAAATGTAAAAGCAATAAAAACTATTAAAACTATGAGCCTATCTACACCAAGCAGGATACAACACTTTGAAAACATTTTGAAAACTGTATATGGAGTGTGTCATGGGCCCCAGCAATTGTCACTACTGTTATAAACCATTTTAAACTGTTTTAAACTGTTTTAAAGCAGTAGTGTAGATGGGCTCCCTGTGCGACTTTAGGCAAATTTAGCCCTCAAAGGCTTTGATAAAAAGCCACGTTTTAACTTGCCATTGAAACAAAGCCAGCGTCGGTGCCAGTCAGACCTCCAAGGGGAGGGCATTCCACAACGGAAGTGCTGCAACAGAGAAAGCCCTCTCCTATGTCCCACTGTAATGTATGTCTCATGTTGGTGGAGTACAGAGGAGGGCTCCTTTAACAGATCTCAAATCTCAGGCAGGCATATATAGGGAAAGGCACTCCCTCGAGTATCGAGGTCCCAAGCCATTTAGGGCTTTAAATGTCATTGCCAACACCTTGAATTCTGACCGGAAGCATATAGGCAACCAGTACAATTCCATTAAGACTGGTATTATATGGTCTTTACATGATGCGGTCAGCAGTCTAGCTGCTGCATTTTGCACTAGCTGAAACTTCCAAGTCGTCTTCAAAGGCAGCCCCACATAGAGTACATTGCAGTAGTCTAATCAGAAAGTTACCAGCATATGCACTAAATTATAGAACTATAGGAAGCTGAAGATTATGAAACTGAAATCAGATCATTGGTCCATCTAACTCAGTATTGTTTGCACTGACTGGCAGCAGCTCTCCAGGGTTTCAGACAGGAGCCTTCCCCGGTTGGAGATGCTGGGGGGTTGAATCTGGAACCTTTTGCATGCAAAGTATGTGCTCTACCATTGAGCTACAGACCTTCCCTAGACAAGTCATCCTGGTGACTTCTTTGGAAGCTTTTAGGCACCAGGTGAAGTCTGTCCTACTCTCCTATGGTTTTAGCTGCTATTTTTAATTGCTGCTTTGCAACTGAATTTTTGATTGTATTTTATTGTTTTGTTTAGTATTCTTATTTTTATTGTTTTAAGGTGTTATTGTTTTAAATCGCTGGGCACTGCCTTATGACCTTTTAGCAAGTAAGATGGTATATGTTAATAAACAATAAATTAAAATTTTAAAATAATAACAGGTATTATTTTGTGAGCTGCCTTGTGGCCACTTGGTGATGAAAGCTAAATATAAATCCCATGCATACATACATACATAGTTTCATACTTCTATCTGAGAGCTTTGTATGATTCCTCAGAAGCATCAGAGATAGGTATGAGAAGTACAATGAACACAAAGTGCATAGAAGATTTTGCCTTGGGCAGAGTTTGGCACATGCGATATAGATATATAAGTACACTAGCAGATATACCCGGCATGCCCGGGCACCCTAAGATATATGTCTGCAGCGTATTGATCTTAAAGTAGTAGACAAATGCTAGGCCCGTGAGTTAACTTTTAAACAAATTAAATTGCCCAAGACATGCTGGGAGTTGTAGGTTTAAGCCTAGGTCCCTGAATAACATGTTAATCTTTGAACACTATCTGAGATGTGGTGGGAGACAGCTGGAGAGCAGGCCTTCTTAGTTGTGGCACCCTGCTTATGGATTTCTTTTTCCTAGGTAGGCTTGCCTAGTGACTGCATTCATGGCTTTCCAGTGCCAAGTGAATACTTTTTTATTATTTCCCAAGGCCTTTTAACTTGATGAGGTTTTTTATGCTGCATTTCCCCCTCCTGTTATAACTAAACCAGAACATTCCAAGACAGATGCAGGAATTACTAAATAAAGTTTATGATTTTTATGTAAAAGCCTGACTTTACCATTGAAACAGAAGAGTGAATAGAGGAATGACTGATAGCTGAGGCTAGAATGGGATGGTGGGCGGGGTTAGTGGCAGTTGGAGAAAGTCAGGTAGAAGGAGAATGAAGACAGTTAGTGAGAGATCAGGAAAGTGGAAGCTGAGTTAGGACTTAGAGATAGTGACCTGGTTTGCTAACCCATGTTTATTTAAAAACAGCCACTCTACATGCTAGTACTATACCTCCCAGCATGCCTTTGGCAGCCCACAGGTACCCACATCCTCTGGGAGGCCCTTCCTTCCTCTTATTGCCGATGCTGCTCCTCAATAGAGCATTGAGGAGTAGCATTGCCAAGGACGGGAGGTAAGTGGCTGTCAATGGACATGCCCAGCTCTGGTCAAGTCCTGCTGGGACTGCCTTGGCCTGTGCTTCTCACCAACCAGGTGCTCCATCAGCAGCCTGTACTGAACGGCCGGGGCTGGCCTGGGCACTTACCCTCCTTCATCGGGCCTCTTTCTGTGCATGTGCAGAGTGCCTCCCCTTCCTCCCTCCCTCCATCTTAAAGTTGACCATGCACGTGCTTCCCCCAGATTCTGAGAAAACCATGACATCAGGATGGGGGGCCTTTGAGCATGTTCAGAGTATGGCCTTTCAAAGTCACGCTGTTGTATCTAGCTATGATTTTAAAACCATGCACCGCAAGTAGTAGGAGGCACCGCAAATGAACACAGCCCTGCCCCGTCTTGTATCTGATCAGTCTAGTATTGCTCCTGCAGCTTTAACTGTTCTGATGACGAGGGAATTTTACCAAGTGCTGCATGCATACAAATAGCACCTGCTGAATTTCCCCTTTCAATACAACTGTTAAAGATACAGGAGCCCTGTCTTCCTTTTCATATGTTCACCCTACTCGAAACCAACCATAGGAGTCTGGGTTGTGAAAGGCATGCAGCAGCCACCTGCCTGTGTATTCACAATGGCTGCTAAAGGCCAGTAAGTCTGGCCTCCCACCCAAGGCATACTGGGAATTGTAGGCATAAGCCTAGGTTTTTTATTAAATTCTTTAAAAATACTTTAGATTTTCTGGTACATTGTACAGCCAGACCTATCAGCGTGCCAAATTTCAAGATTTGAAGTGGGTAAACATTTCCGGACACACATCCCACCCACATACTTCCAGTTTTATAGGTAGAGATTCTGCAATGTAGAATCTACATCTTTCATGTGTGCAAGACTGAGTGCATGATTGTGTGCATGATATGCCCACAGCATATCCAAAATAGCAGGTTAGGACTAAACCATGTTTTATGGGACTATGCAGATGTGCCACCTAATCATTGGGAGTCTTTTCAACCTAATTAGTAAATGCAAGCTTAGAAAAGTTTTCCCGCATTTGATGAAATCTATGCCTCTTCGTAATGATAGTAGTCTTTGCAATGAAGTTGCCTTGCTTACTCAAATGTAAAGTGCAGAAAAATAATGAGCTTGAGCCCATTATTCTTCCAAGACAAAAGTAAACATCATTTGTTAGTTTTTATTGTGTTACTTAACATTGACAACAAGGAAGATGGCATGAGCTTTCAGGTCATCAAATATATTCTGAATATTCAGATTCTATAATATATTATTTATCATTAGCATTTTTATACCTCATCTCCCAAAAGGCCATAATGGGGATACACATGGTCTCCTCTATGCATTGAATGAAAGTTAACATAAGAAGAGCCATGCTGCATCAGACCAAGGGTCAATGTAGACCAGCATTCTGTTCAAAAGCGGCTGACCAGCTGTCCATGGGAAACCCACAAGTAGGACATGAGTGCAACAACACCCTCCCTTCCTTGTTCCCCAGCAACTGGTGTACATAGGCATACTGTGTCTCATGTTGGAGGTAGCACATAGCCATCAGCACTAGTCGCCATTGATAGCCTTTTCCTGCAGAAATATATCTAACCCCCTTTTAAAGCCATCCAAATTGGTGGCCTTGACTTCATCTTCCATAGTTTAACTATGTGCAGTATGAAGAAGCACTTACTTTTATCTGTCCTGAATCTCCCACCAATCATCTTCATGGAATGACCCCAGGTTCTAGTATTATGGGAGAGGCAGAAAAATGTCTACCTATCCGCATTCTCCACATGAAGCATAATTTTGTATACCTCTATCATGTCTCCCCTTACACTCCTTTTTTCCAAGCTAAAGAATCCCAGCTGTTGTAACCTGTCCTCACAGGGGAATTGCTCCATGCCCCTTGGTTATTTTAGTTGCCCTTTTCTGGAGAGGGTTGTATGGCCACATGGGCTAGCACTGCTCAGCACTTACACCATGCACCACCGTCACTCCGTCCTGATGAACATCCATTCGGCATTTATCAGAAAAAGTTATCCACACAAACAGATGTCCATGTGGATAACTCCTTTTAATAAATTTCAAATGGATGTTGATTGGAGAGTGTGGCGGTGGTGTGCAGCAAAGGTGGTGGATGGATCCTAGAGCTCTCTCAGATCCATTTCTTCAGTTTCCCTCATTTATGGCATCTTCTTTTACTTGAATCACTGAAAACGGTTGAGTGCCGACTCTTCCATACTGCCTAGGCCTAACCCCAGTATCAAATGTATTAGTATAAGAGAACTGGAAGTTAAAACACCTACATAAACATCCCAGAAAAAGAGGATACAGCCTGTTATGGACAACATGCACATATTTATATAGGATTTCACTGACAAGGTGCTTTCTGTTTATCCTGGATTGGATTTAGGTCAGCCTGGGCCATTGACAGCAGCATGGTAACATGGTAGAGGAGTTCTGCATAAATTGCTTCCTACATTGGGGCTTCTGGTTAATGTCAACCATCAGCAAGGGAGAGAATATCAACATTTTCTATTTTTTATTGAAATCCACAGTAACAAAAATGTTGAAGGCTAATCTGGTGCCACTTATTTTTTGGTGGTGCATGTTCTTGGGAGAGCCAAACACCACATTACCAGATCTGATTTTAAAATGGAAACCCTGCTCAGGTGGCAAAACAAGAAAACCTGTTCTATGGTCGGTGTAAAGAAAGTGTGCAATGTGTAGTAAATTGAACATCTCCCATGGCAGTACAGTTTATTGCACAGCTGTATGACTAGTCTGTGAAGTAACTCCATTTTAAATTAAAAGGTATATTATTAAGTAAAGAACTCTACCTAATGACAGCACTTTTCTTTTATGTGCACCTCTTATATGATAATAAATGTGTTCATGAGCAGATTTCTGAAATGATTATTATCCAGCAAATATAGGAAAATGAAGTTCCCACACCTTCTGCACTGAGGCAAATTTGATGAACTAATCCAAACATGTTTAATTCCAAGTATTAATATCAAGGCCATGATATATTAGTTTCCCATTACATCTCTTGGACCATCAGTGCTACTGAAATATTGTTGTTTTGTTGTTAAAGTGTGAACAACAACAAAGAAGTAACAACACTCCACTCGACACAATTAGCACAGTCACGATCTTCAGGTTCATAACAGTAATTGTTATAACGTGTGTGGGTTGCTTTTGTTTTTTGTGATTTCTACCTTTTTGCCTTAGGGGTATTCACAAAATTACTACATGCTTATTCAGTAAATTAAACAAATTATCTCCTTCCCAGCGGCTGATTAGCTAAGGCGGAGGAGATTGTAATTATGAAGTCTGGGTGGTTCCATAAAAGTGGTTGAACCGCAGAACATGGGCCAAAATCATATGGAGCTAAAGGATACTCTGACACAGCCAAAATTGCCTCTGACTGGATCAACACAGCACAAGGTTGCTGTGCAAGCAATGTTATGACAAGTAAATTCACAAACCATTTATAAAACATGCATCCAGAAAGGGTGACCAGATACTGGAATAAATATGGGTATTATTCCAGATTTGGAAGGTGGATTTGTGCACAATAATCATTTGAAGAAATAATCTTATGACTGGAAATTTTGATCATACACCACTGTGCCTCCCTTTTTCGCATCAGCATCTGAAAAATGTGAAAGTCTTTGCAGAAAATGTCTATTACTGCTTTTCTTTGGATGCTTCCACACTAGGCATTTTCTTTGAACTTGACCACGCTCAGTTATTACATAGAATCCAGATGATGTCTCTGTGAACTGTTGCATTCCTGTTTTTTTGTCCCTGTTGTATTGCTGTCTGGTTTAAAAAGTGCTTTGTAGTTTTTTGTCTAACTTTCAATGCACATGTTCATGTGTAGATTGGCAAAGAGCTATTGATTCACCTGTAGAAGGAGTGATCTGTGAAATAGTTACTGATAGTCAGTCCCCTGTTTGAAAGGCTACCAGAGAATCATCCTGTATTTGAATGTGTCCTATAAAGGGTTGTCCAGTCTGAGACAGTATGAAAATCAAGAACCATAAGACAGATGACTAAGAGCACTGGCACATGGGACTCCAAGTCAGTCTTCTCCACTATGGTGAGATCTATTGATCTTCAATTTCAATTATTTCTAGATGTGTGCCTGCATGTGTAAATTAGCATATGCAAATATCTGCTATTATCTATTATAAAAGATATTTGCATAACATTTACATATGCTAATTTGTGCATGCAGGCAACAGATCGGCTTTGTCTTTTGGGTGATGCATTTCCACTTTTTTAGCAATGCGTAAGTGGACACTCTGTTTGATGATGTTGTTGGCAAAGGAAAATCTGTCTACATTGCTTGCTCTGCATGTCCAAATTACTCAGCCTCCATTACCTGTCTTGCATCCATTCAAAAAGAGCAGCTATTCCAGAGAGAGAATTTGAGACTAGATTGAGCCACTTTTTCACAGCAATAGTTGATCAGTGGGATTGTTTGTATCCCTGCCAATATATATCCTTAAATGCAACCCCCTTCCTCATTACTTTTAAACATTTGCCTTCCTCTTAATTTTTTCTATTCTCATTTTGTTTTGTTAATTAAAAAAAATCAGTGGGAAAATGTTTGATTTTAGTTAATTATTTTTTTTGCTTAGATTGCTATGCCTGACATGATAATGCACTACTGCTTTTTGCCTTTGCTATTGGAACAAGTCAGGGAACATGGCACTAAATGATGTGCCATGTGGAAGCACCATTTTAATTCCACCTGGATGAGCCTTTAATTGCTTCTTGTACTCTTGGTCCCCTTATATTACTTTGTTGTACAAAACAGTGAGATGATGCTGTTATGAATGAAGGCTCTGGAGGAAGACTGTCACAGTTTCCGCTGGAATTCAGGATAGTCTCCATCCATGTAGCCAAGCCTTTTCCTCTCTAGTTAAACAGTTCTGCAGCTTATACAAATCCTGCATTTTCATTCTCTATGCTTCCTGCCAGATGCCTAAGAGTTTCTTCACATCACACAGAGAGAAAGAATTGTACTGTGCATGATAAGCCAGGGGTGGTTGCCCTGTTCATGTGGCCTTCAGGATGAAGAAGACAACGGTTCTTGGTTTCCTTCATTTATGCTAGAAGGATTTAAGCTGAAGCTGAATCCTGACAGGCACTTCCTGTCCTGCATACACACCCTTGTCAAAGAGCTCTATGGAAGATATCAAAAGAGGATTAGCAGTGCTAGGTGTCTGCCTGTCACTTGGAGTTGAAAATCTCAGCAGCACTAGCTGGATTTTATTTTTCTAAATCTCTAGCGCACCACAGTGTATCAGCCTCTGAAAAACTTTGCCATGAATTCACACAAATGGTCACGGACAAAATGTTAGAGTCCCCATATAAAATAATATAATAGTCAGGCAAAAGACCCACTGGCCTACACTTTCTCCACTTAAAAAAGAGAAGATTGAGAGAAGGCTATATTTGGTCTCTAACCCATTGACCTGGTTCACACAACACAACAGCCTGCTGTGGCTTAATTTCCTCTCAAATAACCCCTGCTGCCTGGGTTCGCATGACATGACAACCCACAATAAGCCATGCACCTGCAGATGCCATGCAAAAATGGCACCTGTAGATTAATTAAGTCATGGTGAGTTGTCGTGTGTGTGGATCAGCCCATTGTTTCCAACAGGCTCCCAGATAGGTAGAGGCCTTCTTTCCTAAGACGTTCTATCTCATCAGATCTCCAGAATCCCTACATGCACAAAGCATCCAGATCTCATGTAGTTCCTGGATGCTATAACATGTTGTTGTTGCATGGACTCTTTGACATAATATACACCAATCTTTGTGTTGAGCAGAAGTCCACACTCATTTGTGCTTTCCAGCAGTATATCCACTCATGACATTTAGGCTCTGATGTCCCCACTTCCCATTAATACGCTCACACTAGGGTTGTCTGACAGGACTACACTAGGTTAGGGTGACCAACTGTCAGGATTTCCCCGGATTTGTCCTGGTTTTTGTTCTATCCTGGGTGTCAGGGGGATTTTCTGTAATTTTCTATAATGTCCTGGAAAGACAAGCTTTCCCCTTTAAGGCCACATTAGCATGGTTGGAGGGAATGACGAGCTTTCTGGAGGTGGGTTATTTCTATCCCACTGCTCCAATCAGGACCTTACAGGGGAAAGTATGTCATTCCTGGACATTATAGAAAAGGACCCGATTGGAGCAGTGGAGGGCGGGAATGACACACTTTCCCCTCCTCCGCTCCAATTGGGGCCTTTAAAGCAGTGGGGGTGAATGACATGCTTTCCAGAAGCCCTGGAAAGCCACTTTCCCACCCCCCACCCCACTGAGGGTCCTCTTTTTTGGTTTCCCAAATGTGGTCACCCTACACTAGGTTATCTATACAATCTCTTCAGGATAGATCTAGGAGCAGGGTCCTAGATTCCTCTTGGATCTTGTTGATTGATTTGTCTCCAGAAGTTTATGTACATTCTCAATTTCAATGTAATGTAGGGTAGCCAACTTTATTTTTGGCAAGGTTCCTAAAACCATAAGAGCTATATGATATACAATAATTCGATTACCATGGTGTGCTTATGCCACAATGGGAAAAGCTTTACCTGCTGCACTCTGTATCAAGCTGGCACCTTTATCCCAGTCCTTCATGCTGTTGCCCAAAGGTAACAGGTTCTTTTTCCTAGGAGATATGCCAATTCCCACTAAGAAGCACAGACTCCAAAGAGCCGATCCAACGCACTTTTATTACGTTCAGCTGAGCGGGTGCACTCTAGTAAGCTGCCAGCTCACCAGAGTCACACCTAGGAGCATGCAACCCCCCCTTTTATACTATACAGCATAATATCTACGTCACTACTTTACACAGCGCAAGTGCAAGCAAAACCCAATGCATTCCAACGAGAGAGTCACTGCCCTTTGACACACTGTTGAAAGCCACTGCGCATGTTTCAATTGTTGCTGGGGTAAATTCTGTAGCTTCAGATAAGGTGTGCTGATGGCCTTGCATTAGGACAAATGCTATAACCAGATGAAACCAGGCTTGTGGCAAGGCCTTCCGCATATGCACTTTGAATTTTCCTTCAGCCTTGAGCAAGCGTTCCCAGCATTCTGTACGTGTAAGCAAAGATGGCTACACTTTGGCTATCAATGCCAACAGTTTGTTTGTGCCATCCTAAGCAACTATTTTCTAGAAATGCATATAGGCACTTATATGTTTTGCCTTATGGAGGCAAAATATACACCATTTTCCCTATGCTTTTCTAGCAAATAGAGTTGCGTAGGATGGCATAGAACAACACCCCTGACCATTGGTCAGGCTTAATTCTTGAATTACCCACACATCTGGATTAATGTTCATTCCTCCAGACTTGTTTTTCATCATGCTGATGATGATACCACCCTTCATTATTAATTCACAGGGCTGTGTACAAAATTAATTAAAACAACAATTAAAATACAAAGATAAAAACAAACAAAAGATCTAAGACAGCTATTAAAATCAACAGTTGTCTTTTTAACGGCATCAAAACAGCATCAAGGATGGAGAGAATTTCAAAGACTGGGTGCCACTACAGAAAAGGCCCTTCCCTTGGTTACTGTCAGATGTACCTGAGCTGGCGATGGAACCATCACACGGATTAGTGCCTAGGCTAGTTGATATGGAAGATGTTCCTTCAGATTGTCTGGTCCCAAATTGCTTAGAGCTTTATATGTCATAACATCACCTTCAACTTAACCCCATAATGTATTGGCAGCCAGTGCAGTTCTCTGAGAAAAGGTGTGACATGCTCGTGATGGGAACCCCTACTCAGCAACCTAATTGCTGTATTCTTCATTAGCTGCAGTTTCCGGAGCAGTCTCAAAGAAAACCCCACATGGAGCTCATTACAGTAATCTAATCTTCAGGTCACCAGTGCATGGGTCACAGTGACCATACTCTCCTTGTCCAGGTAAAAGGCAGTCCTAGTCACTGAGTCCACCTGAGCCTCCAGCGACAAAGATAATTCAAGGAGAATCCTCAGATTACAAGCCTGAACCTTCAGAGGGAGTATAACTCTGTCCAAAACAAATAATGTACCTAATTCACAGATATGAAAATGACTCAACCACAGTGTTTCTGTCTTATCAAGATTCAACCTCATCTTATGGCCCTCACCCAATCCCATTTCTTTTAGGCACTGAACTAGGGCCTGCACAGCCATACCTGACTCAGATGTCAGACAGATGAGAGACGTCAATCTCCTGATGGCACCACACCCCAACATCTTCCTAGAGATGTTAAAAAGCATTGGGGACAAGATAGTACTCTGCGACACTCCACAGTGCAAATGCTGGACATACAATAACCTAATGAAATTCCTTGATGCCAGTCCTGCAGGTCGGAGTGGAACCATTGCAATATAGTCCCTCCCATCCCTAAACTACAGATCTGTTCTATGAAGATAGCATAGTTGATAGCATCAAAAGCCACTAAGAGATCAAGGAAAAACCAATAGGGTCTCACTCCCCTTGACTCTCTCCCATTAAAGAGGGCGACCAGGGCTGATTTGTCTCAAAAGGGATCTAGATCAGGGCTGAGCAACTTCAGGGGGCCAGAGCCACTTTCAACCCTCACCCATGGGCTGCACTCCTGTCACCACCACTGTGTCAGTGGATTCTGTGGCACAGCATCAACAAAAATAATTGGTGGTTTACCACTAAGAGTTGCCAGCAAACCACTACGGAGCATTAGGAAGGCCAAATTTAACTTGAAAGCAAGCTAAATCTGGCCTTTCTGAGGCTCTGTATCAGTTTGCCAACACATCTGGAGGACACCAAATTGGGGAAGGCTGCTCTAGGCTTTTAAGACGGTCCTTAGATATTGTGACTGTGAGAGCACTGCGTGAGATGCCATTTGCTCTCAGTCGTCACTCCTTTGGTCTTCTTATTTTTTTGAATTTTGAAACACTTCTATTTTATTAATAAATAAAATAAAAAGAATTGTCTCACAGATAAGTCAGAGTAGTAAAGTCTCCCTTTCAGAGATATACAAAATATTTCATTAGCTATACCAAAGCAGCTTGGCAAGAGCCTGAGCAACGCATAAAAGTTCAGTTAATAATACTGTCTCCAACCACGTGCCACATGATTATCCCTTAACCATGTTCTGGCTTGAGGCCCGGTAGCCCAACCCTAACTCTTACTCTCCCCTCAGTTGGCATAGTGACAATTGAAGTATAATCACATACACGGCAGAAGGATTTGTAGTACATCAAGGGAAAACCCTGTTCTTCTTTTCTACTGTTCCTTCGTTTTTTTTATAAATTATACCCATAACTCTTTTTCTGTTTCCTTCTCCCTTGGATGGTGGAACTCCTTAGACTCAATAAATGACTTGTACTCTGTAGACTGTACCAGTAAGAACTGAAGCAGACCTTATATTTTACACCAGGGAAATCACCAGTTGGGAGAGCTTGGTGTTATTATGAAATTTAAAACATATATATCATTCATAGATCACACTTCATTTGTAGATGAGTATTTTACACACAGAAGCATGCAAGTTCCTCCTTTCCTCGTGTTTTAGAGCAGTAGCGGAGAACCTTTTTTTCTGTTGGCAACCACATGTTGAAAGTGGGTGGGGCAAGAGCCAAAAGTGGGCATGGCTAGAAGAAAAAGTGGGTGGGGCCACCCCTTTTCTGACCTCTGATGCCCCCTTCCTCCCACTCTCTCTAATGCTCCCTTCTCTCTCTCTTCCTCTCTGCCAAGGAGACTGCCAGAAGAAGGCAGATCACGCTTGCCAGGGGTCCGAACATATCACTTGCAGAGAACTTTTGAAATTAGACCCAGGTTGCCAATCATAAACAAGCCCACAATCAAATGAAAAGCAGCAAAGATAGTCTAGAGAACCAAAGCAAAATATGTAATAAATTAAACAGAAACAAAAACAAAAAAAACCAACCTCCTGAGAGCCAATGTGGTGCAGTGGCTAGAGTGTTAGACTGGGACTCAGGAGCTCCAAGTTCTAGTTCCCATTTGGCCATGAAACTCAATGGGTGACTTTATGCCTCTTAGCCTAACCTACCTCACAGGGTTGTTGTGAGGATAAAATGGAGAGGAGGAGGATCATGTGAGGAAAAAACAGATAATAACAAGAGAGAGGGCCTTCTCTGTGGTGGCTCCCCAATTGTGGAACGATCTCCCCGACGAGGCCCGCCTGGCGCCAACATTGTTATCTTTTCGGTGCCAGGTCAAGACTTTCCTCTTCTCTCAGGCATTTGGCAATATCTGAGGAGCCTGGGTTTGTTTTGTTTTGTTTTTGTAGTTTTTTTTTTGAAGTGTTGAAGTGGTTTTTAAATGTACAGATTGTGTGTATGTTGTATGTTTTTGCTGTTTTAATTTTTGTATATTGTTTTTAATTGTTTTCAATCCTATGTAAACCGCCCAGAGAGCTTCGGCTATGGGGCGGTATACAAATGTAATAAATAAATAATAAATAAATAAATAATATAAATGTAAAAATAAATAAAGTCTTCAAGTTCCAACAGAATGTAAGTAAAGATTAAAGAGAAATAGCTTTTCAGTGTGGCACCTGGATGTCAGAATTCCCTCTCTACAGAGTTTTGGAGTGTCATCAGATGGGAAGGGGGGGATCACATTCTCTGTCCCACATTACATTATCTTTCCTCCCAGAGAAGAAAGAAGAAGTAAACAAAGACCACATGGCCCATTCAGGGGCCATTTTTATCACACCACTTTTCCTGCACACGGCAGGAAACGGTGGCACATTCCGTTTCCAAAAACAAAGTTGGATTAAAAGGGGTCCATTTTGTGGTGGAAAAAGGCAAGAAGGCATGGGAGGCGCGCGAAAAGTGAATGGCATCATCTAAAGGATGCACGGAAAAATGTGAGGGGGCAGTAGTGAGTGGGCAATAAAACGCTCGTCTAATGAACCTCTTGGTCACCTCCTTTTGTTGTGCATTTTAGGAGGCTAGCAAATACTTTATTTTACTGTCCTTTTAATCTGGCTTCAGTTTTTTAATGTCCTGCTACAACATACTAACACAGCTACTCCCCTGGAAATAATGCGAGAGACAGCTAAAAGATGAGTATGAGCCTCCCTGCCCCCCAATTAAGCTGTGGGGGAGTCAAAATGATGGAAGAGAGGAGCCAGAATCTAAACAAGCTCACCATATAATTTAAGGTCACTATGAAAGTCCTCTAGGGAAGCAAGTCAACACAATAAGTGATGCAACACATAAGTCACATGTTTCTGATTGGGGGAATACCACTGTCCATCAGTATTCCGGATGTTGATCCATTTGATATAGCTTATTCGTATGACTTTAGAAATGGTCTAAAATGTGGGTGAAGGGAATGCGGACTGAACACCTGATAAAGTAGCTGTATGATTGCTCACTAAACCAATTCCAGACTTTTCAGAGTGAGCAGATAGCTTGCTTTGCCTCCAACATATAGAAATCTTTGTGGTGGTACCACAATAAAAAAAAATACACATACATTGAAATAAGTTGGCATAGGACAGAGCAATGCAGATTTCACTTTATTACAAGGTGATTTGATTCGGTCTCAAGGAATGCAGGAGAACTGAACAAAGCAGATGCCACTGAAAAGTTTGCAATGAACTGATCGCGGATCCTGCCAATCTCACAATTTGAGCACCATGCACATAGGAAACATAAGATTATGTAAGTTCCATGTTTGCAAAGATAAGCAAAATAAAAGCTGTTCGAAAGCCAGATTAGCTTGTAGCAGGAAGAACAGCTTTCCCTACTGCCCTTGGGGCAGCAGGCATTTATTTTTTAATGGATTCATGCTCTTTAATTAAGGCATTAGAATGAAATCCTTTTGAAGCATGGTTGTGTTTGTCTTCTTAAACCCTGTTATCGGTCACAGACCAGTGAATGTGCTGGTCAAATACATGCAGACGAAAGATGAACTTGGAGCCCACATGAGCCAATATCAGAAGCAGAAACAACTCCTCTCCCACAACAAGACAATTCGCAGATGTTAAAGACTATGTGCGCGAAGTCATTGTGCGGTAACTTTTATAGGGCCAATGTTTGCTGATGAAAGAGTAAACTGTCAAGTTATTCCAAAAGCAAAAGTGTGAATCATGGAGTGAATCTTTCACCAACAGATATTGGTCTATTAAAACCTCCCTCTGTGATGAACAACATGTTAGCTACTGCATTTGTTTTAAGTATTCCTATCCTACTATCAAGGAGGTTTGGTCAAGATATATAGGAATTGCAAGACATCCAAAGAGCTGCTAACTTTTGCTGACTTTGTGCCTAGGCCTTTAACAGCAGCCTTACATGCTAAAACTAAGTAGGTGAAACTTTTCCCACTACATGTCTGCATAACACAAAAACCCCTTTAGAGGCTTACTTTCTGGATACCAGGTTCCTGCTAAATGCACAGGAGCTAGGGTGACCAGATAAAATCCAGGTCAGGGCTCATGTAACTTTAACAGTTGTAGAGAAAAGGGGATTTCAGCCAGTGTCATTTGTATGCAATTAGTTCCTGGTGAAATTCCCTCTTCATCACAACTGTTAAAGTTGCAGGGGCCCTGCCTTCTTTTGTATATGGTCACACTAGTATAGTGCCTGCAACTTTAACAGTTGTGATGAAGACGGAATTCCACCAGGAACTAATTGCATACAAATGACACTGGCTGAAATTCCCTTTTCTCTACAACTGTTAAAGTTACATGAGCCCTGACCTGGATTTTATCTGGTCAGCCTACAGGAGCAGTATGTTTAAAAAAATGGCAGTTCAACTTGGCAATGACTGAAGATAAACAAACATTCAGTTGGAAACAAAGACGGAAAATAGCCTTTAGCACTGTTCCATGGATGCCTGCATAAGAGCTTGCACAACCATTCACACAGTGAAGTGGAGGAATCTGTCGATTTCACTTTCTGGTCTGACCTGCCCACTCTTAAGTTAATTTTGCCCTGTTTCGGCATTAGTTTTGGGGTTTTTATAAAGTCTGCATTAGAATTCATAGGCATTTTTGTGCATATTTCTCCGAATAAAAGCTTGTTTTTATGTGATAATGTAACATTCGTTTTTTAATCAATTTCCCCTAATTTAATTTGTTTTACATATTTTCATTAGGATACATATTTTGTGCATCTATTTTCATTGGAGACCTGCATCACAAAATTTGGAGAACTGCAAATATCGAAGTATAACTGTATTACAGCTCACAGATTGGTTTGGGGAAATTCATAAAGCATCACTTCTTGTTAGAGAGCTGCACAGGAAGACTGTTCTCAGCTTTCCCTTCAAACACCTCATTCTTGCGATCCAGACATAACATTTCTTTAGGCCACTAGAAATTTAAAGCAACCTAATGACAAATGTTGCAGTCTTGGGATTTCATATGCAATGGCTGTCTATTTTTAAGCTTCCGTATTTGGACCAAGTAGGCTGCATCCATGGATCTGCCTGCAGCAATGTTTTATGGGCAAATATAAAACTAAGAAATGGACGTTAATTGTGAGAAATGCTGGCACAGCCTCAAGTAAGGGGGGGAGCTAACTGGCGCCACTCTAATTGAGTAAACATATTAATAGGGCAACCAATGTGGTGCCCCTGAGGGGAACCTTCAGAGGTATTGGCCCATCCATCAGGGTATCATATTTTAACAGACACATACTCCTTAAGAACAACTGCTTTTAAAGTGATGTCTAACCAAGGTTGCCAATTTTCAAATAGCCATTATAGTTGTAGCATCTCTGATACACATGATTCCTTCTAGAATGCAGTGCAACAATATTTGGAAAGTGGCCAACTAGTAAAAGAATATTTTGGAGGAAAGTGTAGCATAACACATAGCCATCCAACTTCACATTGCATCAATATGAAAAAGAGCACAAGAACTTAAGAATTGCCTTATTTTATCAGATCAAAGGGCCATTTGGGAGCAATGGCTGAACTAGGGGTGGGGAGTGTGGCTGTGACAGTGGAGGTGAACTCTGTCAGAGAGGTGATACATCTGCTAGGCTGACCATTTGAAAAGGAGGGCAGGGCTCATGTAACTTTAACAGTTGTAGAGAAAAGGGAATTTCAGCCAGTGTCATTTGTATGCAATTAGTTCCTGGTGAAATTCCCTCTTCATCACCTGGCGCGCTACTCAGGAGCAGGCCGCGAAGCCTGCTGGCAGTAGCGGCCAGCGGCGAAGGGGAGTGGATGGCCCCGGCAGGTAAGCAAGGGGAGGGGGATTACCCCTCCGGGGCTGTCCGCTTCCATCCGCTGGCGCCCGTGGGTGCCAGCAGATGGAAGCGGATGGCCCTAGGAGGTAAGGCGCACAGGGGAGGGGACTTACCTGCCGGGGCTGTCCACAGCAGACGGCCCCGGGAGGTAAGAACTGCGAGGGGAGTGGAGGGAGTTAGGCCCCCCTCACCCACCCACCGCCATTTTTTCCCCATAGACTTGCATTGGGGGAAAGCTTTCTTTCCCCCAATGCAAGTCTATGGGGAAAACAAAAAGGGTGGCTGATCCAAAAATCAGATGTCCGGTTTTTGGATCAGGATTGGGCCTGATCCGGTCTGGGGGACCTCCAATTTTGTCCGATCTGATCCGGGACAAAATTGGGGGTCCCGATCCGGGTCCTAATCCGATCTGGGGGGTCCGTGCACACCCCTACTAACCACAGCTTAGGAGACTGTATCAAATCCATATTGCCGAAATAACAGCTACAGTTCCATCCAGCAGTATTAAGACTGATGGGTCCAATTTTGTGAGGAGTGAAAGTGAAAAATGTCATACCTGAAAGACCCTACCTTCCAAAACCTTAAATTAAATAGTTAAAAGACTTGCACGTTGTTAGCATGTTATAAACACACCCACCTGGAAATAGAGATGCTGGGCTCTATAAAGACCCAAATTGATAAGAAAGATAAGGAGGCTTTCAGAACAAAAAGAGATGGCATCCCTAAGTCAGCACCACAAACATGGTTGAATACACAGAGATTCAAATCCATATATAAGTGCTCAAAGTCCTGGGCCTGAATGGAGAAATATGTCAGTCATGGTTTCTTCCAAGCTCCCCTCCCCCATTCCCATTTCTAAATATATTTGTAAAAAAATGAATTTCTCGCCTGTCCCTACCCTTGAAAACATCCAGATTCTTTACTGTAATGTTCTCCATGTAGGGTCTACCTCTGAAGACAACAGGTACAAAGTACTCCAGTCATACTTCTGGTAACCAACTTGTTTTTGAGCATAATTAAAAGTGCTCGTCTTGATCCTTAAAGCACCAAGTAGCTTTTGATTATGGCAGCTGAAGTGTTGCCTATTTCTACATAAACCAGCCCAACATATTAAAGATCGCATAGTGTGTGGCATAAAGTCAGACAGAGCCAGATTATTGAGAGAGACTGATTTATCCCTGAAGCATGCAGGGAATATTTGCAGGTCAGAGGAAATGGCTACAAAGCCGTTGAGTGGGCTGGATTGCCTACGGTGCTGAAGTATTTTTAAAAAGCTAACAGACAGCCTGAAATTGCCTGGAAGTATGTGAAAGAGGGTGCAATTAATCTGCTCTTCAAGGTAAACCTGTGTGGTTTGTAGGCAATATACTTACAAAGAAATCAGTATTGCTGTGATTTTAAAGATTTAACTGTTACCTTTCATTTATTTTTAAATTTCATCCATCTTCTGCCTATCCTGATAACATTGTGCAAATAATTTCTTCTTAAATTTATGATGGAATCATCCAAAGAGGGAGAAAGAAAGAGCCTGCTGTGGGGTAAAACATGCACCCACTTTCTGTGGTCACGGTGGTGTTGATGGTGGGAAATGTAACCCATCAAACCTATGAAAACTATAGAAGGCAAATTTTGATGTAGATATTACAGATGCTTTATTGAGAAAGTCTATGAATTCTTGTAGTTCAATAACCTAAATAAATCTCTATGCTATCTTCTAATTCAAATATACTAACCAAAGCTCCAGATAATAGAATTACACGCTCCTTTGAACATTCCCACTTATCTTATGCCATTATGAGATCTGTGCGAAAACACTGGCATGTGGTGAGCCATCTTCCTGGATACACCAGTATTCCACAATTGGGATTAAGAAGAAGCTGAAATCTAAGAGACCAACTGGTACATTCTGATATTGATCCCCCCAAAAACCGCTAGGTGAGATCAGAGGACATTTTAGATGTGGCGGTTGTACCGCTTGTGCATTAACTAACCAAACAATGGAGTTTCAACACCATACTGATAATCGTAAGTTTAGGTTATGTCATTTTCCAAATTGTTTCACTAAACGGGTTATTTATGTTATTATTTGCCTGTGTAAATTGATTTATGTGGGCAAAACAACTCGCTGTATTTGTACACAGATTGTTGAACACTGTTCCAAATTGAAACACCGTGTCCTAGAAGCACCTCTAGTACAGCATTTCATTGATCACTCCCATCATCATGATGAGTTTAGATTTCTGGTCATTGATAGAATCTATACACACAGGTATAATTGGTGTGTATCCCTGTCTTCGAATATCACTACTCTATAAGCAGCCATACATTGGTGGCATAAATTGCATGAATGTTCAAGTGTGCATTTATTTAAATACACACCAGATGAAGGTAAAGTCTTTCTGCACTGCAGTGCTTTGAATGGGATGCACATTCCAATGTGTATTCAAATGCAAAACTCTGTCTACATCCTTGGGCAACTAGATGTGCATTAACTAGAGTGCATAACCAGAGCTGGATTAAAGCCAAAGTTTATTAATAATCATTCTGATCTATGAAAGAATTATGAGCCTTTTGAGAAAGTGAAAAAAGAGGACTTATTCTAACTTTCAGATTGGTAGGACTAATCCAATGAAATTGTTCGCCAATAGGTTGAAGATAAACAACAGAAAGCATTTGCTTTATGCAATGCATAATTTAATTATAGAATAAATTGGCACAAGAGAATGGTGATATTGACTATCGTGTGCTTAGTATTACTTAATTTTAAATGCATACTATATACATGTACAATTTCAAAACATTCTTATGTATTTGTGTTATTATAACTGTATGCTCTTCCAGCTCTACCCTCAGTTATCTCAAGGACTTCTGTGCATTCAAATAAATCTGTGTTTTCTCTCCTGTTGTCCCTTACGCCTGGAACTGCCTTCCAGAAGTGATGACATCTCTTACTTTTTTTTCTTCAAATCCCTCCTCAAAACCCACCTTTTCTGTGAAGACTTTTTGTAATGTAGCCTATTTATTTATTTATTTATTACATTTGTATACCGTCCCATTGTATACAGTTCCCCTCCCCCTCCCCCTCCTTACCTGCCTCCGTTGTCCGCTTCCATTGGTGGGCGCCCGCTGGCGCCCGCCGATGAAGCGGATAGCCCCACCAGGGAAGCCACCCCCCGCTGTCCACTTCCACCCGCTGGCGCCTGCCTTTCCGGATCAGATCGGATTGGATCAGACGATCCAGCGGGGTGATCGGAAATCGGATAACTGTATCCAATTTCCCCTGGATTGGATCCGGATCGTGGATCGGACCCAATCCAGTGCACACCCCTATTTTCTAGCTTCTGTACAGTTCCCAGCCCCCACCCCCTTTAAAAGGTTGTAATGCCTCTTCTAAAGCTTAGTTATTGGCAGTAAGAGCTTTAAGCTAAAATATGCTGGTCTTTCGGGGTCTTGCCACATTTGCCTTTGTCCTGCCTCTTTTGACTTTGGCTCCACCCACCATTCTAATACAAAGAGGTGTTGCTGTCCTGGTCTATTGCTTGTTCTTCTGAAGAAATGTTAAAATTAAACACAAAATAGTAAAATATTAAATCTCAAGGTAAGTACATGTTCTCTATCTAACACTGAACCCAAATGCTGGCAGAGATGTTGTTGTGTAAAGGTTGAAAAAGAAAAAAAGGATACATAAATTTGCTGGAGATTTGAAGGCGACAACATTAGCCATCATCCATGAATGAAGCAGTACATATTACTTGTGGGTGGGGTGGGAAAGAATATTTGAACAAATTTGTCCAACAAAATTGTAGAGCATTTCAAAAAATATTAGTCAACTATCTGTTCCTACTATGTCATCTTCTCTCTCTCTCTATTACAAAACTAATGGAAACTGAACCCTTAAAAATACACTTCTTCTGATGGAGCGCTAACTTGCGTAGACTTTTGGATTATGAGGAAACCAATCTAAAGAGAATAATTTATGAATACTTGTTCTTCAAAGCATGTGGACAGAAACAATGGGTTCCATTGACACCAGCCCCAACTTACCAGTCTCTTAACTTAGGGAAGTAGAGTTATAAAAGAAAAAAGACCAGAAGTTGGACTACTGATTGAACCGGAGCAATGTCTGTTCTGTGGTTGACAAATCCTTAAGTGTTGTGCTTTGGATGTGTCATGAAAATATCACAGGAAAAAAATGTCTTGCCAAGGAGATCAGTTGCTAAAGCAACTCCATAGTACATAATAATTACTATACGAAACTCATGAAGGACTAATATTTTGCACATCTCAGAAATAAAAGAATTCTGTTTGCGTGGTAGATGGCCTGTGGTTATACTGAACCCAAGGTCAGTCAGAATTGACAAAGTCAAGTGATGTAATTTGCTGTACTCCATTAGTGAAAACTACATACCTATCTACAAAAGAAATTTGCCAAAATCCACCAAACCAAAAACATAGTTCTACATAGCTGGGAAGTAAACCTCTTACTGAACCTCTCTTTCTACAGCTCTAAACCCTTTTATATGGTTTTAAGCAACTCCATCTTCAACGTCTTCCTCCAGGAAGGAAGAAGGTCATGTCTGCTTCTTTAAGCACATAGAATTGTGATTCAACAGTCAGCCTACCCCGTAACAGATTCATCTTGCTGATATAAGTACTAGGACAGGATTTCCTATGTCACAGCTTGAATATCTTAAACCTATTTCATATCACCATATTATTTCATACTGTCTTATTAATCCTATGTCATATCACCACTGATCGGGTCTATCTGGTTTAGAGGTGAGGTATTTTTTTGACCCCATTCTTGGTTTGCTGCTCTGATGAAACAACCCAGGGTTCATAAACCAACAGCCAACCTTGGGTTGTTGCTGGCTTATGATCCATGTTTGTTTGAGAGCAACAAACCAAGGATCCCAGGTTTGAACTTCACGTTAAGCTATCCCTTCCTGGCTAGTTTTACCCACTGGCATGAAGGAAGAAGTGAAGCAGAAGTGAATGGGCTCCATATATTAGCATGCGGTTCATTCACAGTGAACCAGAATAAGCTAGGACTCCTGGCTTATTGCTATGTGAAAACACAGCAAATGTATCAGAAGGTAGATACAGGATGTATCTAGCCAGTGTTAAAAATATATAGGAATGAACAGATATGTTCAGAATACTGACAAAACATCAATATTTTCTTGAGATTCATCACTGAGTTTAGAGCTTTGTGTCACTGAGTTTAGAGTTTTGTGTTATGTTATAAGATGTCTGCCAAAACTCATGATCCAATCTTATGTCCGCCACTTGCCTATTTTCACAATATCCTGTGAGCTTTTGGTGTCCCTTAAGAGCTAGAGAGATCCGCACAAACTCCGATTGACCATATTTGATGCCAACAATAGGGTCTATGTTTAGGAGTAGTCTAACCTACCTAACCCACTTGCAGCTCTACAACTCTGCAGCTAAAGCCAACTCATGATACCTTTGTGTAAATCTGTTTTAAAAACAAACTTCCAGCAAACCAAAAAGTACTAGTGCAATATGTCACATGTGCTAATGTAAACACAGCTTTTTTTTGTATGTGGTGTGCAGAAATACTAAGATGGAGAGGATGCAGAACAGAGCATCTAACATTACCACAGGCGGAAACCCAAAGAAATTAATATGGTATTTCGATTTGGATAAATATAATGCAGTTAAATATGTGGTGATACATTGCGGAAATTCAGGAGGGGGAGAATATTATCAGAGTAATGCTCTGTAGTACTGGCATCCTTAAGTTAAAAATCATTTCAAAGTGATTTTTGGCTCAATCTAATACTCGGCTCTTCTGAGGAAGGTTGCTGGATCCAACTTAAAAGTCTTATCCTGCTAGAGGAAGACCACATAACCACAAGAGACTTAATTTAAAAACAACATTCCACTTGCAGTTTATTATACTGCATTTACCAACAGGCCTGGCTGACTCTGTAACCCGTTAACATCATAATTGCTATGAGTGTTTTCATTTATTTATTTATTTAAATTCAAACTGAGCATCAGCTTGGATAGCTACTTATGCATTCCCAAAAAATAGGAAATGGGTTGTCAAAAAAGGGTACAAATGAGAGTGCCAATTTGCATTTGCAAATGTTCAAGTATGGATGCAAATTTAGAAAGAATAACTATAGTTTAAATAGAAATATCTCACCATAGTGGAGAAGCCTGACTAATTGACTTGTGTACCAACTCAGTCTGCTGTCGAGGTGCTAAGTGTTGCTGGGCAACTTCAAGGCCTTTGTTTTGCCTCCTTATGGTTCTTTGGTTTTAAGCCAGACTTAGACTGGACACCACTTCAAATAGAGGACTATCTTCTGCCGGCTGTCTAAAATAGAGAACTACCCTCTGTTAAGTAGGTCACCTGGCCAACCTAGGTTCGGCTGTTGTTTCCCACTGATATAGGTTCCTAGGCCCAGATGTGGAGTCCCTCTTATTGAATATAATTCTTGACTAAGTAAAGATCAAAGAAGCAAGCAACATGTGGAAAGCTCTGTAGCCTTAGGAATAAAATGCTGAATTGAAAATGGATCTTTTCAACGTTTTAATTCACGTTTCAATTTATGCATGTCCTAAGAAGGCCTGGAACAAATTTACTTTGGGTTTGTACCCAATTGTTGGCAGAAACAAATATGAATTGATAAGGATTGGCCTTGTCTCTGTTTGCTAATCAAGACAAACCTTGTATCCTAGCCTTTGGAGAATGAAAGATACGTCACAGTGACATATCATGGGTTGATTAGCCCACAATATGCAAGAGCTGATGTGCGCTAAACAACCCAGTAGTTAACTCAATGACAAACCATCACACTGCCAGCCTCAGATCACGTTGATTTGAGGATGTTTACAGAAACTGATACCTGTTTGCAATCATCCCCTCGAATCATGGGTTAAGTGATCCACAATTTGTCTCCTTAATCTGCAAACCAAGTCTATATTCCAAAAATAAAGTACATAGAAGGGAGAATTTGGGAGAAAACGGAGATATAACCAAACACTTCTTTTTAAAAAAATAAATGAAACTATGTACCTCTACTTCAGTACATGAAAAAAGTGTATACATAGAATCAAAGATAACAAACTTGTCTAGGCCAAAAGATTATGTTCTCCGTACCAAAAGGTGGGATCACTAAACTGCCATCTGATCAATATATACATACCAAACATAGGCTGACCATATGAAAAGGAGGACAGGGCTCATGTAACCTTAACAGTTGTAGAGAAAAGGGAATTTCAGCCAGTGTCATTTGTATACAATTAGGTCCTGGTGAAATTCCCACTTCATCACAACAGTTAAAGTTGCAGGGGCCCTGCCTTCTTTTGTATATGGTCACTCTAGTATAGTGCCTGCAACTTTAACTGTTGTGATGAAGAGAGAATTTCACCAGGAACTAATTGCATACAAATGGCTCTGGCTGAAATTCCCTTTTCTCTACAACTTTTAAAGTTACATGAGCCCTGTCCTCCTTTTCATATGGTCAGCCTACCAAACACATACACTGTTTTCTTGGGTAGGAGGGTAGAAAGGATTAACAGCAGTTGCATATCTGCTTTACTATATACTTATAATACAAAGTTCTTCCCAAACATTATTCACATGGAGTAGAGAATCAGTGTGGTGTAGTAGTTAAGAGTATTTGACTGAGTCTTGGGAGATCTGGGTTCAAGGCCTCATTTGGCCATGAAGTTCACTGGGTGAGTTTTGGACAGCCTAACCTACTTCACAGGATTGTTGTGAAGATAAAATGAAAAGGAGGATCATGCACACCTTCTTGTGCTCCTAAGAGGAAAAAATGAGATATAAATGTAACAAATAAATAAAACAAACTCTTCTATATTTAAATCAAAAGCATCGCTTTTCCTCATAATAGAGATAAACACTCCACTGTCCTGATGTGAAGCAACTGCGAACTTCAGTTTGTCAGTGCCTGAAACATCTGCGGATGAGTCCCTACTGTTGCTTTTCAGCCCCCTTTTTTGTTGCTCAATACTTCCTCTTTCTCACAGAGAAGAAAGAGGAAGTAAATAATGTCCATGTGGCCCACTCAGTGGGCTGTTTTTATCCTGCCACTTCTCCTGCATACAGGATAAATAAAATTAAATAGACTTAGCGGGTCTTTTTTTTTGTCACTGGAGGAAGGCTAGAAGGGGCAGGAGACTCACAGGAGGCAGACGACATTGTGAATAGGACCTGCAAAAATCCGTGAGTGCCCAGTAACGAGAGTGCCGTAAAATCCTCATCTGATGACACTTCTAAGCAGTTCCATGTGGTTTTGTTTGTTTGTTTTTAGTGACATTTCCCTCTTCACTGTATGATTGTGGGTCAGACGGTATAATTTCCATTGTGGGAATTTCTACTTTTAGAACATCTTTCCCCAATCAGGTGCCCTCCAGATGCATTGGACTACAACTCCCACTATCCCCATGATAGGAGTTGTAGTCCAACACATCTGGAGGACACCTAGTTGGGAAAGGCTATTTTAGAATTAACCACTGAGATGCCACTACAGAGGACAAATCAGCTCAGCCAGACGAATACATCTGGCATACTGTATAGTGCCTGAAGCATTTTCACTGATGCATTGCCATGATAAAACTGCAGTCTTCAGAAATCTCCAGAGGCTCTTGTTCACTTTTTTTTTTAGTGGTTTACCTAATGAGTATGGTACAGATGTAACCTAATTAACACAAGCCACTCCTTTGACTGACTGCAGGGCAACTCTCTGACTCAGTAGAAGCTTTTAAAGCTTTTTAAATTAACACCTTTGACTTGTTCCTTGCTTGCACCTTAACCTGTTAAAGCCTCTTTGGTAATATTATACAGGCTTCAAATTTATGTTTCAAGGTATGCGGCTTCTTCACATTGAAGCAACAAAAAGTTAAGGAATGATAATTTCACACAAAGCTTTCAGTAATATATGCATACAATTATAACACATTCAAAATATGTGTTATATTTTGAATGTGAATATAATAAATATAAATATATTAAATATAATTTAATACAATGATGTATAAAACAGAAGAATAAATTGCTGGTCAAACACGTTTCAACACATGTTGTAATGTCTTCTTCAGTGACCATTACTACAATAAAATATACATAAGACATAATTATAAGTTGATACAATATTTTGTGGGAAAAGGAAAATATTGACTTTAACTTAAAAAATACAGCCAAAAATTTAAACTATTGTAAAATATTTAAAAAGGCATTACACCTACCAAAAACTTCATAGCCGAATACTGCATAGCCAAGATTTTTGGCCTGGGCTTTCTAATAGGAGCAACCTAAATTGTATAGCCAATATTACTCCTACTCGTGAAATGTTAACTGCTTCCTAAAAGAAAATATAAAATATAAAACCACATTTTAACAACCAATCAAAATGTGTAAAGAGAAAAACATTAAAATGCTAGAATATAAACCCAGAGCACATCAAATAAACTTACAGTCTCTCTTGAAATGCCTAACTTTCTGTCTTTCTGCAGCTGGCATCAAGGTTTACTGATAATAGCACAGGTTTTTTAGTCAAAATGACAGGACTCTCCTATCCTGCAAATCATCCATCCAATTAGGCTCAAATCGCCTTATAATTGCTATGCTAACCATTACTATGCCCAAGTCAAATTACTTAAAGCAATATATACCCTTTTCCCAAGATGTTACAATTCAAGAATATATATCCACATGATACAGCACAATTAAACACGCATTTACAAATAAAACTGTTACAATAAAAAAGACCAGTTGCACTCCTCATTTAAACCTTTTGGTATTACTGTTTGCAGGCATGATGGGATATGGCCAGAAGACTGAGGGAGGGGGGAGGGGGGAGGGGGGGAGATGCAGCAGCCCAGATGGACGCCAGGACTTTCAGCTGTGCGATGGGGAAGGGGCAACATGTTGTGTGGGTCGCACTGGCAAAATAACGCACGGTGAGTGTGTAATTAACCCTTCCGTTGTCTAAAGTGTCATCCGAACACACCCATTGGCTGAATTCGGATGACATATTAGGCAACGGAGGAGGGGGGGAACAATTGTCAGTTGTGTTGCTTATTGTGTCATGTGGGGAGTAACACACAACGCACACCAACTGACAGTACGCTAATCGGGCAATTTAAACAACAGAGGGAAACAACGGGCTTGCCTGTTGTTTACCCCAAAGCCCCATTGTTTAAAGTGTCATCTGAACTGAGCCCCCTCTCGCTCCATGGACTATTCCGTTTTGGGGATAGAGTTCTGCCAGCCAGAGCAGCCGAAAACCCCCGGCTGCTCTATACAGCTGGCAGAACTCACTGTGCATGCTAGGATATGGCTGGGGGACTGGGGGAGGGGGAGGGGGAGGGAGGAGATGCTGCAGCCAAAATGGTTGCCGTCCGTTCTTAGCAACTGGTGCGTTTGCCGGTGCCGAGCAGCACCAGCTGCAGTGTGTTGTTTGGGGAGCACCGCCTGCCTAACGCATGGTCAGTATGCTATTTCCCCTTCTGTTGCCTAATATGTCGTTCGAATTCAGCCATTGTGTTGTTTGTCAGGCAAAAACCACCCCAAAGGTTGACTATTTTCCCAAAATAACCAACTGAGATAATCAACGCTCTGCAGAGGTGACTATCTCCACAACCATTAGTTAATGTATTGTCTTTCGGGCTCAATGGGCTATTTTGCAGGGTTGAGTGGACTATTTCGGCTGGCTACAGAGTTCCCGGGCAAGAGTGGCCAATACCACACCAGCCACTCTGCTACAGCCAACACAACTCGCAGAAACTGCTGGGATAACACTGCGAGGATTGAGGGAGGAGAGGAGTGAGAGCTGTGTCAACCAAATGCCAGATTAACTATAGTCCACTCAATGCTAGCCCCAATCAATCCACAGTTGTGTAGGAACATGTTGGCTGAGTTTGGATGACACTTTAGGCAAAGGAGTGGGGAAGAGGCAACTGATGGTTTGTTATTATTGCGGTGCCCAACACACAACACTTTCCCCCATTGCGCAGCTGAAAGTCCCAGCCTCATCATAAGCAACGGGTCTCCGATAAACAATGGAGCAGCCCGTTGTTTTCCCCCGTTGTTACATAATATACTATCTGTTGTGCATCCCCACCCACACGACACAATAATCAACACAATGGACCATTGCCTCTTCCCCCTCTGTTGCCTAAAGTGTCATCCAAACTCAGCCAACATGTTCCTACACAACTGTGGATTGATTGGGGCTAGCATTGAGTGGACTATAGTTAATCTGGCATTTGGTTGACACAGCTCTCACTCCTCTCCTCCCTCAATCCTCGCAGTGCTATCCCAGCAGTTTCTGCGAGTTGTGTTGGCTGTAGCAGAGTGGCTGGTGTGGTATTGGCCACTCTTGCCCGGGAACTCAGCTGTTGTGTGGGGAGTACCTGCAAAATAACCAGCTGTGAGTTGACTATTAACCCACCATTGACTAAAGTGTTGTCTGAACATTTGTGTGTGAATGTGAGAGGAAGTAGTTTGTGTTGGGACTACTGCAACATCATCTGCAAGTTACTGGAAGGGGGCAGTGTTGCTGTTAGTTAATCCATAGGAATTTTGACCACAGCTAGCCTTAGGATCGCTATAGTCTACAATATGGTTTCCTGTGATTTCTTCTTTTTGCTCCTCCCCTTCCTTCCCTTTCTATCTTTCTCTGACAGTCACTATTGCTAGGAGCATTTGTGTTTTCTCTCACTCCTGCCTGTTTAATGGAACACAAAATGGACAGAATAAATTTCTTTTTGAAATGCTATGTTGTACCTGCATGTCATGTGCAAGAATGTTGTGAGTAAAGCCATTTTACCTTTTCTTCACCAAAAAAGGGTGAAGAAAAAGCTACATTTGTGTGCGTGTGGAACTGGTAAATGCTTGTTGTGTTTTCCCTTTTTGTTTTTTTCTCTTTGTTAATTGCCTTTCTACGATGAGGCATTGCTACCATATGATCCCATCAGTTTGCAGTGGAGCATAGGGAAACCCAGCCCCTGGCAGATTATTCCCAAGGGAATGCAGCACAAATTGGGTGTGTTCAGATGACACGATAATCAACAGGGGGCAGGGAACAATTGTCAGTTGTGTTGCTTATTGTGTCATGTGGAGGACAACACACAAAGCACACACAACTGACAGTACGCTATTTGGGGCACTTAAACTACGGAGAAAAACAAAGTGTCGTATGGAGGGAACCCTCCTCTCTCCGTGTACTATTCCATTTGGTCATAGAGTTCACCAGCAGAGCAGCCAAAAAAAACCCGGCTGTTCCAATACAGCTGGCAGAATTTGTAGTGCATGCTGGGATATGGCCGGAGGACTGAGGGAGGTGGGAGGGAAGAGAAGAAGCAGCCCAGAAGGATGCTAGGACTTTCAGCCACGTGACGGGGGGAGGGGCAACATGTCGTGTGGCGGGCACTGCAAAAATAATGCACCATGAGTATGCTATTCCCCCCTCCGTTGCCTAAAGTGTCATCCAAACACACATATTGTCTACCCTGTCTTAATTTAAAGGTTGTTGTTTTCTACAATTAAAGGGTAGGAAAGGGGGTCAGGGAACCATGTGCCATGTATCACAGACAGAGCCCAATCTCCCACATCCAAAAGATTATTTTGACACTGAAAGGAACGCTCTTTCACTGCCAAAAAAATATGGAAGTAATTGGCTCAGAGAAAATGTGCCTTGTGTGCGTCCCAGAGCCCAGTTTTTCTGATCCAAAAGACAATTTCAGCAGTGAACACACGCACACGGCCTTCACTCACAAAGAATCCTTGAGAGTGGGATTGGGCTCAGGGGATGTGTTCTACAGGAATGTGTCCTCTAAAGCCAATTCCTTTATCAGGATCCTTCCAGGGACCAAGGGGCAGTCTCCCTTGCTGCCTGAGAAATTCCCATGGGAAAAAGGAGAAATTGTGGTTGGGTTTTTCCTTCCCAAATTATCCTTTCAGTGGTGAAAGGAACTTCCCCTTCACAGCTCAAAACAGGGCCACCCCTACCATTAGGCTGGGTGCAATGGCCACCTCAGGCAGCAGATGCCTGGGCAGCACTCCCTAAGCTAACTCACTACTGTCAAGTGCAATAGAGCAGCCTCTCCCAAAACCTGGTGCACTTCAAATGTTTTGGACTACAACTTCTAACATTCCTGACCATTGGCCATGCTGGCTGCAGCTAATGGAAGTTGAAGGTATCAGGTTGGAAAAGGCTGCAGTAAAGGATGCTGTCACATTGCGGGTGTTAAAATGCAATTGCCGATCCAGTCAGTTTGGTGGGGTAGGGGTAGGCATTTTGTCCTTCACCTCAGTCGGCAAAATGTCTCATGTCAGGGATCCTGCAGGATGGAAGGGAGGAGTTTGACTTTGGAGTATACTCACAAAGTTGGTTGAGGTCAGCGGCTGACAGGTTCAATGCAGGAGTTTGCAGATGTTTCTTTTTCAGGAATCCTACCGAGGATTGTGACCGAGGTGCGAGACCTGGGTGTCATTCTTGACCGGTCCCTAACTATGTCATCACAGGTGGGGGCTGTTGTCTGGAGCTGTTTTCACCAATTACATATGCTCCGCCAAGTTCGCCTCTTTTTGTCAGAGGCCGATTTTACCATCGCAGTTCATGCCCTGGTCACTTCCAGGCTTGACTATTGCAACTTAATGTATACAGGACTTCCCTTGAAGCAAATCCAGTGCCTACAGGCTGTACAAAATGCGGCAGCCCAGTTGGTCAAGGGGCTTCCAAAGTGGTCCTCTATCACTTCAGTGCTTCAAGACCTCCACTGGCTGCCAGTGGCTACTAGGGTGTGCTACAAGGTTTTATTAACTATGTATAAAGCCCTGCACTGCTTGGTCCCTGGTTACTTGAGTGCTTGTCTTGCTCCTTTGTCCCACCATTGGCAGCCATGACTGATAACAAAAGGGGAAGTATTTCTTGCAAATGTAGAACCAGAGCATGTGCCAGGCACTTTCAACTTTTGGTCAATATCCTGCCCTTCAAAGAACCAATGTTTTCTTAAAATGTGTTTATATAAAATATACTGTTCACTCCCCACAATCCCTTTACAATACATCATCTCATCAAAGTGAGAGAGAAGCAGAAAAGGTTTAGTTTGGCTGTCTTGAACTCCTTTCAGATGAGATTAGTTTGCAATCCTATACCACTTGGGGGTAAACCATGGTGAATTTAGTGGCACTGACTTCTGAGAAGACATGTATAGGATTCAAGTGTAAAAACATCTTCTCCAGCCTGGTGCTCTCCAGATGTGTTCCACTGTAATTCCCATGTTATGTGTTATGGGGAAGACAAAAATCATTTGATCGTTAATTTTAAAATAATACTTACACATGAAGTATTAGGTGGTAGCTCTACCTTTGATCTCACACTGCTGAACACGTAAGAGAAATCCTCTACGTTTGTCCCCCAATACCATATACGATATTCAATAGTCAATAAACAGACATCCTATGCCATGTGTTGAAAACTAACGTTGTCATCTGAAGGACTATCTGGATTAGGTTCATTCATTGTCGCTTCATTTGGTTTAAACAGTTTATTTAAAGTGATGCAGCTCTGTTGTAGTTCGTTGCTTGATCGCATATCTTAATGCTGGAAAACATCATACCTTAGAACAGATGTGGGCAGAAAATAGATCTATCCTGATGTTTTGGACATCAACTCGCACCATTCCTGATCACTGCCTATGCTATAGGGACTTTTACGAATTGAATTCCAAAACATCTGGAGATCTACATTCTGCCTGCTCTTGTTCTAGAACAGCCTTCCCCAACCTGGTGCCCATCAAATGTGTTGGATTGCAACTCTCAACATGAGGAGATGCTCTAAAAAATGAGAAGTAGGTGGTCCTAAGTTGTACATCATCATTTCCCACAACCCCACAGTCACCTCTGCATATCCTATTGCATATCCAGATGTTTGAGATGACAAGTCCCAGCATTCCTGACCATGGGACATACTGACTTGCAATGATGGGAGTTGTAGTCCAACACCTTTGGAGGGCAGCTGGTTGGGGAAGGGCTGCTCTAAACAAAAAAAAAAGAGAGAAGTATAGGTAGCCCTAAATTGTTCGTCATCAGTTTCCACAACCCCACAATCACCTCTGCATATCATATTCTCCATCCTGTCCTCTTGGTTTATCTGCTTTGGGAGAATGAGAATTTCACTTGCACTTTCTGCCTCCTTAGGGAGGATGTGGAGTTAAGGCTTGGGAGCCTTAACTCCCAATTTCCCTGCTTTTTGGTGCTTGGTTGGAAACTGTAGAGTATTAATGTTGTTTTTGTAAACCGTAGATTTTTTGTTTAATGAATTCATATTTCAGCTGGATCAACTGTGCTGGTGGAAGTGGACTTCCCCACCTCCTTCTTTCCATGGCATCCTCTCCAGCCCCCTGAAAATGCTTCATGGAGAAGTAGGAGACCCTGCTAAATGGGGTGCGCTGTAGGCAGAGGGACCTTTTGCAAGCAGAGTGCTTCTTCTCAAGGAAAGCAGATCCTGGATCCAACTTATTCTATTACTTTGTTAATGGTCACTAACTACTTTGCTTTTTTATTATTAATTATCCATTCCTAATCTTTTTGCATTTAATTTCCCTCTGACCTCAATCTTCTCCATGTGTATATATGCCTGCAGATTCAGAATTACACTTCATGCATTTGATGAAGTGAACCCTATTCCACAAAAACCTGTCAGATTAAATGTGTTGCTCTTTAAGTTGCCACAAGATTCTTGTTATTGCCATAAAAGGCTATCTTGGCTACCCCTCTGGAAAGTATTTACAAAATACAAAATATCATCCCAAAGTGTATAAGATAGATTTGCAACTATACATGCTGTGTTGAGCCTAAAATCCGGGTGCTATAGATATTGATAGATTGATAGAACTTCTTTCTGTTTGGGAACTAGAACTGTGCTGGGTTGATTTTTATTTTTAAGTATGTTTCCCATAGTGCCCAATCAGATGCCTCTGGGAAGCCCATATACAGGGCCTTAAGGCAGTAGCCCCTTCTCATGGTTGCTCCTCAGAAACTGGTATTGAGCTGGTTTGTACCACATGACTGTGGGTCAACTTTGCCATGGCTTGCTTCGTCATGTGAACCCAAATGGCAGTGGTTAGACAACCCTCAAATAATCCTAAAACAAGCCATGGGTTATTTGTTTGAGAGTTAGACAACCCTCAATCTCTGCTGCCTGGGTTTGCATGACACAACAAACCACGGCAAGCCTGGGGTTGCCTGGCATGATGCAACAGCCCCTGTGGGCACATTAACCCACGGTGGGCTATTGTGCAAAAGTAGAGAATATGAGTAGAATATGCTGCATCTGAATAGGGAGGTTTCATACAGCTTTCATGGCTAGCATCTTCCATGAATTTATCTAATCCTTTTTTTAAAAAGCCATCTAATCATCACCTCTTGCGGCAACTATGTGTCCTGTGAAGAAGTACTTTATTTTGTCTATCGTTGGAGAACCCCCAATTCTAGTATGATGAAAGAAACTTCCCTCTATCCACTTTCTTCCCACTCCTGCCTCCAAATAATAAGGAAGAATTGAATTGTACCATTTTATATTGTAAGCCACCTTGGGAAGACCACTTTGAAATATATTAACTAAATACAAATAATAAGGGGGGGGAGGGAAGTTGTTATTGCTTGTCCAACCAGGGAAGTGGTCAGTTGAGATATTTGGTCACAATGCCTATCGTTTTGTGACAACGCCATTATCTCCAGAGCACTCTCGAATGGTGTCCCATATGTCATTCAATTTAGAAGAGGCATTCCTTGTTTTAATGCCATATGCCAACTATTAATATTTGTTGGAGATTTGGATTTGTTATTTATTTATTTTTATAAATTAACAGTATACTTTATAGACTCCAACAGACTTTCTTCAAAACAAAAAATATGATTACTACAGTGATTGTGCTATTCACAATGGATCATCTCCAGATTTGTGAGTCTGTCTTCCATATTTATGATGATAAGTTCCGTTCGTTCTGTTAAAAGAAAAAAGAAAAAAGGACCAGGGTCTGGGCAAACACGGAGAGGCTTTAGCATATCACACAAACCCTCTATGTTTTATCATCCAAAATAGGCCTCTCTGGAGCCAATTTAATGGGGTGTAATGTATACCAGACCCTTGCTGGAATAAGTCACGCTCTGTTCTCTCCTCTGATGTATTGCCAATAGGGAGCTCTATCTTGCTGGCTACGTTTCTATTCAGAGATGCAAATACAAAATTTAGCATCCGGAGACATTACGTGCATTTGTGACACACTTTTGAAAAATATTTCAGGTTCCATAAATCAATAGATAGTCTAGGCACAATTCCAGACATTTTCCCTTATGTGAAAGGTAAAATATGTTTTTAACATTAAGGAACATTTATATTGCAAAATCCTAGGTTCAGGCTACATGTGACCTTGACAGATCCATGTGTTAACAGCTCCCAGCCAGCCTGAGTTCCAGTATTAGAAGCTGTCTAAAGAAAAGGGATGTCTGGGGGGTCAGTCTGCAGAGAAATAAGACACAGGCAGGGGGCAGGTTTAGTACCCCATCAGCACCACGTGTGTGCCCCGTTCTAGGGCTGTGCAAGCCTTGGGCCTCAGATTCAGAAATCCGAATCACAGAGGCCATGTTATGGAAGATCCGCCATTTTATGACGGGGCCACCATTTCCTTGAACAACCCTAGGCCCCTGTACAGCCTACAACTCCCAGCATGCAGTGCACTTACCAGGGCTCAGGAACAGAGGGCACAGGTGTACTTGTTTCCACCACAATCACCCTCTCCTTGGCACGATCGCCTTCTTGGCACGAACAGCCGCTGCCGCTGCAATCCAGGATACTCCAGTGACCCTGGAGGGGTCCCTGCGCATTCCTCAGGTGCCCGCAGTCACCTGCTTTACCCAAGAGCCACCCACTTCCTTCACCAGAGTGGGTGCCAAGAAGGAGGAGATTGCATCAAGGAGGTGGCGATCGTGCCAAGGAGCGGGCAACTGCTGCAGTGACGAGTTCACATGTGCCCTCTGTTCCTGGGAGTTGTAGGCTGTGCAGGGCTGTGCAAGGAAATGGCGGAGCTGTCACAAAATCTTATGGCAGATGTGCCATAAAATGGCGTCTGTGATTCGGATTTCTGAATCCGAGGCCCAAGGCTTGCACAGTCCTACCCCTTTTGTTCTTAAAATGCCCCCCCTTGATGTAAGCAAGACTGGAGTAGATCCAAGTTTAACAATTTGGACTTGCTGCTGTCTCAGCCTTAACCATGACTCTGAAAGATTCTGCCAGAATAAAAGCAGTGGATGCCATTTTCATATGCAAGTGCCAAGCAGCTGCATGTTTTCAAATTTGGCAGAGTTTTAAAATCAATTTGGGGGTTGTATGTAGAAGGATCTATAGAAAAGGGAATGAAACTGACCCTCCCCAAAAAAAACATAGTCGCTAGAGTCTAATGTAGGGGTAGGCAACATGGTGTATACAGGCTTCATTGTGCCCCAGATACCTTCCTTGAGCCCCACGAAGACATTCAACTTCCCCCAAATTTTATTTTGAAAATAGTTTTATATTTTCTTACTGACAGCTAGGATTACTTCAAAGCAAAGTGTTGCTGCTCCCATTTTAACTTTCCAGGAATTCCACTGGGCAGGTTATGTGTCCTTTGTGAATAGCCATGTCCATCCACGGCAGCCATTTTATTGTTGTGCCTCAGACAGTTTCTCATATTTCCAGGTGCCCCCGTGATTATGTCACAGCCACCAAAATCAGTTACTTTTACCTCAAAGTATATATGATAGATGTCAGATGTTTGTCTTGTTCTGCCATACAAATAACACATTCCGACACCTGCAGTTAGACTGCCCTGCCTGCAGAGATGAAAAGCAAAACAGGGTCATTCCACCAGTCCTGCTGAAAATCTGCTTAACTTTTTTCCTTTTCCCTCACCATCCCCTTTTCCTTGTGTGCTGTGTCTTTTTAGATTGTAATCCCACAGACAGGGACTGTTTTATTTTACTGATTGATTGTAAACTACTCTGGGAGCCTTTTTTGGCTGAGGAGCAGGATAAAAATATTTTAAATAAATAAAAAAACAAATAAAAACTAAGTCTCAAATACAGTAGCATCTTAGCACACTTTTCCTGGTTATAAAATCAGCCAGGAAGCCAACAGAATGGCCAAGAAAGCAGGGATTGGGGAACAGGAGGTTAACTCCTGGTCAGTAAGAATGTTATACAAGAGCCTGTTAATCAGCTGTTAATTCTCTACTTTCAGTTTTATCGCAAAATTGAGATCTGAGCACTAAATGAGGAGTGTTTCCTATCTTGCTTGTCCACTACAAAATCTGTAGGTGGCACTGTGGTATCGCAGAATAGTGCAAATACATAAGACGAAATCATGTTTTTTCACTTTCACAATTAAATGCTGCATTTTCCCTGCTGTAAAAAAAAACTTGCCAAAAGTTAGGGTGACCACATGGAAAGGAGGACAGGGCTCCTATATCTTTAACAGTTGCATAGAAAAGGGCATTTCAGCAAGTGTCATTTGTATGCAAGCAGTACCTGGTGAAATTCCCTCTTCACAACAGCTAAAGCTGCAGGAGCCCTGTCCTTTTTTGCATCTTTTTTTATCTTGTCACTCTAGCGTCATCATTTCCTACTTATGGTTGTTTATGGGTTCTTTAGATGATGTTGGGATGCTCCTGTTTCACTCTATCTCTGACAAGCACGTTTGGCAAAAATGCTTGTCAGAGAGTCACAATATCGTCTAAAGAAGCCATAAACAACCATGTGTAGGAAATGATGATGCACAATAAATGCCCCTGTAGAAAAGCTCTACTTCAGATAGGCTAGCACTCCCCTTGAAAAAAAAGAAATCAGGTCTGCTGGTGCTCTTTAATGCACCACTCTGTGAAATCTCAGGTGGCACGGTGACCAGGAGTGGCTTCGTCCTGTTCCTGGAGAATGTGGTTCTAGCCATAGTTACAAGTGCCTTAGTTCCATCAAATGTGGACTATTGTAATGCACTCTGCGTGGGACTCACCTTGGAGAATGTTCAGAAACTTCAGCTAATCCAAGATGCAGCTGCAAGGCTTCTAACTTGAGCCAATTTAAAGGATCTCATTAGTCCACTCCTGTATCAGGTTCATTGTCTGCCAGTTCATTTCCAAGCACAAAACAAAATGGTGGGTTATCACCTTTAACTGCCTTAGAACAGCCTTCCCCAACCTGGTGCCCTCCAGATGTTTTCAACTTCAACTCCCATCAGCCTGAGCCAGCATTGCCAATGTTCAGGCATGTTGGGAATTGTAGTCCTAAACATCTGGAGGGCACCAGGTTGGGGGCAGCTTTCTTAGAGACATATTTTAAAGACATCCTTCCCATAATCCTGTCCATCACCAGTGCCGAGCTGGAGAGGGCCTTCTGTATGTCCTACCGCCATCTGAGATGTGCTTGGTGGATAAAAGGGAAAGGGCTTTCTCTTGGGCAGTGCATGGATAATGGAGCTCCCTGCCCTTTTGTGGTCTCACACATGGCATTTCACTGCTACATAAAGTCTTCTGTTTTTTTTTTGTTGTTGTTTTATCTTTTTAGTCTCCCTGTGATGCCGTTTTGTGATTTTGATCTGCTGTTCCTTGGTTATTTTATTGCAATGTAAAATAACCAATGTTAAAAAAATGTACATCTCCTGTAGTTTTTTTCTCTTTTTAAAAATATATATATTGCAACCTGTTTTGTGCTTCCTGTTGGAGCGGAAAGATGACGTAAAATCCCATGACAGATGAAGTAAGAATCAAGGAGGATGAAAACACAGGCTTGAAAACACAGGGCAAGAGCCTGAGTACCAAGCCAGGGAGACCTTTTCTACACAAGGCTGTTAATTGTCACAGAACTGAGATCTGAGCACTACCTGAGGAGTGTTTCATATCCTGGTTTTTTGCTACAGAACCTCTAGGTGGCACTGTGAGATAGCAGAAAAGTGCAAATACATAACAGGAAATTATGCTTTCTTTCAGTTTCACAATTAGATGCTGCATTTTCCCTGTGTTACTGAAAGTCCTGGGTAGAAGCAAAACTGGAGGGTTATGAGGTCATCTAAAGAACCTGTAAACATCCATAGGCTGGGAATGACGAGTGCATGATGAATGCCTCGTGTAGAAAATCCCATAAGCAAATCTTGGACCTAACCTGGCAGCAGTCAATTCCACAATGTCACAGTTGACCAATCAGGAGAGCCATGGATAGTGTGGACTTGGGAAGGCTGAAAAGGGGCAATAAATCATTTAAGGGTAACGGTGAACTTTTTAAGGACTAAAGATGTCCATTCCATCCATATCCCTTCTCTGTTGGAAGGAGACCCTAACAAATGCACTGGCTTATGTTCAGTAAAAACAAAAGCAAAAAAAAAACACCTCATTCCAAAGATTGGTGTTGCTTATATTCTGTAGATATGTAAAACAGGAATGATCAGATGGCAAGCAAAAACAACCAACTTCAATAATTCTATACAAATTTTATTCATGGCCTGTGGACCTCTAAAGAATTAAGGTTTTAGCTTCCTGGTACCAGAAGGAAGTTTACATCCTGTTTTTTTTTAAAACCCTTTTAAAAAGAAACGAGCAGCTGGGTTTTTTATACAGTAGGTTTTAGTGACAGAAAACCTTCCATCACCCCCCCCTCAAATGAGAGAGAGAGAGAGAGAGAGAGAGAGAGATGTCACCCTCAAGCAGTTCCATCAAGGGATGAAATTTTAAATCACATCATGTCTCACACCCATTTCTTAGTGCAAAATAAATCATTCTAACAGAGTGCAAGCCAATTTTTTACTTTAAAAATGTTGTGTCCTAAGGCTGTCTTCTTGAACTTCAAAAACACACTTCATAATTACTCTACCTATCAAAGGAAACTCAATATTTCACCTCCAACCCCATTCTACTTGTGTTATAATTTTTAATTGTTAATCAATTATATTAATTTTGAACTGGTTATTCTCTCTTGAAATTACATGTTTTTTAGAAAAATACTCTAACTTATTTGACATGAAGATATAACCCTCAAAGTTACATTGTGGTGAGTTGTTTACCACATTCTTCCCCAATTAATTCCTGCATTAGGGATTTAATCTCACATTTCCTTATTCTAATTTGATCTGCATGATTTTCCACCTAGTTTCTGAGCTCTAAATATTTCCCATTTAAAGTCCTCAGATGCTTGAAGCTGTAGGATTTTGAATCTTTATTTTTTATTTCACATTTGTATTTCAAAAGACTTTAACTAAGGTGGTGTTCCATCACTGCAGAATCACAACCAATGGCCATTTTAAAAGATGATAGTGGATCCATCCAACACAGAGATCCTATTCAGACGACATGCTAAGCCACAGTGGTTAAGCATTTTGAGCTAAACATGATGGCTTAGAATGTCATGTGAGCCATGACAGCGGCCTTTTCAGACAACCTGCTAAGCCATGATTAGGTCGCTAACCATGGTTATGAATGGTTCACATGACACACTAAGCCATAATGCTTAGCTCAAAATTCTTAACCACTGTGGCTTACCGTGTTGTCTCAATGGGGTCTTAGTGTCATGTAAACCATTCCTAACCATGGTGGCTACATAACCACAGGTTAAATATGCTCACTAACCATTTGCTGCAAAAGGGTTATGGGCCTAACCATGGTTTAGCATAGGGTGACCAGATAAAATCCAAGTCAGGGCTCATGTAACTTTAACAGCTGTAGAGAAAAGGGAATTTCAGCCAGTGTCATTTGTATGCAATTAGTTCCTGGTGAAATTCCCTCTTCATCACAACAGTTAAAGTTGCAGGGGCCCTGCCTTCTTTTGTATATGGTCACTCTAGTATAGTGCATGCACCTTTAACTGTTGTGATGAAGAGGGAGTTTCACCAGGGACTAATTGCATACAAATGACACTGGCTGAAATTCCCTTTTCTCTACAACTGTTAAAGTTACATGAGCCCTGACCTGGATTTTATCTGGTCACCCTAGTTTAGCATGTTGTCTGAACAGCTCATACATTCATTGGCAATAATACTTTCTTCTTGATGCTGCCTGCCTTGTACTGAGTCAGAGAACACAGAAACAAAATAGGTTAAAGGAAAATTATATCCAAAAATATAACAACATTTTTACTGAGTCAGACCATTGGTTCATCTAGGCCCACTGCTGTGTATTCTGGCCGGCTAGCTGGCCTCCAAGGACTCAGGCAGGATTCTTATCTGTTCCCTGATTCTTGATCCTTTTAAGATACCTAGAATTGAACCTAGGATCTTCTGCATGCAAAATCTATGCACTATAACTACAGCTGACCTATGGCTCCTCCCAATTGTGCACCCTTTGAGCTCCACTCTCCAAATCCAAATTCTGTCTATACCAAGGAAAATGAAATTTAAACCATCAGACTCATGCATATTCAGTACAGTTGCATATGTTTGTGTTACATAAATATTCCGCTTCTCTCTTCAAGGATTTTGATAGACCGTTCGACAAACTTTGAGAGGGAATGTTTTGGAAACTGGAGGCAAGTGCTCTCAGCATGCTGTCCAGGGAATCAAGGCCATGAAAGAAGAGCAGGCTACCAAATGGCATCACATTCCAGCCACTGGGTGCCCTGTTCTGCTCCCACTTTGGATATTCCACCAGGATTGCCTACATGTTAGTGCAATTTTTAAATCAAATCTCTATAGGTAACCAATGTAGCAAACAGAAAGGAACTTGGTCTTGGGACTGTCTTCACGGTGCCAGGTTAGCATCACCTCCCTCCAAAACCCCACGGCTTTCCTCTCCCAGGGTGGCGTCAGGTAATCCCAACACTGAGGAGGATGCGTAGGGGTTCGGGCAGCCATCCAGATACCGGAGCTGCCCCCAGCCCTCTTCCTGGTGGAAGGCGACCAATTGCCAATCACCTTCCACCAGGGACCACCCCCTGGATTGGCCCCAGAGTGACATCAGACAGTGGAAGAGCCGAACTGACATTGCTCCAATTGAAAAAGTCAGGGTAAGTCCCCAACTTTTTCAATCCGTAGTTTCGAAGGAAAGCCCCACAGTGGCTTTGAAGCTACACCTGTATCATATAACTGACGCAGTGCAGATCTGGAACCACTGCAGGGCTTTCCCTGCATATGGACATCCCCCTTGACAGCTCCAGTCAGCATGAAGTCAGAATGAGTAGGGAGTCAGAAGCATTTTGGACAAAATGCAGGTTCGGAATCTTCAAAGAGAGGAGTCACTTCCGTTTTGGCTTTTGAGACCACAGAGAAAAGAAGAAGTAGCATGTTACTCCTCAGTTTGAAATATATCCCAGTAGTTCTGCGTAACAAGCAGCATGAAACATTATTCCTAAATCTCTTACTGCCGGTGGCTGAAGTAGCAGATGTAGCAGATCCCAAAGAAAAAGAAAACATCTGTTTATAGTAGCTTTGTTGGACTCGCAAGGATGGAATGTAGATGCCTTATGGGAATCCCACAGATACTTGTAATCCTAATTTATTCACTGTTGATTTCTTTATACATCTTTGTTCAAAAATCTGAATAGTAGGGATGTGCACGCCCAAAAATATCGTCTTTTATTGTTATCGGAATTTCGGACCAAAAAAATTATCATCTCCGATAATATCATAGGTTAATCGTATCATCTTCATGATAATTATCGGAAATCCGATATTTAATTTGCAGCCCCTTTGTGCCCTATAGAGCTGATTTTTTTAGAAAAGCATGCCTATAACTTCTGTATTTTCAAAGTTACAGGCTTGAAACTTGGTCACAGTGCTTATGGGGTATGCTTAAGTATGTGTATGAAATTTGAGATCAATCTCTCCAACCCTTAATTTTATATGAATTTATTAAAGAATGTTTAAGTTCTGACAGGTCAGAATGGCAGCTCACCATGTGCGTTCATTCAGACCTGTCAAAAAGTTGCACGATCTTTCAAAAATTCTTATAAGATACAGGGGTGGAGGGATTGATCTGAAATTTGGCACATATGTGTAGCAACATGTGCTAGACATGTGTATGAAATTTGAGATTGATCCCTCCAACCCTCGATTTTATATGAATTTATATGACAAAGCAGATCCATTTCAATTGTTGGATACCACATGCAGATGATCTTCTTCTTCTTCTTCTTCTTCTTCTTCTTCTTCTTCTTCTTCTTCTTCTTCTTCTTCTTCTTCTTCTTCTTCTTCCCCTCCACCACACACTTGAGATAACAGTTTGCAATCCTATGAGTATGCTTGCTTGTGCCTGTATTTTACTGCAGGCTTACCATTGCGTTTATCCCCATTGTTGAATCATCTATCTCAGGAGTGGGCAGAAGTGGGGACATAGGATTGCTCTAAAGATTTCTGCTTTCATATTTCTGCTTGTTTTGGGGGGGGGGGTATGGCTTTTAATGTATTCATTGCACATTATTAATATTGTGAGCAGCTTGGAAGAGTTCAGTCAAAAGGTGGGACGCATATATGAATAAAATACATAACCTTCTTTCCTAGAAGTCTTATTATCCCCATATCGCAGGTGGGGAGGGGGTTTGAGGGGCTGACACTTCAGAGATAGACTTGCCTGTGGTCCCTTAGTAAGGAAGAAGAAGAGGAGGAGGAGGAAGAGGAGAAGGAGGAGGTTAGAAATAACTAATTCTTCGTGCTCGATCTGCCTAACTTTCTGTGTATTTTTTACCTGGGAGGGGAAAGGCGGGGGCAAGATTTGGCGTAAGGAAAATGGCAAAGCAAGAAAATGTTGAAGCAACTCCTTTCCTCTGCTGTTCTTTCACACCCACACCCAATCCCAGCCTCCCAAGACTGTTTTTGATTTTAAAAGGAAACCAGCAGTAGAATGTTACACACATCTGTGTACATTGTAATGTTTAGTTTGGCGCAAGGGTTTTCTTTTTCCCTTTGGGTCTGTTATGAGTCAGAACAGCGTTCAATTCAGCCATGTGTCCTGAGATTTTGGCTGTCAGGGAGCTGCTTCATTTGCTACATTTTATATGTGCATCTAAAAATGCAACGTGTGTACAAAATAAACAAGGGCTTTCAACCACATTCAGTGCTGGCCCAAGACATTTTGCTACCTGAGCTGGATCCCAAATGCCACACACACACTAGGGCCAGCACTTGAAAACATTTTGCTGCACCATTCTGATACCAATCCATGCCTTCATCTATTTCTCCCCACCCATGGTGCTGCCTAAAGCAGGTTGCCTCACCTTCCTCTATCACAGAGCCAGCCCTGAACTCCTAATGATAGGGCCACATAGGCCAGAGACCTGGGAGGTCATGGGGTTTGGTTCAGAGTTGTGCCCTTTTTCCATGCAGTTCTTGAAAAATCTGCTTACTGAAAAATCGGGGGAGGGGCTCCAGATTCACATGGCATAGGGAGGTGCAGACAGAAATAGAAATTGGTAGGGTGACCAGATAAAATCCAGGTCAGGGCTATGTAACTTTAACAGTTGTAGAGAAAAGGGAATTTCAGCCAGAGTCATTTGTATGCAATTAGTTCCTGGTGATGTTCCCTTTTCATCACAACAGTTAAAGTTGCAGGCACTATACTAGAGTGACCAGATACAAAAGAAGGCAGGGCCCCTGCAACTTTAACATTTGTGATGAAGAGGGGATTTCACCAGGAACTAATTGCATACAAATGACACTGGCTGAAATTCCCTTTTCTCTATAACTGTTAAAGTTACATGAGCCCTGACCTGGATTTTATCTGGTCACCCTAGAAATTGGCAACAATGGTCTCTCCCCTTCTTTTCATGGAAGATTCCTGCTGGATTCAAGCCATGGCTTCCTGTTTCATAGACATACTGTAAGTGGGGGGGGGGGTTATGTGTCACCTCTCTACACCCCATTTTACTTTAAGATCCAGTGCTAAATCTGTTTTAAATGATTTGAAAATCTTAAGCACCATATTATAAGGTGAAAACTGAATGCTTATACATTTTTCTCAAAATTTGTTAATTATTCTCTTCTACTTCTGCTTTGATCTGTAGTGTTGGGCTGGCTGTTCCAAGATCAAGCCTGATCAAGCAGACACGCACAAAATATCAAAGTTGATCCCAATGATATTTTTAGACAATGCCTTAAAATCATGTTTTTCCTTGTAAAGTATGTGGCGTGTACAGACTCTATGACACTGTGGATTGTACTGGCACTCATTCGGCAAGGGCCCATAACTCAATCATGGCTTCACCACACCTGAATATTGCAGCCATCTCGACCTCGTGCCAATAAAAACTTCTTAGCACACAAAAGTATCATATATTTTGCGTTATACCTTTAGGCACTTAGATTCATCTCTAGATTCTGTAGATTCATCAATTCATAATTACCTTTTTTTGTTGGAGTTCAAGTGTTAAGTGAGCTTACCACTAACATAATCAATCTTCTCCGGTTTAAAAGAGAAGGATTTGACACATCTTTTATTAAAAGTTATCAGTTATTAAAGTTATTCATCAGTTATTAAAGCAAAAACATCTAACTATAGCAGCCATGCCATTTTGGGTTCCTAATATTATAGGCTCCTAACTATAAGTTCACTACACAGTCTGGGGCCTTGCACAAACATTTTTGGTGAGAGGTGAAGGCCAATGGAATTAAGTCTTACTGCAATATAACTTGTTTCCAAGTTGTAATAGAGCTGATATGGATGCAGAGTTGTTTAATTTATTAGTACTTATTATAAACATTTATGCGACACCTTATTTGCTAAAAAGCCACCAAGGCAGTGTAAAACAATTCAAAATAATAAAACCTTAAAACAGTAAAAATATGGACATTAAATCAGTAAAACATTAAAGCATTAAAACAACTAGATAATGAAGAAAGCAAGAATCCCAGATACCATAGATGGCTTGGATTCCCCCCTTATTTAGGGTGACCAGATGCCCGGATTTGTCCGGACATGCCCGGGAAATGGGGTGCAAATCCGCATCCGGGCGGAAAAACCATTTTGGGGGGCCAAATCCGGAAATTTAGCCCCCCAAAACGGTGACCAGATGGCCCTGGGGCGAGCCGGGCCAACTGGGGGGCGGCGGGGGCAAACCGGGGCGGCGGGGGGTCACGCGGCGGTGGCGGGAGGCTGGCGGCACGAGGCACCTACCGGCTGGGGCGTCCGTTTCCCTCCGGTGCTCGGAATCTACTGAGGAACAGGCTTCGCGGCCTGTCCCTCAGTAGCGCGCCGGGTGATGACGTCATCACTCGGCGCGCTGAGAGGCAGGCCAGGAAGCCTGTTTCTCAGTAGATTCCAAGCACGGAGGGAAACGGACGCCCCAGCAGCAGCAGGTAAGGAGCGCGGGGCGGGTGGGGGGGTGGGGGGTGCGGCGCGGGTGCTCGCGGCGGGTGGGGGGGCGGCGCGGGGGCACGGGGCACTTACCTGCTGGGTCTTCCCACCGTTGCTTGGAATCTACTGAGAAACAGGCTTCGCGGCCTGTCCCTCAGTAGCGCACTGGGTGATGATGTCATCACCCGGCGCACTGCTGAGAGACAGGCCAGGAAGCCTGTTTCTCAGTAGATTCCAAGCACGGAGGGAAACGGACGTCCCAGCAGCAGCAGGTAAGGAGCGGGGGGCGGGGGGGCGGGGGGTGTGCACGGGGGGTGGGGGGCGGGGGGGCGCAGGGCACTTATCTGCTGGTCCTAACGGGGAAAACTGGGGCAATCCGGGCCGACAGGGGGGTGGCGGGGGCTAACCGGGGAAAGGATCAGCTCTCCTCCCGCCCTAAAATGCCCGCGCTTCTCCCCGGCCTCCGCAAGAAAGAAGAGCTCAGCGTTAGGGAGCGTCAACAAATTCCTTGTCTGGTGGCTAACTGCTTTAGCCTCCAGACAAGGAATTTGTTGACGCTCCCTAATGCTGAGCATTTCTTTCCTGTCTGTGCTGCTCCCCGGCCACTCCCAGGCCACCGTAAAAAACAAGTGCTCAGCGTTAGGGAGCGTCAACAAATTCCTTGTCTGGTGGCTAACTGCTTTAGCCACCAGACAAGGAATTTGTTGACGCTCCCTAACCCTGAGTACTTGTTTCCTGCGGAGGCCGGAGCAGCGCCGGCATTTTAAAGCAGTCTCTTCCTCCTCCTTTGCCTGCTGCTGCTGTTGCTGTTCCTCAGATACCTCCAGGGAGCCCAGGAGCAGGGCAAGAAGGGTGAGGGGACTGCAGGGGTCACGCGGCAGTGGAGGAGATCGGCGGTGGCAGGACCAGGTAGGTCTGGGCTGGGTTTTTGGAGGTGTGTGACTTGGTGGGGGGGTTGTTTCGGGTGGGGGGGTGGCGGGGGTGTCTGCTTGTTAGCCATATGGCAGGCAGCTTTTTTAATTTTTTTTATTTTATGTTGAGGGGGGAGGCTGCTTTGGTGGGGTGGTCGTTTTGGACAGGGATTTTGCTTTCCAAAATCTGGTCACCCTAGCTGGGGGGGGGGGGGGGGTCAGCCAGATGCACGTTTGGGCCTCCGGAACTGTGCAGATCACTGCCGCCATTAGCCTGGCTGGCTGGGAAATATCTGTGCATTTGCAGTTGTTCTCCAGCCACGCCAATGGCAGCAGCAATCTGCAGTTTCCAGTGGCCTTAGAAATGTGTGCTCGGCTCGCCCCATCCCCCAGCCAATTGATGCCTAAAGGATCTCTTAATGCAAGCGTTAAGAGACCCTTCAGGCATCAATTGGCTGGGGGGGAAGGCAAGCCGAGCACACGTTTGCCGGGCCTCCTGTGCAGATCCCGCCCTCTCTGTCCTGGAAATCTCAAGTCTCACAGGGCTTTCATCAAGTGAGACTTGAGACTTCTGGAAGAGGTGGAGCGTGCATATGCGCGCCAAACAAGAAAAAGCAGAAGGCAGCAGCAGCACGATCCCAGGGCACAAGAGGCAGGTGAGGCAGGTGAGGTGTGACACGAGAGACGGGCGAGAGGCGAGGCAGGAGCGACCCAACAACAGGAACACAAACAGAATGCAAGCTCCATGCCCAAAAAATAAAAATTACTCTTAAACAAAAAAAGATCCTATGCATGTTTAGACAGAAAAAAAAATCCTACAACTCCTAGAATCCCTTAGCCAGCATGGCTAAACATGACTAAACATGCATAGGGTTGCACCTTAAGTGAGTTTAAAATGTGAAACTCCTCACATGTGTGGAATCGTCATATATATATATATATATATATATATATATATATATATTTGCTCTAGTATCAGAAATGTAGCAGTTGTCATTGTGGAAGATATACCTGCCATTTGAAGTGAAGCAATGCATTTTTAGCTATAAAGGGGGCTATAAGACTATGACACTCAGCATCTAAAATTGCTTAACTACACCATTGTAAGCTAGTACCTGATTATGCAGAGAGAGCTGCTCAGCCAATTATGACCAGTAGATTGACTGTTGACATATTCACTGGAGTGCCAGAGACCTTTACCTGTTGCTTCTTCCAAGCTGCTCAGGCAAGGTGACAGAAGTGGTACTGCAGCAAAAAGGGATGTGAGCAGCCATGTTTGGACTAGTGGCAAGGTAATATGTGGGTATGTAGTGTGGTTTGGTTTGAATTGCTTGTGTCTGGATCTCCTTGGCTCTGAAAGCATCTTTCTAGACTGTATCTGCTGGTTACATGATCCATGAGGCCAGGTTATGGTGGGTGTATAGTCCTCCTTGACATGAGGGGTTTGTACTTGCTAGAGAAAGGTGAACAAATGTGAAGAGAAGCATAGGGAGCTCTTCTTCTTTTGTGTTCAGTAAACTCAATTGAATTTACTTCTGAGTAGGATTATGCTCTGCTGTCTAGGCATTCATACAAAGTTAACCAGAATTAACCTGAACTTCACATTGACTATCCATTTAATATTGCTAGTATATTAAATGTCTGAGTTGTGGATTGTGGTGTAGTGGCTAAAGTGTTGGACAGAGATTTGGGAGATCTGGATTCTAGTTCCCACTCAGCTATGGAAGCTCACTGGGTGACTTTGGGCCAGTCACAGACTCTCAGTCCAGCCTACCTCACAGGGTTGTTGTTGTGAGGATAAAATGGAGAAGAGGGGGATTATGTACACTGCTTTAGGTTCCTTGGAGGAAAAATAGCAGGATATAAATGGAATAAATAAAATGTAAACTCTGTAATCTTTTAACTTGTAGTTAGATATTTTGATAGAGGTATAGTTAATATGAGTTTCTACTAAACCCTAACTGAGGCCATACTGTGGATGCTTATCACCAGTTCTCCCAATAGTGTACACATAAAATCTGCAAAAGGCTATTTCTGGAGCAAAACCTTTAGTTTATATTACATCTCAAGTGTTACAATGTTTTAAAGAGAGACACTCTTTCTTTCTTAATATTAATGAAATCACACTAAAAGGCTGAGAAAAGATTGCTACAGTGGCTCAATCATTCTTTCTCTCTTCTTTCTCCACCTTTACCTGGGAATAAGTTCTATTAAACTCAGTGAGCTTGCTTCTGGTTAGGCCACAATCCTATACATGTTGGCTGTGGAATGCTGGGAGTTATAGGATTTGTTTTCTGGCTAGAGGATTGCACCTGTTGTGTACCTTTCTAATCTTTCCTTACCACATATTTCCCATTTTCTGTTTAGTCTAGCACTGGTGTACCCTTTCCTAACCACAGTGTTCTTTAGCTATTTTTTTCTAATCTAGGACCTGTTTTCTTTAGAAAAATGGAAAATAATAGATTTTATTTTCTGTTGATGTACAGCAACTAAAAATACATGTTAATTTCAGATACATTGGATATTTCACTTGTTCTTTATTTCAGTGATTCTAACTTTAACATATTATTTAGAACAGGTTTGTCATAATTATGAGCTGTAGAATCAGACGTGACCAAGGCCATGTTCAGGTGGGCACACCCCCTTGGGGGCTGAGCATGTTGATAGGCACACCCCCTTGGGGGCTGGGCATGTTGGTGGGCACGCCCCCTCAAGGGCGGCCATGTTGTCCTCCTTTTTGGTTTTCAAATTATGGTCACCCTACCTTATTGGTCTGAGAAAGCACTCCAACTTTAGAAGGGGGAGTCAGTGATCCAGCCCCCAACCCTGTCCCCTTGCATCCAACACAGAGAGAACTGGGCTGGCTGCCTCTCCACGGGTAAAACAATTGACGTTGGAGAAGGGAAAAGGTGGTGTTGTGGCGGGCAGGGAGGGGAAGGGAACGGAGAGACCAGATTACAATTTATCTTGAGCTTCCTCCATCCAGCCTCTGTACCTCTCCTTCCAAAGTGTCCTTGTTAGAAGTGTGGTGCTCAGCTTCAACTTGTTTTTTTAAAAAACACCCCTAGATAACAGCTATAATCCAATTCACACTTAGTAGGGCATTCATGTGTAACACTAATCATGATTTGAGGGGCTGGGAGGAGGAGTAAACCTCTGAATATAAAAATCTTTCATCATCCACATCTCTTTGGACATTCTTCTTGCTCATTTGAAATCACTGTAATCTTACAAGTACACTACAGAGGCTGGTCTAATACTGGAGTGTACTCCTTTCGTAATGTCTGACCATTAATGTAGAAGATGTGATACTAATAATTGCCAGATCTGCATTCACAATATTTCTAATGTAAAAAGCAGTCAATGTGTAAGGATACCTGCCCAACCACTCCAGACACCCCCATCAAAAAAACTATGCAGGAGACCTCAAACTTGCCCAATAGAAATTCTGTCATAGAAATGTCCATTCTCAGAAATTATCCAAGTGCACCATGCGTCCACCATATCAGAGTGTAACATTTATAAAAAGAAATCCTAGTAGACTTATAATGTGTGGATTGCTTTTTATAAATGGCCATAGAGTATTCAGTATTTATTCTCCCAAGTCGCCAAGAGTTACACATCAAAGAGTATGTTTGCATTTCTATAATAGATAACAGCACTGACTCAAGCTCCAGGGTTGGTACAAACTATAAACTGAATTAACAATCTCACATTTGTGTACTATAAAGATTAGGTAAGGAGGGGGGAGTCACCTTAGCTGTAGCTGAAGTAATCATTTTAAAGCCTTCCCAATGCCATATTTTTACCATGACAAGTTAAAACCAAGTGGGCAAAGTAATTCTTTAGTTCATAATGATTTCTAACTCAACTCCAAGCGCCAAACAATATACCCATATTTTAGGGTTCCATTACCTGCAACTCAACTAATCCAACATCTACCAGAAGACTGGAAGATGGCCAACGTAACACCAATTTTTAAAAAGTGATCCGGGAGGAGGGGGGATCTGGGAAATTACAGGCCAGTTAGTTTAACGTCTGTTCCAGGTAAATTGGTTGAAAGCATTATTAAAAACAATATTAGATAGCATATAGAAGAACATGTCCTTCTGAAAAAGAATCAACACGGCTTCTGCCAGGGTAAGTCCTGTTTCAATAATCTTTTAGAGTTTTATTGGTGTTTTATTGGTGTTTTAATGATGTACTGGTTTTATCTGCTTTTAATCAGTTTTTGTATTTTGTGTTTGGTGTTGTTCCCCGCCTCGATCCGTTGGGAGAGGCGGGTGATAAATAAATATATTATTATTATTATTATTATTATTATTATTATTATTATTATTATTTGAAAATGTCAATAAACATGTAGAAAGGGGTGATCCTGTGGACATTGTTTACTTGGACTTCCAAAAGGCATTTGATAAAGTCCCTCACCAAAAACTCCTCAGCAAACTTAGCAGTCATGGAATAAGAGAAGAGGTCCTCTTATGGATCAGTAACTGGTTAAAGAACAGAAAGCAGAGAGTAGGAATAAATGGTAAATTCTAGGGATGTGCACTGGATCGGACCCGATCCACGATCCGAGTCCGGTCCAGTGGGAAATCGGATAAATTATCCGATTTCCGATCCCGCAGCTGGATCGGCCGATCCAATCCGAACCGGTCCGAAAAAGCTCCGAACCGGTTCGGCGGATCGGCGGATCGGCGGGCGCCCACTGGCGCCCACCGCCGCTTCCATTGGCGGGCGCCAGCGGGCGCCCGCCGATGAAAGTGGACAGCGGGGGGGGGAGGAGGGGGGCACTTACCTTCTCGGCCCGGTGGCTCCCGTCCGGCGCCGGCGCCTACTACTACTAGCAGGCTCCGCGGCCTGCTCTAGGGTGGCGCGCCGGGTGATGTCATCACCCGGCGCGCTACTCTAGAGCAGGCCGCGGAGCCTGCTGGTAGTAGTAGGCGCCGGTGCCGGACGGGAGCCACCGGGCCGGGAAGGTAAGGAGGGGGTGCGTGGAGGGGAGGAGGGGGCGCGCGGAGGGGGGAGGGGGGAGGGGGGCCCTTACCTGCCCGGCCCGGCGGCTCCCGTCTGGCGCCGGCGCCTACTACTCCCAGCAGGCTCCGCGGCCTGCTCTAGGGTGGCGCGCCGGGTGATGACATCACCCGGCGCGCTACTCTAGAGCAGGCCGCGGAGCCTGCTGGAAGTAGTAGGCGCCGGCGCCGGACGGGAGCCGCCGGGCCGGGAAGGTAAGGAGGGGGTGCGTGGAGGGGAGGAGGGGGCGCGCGGAGGGGGGAGGGGGGAGGGGGGCCCTTACCTGCCCGGCCCGGCGGCTCCCGTCCAGCGCCGGCGCCTACTACTACCAGCAGGCTCCGCGGCCTGCTCCAGGGTGGCGCGCCGGGTGATGTCATCACCCGGCGCGCTACTCGAGAGTAGGCCGCGGAGCCCGCTGGTAGTAGCCGCCGGCGCCGGACGGGCCGAGAAGGTAAGCAGTGGCGGGGAAGGGGGCTTACCCCCCCCCGGAGCCGTCCGCTTCTATCCGCTGGCGCCCGCGGGCGCCAGCGGATGGAAGCGGGCGGCCCCAGGGGGGGTAGGGAGCGCGGGGGAGGGGGTTTACCTGCCGGGGCCGTCCACAGCGGACGGCCCCGGGGGGGGAGGGAGTTAGGCCCCCCCTTACCCACCCGCCGCCATTTTTTCCTCATAGACTTGCATTGCAATGCAAGTCTATGGGGAAAAAAATGGCGGCCGATCCAAAAATGTACGATTTTTGGGTCGGGATCGGACTCGATCCGGTCCGGGGGGCCTCCGATTTTGTCCGAACCGGTCCGGGACAAAATTGGAGGTCCCGATCCGGGTCCCGATCCGATCCGGGGGGTCCGTGCACACCCCTAGTAAATTCTCCCAATAGAGAGAAGCAAATAGTAGTGTCCCACAGGGATCTGTACTGGGACTAGAGCCACATCTACACCAAGCAGGATATACTTTAAAAACGGTTGGAAAACAGTATATGGAACGTGTTATGGGCTCCAACAGTTATCAATACCATTATAAACCGTTATAAAGCCATAGTGTAGTTCCTGCCTTTCAACTTGTACATAAATGATCTGGAGTTAGGTGTGAGCAGTGAAGTGGCCAAGTTTGCTGTTGACACCAAATTATTTAAGGTGGTCAAAGCAAACCAGGGATTGTGAGGAGCTCCAAGAGGATCTCTCCAAGCTGGGAGAATGGGCATCCAAATGGCAGATGCAGTTCAAGGTAAGTAAGTGTAAAGTGATGCACATTGGAATTAAAAATCCCAACTTCAAGTATAACCTGATGGGATCTGAGCTGGCAGTAACTGACCAAGAAAGAGATCTTGGGTTGTGGTGGATAGATCAATGAAAATGTCAAGCCAATGTGCAACTGCTGTAAAGAATGCGAACTCCAAGTTAGGCGTTATTAGAAAAGGAATTGAGACTAAAACTGCCAGTATCATATTGCCTTTATACAAATCTATTGTGTGACCACAGTTATAATACTCTGTACAGTTCTGGTCACTACACCTAAAATACGATATTGCAGAGCAGGAAAAAGGAAGTACTTCTTCACACAGTGCATCGTTAAACTATGGAATTCACCACCACAAGATGTGGTGATGGCCACCAATTTGGATAGCTTTAGAAAGGGGATTGGATAAATTCCTGGAGGAGATTATCAATAGCTACTAGTCCTGATGACTATGAGTTGCCTCCAGTATCAGAGGCAGTAAGCCTATATACACTGGTTGCTGGGGAACATGGATGGGAGGGTGCTTTTGCACTGTGTCCTGCTTGTGGGTCCCTAGTCGTCAGCTGGTTGGCCACTGTGTGAACAGAGTGCTGGACTAGATGGACCCTGGGTCTGATCCAGCATGGATCTTCTTATGTTTCTTAACATTCCTCATTACTTAATTAGCTTCACTGACTTCACTTTGAAGGTACTTTTCATATAGCACACTTGCAACCAGGACTTCTAGATCTACATCAGTGGGCCAGTTCACAGTGTCCTTTGGTCAGAAGGCAGAAGACTAGTCTCCAGTGATCAGTTTTGCTTTGCTTTAAAAAAGGGGGGGAAAGGAAATGCATCGCCAAAAAAAAGAGGGCAAAGATTTGCATAACATTTACATGTGCTAAAATTTGCATGTGCATAGATACAATCTAGAATTAATTACTATAATTTACATAGAAGTACAGTACATCTCATCAAAGTAAAGAAGACTGTACACCAGTGATCCTGAGAGCCTGTTCCTTCTTCTGTCCAAGTGCTAACTTCCTGCACATCCTGGCCTGCCCATCCACCCCTCAGTTCTCTGGATCTGATAAAGTGTACACTTCCCTCCCCACATTCTTGGACCCTGAAATAACTCCCTGCAGGTTAAAATCGACCAGGTGACGGGGACTAATTCTAACCCACTCCATACCCTGCTGAGCTCATTTTCTATTTACAGTGTGTGTGTGTGTGTGTGTGTTTTAAATACAATGAGACATTAAAAATGTGACACCCCCACCCCATGCAGCCTGAAGTGGTACATTTTATTCTAAACCCCCACCTCATTCTGCTGAACGTGTAATACTCCCTGTAAAGCATGCTAAAAATGCCATAGGAATGCTTGGCAATAAAATAACAATAAAACTGTTATTGGCTTTAGTGAACCTAAACTACACTAAAATGCAACATGAATTAAGGAATTAACTATTCATAGCTCCCAATGGAGAATCTAGTAATTAATATGTAGCTTAAACTACAGCACTTGCAATAGTTATTGAGCTCTGGCACTTTGGCCTGCAGCCCTTTGTTTTAATTGCTCTTGCTAAAGATAGAATTCTTTCTGGTTCAAAGTAATCTGAAGACATTCTGCTTCTCTATCTGGGCTAAAATGGAAGTTCACAAGAGAAAAAGAAAATAGCTCAGAGTATTGTGAAATCGAGACTTTCATTGAAATTAAAAACTGTTTTGTGGAAATGTTTAAAACTGAATCCTTTGGGCCTGACAATTCATTTTTATTAGTTAAGATTTATTATTTTGTGGGTCACTCTGTTTCAGCACCAATCAGTTTGCAAGGAAAATGCTGTTGCTTCTGACCTCTCTGGATAGGGATACAAATTCAAGCCCCTTTCTGGGGTCACAAATCATCTCCCATGAATTCTATATTTTCAGGAATCTTCTAGGGGGCTGCCTACACAGCGGTGGGTTGCCGCTGTAATAAGCTAAACCCCACGCTCTTGATGCTTCAGGGTGGCAGTGGCTAATCCTGATGCTGCAGCAAAAGTGTGGGGTCCCCTCGGGGATGGCAACCAATCAGGGGTCGCCATCCACCCTGCCACACCTCCACATTGAGGATAGAGCATGGTTAGTCAACCAAACGGCCATTGCTTGCTCCATTCTGAAAAGTCAACTTTTAAAAAGCGAGGCTTCTCTGAAAAGCCCAGCAATGGCTTTGGTGGTTGTTGCATCGATGTCACTTCGGGGCTTCCAGAACATTTAGACAGCCCCCAAGTTTTTTTAAAAAACCTTACATTTAAATGAGCTGTCCCCAAAACATATCCCCAAGAGCAGCTATTCCATCCTACATTTTACAATCTGGCAAAGAGGCAAAGAGGCCCATCTCTGTATTCCTTCTATACAGGAGGCTCACTCTTTTGTTGATCTAGGCGGGAACACCAAGATTCTGGAATTCTCTCCCTAGAAAGGTCCACAAGTTGTCACCCCCTTTTGTCTCTTCAGAGGCAGATAACTAAAAACAAAACGACTTGTAAATTTGTGGATATAGTGGCCATGAATTAAGTTTATTTTGCTACTGTATAAATGCCCTTTAGGTATATGTTGAACTGTCTGGAGTTGTTGTAAGCTGTTGTTGTAGATAGGCAGTAAAAAGCGGGCATTGTAAACTTTTCCCTATCCACTTTCTGCACATCATGGGTAATTTTATACACCTCTCTCACCTCTAACCCTCCAACTTCTCACCCTTTTTTCTAAGCTAAAGAGTCTCAAACACTATGCCTTTCCTCAACCCAGTGATTATTTTCATTGTCCTTTTCTGCACTTTTTCCAGCTCTACTATATATTTTCTGAGGAAGGGTGACCAGAACTGTACACAGTATTCCAAGTGTGATTACATCATAGATTAATATATAGGCTTTCTCATATTAGTGATGTTATTTTCAATTCCTTTCCTAATGATCCCCAAAATGGAACTTGCCCTTGTCAGATTGGGTCAATGTTTTCAGTGAACTATCCACCATCGCCCCAAGATCCCTTTCCTGAGCTAAGTTTGCTTTGGAGGCTTTGGTGAGGGACTTAGTCAAAAGCCTTTTAAAAGACCAAATTATCAATGTCTATTGGATCACCCCTATCCACATGAATATTGACACTCTAAGGGCATTTATACATGAAATATTTATTGTGCACTCATCTTTCCCTACTCATGGTTGCTTATGGGTTCTTTAGACAATATCATAACCCTCCAGTTTCATTCTATCTCTAACCAGCACTTTCGGCAAAAAAAATTTAGAGCAGGGAAAATGTGGCATTTCCTTGTGAAAGTGAAAGAAAGCACAATTTCCTCTTGTGAAAGTAAAAGCTCCTCATGGAGTGCTTAGAAAGTAAAAGCTTCTCAGGAAGTGCTTAGATCTCAATTCTGCAACAAAAAGTAGATACTTCCAATTAACAGCTTCGTGCACAAAAGAGGTTAGTAAGATAGAACTGACCTTCCAAAAGCTTCAGCATCTAGACTTCTATATACTTGATAATTGTAACTTTAACACAATTTCTTACCAATTTACCTGGAAAGACATTAAGCTACCTGGAAAGACATTAAGCTAATTGGCCTGTAATTTCGTGGAACCCTGCCCAATCCCTTTTTTAAAAGTACACTGGCCACTCTCCAGAGCTCTGGTATGGAGACTGAATTTAGGGATATATTATATATTTTCGTTCAAAGATCAGCAATTTCGTATTTGAATTCTTTCAGAAGTCTCGGATAGCATCTAAACCTAGTGATTTGTTTGTTTTTAATTTGTCAGTATGGTTGAGAACTTTATCTCTTATCACTAGGATTTGCCTCAGTTCCTCAGGCTCCCTGCCTAACATTATCAGGCGCAGGTATCTGTCCTACATCTTCTGCAGTGAAAACAGACACAAAGAATTAATTCAGCTTTTCTGCAATCTTGTTATTGTCCTTTAGGACTCCTTTAACTTCCTTCTAAACCAACAGTCTAATCGCCTCCATACTACATTTCCTGCTTATGATGAATTTAAATAAATTTTATTGTTATATTTGCTCCTTAAAATCCTCTCTTTTTTTCATCCCTTATCATCTGCTTGCATTTTTTGTGCAAGTTTGACTTCCTTTTTGTTCTCCTCTTTTGGGCAACATTTCCATTTTCTGAAGGAAGACTTCCTTCCTCTCATAGCTTCCTTAACACTGCTGGTGACTTCTTGGACTTTTCCTGACCTGCAGTATACCATTTATTTATTTATTACATTTCTATACCGCCCAATAGCTAAAGCTCTCTGGGCTGGTCACAAAAATTAAATCCAAAAGTTTCAGCAGAAAAACAATTTAAAATATAGAAGCTTAAAACTAGTATAAAAATACAAACAGGAAAAAATACCTAGCAGCAATGCAGAGATTTAAAATACAGTGATAGATTTTAAAAAGCAAAGTTACAAGATTATAATTCTAGAATGCTAAAATGCTGGGGAAATAAAAAGGTCTTCACCTGATGCCAGAAAGGGTGTGATGTATACAAGTAAGCATTCTAGATGAGCTTCTATTATTGTGGTTTTGAGTGAACCCCCAAGTGTTTTTAGCTGCCTTTACAACTTATTTTTTGTCAACCCTTTTCATTCATTTTTGAACAGTTTCTTCCTTTGAAGTCAAATGTGACTGTGTTGGACTTTCTTGGCAATTGCATGTGCTTCTTTTGTGGAAAAAATGTTTTGTATAGGGTTGGGTTTTTTGTTTTGCTTTTCGTAATGTAAGGAGGTGGGTGGGTGGGTGTATACACAGTTTTATGGGTCTGTGCATAGTTTTAACTGTTTGAGGTGGATTGGCTGGGTGTGGTATGAATAAGGAAAAATAACATTGCTGTTTGTCATGATTTGTCTTTTAAAGTTGTATTTCATCAGTTCGAGGCTTTGTCTATGTAAACCAAACGTCTGGGAAAGAGGTCATGTAAATATAATGTCTTTCTTTCTCTGTGTTTTCTTATGTGTGATTAATGCTGACATAATAATTGCTTATCAAAAGCTGTTGGTTGTAATAACTACATGGGGGTGTGAAATGCATTTGTGCTACATATTATGTAATTTGTGATTCAACATTATATATTGAATTTAGATTTAAATGTCACCTCCCATTAACTATGGTGGTGGAGGTAGTCTATTTAGAAGTGAAGGCCAGATTTGGAGGAGATTTTATTTATTTACAATATTAATGTACCACTTAATATAACAAAACCTCTTAAGGTATTGACAGGTGTACGAGTTAAATGTCCAACAATACCTTCTCTACCAAATTAGAGGTTTGCCACTGAAAACTTGCCTCCAATTCCCTCCCCTATTCCCTTTTTAAAAGACTATCTTAGGGTGACCAACTGTCAAGATTTCCCCAGATTTGTCAGGGTTTGTGTTCTATCCTGGGTGTCAGGGGGGATTTTCTGTAATTTTATATAATGTCTGAGAATGACACACTTTCTCTTTTAAGGCCACCATTAGCATGGTGGGGCGAATGACATGTCCCCCCCCCCGCCGCACTGCTCCAATTGAGGCCTTAAAGGGGAAAGTGTGTCATTCCCAGACATTATAGAAATGGCCCCGATTGGAGGAGTGGAGGGGGGGTGGAATGACACGCTTTCCCCTCCTCCTCTCCAATCAGGGCTTTTAAGGCCCTGATTGGAGCGGAGGAGGGGAAAGCACACTTTGTGACGTCTCTGGAAAGTGTGTCATTCCCCTAATCACAGCAAGGGCAGCCACCATTAACATGGTGGGGGGAGGGACAACGATGCGCTTTCTGGAGACCCTGGAAAGCTCGCTTTCCCACCCTCCTCACTGGTGCCCTATTTTTTGTTTCCCAAATATGGTCACCCTAATCTACTTAAGCCTTCCCCAACTTGCTGTCCTCCAAATATTTTGGACTACAGAGTCTAATATTATTGATTACAGACCATCAGCTGTGGTGGATAGGTATGCTAGTTGTCCAAACCATTTGGAGGGTCACAAGTTGGGGAAGGCTGATCTAGTTGCTCAATTTTATTTATTTATTTCTTTATTTATTTCATTTCTATACCACATCAATAGCCGAAGCTGTCTAGGTGATTCACAAAAATTAAAACCATAAGGTACAATTAAAATCTGAAATATGGAAGCTTAAGACCTATATATATTGCCTTTTAAGAGTGCAAGCTTTTATTCATCCATCAACTAAAACATTAATAGAAATTTCAAATTTGCCATCTGATACATCAGTCCTTGCGGGCAAATGTTCCAAATACAATTATATTTATGGGACTCAAACTTGTTTAAACCATGTTGAATTCTTGGGGGGTGATAGCAAGCATAGGTGTGCTTAAGGGTTGTGCCAGGTGTGCCCAGGCACACCCTAATGTCTCAATCAATAAGCACCAAAATGAGGGGGCCATTGAGTAGGAATCCAGAGAAGGATCCAGATGCAGCAGGAAAGGTCCTCCAGCTGCCAGGCTGCAGAAATGAAAAAAAGAATTGTTCTGCTGGGAGCAGCGCTTCAGAGAGGCCTAAAGGAGCCCCCCCCGAAGGCTAATATCACCTTGTAAGCCCCTTCTCCAGCCAGTGTCACCACAAAGTCCCAACAACACTGGTCTTGAGGAATGCCTCCTCCCCACACCCTCACCTGCAAGTCAGGAGTAGGCCATCAGTGTCTACAGTGTTTAATAAACAAATGAATAAAAATAATGTACGTTATGATTGAGTATTTAATAGATGTTCGCCTTAAAAAAATATCCCCAGGTGCACACCCTAATGAAATGAGCTGCACACGCCTATGATAGCAAGGAGGAATTCAGTACGCTCAGAACATAACTGTAAGGATGCCACACTGTTCTTGGTCTCACTTGCAAAATACAATTTGCCACAGAGCCCCAAATCCAGGCCTAACATCACCAGCCTACATAGGGGTGGGGGGGAAAACATTGGGGCCCACCAGTTCTGATGCTATCATTTAATATTTTAGGAAAATGTTTTTGTTGTACCCTGAAAAGACATCCCAGGCAAAATAGCTGTACCAGTCACCATATTTATTGCTGTGGAATGCCTCTGTGTTAGGCTGACCATATGAAAAGGAGGTCAGGGCTCATGTAACTTTAACAGTTGTAGAGAAAAGGGAATTTCAGCCAGTGTCATTTGTATGAAATTAGTGCCTGGTGAAATTCCCTCTTCATCCCAACAGTTTAAAGTTGCAGGGGCCCTGCCTTCTTTTCTATATGGTCATTCTAGTATAGTGCCTGCACCTTTAACTGTTGGGATGAAGAGGGAACATAACCAGGAACTAATTGCATACAATTGACACTGGCTGAAATTCCCTTTTCTCTACAACTGTTAAAGTTACATGAGCCCTGACCTGGATTTTATCTGGTCAGCCTACTCTGTGTGCTTTGGGCCCCTAGGCATTCTGGGAAAATTAAGATGGTGACAGCTGCTGCAACTGCTTTACTTTGCACTTCTCTCCCGAATGCTATTGGCTGCTCTACTAGGGGACAGGCAACAGCACACAGTAGCTAAGGCAGGCAGTGGCTCTCAGCAGAGAAACACCAGGTGAAGGGGCTGCAGCAGCTACCACTATGTTCATTTCCCAGGGGAACCCACCAGATAGGTGCAGTGGGGCTGGAGGGCAGTTTGCCCAGGGCTCCCTCAAACCTGGCACTGGTCTTGCCCAATTCTGTTCTTGGAGACAGATGCCTCACTCTGCCTAGCAGTGAGTTCTTATCCAAAACGAGGCTGAATTCAAAACAGACATCAATTTAGTTTCCCTGGCTGTCCTTGTTTATTTTTTGTTGCATCTCTGTTTTAGTCATCATTATGCTGTCTGGGGCTTTGAGCATTACCAGGCTCCACATAGAAGACATGATGCTGCTGAGATAAAGAATCCTTCTAAACAATACTACAAACCTCACCATTACAAAACACTTCTTCAGTTCTGGTTTCTGCCCACATATATCAGTTTCCATTCATTTCTGAGCCTTTTATATCTTGGTTGAATAAAGTCATGTTGGTTACTTCCAGCAGCAGCAGGAGGTAAAAAGCAAAGACTCATCTCCCAAATAGAACCAAATTTCTCATTTGGGAGTATAAGAAAAAAAAATACTCATCACTTATTCACACTTTTCTCGTTGCAAACCATGCAGAAAATGGCTCGGGCCTTTGGACACGTACTATGGATCAGAACAAGGTCAAGAAATCCCAAGGGAATGGGAGGAAGATCATAAACTCTGAGCAAACATGCAGATTCCATCACATTGCACTGCATCGCAAACTTGCTCAACAAACACAAGACTTGCTCTTTTTCATAGCTTTGGAAAGTTACTCATTGGTCTCTTCCCCTTGCTTGGAAGGCCACCTTTCTTTAGCCATTCAGGAGAAGAAACCAGGCAGGCAGCTTTGGGCACATGTGCAACATGGGATTGTCCCACATCTGAGCAATTTTCTTTGGTTCCTCCTCCTGAGTAGGTTGGCACCACACAAAAATTAACAATAGGATATTAGACTGTAATATCACTACCTATCTACGTGTCCAGTGAGATCCCTGAAAAAGATCCAATGATGATTGGGGTCCCAGGAAGTTAATGGCGAGCATCAGCAACTACAGGCAACAAGATTGGCATGCCCACAAGCCCTACCATCCTGCAAGTACTCAGCCAGATGACTGAGTACTTGCAGGAGAGGGCTGGGAATGGTTGAGCTTTCAGGAGGAATCAGGGACTTCGCTATAAAAAAAAGGCAGGAAAGAGAAACAGAACTGGAGGTCAGTGGGCTGGCAGGACAGAACCCCTTACCAACCCCAGACTTTGCCAGCTCTCCTGGATGATCCGCCTGGGCCAAAGCAACAATATTTACTCAAGTCTGCTGATGAGCAGCAGCCAGGCATGCAGTGGAAAAAGCTTAAGGTGTGAACATCTGGAACCTTGGATGTGGGTCTGGCCCAGAAGCTGCACACTAGTACTTACCCCTGCCCTGTTCATGAGTACAAAAATACTTCAACCCATCTTTACCTGCTAGGATTCTGGAACTGATGAGCTTCACTGCCTTAAAGGGCCAGCTTATTTCAGAACCATCTAGCAAGGTTAAATTAATCACATGTGCCATTCAAGCAAGGATTTGTCTTTAGGATTTCTTTACTTTGCTCTTTTCCCCATGGACACTATGTATTTGGCAATAAATGAACCAGTTGGCTAGTTTCTGTTTCACAAGTCCTGAGTATAGTGTATTATATGGATTTTGGCAGACCAGGGCCATTTGATGTCCCTTTCCACAAAAGAAGGTGACATGTTTGTATAGTTATTTATTGCACAGAGAAAAAGAAATACATTTGCAAGGTACCTGGCATTTTTATTGTGTTTTCTTCACAGGTCACTGTGTCCCCTCTATTTTATTGATTGTGGACTGAGGCTGCAACCCCATATATATGCATAACTAGGAGTAGGTCCCATTGAATTCAGTGGGACTTCTGAAGATGTATGGAATTGTCAGAGGTTGATATGCTGGTTGAAAAATAAATTTCCACCAATTGGATCACCCTGATTTCATCATTAGGTCATTGTGCCATAAATAGTATTAAAACAGGGGGACAAAGTAGGAATAAATGATGCATCTTATGCTTCCAAGGGCAGACATAACACCTTTGCATTTGCGCTCCTTTTCTGGAACATTATTAATGAAACTGCTTAAGAACAATTCCCATTTGAACCAAGTTCCCATCATTACCCCATGTATTTCCAGGTTATGTTTACTGAAAACAGGGTAGTGCCTTTCTTTGTGCTGAGTGACCCACTGATGAGCCTATGTGTCACACCAGTTTCCTCATTATCTGAGTTCAGGCCAGTTTCAGTGAAAATCAAAGAACTTCATGTTTGCCTTCCTCTTGTTTGAGATACAGCCTGTCACCTCTAGGTCACAGGTTCAAATCTGGCCCATGTCAGTGGTGACAGATAGGTCATACCAGCTGCTGACAGCTCAGGGCCCTGTGTGAAATGAGCTGGAGGAGTTGTACCTTGTTTCTAAGGAAAAGGTGTTACAATCCTAGCCAGAAACACCAGCCGGTACTTTTGATGCTAGGATCAACTCAGTTTATTTATTTATTACATTTCTATACCGCCCCATAGCCGTAGCTCTCTGGGCGGTTTCCATAAGAGTAAAACACTTAAAAATAATATACAAAATGTAAAACTACAAAAACATACAACATACACAGAAACATACATTTAAAACAACTATAAACAACTTTAAAAACAGATCTAGGAGCAGTGAAGCTCATCACATATTGCTAAATGCCTGGGAAAAGAGAAAAGTTTTAACCTGGCACCAAAAATATATCAATGTTGGCACCATGCGGGCCTCATCAGGGAGATTGTTCCATAATTGGGGGGCCACCACAGAGAAGGCCCTCTCCCTTGTTGCCAAACTCAAGAGGCCAAATTTAACTTCCGGGGGTAATCTTTTCCAGGAGAATGTTGAAAGTTATGAATGGCTTATCACTGCAGATGCTATGCCAACATCTGCAACCTTTAGAGAGGGAGAGAAGTCCCTGCCCGTCATCACTGGCACATTCAGTGAGGCCTCGGTCCATTGTGAAAGTAAAGGCAAGAAACCTATCCCAAGTATCTTTATATAATCATTCATTCATATTTTAAAAATTCCCAAAACTACAAACAGCTGAGTCCGTTTTTTCCTACACATAAGCAGTCTCAAATACCCCAGGCTTGAATAATACCAACTACAGCTAGCAACAATTAATAGAGCATCTGAGAACACACAATGCTGTGATGGCAGGAACTATGTCCACCATGGTCACTGGTTCAGACAATATGGATTTCAACATACATAGGTGCATTACTCATGTAAAGATATAGATAAGCTTATTGTATGAAGCTGTGACCATGGAGGCTGATTTAAGCAATATCTGAAATAACTTGGGATTGCTAACATGTAGAACAATGTCTCTAATACAGAGATGGTGAATATGTGGCCCTTCAGACGTTGTTGGACTACAGTTCCCATCATACCTCAGCACATGTTCTCAGGCTGATGGAATTTGTAGTCCAACAACATCTGGAGGTGGGCCACACATTCACCACCCCTGTTCTAATATAAATTTGCCCTAAGGCCTCAATCCAAAGCAAACTCTGGATAAATAAACATAGGTTTGGGCTGAAATGTGATATGTCCCCCTGGTATGACTTAGCAGCATTTAGAGCACCATCCTATGTATGTTTAGCTAAGAAAAAAAGCCCTACAACTTCCAGCATTCCCCAGCCAGCCATGTCTAAACATGCATAGGATTGTGCCCCTAATTTTTGTTGTTGCTTGGCCTTTGGTGCAATGTTAATTTTAACTGACTTATCATCAGGCTTGTGCAATGCTTCTGTTGCTCCTCTTAATTAAGATGTGAACATGAGCTCCTGCCAGAAGTATGGAACTGATTTCTAGGCCCTTGCAAAGTTGATCTTCCTTCTCACATACAGAGCAGTCCTGTGCATGCTTACTGAGAAGTAAATCCTGTGGTGTTCAGTGTGGCTAGTATTCTCTAGTATGTATGCGTAGGAATGCAGCCTTAATAACCAAAAACATCATCTAAATGGCATGGCCTTTTTCTTTAGATGGTCTAGACTCCAATCATTTACATGTCTACTCAGAAGTAAACCCCTTTAAGTTCATTTGGACCTATTCCCAGGCAAGAGGACATAGTATTGTAGCCCTGGTGCTGTTGCTCTCTAGGGCTGAAATCCTATAGCCACTTACCTGGGAACAAGCTCCATTGGATTCAATGAGACTTACTTCTGAAAAGACACACAAAGGATTGAATTCTAAGTATAATTTGCTAGAAAGCTGGTACTGGGTTCCTGTTCAGGAAAGGTGGTTTGCCTTTTAGCCCTTTCAGCTCTTTAGACGCAATCTACAAATGACAGGACAGTCATATGGTAACACTTGCCTTAAATGGAGGCTGGTGAGTTTTAGTCTGTTCAGCACCTTGGATAGCTCCTTTGCAGTTCAGACTGGTTCAGACTGAAACCCAGAGTGGATTTACAGCCCCACTGAGATTGGTGCCACCAGCCTCAACTGCGTCCCTCTTTTCAACAGCATGAATGCAGGCAGCCACGCCCTGGCAATTGCCAGGCATGTCTGGATGGGGACATCATGTTTATCCCCAATACTGCTATTTGTAGCTGTTCCAAGCAGTCACGACAGTTCTTGGTCAAATGCTACAGTCCCTAGTTTCTCCAGGACTGGGCATTTGGCATATGCCGATTCTGGCTGGAAGCTGTTAGGACTGGCTGAGGCAACCTCAGCTGTTTCAGTCACATGCTAAGCACTCTTGTTCATTTCATTTTGCAATTTTCTGAATGGTTTAAATGGTCCCTGTGACCCTAGGATAAATTTAGTCCCTTTCAGGATTTATAAGGTGTCTAATCTTGAATCAAGCTACATTTTGAATCAAGCTTATTTGCATGTTTGCAGCCTTCCCGAAACAATAATTTGTAGCTATGGGATGTCCTTAGAATTTGCAACATCCCAGCCATTGCACTTTTAAAGTAAGTTCCTAGTCGTGTTGATTGCAGAAATGCCTGTGAATATCTATGTTGATTATTTCCTGATGCTAGAAATTCACAAAAAGGATTGGATAGTGCTGTTTTGTTTATTTAATATTTTTGTATCCCACCCTTTTTCAGTTCTGGGACACAACTGATCAAGAATTGTCTCAGATATTCCACAAGAGTGTGGAAAAAACATACCATTCACACAGTGACACATTTTCCCTATTAGCAAATCTGATAGCAGCTCTCTGTGTTCTTTTGAACCATGCCCAACAGCAAACACAATATCCAGATTTGAAGTAGTTAAGTATCGGTGCTCACGCCTCAGTTTCTGAGAGGACAGAAATATTCACTATGCTTCATCATTGTTTTAAGCTACCAGGCAATTGCCATAATGCATTATTATTATTATTATTATTATTATTACTATTATTATTAAATCCTGAGTCAGACTTCTGTAGAGTGCTGACTATTCCTCCAATCACTCCATGTAATCCCAGTCACTCTTCCACTCGTGCGGTACACATCACAAAGCAACATCAACAAAAAGTTTAAACTCTGCAGCAAAGATACCCAAACAAGAAGTCTATTGATATCTTTAACTCCTTTGGTATTTGCTGGAGCACAGTTCAACTACTCTCTGCATATTTTCTAGCCCAGATTACACACTGCACATAATAAAAGGGTCACCTGACTTATTTATCAGCAGCACAATTATTAAAGGTTTTGTTCAGTTCCTCAAAGACGAGCAATTTAGGGAATGCAAGGGAGGTAACTCACTCCCTCTCTCCTATTTCAAATCATATGTGGCCGTTCTTCTGGAATCCTTATCTTTCTGGTTATTCTGAGGTTTTAAAAAGGTAACCACAACAAATGCTCTTAAAATACATTGGTTTTGGGCAACCTAATATTGAATATATACAAGACCAGACTCTTGTATATATTCAATATATATATGGGCCCTGCTGGATCAGACCAAGGGTCCATCTAGTCCAGCATTTGGTTTACACATTGGCCAACCAGTTGTTGACCAGGAACCCACAAGCAGGACATGAGTACAACAGCACTTTCCCACCCATATTCCCAGCAACTTGTGTATATAGGCATATTGCCTCTGACACTGGAGGTAGCATATAGCCATCAGCTGCAGTCATTGGTAGCCGGCTCTTCCATGAATTTGTCTGTGTTAATCTAAAGAGTGTCAGAGACACAGACAGTCCTGCTGCAGCAAGTAGGGCCTATACTGGCCAAGGTGTAGGTGCTGGGCCTGTTTGCTGCTACTTCCACAACCTGTTCTTTCTTTGGGAGTCATTTGAGAGATGCAGAATTCAGCCCTAGCTGCACGACTGGACATAAATTTCAATGTAACTCAATGGGGCTTACTTCTGAGTAGACATGCATAGGATTGAGGTGTTTGTCAGCAGATAAGTTGTTCTGCTTAATTTGCCTTTCTTACTTTTAACTCATTGTCCATCTTAATTCATTTGATTTTATTGATTAAGATGTCTGTTCCCTGCCCATCGGATAAATTCCCAGTGTGCCTTACAAAAATAAATTCATACCACATTATTTATATATCACTCTGTTAAGCTACTCTATTTATCTGAAAGCTATGATAAGGATGTTTAGTTTAACTAAAGGAGCTCTCCCTTTAATTAGTCTTAAGACATGCCTGAGAAACATGAAGACTGCACTTACAAAAGTGCACAATCTCTGATCCCACTAATACCAGACTGGCACAGACTGCTTTATATTCATAAAGAAGAGTAATTCTGCACATGCTTAGAGGCAGGGCCTTCTGTGCAGTTTGGTCCTAGGCATGTTGACTCAAAGTTAAATCTCACTTATTACAATGGTTCTTACTCCCAAGTAAGTGCATATAGGGTTGCAATCTCACTATTCCTCCAGATGTCCTGCAGCTAAGCCTCTTGGGTAGGGTGAGCATTTGGAAAGGAGGACAGGGCTCCTATCTCTTTAACAGTTGTACAGCAAAGGGAATTTCAGCAGGTGTCATTTGTATACATGCAGCACCTGGTGGAATTCTCTCTTCATCACAACAGTTAAAGCTGCAGGAGCCCTCTTTTGTATCTGGCCAAGAAAGCTGGGCTACTGCAGCTTTAACTGTTGCGATGAAGAGGGAATTTCATCAGATGCTGCATGCATACAAATGACACCTACTGAAATTCCCTTTTCTATACAGCTGTTAAAGAGACAGGAGCCCTGTCCTCCTTTTCATATAGTCATCCTAGAGTTCCATCACACCTAATTTTCCCCCTTGGTTTGCCTCCACATTTTGTTTACCTCTGATGCATAAGTGCATGAAGCTTATGATCCCTTTCACCTGAATAGTTGCTCCTTCGGTCGTTTGCGCTTCCATTCCACTCCACCCCACCCCTTCTCTTTCTCCCTCAAGTCAGGTCCTGTCAGATGAGCACTTCAACCAGACCGCCTTTCAGCTAAGCAAAAATAGAACAACCCTTTAGTCTGGCTCTTTGGGGGCATCAAGGGTTTACAATCCTGTCTCTGTAGAGATTCAGGCACTGTATGATTTTTTAAAATGCTTTTGAGCCTGGGATGCAAGGTTTGGGTTTTATATTGAGGCTTGGAGCCGGCTGCTGGGAGAGATCGCTTTTCCCTACCAGGACCTGATGCAATCCATTCAAGCCAACAGCAAGACTCCCATCACAGCACACACACCCAATTCCTTTAAAACTACAGGAAGGCTTAAGGGCGCATTAAATGTGCTTAGAGAAAACAATCCAATCTTTTAGCATTCTAGGAAAAACAAAAAAGGCTGGGGAAGAGGCAGGGTGTCAACAGGATATGCATGGCATCATGTGAGTACCGTGCTGCAAATCCACACACCAGGCATGGTGAGAGTGATGGAGCTCCTACTCTTGGGCAAAACCCTGCTAGGATGCCTGATTCGTCCCATGAAACCCCTCAAATCACTGAGAGGAGTGGAGCAGGGGCATTTAGTTATAATTAAAATTCCATTCCAGCATATGATTCCAAAATAGTATCATTCTACAAATTCTTTCATTAGGCCCTAATGCGTTACAGTTGCTATGTTAGCAATTCCTTAGCTAAGGCTAAATCCATAGGGGAGGGAGGGACGGAACCCCTGCTACAACTGAAGAGCTTATTATAAATCAACTACGTTATATGCATTTGATTCTAAACATATTTGCCCCGGCAAAATCGCTGTTTTTACTACGGTTGTCACTCGACGGTATTTTCTGACACACACACACACACGTCCCTAATCGCTGCAGATCTGCCAGAGCTTACTGTGTGTGAAAGGAGGCTCCCTAATTAGAGGATTAATCCGGAGGCCGTTTTGCGCTCTCCCGCTCTCTTTTTCGCTCCTCAGTGTATGGCTGTTATGATGAAGGTTTTTGCAGTGAGTCATGGGCGGGGGGGGGGGGGGGGGGAGGGGAAGCAAAGCCATAATAATAATAATAAACCCTTCTTCTCATCAGCGCCTTTGTTCCAACTGTTTCAGCTGGAGAAAAGAGACGTGCGAGGCGCAGAGTTGTTGCTAAAATAATATTGACAGTGGAAGCTATTGAGCTACTCGGAGTGCAAATGCAGAGCGAGTCCTTCTCAAAAAATTGCCAACATGCCAAACAGAAATCTGGAAAAGGGGGGAGCGGATCGTTTCCGCCGATTGCTTTTATTTTGACACCGAGCTCCCACCCAAGTCTGTTGAGGGTCTGGAATGTGTCCAGACTTAGGTGTGTATGGAATGGGGGTCCTTCCCTCCCCCTCTTCTTCTTACTGTTATTACTATTCTTATTCTTTTCTTTCAATTCGCATTTCAGATCCAACTCCCCAAACTCTTTGATCTTTGTGTCTGTCTCCTTACCCGGAAGAGAACCCTCGCCTGCTCAGCTGGGAGCTTTGCGCACACGTGGAAAACCTGGCGCGGCTCCATGTTCTCGCCAAATTTAGTCACACAAAGGGGCCAGAAAGGGGAAGAAAAAGAGGATGAAAGAGCCGGCGGGACATCAAAGGGAGCCGCCGCTCCGCCCCTGCGCGCCCCCTAACCCCGCCTTCTGCCTATATAAGGGCAGGATCGCCGCGGCGGCCTTTTCTCACGCAACAGTCAACTCCGCTTTGGCTGAGCCCCCTCCTTGGCGATTCTCTGCAATCAATTTTGCAGGGGAGGCTGGTGGCTCCGTTGTCAGTGGGGCTGTGAATCCGCTCTAGGTTTCAGTCAGAACTCTAAAGGAGCTGTCCAAAGTGCTGAACCCCTCGCCCCACAGATGGGTTCAGCACCTTGAACAGCTCCTTTAGAGTTCTGACTGAAACCCAAAGCGGATTCACAGCCCCACTGACATCGAAGTCACCAGCCACCGCTACAGTTTTTGTTTACTTTCCTCTCTCTTCACTTCCCCCAATTACATTTCTTTTTCTTATCTTTCTGTTCCCGCCGTCTTATTATTTCAACCTTTGGGGGATCCTTCAGTCCCGGTTTGTTTTTCGTAAAGTAGGGCTGAGTCAGTCTCCGACCATGGCTGCAGCCTTCTGTGCGCTTACACGCGAGTTAGCTCCACAGGAACACGGTCGCGCCCGAGTAAAATGTGCCCAGGTTCCAGATCTAAGCACTGGACTCCTAAATCACGTTGACGAGAGATTGGGTTTCATAGAAAGCAGTTGGACTTACTTCCTAGAAGACGAGCTTAGAAGAGACTTGCTGCCAACGTGTTTCAGGATTGCCGGGGGGGGGGGCGAATTTTAAAAATAGTTATGCTGCTTTTCTGAAATCCATACACACAAGGCTCAAAGCAGGGACAGTCCCCGAACCTATTTGTAATGATCCTGGGTGGGTGTGCAGCGATAAGAGAATGCTTCTTTCTAGGCATCTCCAGCGTTGCCTCGCCCTTGCTGCCTTCTCCCACATAGCTGGGATTTCGGGGCGGGGCATCGAAGTAACTTTTAGCGCCGGTACCTCTCTAGTGGAGACATGAATTTCCCCTGCGCGCATTTATTTCTCTCCTTGCCTCTCCTTCTGCGAATTTCATTTGTTAGCCCGGCTATGTTCAACTTGTTCTTGTTGATGCTCCAACTTTTGTGTCTGTGTGCTGTTGCTTTACAGCCCGCAGTTCGACTGTGACTAAGGCTGCGATCCCGCACACACTTACGTGAGACTTGCGTCTGAATAAACTTGCGTATCCTAAATTTGCTCGTTCAGAAATAAGAAGCATTGAAGTCAAGGGCGGTGAACTTCCAGCGGAAGTTAAGTCCTGTTCGATCCCACCCCTTCACCTGATGGGGTTTACTCGGCTGGATCAGGATAAAGTTTCGCTATATCTGATCAGCTCGTTTCAATTTCAAATAGATCTTCCTTAGTCTGTTTTTTTCTTTTCTTTAAGGCTCTCAAGACCAGGGGCATCCTGACCCGAGATTGTTAATAATTACTTAGGATGATATGGCATGAGCGCTTGAGTCAATCCACCCACGTCATGAAGAATCTGATGGGAAGTAAAGGCAGTGAAATGATATCAACGTCGCTTGTTTTGCCTAGTTCATTTGAGGTGGGGGATAATCTAAATTCGCTTGCATGCCTATCTGTATTCCTGCTCTGATGCCCCACCAACTGCAGATTACGGTAGACAATGTATAAGAACATAAGAAGCGCCATGATGGATCAGACCGTGGGTCCATCTAGTCCAGCACTCTATTCACACAGTGGCCAACCATCTGTCGACCAGGGACCAACAAAGAAGGACATGGTGCAACAGCACCCTCCCACCCAGGTTCCCCAGCAACTGGTGCACACAGGCTTACTGCCTCGGATACTGGAGGTAGCACATAACCATCAGGGCTAGTAGCCATTGATAGCCTCTCCTCCAGGAATTTATATGCATATCTCAAGAACGTCCCAATAATCTGCTTTATGCTCTGTCTGTTTCAACCCATTCATTCAGACAAACACTATTCAATGGTAGTGGTGGTGGGAGAGCGAGTTAAGATACACCAGAAGTCTGCCAAAACCCATGATGCACTACTGTACAATTCGATGCGTGTTTTTGGGAGGTAAGACTCCAAGTGTTCATCCGATCCTACAGACACTTAGTTGGTAGTAAGAAGCCCCATTAAACACAATGGGGCTTTATTGTGAGTAAATGCACACAGGGTTGTACTGTAAGGTTGCAATCCCAAACAGACTACCTAGGAAGTAAATAGCAGTAGGGTTCAATTCTATGTAAACCGGATTGCGTTGTAAATCAGGTTCAGCCTGATCCTTTAGATTCAACGTAAGTCCTAAGCAGTTCTGCATAGAAGAGGCTGCAATCCTAGGTACACTTGGAAGAAAATTGAATTCAACGGGACTTCCTTCCAAGAAAAGATTAATATTTTCAAGCTGAAACTCAAACTTTCTTGGGTGCTTTGGGCATCATGCTTGCTCAGATTAAGTCCCATTGAGTGAAATGGTGTTTACACCCAGGTAAGTGGGCATAGAATTACAGATGGAATTGAACAGGCTTCATCAGAAGGTTAAATCCGGTTTGCACGTGCTGGCGGGGCATTAGCGTTTATACTTCGACCTAATTATTTCCCTTACTCCTGAATTTCCCCACTTTCCTAACCTCTGCTGAGGGCTTGACCCCCGTACTTTTTATATTCAGCTTTTCCCCCAGCCCTGGTGCGCTCCAGCTGTGTCAGATTACAAACCCCATCACCCCCACCCCACACAGCCAACTTGGAAGGGGAAGGGGATATGTAGTCCAGCACACCTGGAGGGCGCCAGGTTGGGGGAAAGCTAAAGAAACAGACTCCCGTCTGCTCTTTAAGCCGTCCACCCTATGAACTCCAGAGCCCTCCTGACAGCCTCGCGTTGTCTCCAGTCAAATCTGGCGTTGGAGTTGAGGTTTTCCTGAGTTTATCCTCTTGTCATAAATCATTAAGCTTCTCGACTCCCACCGGCTTCCCCCCCCCTCTCTCTTTAAAGGACTCCCCGGGGGGGGGGGTAAAATGGGAAAACCTCCAGCCCACATGAAAGGGATGCGGGGATCCTTTTTGCCTCAAGTTAAAAGACAAAACAAAACGGGGAGTGGGGGAGGTACGCAGCTCCTTTCCCTTTAATTAAACACACAGTTTATTTTGCTAGAGACTAATTTGGCAGGGCATTGCTGCTGCTCCGACTTTAGCCCCTCTGGCTACCAGGAAAAGAAGGGGCATCTCTGCAACCTGGCGGAACTGTGCGCAACATGCCTCGACTTTTCCAGCGATTCCTTTTATTTAACATCAAGAGTGCGTCTTTTGCAAAGAGGGCGGCGGTGGTAGTGGTGATGGAAAGGGGAAAGCATGTTTACCAGCCGATAGCTACGTAGGCTGATAGAAGAGGGGGGGAATAATGGATTTAGGGCAAATTTCAGAAACAGGCACAAATCCTTCCCTAATTGTTTTATTAGAGGGATCAGATTAATACTAAACCTCCATGTGAACAGTACTCCCCGGAGACAGCTTCTCTTCTCCCCGCACCCTCCTCCGGGGTCCAGGAACAGTAAACACCACCAAAATTGACACAAATCTCGTTGGAACTGGAAAGGATTTCACAACCCTTCCTCGATTTTTTTTAATGGCAATTCCAATCGATTAGACACATGCTAATTGGCAGCCCAAATACTAATCGTTATGACAGCTAATAGAGTTCGATGATGATGATGATGAAGAAGAAGAAGAAGAAACAGAAACACAATGCCTTTCTTTCCTGGGTTATTATATTGGCTGCTAGTTATTAGGAAGATTTCTCATGAAAAGATCTTTAAATATGTCATTTCTTCCAAGGGTCAGCCTCTCCACGACCCCACCTCCCGCTTTACTTACCCCAACACACTCTACGCGGCAATATATAAACAGCAACACGCTAAAATCATATACGCCTATTAAAGAAAATCCTTAGCTTGTCTAAAGGGGCTTGGTTGGTTTTTCCTAAACGGGAAGATCTCCCTGCTAGAACACATCAAGTGGGACCTCCTTTTACGGCTGCACTAATTCTTTCTCCTCCGCCCTTCAGCGGTTCCCATTAGGTAGTTCAAACTACAATAATCTCGAGGGCAATGTGCAGGCGAGAATCCCAACAATTAACATGCAGGGAGAAATAGGATTCGAATTAGGCAGAACAAGATCAAAACTTCACCACTCGTCCTTGAAACTTCTTGAGGTTCCAGCAAAGAGAGGGGCATGAGTAGACCACAGAGATACTTGCCAAACACACATTTAGGTGGCAGTCAGACCCATTTGTTTGAATGGAACTTGCTTCCGGGACAAATATGCTTGCAGCCCTGTCTGATTCATTTGTGCTCAGCACCAATTTCTAATGGAGAACTTACTTCCAAGTCAGACTTCAGTCCTATAGGCACTTGGGAACACCGCCCCGCGTTCAACTCTCTTCACGTAAGATAGGCTTACCTTCAGGCTGTGTTTCCACGCGCAAACACGTGCCTCCTTGAATACGGAGCAACTTGCTTCTGAGTAAATACGGATAGGAACAGCCTGCGAGTATTGCAGCACAATCCTAGCCATGTTTATTCAGAGGGAAGTCCCAATGTATTCAATGGAGCTTGTTCTAAGATAGGTGCGCATGGGGTACCTCACACTTCCAGTGGGTCTCTCCCCGCCCCATGTGTTTACGCGAAACAAAACGGGGTGTGAGCGCGATATTCTTTAGGCAATGCACTTGCTTCGAGCTAACATCGGAGTGTTTCGTTTCTCTCTTCTCCCTCCTACTTTTCTGGTCGATTTTGTTCCTCAGCTCAGCCGAATCTTGGTTATAGGTAGGAGAAGGGAAATGATGTCATGAAAATATTCCACATTTGCTTGTTTCACCTCAACTTTTAAATAGCTTCGTTACAAGAAAATGTGTGTCTCACCCCCGCCCTCAAATGGGTCGTGGCAGGCGTCAAAAACGTTCTTCTTAGAAAACGGATTAAGGAGCGGGGACTATACATTTACCTACCATGTTTCTGTTGCTCCGTGTTCCTCTGATGGAGCTTGATTAAAATAAACAACAAACACTTACATACAAAATAAGACTGCTGCAAACCTAGGAACATTTACTAGGAAATCCCATCCAACTCAGTAGCAGTTACTTCCAAGTTAACATGCCCAGGATCTGCCTAAGAGTTCGATTTTTCCCTTTTTTCCTACATAGCTAGGGAAAAATACAATAAAAATACAATCAATAATATGTTGTATTCCGTTTTACAATACTAATAGCTAATCGTGGCTATAATTTACAAGGAAGTAAGAAGGCTGGTTATAAATCTCGTACTAATAAGAATATATTTTATGCATCCCGATCCAATGCTTACTCGAAGTCAGTACCATTCGGTACAAGGAGACTTGCTCTCCAGTAAATATGCATAATTCTGCAGCCTTAAATGATGATGGGGTGGAGAGTTAAGTGTCATCCCCTGAATTTTCTTTCTATTCTAAATAAGATTTTAGAGCTCATTATACCGATCTGTGAATCAGAAGTATTTATCATTCTGTTCATTTTGGATCCCTTTATCACTCTTCCTGCCTTCCCGTATTTATTGACTATGTTTACAGTTTTAATCACTCTTCCTGCCTTCCCATGTTTATTGGGAAGGCAAGAAGAGTGATTAAAACTGTAAACAAACAAAACACCCACGCGAGGTCCCCTTTTTCAGCTACAAAACAATTTTTTGTGTACACGGCGCTCCCCCTCCTCTCCTAAAAGGGGGAAGTCTTAACAAAGCAGCCCTAGAAAAACATCCTTGTTCCATATTTGTCTGAAGATGTTCAGATCACTATTATTTGCCCTCTCTTGAGAGGTTTCCTTGGGGAGGGGGAGAATGAATTAAAAGCCTCCACCCCTTGGCATAGCAATTCCCTCCTCGCCCTCCTCGCTTTCCCCCCTCTTTTCTTTTACTTAGCACGTCTAAAATAATAATAATAAAAAATAATAATAAAAATAATAATAGACGCCAGGAGAATTGGGGAGTGGGCAGTCATCAAAGCCATAGTGATTAAAGTGTAAACAATTAGGAAAAAGACGAGAGAGCCTTTCTTGAGTGTGAAAACACACACACACACGGGGAGATTTCGACCCATATTCCTCCTTTTGGCTGCACTTCTACTTTATGGCCCTTGCAAGCACCTTTCCTTACGTGGAACACACTAGCTGAGATTTGTTTTAACTTCGGGTTCCTTGCTGGCATGTTCTATTTCTCTGCCAAGACTTTGGGCGCCTTTACTAAGGAGAGCTTCCATCCCACTCCCCCGTGTTTTTCCAGTTTGCTTTTTAAGCTAGCTTTAGGTCGTTTTTCCTCCCCTTCTTCTGCTGCTTCGTCTTCCCTGTATGGATACATTTCCTTTTTCTCTCCCTCTCCCTCTCTCTCTCTCAAGAGCGTCTATCAATGCTCCGTCAATCAGCGCGGCGGCTTCTCTTTCATCTTCTTCTCTCCCGCCCCCACCCTTTCAACAGAGCGAGCGAGAGCGCGAGGGGAGGAGGAGGAGGGGGGGAGGCGGAGAGAGGAGGCGGAGAGAGGGGAGTGGGTGGAGGGGATGTTAAAGTTACATTACAGAGGGGGGAGAGAGCGAGAGAGAGCGCGCGCGAGAGAGAGAGAGACAACCGGCTTGCCACTTCACCCGGCCCGCCTAAGCAGGCTCATCCCAGCCGAGCGGTCCAAGAGACTTCCGCGCGCGCAAAAACCCCGCGCGCTCCTTCAGGCCAGCGAGACCTCGTGGCGCGAAGCGGCGAAAGGTCCAGCGCGTCCCTCGACGCAAGAGCAGGATCTTTGGTGGAAACAGCTCACCGGCGCAAAAGAGAAGGACACAGAGAGAGAGCCTGCTCCACGCGTGTGGGTCCGCGCGCACGCGCGCATATACGCCCACACCTGTGTGGATTGTTTTGCCGCGTTAATTGCTCCGCGAAGGGGAGCTGCTTCACCTGGACGAGGAGGAAGTCAGATAAGAGGAGGAAGAAGTCCGTTCGGCCCTTTAAACTGAAACTGTAGTCGCCGACCTCCGTCCTTGTTTTGAGGGTTTGGTCAACCTGGAGGAGCTCTGAGCGTTTTGTTTTGATTCCTGAGGGAGCTAACTTTTCTTTTTTACGAAAGGAGCAGGTGCCCTTTCCTGTCACGCAAGAACTTTTCAGAGTGTTTTTTTTTCTTCGCCTAAGGGATTTTTTGCACCATCTCAACCCAGCCCCGTGTAAAATCCTCACCCTCCTGCTTCCCTTCTTCCTCTAGGGAGTCGAAGATAGAGAAAAGAGGACTGCGCAGCCAAACGCTCCCCTGGCCAAGGGACAAAGGCAGAGTCCTGGTGTGTGTGCGAGCGACTTCTCCCTCCTTCTCTCTCTCGCCCTCTCTTCCCCCCCCCCCAACCGCTCCTCTCCCCTACCTCCGCGAGAGATACCTCTCTGGCAATCCCCTGCCATCTCCGACTGACGCGATAAACAGCGGGGGGACGGGACACCTCCCTTAACGCAGACAAATACACACACAAGAGCCTCCTCCTCCTCCTGGCTTCCAAAACCTGGAACCAGAGGTTCTAGCCGCTGTTAGTCCTACTTAGAGTAGATCTGTTGAAATGAAGGGGACTTAAGTTAGACTAACAACCCAGGATCCCTCGACTTTTTGTTTTATATAAACAAATAATAATAATAATCCAACCAACCAGGGGTCAATGAGAAACTAGGCATCTCATTATAAAAACCAAAACAGAGGAGATAAAAGCAAAAGCAAAACCGGGAAGGGACGCGAACTTGTCCAGGCTTTTCCTGCCCTTTCGCCGCAGACACAACAGAAACCGGGAGAGAAGGGGAGGGGTGGCGTGAGTCTGTATCCCTCTCTTCTTCTTCTTTTCCTCCTCCTCCTCTTCTCTCTCTCTTTCTTTTAAAGGCAGGCAGACAAAATAGACAGGCCGGGCTGGTCTCCGTCTCTTCCCTGCTCTCTCCCCTCCCCCAGGTGTTTGGATATGGCTGGCAAGGAGAGGGGAGGAAGGCACCGGGTTTAGGTTGGGGTGGGGAAGCGAGGCTGGAGAGCAAAGTGAGTTGATCGTCCAAAGACTTTTTAACTTCCATCACTCCTCCTGTTATTCCCCTTTCTCTCTTCCTGCCCTCCCGTCTTTCCTTTCCTGTATTTCTTCCCGGGGTGGAGCAGACTCGGCAGAGCAGCAGCCACTATGCCTCAGCTCTCGGGCGCTGGAGGAGGCGGCGGGGGAGATCCGGAACTCTGTGCCACCGACGAGATGATTCCTTTCAAAGACGAAGGCGACCCCCAGAAGGAGAAGATCTTCGCCGAGATTAGCCACCCGGAGGAAGAGGGAGATCTGGCTGACATCAAGTCTTCGCTGGTGAACGAGTCGGAAACGATCCCCAACAGCAATGGGCATGAGGTATGATGGGGAAAGGGGGGGGGGGGTACAAAGCTACTGGTCTTCGATTGTGCGGAGGAGTGGAGGACAACTGACGGAGCGGAACAGACTAGCTGGACCGGGTGGTGGTCAAGTGTAACAGGAGCACCCATGCAATAAAGTTATGCACAGAGAACAATCCGGTCTCGCTCTTTGGGTGGGCTTTGGGGGCGGGGGCGGGCATCTGCCTGGTGGTTCTCTAGCCCCCTTATCTCAAACAGTAAATCGGCTGTGGCGTGGAAAATTTCCCTGGAATGCGTTAGCGTGGGTGGCTTTCCTATTCTGAGGTTAGTAAAAGGGAGGGGGAAAGTAAGTTCGTGAAAACTCAAGATGATGATTTTTAAAAAGGGTTTGTTTTATTTTTTTAAATGGTTTTGAAGTGCCGAAGGAAATTGTTTTTTCAGGCGTGCTGAGGAAAGGGTGTGTGCGCGCCCAGCGTGTAAAACGGCAAGCTATAAGCCGCCGAGTGTTTTGATCATCGCTGTTTTGATCACGGCGCTTTGAAAACCGATACTCCGCTGTTCCCCATGAATGAGTGGCGCTTGGCGTGGTTAGGAGGGAGTGGAGTTCGAAGCCGCTTGCTGTGGCTCTCCACCCCTCGCCTTCCCTCTTTGGATTGAGGGCTGGGGCAAGCGCAGAGGTTGAAACGGAGCGATTGTTTACCCTACGCTTTAATCTTCTTGCTACCTTTCCCCAACCTGAAAACATTTTGCGCGGGGGAGGGTTTGGTAAGGATGCAAGTTTCGTAACACTTCTGTTCATCCCCGCCCCCAAACACCGCTTTTAAAAAGTTTTTGCTTAACTAATCTCCTTTCCCTTGTTAAAAAATTGCAATCAAGGCTGAAACTTAAGCCTCCTGCCTGCTCGGAGATTAAAACTTGGGTTTGGTGCCGCGTATTTCTGTATGTATTATCGCGGTTACATTCCAGGAAGCAAGGAATAGAGTGGGAAAGAGACACGTGGGTGGCTAGGCGGCAGCACCCCAACTCCAGAGAATGGACAAAAAACCTCTAGGAAGTTATCCACCTGTGCAACTTCCAAAAGGAGGAAGGGGGAGATCCTAACTCTTACAAAAAGGCCAACTGTAGGTTCAGTGGTAGAAGTCTGCTGTACTGAGAGAGTTGCTGTAGCTTTAAGCAGATAGCCCTTAGATTTATTGCTGAAGGAAATATCTGGATACACTCTTACTTATGCATTAATAAAACCTAAAGGCCAGTAGTTTGAGTTTGTTGAGGGAAAGCAACATTGAAACACTTGGAGAAACTTTAATATTCTTGACTTCTGTAGCCTTAGTTGCTTGACAATTGGACATAGTAGTTGCTTATAAGTTGAGAGAGCCTGCTTTTCTCCTGTTGCTTCTGGTAGAGTTAGATATACTAATATTTTTGGGAAGTAGACAAGAGGTTGTGCACGATCAATAACAGTAAGGGAAATAGTTCCAAGCACAATCAAGTAAATTCTACTCAGAAGCAATGCCATCTACAATTAAGGCTGCAATCTTATGCTGAGAGTAAGACACAGTGAAGTCAGCAGGACTTAATTCTACTGTATAGAATTTAGTTGTGAACTTGTTTGCATTTGGATTGCCTGTTTAAAGTTTGGTTCAGATTTTGATTGTCTTATTCTTATTTAATATAATGCTAGATTCCCTCTTGAATTCATATGATGTTGAAATAATTAAAATGGACCTAGAGGCCTGGTATTTTATTGTTACTAACAAGTGCATGTTAATGTAGTCCAATATTTGCAATAAGTAATGCTTGTTAACTATTATTCCTTGTAGCTTGATAACAGTTATTCCTTGTACACAAATACTATAATGCATGATTTTTGTGAGGATGGAGTACAGTGTGAGATGATCCCCCCCCCCCTCCCAAGGCTGCAATTCGGTACACACTTATCTGGGAGTGAGTCCCATTTAATATACCGATACTTACTTCTGAGTAGACATGCATAGGATTGAACTGTAAATCACTTTTCATGGCAAAGGAAAAGGCAGGTTTGTATGAATCACAGGATCATATAATAGCATTAGGCCTAGAGTAGCCATGAAATTTCTCAGGTTAAAATGAGTAAGGTCAGAGCATTAGTCATAAACACTTTAAAGGATTTGCATAAACTGTTGGGCAACTTACCAACATTAAAACTAGAGGTTTTCTTGTTTTTGTTTTTTAAAGCTTAGATATTTCAGAGACTCCCAGAATGCATTGTTTTCACAAAAACTTGTGCAAAATATGAAGCCATTGTCATGTCACTAAAAACAGAAGCTTAATAAAACTGTGCGAATTGAAAAAGAACGTAAAGCAGAAGTTATCTTTCTCTCTTTTTTAGCACATTATCACATAGTGGATAGAGTAGGAAGTGCTTCTTCTGGGTTTAAATGTTATCAGTTTTTATTATGAGCAAATATAAGGGTCATAATAAGATAAACAAATTAATTGAAGTGTAGTAATGATACATTATTGTTTTTGACTAGGTGTCCAGACAAGTTCAACCTCAGGAATCTTACCATGAGAAAGGCAGAGAACATCCTGAAGAAGGTAAGATCAAAAATATTTCTTAACACAGGCCTCAGATTGAACTCTTATATTGTTGTGGAGGTAAATATGCAAATGCTGACTTCTATATAGATATGAATGAACTGGATTCTATTGCAAGTATTTAGTCCTAGCAAGCTTAATTGGCAATCTGGCATCAAAACACAGTTCATCTGAATGTTGGTCATTGATACTTAACTCTCACTTTATTTTTCCTGAGGGCCATAACACTTCTCATGTTTTGCCTTTTTGCCAGGGGAAGGCAACATGTGACCCACAAGTCACATGCAGCCCCATGGGCGCCCCATGCTTTGCACCTTTCTGCTGCTGCTGAATTGGCTATCATGATGGTTGTGGCAAAAAAGTAGCAATTTGGCAAGAAAACAAGGTGCATGGAAAGTATGCACCTCCTTTTGGGGGGGACAGAATTAGGAGTGCAATTGCACTTGTAAACAAGGCTTGCACTCCCTGCACCTTGTTTTCTTGCAAAATTGATATTTTGCTGCAAATTCAGCAGCAGCCACTGCGACAGCAACCAGAGAAGGGTGCAGCCCCTGGAGTAATGCAGCCTTCTGCCCCCTAGAGGTTACCCACCCTGGTTTATGCCATGGGAACATTTCTACAAATCAATCCTGTCTCCAAAACTTTTTAAAAGAACAGGATTAATCCCTACATCTATATGTACACGTTTCTCTACAAGGGAAGGCAACTGTATTTACAATCTACCTGTTCAGGCCTTTTTTTCAAGTTTAGAAAAGGTTACTTTAGTGAGGACTGCCTTGTTCTAAAACATGATGTAGGAAGCAGTATAATTCAAATAACAACTGGTCATCTTAACTGCTAATTAACTAAAAACTTTGGATGGGCCCCATGCGACTTGGTTAGATGATGTTCTTAGGTGTACGTGATTCTAACTGCAGAAGGTATATGTTTCAGGTTAGATGCTCAACACAGAAATGTCTTTTGTCACTGGGGGATAGTAGAGAAGGGCTGGGCTACCTCTGTCAATAAGATTTGCTCTGTAGAAGTCAGCATTTCAGCTTCTGTCTGGATGACTGCAAAATAGCTATTATTATTTAAATTAGATGCTTAGCAGATTAAAAATGCAACCCCCTATGATGAGTAGGACCACCACTACCAGCAGGGTACTGTTGTACACCAGCCTGACTTCTTTTTTCTCCTTAATTGCTTCTAATTGGCATGATCAGAATACGCTTGTTCATGCTGCATATATATAGACTAGCAGAAAGATTTTTTTTAAAAGCCACAAACTAGCTAGAACCATCTTAGTTCTCCATCTGAGAACATGCAGCACACTCTTAATAGCCTCAGATTCTTAGCTGTAGCAGTAAACTGACTTATCTGAAGTTTTAATATTGATCATATTCAGTGTGCTGAGCTCCCATCGCCCTCTACGCACCCCCAGGAAATATCTTCTACATCTCCGAATTTCCCAGAAGTCATACAGTAGAATCTGTTAAATTGCATAAGTAGTGATGGTCTAAAATATTATACAGACTTTAATACAGCCCTCCTAAGGGTGCAGTGCTGACTGGGGAATGTTGGGAGCTGTAGAACTTTTCTGTCTCTCAACATGCATAGGATTGCATCTAATAGGCCTAAGAACTTTAAAGATGCAAATATTTACAGCAAAACACGCACACACATACCCAAATCTAAAATTACTGGAAGAATATTTGTCATTTAATCTTCTATAAAGACTTTTGTACACCAGAAACTTCAGTGCTAGCTCAATCAATAACTCTTGCTTTTCACAGGGAAACACTCAGATGGTGGTTTATACAGTAAAGGACCTTACTCTGGTTATTCTGGGTATATCATGATGCCAAATATGAATAATGACCCATATATGTCTAACGGATCTCTTTCTCCACCGATTCCTAGAACAGTAAGTTTATTTCTTCTATATCTCACACAAATATAAACAGAGAGAAATATATTGTTTTAGAAAGTCAGGTTTTGTTTACAGATTAGCAAATCTTTAGTTTTGACATGATTTGAGATGAATGTTTGTTCCTAATTAAGATGCTGACAATGCATTCCTGTTGCTCAGGCTCATTTCTCACTATGTAAGCTTTTAAGGAATTCTGAAAAGCCAAGCAATTTTGAAAACCATAAGAGATGAATCATCCAGCAGAGCTTGTTGCTGTGACTTCAACAGCAGTTGTAATCAATGATATACGTTTATGGAACTAGTGATGAAGTGGGCCATCCTAGGAAGATGCAGACAGATGCCAGAGGAGATGGAAGCTCCTCCTAGGGCACAATCACATGCATGTTTAGACAGAACAAAGTCATACAACCCCTAGCATTTCACAATGAGCAAGGCTGGCTGGGGAATGCTGGGAGCTGTAGAACTGTCTTTCTGCCTAAACATGCATAGGATTGTCTTCATAGGGATTAGCTATGAGGTTGACCTGCCTCTCTAGCCAACCTGTCCCAAACAGCACAATACATATGTGTATCAGAATTGGAGATCAGTGAAACAATTCAATGCAGAACACATTTTGCTTCCTTGGAGTCCCTCTCCCAGGATGCATTCTCTGAGCCTATGTTGCCCTCCTTCTGCCTCCTTTAATATAAATACAAAAATATTGCCTATAGGAGATACTTTAATATAGCTATTGGTATTATTAATAGACTTGGTCGCTCAATAGACTTTCAAAGTAAGCTATATTTTTTTTAAATTGAAAGCTGCTTAAATATATGCTGACTTCTAAGAGTGCTAAATGCTATTAATTTTATTTCTCTCTGTGTTGGGCATTTGCTATGTGAAAGAGGCTTGCTTAAATAATTGCATAATTGTTTATTAGAAGGAGTGGAGAATTCATGTGAGATGAAGGGTGCTTGTATTTTGGAGATCACTATTTCTTATTGTCAGTTGGCTGACTGACATAAAGCAAAGTTAGTGATTAAATTGAAGCAGCTGCCTTTGTGTCCTGATTGTACTGGGAGAGGCCCAGATGTGTAATTTTTAATTTTTGGAATTGAATGCAAAATGCACATACATAATCTCTTCATATAAACATGACAAATATTAACTTAGCTGTGTAATACATGTTCTCTGTGCAATACATGTCCTCAGTGTGTGTTTTATCTATCCCAGCCTTCCCCAACCTGGAGCCCTCCAGAAATTTTGGACTGCAACTCCTAGCATTCCTAACCACTGGCTATGTTGGCTGAGGCTAGTGAGAGTTAAAGTCTGAAACATCTTGGGGACACCAGGTTTGGGAAGACTAATCTCAACAGAGCACTGGGATTGACTGTATCTCTGACACAAAACTACATTGGTGGCAAGTAAGGTTTATGTCTGAAGTGGCTTTAAGGATACATCCTTCCAATGAACATTTATTTGGGAGTAATTCTGAAGTCAGTGGGACTTACTTTTGAGTAAATCCGAATGTGATTGTATTGTGTGTCTGAGAACTCCTGGTGTAAAGTTCTCCTTTCGATAACTGAAATTTCGTTGATGTCTATAGGGGTTAGGATCTATAGGGACTTCTATTCTGTTCTATTCTATTCTAAGACTGTAGTTTTGAGTGAGATGGACAGATAAAATTGGTACACATTGATGCACTTTATTTTTTAAATATTTATGCCTGACTCATGCTTCTGAAATTGAAACTGGTATGTTCACAAGATTTAGAATTAAGCCGAATACATGAAGTTTTAATATGTGAAACAGCTAAAATTTTATTATTTTCTGCTAGTGTATGTCTTCATGTTTGCCATTGGCTTACTTGAGATTTTAACAATGGCTTTGTTTCGCATATGCACCTGAGAACGTTAGTATTGTAGCTGGTGAAATCATTGTGTGTTTCCTTATAAATTGAAAATACTGTTGTGAAGAAAAACTGAATGTATATCAACTGCAAGATGCTATATTAGCAGAATCATATTGGACAAAATAATATTTCTTGGCTATTATATTGCCTTGATTTGTGTTTAATATTCTAGAAAAGGTAAAAGTACAGTAAATCTTTGTGCATTAAAACATGCACAATATTAAAACATTGGGTGCACTATATACACAAATGTTGAATATTAGAAACTCTCAAACTATATCTGGAACTGTTTTCAAAATGTACCAAGATGGGGAATGGTACCCTAAAATACCTAAAAATGCCCTTCCACCTACATGTTTGTGTTATCTTGTTAAATTGGTTTAAGAACACACATTTTATAGAAGCCCTTTTAAAAGGAGAGGAGCTACACAGTCACCATCCCTTGGTTCCTCTCTCTTTTAGATAGAATGAAGATGCTCTGATAAATTCAAAGACAGGCAGTTCTTGGTTGTGTTGCAATGACCATTTGCTTGTGAATTTGTTTAATGGTACATGTGGAATTCTTCATTAGTATAACAAAGCATCTGCCTGTTAACTACATCTGTTGCCCCAGAGGTGTTAGTAAGGACATGAACCACCTTGGAGGTGGTGAATCTTTTCAACTCATTCTGTACAGTTTGACTTGCTAATGTTCAGGGAATTTGATGAAAACCACTTATTTAAATAGAGATGTTTGTGTACAATAATTGTTGGCCTTTTGGTTGATAAATATTCTGTTGATTGTTTTGGTAGTATGTAGCTAAACTATTCATTATGGCATGCTAAATTTCTTAGTGATTATTTATCTTATCATGATGACCTGATTCCACACTACTAAGTACTCCTGCCTAAATAATTCTGTGGACAGTAATATGCATGGTAGTATTTCTCTGAAACTTTACACGTTTTAATACAAGCTTTTACAAGGACTGAATGTATGCTTGTATGCTGGTCCAGGCAAAAGATCACTGTTGGTGGTGTGTTCAAAGGATTGATTTAGTAACATTTTTTAAATTATATAAGGTGGAAGAACAGTATTTGTGGGGGAGGGTTGACATGGTTTTTGATGTGTAAAAGAAAGTATATTGCCGAAGTCACGAGAGAGTCAGATGATTTGGGAAAGTTTGAGAGTTTTGATGGCTTTATGTCAATGAGTTTTTATACATTCATCTTTATGATATGAGAGATGGCAGCCTTGTGAATGGACGAGCAAGTCTGGCTATAGGTTTTGATCCATCAAGCCATATCTTGAATGCTTCTGAATTAACTCACGATCTAGGAAATGTATTTCCTTTCAGTGATAGGGTACACTATGTGTGATTGTTGCTTTGACATCTCATCCTTAGAAAGTCTCCTTTTCTAAGATGGTTCATGTAGTAATGTTCTCAGAGCTAAACTTTTCTACAATACTGAACAAGATTAACCAATAGTACAACTTGCTAAATAAGACTTTCAAGGTTTCAAGGTTTTTTGGATCCATTCACAATATTGCTTTCTATATAAATCTTATTGTGTGACGTTTGCAAACAGCACCTCCTGAAATGGCTAACAAAACCTTCCGATTCTTTTAGACTTTGCCTAGCTTGTTTTTATTCTTAAATAACCCTTCAGTATCTCAGGTTACAAACTTCCAGGTTGCTAGCAGAAAAGCTGGTATAACTATGGATGAACAGCTGGAGCAGCAAAAGGCAGAATGCTGCTCTTTATAAAGCAAGTGCTAATGTTGAACATATGTCAAGAGTAGGACCACAGTACTTGTGAATATAGCCTTGTGTGCCTTTTGGTGTTTTCCATCTTAGCAAAAGTGTCAAACGTGAAAGGAGATAGAAAGAAGAAAGAGAAGAAGTCAATATTTTGGCTGTTCAAGGAAGATTGGTTTGGGCTCTGTGTCCTGAAGCCAGGTCTATCCTTTTTGTATTTCTTGAGAAAGAGCTCCCTAAGTTCTCATATTAGGCTATTTATACATATAATTATTTCCAAAACCGTAATCTAATCGCTTGAGTAAGATGGCAAGATGTGGACTTTCATTATGTAGTCTGTGTTCTCAGCAAGAAAGAAAAGTCTGGTTTGCTTTGCATCTATTTCCTAACCAAAACATTTGATTGAGCAATAGGGGCCACATATGATTGATGGGGGGGGCGATGAGGACATGTACCAGTGGCAGAAGGCTTGACTGCTACCTCCTCTACAAAAAGACCCTTGCCATCAAAGTAGGCTGGCTCCCACCAACCACTAGCAGCAGTTTTAGAGCTGGAGCTGCTGTATCTGTTCCTGCAAATGGTTCCTGCCTGCAAAGACTCGGGTTCACCAAGCATAGCCAGTGATGAGGGATTGTTGGAGTTGTAGGCCAAAACCTCTGGAGGACCACAGGCTGCCCTACCCTGTACTAGACATTTAGGTTTGATGGGGGAAGTAACTCAGTTGGGTATAGAGAGTACTGTGCCTCTCTCTGCTATGTGCTTTGCCACCATAAACCTGATTCCTGATACACTGATTAGTATGCATACTTTATTAATATGTGTAAGCTCTTTTGCACTCTACAGTAACATAACATTCAAACATATACTAGAGACACTACAAAGAGCAATGTAGAACACTAACATACAATATATAACATGCTAGTACACACTAGTAAAACAGAACACAGAAGTTTATTGAAAATAAATCCTAACCTATAGAACTATGGCCCAAAATTGGTGGGGCAGGAAGGGAAAAGACAGTGCCTATATAACTGAGGTGTTCTAATAAGATGCAAGACAGATTAACAGACAGCAAGAATAATTGAAAATAAACATTTAGGGGAAAAGTGGATTACGATGGAAATGGATTGGAATAGAAATTGAATAACTACAGGAAAACGACTGGGAAGCTGGAATATGAGTTGGTTGGAAGGAATTAGGAAGAATTAAGTACAAAAGCCATAAAAGATTTCTCACTCCATCAAAGTGTTTCAAATAATCATGCACAGATGAAGCAGAACTAGCAAAGAACCCAGAACAGGCTGGAGCAAAGCGTAATATCAGACTCAACATCCCTTCCCCAAACCACTGTGATTGGAGAGTTCTAGTAAACCTGATAAAAGAGCCATGCTGGACCAGACCAAGGATCCATCTAGTCCAGCATTCTGTTCACAGAGTAGCCAACCAGCTGCCCACAGGAAACCCACAAGCAACAGCAGCTGCCTGCCATGTTCCCCAGCAACTCCTGTATATAAGTATACTTCCTCTGATACTGGAGGTAGCATATAGCCATTAGGACTCATAGTCATTGGTAGCCTTCTTCTCCATGAATTTGTCTAATTCTCTTTTAAAGCCATTCAGATTAGCTTTAAAAATGGATTGGACAAACCCTTCCCTGTTATTAGAAAGTAGACTTGTCAATCACTCTGTTCCAGTCTCCAGTCACTCTCACCACCCTGGCATCTTCCATATATGGTAATGCTTTTGGGGAAACATAGCTATTCTTTCTGTCTTTTTGCAGTTCTGCAGAATTCTCCTAAAGCTTTGGAAAGGTTCAGATTCAGGGCTGGCTGCTTTGGAAATAATTGTGATTCGCCTTGGAGGGGCAATAGATCTCTCCAAAGCAGCCTGATTTGAGTCACGATTTGGCTGAATCTGATGCACACCCCCGTTAAATACTACAGAGTTAAGAGTTCACATGGGATTCCAAAGCTATTGCACACTTTTAGCTTGCATAAGCTATCTTCTTGCTATCATTCAGGAACTCTGGAGTTCTTGAAAGCTTGCAACTTTTTTGTAACCTTTTGGCCTAATAAAGCTACTACAGTAATCCTTAATAGCCAGCATGGGTACTTTTGTTTTTTGTGTGATTTGGAGAGTACCAAATATAGTCATTCTACAACAGGACTCTACACTGGAGTAAGAGTATTTTATATCACCTGAAGCTGGGACTTCGTTCTCTCAGAGATCATTCCCTCCAATTACCAGGTAAAGCTTCCCCATTTGGCTTCCAGTGACTTAAAAAAAAAACTTAGGACAACATCTAAAATTTTCTCCAGCTTTGTTAATATAAAGACTGCTTAGTTTCTTTATGTGTCCCACTGATAAAAGGGCCTGTGTGTCTCACCCGAGATGCAGACATTTCTAAAAAATGGCTAGGTTTTGTATTTTAAAAAATTGGAGATCAAACATTTTCCCTTTGCTTTCTTCAGCAGTCCTAGGAGCAGCTTGAGGTCAAACCTGTAACCATCATATAACCTGTTAGACCACCACCCCACTTCCATCATCAAGCTGGCATTTCCCCCCACCTCCTATTCCCTCCCCCACCCCAGCTTTTGTAACATCTTGCCTGATGAAGAGATCAGGAGATCTTGAAAGCACATTTTTGTGTCCTTTTGGTTTGTTTGTTTAATACAAATAGTACACTAATATGGACTTGAAACTATCATTCTGTTCGCCAGTAACTGATCTGATGGATCTGTTATCCAGACTGTTCATTCTTATTGCAAAATGGCTTCTTTCTTCCTTATCCCTGCCATGTTAGGCAGCAAGTTGATATGATAGTGGTTTTAGTTTTGCTTACAATCAAATTAATGCTTCAGATAATTGTCTTGGAAAGTGTTAATCTTGTATCTTGTAAAAGGACTATGTGAATCACCTCCAAATATTCAAAGTGTTTGTGCATGTGTGATAGAATCACTGATCAAACTGCCCTGGGTGCAAATGGGCAAGCTAGTAGAAGGCTTTGTCGGCGTTTGGTAATAAATGCACAGAAAAACACAGACACAAATATTTATCTGTAAGACTTTCTTAGAAATAAGTGTATAATAGTATTTCGTCTCTTGAGAAGTATATGACATTTAGTTTAGGACTAGCTCATAGCTACTCTTCAAACTGGGGGATGGAGCAGAGCAGAAAGTACCTCAAATGATACAGGGAAGATTTTAGCAGAACTATGAAGTCTCAAAGGAAATGATGGCAGATTCAGAGAAGAAAAGAAGCGCCTGTCTAAATATCCTCTTCAGGACTATTAGATATCTATCTAGAAATCTATATTACAGGAAAAACTGCTCACAATGTATTCTCAAGTATTGTTGTAACCCTGATGTCCTTTTCCTCACTCTCAGGAACAATATTGGAGAAAATCTGCAACATGGAAGCTAAATCTATTATTTATTTATTTTTAAACCTCATAACAACACAATTAGGTTTTTAGGAGACTTGTTTCATTTTGTTAGCGTTGATGAAGGATTGCTCATCCCAAACAGCCCATGTGTAACACACAATATTGGTTCAAAAGACTTCCACTCTGTAGCACAAGAGAGAGAGAGACCCCACCCCTAAGAACCTGTCTGTACTAAATGGACGTAAGCTTGGGTCTTGTGGCTAAAATAAGTTTAGAACAGAGCACTAGCAAATCCACAGACACAAGACAAGTGTCTGTTAAAGGCAATTCAGTTTTGAAGAAGGTTAAGGCAGGATGCTTATAAGTGCAGTGGATAGAGGCTGGCTGCTTTGGGGTAGAAACCAAATGGCAGGTGAGCCTAAATTAAAAGTTAGCCAAGTCAACTGCCTGTTAATTGTTCTAGCCCAAAGCTGGGTGCAAGTGTTGGTCTGCATTGAGAACTTTATATCCTTTACTGTGATAACTTCCCTGTCTAGGTATTTTTTACTTAATGTGTGTTTTGTGTTGTCTGTTAGTATTGGAAATGTCTCCATATTACTGTTTCAGATATGCTATTATCACAGGCAAACAGTGAAGATGACTGTCTTTTGTAACTTGTAATTAGTCATTTGCTTGCTTTTTGGTAAGTATCGATATATTTCCAAGACATTTACAAAATACAGAAAATAGAGGAACATATCTGACAACTTGCAAGTTACCAAGAGCTGAATATTCTGCCATTTCCCATGCACATTTAGTTTCATTTATATCCCAGCTTGCTGCCATAATATGCAAGAAAGCATACATAGAGTCCCCAGGTGGTCTCACATCATGCACTGACCAGACTCCCCACACACTTGATTTCAGCAAGTTCCTACATCTGACCATGCACCAAGAACTGTAATTTCAAAATGCACTTAGTGAAAACCATAAATAATGGCTTCTACATCCTTTAGAAACCTGGGAAAAGGACCTCTGTGTAGGACAAACTGAGAAGAACAGAACACTCCATTACACATCTGGAGAGCATTATTATATTGCCACATTTGCAGATGCCATTGGGAGTGGGGCTGATTTAAGAGTTCTAAAAAAATGTACCCTCTCTGCCTAAGCTGGAGTACACGTCATATGCTTTGGGCCCAGACCAAATTGCCATCTCGTATTGTGGAAAGCAATATGGAAATGTTCAAACAAACAATGGTTTTCCACATGGGCTGTAAGGGCTGCTTCTTGCAAGATATTTTGTGCTCGGGTTCTGATACCCTAGCACAAAATGCATGCCTACTGTGTCAGCTATAAAGAAGGGATGCACATTTGTATAAATTATTATTTTCTTAAAAATGTCGCAAGTCTTTTCCTAATAGCAAGTTTTAAGCAAATATGTGCCCATCGTAACTGGTATAATATGTGCATATTTTGTGCATACCGGAGTACTGGAACCAGAGCCCAAATGTCTCATAAATGGACTTTAAAGAGCTGTTACAGATGCGATTGCTGTTGCCATTTAAAAATATATATCCAGGCTTTGTTAACTTGCTTACATAGGCACATGCTCATAGCTACTCTGAGAGAGGCTGAGCTAACGGTGATGAGAAGGAGTGTAGTGCTTTAACGCCAGCTCTGCTAAATGAATTAATTTCCCCATTCACTCCCCATTCCTTTTTCCTTGTTTTATTGTGTATTTTTAGCTTGTGAGCCTGCAGGTAGGGACTGTCTTGTTTAATTGATTATATGTAAGCTCCTCTGGGAACCTTTTTTTTGGCTGAGGAGAGGCATAAAAATACTTCGAATAAATAATATATTAGAATGGTTGTTAAAGGTTGATGCAGGTGTGAAATTGTGCGTTCTGTTACTGACACAGGCTTGTCACAGTCATTTTTCCAACTTTTCCACAAGTGGGATATGTAAGGGTTTTGTAGGCTCACTCAGTCCAATCTATGTTAAACAATAAGTCTGTTTAAAAGAAATGGAACTCGGTACCTAATAAAATGTACTTCCTATGTGCTCTGCTGGCAGAGAGCCTAAGGGTGCATTTAATTATAAAGGCCAAATTAATTCCTTAGTGATGCTGATCTTTTCTTAGGTGGGATTTTGCTAAAAGCATTTTATGAAGCAGTGTATGTAAAAGCTGAGTAAAAGTCTACCTTTTCTGAAAGTAGAACGTTGTTCACCATACAGTAAACATCCAGGCATAGTTTTTCTACTACATGATGCTAACTCCTTGTAGGGTAGCCACTTGTGAATTACCAAAAAGTAGGAAATGTATCACCAAAAAGAAGGCACATATTTGCATAAAATGTATACGTATAGATGCAAATTTAGAAATAATAATTATAAATTAAATAGAAATATATTATATCTCACCATAGTGTGAAAGACTCTAACCAGGTGACCCTTGTGACTTGCTCAGTCGGCTGTCCAGGTGCTTGGCATCTTCAAGGCCAGCTCTTCCTATTGATAGTTCTTGATCTTTAAAGCAAACTCTGGCTGGACAGCCCTTCGAATAGAAGCCTATCCTCTGTAAAAGAGGATGCATGACCACCCTACCTTCTTAACACATATCAAGCATAACTGAGAAATCCAGTCAGGGACTTTTTTTTTTTTAGGATTCAAATTTTGTGGATAGGTTTGAATGTTCACTCATTTCTAAAATCTGTGCACAAAAAAAGCTTGCATTAAATAACTTATGGGTTAATTGAATCTTTTTGAACACTAGCTAAATACATTAGTAAGTTAGCGTGTTTCCCCAATTGGGCTTATTTATTTATTTATTTTATTCCATTTATATACCGCCCATAGCCGAAGCTCTCTGGGCGGTTTACAAAAATTAAAAAATTGAACAATTAAAACACCAATATACAAAATTTAAAAGCATAAAGCATAAAAACAAGTTAAAATTACAATATCCTTCAGCATCCAGGGACGTTGCTGAAGGTGTGTGTGTGTGTGTGTGTAAAACATATAAAAATCAGGAAGAATTTATATTACTTATATAGAACATGAAAGATATGGTATCAAAAACCATATCACCAAGAATAAAGAATATGATAAAAGCAAGCCTTTAATAACAGTACTATTTATAGCAGCTAGCTTTACAGCTTACTTTATTGGTGACAGGATAGTTTTGTCCTGTCTGTACATGCTGCTTACATCTTTAGCTGGTACAGAAAACCCTCCTACATCTAATAGACAAGGATTGATTTATTGCCAAGAATTTATTTGTTTTCAAGCAGTTTACCTACTCAAGTCTCCCTCTAAGCAACAATTGGCACTTCGCTCAAAATGGTGAGGCATAAGGTAATGTGAGGGTAGATCCTATATAACTCCAAACTGTTAACTGGAATTGCCGCTCGGGCTTCTGCATTTCTACTTCATAGCAAGCATATGCAGGCATGCCTTCAGGAAACGTTTTAAGCATAATACTAGCAGTCATCACACAATGTCTTGTGGGCTTGGCTTTTGAGGTCATTGTCTAACAGTTTAAGAGGAAAATATATTTTAAAATGTATCATGATAAAATGAAAAGACTCTAGTAGCTCTTAAAGCAGCCTTCCCAAAATGTCCCAGAAATAACTGGTTCATTAGATAATTCTACAAGCCTGTCCCACTTATTTATATTAGTCACATCAATCGCCTAAAAGGGTTTTAAAAACACAACTTACTTCCCATTGACAGTTTTCCCTGCTAGGAGGTGATTCTTACTTGCCACAGGCCATTGAGTGAGTGGCATTTTACAGGCTTGGCATATAGGCCTCAAGAGAAATTAGAAATCTGGTATTAGCCACTGCACATCTTTGCATGTAAGATTAGTTTTTGTCATGCCAGACTTCATTCCAAAATTTACTTTATGAAAATAATCTTTTTAAATGGTGACTAACATCGTTAGGTAGTATCCTTTCATGATCATGGTCTTTGGCTGTGACTTATAATGGATATCACTGTATTAATGGCTGAAAGTTATGCCAAGTATCAGCATTAACCTAGATAAAATGGAGTAATCGTCTCTATTCTCCCCCTCCCCCCCCCCCGGTTCTGGGGAACAAGCTAATCATTTCCTGCTTTCATTGCCTGCTTATGGGTATCCCAGCAGCACCTTGCTAGATACCTTTGGAAACAGGGCACTAGACTAGACAGACCAGCCTTCTTGACCTTGAGTCCTTCCAGATGTTTTGGACTGTAACTCCCATCAGACCCAACTAGTATGTCAGGGATGGTTGGAGTCCAAAACATCTGGAGGAATTCAGGTTACGGAAAGCATTGTTAGATCCTTCTAATCTAACAGGACTTGTTCTCTTTATTTTAATACATCTTAAGTTATATAATTGCTTTTATTTACTTATTACATTGATTTCATGCCTTTCTTCCACAGGGGCACATAAGGTTTCCAGATGGTCTTTTATATAGCTACTGACCAGACCTGCTTAACTTTGGCAAGGTTACTGCTTAGGAAGGTTCATTTGGCCCCCTTTCTGTTGGCTTTCTGCCACCTGATTAAGACATTTATTTTCCGGCAAACATTTGGCATGTTTGTTTGATGAATTTATCTACTGTGTCTGTGCCTTTGCTTCATTTTAATGATATGTATTTTGGATTGTTTTAATATGATGTGAGACGCACTGAGCATAGTTGTACAGTGGAAGGATAGGATATAAATATTTTAATTATATATTTTGTATTTATTACATTTATATCCTGCCTTTTTTCATCTTGGAAGGAACCCAAGGTGGGGTACATTATCGTCCTCTCCATTTTATCCTTGTGAGGTAGGTTAGGCTGAGAGTCAGTGACTGTCCCAAAGTCACCCAGTGAGCTTCATGGCCAAACAGAGACTAGAACCAGAATCTCCTGAGTCTAAATCCAGCACCCTAACCACTACACTGGCTTTCATAATTAATAAGAGTTTCTGCAGCATATTTCCAAAACCCAACATACTGATGAGCTAGCCAAAGTAAGCATGTCATTTTGCATACTGTCTACCACCTGAAAATGTTCCAGCCTTCGTATACAATGTAAATGTCCGTGTGGAATTGAAGTAGAGTTCTGGAAGGATAGAAGTTTTAAATGTTTAGTAGTGTACAGTGGTGATAAATTAATATAGTGCTAGAAAATGTTGATGATCCTCTACGGACACCAGTAGTTTTGGGGTGTGCAGGAAAAGGGAGGAATCATATCGTGACATGATGCAAAGTAATTGGGATTCATACAAGGCTGAAAGGAGAAAATAAAGCGATTGGTGAATGGGTGGATTATGTGCAATCAGAATAAAATGAAAGCCTTGATAATGGAAATGGTACAATAGTGGCCAGGATGGCAAACATTGTGAACAATTTCTCCAAATTTTCACAAGAGTTGTTGTGGTTCAGTTAGCAGTTGATAAGGAACTTAACTAGACGTGACACAGGAAATTCTCAATTAGGATCTCCCAGAAGAATAAGAAATAGCAATCACTGGAGGGAAGGGAAAGCTGATTGGAGCCATAGTTCTCCAGACGGGAGACTGATCTCTTTCCCCTCTTTACAGTTTTTCTGGTTTTAAATTGCCCCTCCCTCAAAATTTATATTTGGCATGGGGGGTGGGAGGGGGGAAGGACTTGCAGATATCATATGGTACCTTTAAGCTTGCTCCTGCAGAAAAATAACTTCAAGGAGGAATTTTAATTGGAAAAAATGGCATAGGAGGAAAGGATTAATTTCCACTACCCCAGCACTATGGGCCAACTGATTTACCCTTCTCCATGGGCTGGTTGCTTTTTAAAAATAATGAAAATAAAAATGGAAAACGTTTATTACATATAATATATATGTATTGTGTATATGTATTATATATACGTGTGTGTACATTCTCTAACTGAGTCCTAATTGGAATAGCACCCCAGATTAGCTGCAGACTGCAGAAGCTACAGATAACACTTATTGACACCTGCTTGTTCCATATAAGCTTAAGTTCAATTGACATCATTTGGTTTAAATATGTATAACTGGATGTCTATGCATCAAGGAATATGTTTCATTAAATCCACAGGCCTTGCTTCAAAATGAATTTGTACTGTTGAGGTGGCATGTTGCCAGGTCTCCTGCACCAAGCTGATTTTAAACAGGACTTCTTTGTGGCAAGACTTCATGTCTTTGGCATGGCAGATACAATTATTATTATTATTATTATTATTATTATTATTATTGTTGTTGTGGTTGAAGTTTGAGTGGTATGTTTCACAATGTCTAAAATAGCTTCATAAATCAATATAACCAGGTTTGAACTCTGGATACTACCAGGCCATGTTCTCTATTTGAAATCTTTCTAAAAAGAGGGGTAATGATACACTGAAGTATTCATTACTTATTTAAAAGATTAAAAATGAATGTTCGCTTTTGCATTTCTGGATGTGTTTTTGTATTATGCAAACTCAAAAAATTCCTTAATGACAAGGGATGTGTTCTTACAACCGGGATGGTGTTCATATTGTACCTTAGTTGAGGTGCTTGACTTTCAGTTGGACCGAGTGACTTGTTTTAAAGCACTTGTTTTCTAGCCTGCCTTTCTGTATATAGTCAATGCTTTATTTTACTCTTCAAGCCTCACAATGCAGGGTGTATAATAAGCAGCTCCTATTGTGTGGTCCAAGCTATAAAAATGCTCCCTCTGTTCTTTCCATATGAAAAACATGTTTTTCATTTTGAGAAATCTTATATAATTTTGTGTGTGCTCAAATGCTTTTCTTCTGTATTATTTAAGATTAAAAACAAATGCGTCCCTCCCCAAACTTTGCATGTTCCAATTACAGAGTTGCGAAAATAAGTAATCTTTCAGCTTTTTGTTTCTTTAAAACAGCTATTGGTGATGTCAGAGTCAATACTAAAAGCATTAAGAATGCTGGCAGAATGTAATGCAGCTGCAATCCAACATGATGTTGGAAATGGGGTTGAGAACATAAAGGCTTTCCATATTCCCAGGGCGCACAACTGCTTGCGGCCTTGGCTTTGATCTCTTCAAAGGCTGCTGCCTCCTCCTAGATGGAGAGACTTGGCTGCCACTCGCTTGCATTGAAAAAAGGCAGAGGTCTCTATTCAGGCAGAAATCAATCACTGTGCAGAAACAATTATGTGTAATTCAACCATCATGAAAACAGGATGAGATTATGGGTTTGTTACCTGAGTGACTGCGTAGAGATGGGGGGACTCTGAACACAGGAGCCCTGCTGACATGCCACATCTTGATGACAATTATAGACATATGAATGAGGTAGCGGGCGGGGGAGGCATGATGACAAATGCTGGTCACGCTGTCCAGCAGAGCAGAAAATTAGGTTACAATTGGGAGATAATGTTTGCATATGTAACCATATTTCATCAAGCTGGGCAACTTCAGGAAACAGGCAACCTAGGCAATGGTAAAAAGTATGCATCTGTAGTACTACGGTGCACTTGCTACAATTTATCTCCTTATGTTGTCGAAGGATTATATTGACAAATATCCCAGCAATGTTTGCAGATGTGAAGGTTAGGGGGAGCAAGAAGACAAAGGAGGGCAGGGGAATCTTGAGTAGTTCTGAAGGAGATCGTATCTGAAATACGCTCCCAAGGCTGCCTTCCTATTTTTGAAAATGCTAGTGGTGGTTGTCTGATGAATTGCTGTGTTTTTGAATTGCAAGTATAAATGCCTCCCACTGCTTTCCCATCCAAGTTGGACATTTCAGAGGGCTTCATAGCCACATGTGTGTAAAGCTGAGCCTTGTTTTATGTTCAGAGATCATAAAACTGCTATCAAAATATTTCAGCCATGATGTGTTCTATATTTAAAGAAACATTAAAAAAACACTTCTATTTTTTTCCCAGAATAAGACACATTTGAAATGGTAGGGGCTGAGGGAACAATAGATCAGATTTTGTTTTAAAGTACTTTTACTTTGAGAGTGTCATTCATATTTTAAAGTATCACTTTACCTTAAAATATTTGCTTCACTCCACTGCCCCCCCCCCATCAGCAAAATAAAATGCAAAGAGATAGCTGATTATAAATGGCATCGCTGCTCAGTTTGATACACAGGACTAGGTTTACCTTTTATGCTGCTCAGGCTTTAGACATCAGAGGCGTGAGAGCTGCTTTGAGTTACAGATCTTCAAACAATAAGTCAAAACAAAAAATCAATCCCTCCGGTCCCTGGCTGCAGTTATCTAAAGATAAAAGGGAAAAATAAAGTTATGCTAAAGCAGATAGAGGAAAGGAACAGATATGCCAAGGAAACACAGAGGACAAGTGCAGAGTTGAAGTAGGCCCAGTGTGAGCCAACATCAATGAATTTTTATCTTATCAAAAAGTTTTAGGGTTGCCAGTTCTTTTCAATCTGGATCCAGTCTGCTCCAGGGCAGCCTGAAGCATTGGCTTCAATGAAGTTGCTTTCTTCCACACTCTTAAATATAACCACAGAGGAATTAGACTACATTTCACTTGTGTTATAAAACTTTGCCACAAACTTTAATAGTAAATTAGAGACTGGAATGACTCCTCTTTGTTATATTGTTTATAAATTGAGATCTTTTTAATATAATGCTTAGTGAAAGGTGTACAAAGTGTTCTCAAAGTTACAGCAACATAATCATCTACTTGAGGAGAAAACTTACTTAACTTCCTATAATATGCTGAGCAGAGACTCATACCGAAGCATTTTTTGTTAACTTAGTTGTTCAGTGTGGAAAGTGTGTGTAAGTGTGAGAATAGGTGATATATCAAAACATAGAAGCAGAGAGTATTTGGACATTTCACTGAAGACTATAATTTTTCTACATTCTCATATTACCCAGTGCATTGTCTATATTATTGTCTGTATTGTGAAGTGCCCAGAGAGCTTCTGCTATTGGTGTTGTATAGAAATGAATAAATATTAATGTGTGACTGCTGTTATCAACTATCACTTAACCCTGTTCCATCAGTTTCATGGTCTCATATACTCTACTACATCCGTTCCTTCCACAATGCTTGATTGTACTACAGCTTTTGCTCCTGTCTTCTTCCTGTGCAACATGATTAACCTATGACCTCTAACTTCTGTGACTGCAGTAGCAACATCCACAAGATACCAGTTTATGGTATTTGAAGATGGCAATAGATATTTTTTGAGCTGTATAAACATACTACGCAAACCAGCACAGTAGTTTGTCTGCCCTGTGAGACTCATGCATACATCATATATTTATGGCACTTTTGCTTTTATCCTTGAGTGATTGTCCCCTCTTCTCCTGTCTATGCAAGAGCTAGCCTGTAGCTTCTCACTTGAATTAGTAGTTGCTTAAAGTTAGACTTGTGATTACCTGGATATAAATATAAACTAACAGTTGTCTGTTAGTATAGTTCCAAGGGATAAAGTACAAACTTGAAATTCTGACTGGTTGGAAAAAGAAAGGGGGGGACTTTATCAAGTAGCAATACATACTTTTATTTAGATCTATAGCCTAGTCTGCCCTACCCCAAGGCTTGAGAATATATCAGTAAAATCATTAAAAAATATTTCCAATATATCCAATTTTCTGCAGGCTTAAACCTAACCCCATTTAGGCTTAGATACGGCATGGCTTCAAGAGGGGAAGGGGGATAATAGCACACCTTTGCTATCTGGATCTATATAAGGATGGTTTTAGAGGATGCTCTTAGGTATGTCTTGCGGCTGGCTGTTTCCAATAGCCCTTTCTCTTCCCTCCCCGTCAACAGCCTGGAGCCATCAAAATGCACATACCAACAAAGGGAAAGCTTGTGTGAACAGGATTGCAGTTGGATACAGACTCCACAGTTCCTGTGTTTGAAGCAGCTGGGGGGAAATGCTGTCATGGAAATTAATTTTGGCTTCGTCCATGTGCAGCCCAGTTTGCACTGACTTTAAACATGTGGCTACAGGATGACTTCAGATAGTGTGAATGTAGCGAGAAAGCTGTTGTGTGAATTAGCACTTGTAGGTTGTGACAGAATAGTGAAAAGTTGTTTTATGAAGTATGTTGGGCTCAAGCTACTTAAGTCTTTAAAGGACAAAGCCCGTGTACTGGATTGTGTCTACAGGGCAGGAAATGTGGATCCTGGAGCACATATTACTGTTGCTGAACATATTGATCCAGCATGATTTGTTGGATCAATATGTTCAGTAACAGCAGATGTTTCTGAAGGGTCTTTAAGGGCAGCTCCATGAATACCTGCTCTGAGCCCAACCTATTCTCTTCTTTCTTGCTAGCTGAATTTCAGGGCATGGTTTACTCCATTGGGAAGCACATGGGGCAGGGAATGTGTTGGGAATATTGCAATCTCCTCTTCAGGTTACAGGAAGGGGGCTGTATTGCATGTAGTTAATGCATTGACATAGCTGTAGCCTACAGCATGGTTCCTCCTTCCTGTTATTTATTTATTTATTGCATTTATATCCCACCCTTTTTCCTTTAAGGAACCCACGGCGGTGTACATAATTTTTCTCTTCTCCATTTTATCCTCACAACAACAACCCTGTGGAGTAGGTTGGGCTGAGAGTTTGGGCCAGTCACCTAGTGGGTTTCTGTGCCGAGTGGAGACTAGAACCCGATCTCCTGATTCCCAGTTGAGCACTTTAGCCAGTACACCACACTGGCTCCTTCCCTTCCTGGTCTCTCTCTGAGCCTTCCTACATTGCTGGAAGCACATGTCTGTCTCTGTCTCTGTCTCTCTCTGTCTCTGTCTCTCTCTCTCTCTCTCTCTCTGTCTCCTGCCAGTGTTCTAGAACACAAAGAAATGGACCGATCAAACTATTTTTGAAACTCTATGTTGTGCCTGCATTTGTATATGCAAGAATACTTGTGAGTAAAGCTGTTTTCTTTCTTTAACTTAAGAAAGCTATATTCTTTATTGTAGCCTTGTGTGATTGTGGGACTGGTAAACACTCATTCTGTTCTGCCTTTTGTTTTTCCTCTGCTAGCTGCCTTTCTAACAGGAGACAGCAATACCAAATAATTCCCCTTTAGAAAGTAACTAACTTGCCACTCTCCTCCCCTAAAAAGGGCAGGGACCTGATGGGGAACTTCGATGGGTTGGAGTAGTTTTGGAGGTAGATTCTCCATCTGTGGTTTACTATAAAAGAAACCCTTTGTTAGAACTGAATAGGCTCATTGAATAACTTTCTGTGTCTTGGCTATTTTGCCCATTACTAGAATAATTTTCTACACATTACATTAACAGCAACTTGTTGCTCTGTTATTCATGACTTGCATAATAAGCAAGCTTTTTAAATTTATGTTGTGTTTGAGACTTTTTGAGAGAGGAGGAACTTTATTTTTGGGGAGAGAAAAGTTTGTTTTTTCCAGATGGGTACTTCAAACCTATTCCTTTATTCCCAGTTCATATTCTGGTGACAAATCTGTTAATTAATATGTCCAAATTCAGCAGGGGAGTACTCTTACCTTTTGAATGGATACAATATTTTCCGAGCGTCATATTAATTTAAACTGTTGCTCTATAGAAGAACATCAAATGATGGGAAGCTTTCCACCACAAGAACTAAAAAATAGGTGGCTCAGCTTTCCTCATTGTTACTAGTAGGCTAACTATAAACACAGCTTTATCTTACTTTATCTGGAAAATGGTTAGAATGTAGGTATATTTTCTGAAGGAAGCTATGGAAGTATATTGAAAACACTAATCTATAATGTTATATTTCTCTGAGCAAGGTAAACTTTTACAGTATGAGCTGCATGTGTTCATGCTATATTCCAAGTATTTTTCACAATAGTTCTTAGGTTAACAGGATTCAAAATTCTTCTCAATATAATGGTGTACTTTTCAAGTTCAAATACAGTATTTTGGCATTCTTCCTACGTTTGAGTGTACAGTTCTGTTCCAAGGCCTTAGTAATATCTAAAACCAAATTTAAGTTTGACATATCAAGTTTCTTTTCAGTTAACAAGCTATTAGGAACTCCTATTAGATTTGTGGGAGATGGAGAATGCACATACGGTATGTATATTCATTCTCCTGTGGGCCTAATAGCAGTTTCAAGGGGATGTATGTTAGGCTGGGAAACAGCACAAAGAGTTTAATGCCACTTTTCTGATCAAATCCGAAAATGCTTGTATCTGTTTTAAGCTTTAAGAGAAAAACACCGCTGAGGAATCTAATTTCAGATCTCATGTATCATGTGGTTTGGCTCTAATGTTTTGCTGTTTCATAAGAAATCCAGTTTTTGTCTAACAAATACAGTTAGAGTTTATCTTTCCTATGTATAAGTTCTGTGTCTTAATACTTGTAAGCCTGGAATCGTCAAAACTTTACTTCCTGAAGCACTGTGAAAAAACAGCATTGTGTGTTTAATGCATGTTGTTGTGCATGTAGCCTAGGAGGAAAGGAAAAGCTTTGTGTTCTTGTTGTTAAATAGGCATTTGAACATTTCTATATCAACTTCTATTCTATGCAAGTATTTCTCTACCTGCCATAAAGATCCATCATCACAAATCAGCTATACATTGCAATTTGCTATTTTGTGTATTTCACACAGAATCCTAAGAACTTATTGTTGATACATCAATTTTGTATCCTATTCAAAACAAAAGCACCTTGATATTTTATTTTATTTTCACTATTTTAAACTGTAATACATGCCGTCTGTCAGCTAGAATAATGGAGTTACCCAGTTGTAGGAGCAGCTGTGCTGAAACCCGTTCTTGCATGTCATCCAATACCTGCAGAATACTTTTTGTGGCATAGGACTACAATTTATGTGTTCGGTTGCTTTTAAAATGCTCACATTTAGAATCCTCATATTTTGAGATTTACCTATTTTGAAAATGCAGTGTGTGGCAATTGAAGTCAATGGATATATTCCCACTACTTTCATTTAAATCTGGATTATAAATAAGGCTTTCACTTGACTTATGTTTGCACTAATTAACATCTTATTGTAATTAATTGACATTCTTGTTATAGAATAAGTTGCATCATGGCATCTGGTAACTTAGAGCGTCATCACACGGGGGGGGGGATCGTGTTTTCTTACTGTCGCTTCTCCACTGGCACGATTGTCCCTCATTACTTCCTCTTTTGAAAGAGGAAGTAAACAATATGCACGTGGCCAATTCAGTGGGCTGTTTTGATCGCGCTGCTTCTCCTGCACACAGCAGGAGGAAGCGGCAACTTCTGTCTTTAAAAATATTTTTTTTGTCACGTGAAGGCTAGAAGGGGCGGGAGGCAGATATCGTCATGAGAGTGACCAGTAATGAGCATGCAATAAAACACTCGTCTGATGGAACTCTAAAACTTGTAATTTGCAACTTTTGAAGAACAAATTTAACTTTTTGCTATTTTGATTCTGCTACATCTGCTAAACTAGTTGTGGGGAATCTCTGTCAGCCTCAGCCTGAGGGCTGAATTCCATTTTGAAGAAACTCTTGGGGGCATTCCAGACAGGACCAAAGAAAAAGGGATGGATCAAAAAATCAAAAACATACCAGCATCTTGTAGCTTAAAGCTGTTTCAGCAATTACTAAGCCTTAGGAGAGGCAATTGAGAGGAAAAGAGGGAGGCCATCTGGGAAATTCCAGGATTTGGCTCCTAGGCCTAAGGTTTCCCACCCTTCTGCAGATAATTCTAACTGTACAGTTAACATAAACTAGTATTATGTGGTGTATTCTTGCATTTCTGGAAAGAGAGAGAATAGAGTTAAAGGTAGTAAGAATATTGGTGCCATTTGTCACTTGTTGTGCATTGTTGCTTGTGGTGCCCCCCCCCCCCAGAAGCTATTTGATCAGAGATGATGATCAGATAAGTATGTACACCACAGACAAAAATGCCTTCATCGTACAACTTCTCAACGTTGCATCTCCATAAGCATGATCAAACATATGCTTTGAATTCAAGGTAGAAGTTGGTAAAAACCAACTAATTATCAAATTACTGTGTATAAGGGGAGCAGATAATATAAACAAAAGTGGATTTTTTAAATATATTGAATGCTTCATTTTGCAATGTTTCAATTAACTCTAAAATTCTGAGGTCCTTTTATTGACAAATGCTACCAGGTGTGTGTGTGTACAACAAGCAATTATTGTATGTACAAACAATTATTTTAAAATATTTAGATTACTGTTTAGAAAAGCCTTGGAAACTTCCATGTTAAAAACACAACTGTATTATATAATATCGGCACTGAGTTTAAAGTGGACTGTTAGAGCAAAATAATTAAGAATAGCCGGTAGTGGAGAAAACATTGAAGAGGTTTGTTTGGGAGATTTTACTCAATGCAGTGACTTGCTGATTGCTTTCATTTACTATTTTTTACACTTACTATTTTAAAGCTAGTTAAAGTAACAAAAGAACCTTTCTGAGTCCTGCAGTTTCTTTGGTAAGGAGGAGAGCTACAAGTGTAAAAGCAATTCTGCACTAAGGTATAAAGATAGAGACCAGGTGGGACCACTTCAGATGCACTTCATTATCTACATGGAGGTAAAGCCAGCTGCTCTTTTGTGAATGGCTTTGTACATTGAATGGACGGTATAAGACAATAATACACTACAAATGCAATGCCTGTTGTTTTGATACAGCTTCTACACTTTATAGCTGCCCTTCTTACCCAGACTGGGTGATTCAGAAATGGTTTTTGGCTTACTTTACAAAAATATAATGGAGAACAGCGTATTTAATGCCATACACAAGAAAGCTGCCATACTCATTCTTTATTAATAAATAGCATGTTTGACTTAGCTGATTCCAAAGCTGGGGGGGGGGGGGGAATGCAGCTAGAGCTAGTTAAATAGATGTCATCACAAAATTTGAATTCCTTTATTCATGATCTATTTTTCATCCTAGTCTGATTAATGAAAATGTAATTTTATTTTGCTCTTAATTGACATCTTGATTTACATCCAAACGTTGATCTCTTCTGACTGGAATGCTTACCTAACCTTATCCATTTAAAAGAAAAGTGAGTAAAATCTGATGAAGAAAACCTAAAAGCTTTGTAGCTCATTATCTCGATATATATTGTTGGACTGCAGTCCTAAACATGCTTACCAGCGAATAAACCCTGTGGAACATGGTTGGTACATTCAGATATCACCGTAAGTCAGTGTTTTTAAAATAATTATTCTGGCTTGCTACGAGTGACTCATCATGTTGGTGCATACTGCTCAATCACTCTTGAGTGGCTCCTCCTGCCAGCAGGAGCAGCTAATCAAATCAGGCATTAGGAACATAGAAAGCAGCCTTATACTGAGTCAGAACATTGGTCGATCTAGCCCAGTATTGTCAACACTAAACTGGCAGCAGCTCTCCAGAATTTTAGGCAGGATTCTTTCCTTGCCCTACCTGGAGAAGCCAGGGATCAAACATGGGATATTCTGCATGCAAATTAGGTGCTCTTATCACACTGAGCTATACCCACTCCATCCATGGTTTTTTCTCATGATGTCAGAACTGGGATCTCTGGTTTGTCTCTTCCCTGACAAGTCAGAGTCATAAAACTCTTGAGAATTTGGCTTGGCCACAAGTGGTTGAATAATAAAATGGCAGGATTGGTGCCTGAATTACAGGTCTGAGTGATTTCAGCAGCAAATTGGAACTGATTGGCAACTGGAACAATAGTGATTTCAGTAGTATGGTCCCAGTGTGTGTCACAGGACCAACAGTCACGAATAGAACCAATTAGGTGAAATGGCACACCGAGAGCTTGGAGCTCTTATATTATTTTGACAAAGGCTTCAAAGATAACCTGGGTGTCAGTTCTGACATGGTAATGACACAAAAGGGATAGAGGAATCTTCTCAGGTGGTGTCAATAGCATTCCAGGTTGAAAACAAAAGGTTGGGATACACTTCACAAGAGCCCTTTTGTATGTAAAGAGGGTGACCTAGAATAGGGAAATCTAATCAGGATGGTGCTGCACCCAAAGTAATTCAAAATGCGACCTCTCCAAAATTCTTGATCTTGTTCCTTGGCCAGTGATTTAATCATACCTGGGGAGATCACTTCTGGGTTGGTATATTCGTGCATACTTGATAACTCAATCATAACTTGCCCAACCCAGGGCTTCTGATTATGTGCAATCTTGATTAGATTGGTGCTGTTGCTAAATCTAGCCTTCTGTAGGTGACCTGCAGAAATGCAGGTGGTTTTTATTTAGCAGGATCATTTTGAGTTGTCAGTTTTCCCTCCTTTGCCTCGCTTTGCTCAGGCAAGGTTTCTTAAAGTGACAGTATCCATGGATGCCAAATACTATGAGGGCCTGCTCTACCACCGAGCTGCTAACGTCCTCAAGTTATTTACAAATGATAGATACAAAACTATAATCAAAACTTAAAAGCCAATGAATTAAAAAACCTCAGTGAGTTGTCAGTTTTCCCTCCTTTGCCTCGCTTTGCTCAGGCAAGGTTTCTTAAAGTGACAGTATCCATGGATGCCAAATACTATGAGGGCCTGCTCTACCACCGAGCTGCTAACGTCCTCAAGTTATTTACAAATGATAGATACAAAACTATAATCAAAACTTAAAAGCCAATGAATTAAAAAACCTCAGTAAAGTTAAATAAAGAGGACATGCCATTTAAAATGTATTTGAGCAAAACTGAAGTTAGCTTTAAGGCTGAAAGCATGTCTGAATAGGAACAAATTTGCCTTCTGGCAAAAAGAATGTAGAAGATGGAGCTAGCATGGCCTCCTTTAGCATCTACATGAAACAACTGGGGGAAGTTGTTTGGTCCAGTGGTTTGGCTGACAAGACACAGCTCACCTTTTCTTTCCCAGTTTTAATCTCGGGGAGGCTGTGGAATTCTTAACTCAGAAATTTCAGCTGGTACAAAATGCAACTATTCTAGTCCTTTTTGAGTGTAGACAGTCAGATTGTGTTACGCAAATTCCGTACCAGCTGCAATAGTTGCCAGGGCATCTCCTGGTGGTTCCGCATGGACCTATGGCCCAATTGAAGTCTCTTCTCTGGGTGGATTCCAATGTGGTGGCCCCCTTTCTATGAAACTCCCTGCCTCTGGAGGTCATGAAGGCATCACCGTGTGTTGTCTCCTGTGCCTACTGAAAACAACTTTATTTCAGGAAGCTTTCCTTGACTGCCTAGCCACGTTTTTATTGGTATTTTTTTTAAAAAATAACATTTTAATATGGAATTTTATTCTCTTATCTTATCTTTTTATCTTTTATTGTTCACTGTCCCAGAATCTGTCTAGATGTGGAGTGGTTTATAAGTGATGTAATAAATACATTTCTGGACTCAATTCCAATTGCTGGTGTTGACCTTTAGAGCCCCAAACCTTTTGGGACCAGGTTATTTGAAGAACTGCGTACACCTGTATGAACCTGTTGGTGTTTAAGATCATCTTCTGGGGCCCTATTGTAGACCCTCCACTAAGATCAATAAGACTGATGGATATTAGAGCCAGGGCCTTCAAAATGGTGGCCCTTTCCCTATGGAATTCCTTCCTGAAAGATATACATCTGGCCCTGTCTGTGGCCACTTTTAGGAGGGGATTTAAAAATATATTTGTTTCGTTGGCTTTTAACTGAAATGTTTTTATAAATGTTGTTGTTGGATAGTATTTCAGCTAACTAATTTTAACATTGTTTGCCTTTTAAGTTGTTTACCTTTAATGTGCTTTTGTAATTTATTTGTGGCATTGGAATGTGTTTCTTTTATACTGTAAGCCACCTTGAGAAGACTAAATCATCAATACATACAGTGTTAATTGGTTAGTAGAATAACAAATCTATAATTTAAGACCTGTGTTGTCTTTCTGGCCTGTCAAAGCTTTCCCCCTAACCTGGGCTAGATCTACATTACCGCTTTATAGTGGTATTGAAGTGCACCGATACCTATTGGGGAACAATCCACATTCCATATACCACTTTCATTGTGTTACATCCTGCTTTTTATTTCACGTTCGTAATAATTTGACACAAGGTGTAGATCTGGCCCTGGTGTGTACCTGCTGTGGATACTCACCACTGTCTGATAATTCTAGCAGGAAATTAAGGGAATGCATTTCAGAGCCAGAGAGCCTATCTACACTACTGCTTTAAAACAGTTTATAACAGTTTTAAACCGGCTAATAACCATTATTAACCAGTTTAAAACTGTTATGAACCGTTTTAAAGCAGTAGTGTAGAAAGACTCTAAAGTGAACTCTCGGTGTACAGGATATAGGCTTTGCATTTCTGGCCTCTGATCTATCTGGAGCATTCACGTAAAATGCAGCTTCTTTGTCATAGGGAGCTTCCAGATGGAAGGGTTTTTGGCATGTCTGACATTTGCAATCCACAGAGGTACCATGCCAATCTCTATGCTGATTACTGCTCATCCAAATGGACTAGCAGTGAGACGGGTGGCATAAAAATTATGGCATAGATCAGCAACAGTAATGCCAGTATAAATGTCCTCTATACTGGTAGGATTATCCTCAAGGTACTTCTTATTTGGGTACCCCTGTTGCTGAGGAAACTTTTGTATAGATGTTTCCTTGAAATGGCTCTTCTGGAGAGACCAAAAGCAACAATGACTGCAAATATAATGGACAGTATCGAGTGCAACATGAGTGGCGATGTCAATTATGTTGCACTAGTTTAACGGATTTCCAGTGCAATGCCAATACTGTTAGCTGGCGCTACAGGATTCCCCAGAAAAGTATGTATACATACATGTATTAATTTGGAGATACAACCAGCCTTTTATTCTTATATTTCAATAGTGCTTAAACTAACAAGGATGGGTAGCAAATGGTTAGATGATGTATTAAATCCTGAGGTCTCCAGAAGAAAATTTTATGCCTCCTTTTCATCCTAACCTGCTTTCAAGCAAGTATATTTAGGGATGAGTTTCACCCAGAAATATTTAGCTATGAATCTTAATTTACACTAATTGAGTACTTCATGGAATCAATAAACTGCAAACTTGCATAAATTATAAATTTCAAAATAGATCAATTTTCTTTCATCATGCATACTTTGAAGTGCTAAGATTGCAGCTTCCTTTCCATTTGCCAATGCATTCCATTTTTTTAGTGTTCTCAATAACAATAAGAATAGTTTCAAGTACAGAAGATGTTCTTATAGCCCTATCCAATTATATTCTTATTACATGTGCCATTCTCCTATAAGTACCTGTGGCTGGATTTTATTTTTTAAATGTCTCCTCCTTGTTTGATGCACTTGGGTCCTTTTATCCTTGTAAACTGGTGAAAGATAGGAGAAATTCTTCTTAGGGTTAGGGTCATGCCCTAGAGCACAAATAACCCAAGAAATTTCTTGTGGGAGCAATATTAGGGTGTTAGTGAAGGGATGAGTAGTCATTGGATATACATAGCTCAGTGGTAGAGCATCTGCTATGCATGCAAAAGGTCCCAGGTGTGATAACCGGCATCTCCAGGTAGGACAGGAGAAATTCCCACCTGAAACTTGGAGAGCTACTGCTAGTCAGTGACAGCAATACTGAGCTAGATGGACCAATAGTCTAACTCAATATAAGTCCCAAAATCTGTGTCGTTTCATGGCATCCCTTGCTAGGGCTCAGTTCTTGAAAATACATGGGATCAGAGGTAGGATCAGCATCATCTGGAAGCAAAGGCTTCTAAGGCATATGTTTCAGATCACATGGAGTCAGCTCCCTTGGGCAGCAAACTGACTTGGACTAATCTTGCTGAGTGCACAAGGCTATCCCCTCCCCCATTAGCATGTGTTGTCGTACACCTTTACACATCTGAAGCCTACTTTTATGTGTTCAGAAATCATGGGTGCTTCCAGACGGAAGGCTTCTAGCACAACAAAACCATTCCTTTTCTACTGTAAGCTACAAGCAGTGTTGCAGTTGACCATCCAAGCCTCAGGAGCCTAGCACTTTTTGGTGTGTGCATCTCACTATGTTCCATTCATACCATGGGAACAACATCAGCTATGTGGGCAGGGTAAGGCTCATCAATTTCACCAGAGAGAATTTCACACCCACTGTGCCTCAATAGTGCATTTTCCTATCCGCCCAGTCTCCTGCCCTGCATAATTCCAGAGGAGTTGCTTATGAAGAAATGCAGATTTGTTCTATGCCTAATAAATAGTATTTTTTTATAACTCTTGAAACAAAAGTGTGTCCCATTTTAAACTTGTCATACCATTTAGTAAGTTTGAGAGAAACAACATTTTAATCTTAACTATTAAAAACTAGATTCAGATTTACCCAGCAAGTTAGGGTTATGTGAACATGACTCCGAAATATATATGCCTAAGTCTTACTATAGACTTGCGTCATGCTATTTTTCTATAATAATACTAATAATAGTAATGACATAATAGTATTATACTGAATTTTGTCACAGTTCTACAGAATAAAAAAATCAGTACTGAAGGCCATTCACAATAATATAAAGACATGACAGCAATGATATTTAAACATTACACACAATCAATGAATTTATAAGTAGTAAAATCACCCAGCAAATGCTTGAAGACAACAGTAGATTTTTGCCTGCCTTTCCTTATTTCTGAATATATTCCAGCTTGTAACTACAACTGCTCTTTCTGCTTTACTGCCTTCAGCAGTAAAAGGCAATCTCCTCTCTTAAATGACCACCAATTTGTTCTTGCTGTTTCTTGTATCTGGAGTGTCATCATATATTACGTTATCTCTCTTCAAATTTCATATTTTTCCATGGGGAATTTAGCTTAAACCCCTATTCATCCACAACTAAAACAAAGTATATTTCTCACATCCTTTCTTATCTCGCCTTTCCCATGGCCAGATCCACACCAAGCAGGATATAGCACTATGAAAGCAGTATATGATATGTGTCGATGGGCCCCAACAGTTGTCAGTGCACTTCAATACCGTTAGAAAGCAGTAGTGTGGTTTCTGCCTCTTACATATTGCTTTCGTAGTGCTATATCCTGCTTGGTGTGGATCTGGCCCATGTCTTCCTCTGTGTTGCCCATTGTTGAAATGTAGCTTTTGTAAGTTCACTGGGACATATCTATATTTAGAACATAAGAGCCATGTTGGATCAGACCAAGGCTTATTTAGTCTAGCATTCTGTTTGCACAGTGGCCAACCAGATGCCTATGAGAAGCCCACAACAGGACCTGAATGCGATAGCACCCTCCTGCTTGTGTTCTCCAGCAATGGTATACAGAGCCATACTGCCTTTGATACTGGAGGTAATATATAACCATTGTTACTAGTAGCCATTAATAGCCTTTTCCTTTGTGAATTTGTCTAACCCCCTTTTAAAGCTAAGATGATGGCTGTCACTACATCTCGTTGTAGCAAATTCCATAGTTTGATTATGTGCTGTGTGAAGAAGTACTTCCTCTTTCTGTGTGAAGACGTGCTTCCTTTAATGATGGTTCCATATAAACAATCAGGATTTTTTAATGGGATATGCACTTGAATGGTATGGAAGAAAGCAGCAATGAAGGGATTAGTAACAGCATAGTGCGTACGATGTTTAGCAAATATAACTTAGGAATAAAGAATAGTATATTGTCTTCATATACTACCCAGAGAGCTTCGGCTATGGGGCGGTATATAAATGTAATTATTATTATTTATTTATTTATTATTATTATTATTATTAATAATAATAATAATAATTCATTACTTGTGTTCCCAATCAAAGTGGTTTCACCCAAACCAAAGTAGATCTATGCTGTCATTCCAGGCCAAAGAAAATCACATGTTGCATGGAGGCAGATATCCCCATATTTCTTCCAATAGCTACACCTATATTTCAGTTGTCTTCAGAGATATAGACACCCATTGGAAAGGTATATGGGAAACTACGTGACTACCTTCTGCAGTGCACCCATGTGCTTTCTCTTAAGCAACTCTAGCAGAAGACCCTTCTCTTCAAATTAGTACATAGTGTTTGCTTCACATCTTCTCTCTTAGACATAGTGTTGATCTCATCCCTTATCTACTTCATTTTGGCAGCCGGATTTTGAGTCCAGTTTGAAACTTCCAAATGGAGGTTAACATGCAATACCTTAGACCAGAAAAGACTCAAGAGAGTAGAAGCTATTAAGAATGATAAAATCTAGCCTATATAGCAGAAATCAAGAATAGTTCAGCTTTTTTGGAGCCAAACCAATCTGAGATAGAGTACACATTATACATGTGCTAAAAGAACTACACTGGCTGCCTATTAGCTACCGAGCCCTCAGCAACCCAGGACCAGAGTACCTAGCCTATATACCCCCGGCCAACCATTAAGACACTCAACAGAGGTCTTGCTGACCATTCCATGATCTATGGAATGTCATCATATGACATTTCAGTAGTGGCACCTACCCTCTGGTACTCTGTTCCCAGTATGGTTCAGGGGGTAGAAACGCTTCCTGAAAATGTATCTGCTTTTGCAAGCTTTCCCTGGCTTGCAATTGATATATCATGATGATGCTCCATTTGACTGTTTCCTATTTTTTAAATTGTTTTCTTTTTTTCTCTAATTTATTTTTCTTGTACCTGTATTTGAGAGTTTTAATAGAGATTTTTAATACTTTAGTAAGTAAACCACTTAAGAGATTTTACTGTATCAAGCAGTTTGCAAATATAAATAAATAAATAAAATTATTTTATGGAATATTTTTGGTAAGATTTTGGTAAAATCTTCTGAGCAGTATGTGCCTATATGGCTTGACTTTGGACTCAAAGTTTTAGAATGCACATGGGTATGGACAACTTAGGAAATGAACAATAAGTGGATTGTGCATTAATTATATTGTGTTCATACTCCACAAGAAACATATGTACCGATTTACATTGGAACTACATTTAATTTTGGAAAGGAGGGAAGGAAGTGGGAGAGGAATATGCACCAAGTGCTTTTTCTTCCAAAAATGTAGGAGAGGCATAGCAGCTTGCCTGGCTTTACTCAAAGTCTAATCTGCAAATTCACCTGGTAACCAGATAAAACGCTTCAGTTAGGTGCTGGGCTGCAGCTTCTGCTGTGAGCAATGTACGCTGGAAGAGCGCTTGCAGGCATCAATGTCACTCCTCGTGGAATGCCTGACCTTTCCCAGGGCTTTGATCATGCAGGCTCACAGTTTGAGATAATGAGTCCTTTGCCAAATCTGGAAGGGTGTGGGTTGTTGTTTTTTTAAAAAGCAGCTTTCAGGGCTTTAAAAATTATTATTATTATTATTATTATTATTATTATTATTATTATTATTAGCCCTACTAATGTGTTACCTAAGTTCCTGGCCCCTTACTCAATTTTGGAGATTTTGTACTCCCAGTTTAGGACCTTTTGTGTGTGTGTGTGTGTGTGTGTGTGTGTGTGTGTGTGTACACCTTCCATATGTGTACTCATTTCGGAAGTGTACCCTGCTCCCAAATCCAGACTTTACAAAGCAAAAGAATAATAGTTGAGAACTCTGTGTGCATAATGAGAGCTGCTAGGTCGGAAAATCGCAGGACATCATGGAACTATGGCTTCCATATAAAGGTGTGTTGAGACTGACTTAATTGGGATAAATCATACCACAGACTTGAATGGTTTTAATTGTTTTTCATTTCAACAGGGTGAGGGTGAGAGGGGGCCAGCTACTGATTTCTGACAAAAAAACATACTCCGCATTTCAACAAACTTTAGTTCCCAAGATACTTTGGGGGAGACCATTGCTGATAAAACAGTATAAAACCAACACTTGTTAGTAGTATAGATATGTTCAATAGTATATAGTCCTGCTGTTCCCATCAAATTTGCAAGTTACCCTCATGTACCCTCATGTACCCTAAGCAGCTGTTATAGCATTTTGGGATGCAATAAAAAGTCTTCAGTTGCTGACATCTGAATGTATTCTTCCTTGTATAAAATATTGCTCTTTCAGCTCATCTGAATTACTCCCACAGCTCCTTGCTTAAATATAAATAGAATGACAAGTATTTCACATCTGGAGCTTTGGGTTGGAATGTGCTAATTAGACAAATTTTGACTCATTTTCCAAGCTCATTTTCCTAAGCCACCTAAATACCTGGCCTGTTTTTATGTACATGGAGAATGGTGTTCCTTTTAACAATTTTGCCCCAGTGTTTTGCAGTATTTGTAGATATTATTTTTTATATTTATTACATTGTTATATTGCTGGATAGCAGAGGCTCCACAGGCAGTGCATAATTAAACCATAAAAATGTAATAAGTATACAATAAATTAAAAACATTAAAAGATAAAAGTGAAATATAAAATCAGATAAATTACAGCCCAGGGAAAGCCTGTGTGAAGAGGTACGCTTTTAGGAGGCGCTTAAAAGCAATTACATTTTCCTTCTTCCGAACCACACAAGGTAGAGTTTTCCAGAGCGTGGCTGCCGCTGTTCTTCGTGGCAATATTCCGTTCGTTTCGGAAAGGCCAGCAGGACCTCCTCTGAAGATCATAACTCTTGTCTGGGTTTATATAAAGGGAGGTGGTCTACTAGGTATGCTGGTCCCAAGTTGTTTAGGACTTTATAGGATAACAACATAACCTTGTATATTATGTAATCTCTAAAATAAGCATCATGTAATATTAACTTCAATAAATGCTTGTACACTGGTGTTTATTAGAACTGGGTTGAGCAACCTATGGTCCTCTGCCTAATTTCAATAGCTCTCTGCATTCAATCAGTTCAGAGCTCCGACGATGTGTCCTTTTTGTGACAGTCTGCTGCAGGGAAGGATGATGGAGAGAGAAAAGGGGTGAGCTTTTGGCTCTGGTCCCATGCACTGCTTGGTTTAGTCACCACCCCCTCCAACATCTGGGCCCTACAGATTACACATGAAGGAATGTGGACAGAATAGAAGTTGCCCATTGCTCTGTTAGAATAATTCCTTAATGGTGTATGATGATCGCTAACTAACCTATTGGGTAAAATCCAACATAAACCCTACTCAGTTTGATCATGACTAACCTAAATCCCATTCATTTCAATGAGTCTACTCTAAGTAGGATTTACATTGGATTTTATCCATTGTCAAAAAGTAATTACTTGATTATTTTGAATAAGAATTGAGAATGCATCAAAATCTATGAGGAGGAGGAAGGACAGAATAGGACTTGAGGGTAAACGGAATGAGGATTGTTTAATAGAAGTCCTATATTTGGGATAGCCAGAGATCCTGCTGTCAAGGCTTCAGTGTTTGGTTTTTTTTTTAAAAAAATCTCTTATCTCTTTTTAAAAACGTCTTTGTAGAGAGAGTAATGCCTTCAGCATATAGAAGACCCTACATAGAAATCTAAAATCATTCCATGTGAATTCATACTGACTCTTTCTACAGACTTCCAGCTAAGTGAGTGAAAAAAGATCAGGTGAACAGACTGACCTAAAAGAAGAGTGGTGGAGGAAGTACTACTGTAAATATCAGCTGCCATGAATTCTTCTCATGGCTCTCGGGCTATGACATTGTGGTTGGGCCTGCAACTATGGTATGTGTAGCATGCAAGGAAACATATTCAACCCTTTGAGTTGTTGGACTGGGTGGGGATGGCAAGAGATTATTTATCAGCTGTGGGTTCTTCTGATTTTTCTAGCAGGTTGGGCTGAAAAAAATAGCTTGACCCTATAAAGCTCAATAGGTCAATAATTTTGAAGGTCCAACACTTAATGTTTTTAACTAGTCACAAGCCTATGCATGTTTAAGTTTATGCAATCCACAATGCTGGGAGTTATAGGACTCCCCCCCCCCCCCAAACATGCATAGAATTGTGTCTTTAGATTCACTGTGGTTTGAGTTCTTCTGACCGTAATTTAGTCGAATGGTCTCTTCAACTTTTAACTTAGGAGTCCTGAGTATGAATCTCAGTTAAACCGTGAGTTTACTGAGAAGACTTAGGCCAGGCCTAAGAATAATGGGAATAGCAATTGCCCCTTCTCATTGCTGTAAAGGTGAGAATACTAATCCATTTCTAAACTCCGTAAATCAAGGAAATGTGTTTGTTACATCAGTAGCCTGTGAAAGCTTATTCCCACGATATATTTGTTAGCTTTTAAGGTGCCAGGAGATTCTTAGTCTGCTGCAGCAAAAGTAACAAACTCAATTAACCCCTCTGAATTTAGGTTTTAGATAGCATTGCCACCTTTACAATGACAATGTCCCTAAGAGAATGAGCTTCTGTACTCCCTCTCCCCATTACTAGATTAGGTATAATAGCCTTGCAACATTTTCTTTCCTACTGCTAAACATCTGTTGAGGCAGAGGAGAAGAGCACAGGAGAACCCCTCCTCAACAGCTGTGTACTATATTAATTGTTTTTTTTACTGCCATAGCACTAATTGTTATCTAGGGCAGGAGTGGGTACCTGGACTGAATCATACAGCTGGACAGAAGCCATTGCAAAATTCACCCTCTCCTTTTTCAAGGCCACATGGCAACCCTGTTTTCAATCCTCTTTCTTCCAGTGAACTCATCTTAATAGAGGAACGCTAATTACTTATAGCTATCCTCCCTGCACAACCGTTATGATGCTGGTACAAGCATAAATGAAGTGCAGGACTGGCCCAAGATATTTTGCTTTCTGAGCAGAGCAACAAATTCCCTCTCCGAAGTCAAAATACATAGTACCCAGTGCGGCTCAAGTTGTTTTGGCACCTGAGGTAGTAAATCCACCAAATACCGCTTCCCCTGCCCTCCATGGCAGCAAAAATATAGCAATAATAACTTACAATTTGCTTCCCTTTCATGATACTCCAAGTAAGCTGCCTGATGTATCAGCCTCATTCTTTCTAATGATAAGGCCAACCTTGGTGAAATGAGACTTTGAGATGGTGGCCTTGTTTGCACATAACACTAACTCATGATATGTGTCGTCCAATTCTGGGTTGTCATTATGTATTGTTGTGATATGTGAACAACTCAGAAAGGGAAACTGTAGTTTGTTGTTGGGTTGTTTAAACAATGAGTTGTTATGTGTGATTCCCAGACTGTGGGTTGTTCATGGATTGTTTCACAAGGCAACAGAGGCAGTAGGTAAGAGTGGTTAAAAAAAACCCAACCGACCAAAGTAACCTCTTCATATGTCAGTAATGCAAAGGCAGTTGGGATTCAGGTACAGTGTGGGCAAAGTAGGAGGGAAACAACCTAGTGATTGAGAAAACATACCATTGTTTGAAAATTGTCTGCCAGATAAATCCTGGATAGGACAACAAGCCATGGGTTAAATAAAACATGGGTTTGCATTATGTGTGAAACAGGCCATTGAGATGGTTTTGAGGCAAGTGTGCATTACTGCATGGACATGGACAGTGAACAAGCATGTCCTGGGTTTTTTTAAGGACTTCGCATGCCAGATGACTAATTATTGTGAGACTTGGTCCAAAAATAAACTCTTAGTAGCCCCGTTTCTTGTACTAGCCCTTCAACGCACTTTCATTCATCTTTAGTAGGCACCAGTGCATCATAAGATTAGTAGCAGTTACTAGTTAGGAGCAAGTTCCTACCTTTACATCATAGCCTTTTTAGGCTATACACATATATCTGTGTATATGTATTGCTTCGTATTGTTTGTATGATGTTATCTGTACACCGTCCTGAGATCCTAGTGATATAGGGCGGGATACAAATGTTTTCATAAATAAAATAAATAAATAAATAGATGGATTCTGTTTGACGCCTGGTTAGCCGATTATGCGCATAATCGCTGAAGCGCTTTATCGTAAATGCTTGTATGCAGGAGGTAATTGAGCACTCATCTGGTGACCTTACCGGTTGTTTCAAATGCGCTTTACAAGTAGTTAATGCGGAAAATCGCTTGTTCACATAATCAAAATGCACTTTAACAGCCGGAGCAAAATAAAACTCGCTATTTAACGCGCATTCGATAATGCGCATAATTGGAGAGAAAACGTGCCTCTACGCCCGATTTGCGCTCCGTTCTTGTAGAGGTAAAATTTTTAATGCGCCTTGAAAGAGCTTTAAATGCCTCTTGTAGAGGCAGCCCATGTTCATACCGCATGTGTATTAGTTCAGTGTGAAATTACTGTTTATATGAGGAAATATTTATTTAGTGCAGATGCAGGCACCCTTAGAAAGAGTGCAAGTAGCTGGCCCAGTTCAGAAGACACCTTAAACCATGGCTTTAACCATGGTGCTTTTTGGCTTAAGCAACGTGGTTAAAGCTGTGGTTTTAGGTGTCTTCTGAACAGGGTATATGTCTGTCCGAATACAGGGTTTAATGTGAGCCAGATTTCACTCTAGTCTATGTTTTCAGTATCAGAGATCAGTCTTGGAACACAAGTAGTTGTGGTATTAAACTGAGTTAGGCAATGGGCTGGATAAGGACCAATAAACTGAACCACAGTCCAGATAAAATGGAGATCCTGCGGGTGGATGGTTTTGTGTCTGGGGAGACAGTACTCAACCAGTTCTGGCTGGGGTCAGGTTCCCCCAGGAAGAGCAGGTTTGCAATTTGGGTGTTCTCCTGGATCCAGGTTTGTCTCTATGTGGCCTCTCTGGCTTGCAGAGCCTTTTTCTGGCTGAAGCTGGTTTGCCATCTGCAAACATCCCTGGACAGTAATAGTCTAGTTATGGTTTTCCACACCCTGGTAGCCTCCTGGTTGGATTCGAACAATACATGCAGTGCCTTTGAAAACTGTTTAAAGCCTCCAGTTATTCCTGAATGCAGGTGCCAGAATTTTGCTTGGATCGCATCTCACCAGTTTAAGAATTTTATTCATTTTATATTTGATTTCCAGTTCAAAGTACTGGTGCTTTAAAGCCTTAAGTAGTTTGGGACACAGGTGTTCTCTATTTCAGGTTTCCCCAACCTGATGCCCTTCAGATGTTCTGGACTTCAACTCCTATCAGCCTCAGCTAGCAATTTCAATGGTCAGAAATTCTAGGGGTTGTAGTCCAAAACATCTGGGCACTAGGCCGGGGAAAGCTGGCTTATTCCTATATTATATACAACAATTCTGTACAATTCTGCATTATATACTCCCATTTGAACCTGCTCCGAATTTTAAAGTCATCTGCCAATGGTCTTCTCAAGAGTGTCTCCTTCTCTGGAGTTGATATCAATTAGGGAAAGGTTTGTCTCAGATCTGATCATCGAATAGTAGAGTTGGAAGAGGCCTATAAGGCCATCAAGTCCAACCCCCTGCTCAATGCAGGAATCTACATTAAAGCACACCTGATAGATGGATGCCCAGCTGCATCTTAAATGCCTCTAGTGTGGGAGAGCCTATGACCTCCCTAGATAATTAGTTCCATTGTTGTACTGCTTTAACAGTCAGGAATGTCATAACTGATATCTCAGTTATTATAATAATAATAATTATTATTATTATTATTATTATTATTATTTGTAACCCGCCTCTCCCTCCAGATCGAGGCGGGGAACAGCAACAATATAAACATAAAAATCACAACAGTTAAAATTTTTAAAAAGCAAGAGAACAATACAACATTAAAAACAATTTAAAATTCATCTGGATAGGCCTGTCGGAAGAGGACAGTCTTCATGACTCTCTTAAATTCATGAAGACTGCCAATTTGTCTAACCTCCTCCGACAGACCATTCCATAGTCTGGGAGCGATGGAAGAAAAGGTCCTCTGGGTAACACTCGCCAGCCTAGTTCTGGCTGGCTTGAGTAAGTTCTTCCCAGAGGATCTAAGTGTGCGGGGCGGATTGTACGGGAGAAGGCGATCCCGCAGGTACCCTGGACCCAAACCATGTAGGGCTTTAAAGGTAATAACCAACACTTTATACTTTGCCCGGAAACTGATTGGCAGCCAATGAAGCGATTTTAAAACTGGTGTAATGTGATCACCCCTAGGTGTACCGGTGACCAACCTGGCTGCCATATTTTGAACAAGTTGAAGTTTCCAGACTAGGTACAAAGGTAGCCCTATGTACAGCGCATGAAATACCCTCCCCAAAGAAGCACGCTTGGAGCAAACTTTGGCCAGATCTACACCAAGCAGGATATAACACTTTTAAAAATTTTGAAAACTGTATATGGAGTGTGTCATAGGCCCCAACAGTTGTCAATGCCATTATAAACCATTTTAAAGCAGTAGCGTAGATCCTGCCTTTGTTATCTTTTAAATGCCAGGCAAACTTTTTAAAAATTCACCCAGGTATTTAAGTCCTGTTATCTTCTGTTTTTATTTGTTTGTTTTAATATATATTTTGTTCTTACATAGCTGTAAACCAGGGTTGCAGAATCTCATTTGGCCCATGAGCCAAATTTCATATCAGAGAAGCTTTTGTGGCCACTGAAGGAATAAGAGGCAGTTGCCAACCCCCCCCCCCCCCAGCCCCAATCCCAGCATGTTGGAGTTTAAAACTCTTACTGCGAGTAATTAAGCCTTAGGAGAGGCAGGTCAACCTCTTAGAATGAGAGGAAAACTACAGAAGCCAGGAAAGCACCAAATGATTTGTAGTTGGGAGAAAGTGAGGGGACCAGGGGAAGGGGTTAGCGCTTTCTGGAAAACCCAGGACAGTCCTTGCTGTAAACCACCTTATATAAATTTTGATCAAGTGCAATATAAAGATACTTAAAACTCTTTCCTTCATCACCTAGGAATGTATGTCCTATATATCTAGAAAGAGGGACCATGGCTGTAAAAATGGATGTAAATTTATTATTTATTTATTCACAATATTTATATACTGCTCCCTATCTGAAGATTTCGGAACGGTGAACGAATGGAATAAAAGAATAAAAACAGAATAAAAACATTAGCTGTTTTATGTTTATGGTTTTAAATTTTGTATATTGTCTTTTTAGTGTTCAGTCTTTTAATTTTTGTAAACTGCCCAGAGAGCTTCGGCTATGGGGCAGTATATAAATGTAATAAATAAATAAATTAAAACATTAAAAATTATATTTTAAAAGAACAAGGTACAGATTGAACCATGTCCGGTCATTCTGGGAAAGCTTGAAAGTTTCAGGAGGTGCCAAAAACAATTCAATGTTTGTACCTGCCTGACCTCCAAAGGCAGGGAGTTCCATAGAAAGGGAGCCACCACATTGAAGACTATTCTCTCTGGTTCTTGACTCCTAGTACATCTCATTTTGAATTTAAGCATTGTCTGAACGCAGTCAAGGCTCGACCATATGCATGATGATTGGTCTATTCAGAATTGTCCTTCTTGCTTTTCCTATTCAACAGCACAGATTCCAGCATTTAATAAAAACTGACCACTGTTTGATCACTGATGCATGGCTGTACATGTTAAGACTAGGTCTGACTTCGATCTCAAAAATGTTATTTAAATAAAAAGGATATAGTCTCTTTTGAGTAACTGTGTAGGTGGTTAAGATATTCAATTGATATTGTGTATATTTTGAATTAGGTGCAGAAAATCTGAATTCCGTCATGACTAAATTTAGAAGCCCTATTCTGTAGTTGCTGTTTTTTTAAAAAAAATGTAAATCCTAATTCAGCTTTTTTGTAGATAGATCCTGCTGCTCTTTAACACATGACTATATTGTTTGTACTGATGTATGTTAAGAGGTGTTCTGCTAAATCTTAAGTAATTAACATGCTTCCATATTAAAACAAAAGTTCAAATCTCTTGGAGGTGAGATTTTTTAAAAAATAAAAATCCAGATTTGCATGATGATGGATAATTTTTTTTTTTACTGGATGCTGGTATTGGCTCAAGCATATAATAGAATATATCAAACAAATTCACTTTCATACTCATTTCCTTGTTCTAAAGTAATCCCAGTCCCCCAAGACTCATGAATTTGTTTTGCCTCAAAGTTCCCTAGAAGAATTTAAGCTGGTAGACATCAGTGAGATTACTGTTGGTACCATTACATCACTGTTAGAGTTGTGATTGGATGGTAGCTTTATGTTCTGTCCTTTTTTAATGAAAGGGTCTTAGAGGTATAACAACAGGCTATCTCTTTGGCTTCCACCTAACTCCACATCCTCAGGGAAGTACTTTAATGGGAATTAGTTTGGGGTCCTCAAAAATTTATTTTATTTAAATAAGAATTTATACCCTACCCCGCTAAGACATTATATGCATACGGATCACATAGGACAATGTGCAACATGTAAAATCACAATGACATAATAAAACAACAATATCAATCAAAATACAATTAGATGTAGACATAACAGATAAAAGCAACCACCTCCACCTCTGATAAAAACATGCCCAGCAGGGCAAAACCCTGCCAGATTTTTGTAATTTTTTTTTCCTAACCAGCTGAAGAAGACCAGAGAAAGGATAATCTACAATTTGGCTGTTGCTACTGAGAAGGCCTTATCTCTCGTTGTAGCCAACCTGTGTCTCCATCATAGGTGGGAAGAGCCTTTTCCCCAGATCTTAAAAACTAGCCAGACTGGAGCAGGAGGATATCCTGGACTCAAGCGATTTAGAGATTTAAAGACAACTACCAGCACTTTGAATTCAGTCTGGAAATGAATTGGCAGCCAGTGCAGCTGTTGCAGAATGGATGTAATATGATCCCATGGGTGCTAACATCCTTGCATCCTTATTCTGAAATGGTTGTAGTTTATGAAGACTCATCAGAGATAGCCAGCTGTAGCGCACATTACAGTAATTCAATCTTGGTATAACTAGGCATGTGTTACTATAGCAAATTTAAATTACCCCACGAACAGTGCACCAGCTTAAGCTGTGCAAAGGCACTCCTGGCCACTACCTTCCAAGGATAACCTGTCACTGATGTGGATTAACTGTGATCATAAGTAGGAGCAGAGCAGCATAACAGAGTGATTAAAACAAACTTTGTTCAGGTCAGCTTTATGCTGATCAGCTGTCATGTTCAAAGTCTTGCTACTTTTCTATATAAATAAAATGATCATAGTCCTGGAAATGTTCTACCTGTGTTGGGTAAATAAACTAGCCATCATTCTTAATTTCATGGTACACATTCTGTGTGTGAACATCAGCCCACATTACTAGCTATAATTTCTATAGCTTCCATTTCCGTTTGAAAACTACTAGGAAGCTCCCCCACCCCAAGACAGCTAAGAATGCCTACCAAGATACATAAAAAAGAACTAGCTTCACTCTGGGAATACTCTTACCAGTTTGCTCACACACACACACACGCACACACACACACACACTTATCCCCACCAGCACTAAATGTGGAGGTAAGGCAGTTCTATAGGTTTTGCTCTTCAGCTGGCTTGCACAACAGAGTGGCTCCTTGTGGACAGCACTGATTGTCTAGATCAGGGATGGAAAAACAAGTCCATGGAGTTTTTCTCCCAACCCCTCCCCCTCCCCAAGCCATATCCCCTTTCTTCTAGCCTTTCTCTAGGAATCCTCAATGTTATATTTGATTGGAGAGAACAGTGGAAATTGTCCTTCATACACTGCTCAAAGAGGGAGGAATCCCTGCTATTACCTCTGATCACTATGGGGATTCCCCTTTACATGAAGTCCCAATTGGAATGACATGGCACGTGAAACAGACATAAAATTGTCATGCCCCCTGGAGGAATCCTCCTCCTCTGTAGAGCTAGAATTTCCAGAGACAGATTACACCATGGAACCACCCATACCAGGAGATCTGAGGAAGCCTGGGCCTTCAGAAAAGATGACTGCCTGTTCATTCCCACAGGAGGGGAATTCTGTCTCTGAGGCAGAGGCTGGATGACCACCTAGCCCCCAAGAGTGTCATTGCTTCAAGAAGCAGGCCAGTACAGTTCCTCTGAGAAGGAGTACTTGATTATGAAGAAGGACTCTTGAAGAGGAAAATACTCCTCAAGGGCAAGGCCCTCGTCATGGATAGGAGTTTTGCCAGGGAGTCTGTAACTAACTGCAGCTGAGCTCTGGATTGGGCTCTAGAAACTCCAGCTATATAAACCTTCAGTTTCAGCCTAGTCATTGTTGGAACAACATCTACCTCATCTCCTAGTATGTTGTAACCTACTTTCTTGACCTTGTCTTGTACTTGGACCTCCATGCTACTGATCCCTGGACTCCTGCCTAACTTTGCTTTGGACTGTGTTTCTACTTGACTGCTCTCTCATATTTGGATTTTGCCTGTGCCTTAGACCTCTCTTCTGGAAATCGCATACTTGGCTGGTAACTCTATGCTCTGGACACATGCCTCTTTGTTGGCTTTTGATGTAATAGGGAAATACATGAAGTTTAATGTTTCTACACTATAAATTCTTCATCCATGTAAATGAAAGAACTATATCTGTTTTCCTTTATGAAGTACTATGGGTTTTTCTGCTACAAGAGTAGGCAATAGTAAGTGCTAAACATAGGTAAATGTCTGCTTGAAATAAGGGGAAGTGTATTCCCAACTCTATGAGAAGACACTTTCCCCATGCAGTTTGTTTGGTTAGCTCATGCTGACTTTCTGTGCTGTGCCCCGGCATCTACGTCATGTAAAGCATTAGCCATGGTTGCTTGTAACGGTGTGGCCTCAGTCTAAATTGGAGTCAATGACAATTGCCAGCTTGAGGTCAAGTTTTCCATTGATGGGACTGTTGTTTTTAGCTTAGCATGCATAACAGCAAATTTCTATGGCCCACATTTCTGTCCCTAGCCCTTACAGGGAAATCATGCCCATGGTCACAGCCTGAATTTTTACCAGGGCTAGATCAGGGAAAAAACAAATTCTGTCCCAAAAAGCACCAAAGCGTACCATGCAAATTGTGTATTTGCAAGTTTCATTCATATAATGTACGTAATTTATCCTAATAACTGAATTCACAGGTTGTGGTTGAAGAATTTAGGTTTGCTACCATAGACTCCTAGATGAGCTGTTTATGTGTAGTACTTCTCACCTTGTTTTTACTTGGCAGCTTTCAGATTTCTCTGTTTAACTGAAATACTCATGACTGGTTTTTTGCTGATTCTTTTGTTGACATGTAATTTTCATTCCTGTATGATTCAGGAGCAATTCCATGATTCAAGCTTTCAGATGTCTTTCTTAGCACCTGCATGTTACAGTTTCAACTTGTAACCTTTCACTGGATTCTATTGTTTATGTTATGTCTTGAAAGGCATAAGGTTGTAATCTATTTTGGAACCCAGTATCCAAACAGGGAGAGATAATGGTTGTTTGTTGGTGTTCTGTTGTTCCAGAGCTATTTCTTTAGCTGGGCTATCATGTTCTGGTGGCAAAAAGGATTGTAAATTGTGGAATTATGTCAAAATCTTCACCAGTTTTCTCCCTGTTAAGTAACATTTCAGTCGGGTTTCAGGCCTGGTTTTGGTACGGAAACAGCCTTGGTCGCCCTGTATGATGACCTATGTCGGGAGAAAGACGGGGGGAGTGTGACTCTGTTGATTCTCCTTGATCTCTCAGCAGCTTTTGATACCATCGACCATGGTATCCTTCTGGGACGACTGGCTGAGTTGGGAGTGGGAGGCACTGCATTGCAGAGGTTCTGCTCCTACTTGGTGGGTTGGCTCCAGAAGGTGGTGCTTGGGGGACATTGCTTGGCCCCATGGATTCTCCAGTATGGGGTTCCACAGGGGTCAGTCTTGTCCCCCATGCTGTTCAACATCTACATGAAACCGTTGAGTGCAGTCATCCAGAGTTTTGGAGTGCGTTATCATTAGGGATGTGCACTGACCCCCCGGATCGGATCGGATAGCGGATCGGAATCGGACCTGGGGGGTCGGATCGGATCGGATCGGATCGGAGGCTGGTCGGATCGGATCGGACCAGATGTCCGATCCGGATCGGACGCCATTTTGAATGCTTTTTCCCATAGCCAAGTATTGTTTTACAAAAACGCCTATAACTTTTTCATTTTTAAAGATAGAAGGATGAAACTTGGGCACATTGTAGACTGGTTAGGGGTAGTTATCTGTGAGAAATTTCAGAAAGATTGGTGCATGCATTTTGTGGCAATTAATTTTTTAATAAATACCCAGGAATGCCTATAATTTTGTCATTTTTAAAGTTACACACATGAAACTTTGCCACATTGTAGGGGGTACCTTGGGACCTATGTGTGTGAAATTTCAGAAACGTAGGTGCTTGTCTTGTGTGGCAATTAATTTTTAGAAAAATGGGTAGTAGTGGGGTAAATACAGTTACGCCTCCCATTTTTTTATTTTTGAAGATACAAACAGGAAACTTGGGCACATTACAGGTACCACTTGCCTTGATATGTGTGTGAAATTTCAGAAACATTGGAGCTTTCCTTGTGTGGCAATTAATTTTTGAAACAATGAGGAAAGAAACACCTATAACTTTGTCATTTTTAAAGTTACACACATGAAACTTTGCCACATTGTAGGTGGTACCTTGGGACCCATGTGTGTGAAATTTCGGAAACGTAGGTGCTTGCCTTGTGTGGCAATTAATTTTTTAATAAATACCCAGGAATGCCTTTAACTTTGTCATTTTTAAAGTTACACACATGAAACTTTGCCACATTGTAGGCGGTACCTTGGGACCTATGTGTGTGAAATTTCGGAAACGTAGGTGCTTGCCTTGTGTGGCAATTAATTTTAGAAAAATGGGTAGTGGTGGGGTAAATACAGTTACGCCTCCCACTTTTTTATTTTTGAAGATACAAACAGGAAACATGGGCACATTACAGGTACCACTTGGCTTGATATGTGTGTAAAATTTCAGACAGCTGGGTCCAGGCATGTGGTGGCAAGGTATTTTTGAAACAATGAGGAAAGAAACGCCTATAACTTTTTTATTTTAAAAGTTAGAAGTCTGAACATTGCTCACTTTGTAGATGGGTTAGGGGTAGATATGTGTCAGAAATTTCAGAATTATAGGTCCAGGCATTTGATGGCTATGGAATTTTTAAATTACATGTTTCAAAAAAATTTCTACAGAGGCCAGGTCTTCCCCTCCCGCTTCCCGCGAAGAAAAGGAAACACTCTCTCGTCTCGATCCCTTTGATCCTTGCTAGTAGTATCCATTACAGGGCTCGTGTTTCCTTTCACACTTTCACTTTTCAAGCAGAACGGCTGAGCCTAGCTGAGTTTTGCAGCCATGCGTGCAAGGAAGGATCACTCTGGTCTCGATCCCTTTGATCCTTGGTAGTATCCATTACAGGGCTGGTGTCTGCTTTCACTTTGTACTCAAGCAGACACGAGCCCTGTAATGGATACTACCAAGGATCAAAGGGATCGAGACCAGAGTGATCCTTCCTTGCACGCATGGCTGCAAAACTCAGCTAGGCTCAGCCGTTCTGCTTGAAAAGTGAAAGTAGGAAAGGAAACACGAGCCCTGTAATGGATACTACTAGCAAGGATCAAAGGGATCGAGACGAGAGAGTGTTTCCTTTTCTTCGCGGGAAGCGGGAGGGGAAGACCTGGCCTCTGTAGAAATTTTTTTGAAACATGTAATTTAAAAATTCCATAGCCATCAAATGCCTGGACCTATAATTCTGAAATTTCTGACACATATCTACCCCTAACCCATCTACAAAGTGAGCAATGTTCAGACTTCTAACTTTTAAAATAAAAAAGTTATAGGCGTTTCTTTCCTCATTGTTTCAAAAATACCTTGCCACCACATGCCTGGACCCAGCTGTCTGAAATTTTACACACATATCAAGCCAAGTGGTACCTGTAATGTGCCCATGTTTCCTGTTTGTATCTTCAAAAATAAAAAAGTGGGAGGCGTAACTGTATTTACCCCACCACTACCCATTTTTCTAAAATTAATTGCCACACAAGGCAAGCACCTACGTTTCCGAAATTTCACACACATAGGTCCCAAGGTACCGCCTACAATGTGGCAAAGTTTCATGTGTGTAACTTTAAAAATGACAAAGTTATAGGCATTCCTGGGTATTTATTAAAAAATTAATTGCCACACAAGGCAAGCACCTACGTTTCCGAAATTTCACACACATGGGTCCCAAGGTACCACCTACAATGTGGCAAAGTTTCATGTGTGTAACTTTAAAAATGACAAAGTTATAGGTGTTTCTTTCCTCATTGTTTCAAAAATTAATTGCCACACAAGGCAAGCTCCAATGTTTCTGAAATTTCACACACATATCAAGGCAAGTGGTACCTGTAATGTGCCCAAGTTTCCTGTTTGTATCTTCAAAAATAAAAAAATGGGAGGCGTAACTGTATTTACCCCACTACTACCCATTTTTCTAAAAATTAATTGCCACACAAGACAAGCACCTACGTTTCTGAAATTTCACACACATAGGTCCCAAGGTACCCCCTACAATGTGGCAAAGTTTCATGTGTGTAACTTTAAAAATGACAAAGTTATAGGCATTCCTGGGTATTTATTAAAAAATTAATTGCCACAAAATGCATGCACCAATCTTTCTGAAATTTCTCACAGATAACTACCCCTAACCAGTCTACAATGTGCCCAAGTTTCATCCTTCTATCTTTAAAAATGAAAAAGTTATAGGCGTTTTTGTAAAACAATACTTGGCTATGGGAAAAAGCATTCAAAATGGCGTCCGATCCGGATCGGACCTCATCGGATCGGATCGGATCGGATCGGAGGTTGGCCGGATCGGATCGGATCGGATCGGATTTTCCCGATTTTGGGTCGGATCGGATTCGGATCGTGGATCGGATCCGATCCGATGCACACCCCTAGTTATCATCAGTACGCTGATGACACGCAGCTCTATTTCTCCTTTTCATCTTCATCAGGTGAGGCTGTGGATGTGCTGAACCAGTGCCTGGCTGCGACAATGGACTGGATGAGGGCTAATAAACTGAAACTCAATCCAGACAAGACTGAGACACTGTTAGTAGGTGGTTCTGCTGACCGGATGGAGGGTGTTCAACCTGTTCTGGATGGGGTTGCACTCCCTTGAAGGAGCGGGTTTGTAGCTTGGGGGTTCTCCTAGAACCATCTCTGTCACTTGAGGCTCAGGTGGCTTCAGTGGCACGGAGTGCCTTCTACCAACTTTGGTTGGTGGCCCAACTACGTCCCTATCTGGACAGGGATAACCTGGCTTCAGTTGTCCATGCTCTGGTAACCTCCAAGTTAGATTACTGCAATGCACTTTACGTGGGTCTGCCTTTGAAGGTGGTTCGGAAGCTGCAGCTTGTGCAAAATGCAGCAGCCAGATTGATAACTGGAACCAGAAGGTTCGAGTATATAAGACCTACTCTGGCCCGCTTGCATTGGCTGCCTGTATGTTTCCGAGCCCGATTCAAAGTGCTGGTTTTAACCTATAAAGCCTTACACGGCTTGGGCCCACAATATCTGATGGAATGCCTTTCCCGACATGAACCTACCCGAACACTACATTCAACATCTAAGGCCCTCCTCTGAATGCCTCCTCCGAGGGAAGCTCAGAGGTCGGCAACAAGGGAGACAATCTTCTCTGTGGTGGCCCCCCAATTGTGGAACGATCTCCCTGACGAGGCCCGCCTGGCGCCAACATTGTTATCTTTTCTGCGCCAGGTCAAGACTTTCCTCTTCTCTCAGACATTTGGCAATATCTGAGGAGCCTGGGTTTGTTTTTTGTTTTTGTAGCTTTTTGGGGCTGTTGTAGCGGTTTTAAATGTATGTGTATATTGTGTGTATGTTGTATGTTTTTGCTGTTTTAATTTTTGTATATTGTTTTTAATTGTTTTAATCCTATGTAAACCACCCAGAGAGCTTCGGCTATGGGGCGGTATACAAATGTAATAAATAAATAAATAAATATAAATAAAACTAAAAGCTCACATATTCTACAGAAAATAGTTGCCAGTTATAGATGAGATTACCTACATGGTAATGGGGAAAGCCTGCAGCCAGAAAAAGTTCCATTACCATTTCATTAAACACAATAATACTATCTTACTTGTTAAGTTATTATAAATTAAGAATCCATGGCTTAATGTTTATAATCATTTATTTTTCCTATGTTAATGATGAATAACAGTAATACAAACACATTAGAATTACAAATACATTTGTTTTGTTTTGTTAGTGTTTGAAATCTGGCAAAAATAACTGGGCCGGATTAACTCTTTGCAAATCTTCAACCAGTATGGGGTGAGTGGATTTGCATGTATTGACTCCCATGTTTCCAACCAGAACCAACTGCCCTATGAGGAAATGTTACAGGCTTTTTAGTTTAGAAAACAGGCAAATAAAGGGAGAGACATGGTGTGTGTGTGTGTGTGTGTGTGTGTGTGAGAGAGAGAGAGAGAGAGAGAGAGAGAGAGAAATCTCCCTCATTCATAATACTAGAATCAGGAAACAACTTGTTGCAGTTAACTGATAGTTAACTGCAACAAGTTGTGATGGCCACTGATTTATATGGTTTTAAAATAGGGTGGACAAATTAATGGAAGCTATCACTAGTTAAATATGTTACCTTCAAATTTGGAGGAAACATCCCTCTGAATTATCAGATGCTGGAACACAACAGCAGGAGAGGACTATTGCATTCATGTCATAGAAACACAGGAGGCTGCCTTATACTGAGTCTGACTATTGTATCCATCTAGCCCAATATTGCCAACTGTCAGCCTATCTACACTACTGCTTTGAAACGGTTTTAAACGGTTTATAACAGTTTTGAGAACTGTTGGGGCCCAGGACACACTCCGTATACAGTTTTCAAAACATTTTCAAAGTGTTTTATCCTGCGTGTGTAGATAGGCTCACTGACTGGCAGCAGCTCTCCAGGATTTCAGGCAGGATTCTTTACTAGACCTACCTGGTGATGTTGGGGATTGAATGTGAGACCTTCTGTGTGTAAAGAATGTGCTGTAGCCACACACATGTGCGATCGCACACGCACGCACACACACACACTTGGGGGCTTCCAAAGAAGTCCTGCTTGTAGGCTTTCTGCTTGTGGACTTCCAAAGAATTATCAGGTTGGCCATTGCAGGAACCAGCTGACTAGACTCACCTTTGATAGGACCAAGCAAGGCTCTTGATATGTTTTAACTCCTTTGGTTATAACTTGTGCATAGTTGCCTATATATGTAGGCTCTGATGGTATGTTCTGTATTCCCCAGTTTTGCAGGGCATAGACCAGGGATGAGGACCTCCACAGGTTCGCCATCTGGTTCAGCATCTTCTTCCATTGGTCCTAGCCCCTCTGCCACAGAGGGAAAAGCTGTTATCTCAGATCAGATCATTGCAGATAAGTGTTTTTCCCTGCTTAGTGCTGAAAAAAAACTCCCTTTCTCAGTATTTAGCAGGGGAAAGCACTGCAGGGTTGGGATCAATTAATGGAGGTGGAGCCAGGGGCTATCTTACTTTCCTTTCTGCACATTCAGTTCTACCCTGTGGGGATCCACCTGTATAGGCCTTGTGTGTATGTGAGACACCAGCACACTGTCTCTTTCAGCTAAGCTGTTTTAAAGTTCCAGCTCACTGAGGAGTGTTTTTGTATGTTTATGCCTAATGCTATCTCTTCTGTTCTGTAGTAAGATGGACATTGTTCTCACCAAAGCAGCAAATCTGTGTCTTAGTTTTTCCAGTTCAGACTGCATGGCTCACTTGATTGAATGCTCCTCCCTATGAAAATTATATATTTCCCATGTAGAAAACTAGCATATTGGAGAGAAGAGCAGATGAGGTCTTTTTTAGACATGTGGGACCCCACCTGCAACTTGAACTGGCACAATCATGATGCAAGTTTACTGCCTTGGTGAGAACTAATCCTCTGTTTAGCCTGAAGGCAGCGAATTAGCCAGAGTAATTACTTATAGTTGCATATCAGAAACATGTATAACAAAGAACAGGTCATGCAGAAGGTCAGTCTGGATCATGTCAAATCAGAGGCTTTCAGGGGATTCTCTGTTTTGGAATAGTTTCTGACAAAAAGTCATGATTGATGTCCCTGGTAGAGCTTTTATTGTTGTTAAGGCAACCTAAAATAGGTTTTAGCCCGGTCTGGTAGAGATGCAGGGAGTCAATGAGAAGATGCCTCTTGCCTACTTAATCAGGTACTGATTGCAATGTCTTGTGCTAACTTGTGTGCGTATGTGCACACATACCCACACTTTTGTCAAAGTGGCCTCCATTCAGTGAGCCTTTGCATTTAATTGAAAGTAGAGTCTTTGAGCTGTCAGAATAGTCAGAGACATGGACCCATCAGTCTTAGGATCACAGGCTAAATGCATATTGGAAGTTATTGTGATGGAGCTCAAGAGCAGTTGGTAACAGAGTGGTGGTAACAGAATTTGAACAAGGACATCATTCTATCTTATTTCTTACCTTGGTCTTTTTGATGCCATTGGTAAATTGAAATGTAAAACATTATTGTTGCTTGTTTTATAATTAAAAATGAAAAACACTCACGCACAGATAAAAAGCTTGAATTTTTTTTTTAAAGGAGACACTTACTATACACTTTCTCTTTCTCTCTAGGTTCAGTGTAACTTTCCACAACTCTTTTACAAAATGAAAAGCAGCAGTTGGAGTCTGCAATCACTGTGAAGGGTGGGTTGGGAAGGGCTGCTTAACCATTTCCATGATTTGCAGTCCTCCTGTCAAATATACTCGCTTTAGACTGCAGTGCAGGGTGAGAAATGATGGGGACATCTGTCCTTCCCATGTAAAAGGATGATGTTGACTTGAGCAAACAAATGGCACGAAGGAAAAATGCCTCTTCTCTATCAGCTTTTCCTCTGCTTTTGGATGCAGCCTCCAGCTGCTGCTTTTCATTTAAAAGGATGTTACACAATGAATGAGAGTTTCTAAGTAAGGGATTCCAACATTTTCTGTACAACTATAGGAAGTAAATGGTCTCATAGGGTTTTCATGAAGGCAGATTCAACATAGGCTGCAAAATAAAGCAAACACCTTACTTCATCTCTCAGAATGCAAAATATTCTTACTCCATTTAATCATAAAGACCTCATTCAAATTGCCATTAAAATCAAGACAAAGCATTATTTGATGCATTTAAAATTCTATTAAAGTCCTATGCTAGTTCTATTAAAAAATATTTTGGTATTTGGAGGGTATTGCATCACCTTGCTTTAGGGTGTTTGTTATTTTTAATCTCTGATATTGCCAGAGAGCTGAAGCCTAGAACTGTATGCAGCTTCTTAAATGGTGCTGTGATGCTCTGACTTTGTGTTAAATGCCCCCTTTTCAGCCTGGTCAGTTGGACATTATAGGGACACACTCAGGTTAACAGGCTAGAGTGTTCCTTTGCCGTTAACCTTTAATGTTCATAATACATTATGACATCCGTGTGACAAGGTGCTTTAAAGCATGACACTGGGCTATTTAGTTTTATAGACCTGTGAAGTTCTTCATTTTTCTGGTACTTTTGCTTTCATCCAGTTGTGAGTGTGTGGTGCAACCTGTGCCCTAGACTCATATAGATGCCAATTGAAAGAGTGTTTGTTGAGCAGCAGTAGGTCTGAAATTCTTACTGTGATACATGAGGTGTTCCATACAATACAGACTCTGGGCCTTGGAGCTCTTTATGAACTATACAGTAAATACAGGCAATCAACTTACTACCCTGTTGTGACAGTTGTAGCTGCCATTCAAGGGGATTCCACAATGGAGATTGTTGCTTTTTCTCTCTCATACCTGTATCCATTCATTTACCAGTTCAGCAGTAAAGCAGATGAAACCCTGTTGTTCAGTGCTATCACCCAGAAACAAAGAATCAAACTAAACATTTAGCTAATCTCACATAGTGAAGCAATAGTTTTCTGATAGTTTTTCTTACTCTCCTGCAAGCTTCTTGCTTCCTCCTGGAGTGCCATGCAGGAGAGTATTTAAACCTTCTCCTCCCCATTTTTTCCCTTGAGCTTCATCTCTCCAACCCTCATGGTAGGGGTTAAAAGAGACAAATAAATCTCAATTGACTCAATAGAGACCTTTTTACACACACACCCATGGGAGTGGGTGGAATTTCAAGAAAGAAATTGGGGAAACTTCCCCTCCCCCGGAGTGCCATAGCTCTGCTATACGTGATTAGCTGAACATTCGGCCCAAAGAAACGGAAGACTCTGTAAGATTACTGCTGAATGGCAGAGGTTGAAAGCTACTTACTCTGTTTATATTGCTTAGTATAGACATGTGTTGGATTCTGAGGTTTAAAGTACAGGATTTGTGCCTGTTTTGAGTGTGGTTAGTTGATGAAAGGGAAAGAAAATGGATAGCTTTTGCTCAAAAATGTGGATAATGGCAGTACAGAAAGAAGCTCCCCAAATGTATTTATCCCAGTATAAACTTAAGTTGTGAATGTTGTTGTATAAAACTTTCTTATACAGAGTTCTAATCCATTGGCTCCAATATGTGAAGAACCACAACATATTTACTGAATGTATTTCCTAGGTACCTGCTTAAAAGACCTTCTCTCAGTTTTTCTTCTCTCTCTGGGTATCATACTCCCTTGTAATACAATATTCAAAGAATGTTTACTTTAAATCAGAGTTGGCCAACTTTGTTGGGTCTGGGGATCACTCTCCACCATCACGAGCTGCTGCCACACCACCACCAGCAAAGAAATCAGAGATTTGCTGCTGAAATTTGGTGGCAAACTGCTATAGATCTTAAAAGGACAAATTTAGCTAGCTCTCTGCTTTTTTTACCACGATATGGGGGTGCATTTTGGTGGCATGGACTGTAGAAGGGGATGGGGGGCACATGCAACCCATAGGCCATGTGTCACCCATCCCTGCTTTAAATGATAGACCTTCTGTACAGAAAAACAATTTTTCATAACTTTTTCTAGTGTGAGATTAGTCATAGATAATCCTAAAGCTTCTGACAAAATTTAAGCAACCTGGGTTGGCAGTGACATTCTTTAAGAGAAGGAAATAGTTGCCATGTGCAATTGGTTAGCAGAGAAGGAATCCCAGGAGTTGGTCAAACAAAGTGCAGGTCCAGTCTCTTCCTCCAGATCACCTGTCTCAAAACTATGCTTTAGGAGAGTAGTCTTCAGAGAGGGGCAGGTAACTGTTCGTGTCTTCGATCAGAGCTGCTCCCAGGCAGAGGCAGCTTTAATTGATCTGCGCATTGGAAACTTCTGAACTGGTTCCTAAGGGTATGTCTCTGCAATAAGGTTCCTGCTTCAGCTCAGTCTGAGTTGGTAGATGGTTCATGGTTAAAGAGGAACAATGTGCTCTGAGCTAACTTTGAGCCAGTACAGTTGTCATTGCTCCCTATGGACCTGACACAGCACCTGTCTCTGCATGTAATATAGGCCTTGTAGATTGGACGCATATCCTGTGGGAAACAGTCTTAATCTATGTAAGTTCAGTTGCTCTTTGCCTTTTTAGAATACTGACAAGTCTGTGTTGTCTTCGTATCTTGAGCTGCCACTCTTGTCAGGATTTTAGAAGGGAAATGCTGCCGCACACTGTGTATAGTAATGCAAATATATCCATATGTTTAAATTTGTTTATTGCTTAACATGCAGAAAGTTGAAAAGAGCACACAGGTGAATATTCGTCAGACTCTAACAAATTTGAAGGAACTTGAGATTCAAAAAAAATCCCAATATACAACATGTATTATATATGGTATTCCTGAACTATGCAAAAACTGGATATTGGTGATCATAGAATCATAGAATAGTAGAGTTGGAAGAGGCCTATAAGGCTATCAAGTCCAATTCCCTGCTCAGTGCAGGAACCTGCATTAAGGCATACCTGACAGATGGCTGTCCGGCTGCATCTTGAATGCCTCTAATGAGGGAGAGTCCTCTACCTCCCTAGGCAATTGGTTACATTGTTATACTGCTCTAACAGGAAGCTTTTTGCTGATGTCCAGACAGAATCTGGCTTCCTGTAACTTGAGCCCATTATTCTGTGTCCTGCATTCTAGGATGATCGAGAAGAGATCCTGGCCCTCCTCTGTGTGACAGCCTCTCAAGTACTTGAAGAGTACTATCATGTCTCCCCTCGGTCTTCTCTTCTCAAGGCTCAAGAAGACACAAAAATAAACCTATAAGCTGTCCATGTATACCTAACCTGGGCCTTTGCCGTTTAGCATAGACCAACTCTCCTGGGGAGGCACTACTACCCCATATTCTGCATCTCTGTGGTCAGTTCCTGGTCCAGAGTGGTGTAGACTAAGCTCTCGACAGACCCCCCTCCTCCCCAGTCTGCTGATGTGGGCTTTCAGCCCCTCCTTTAAGGGTAGATGACAAAGTAACTGTGTTAACTTGTACATACACATCCCCACACTTGTGCCTGATTGCCAAGGTCAGGGGATAATAAGGAGGGAGTATTTTGGCCCCCATCCCACAGGCTGGACAAGTTTCAAGTGAGAAGCACATCTGGCATGTCCAGTTAAAAGGCTCTCTAGTAACAGGTGCTGAGAGAGATCTTTTCCTGTGCCCCTGGAGAACAGTAATAATTTATGCCACTCATAAATGAACCAATGGTCTGGCTCAATATAAGGGCAGGTGTGAGTCTGTGTGTATACCAGTGACACATAGGCTTCTTCTCTGTTGAGAAAACCCTAGATCAGACAACTTCTAGTACCAGATAGAAATTTAATACACACCAGCAACTCATAGACCCTGTTTTGCACATAATGTGACAGCCCATCGGTTTAGAAACCAATGGGTTTTCATGCGCAAGTGATGTCACCTCTTCCACTTTAAGGCACAGCCCACAATTGACTCTTTGTAGGTTGTGCAGCATGATGTGCAAACCTGAACCACTGGAGCTAAATAGATACATAATCAATAGAATATTTATCAATAGATTTTAAATTACTTCCGACATTGTAAAAGGTGATACTGTGTCTTTCATGTTGTAATGCTTTATGGGGGGGCTCTCCGTTTTCATAAACATACTGTATAATTGTCGACCTTCTTGGGTTTGAAAGTTAATTTCAACCACGTGCATGATCTCCTAGATCTGTAATAGCCATTCATGTTGCCATAGTACGTCTAAAATGTCAAAGGCTCTCATGCCATTTGCAGAGTTTGAGAAGAGCTAAATTCTTGCAAGAAGCTCCATGTTTGGTCTGTCAACTCAGTTTTTACTAATTTCTTGCTTACCTAAATTGCTATTTAGGGAACGCTGGTGTTTATTAGGTGTTTATCTGTAACACCTAATATAAATGAGGTCAAGCTGCAAAAGAAGAAATAAGAAAGCTGTAATTGTCGGTATTGCTAAACTCTTACACATGTGCTAGCTTGTCACGGTAGAGTAGCCTTCACAAGCCTTCCAGATGTCTCAGATTGCAGTTTCCATCAGCTGTAGCCAGCATGGCCAGTCAACAGGGATAATGAGAATTGCAGTCCAAAACTTCTGGAGGGGCTCAGACTGGTGAACGCTTCTGTATAGGCGAATTTCCAGGCTTGCATAATTGTGGATGATGTTGTTCGTAGTGGTAGTAGTATATATGTTTGAACTGAACGAGGATGGAAGAATCAGCAATATTGACTACACCCACACCTGACTGACTCAAAATGTGAACAATCTTTAATTTATTCTTCCCTATTATGGTCATCAAGATAGCTCTGCATGAGCCAGGACAGGCAGCCAAAGAGTGTAAACAGAGATCTTTGCTGTTTATAGACGTGAGAAGGTAAAAGAATCTTTGTTAAGGGTGTTCAGCTCATGCAAAATAAAGCAGCTGAAATATATTATAGTGGGGTTCCTTGGTTTGGGGGTTTATATTGGAGAGGAAGTCTCTGGGATCTGGATTGAGCCCATGACTTCCAGTTAGCTACTTCAATGATATGGCGGTGACACAAGTCTCTGAATGTATCCATCTTTCCAGAAGTTACTAGCACTGTATTAGATAGCCCTGCATGTTTTCTGGTGCATTTTTGTCTTTAAAGTATTAGTATTAATACTAATGCATTGCCCATAGATGTCTTCTCAGAAAACTGAAGCATGGAGCTGTAGATAATCTAAAACTTGGTATCCAATTTGTGAGTTTAAGAAAAGGAAAGATGTGTGGCAGTTCGAGCTATCTCCCTTGGAAGCCAATTCCTCTATCTTAATGGGAATTCGTACTGCTTTGTTATTTGGTCACAAATAAAGGCCCTAATGCTTGTTGGTTTTAAAACACCTAGGAGTAGCACTGCTTTTTCTCTCCTGCTCACATACTCTCTCCTTCTTGCAAAATATAAGACAAGGCCAGAGCTTAAATTAAAATCCTCAGGTTCTTATCTCCTTCCCACAGGAAAGCAAATCTGTGTTGAAAACCGTAAAATTAAGAGGAGAGCAAGGATAGCATAATTTAGCAAAAATTCATGCAGAAGATTCTGAGCTATATGACTGGAGGGGTAGGTCAAACATAAAGATGATACCACTTGCTAATGCAGGTTCCTTAAGGTGGTGCTCTGAAAACAAGGAGAAGTAGGCAAAGGAAAAAAAAGTAGGCAAAAAATATGACATTGGCTTTGTTTTTGTTCATTCTAAACTGGAAAGGCTTATTACAACACAGAGACACTTCTTATGTGTTGTATTTTAAATAAGGCCCAACAATTTTTAATCATATTTGCATTCACAAATAAATCAATTAAGAATTCTCTCTCCTTAATTACCAATATTTTATATATGGGGTGCTTTATGAGTAATACCTGCATTTTTGTCTGAATCCTCTTCCCACCCCCATGCACTCATCTGCCATGATTTTATATTTGTGACCAAAAAAATTTGCTGAAGGGCATTCTCCACTCGGAGTCTAGGGAAAAAATATGCTGAGTTTTTCCTTGATAAGTATACCCATCGACAGAAAAAAAAGAAAATTAAACTACATAGCATGGTGTAATAATGCAAATGAATCTCAAACATTTCTCATGTTTTGCATAGATTTTGGCTTTGGGGGGAGAATAAGAATTATTGTGGTAACTCCAGCATTTCTTCAGCTAGAAGGGATTGCTGCATGGCTATTTTTTTTAAAAAAAATCTGTGCTAAATTTTTAGCAAATACTGAACATAGTTGTGTTATGTATCACCTCTCTTTTATCTTAACATATCATCAGATAGCACTGCTTGGATAGGAGTGACCAAGCAATTATTGGAATAATAAACTAGGCTTTTTTTGTCCTCACAGCAAAGTTTTGGTATGACAATAACAAGTACCCACAAATAACAGTAACAGTATTTGTTATTCTGTAATAACAAGCAGGGTGGGGCAGGGTGAGACGGAAGGCCTAAACGAAAACTATCCAAGTAGTATTGGGAATCTCCCTATCCACAGTCAAAATATGTTGCATCGTAAAATATTCTGATCCTACCTTTCCTAACTACTTGGGATGATATCACAGTGGGTCAGATTGCATTGGGAAGGTACTTGCCATGGAGAGTAGGTCTCTGGGCAAAGTCTAAATTAAAGATGCAGTAGTGGCTAGTATTTTGCCAACGCTAGCTATACCCCTTGCTCGTAATCTCCAATTTGTAGCATGTATAATATACAAATTGTTAACAATTTTTTAAAGCTTGCAAACCTGTTGGCTTACTCTACAGTGATGAATGACATTTTGCTCATTAAGTGCAGGAAAACCTAGATCTCCATAGAACTATGCCCACTGATGCTATACGAATATGCAGTGCTGATGTTCATCACATCACTTTTTTTTGGCACTCCAAAAAAAATGGTGATGATGATGAACATCAGCATTGCATACTCATATAGCATCAGTAGGGATGGTTTCATAGAGATCTAAGTATTCCTGTGCTTAATGTGGAAAATGCTGTGGCTGAAGTCAAATTAAAGAGAATGGGTGCCCTAACCTGAGACTCAGATGATTTACTCTTATCACAAACATTTCAGAACCCTGATTGTATCTCCTTTGCCATTCTCATCAACATATTCCCAAAGAGGCAAGTACATTCACATAGGTTATCTTTTACCTGTACCTATCCTGCTCTTTGTAGAGAGAAGACTACTAATCTTATGCAATGTGAAACAGGGCTTTTTGACTACTAGGGTGGCCATGTGTCTTACCTTACAGAAGACAGTCCTCTAATTTGGAGAGCTGGCAAAGAATGTCCACTATATGAAGGTGTCCTCCATTTGAAGAGGTGTCCAGTCCAAGTCTGGTTTAAAACCACAGCACCATAAGCAGAGAGAATAGGGGGCCTTTAAGTTGTCCATCTATACGTTAATACCTGTACAGCAGACAGAGCAAGAACACAGTCTTCCTCACTATAGTGAGATGTAGTTTATTTCTACTTAAATTAGTTATTATTTCTAAATTTACACATGTGCATATAAATTTGCAGATTGGTGCCCTCTTTTGTCTGTGTGTGTTTAATTTCTTCCTTTCTGATGATGTGTAAATAATCGTCCTAATGGCATCTGACCCATCACTCTATATGTAGCTCAACAGCCATTTGTTACAGCCTGCTGGATATTTAGCACTCCACCTTCCCACTTTACCTTTTCATTGCCATGCAAGTAGCAAAACTGGATGAATATCATGCCCTTGGTATGCCACTCTTAAGTGGTTGTTGGGTTACATACAGTGTAGATCCCATGTGAAAAAACTGCGGAAAACTTGAGAGATGCCCAGCGCAATGAACTGAAGAGGGTGTGCTGTGTGTGGGGTGGGGGGGAAGAGATCTTTCTGATGTAAATTTAATTGCTTGGTCAATTAAAAGTAGAGCTAAAGGGAGAAATTCATTCAGTTCATATTTTAATGAATATTTACCCAACTTTGCACTGTTGAACCAAAACTCAGTTGTTCTTTGAAATTTACACTTTTCCTAATTTTGCAATGGAATTCTCCAATTTTTGAAACAAGTGTACAAACATTTGTATATTAGGAAAAGTGCACACAAAAATGCATACAGTAGTGAAAATAATGGAAGAAATGCATTATATTAGGAAAATTGCTTCCAAAAAATGTATGCATTAAACAAAATTGCATAAAAATGAATGTATTGGGAGAAATGTGCGCAAAAATGCATACACATATTCACGAGGTTTTTTCCCCCCTCAATGTTTGGAACTGAGCTTAAAATTGGAAAAATTCTCAGACTTCAGGACGAAACGCACTTAAGACTGGAAAAATGAGAAACTGAAAGAAACTGGGATTGATAGGTTTGCCCATCCCTATTTAAAAACCAGGAAGTTAAAAATGCACTGAACTTTTTTTATCAGCCCTATTGATAAAACAAATCAAAAAAGCCAAAATTGCTACCGATGCCTTTTGTTTTATTTACAGTCCAACAAAGTACCAGTGGTGCAGCCTTCACATGCAGTTCACCCTCTCACCCCACTTATCACCTACAGTGATGAGCACTTTTCTCCAGGGACACATCCGTCACACCTCCCTTCAGATGTCAACTCAAAACAAGGTGAGGAACCTTCGTTTATCTATTATAGTAATTGGACAGCTGTTAACAGAATAGCCACGCATGCTTTGTTCTGAGACCTGTGATCTAAAAGGAACTTTTATAGGTTAATACTGTCCTAAAATATTGCTTAATCAAGGTCATGTGCCTGGGTTTGCCTGATGTACTGTTTTTCTGCACTAATATAACTCAGGAACGACAATTAAAGTCCTTGGCGCCCCCTGTCATATTAGAAGTGCAGTGCAGGTGTTCTGTACTGTAGAAGTGCTTTTTCAGATAGATGAAAGGCTGAGCTATCACTCTTTCCTATTACTAACAATATTACATTTTTTAAAAATTGAGAAGATGTCCTTCACAGGAAACCAAGAGATTTCAGCTCTTCCTTTTCATACAACATTTTCACCTATATTGAATAAATAATAGCCATTTATTCTTAAATTTGGTTTAAAAAAAAAAAAAAAAGCTCCATCGCTAATTCTAGTCTTAAATATAACCACCAAATCTTAAACTATTTGCATAATATGTTTTCAAAGTATTTGTTTATTATATTTCTATACTGCCCATTAGCCAAAGCTCTCTTAATTTATTTGATCACTTACTAGCTTCAAATTAGGGCTATAAAATAAATAAGCATTTGAATTGCATCTAGATGAAATTTCTGTTAACTTAACATCTCTGTGGGTAGCATGTAAACTATATATTAATGGCCATGGGTTCACTGTATGCTGTTTGTCACCCCTGCCACTGGACTAATTGGAAATCATTATTCCCATTGGCAACAATGAGAGACTAGTGCATTTATCAACGTGATGTGTGTATCTTGTTTCAATGGCTGTGGTGGCACTAATCCAGATCTTAAAATCTTGTTTTTCTATTTAGGATCCTTTGGCCATTGTGTTGCAGAATTGTACATTTTGATTACCTTTATAAACATGTTGGGACCATGTCCCATCACACAGCAGCTGAAAGAGAAATGACATTACTAAACTATATCTTGCCAGATTATGATATAAAACATTTGTGCACACTTGCCGTTTCCTAGATACCATGTGAACCATTTCATAGTATTGCTATTCATGTAGCGGCCAAATTGCTGAATATCTCAGTGGCTGCATTCAGACGCCTCGATAGTCAACAGTGGAGTAATAGGATTAATAGGCAACTCACATTAGGTTATTCTGTGGGTGTTCCTCACACAATCAGAGAAATAACCAACTGGTTATAAACAACTGTGAGTGGGAGATTCAGGACAGATAAAAGGAAGTACTTCTTCACACAATGCATAGTTAAACAATGGAATTCACTACCAGAAGATGTAGTGATGGCCACCAATTTGGATGGCATGAAAAGAGTGTAGGATAAATTCCTGGAGGAGAAGGCTATCAATGGCTACTAGCCCTGGTGCTTATAAGCACCAGTTGCTGGGGAACATGGGTGGGAGGGTGCTGTTGCACTCATGTCCTGCTTGTGGGTTCCTAGTGGACAGCTGGTTGGCCACTGTTTGAATAGAGTGCTGGATTAGATGGACTCTCGGTCTGATCCAGCATGTAACTTCTTATGTTCTTACCTCAGTGGATTATGAATCCATGGTGCATTGACTAACTCATCCCCCATTCTCCCTCCACCACTCAGCCCTCCTGCTTGTTCCTTGCTGACGAAAATAGAGTTCTGCCAGCTCGAGTAGAGCAGCAGCCATCACTTTGACCGCTCTTGCCTAGCAGCTCTGTAGCCAATGAAAATAACCAATGGTACCCACTACACAACATAATGGGTTATCGTGTCATTTGAACCCTGTTAGTATATTGACTGGCAAACTGAATATTTGGTGGGAGTAAAGGCCAAATTATTTCAATATTACTGTAGCTTAACTCCTTTGGTTGACTGTTTACCTGTAATCCATTCTCGGCAACAATATAAGTATATTTTATTTAAATAAAGTCATGAAAACCAGTTGAGGCTGGTGGTTCTGATGTCAGTGGGGCGGTGAATCTGCTCCGGGTTTCAGTCAGAACTCTGAAGGAGCTATCCAAGGTGGCGATAGCTCCTTTAGAGTTCTGACTGGTTCTGAATGAAACCGCCCAGAGAGCTTTGGCTATGGGGCGGTATATAAATGTAATAAAATAAATAAATAAATAAACCCGAAGTGGGTTTACCGCCTCACTGACATCAGAGCCACCAGCTTTCACTGATGAAAACTGTAATCAGATCTTATTTATTTCCCTTGTTGCTAAGGGAGGATATGAAGCAACCTGCCTCTGAAAGGCCTGTCGGAATAACCAGGGAATCAAAAACGCTGAATAATCAAACAAAGATGAATCTGGTTGTGTATATGTAGAATCCTGATAGTACTGGGTTACTTTTAAAAAAGCCAACCCCTCCCCCCAACTTAAATCTTTCCAGGAAAACTGTTTGGACAAATTAAAAAATCCAATTAAGACCTCTGAACCAAATTATATTCTAAGAGGTATTGAATGGTTGGGAAGCAAAGTATTGGTACACTGACTCTTCATATCCTTGGTATTTCTTTCAATGCGCTTTTTGTTCGTACCTGTGTATTACACCAATCTGAACTAAAAAGACAATTAATATAGAATTTCTTAAAACAATCATATACTTTAGCAAAGTTGTGTTCATATGTCATCAGAATTCCTTCAAGCAACCTGCAGTGGATTTTAGAGACCATAATCATAAGTATAAATTTGTTCAGGAAATACAACGGAGTCCCAATTTTTAAATAAGATGTTATAGGAAGATAGTTTCCATCTATCTATATGGAGCCCTTCAAGCTTCTAATCACATTTCTGTCAAGTACATATACACACATCTTTTCAGACTACGATTTGGCGCTGTAACTTAAACATCTAAAAATGTTCAATAGTAAACTTCTCCTTAGGCTGTTTTATCCTACTTGTCCCACAAGCTTACCCATCATATACTAAGGCTACAGTCCTATACACATTTTTCTGGAGTAAGTTCCACTGAACTCATTGAGACTTACATCTTAGAATAATTGCATACAATTGCACGGTAAGGACTGTAATCAGTGAATTTCCCTTTTCTCTTTTTATTAATAATATGCAGTTACATTGTTATATGTGTTGTTTCTTTTTGTTGCCTGTATTTGTAACTTTATTTCAAATTAAAATTCTATGCTAAAAAAAATCCCAACATTCTTACTGTAAAATCTTATTTTTCCATTTATGAAATGTTGAGCTTGTGTATTCATATTTTATTGAAATACAACATGATTGGTTTGAGACTGATCACATAGCACATGCAGTAGCTGATGAGATGTACCATTGCAACCTATAGGGGTCTAGTAAAATATGGAACAGTGAGGTTGGATACGACGGAGGCTTGGTGGATCATGCTATTGTTGGTAATGCAATTTGGGGGGGGTATGTGTGAAAAATATGTGGGGTGAAAAAGAAAATTAGAGTGCAAAAAATGACTGGCATTTTGATTACTGAGCATCTTAGAATTTATTTGTACTGGACATAGGTATGAGACAGTATATAGACTGGATATTCCTAACCAGCACCTGAATCTTGAATGACTTATACAGCTTTCTAAAACTGGATGTTTTCCCATGGATTTCTTATTCCATACCTATTATTCCCCATTTTAGAACATGTTTTTTCCAGTCACCTTTTAATTTTATTTTCATTTATTTATTGAAATATTTTTAAATCGCCCTTCATCCTTACAAATCCAAGGTGCTGTACAAAAATGCATGCCCATCCATCCCCTGTAGTATTTTAACTGCTAAACTCAGTCCAATAAGGTTTTAGAAAAGGTTTCTCTATCTAGCAGAAGTTGCCAAGAACTTCCCATGTGACATTGTTTTGTGTTCTGTACATTGCATAGTCATCTAGTATGCCATTTCCTGGGGCAAATCAAGGGACATGATGCTTGAGTCTCTGGCCTCATATACTGTGCATTAAATACAAGATATAGAATTTTTTTTTAATGAAATCCAAGATCCTGAAATCCATGTAACGTGATGTTACTAGGAGCCTATCTACACTATTGCTTTAAAATGGTTTAGAACAGTTTTAAACTGGTTAATAACCGTTATTGACCGGTTTAAAACTGTTATAACTGTTTTAAAGCGGTAGTGTAGATAGGAGATGTGAGCTTTTTCAAGTCTTATATGCTTGATTTCCCCCTACTTCAATTTCTACCCAAATTGGGCTCCTATGCTGGCTATTTGCAATGGGAGAAAAGTTATCAATGCAAATAACCAGCAGATCAGGATCACTGCAGGGGAAAAAGGCTTAATGCTCCTACACCATGGTCCTGATCCAATTCTTCTCCTGTGTTGCCTATTAAGTAAAAAAAAAAAATCAAGAACACCAGGCTGAGGACATGAACAATGGCATACATAGATTAATGTCTACTGATTAAGAGTTCCTTTTTCTTCTTGCAGTTTGGGTGATCACCATTTTAGGGATCTTTTAAATCCCTAGATGTTAGGCAGAAGGTGGGTAAACTGGGTTTTTATTTGTTCTTTTTGTAAGGGTGACCAACTGTCAGGATTTCCCTGAATTTGTCCTGGTTTTTGCTCTATCCTGGATGTCAGGAGGGATTTTCTGTATTTTTCTATAACGTCCAGGAGTGACCCGCTTTCCCCTTTAAAGCCACCATAGGATGGCGTGAGGAAAGACATGATTCTGGAGGACCTGCAAAGCTCACTTTCCTGCTGCCCCCACTGGGTGTGTCCTCTTTTTTGGTTTCCCAAATATGGGCACCCTACCTTTTGTTGTGGATATATAATGGCAGTAATGTCCTTTATTTCAAGATTCATTCCCCACCCTGCTTGTCCAGTTGAGGGGATGGGAGGTAAAGTGGACCAAAGTCTAGATCTTTTTTAAAAAAATACATTGCAAGAAACAGGAGTGGGACAGCAAACTGCATCCTATTTGGGGGCAAATAGGCAGTTAGCTAGCTGAAAGACTGTTCTTGTCATACTGCAGTTTTTGGTGGATTTTTGTCTTCCAAAATGACTCGGTCACTTGGACCCCTTCTCATTTAGAATAGACTTTACATTTAAAGTGAGACCTATGATTATGGCTTCACTTCTCTAATGCACTAAATCAATCAATGGTGTAACGGTCTCTGTGACCATAATTCCGTGTACCTCCTTGGGGTATGAGATTTAGGTAGAACATGAAAACCATAGGGCTCATCTGGGACTAGGATTAGCTTTAATCTTTGAGGTGGTTTTTAGAGCATGTAGCATTTTTATGTTCTTGGGAGTGTGAGTTGATGGATCATTTCCAGGGAGACCTCCTTATTCCACTACAAAAATACTAACCAGTACAAAAGATTGACCTTGGCGCCCACAAGAGTCAACTTGATGAGGAGCTTAGCTAGAGCTGAAGTGACAATCAGAAGCCAAATGAATCATATCAAGTGTGACCATTACAGGCCTGAAAATGATTCTTAATTAACCACCGATCCTCTGTGGTAGCAAGTTTCCAAAATCTGTGAATCACAAGGGAACCACAGAAAATGTACAAGCAGCAATTTGCCTAATCTAATAAATCTGGTCTGCTGCCTATTTGGAACTGCTGTTTTCCTCTTCTCTCAGCCCCTCCTTACATGTTTCATTTCTGAACAATTTCTTGATGCTTATTTTCAATTGAACTTTAAGGGAAAAGTTAGTTAAGCTTCCCAAAATACCATTATTTTATTGCTTATGGTCTGTATAACTGTCTTCCTCTTTTTCTTTTTAAACCAGAGTGAAAATAAACCAAGAAATGTGAAAACCACGAGTCTTGTGGCATAAGCTATTCTTGGCCAGACCCTACTCCAACATCAGATATGTGAAGCAGTCACCTAAGTCGGTAGGTATATATCTATATATATCCTAGTACAGAGAGAAGGAAATTGAATGTGAATATCAATATAATGTGCCAAAAGGTCAAGCAATGCAAAGTAAGGTATGGTGTGTTACAGTGCCAAGCAGAACACAAATGAATACTGAATCTAATCTGATTAGCATTCTGTATAACTAACAGGTGAAGATTTAAAATGAACTTTCGAAACTGGAGTCTTATATAAAGTCTTGGTCTTCTACACAAGCTTGCTCTTAGCAAGATTTTCCCAAAATGATGCAATCTATCTACATCATGCACTTTGCTTTTCTACAGAAAAAGAAAATCACTTTGCTTCTCTACAGAAAAGGAGGACCACAAGCTTACCCAGCAATATTGTTGACTTGTCTAGTCACACGATAAACGAAGCAGAAGTGCCTGTTTTGTCTTGGGAACTCTCCTTCTACCCCACAATATCCACATATGTGATACATATGATGACCTGGGGACTTATTTCTGCCATCCTTAATTAAAAAACACTTCAGCCACATAGCTGTACAACAACTGTCTTCTCAGCACTGGAGAAGGAGTGTATACATGGACCCTTCCTGATCGTTTCAGTACAAACTGGACTCTTACATAGAGTGCTTCTATTTTCCTGCTCAGGTTGAAATTGTCAGAACGTCGCATTGCTTACCTTGTAATCTCAGCCATACAAAATGCAATGGCATCTGCAGCCTCAGAAACAATGGTGATGTTATGCTCAAAGTGGATAACAAAGGGGGTGCTTTCGTTATCACAAATATATGGTTGCTTTATATGGAAAGCTGAGATGCAACTCTCCCAACACCACATTCTACAGGTGTTGACTTCGCTCAGGAACTGCACAACTTGTTGAAAAAAAATCCTATACAACTTCTGGAGCAAATATATACAAACACACCCCAGGATCCCCTTCTAGTTGGTACCCTGAATTCACAAACCAGATAAACATGGGCATGCCATTGCTTCATACATTGGCATTCTGATAATACATGTGTCTGGCTATGTGGAGTTGATTCTTGGGCCCTATGCTAGCAGTCTGTTATCTGCAGGACAATGCAAAAAAGTTCCCAAGAAAACACAGTTCTGGCAACTATACATGTAGAAGTTTTATTAGTACTATGCTCATAATTTTGGCTGATTTTTCCCCTCGTCATTCACTGGGGAGAGGGGCAAACAGAAATCACCCTTGAAAATCGAAGAAAGGAGATTTGGGGAAATGTCAGTGGATGCAGGGGTTTCATGCCTTCCTTAAAGCTTACAAGGTGGCCCTAGGCATGTGCAATGTGTTTTTCTTGCTTAAAGTGAATCTTGTACTGTGCTCTGCAGCCTCCTTGGCTACCCATATTTCCTGAAAGCTCTTGGGAGGACGTCAAAGCAAGCATAGCCCAGGAGATTGCCTGTGGAGTTCCTAAGACTAGCACAGTGGGGATTTTTTTTAAGTTAAAAGGAAGTCTTTTTACTTTAAAGCAACATCATCACAACGATTTCAGGCACTCCACAGCCATTTTATTTTTGATCCCTTTCCTAAAGCTCTCCAACATGGAATTTGCCTTTTTCGCATGGAATTTGCCATGCACTGGGTTGATGTTGTCATCCTTTTGTCCTTTTAGTCAATGGCATATGGGTACGGACACCCGTTTAAAATGCTAATATAGTTAATGGTTTATGTCAGTTTTCCCCAACTTGTTGCCTTCTGAATGTTTGGGCTACAACCCTCATCAGCTCCGCATCATCAGTATGTCCAAAGGTCAGGGTTGGGGGAATTGTAGTCCAAAATATTTGGAGGGTACCAGTTTGGGAATAGGCTGGTTCATTCCCCCCCCCACTTTTTTTTATTCCCATCTCCTAGTAACTTTTCTCTTTCCAGGGTACATTGATGGCATATTTTTTTGTTCCCATCTCACCAGAAAATAAGCCCTTGAGAAGTTAAGTCTTGCCTTTAGTGATTTCCATTGCCTGAACTCAGAAGCAGGTCCATGAAGCAGGAGGTCCACTTTCTGTACATCACACTACAGTTATACTTGGGGCATAAATACCACCTTAAACCAACTGACTATTACAAATACTTATTATTACTTCCAGCTACAATTCAGATCATGCTGCACAATACATTCTCTACAGCCAAATCCTACAATGTAACTGTGTTTTTGCCATTCCTTTGGTGAGAGGCTACCACCTCCTGGATTTACATCAAGAATTTGTAAAATTGCTGTACTCACTTGGGCAAGTAGGAAAGGGGGGAAACAGATTGACATGGCCGGACAGGTACCCATTAATCCCTTCCTATGGGACAGGCCCTGGAGAAGGGTTACAATGTTGCTTACTATTATTTACAGCTTTCAGGTGGCACTTCTCAGTGCATCATCAAGATCTACAACCCATCCTGGAAGATGATCATCCCCCAACTCACAGGACTTGCATGGAAGGCCAGTCCTTCCTTGCAGATAGCACCACAGCTAGAAGCAGCTACTCACCAGCACCAATGGGCCATCTAATGTAGATACAAATCTTGGTTCCACCTTTGTTACCTTATCTACTTGGGCAATGCTATCATGGGACCAAACTGCATCAGACTTAACATCAAGGGCTCATTCATCTAGCCATCTTCCAACATGGTATCATCAGCCAATAATTCCCCTTCTGCCATTGCCATAGGACAAATAAGACTGTCTCTAATACAAGAGGATAAATGGAACCCAATCAGACTTTAGAAGTTGTAACACTCTGATGCCAGCAGGGGGCACTTTAATCTTCTAGAGCATTCTAGGAGACCGTAAGGTCATTGCAAGTTTCAAAGGGACACTTGTAACATTTGAACTTTCAAAGACAGAGTTGGAATTACAAGTTTCTGGAATTTTCTCTTGGCAAAACCTGGGATTGGCTAGGTCACTGCAAAAAGCAATTGCTGCTCCTAGAAGCGTGTTTAGTCTATTGATCTTGCTGTGCCCATTCATTACCAATGGCTGCTAGTCAGGGGTAGGTCATACCCATTCTGATTAGATCTTGAATTCATTTTTGTTCTGCATAGTACTGTGATGCATTTACTGCTACCTCTTATAGTGCTTGACCTTTTGGCTTTGTTTTGGACACACACTCATCCACCCCTCCTTCTCTTTGTACTTGGGGTATATATGCTTAACCACTGAGGTGACCATGCATCTGACAAAGTGGGATCTTGTTCATGAAGCTTATGTCACAAGGAAGTTGGTAGCCTTTAAGGGGCCATAAAACTTTTTGTTGCACCAGACGAATAGAGCTGTACCCCTGGAACAGGAAATATAAGAATTCAAAGTATTCTAAGAACCGGTGTCTAGATATCAAAACAATGAAACTTTAGGCTTTATTGAAGCTCGTTGCACAATGCCTGAGGATTGGTTCAGCAAGTAGTGGCCTTGGGCCACTACCCAAATTAGCTGGATACTGGCACCAGCAGTGCTTACAGAAATAGCTAATGTGTCATGTCATGTCACTACTTTCAAATGATAGCATCTAGGAATGTGATCATTCCATAAACAATGTAATTTTAGATGCCAGTGGTATCTATGCTTTCAGTATCTCCATCTCTACTATAGGAAGACATAATGTATATATGTATATTGAACTTGGGTCCCATTGTGATCAGTGGAACAAGTTAGTTATGACAAGTCTGATTCATTTAAGTTATTTCAGTCCCATTGCAACTCACTTAGTCTGTATCCAGCCTTTTGCATTTGGACTTTCCTCTCAGGTTGAACCCTCTGTTTCACAAACAGATATAACAAGCACTTTTCCATCTAGATCACGCCCTGACTTTAGCAGCTAAAAAATTGTTCTGGCAGAGAGCAAACCAGTTTCATCTTTCTTCCAAAATCTGTGAGCCTGTGGTTAGAGTGAGAGCTCATGCATCCCATCCCTAATTATCTTATTCCTTTAAAAAAGAGGAGGTGACTCTTAGAACAAAAAGCATTTCACTATTCACAGCCTGGGCTGGATGAAATAACCTGTGTCATGGATCATTTTTTTAAAGTGCTAAATATAAGGTAGGCTTATTTGTTGTCTTAATATATGGATAAGTGGCTATATTCCCTTTTTATTATAATATTTCATGCTGCGCTGGCTAGAATGACAACTTGCATCCTATGCTCTTTAACAGGCATGTCCAGGCATCCTCCAGGTCCCGATATCCCCACCTTCTATCCCTTGTCTCCTGGCAGTGTTGGACAGATAACCCCACCTCTTGGCTGGTAAGAACGTCCTGCTGCTTCTGAACCATGTTTGCGTCGGCTTGCATCCTTTCTTGCCTTGAGAACTGTGTCTCCTATGTGTGTGTGTGTATATATATATATATATATATATATATAATTTTAAAATGTGGTCATTTCCCTAATTAAATAACAAAACAGCAGTTGATTGTAATAAGCTTTGAAATGTAGTTGCTGATGGGTTGGCAGGGGAATGTTTAGGGGGAAAGTGGTGTTCTATAAGCAATATATTGTATAATTCCCAAACTGTATGGCTTATTATTCCCCCAGTGTCTGGCATTTGTTGTTATAGATTTAAGATGGCTTATTTGACTAGGGCTCACCAGGCCTTTGCCCTGAATGTTTGCAAATTTCAGGGACCATGTAAAGTACATGGGTGCCACTGAACATGTGCAGAGTGGCTTTCCACCACTAAATAATCACAATTCATTTGCTTCCCTGTCAGCCATTGACATTGTCCATGTGGCAGATGGGTCATCATAAACATAGTGTTAACACAATTATTATTCCATGGCACCAGTAGATAGTGCACTTTAGGAAGATGTGTGATAGCATGTCAGACTTCAGATATAACTCACTCACCATGTTCATGGTGCAATCACAGCTGAAGAGGAGTTATTGGCAGAGTGATTGTGTGAATTTACCTTCAGTAAAGCCTCTTCCAGTCATGCAATCTTGCTGGGCTGTACTGCCACCCAGCAAGAGAGTGATTGAGACATGAGCCAAAAAATGAGTGTCATTTGCAGTGCAGTGAAACTAAGTGTCATATTTTTTAAGCCTTAAGTTTAAGAGTTGATGCATCTGGGCAAGCACTGCACCTCTTTTCAATTTGTCATGCGACCATATTGTCCTCTTGGCAGACCTGCCAGAACACATCAAATGGGAAAATTCCACAGCTGTAGGCTCTTTATTCTTTGTTGGATTGGGCCCCAACCTTTGAGTTAGCTTATAGGGATGATTTAGAAAAAAACAACAGCAAAATTGCCTCTTATAACACATGTCAAAAATGATTGCAAATTTCCAAAACGACCTTGCAATTAGGATTTTTAAGAGCAGAATATCTGATGCCCATTCTCTTTTATATTGCTGGTGCTTTTCTGTCACAGAAGGATTTCCTATGGTTTTGATACCAGTTATTAAGTGTCAGCATTTCTTTCAAACATTTTCTCAATGCAGATATTTTTACAAAGAGGAAAACCAAACCAGAAAAAAATGCTAATATAAATGAGGTCTAGCATACATTGCCCTTGTGCGCTGTTTACCGTAGCTAAAAATATGGCCTAGAATTGATATTTGGATTTCTAGTTTTTCCCCCTTTGGTGCAATGGCCCTTCCTGGGCACACGCACAGAGCTTGGTTTAGGTGTGAAGACTGTCATGGTGAGCATAATAAAAAGGGCCAGCAGCTTTGGAAACGCCAATTCCTTAAAACATTAAATCTGTCAATCAATAGCTCTGCTTTAATAGAATTGAACGTAGTCTTTCAAGGGCAGATCAATTATTCTCTCTGAACTTTGCTACTTAAGTGTGTTAAATCCTGCTCAGAAGTTGCATCAATGCATGCTGGAGGAAAAGACAATGTAAACTAAGCAGAAAAAGTTCAAAGTATTTGAAGCAATCAATTTGTGCTAGTAGGGTATGGCATTCTGAAGAAGACTGGAACTTCAAACCAAAGAGGTTTTTTTGTTTTTGCGTGTGTTCTCTTTCAAGCTTCATGTTTCGCATTCAAGTTGAATGTATACACTCATCTTTGAATGCAAATAAATGCTCAGCTTTCCTGAAACCCTACCATCTTTGCTTGGAGACAAACACAAAATGATGACTGTCCCTGTCTTTTCAAACTAAAATTGGAAGCGTTTGCTTCTGTAGGCCATGGAAAAGATGCGGTCAGCAAGATGTTTTGTCTGAAAAGAGAGAAAAGGACCAGCCCAAAACAAACTTTTAAGAAACTCATAGAGCCATCCAAGCTGTCAGGAATGTGGATGTTGCTGATTCTACTCTCCATGGTGCACTCAAAACCAATCAATTTCAGGAATCTGAATACACCATGACCCAATGGGACCATTTGTGCATAATGGCAGCAAAAGTGGGTGATGTGCCCGATGTATGCTGCTGCTTCTTTCCAGAATCAACTTGCATTCTGCCCAATCGGAGGTTGATTTGGAACTAAAAACTTCCCTTCTCAGCAATGCTCTGTTTATTCAATGAAACAGCCCCATCTAATGATTGAAGTATAAGTGCAATGCTGGCATTTCACACTGCCGCTGTGGCATCGTTAACTTTTATTACAGTTTATCTTTGATCTTTTTGAAAGTGGGATAAAGGGGGAAAAGCATAAGAGATGTCCTGGAGGTTGATGATGTCATGTAAAGGATCTGCAAGCTTCCATGAGTGGCCAATCATGGGCAGGCAATAAAAGCCTCATGTAGAAATGCCCTAATTCTGGGTTGTTTAATTCACAAATAACCCATAGTGTCGGGGTTCACATGTCATGAAATAACCTCTGATTGGGCTGATCAGAGGTTGGTTATGCAAAGTGACCTGGCATGCATTGGGCACATGACCCAGCAAATTGTGGGTTAATTAACCCATGATTTGCCACTGTTACATACAAACTAGGACTTTGTGTGCTTGAACAAATCACTGCTTCTCCCTTCTTAATATTTCAGTGCTAATGTGGAAATTTTCCACACGATGCTGCTGCAGGAGGACAAAGACAGGGGAGTGGAATGCAAACAGCAAGATTGGGCATTTGCCAGGGCTCCAAGCCCAGCAGAGGACCCACTGCCCTTACAGTGCTAAAATTTCCACTCTGCACAGAGTATCCGAAAAAGATCAGATTCAGCTTAAGATAATTCTCAGTTTGCATGATCTATTCCTGCCAGATTGGTGGTGCGTGAGCAGACACACTAGGTATGCTATGCTTCAGGGCTGCCAAAATCCTGAAGAAAGTACTGATCACAATAGACTTGATCTGCCCACTCCCAGTAATCTTACAAGCAAGGTTAGCATCTGTGGAGTAGAGGCTCCAGGTAAAATGTGTGTGTGTGTGTGTGTGTAGGGGAGATGTTTCAGTTGCTGACCTGTCAGGCTAGGAGGCAAGGAAAGGAATAATTCCTCCCAGATAGTAGTTTGAGGAAACAATTACCAAAGTCTATCCCCTGAAATGGCCTTATTGATAAGTTCATCTTCTCCAGGATGTGTTGATGTTATCAGTCATATTTTTTTTGTGTGTGTGTGTGTGGGGGGGGGGGGAATCAATATCCTAGTACGACAGGGTTCATTTTTATGCACTAGCAGATGGAGTGACAAACATCCATTGGTTTTAGTGGAATTTGGACCTATCCACACTACAACTTCATGTCAGTTTTATACCACTGACTATCCTGACCTCCCTCATGGAAACTGTAGTTTGCTGAGGTGCTGAGAATACTCTATTAGTAATCACTAGATTCTCTCCCACCTCTTGACAAAGAATTATAGTTCCCAGAATTCCTTGGGCGAGCAAATGGCTGTTAAATGTATTCCTTATCACTAAATAAATTCTAGTTTATTCTAATCCACTTCATAGAAAATGTTAGATTATCAGGTTGAAATACATTTTTGAGAAATCCATGGTAGTGATTTTTTTAAAAAATGCAGGAAAGGAATCGGCAGAACTCCGGAATTAGAATACCGTTTCCTTTCATTGCTACCTAGCTTCTTGCTTCATTGGTATTTAGTAAAGGCAGGTTCACTTCTATTACAGTATTATTGATGGGTTCCTTTCTTCTGTGACCTCAGGCAAGGTCAGCCTGTATATCCCATCTCAAGTGGATTCAGGCAACCCTACCCATCCCCACTTTCAGTCGACACTTCCATGTCAAGGTAGGTGTAGGTGCGGAATGACTGGTTGGCTGAGGAGTAACTGCTGAAATTAGAGGGCAATTTGCTCTTCTGCTTGCATCCTGGTGTATGTCTCTGCTTGCTTTCCCCCTGCCCCCAGCAAGCTAAAATGCACATATATATATATATTACTGTGTGTATACAACTTGCCTTCATCATATGCTATTTACCTTCAGTTTATAGCCAAGGCTATGGTCTAAAGACTACCTTGCTGAGGCTAAGTAGATCTGGGTTTGGTCAGTGCCTGGATGGGAGATTTCTTAGGAACCTTTAAATGTGCTGCTGTAAGTTCTAATTGAAGAAAGATGGGATACAAATCCAATAAAAGAAATAAATACACCTGATAGTAATTCAAACACGATTCTTGCTATTTTGTACCTCCAATGCTTTACTCTTTTAAATGTAAATTGCACCACTGCAAGGAAATTTCCAAGCCCAAATCTGCTTTAAAATAAAGGCAAAAGAAGCTGTGTACACATGGTTATATCTGCAATGGTGGTGTGTGAATGGGGTGCTATTGTTAGTGCAAGCAAGCAGCACTAACTGGGACTTGGCAATGGGATACTTTCTGTGTCATTCTATGTAATGTCTCTGCACTATGGAAAGATGGGTTCTATGTGCTGTGCATGATGTACCCAAAGGTTGCAATGAATTTCTCCATATTTTGCAGATTCAAAATACAAAAATACACTACCAAAAACAATTTACACAGGCATTATAATTTTGCTGTCTTGGTGTGGGTTCCATCACATCTCCTTTATGTGTTCTTCTGCCATTTAATTACTGTTTTCATTCCCTCATTAGCGATACAATCCATCAAAACTTCCCAGTTGTGCAAGCCACTATAAAAACTAGTCTAGGGCGCTTTTTACCAGCTAGCACTCATTTCTGTGTGAATTTCTTGGTGGGTTTTGCAACAGATTAAGTTGTGAGCATATTTCAAGCAGGTAGAAAGGGTGGTAACCTAAAGAAAAGTTAGGCTGGTCTCCTTATGCCAGGAGTGGTGTCTTTGTGCTAGCAGAGCAGCACTACTGGTGGACTGAATTTCCCTAACTACACAGCCCCACAGATCTGCTCTGAGAGACATGGGGATCATCCAGAGCAGAGTTGGAAGTGGAGAGGAAGGGAAACTCCCCATTATGGTAGCACTGGATTTATCCCTTAGAAAGGAAATAGCAAGCTAGTTCCAATATTGTTCCCTTCCATTTAAAATATTTTATGCAGCTCTTCTGTAGTGTGAGCCTTCCCAATAGAGGTACACTGACTTGGATCTGTGCTAGGGCAAACCAATTAAGACACATGGGCTCAATTCGGACGACACGATAGTCAATGGTGGGGTAATAATCAACTTTACAGTTGTTCATCTAGGGGGTACTCCCCACACAACATGGTAATAAATAATCAACTGTGGTGTGGATTAGGATCAGCATGAGTTGACTATGGCAGCATTCGGATAACATGATAGTCAAAACAACTGACGATTGTTTCCCCCACACCAGTTGTTTATTGTGTCATCCGAATTGAGCCATGGTAAAGTGTCTCCCTGACCGCTTCCCCTGCCACAGGGTCCTTAGGAGACTTAAAGCTCAACATATGATCATATTGATAGGCTGGAATGTGTAACAGGATAATACTTTTGCCTGATTATGAAGGTAGTTTTTAATGTCTTTTTATAATGGTGGGAAGTTACCTTTTGTTAAGAATTTTAGCTGACTAGCTGTGGTGATGGTGTAGAAAGCTATTTAATACTGATCAGAAACTACTTTATGAGGAAGTGAAATGGTATCAAGAAATGATATCTAAATGGTATTTAGATCTTGGTACAATAGGTTCTCAAGTCAGTATCAACCTATGGAAACTGCTTTTCAACCTTTTAATTTTCTGCATGTTATAATTTCTACTTTTTGTTTCCTGGTGGTGGATAATTTATTTTATACTTGTGTGGAAACAGTTTTATTTTGGTTAAGGTTTATATGTATTTTAAATCATTGGCCATGTTAAGTGTCTCTGCGTCTAATTCCAGATTCCCAATAAGGATTCTGAAAACGAAAAGATTTCCTCCCAGATTACAGGAGAATAATAATTCTATTTCTTTTTTTTATTTTTTTTTAATTTTTTTTTCAACATAATACAACATAAAACAACATAAAATACAATACATAACCAACATACCCCCCGTGCACCCCTCCCCACAGGAGACCTTCAATTATTCACTATTCATCTTTCCAAAATTGTAAAGACTCTTTTGAAGGTATTTGCCCCTTCCCCGTTCTTAATACATATTCCAAAAATGGACTCCATATATCTCCAAAATCATTCTTACTGGACATTCTATTCTATTTCTAACACCCAGGTCTTAGCCGAATAATTGTTTCACACATTTGATGTATCATGGTATCTTTATTGCGAGCTCACTATGAATAAATCACTTCCTAGGACGTGTCTTGATTTATACAGTCGTCCTATGCTGTATTCAAGTTGCTATTATGAAGATTGCTCTCTTTTCTTCTTCTTTTTTTTAGGTTTTCACATCATATGATTCCAGGTCCTCCAGGACCCCACACAACTGGAATCCCTCACCCAGCAATTGTAACACCTCAAGTCAAACAAGAACACCCGCACACAGATAGCGACTTAATGCATGTGTGAGTTAGTATTTCTTCTGGTTGTTAATTAATCCTTAATCTGCATGCTTCAGAATTTGAGTAAACAAGGAAAAAAATATTGTGAGACACTCTTTTGCGTATTCCTGCAGGAAGGTGTTAGATTTGTGTCCAAATAGGAGTACAGTATTTAATATTGGTAAGTGTCTCAAATCTGAAGGGGGAATTAGCTGAGACAGACGTAACTCATTCAGTAATTAGTTCATGAAAACTTGTAGTGCTCTGATTTTAACATGATTCAGGCTAGAGGTGTGAAATTCACTATGGCTTGCCTAAACCAATTCTAGCATATCCATCTAACAATTCTAATATAATGGCCATCCTCTTACATAGTTTTATAATCAACAATTTAGAATAGTCAGAGAAACTGAGATCCCCCCCTTATCATTATCAGTGAGACTAGTAGAATCTCTTTTGATTTCCCCACCTGAAAATCCCAAGTGGCACTAATATCACCAGAAAGATGTGGAGTTTAAACATATCAAAATACGCATTTTGAGAGAAAATACATATCTAAACTATGTATTTAAATATGTATTTAAGTATTTTAACAGGCCTTACAAATTGTGGATCAATGAAGAAGTGGAACCGAATTATGCATAAAAACATACAAAACTGATGTGGGCCAAGAACTGATAGATTAATAAATTCCTAGGACCTTTTCAGTGACAAAATTCCCAAGACTGATGTTATTTACTTTTAGGAATTGAATCCTGTCTTTAAGAGCTATAAGAATTAAATGTTAAAAGGGTAATACTTATGCCTATTTTTAGAGGAGATGTATGGTATTTGGATATTGCTTCTTTCCAAAATAGATGGGTTGGATCCAGACTTAGTCATACTTAAAGTTGGCCCATTGAAATCAATGAAACTTAAGTTAGTCATGCCTAACTGAGCTCGCACTAAATCTGGATCCAACCCAAAGAGTAATTGTTTTCCCAACATCATATTTGCCACAAAGTAGTAGGTGCATCCATAAATGAGCAGCATCAGTCATCTTATTTAAGGGTGCCAGAACATTATTGGGTATTTTAAAGTTCTTACATTACAGGAAGTTCAGTTTTTCACCACCCTTCCTGAGTGTTCTTCCTAGCATCACTATTTATGGTGTTGACCAGGTTTGAACGACACACTGCGGTGCTCAGGGGTTGTTGCATCATGCGACCCTGGCAAGCATGGATTATGGGAGAGTTAAACAACCTTCGCATAGCCCTAAAACAGACCATGGGTTATGCAAAAGTTTTTTAACCCTTTCATAACCCATGGTATGTACGACAGCCTCTCAGTGAAGTTACATATTCAAAATGCTAGCTGCACGTACCCCGCATGTGTTGCTGTCATGTCGTATGAACAGCCCCAGTGTTCACAAGTCACTTGCTCCTGTGATTGAAATAGCAATCTTGTAAATGCTTTTCCTGAAAATGATTTGAGTGTGAAAAAAGTAATATTGGAAGTGGCTGCGAGGTTCACTGGCAGAGTGCAAAGGGGAAGAGTTGCTAGTTAACATCCTCCTAGAATGGATGGGCAATTTATAGCCCTCCTGATATTTTGGTCTACAGCTCCCATGATCTCTCACCACTGGCTACACTGGCTAGGGCTAATGGGAGTTATAGGTCAAAAATCTGGATAGTCAAAACTTGCCCACCTCTATCGTAGAAGATACAGTGTGTGCTTTTTTCTCCTTATGTCCTAAAATTGTAATAACCGATCATACAAGGGCACTCAGATATAAAGTGTCTCCCTTCACACCTAAAGCTGAACATGGTAACAATTGCTCCTTTTCTGTGTTTTCTTTCCTCCTGCTACCTTTAGGAAGCCTCAGCATGAACAGAGGAAAGAACAAGAGCCCAAAAGACCTCACATTAAGAAACCTCTGAATGCTTTCATGTTATACATGAAAGAGATGAGAGCGAACGTTGTAGCAGAGTGTACTCTGAAAGAAAGTGCAGCAATCAACCAGATCCTTGGCAGAAGGGTATGGCAGAGCAGTGTGTTTTTGTGTATATGTGTATGTTCTGTGTTCATCATAAGTTACCTAACCCATCCTCCACCCATAGTGTATTGGTTCACACATGGACTATGCCATTATTAGCTGGTGGAAGTGATGTGATACAGCTTAAAGTAAAAGCAAGTCATCTTCTCATGCCATAAAGCCCAGAACTCTGTTGTAAAGTATATGTTTTGCCTTCATAACATCTCGGATTTAATTCCCCATATCTCCTTTAAAGAGTCTCGGCTAGGAGGGTTGTCAGAGATCACTGACTGAAATCCTAGAGAACAGCTTTCATTCAGTGGAGTCAGCACTGGGTTAGATGCAAGGCAGCTACATACGTTCATGTTTGTTGTGCCTTAAGACTTTCTGCTTGTGTTCACGCTTTGGAATAAAACAAATGTTTACAAATGGACATGCTAAAATATGCAGCATTTTTTTTGTTGGGAGAGGGAACATATCTAAGGTGGGTAGGCAACATGCCCAGAGACAGTGGTGTGCCTCTGGGCACCTTTCTTGGCCCTATCCCCCTCCCTTAAACTTTTAAAATTAACAAATTTTCTTGCTGGCAGCTGGGGCTGCTTCAAAGCAAAGAAGTGAAGGCCTTTAACTGCTGCCACCTACATTTCTCATGAATGCTTCTGGGCCACACTTGAGGCTCAGAAACATTCTTAGGAAATGAAAATGACATATGGCTGCAGGCGGATGCTTTCCTCTGCACAGCTCCCAGCTACCAAGAAAAAGGAGCGGGGAAAGAAAAACGGGCTCTTGACACTTACTTCTGGTAAGCCGGAGGGGGGGAGTATAAAGAGAGCAGGCAGGTGGGCCAGCGAGAGCAGTTGTAAGCTACCTAGGGATCAGAGAAGCAAGCAGGAAGCCAGTGGGGAGAGGGGAGGGATGAACAGCAATAGGAACCGGGGGGGGGGGGGTGCTAGGAAAAGGTTGCATGCTTGTATGTCTAGATGGAGGGGCTGCATGTGTGTGAGAGAGGAAGAAAGGAAGGGTTTGGGGGGCGTTTGAAGGGATCCTGAAAAAGAGTGAGTGTGTTTTTGTGTGCTTGCAGTGGGAAGGGGACACATATTTGTGTGTGTGTATGAATGTATGTATTACAGTAGGTACTTGTGTGTGTGTATGGAGGATGGATCTGTGTGTGTGAGAGGGAGGGAGGGAGGGAGGGAGGGAGGAGTGTGTGTGTGTGTGCGTGTGTATATATGTATGGGTGGTGATTCAGAGTCGGTGATTGGGGAGGGAGAAAAGAGTTTGCCTTCTATGGAATTGGTTTCTGTTGGTGTTGAAAACTGTGATTCAAAGGAGCTGTTTAGTATGTTCTGGCTCATACTCCTACCCATTTCTGCCATCGGCTTATTATTTCGAGCAGCTTATGTACCTTTTGTGACTAACCATAGGAGCCATTTTGTGGCAGCGCATAGGACTGTTTATTCAATTGTCAAATGTGCCCACGCACCCCAAAAGGTTGTCTACCCCTAAATGAATTTTTGGAGGATAAAACTATATTGTCTGCTATCACCTCCATCTCCTGAGGATCTGGAGCAAACTTAGGGCCAAACTAAACTTTCTCCTAATCATGCATAGTGGAGCTATGCATTATTATTTCCTCTATTTTCCAGCAAGCACACAATGCCCCGATTCAGATTAAGACTATGGTGCTTCAGGAGAGGAGGGTTTACATTCCCCGCCCCACTGCCATGCGTTCTTGCAGGAGATTCGAGAAAATCTTTACTTTGGACCTAAAGAGATTGCTTACACATGTTCTGCATTCAAGATTAAACTTATCCAGAATGTAGTTTAATGTAGGTGCTGGAGCAGATAACTATATATGCAGTTCTACCACGAATTAGGAAGCTATTTTCAAGAGAGTTGGTTGACTTGGAACTATACTTAGCTAGCGGGAGTGCACCTGTACTGTTTATGGTGCTCCGATACGCTAGAACAGTTCTTTGTACTCTCTCATAAGTGCTCTTTATAGTAGGAAAAATATTTAAGTATGTCTAATTCATGGTAAAAGTACATATTGCTGTTCATGTTTCCTTTTTTTCCCTTCTGGTTTTCATAGCAGACAATCCGCCTTAAAATATTAGCAATATGACTAATCCTTCTATGCATTTACAAGTCGAGACCTTCATTTGTCTGGGTTTTCGTTCTCTTCTGATATTTCTTTAGCTTGAGCTGTGCTTGCCAACTACCTAAACCCTTGGCTTTTAAAATGCGGCTTGGCATCAGAGTGATTAGGGATCTATTTGCAAAGAATACTATAAAGTTTATTTCTTGGTTCCATCAAAGCATGCTCTGTGTGTTTGATTTTTATGCTGTCTAAATGTGCCATAAAACTGGAAATTCCTACTCTGATTTTCACAAACATTGAATTAGTTTAAGGCCCTGTCTATATTTTGATAGCTTTCTCCATTACTTAAATTACCTCTTGTCTCCTGAGGTAATTCCTGCTCCCTTCATGGAATAGAGAATTGGTCTCTGTGTTAAACACTGACTTGCAAAGGATAGCGCTTAGGCAGGAATCAGAGTGGGGCTTTTTGGGTAGACACTCTGGCCACGATCCAGAAATATATACTAGTATTCATATACCTCAATTTTTCTTCCTTGGAAGCTTCCCCTGCAGAACCATTAAATCTATCTTTACCCAAATAGGTTTTTTTTTTAAATGTGGTGGATGAATTGTTGGTCCGATATGTTGTGAAACAAACCTGCAAGTTTCTTTTTTGGACTTGGGCATTTAGAGAGTAGTTTGAAGATCCTGTGGGGGAATTTTCTGTGCGGGAAGTTTTGGACATGGGAGTTAAAAGAGTAGTTTGAAGTTTCTGTGGGGAGATGGGGGTGGTTTCTGTGATGGAATCTTCCACGCAATGCTCAGGTGTATGCATACCTTTCTGGATCATTGCCTGGCACTCAGTAACCCTCCTGGGGAAGGCAGAGATAATCTTTTTAGCATAGTGTCCTTTGGAGCACTATCCAATTCAGTTTTGTCATTGATGTCCAGCGTTGTACTGGAAACTGTTCTGAAAGCTTGAAGCTCGAGCTGGCTGTTCAGTCTTGAAACACTAGTAGCCAATCTGCCACCAAGAAATTTCTCAGACCCAGAGCAGTGTTATACTTCTAAGGAAATAATTTCCTTTTTAGCTTTACCACAGCAGAAATAAAACACTTCTATTTAAAGCCCTAACCTATACAAATGACAGAAAAGAAGAACTAACATACAAATGTAGGTGTGGTGCTTTTAAAAATAAAACAAGATGGATTTCTTGACTTAAGAAAGGGGGTGACGCACATAGGAATCTAGGAAGCTGTCTTATTCTGAGTCAGACCATGGGTCCATCTAACCCAGTACTATTGACACTGACTGGCAGTGGCTCTCCAGGGTTTCAAGCAGGAGTTTTTCCAGCCCTGTCTGGAGAAGCTGGGGATTGAGCCTGGAACCTTCTTCATGGAAAGCAGGTGCTCTGTCTCACTGAGCTATGGTTTCCCCCCCAAAGCTATGGTTCTTACCCTTTGCATGACTGACAGCTGAGCAAACATTCAATTTGTTGAAGTGTTTGTCATTTCAGTTGCTAAGTCAGGAGGCCCTCTTAGGGTTCATTTCACATAGGACGGACCGGTACTGAGCTCATTTTATAACATCAGTCCTCCCTCTCCGTCTCTCTACACACCTCTCTCACACACACACTCACACACTTTCACACAGTACTCCTGTCTAGTTTTGCACAAGTAAAGGCACCTGACCTTTTTCGCAAGAGTTGTAAACCAACATTCTCTACAATTAACCATGTTTCACAGAAGTGAATAGAGAATGGTTATCCCAACATTTCAACTAGCAATATAGGATGGATTCACACAATTTTTGTGTTTGCTCCCACCTTATGCATATTGAGTTAAATCTTTTCTAGCTATCAAATGTTAACTGGCATCAAAAATCAAACTTGCTAAACATCCAGTCCAGGGAAGTGGGAAGCATGTTGGACTTGTCACTTAGGCCAGCTCTATGTTGATCATATTATGGGGTGATGAATGGTCTGTTTACTCATACTGCCTTCTGAATACATAGTTAATTGCAGGAAAAGTCTTGCCTGTGTTTGTATACAGGCACTTTAGCCTGAGGTCAGCTGGCTGCGTTCATCTGCCAACACACAGAGGATTTGGCTGTTGGCATGCGACATCAAATGTCACTTTTCTAGCTTTGGCAAAGTCCTGCTGAAAGCCAGACTTTGAACACAGTGGCAGATGGTGCTGAACCAAAATCACCTTGTATCAAGGGGTGAAATTGTACTGTGGGAATCTGTTCAAGCTCTGATGAGGCCTCTCTTCAAAGTAACTTTATTCTACAAATTAAGAGGGTGAGTTGTTTTGTTTTAAAGAGTTGAAATGCTTCCTCAAAACCTATTTCGGCACTGAACTTTTTGAAGAAAATTCTAGAATGTTTGCACACTCTTTGTACAATATTATAGAAGCTAGTGTTAGACGTGCTAAGTGTTTTCAGAGTTCTTGGTTTAGAGTTACTATCACTCCTTAAGGTTTAGAAACCAACCAAAGAGAAAACCCCTGACCAATTACATGCAGTGCATTATATCTGTGCACATTTAAAATTGTCCATCAGCAAACTAACAGTAAATAATTAACAACAGCAACAAAATGCAGGTGGTGCCAAAAAATTAGGTAACACTCCTATGTTGAATTATCGCAGCATAGTATACAGAGGCTGAATTCAGACAACACGATAGTCAATGGTGGGGTAATAATCAACTTTACAGTTGTTCATCTAGGGGGTACTCCCCATACAACATGGTAATAAATAATCAACTGTGGTGTGGATTAGGATCAGCGCTGAGTTGATTATGGCAGCATTCGGACGACACGATAGTCAATACAACTGACGATTGTTTCCCCCCCACCAGTTGCTTATTGTGTCGTCCGAATTCAGCCAGAGTGTTATGTTCTGGTGATAATACGTTGATGCAGAGAAGATAATCTTTGCAATCACCTTTGCAAAGTGATACCTCTAGAGATCCCCCAAACCTCCACCTATAATTTTATTAGAAAACTATGTCTCCCTTGGAAAAGCTGTGTACCTTCTGTTTTTCATCTCTGTCCCTTTTTTGGCTCCGTCCCATGTTCCCTGCTGTCTGCCTCTTGGAATCAGCAAGCTTCTACCCTCGTTTCCTGCTGTGAAACAGCTGACAGGCAGCTGCAGGGGTTGGAGCTGGCTGCTGCTGCTGCTTGAGAGCAAAGGCAAATGTTGTTGTGACTTGGGGAAGGGTGTGTGTGTACAGGGAATAGAAATTCACTTGTTCCAAAAAATTGCGCTGGAACACCTCAAGCCCAGAATTGATGCCATGGTAGGTTTCTTGAACAATATAGTAGTTGCAATAATGGGCGGCAATAATAAATTCAGGTGATAATCTGATCTCAAGGGTGTATGAGTTGGGCTGGAAGTTGAGAGAGATCACACTGCCATATAAACATTCCCAAGGGGAAGAATGAGTGAAAAGGTGGTGGTGGTGGGAAACTATACTGAAGATTCCTGTAACCGTTTTGAGAGGGGGGAAAGATAATCATCTGTTGCAGATACAGACTGGCTGAATTTGGACGACACAATAAAGAACTGGGGGGTGGGGGGTGGGGGGGACAATCGTCAGTTGTATCGACTATCATGTCATCTGAACGGTGCCATAGTCAACTCAGCGCTGATCCTAATCCACACCACAGTTGATTAATTATTACCATGTTGTGTGAGGAGTACCCCCTAGATGAACAACTGTAAAGTTTATTATTACCCCACCATTGACTATCGTGTTGTCCAAATTCAGCCACTGAGTTCGTACAACAGACTAACCCATGGTGGCTTATTTTCTGAAACAACCCATGATGAGTTAACATGTTGTCTGTGAGATGTTCATTCCCCCATAGTTGGTTATTCCCACCAGTAAGTCACCCTGAGAACTGATGGTAAGGATCATTTTACCTCTAATGGGTTAGTGTGTTGTCTGTTGTGCCAGTGTGGGTTACTGAGATCACCTGCAGAGCAGCTTGGCAAGAGCAGACAAAAATGCTGCTGCCACTCTGCTCTTCTCAAGCGATCTCTATTCCCACACACAAAGGAAGCTGGGATACCTGCCTGGCTGGGTGAGAGGACTTCACTAGGAAGATCAAGGGAGTGCGTGTCATAAAATAAACTATGTGTAGGTTGTTTGCCTGATTGTCTGATGGGAGCACAGTAGGTTGTATGCATAGCCACCTACCCAGCATAGCTTGCCACCCACCATTGGTAAGTGTGATGTGCAAACCCAGACATACTGTTGCTCAAATACCATAAAATAAGCTCATGATGATTCTGACCTTGTAAGGACATGAATGCATACCAACAAGTGACTTCAAAAAAAGGGAGTATTTTTTTAATGATTGGTGTCACCTTTTACCCCAAGTCTGTTTCTCCTTCTTTGGTGCCCTTCCTGTCAACAGCTACTACTAATCTCACTTGCAAAAAGCAATTGGCAAGATAACCCTCCTTGCCTGTCAGTCTGTTCATATTGTACCAACTTCATGATCCCCAAACATTGCAGTGGCTTTTGATTCTCTATCATGCCAAAGCCAAGTTTATCCAAGCTTCCAGCCAATGCTTCAACTCCAATAGCAACTTCAGATTCCCAGTCTAGTCTTTTTTCTTTTTCTTTGCATTTTGTTTCCACAGCATCAGTTTATCATCCCTTAGTAGATGCCTTTTCTGCTGCACACCACAAAAAAAGAAATCTTAAGAAGATATTTTTCAAAAGAAATACAAAAGAAATATTTAATTCCATGCATAACATTCTAGACTGTAAACGCCACAGAGTGGAAGCAAATTATCTCTTTAATACCAGGTGTTCAGAAACTGAAGTTAAGAAATATACTCCTTATGATTACATGTCTAGCTAGTGTCCGGTGCACAGTTATGGCGCTCTGAATACATCAGGACAAAAATTCTCCTGAAAGTAGTACACTCTTATTGGTATGGATCATATTTCTCACAGTAGACTTCAGTAACAACAATGAAAAACTAAAGTGTGAAAACAGCACTTACTTTGTATAACCAGCCCTTGACTATCAAAAGTTGACGAAACAAACCTGTAGACTTTATGTAATTTTCCTTGTGTTCTTATACTTCTCAGAATTCTATGAATATGAGTCTTTTGGTAGCCTAGACTTGTGGATGTAATGTAACTTAAACACAACTGGGATGAATTTGGCAATGTTGTCATTCTGAGCATGTCATATGGGAAATCACATCTTATTAGAGGGGTGGGACACCTCTTTCCTGTTGAGGACTGAATTCCTTGGGGGTAATCTGTCAGGGCTTGCATCCAGGTGCACCCTTTTCTCTCTCTTTCTGCTATATCCCCTTTCCCCCTTCTCTCTCCCTTTTCAGTGAGTTGCCAATCATCCTGGCCAGAAGTCTGAATTGCTTGCAAAGCCTAATTTTGAAATTAGGCTGAGGGCTACATGAAGCCGATCTGAGGGCCATATGTTGCCCACTTCTGCCTTATTCCAAACTTCTGCCAGCTTTCTAAGGCCAGATCTACACGAAACAGGATATAGCACTACGAAAGTGGTATGTGGTATGTGTCATGGGTCCCAACAATTGTCAGTGCACTTCAATATTGCTATAAAGCAGTAGTGTGGCTCCTGCCTCTTATATACCACTTTCATACCACTTTCATAGTGCTATATCCTGCTTGGTGTAGATTGGGCCTAAGAGTAAATCTTTTGGAAGAATTTAAAACCCAGGCTTTTTATTGAAAAGTTTAAAGGCTTGAACATTACATAGTTGAGGCAAGAAATAAAATAAAACTCTTTTTCCTTAAATGGTCATAATATTCTCTGTAATGTTCTTTTGCTTCTTACAGTTGGTGATATGTGAGCACATTCAGTGATTGTGGCCTTTTCCCATGCGTTAGAGTAACTGAAACTAATATTATCTGTTTGATTTCCATATGTGTAGCATGTTCATGTAGCATTGCATAACAGTCATTCTTTCTCATTTTATTTGCAGTGGCATGCGCTTTCCCGTGAAGAACAAGCTAAATATTATGAACTAGCTCGGAAAGAAAGGCAGTTACACATGCAGCTCTATCCTGGCTGGTCTGCAAGGGACAACTATGTAAGCTGCTCATTTACATTTTCCTCAACTAGCATTTGTCTCAGTTAAAACACACAGAGGAGAGGTGAGGAAGTAGCTGGTGAATGAGACCCTGGGTTGGCCTTGTGTTTACTTTGAGTTCTGTGTCCTTTTTACTCTTCTGCCTATTTTTTTAAAAAACAACTTTCACGTAACCCAAGTAGATTCTGAATAGGCCCTTGGTTTCTTTCTGGCCCAGCTTTATGCCATGTGACAAACACATCAAAAAGGTAATTAAGTAGTAGATGATTGCTTTGCAAACATCTGGAGCAGTGATGTTCTCAACCTGATGGCTTTTGTGACATATGTTTATCACATGGTTGCTAAATACACATGGCAGTGAATCCCTTCTGAAGGAAGGCTCTGTTGGGTTGTCCTGGAACTAATCTGGACTGTGTAAATGTTCTTTGTGTTAAAACCTGTTTTTGTTTGTGTGGTGCTTTTTTCTAAGTGGGTAGAATGGACTGAATTCCACATTTTGATTTAAACCATGTAGTAATCTTTGGCTGCAGATCCAATCTGTAAAAAAAAAAAAAAGTATAGTCAAATCGTCATAAAATGTTTGGGTGTTTTAAAAAAAATTATGAAGGCTTTTAGCAAGCAAAGATGCTCATAACAAAATCAAATGATGATTCTGTTATAGTTAAACAATGTATTTACTCATTAAAATGCTCTTTCTTTTTTCTTTAAAAAATCCCATATTGATGACAACCAAAGAACTATTTGTCTGGGAGTTAGCTAAGATTGAGTCTTGGTTACTTCTAAATAAAAAATTCAAAGAGGAGCTTAATCCTAGACCTAGTCCTGACTTTGAAAATGCACCTTCATGGAGAGTTCAATCAGTAGCTGGCTACAGCCATGAACCAATATGCCTGCTTAATGCCGGATGAATAGACTTGCACCCATCAAATTCCATAAAATGAGCTTCAGAGCCAAGAGAATCTCCTTTGCCTAGAACCACATTAATTTAACAAAACTTTTTTGTGTTCTCAACTTCTGCCCTTTTTGAAAATTGTAATGAATTATATTAAAATGGGAGGAAAGAAGATAGTAGCCCATCACAATACTGGAAGTCTAGCACATGTACAGATCTTTCAACTGGCTATATCAATACTGAAAAGTTGCGCTGAAAATACCTGATAGAGTGTCCAGCTTTTTGAGGTTTGCAATTTCTTCGGAAATGGAAAATGCATTGCTTCAGTTCCTAGCTAACATCCAGATAAAAATGTTTTGGGCAGTCATTAGTATTTGTAAAAAGGAGAGATGTTAAATAAAAGGCAAATGTCATATGTTAACTTAAATACATGTTAATATGTCTATTAGCTATCATTGAACTTATAAGTTTTCAGAAAGTAGCTATTCATTACTACACTTCTACATCCAAGAAGATCAGTGCCATATATGGTCCATCCCCCCCATCCCCATTTTATCTTATGTGCTAGGACACTCCTATCTTGAGTATTGTGTCCAGTTCTGGGCATCACACATCAAGAAGGGTGCAGACAAGCTGGAGGGAGCTCAGGGTGCCTCTACAAGAGCGATTTAAAGCTTTTTCAAGGCGCATTACCAAATTTACCTCTACAAGAATGGAGCGCAAATCAGGGGTCCAGGCGCGTTTTATCTCTGATTATTTGCATTTTCGAATGCGCATTAAATAGTGACTTTTAATTTACCACGGGAGTTAAAGCGCCTTATGGCCATGTAAACATGCGATTATCCGCATGTAAACAACTTTAAAGCATGTTTCATACAGCCCGTAATGCACTTCACCGCCTCTCGTGAATAGGTATTAGGAGTAAATGCGCTTATCCGTATATGCGCATAATCGGGCAACTGGGCGTCAAAGCGAAATCTTGTAGAGAGGACCTCAGAGGAGGGCAACGAGGATGATCAGGGGTCTGGAAACAAAGGAGAGACTGAAAGAACTTTCTGACTGTTAGAGCAGTACAACAACTGAACCAATTACCTAGGGAGGTTGTGGGCTCTCACACACTAGAGGCATTCAAAAGGCATTCGGATAGCCATCTGTCATGTATGCTTTAAGGTGGATTCCTGCATTGAGCAGGGGATTGAACTCGATGCCTTTATAGGCCCCCTCCAGCTCTATGAGTCTATGATAGATTAGGCTGACTGGTCAAGGTCACTCAGTGGGCTTTTATGGCTGAGAGAAGATTTGAACCCAGCTCTTGCTGGTCCTAGTTAGACATTCTAACTACTGCATTACAGAAGTATATTTAGGGGGGTTTGTACCCATTTAAGTCCATCCCCCTGCATGCGTGAGTGTTGCAGTTTTTGTGTTACTGGTCATTATGGAAACTAGTCAATTTGAACTGCAATAATTTTGCATCATGTCAAATTACCACTCCCATTATTGCAGCTGAATAGAGTGTTCGATTTGCAAATGCATGTCTAGAAATTGGATTATAGTTTAAAATATTGCTTTACTTTATGGCTAATAATTATAATTTAGTCTGTTTGCCTTTTTCTGAAATATGTTCTTCATGGTGTCTACTGCTTGCAAGTAGAGTTACTTAGAATATTTTATTCTTTGAAATATCTACCAGGCAGACCTGTCAAACACTTTATTCCGCTAATGATCATGAATGTTGGGTAAAGTTTAATCCACAGTGCTGTGCTCAGTATAATGGAGAGTGTTCTGCAAGGTATCAAAAGTTGTAAGGAAATGTGGGGAGTTTGTAACTGAATCTAGGCAAACTATCTCATATAGGCAAACTGTTTCAAGAATAATCTTTGGATGGTCATATAAATATGGACATATTGCATTTCCTATAGCAGGAAAAAATAATGATTAAAATGTGGAGATGATCAGAAATTACTTTTGATGTGTTATAAATTATATTAAGTTTTTGGAGGACGATATTACACAGTATTGTAAATAGACCTTTTTTCCCCCTTTTTTTCTTGCCCTCTATAGGGAAAGAAAAAGAAGAGGAAGAGAGAGAAGTTACAAGAGTCAACATCAGGTATGTGTGACGAGTGGATCTTCATGTTAAATATTTGCTGTATTTTGAAACCTCCACACTTCGCTTTGATGCTTATTTCTAGTTTATATGTAACCTTATTTACATAAACCCTCCCATAATGATTAGTGCGTATTCTAATGACATTGTTGTTATTGCTGCCTTCATTGCCTTGTCCTCCTACGCCCAAAGCGGTGTTAAAATGTGATCCTTACTCTCATAATGAGGGAATGCATAGAGTTGAGTTCTGTGCTGCTTGTTTCAGCATCTGGAAGAAGAGTGCAGTGTCTGTTCTTTTGGAGGTCTGCACAGGCCCGAAACTGGAGACCACCAAGAGTACCTGTGAGTGTAGGTTATAATAATTCCCAGCTGCTCTTTGTCAGAGCTACTGCTGACAAAAAAATAAAGAGTGCCTTGGAAACTTCTCATAGAAGTACACTCTCTAGTGGCTGTGGCAAATGAAGATTGTTCTCAGCAGCTGCAGAATTGCCACAGCTTTGCTTTACACATACAAGCGGTACCACTCCTCTTCTTCTCTCTCTGCACTTTGGCCTGGCTTCAACAAGCAGCAGTTGGCAGTCTCTGGCAATGCGTAGGATTCTAAGCCCTTCTACCTCTACTGACTTCTAGAAGTATGGATAATGTTCTGTACGTCTAGCCACTGAAAGATACAACAACAGAGATATTGGATCTACACATTTCCTCTTTGTGAAGATATCTAATGGCTTGATTGTCTATATTGGTTAGGTATACTTTTTAAAAACAAACACATACGCGTGCAAACACATACAAACAATGGAAATGGTCTTAACAGCTGCCTGGTATGTTGGCTCAAAGCATCAGTGAGGTCCTTTCACTTCTTTCTTTTATATATTTATATATATATTAAATAAAACAAAATGGCTGGTATAAGAACCATGAAAGGCAGAGGAAATCAATCGGCAATTTATATTCCAGCATAAGATCTTTTATTTGGGGTGTGCAAAAAATGATTCAATGGAAATTTGTTAAAGAACAACAATCTTCTACAGGTGCAGCCCCACGTATGACAGCTGCCTACATCTGAAACATGGTAAGAATATTTCTAAAAGCCTTTCTGCTAAATTTATATATATATATATATAAAAATAAGATCTCATAAGTCTTTTCTCATGTTTAAATCTTGGACAAATCGTGATTTTATAGCACGTATTTTTACAAGTGCTTTCTCCTCAAATGAATGCTCTTATGATTGATGGTTTTTATACCGGCTGTGTATTTTAGCCCCAGTTCTATTATTATTATTATTATTATTATTATTATTATTATTTTGACTTGCACCACCCAAATTGATCATACCTCATTGACTAGCTGCAAGTCTGCCTATGAAGCATGATTTCACTGAATGATTTCACTAAGCAGTTAAACTATTTTGGCTGGCAACAAGTTGGAATAGTTTCTTTGCACTCAAATTAACTTGATCACTACCTGCATAGTGCTGACTGGGCAGGTTAGCAAGAGGGTATTGGTTTGATGCTCTCATGCATTATTTCATTTTGAATTTCTTAATTACAAATACGTAATGAAGTGGCTCTGTATTTTAACCCTTGAGACTCTTTTCCATAACTGTGCTGAGTGTTAGGTGTGGTGAGGAACGACCCCAATAATACTCAAAAAGGAATTATAGCTGCATCAATTAACGTAGTTATTGAAATTAATGCCAGTAGTGCTGATATGTCTAAATACCTGCTAAAAGCGCAAAAACAAACCTTCACACATTGCCATGACTTCAAACCTAAATGGTAGACTTCTCAACCACTCTTGTTTGCAAATTGTCATTTCAGCAACTTCTGCATAGTTTACCAGCAAATGAGCTAAAATGTTGCAAAGTCTGGTAGCAGGAATCAAAATTTAAATTAGATTAAATTCTGCCAAGCTTATCACAAAGACCCTGACACCTAATAAATTGAACATAGGATGCGATGTGGGTACAGTATAAATCTTTATCATTTTGCTCCTTTGCCTGCCTCCAGGAGCATCATCAAATGGGGGGAAATTGCAGTCCCCGACCATTGCTTCTCCGACCCCACTCCTGTCCCACGATGCTTCCTCTTTCCGCCCCAAGAAGAAAGGGGAAGTAAACAATGACTATGTGGCCCATTCAGGGGCCATTTTTATTGCGTCACTTTTCCTGCACACAGCAGGAAACGGCAACACATTCTGTTTTTTAAAAAATGTCAGATTAAAAAGGGTCCATTTTGTGATGGAAAACAGGAAAGAAGGAGTGGGAGGCTCGCAGGAGGTGGATGTTGTCATCTAAAGGCCACACAAACTTCCGTAAGTGAGCAATAAAACACTCGTCTGATGACACTAAACAAAGGCCTGTGCTGGCTCACTTGCAAATGTGATTAGTCTGTCTGCTAATCAAATTAATTTTATTGAACAAAAGCATAGCCTATTCTGAAACATTTTTAAAAAATACGTGGATCTTTCTCTACATTTTTCTGTAGCAGATTTGGAACTGAATCATCTTATAATTTTAATGAACTAGATGTTAGTGCAAGTCGTAAAATATGTGAATACTCCATTCATAGAAACTCCAAACATGCAATTCAGTTAAAAAAAAGACAAAAAGTGTATTTGAATTATGGTAGATTGTTGTTATAAAGTCATAGCAACATTATTAGATACCAGAAAGCTATTCAGATTGTTTTAAAAAAGCAAATCTATCAATAGCTAGCTAGCTTGCAAAGTTGCTAGCATTTTCTGCCCCCAAAGCATCCATTTCCTCACTTCCAAAGTTTCTTCTATGGGACAGTTGGCTTTAGCTGGTTAGGTATTCCCCTGAAATCTGTTTTTGGTACTTACAAAGAATCATGCATAACTTGGGTTTCTAATAGGCTGACCATATGAAAAGGAGGACAGGGCTCCTGTAACTTTAACAGTTGTAGAGAAAAGGGAATTTCAGCCAGTGTCATTTGTATGCAATTAGTTCCTGGTGAAATTCCCTCTTCATCACACCAGTTAAAGTTGCAGGGGCCCTGCCTTCTTTTGTATATGGTCACTCTAGTATAGTGCCTGCAACTTTAACAGTTGTGATGAAGAGGGAATTTCACCAGGAACTAATTGCATACAAATGACACTGGCTGAAATTCCCTTTTCTCTACAACTGTTAAAGTTACAGGAGCCCTGTCCTCCTTTTCATATGGTCAGCCTAGTTTCTAATTTAATAGAAGTAGCAAAGTGTAATAAAAACGTCGTAAGTCTCTTTCAAGTTAAAGGCATGTAGTATATACATTGCGTGCTTCTCCAAGTAGCAATAGTTCTGGAGCCATGCTGGATCAGACCAGGGTTTCATCTAGTCCAGCATTCTGTTCACACAGAAAACCTACAATTAGGACTTGAATGCAAGAGCCACCTTCCCTACCCTGAACATTTCCCATCAACAAGTTATTGCCATTTGAATACTGGGAAAATGAGATATCCCCGAAACACGTGTTTCTCTGAAAATCCCATCCAACCGATGAGGAACAATTGTTCATCTTTTGTGTTATAAATTGATAATCTAAAAAGCCTTGTGTATTAGAAACCAAATGAGGTCTGGCCAAGTGCTTGGAGAGAAGGGCATTAAACATCCTGAATCATCCTTATGAGCTGCTTGTCTTTCTAACCTTGTTGGGAAGTTAACCTAAAACTTTTGATCCTTCTCCTTTCCTCCATTTCCCAATGCCATCCACTTCCTTGCTTCCTTTTTCCCAGATCCAAATGCTATAAAATCCCCAAATCTTAGAAGCAGGATAAATTATGCAAAAAGTAGATATATGCAAATTAGCTTTATTTGTTTTTTTCTAATCCTAGTCACAGAATTTGGGTTTTCGTGGTGCTGTGCACACAGCTGCTGTTATAGCTTGCCACAACTAGAAAGCAGGACCAAGAAGTACCCACCACAAGAAACGGGCCTGTAGGACACATTTTGCAAAACAAATGCAGATGATAGAAGTCTTTTAGACCAGGGGTGGACAGACTTCAGGCTTGCAGCATCTACTTTGTTTATAACTTTGTTTGTGCTGCACTTCCGGAGGCAGACATAAACTTTTTTATTCCAGCAGACTTTTTGAAATATGCTGGACCTACATTAATGTATGTTTTTGTTTTGTTTTTAAAATTTGTTACTGTTTTTTAATTTTTTAAATATTTTAATTTTACTGTAGGTTTAGTTCTATTTAAACTTTTGTAAGCTTATATTTATATGTTTTAATTGTACATGTTTTAACTTTGTGAACCGCTTTGAGTCCCAGCCTTGAGAAAAAGGCGGGAAATAAATAAATAAATAACTTGTGAGTAAACGGAAGAGAGACTTGAAAATAGCTGACAGTGGAGTTGGAAGGAAGTTAGGCATGTGTGTTAAACTTCAGAACAATCCCTCCACCCCTGTATTTTATATGAATTTTTGAAAGATCGTGCAACTTTTGACAGCTGTGAATGCATGTGGCTTAGCTGTCAGACAGAGCTGTCAAAAGTTCATCGATCTTTCAAAAATTCATATAAAATACAGGGGTGGAGGGATTGTTTTGAAATTTAATACACATACTTAGGCATATCCCACAAGCACAGTGGGCCACTTTCAAGTCTCTAACTTAAAAAATAGAAAAAATATATTAAAAAGTATTAGACATACGCTTTCCTTAAAGAACTTAAATGAGTGTAACTTTTTTTTTATTTTAAAAGATAGAGACATAGAGCCCTTTGGACTTTGCAGATGGGATGTTGCTAGTCCTGGCTCCCCAAGTTTCATGTCTCTATCTTTTAAAATAAAAAGTTACATGTATTTATATTTAAGTTCTTCAAGGAAAGCGTATGACTAAAATGGCGTCATCCGATAATTATCGGAAATCCGATACGATTCAATAGAAAAAAACTCCGATATAATCGGATCCGATAATTATTTATATTGGAATTTCCGATGATACGAAACGATATTTTCGGCCATGCACATCCCTAATAATTAATGTATGGAATTAACTGCAAAAAGATGTAGTGATAGCCATTAGTTTAGGACCAAGCTAGACATAACATTAAATGCATCCTTGCAGGGTTGTTGTTGTTTTTAATGGAAATTACATCAGCTGGAAAGGGTGTAATAAATAACAGGATCAGGGCAGGCATAGAGGAGGAATTTAATCCTTTTCTATTGAAGTCCTGAGGAAATTGTCTTTTCTTAGACTAGCATTTGTTTTGGGGGGAAATCCATGATGGGCAGAAAAGGGCAATTGCTCTCAAGCCCTTCCTGTGAGCTTCCTGGATGCATCTGGCCAGCCAGTGTGGCAGGCAAAGTGCCGGACTGCAAAGAGGTTTAATCTGGTTCAGTAGGATGCATATGTTGTCAGGAGGAACAATGTACTGTAAATCAAAATGTGTCCAAGTGATATGGGGCTTTGTACATGGTTGACCAAGAGGCAACACAATGCTGTAAAGGCATTATTTGAGCTACTTCTTTTCCAGCTGAGAATTGTTGCTTTTAATTTACAGTGAGAAAACTAAAAGAAAAAGAAAAGAAAAGCCCACTTTATTAGACTGAACTGTGGAAATATTTGAATATGTCTGGCTAACTATACATCCAATTACCACAACATCTAGTGTTTCGCTGCAAAGTACCAAGCTTTTCTAGACAGTGGAATTTTATCTTGATGGCTTTCATTGAATTAAACAGCACAAAGTGGTGTAATTAGTGAAAACCAGGCAATTAAATTCATTCTGTTGGCATACCCGTTTAAGTAACTATTTTCTAAAACTATGGCATATAATGAATTTCTAGTCATTTATTCCCAATTATGCAAAATAGTTTAATGATCTTTATGTAAGCCTATGCCTGTGAAGTTCCAAAGAGCGTGGTTCACATGAGTGGTTTGTTAGAGGGCAATCCTGTTAGAGGGTAGGATATAGCAGTATGAAAGCGGTATATAAAAGGCAGGAGTCACACTACTGCTTTATAAGGGTATTGAACACTGATAGCTGTTGGAGCCCATTGACACATACCATATACCACTTTCATACCACTATATCCTACTTGGTGTAATCTGGCCAGTGTCTCAGAAGCCATAAGATTGTTCAGAAAAAACAACAACTGCAAGGCCATAGATAGAGCTATGATCTCAGAGGGTCCCCCCCACCCCAATGTTGGAGCACTCTTTTTGGCTGCTCCCAGACTCTGTGGAGGTCAGAACTCCAAAACTTGGTGTTTGGGCACCCTTCTTTCCAATGGGTGGAGTGACCAAAATTCTCAGAGATATTAACCCCCAAACCATTACTAGCAATAGAAGAGACTGATTTTTCTTCCATCAACAAATGTAAGTAAACTATAGTAAGCCCTGCTTCCGCTTCTTCCTGACTGCCGCCTTACCAGCAAGAGCTGTCAGGGCATAGGAAAGAGGGGAAGATTCAACTTCGTTGGCTCTGAGAGCATAGCATTGCTCTCTAAAGCACTCAGCCCTCTTGCCCAGCCCTCTTCCTTTTCCTCAGTGGTTAATGTAGGTAAACAGAGCTGGTCATGCCTTTAATATACTTATTTTCCTTTGCCTTGCCAGCTCCTGCTTTCTTGCTCTCCCTTAGCAGCAAACAGCTATCTTCATTAGCTAAAAGAGCCTTCCCAGTGGGCATGTTGACTATGAATGCTGGGAGTTGTAGTCCAACACATCTGTGGGACACCAGCTGGGGATGCCTGGGCCAAAGGTTCCTCTCTGCCATGTGGCTGATTTTGAGAAGAGGAGACCCTGCCCACTTGTCTAATTAGGGAAGATGAATTAGCTTCTGCAAGAAAGCGCAAGATACGCAGCCAGCTAAGAGAACTATATAAGCTATTCCAGCAAGACTGTTTTGAAAATACACTGTGCTGTATTTCAATTTAGACCTAGATTACATTACTTTTTGTAATTTTACCACATGGTTATTTTGGTGAATATTTGATTGGAAAGCACTCTCTAGTGGCAAGAACATGGAATTCAACACACTGTGATAAGTTTCAGGGTGCATTCCAATGAGGAAATAGTGCGCAAAACTGATATGGTAAAATTTCATTTCATGGTGACCTTATGTTTCAATGTGGTAACATGTAAATTGCCTAAGGGTCAATCTTCTCTTGTTCTGAGTCTTTTAAGAAATTGGCTGCCCCATGATAATTGCATTTCTTTAGAAAACTGACCATTATATGAGTATAAAAATAATAGAGGGCGATGACTGTCACTAATAGTTCAAAGCAAAGTTATTCTTAAATCTTCAATTATCATAAGAAATTCAGGTTTTGTGTATGCATAAACACAAAAAGCTAGTAAATTGAAATTCCAGTTGTTATGATTCAACTTTGGGCGTGAACTTGAATCTGTGTTTCTTTGTTGATATCTGTTTAGTGGAGAAACCACTATTACTGCCTCAATAAGATGTAGGGGCAAAATTCTACTCAGTAAAGCAAAGGGAGATCTGACATAGATTCTAGCCTTCATTGTTAAATTATAAGGCTGCAGAAAGCTCACAAGCTTGTTTATCTTGTTTGTTTATTGGAGAGTGACATCTGCTGAGGGAAGGAGGGAAATGAAATGTTTCATCTCGTTTCACGGTTGCAAACTTGCATGTTTCAAGCTTAGAACAACTTTACTTGATCCAGTTGAAGGTTAATATTGCATGCAACTGCACCTCTAATTTCTCTACTCCAGAGTAAGCATGCAGGGTCCCAATCAGGATCAGTGCATGCTGGGGGGGGATGCTTAATCTTTCCTTCCCACATTCTCTCCTGCTTGCCCAATACAGTAATTGAAAAAGGAACGAAGTGCCTATTGGAACCAATGGAGGATCCCTTCTCTCTTTTAAGGAGGGGGAGTTAGGAGTGAGGTTCTTTTGTGGGGTGGGTGGGAGCATCAGGGGAGGAGTGGCTTAAACTTCCCCTTCTCATGCACGGTAGGCTGAACACAGAGGCTCCATTTAGCTATCCTGGCTAATAGCTGTAGGGTAGACCTATCCTCCAAGGTTGTGTCTAATCCCCTTTAGCAGCTGTCTAAGATTAGAGGCATATTCTTACCCGTCTTGTTGCAGGAATGTCCAGAAAAGACAGGAAAAATGTGATATTTATAGTGCTGGGTATGCATATTCCCCTTCTGTAGTACAGATGGTTGAAATCTGGCTTCTAGGGATCGAATGGAAGCATCTAGTGCAAAATGGCTTTTGCTGATGTATCCCTTTTGCAGGGGAGGCATGGTTTGCAGCACACCTGTTGCTGGGATGGCTATATAAACCTATGCTTTCTAGTTGGCCAGACCTATTCAGTTTAATGGGTGTGGTGAACCTAGGCTGCTTCTAGTTCAGCCAGCAATGTCATTATGATTGCATTGCTTTTATGCCCAACCCGGAAATAAATGTAGTCAGCTAAAGCCCATGTAAACTGACCCAAACTGACTTCCTTGGGGTTGCCATGTTCATATGGACCCTTCAAAAATTGTATGTTTTGGTCAGTGCTCTTAAGGTAAGCTTCCCAACTTTAACCATTATTCCTTTGTGTGTTAATGCTTTGCTGGGCAAATGGATTTAGGACCAAATAGGTAAGAGTTTTAGAAATTGCGTAATTCCCTAAAGTTCTGTTTATAACACTTCCATATGAATATAGGCTGAGATGGAACTTTGGGGCAGGGAGATGGGCTGTTTCACAGTGGTTCTCAGTGGAAGATTCCAAAGGTTCACATGACCAGCAGGCAGCAGCTTGCCTTAAATAAGCCCTGGCAGCTTTTGACGTGTGCTGACCACCATTGTGAATATTCAAGCCAAATAATAATAATAATAATAATAATAATAATAATAATATATTTATTTATTACCCGCCTCTCCCAACGGATCGAGGCAGGGAACAACATCAAACATAAAATACAAAACTGATTAAAACACTTCAATACATCATTAAAATACCAATAAAACACCAATGAAACACTTTAAAATTCATTGCACAGTCCCCATGGCCGATCATGCTGTGCGATGGTTAACAAGCCACCCAAACCCATGGGTCTTCTTGAGTCAGCCACCCTGCCCGGGGTTGTATGACACAATAAGTCGCGACTTGAATATTCTCAATGGTGGCAGCACATGCCACAAGCCACTGTGGTTTATTTCAACCATGCTGCCAGACACCGATCGTGCAAACCAAGCCAGAATGTTGTGATAGGGGACTTCCACTTGAAACATTGTCCTTTGTCTTATGGCATCCTGCAAGGTTCCATCTTGTCCCCCATAATGTTCAACACCTGGGAAGGTCATTAGAGATTTGGGGTATGGTACCATCAGTATGCTGATGACACTGAAGTCTCTCCCTCCTTTTGGAGGTCATGATTGGGCATTTATTATTTTAAATATTTTATTTATTATTACATTTCGATACCACCTAATAGCCAAAGCTGTAAGGGTGGTTCATAAAACAAAATTTAAAACCAATAAATGCAATGAAAGTAGAATGTAATATAAAAAACCTTAAAGTGTAAAACAGAATAAAATAAAATAAAAATAGGAACCAAGATAAAAGGCAGCAGCAGTGCAGAGATCTAAAAAAACAAACAAAAAAACCCACCACCCATTAATACAATTTGTAAAACTGAAGAACTAAAAAGCATGGGGAAATGAAAAGGTCTTCACTTGGTGCCAAAAAGACCAGAAGGCAAGCCTCCAGTGGATTCCAGGGCAGTGTATAATAGACATAAATATTACTTAATAAAGTAAAACAAAAATTAACAAATTTAGCAATTAAACAATATCCTTCATAAACTAAAAGGCAGCAAAAAATAAATGACAAGACAGCATAACTATTTAAAATGCCAGGATGAACGGCAAAGTCTTAGCCTGGTGCCAGAAAGATTGTAATGTCAGCACCACACAATACCTCTTCAGAGAAAATATTTCAGAATTGCAATGTCCATAGAGATAAGACCCTCTCCTGAGAAGGGCCTCAATTGAAGATCTTAAAATATGGGCAGGCTCGAATGGGAGGTTCTCCTTAAGGTATTTCGGTCCCAAGCCGCTTAGGTCACTAAAGATAAATCTAAATTCAAGGTCAGCACCTTGATTTGGAGTTGGATGAAATAGATAAACACTGTAGTCCCCTCCCCCCAAATTGGAACTCCACCTGACTTGAACCAGTTAAATTCCATGTAGTTATGTTCTGCTTTAGTCAAAGCTTCCAACTGGTTTCCAAGGGCAGCCCCTTGTGTACAGTAATCCAACCAGGAAGTTACCAGAGCATGGATCACCCTGGCCAAATTAATTCTGTCCAGGAATGGTTGCTGCTGGCAAACCAGCTGAAGCGAGAAAAATACTGGATCATGGACCAACCCTCAATCTGTCCACCTGCTTCAGAGGAATGCAACCCCATCCAGAACTGGTTGAACACCTATTTCCCAGAGTTCAGAACCACTTACCCATTGAGTCTCCATCTTGTCTGGACTCAGCTTCAGTTTATTAGTCCTCATTTAGCCCATTGCTGAATCCAGACATCAGTTCAGCATCTGCACAACCTCATCTGACTCAGATGACAGAAAGAAATAGAACTTTAAGCCAGGATGAAATAGTAGTTAGTGTATTGGGCTGGGACTAAGGAGATCCGGGTTCTAGTCCCTACTCAGCCATGAAGCTCATTGGGTTATTTTGAGCCAGTCACTGACTTTCAGCCTAAACTAACTCACAGGGTTGTTGTTGTGAGAATAAATGGAGAAGAGGTCCATGCAAGCTGCCATGGGTTCCTTCCCAGGGGGAAAAAGATGGGATATAAATGTAATAAAACTGGGTGTCATTAACATGATGACACCTCACTCCAAATTATCTTAACTTCACCCAGCTACTTCATATGGAGCAGGACTGAGGAACCTGTGCTCCACCAGATGTTGTTGGATTATCCCTGTCCATTGAACATGCTGGCTCGGGTTGTTGGAATTTGGATTCCAACAACATCTGGAGGGTCATAGGTTCCCTACTTAATAGAGATGTTAATGACCATAGAGAATGAGATGGAATCTTGTGGGACACTACAACACAGATCCTCCAGCGCTCCTTTCTGAAAGCCTGCAAGTAGGAGAACTACTGGATCACTTCTAACCCACAGAGCTGGTCCAGTAAGGTACTATGGTCAATAATGTCAAACATTGCCAAGAGGTCAAGGTGAATCCCCATCTCTATTCTTTGAAGAACATTATCAGGAAGACTAAGGCATCTCCGGTGCCTAGCAAACTTATAATGTAGAGCCCTCCAAGGGTTCTACTGCAGGCATCAGCGGGACTCATTGCCCCTGAAGAACCACCAGGAGTTGCAGTCCATACTAACCCAGGATCAGCGGTAATCCTACTGATCAAGACTTCTTCTTTCTTGTCTGGATTAAATTTCCATTTGTTGGCCTGCATCCAGTCCAACACCAATTTAGAATGCGCACAGAGCTTTTCCAGGTGGTAAAGAGCTTGCTACAGCTAGACACTGAAGGGATGTCACTGGAATTGCTGCCTCTGAAGTGGTGGAAGCAAAAAAAGTGGTAATTTTGCAAGGAAACAAGGTGTGCAAGGAGCAAGCACCTTGTTTGTAAGCAGAATCATACTCCTTATATGTCATTACTTTGCAAAATTGCTTTTTTGCTGCCACTGTGGCAAATTTAGCTTGGGCAGTGGGGACAGAGCCCCCGCAAAAATGACCAACTGCACCTTTTCCTGGAGAAGGCACAGCTACCCCCAATCATGCATGCCTTAGTTGCATCAAGGTTGGGCTGCTATAATGCACTCTTTGTAGGGCTGCCTTAGAAAGGGTTTTTTTGGAAATTACAGCTGGTGCCAAACTGTTGCAGCCACAGCAGTGACCATAATTGGATGGGGGGAGGGGGGATTGGTTTTTTTTGGGGGGGGGAGCATGTGATTCCATTGTCACTGGCTTCCAATCTGCTTTTAGTTCAATTCAAAGTGTTTGTGATTACCTTTAAAGCCCCAAATGGCTTAGATCCAGGTTATCCGAAGGACTGTCTCCACCTATGTGACCCTGCTCAGTTTGTCAAGGAAGGCACTTTGTTACATCCTGCTGCCATCAGAGTTACAGCTGGTTAGAATACATAAGGCTTTTTTGTGGTGGCAGACAGGATGTGGAACTCTCTGCCCTAGGAGATCTGCTTACTCGCTCTTTAATGACATTTAAATGCTGTTTGAAAACTCTTTTCCCCAGCAAATCTTTGGCCTACTGGCTGATTTTATGTTGTTTCCTTTGACTTATTAGATCTTTTACCTGCCATGTCTACTGTTCTATTATTGATTTAATATTGTTATGATTGTGTTTATATCTTTTATGATGTGAGCTATCTTTGTGTGCTCTAGTAATAGAATGATAAGGTGGGATATAAAATTTACTTTAAAATGAGTAAATAAAAAAATGTCAGAATGATAATGCTTAACATAAAACCTTGAAAGTAAAGGTTTCCTGAAGATTTTAGTCTCTTCAGTTACAAAGAAAGAAAATTTACAAACCAGTTTATTTGCAATATTTGATTTCATTCATGCAGGTTGGTTATTGTCATGTTATTTAAATTCTGCTTCTTTCTAAAATTTGACAAGTGTCAGTAATGGCTTTGTCCTATGTTCTGGTCCATATTGTTAAGACAACTTTGATGTGTAAATACAAAATGGAGAGAAGGCTGGGAAGTCCAAATGGTACCACTAAGGAGAAGCTACAGACGAGTAATTCTCAGTGTGAACTGTTTTTATGAAATCAAACCTTCTAGGTGGGACAGTCTATACTTCTAAGTAAAGCAAATGCTATTTCCTGTTAAATAAACTAGGGCTGCCAACTGATTAAAGAAAGACAATCTTTAATATATTATATTCCATTATAGTAACACACCAGAATTAAAATAAATTAAAACAAGATTATCCTTAAATTGGAGCTCAGCTAATTAAAATTGGCCCCACCAGATTAAGTTTAGTTGTTTGATCTACTGATTATAAGAGTCTTTCCAAACTTGGCTTTTATTGTGACATCACCCTGCCTCATTCATGGAATTTTATAAGGGGTCGAGATGTCATCTTCCATTCGTAACCTTCCCATGTTCTCCTACCAGTACTGCTGTCCTTTTTCTTACCACAGAAAATCTGTTAAGGTGAAAAAGATAGAAAAACTGCACAAGGTCTTTTGACTGGTAGCACGTGGGGCAGTATCTAATGGTGTCATTATGCAAACTCAATAGTGCTAGCGGAGCTCCACCGAATACTTCAGTTGTGTAAGCACTTGCACATTGTGTTAGTGGATTGTGTGCCAGCAAACCACCTGGCCTGTTCTCCCAAAAGTGGTTGGGCAAACGGAACTTAAGAGTCTCCCTTTGCGTATAGTTCAGAACCTAGTTTCTGTTAGCACAACATCATTTGCACCAGCAGAATATCACCGCCTATTGCCCTAGGAGCTCTCCTTCTGGAAGCATCCTAAAGCTGGCAGTCTTGAAAGAAATCTAAGATGCAACATGAGAGACTTAATGACTCCGGATGCTATTAAATTATTATGCTGAGTTTAGGTTATCAGAGTGGAACTGATAATGGAACTGATAACTGATCTCAAAGGTTATCAAAAATGATGGCTTAGAAATGCATGGCAAATGAGGAAATGTTGGAAAGCAATGGTTAGATGGAGTTTAGATTTAAACAAAATTTAATGGTAGCTTTTCACATATATGTAAAAGAGTAGGCAGTGTTCGCTTCATCACTGAAGGCAACATCAATAATCAGTGAGTTGAGGATGCAAAAAAGCAGCCTTGGGTTGCAATTTAACATTAAGTATATTAAAATTCCTTAACTATAAAAAGTGCTGTTAGAAGGGAACAAATTGCCTGGGGAAATGGAAAGATGCATACCCTCTAGATAGAAGCTTTAAAGTAAGAGGGAAGATCATTTCTCTGAGGTGATTTAAATCATGAGATTCCAGCCATGGCAGAGGGTTGATTTGATTCATACTCGTGCCACTTTTAATCTCCAAATCATGCATAAATGTTAGCTTGTAAGCAAACCCAACTGAAATAAGTGAAAACCATGCTGTGTGTCTCAGCTCACTCACTCACACAGCCCTTTTAAAAATGTACAGTGCAGAAAAAGGCAAAACCTTCTTGGCCACTTCTTGAGGGGATTTTTTTTTTAAAAATCAGCCTCTGATCTCTGCACGTCACAAGTCTGCAATTATACACCCTTCTTGCTGCCAAAATTTCAGTGTTATCTTTTAACTCCGGAGCCTTCTTTAAAAAAAACAAAAAAACATTCAACTTTTTTTTTATTTCTGAGGAACGGTTCCTCGTTTCTCTGCTGCAGTCAGATCTGCACTACAGCATAAATGGTAGGGATGGCGGATCTTATTGTGGCTCAGGCTCAAGGCTTCACATATGCTAAAATGTGACTTGCAGGCAGCGCTTTGCTTTGAAGCCTAACCACAGCCAGGGAACTGTAATTGCTGCCTTTGATTGCACCGACTTCACTTGCGGGTTGGGCTTTGCTTGGGCATGCCTGGCTTGGCGAGACTTCAGCTGTAGCCCTCCAGTGAAGCCTTAGATGTGGGAAGTCTTCAGTCTCTGTAGCACATACCTGTGGTTTCTTGAAAAGGATCCTGGCTTGACCTGTTTTATATCTGTAAGGCAATACCGTAGCTGTTCCTTTAAGGGTCCGAGCAGCTTATTAGTAGGGGACGGATGAAACTTCCAGTTTGTAGCTCATAAGTGCAGAAGCTTGGATTTTTATTATTAATAATATTATTTATAACAGGTGAAAGACTTTAGTTCATGGACCTTAGCATAACTACTGAATTCAGTGTATTCTCTAGCCAATGCAACCAATAAATCAAAAGCAGAGGGAGAAACCTTGAACTTTGGGTACCCTCCTGTAAACATTAACAAACAATTGCATTTCTAACACCATTACACACACACCCCTCCAATTTTATTTTTAATTTTTGGTCTGGAGCAGGAAACTAGAGGAGGGAGAGAAAAGGTGGTTATGAACGTGTAAGCCCAAAAGTGCTATGGGTAGCACTTTGAAGGGAAAATAATGATTAAAAAAGGCTCCACTTTCGAGAAAGGAGGACCAGAGCAAGGCCACAGACATTATTTTAACCTCCTCACTTCAAAGACGGGCTGCTGGTAAGAGAAGCCTCCCGGGGGGTGGGGTGGGGGGGTGAGACGGGAACCATCTCAACAGAAGGGCATTTCATTTCCTTTAGCAAGGACTAAATTCCTGGCTAGTAATGGGGAGTAGCTCTGAATCGCGGTGCTTGTATCAGGCTGCTGTGAACTACTGGCCTGGTGCCTCAAGGCCATTCCTCAACAGGAAACAGAATGTTTTAATGTAAGACTGAGAGGAAAACCTTCCCAGGAATAGCAACCTGGACCAAACCTTTGAAAATCTGGGATGAAAAGGCCCAAAGTAAATATAAATCGGCAGGGTGCTCTCTCTCCCTCTCTCTCTCTCCCCCGTGTTTCTTTGCTTTTTGCTTGGCCTCTCCTTCAGGACCGTTGGAAAAGCAAAGCTCTTCATGACTCTTTGATCCCCATGTCTTCTGGAGCAGTTTTTAAAAAAAGAGGCAGGAAACTTAAAGAGGCTTTATAAAAAAAAAAAAATTGGGGTCGGAGAGTTTTACGAGCAAATAGGAACTAGTTCAGTTTGTGGCAGACCACCTCTGTTGAAAGCGCCGTTTTCCATTCGACTTTGCTTTTTAAAAGGTCAGGAAATTTAACAGAAACACACTGTAAAATAAAATCAGACTCCTGCTGAAGGAACAGGTGTACATTTCCTCTTCGTACATGCAAATATGGGAAATGTTCCCTGTAACCATAAACGCTGCAATAGAAATTAGCTTAGTTTTGTGTTTCTACAGCACCTATTTTCTTGAAGCAATTTTGTTTCTTGCACATGCAACCTACTTCATCATCTGACAGGTGCCACGTATGATAAGCTTTATAAAAAAATAATTACTACTTTGGGGAGAGGTGTGTTTCAGTGTATTATCTCTGTATTTCAATAAGCTATCTCTGTATTTCAATAAGCTAGTGTACAAATACAGACATGTTTGCAAAGAGGTGCACATGCTCCCATGTTTAGTTGTGGTCATGATGTGCTAAAATTGACATGCTACACGTTAATTGGACTTGGCATTGTAAACACCAGAATTTGTACTTAAGAACATAAGAGCCATGCTGGATCAGACCAAGGGTCCATGTAGTTCAGCACTCTGTTCACACAGTGGCCAAACAGCTGTCAACCAGGGACCACCAGGGGGACACGGTGCAACAGGACCTTCTCACCCATGTTCCCCAGCAACTGGTATATATACTGGAATCAAACCTGACAAATTTTAACTGGCGCACTAATCAAAACTGTTGAATAAAACATATAAGGGCTTCTACATAATTTATACTTAAGTAGGAAGGGAATGTCTGGCATTGGAAAATAATGATCCAATGCCATGGCTTGATAACACAAGGTAATTTGGTTGCTTTGAATGAGTTAGAAGAAGAAACATGCCATTAAGAGCAATGTCTAATAATGTACTGAGTCTGCTGACCCGTAACTGAAACCTATTGGAGAAACAAAGTGTATGGGCCTAACCCTAAATATATAGTAGTGTGGCTAAAATACTTAACTGTGAATAAGGACATCTGTGGTTCAAGTGATGTTGCCTCTGCCATAAATTCACTTGGGAGGCTATTAGGCAACCTATACTCTGGGGGTGGAGTGGGGAGGGGACCATTTTCTGACAGGATCCCCATTACCTTCATTGAAACCTGTCTTCATTCCAGCAGTGGATGCACTGCAAACGGAGCCTGAACTGGGCAAGGCCAGAACCAAATGTGGGCCGTTACCTTGCAACAAGAAGACACTGCATCAAAGTATTCTCTTCCCTCAACTTGTGCAAAAGTCCTTCCATCAACAGAATAAATAATATTAATAATCTGGAGTGGAGTTGTAAAACATGTGACCTGCAGAGAGAGGTGTGAGGTCTGAAGGTCTGTGCTAAGCTGGCAGATCAGAAGTTTTCAACCCCTGCTCTACCAGCTTCCACATTGCACTCTAGTGTTAATACTGGCATGTCTTGCAGCAGGTGTGCAGAACTTGTTCCAGCCCAGGGACTGAATTCCATTTCAGAGAACCTCGTGGGGTCAGCCTTCAAGTAGTGGGCGTGGCCAAAGGCAAAGGGGGTGCAGCTGAAGGAGAAAGGGGGAAGGGCCAAAACAACAGAATATTTAGCTTAAAGCCCCTACTGCCAGTAACGAAGCCTTAGAAGAGGCATTTCAACTTCATAGAACAAGGAAAAGCTGCACTGAAGCTAGGAAACCACCCAACGATTCTGGTTGGGGCAAGGGTGTATGTGGACATCTGGGGAACCGAGGTAGGGGCCCCAGGGCCCTGAGGTTCTGCACCCCTGCCTTATAGGATGGTTGTAAGGGCTTCTGAGATCATGTATGTGAGCCTCTTTTAACACTCTAAAACATATAATTGCGAAGTAATTATAATCGAACAAATGAATGACAAACAAAGTGTCTTGATGCATTTTTTTGAAAAAAAAAAATCTAAAGCTTCTTCCCTTGTTCTTCCCACAGGAGGAAAGAGAAATGCTTTCTCAGCGTGCAAAGCAAAGGCAGCGACATCAGGGCCTCTCCTTGAAATGGAAGCTTGCTAAATCTCCAGGCATGTCCTTCATCTGCACAGACCACCACTAAGGAGTATGTCTAGGATGTCAAAACTCGCCCTGATGTCTCTGAAAAAAGACACTGAACCATAAAGACAATCACTGCCAAGCCCCTTTGCTATCATGGAGTCCCAAATCTGACACAATAAAAGAGAGCCAGAAGAGCATTTCAGAACGCCCCCAGTCAGCCAAGTAGCTTTTTGTTTTTATTTTCACTCCGCCTTACGCTCCTACATTTGTATCTCATATGTTGTCAATACTGAGTCAGCAACAAAATAAATTTGGCTGTGTTTGTCTTGCTTCAGCCAACAGAATGATGTAAGCCAGCAACAACTCCCATCCTAACCCTTCACACCGAAAGAACAAAATTAATTTGTTGAGGAAGGCACAGTCCAGTTTATTCAAAATGGTGCAAAAGGATCAATCTTCAATTCTCAGCTTTTAAAAATGAAAACTTGAATGCTTTTATACCTTAGTTATTTCCTCCTTGGTGTACATTTTTATTGTCTTTGAGCTTTTAAAAAAACAAACCTTTTTTTAAAAATAAAAGGAAATTCCTTTTTTTCCCCTGCAGGAAAAGAGCAAACAATTTGTGGCTTTTTTTGGGGGGGGGGGGGGGGTAACATAACAATCCCTCATCGTATATATGTGCTATGGAATCCTATATTACTAAACATAATGATCAGTGGGTCACTACCCCCGTTGATCCACTTCATTTACTCTGTATGTGTAAAGGCACCACATTTCATCAGGACTGACTACAGTTGAGCACTCCTACTCACCGATCCTGAATTTCCTTGTAAAAAAAGAAGCCCAGCACTTGAATTATTATTACTTCAATTGTTCTGTATTTGTATCTGTTTTTGTTAGCCTGTTTAGTGGGATTTTATGCCAGTTGTTGAAATGAGCATTGATGTACCCATTTTTTTTAATAGTTGAGGCACAGCCTTTGCCAAAAAATTGTCAACTGATATATATTTTGTCATTCCAGTTTTGATTTAATGTGCTGAGCATTTTGTTTTGTTTTTTTTAAATAAAAGCTTTGTAATAAAATGACAAAATACTTTTTGACTGGCTAAGATGCATTGTTTGATTCAACATGTTTCACCTGCGGAAGAATACTGGGTGGCACCATTTCTCTTTGTGTCTTGTATGCTTTGCTATCTTGTGGACACAATCCAGCTAAAGCTCATGATCCATCAAGCAAAATCAGCAGAACTTAAATTACCGTATTTTCCGGCGTATAAGACTGGGCGTATAAGACGACTCCCAACTTTTCCAGTTAAAATATAGCGTTTGGGATATATTCGCCGTATAAGACTACCCCTCTTCCAACGCACACCAAAGTCACTTCTTTCCACTTCTTTCCAAAGTTAAGTCACTTCTTTCCACTTCTTTCCAGGGGGCAGGGGAGGGGGGCAGGGGGAGGGGGCGGTGGCGCACATACCTTGCAGGGACGTCCGTTCCCGTCCGGCGCTGGCTGCTACTGCCAGCGGGCTTTAGCCTGCTCCAGAGTGGCGTGCCGGGTGATGATATCACCTGGCGCGCCACTCTGGAGCAGGCCGCGAAGCCCGCTGGCAGTAGCAGCCGGCGCCGGTCGGGAGCGGACGTCCCTGAAAGGTAAGCAGGGGGCAGGGGGAGGGGGCGTGGCGCGGGCGGGGGGGTTGTTTTGGGGGGGCGGGGGGGACCAGGAGTTTCAGCACCCGGCGTATAAGACGACCCCCGGCTTTTGAGAAGATTTTCCTGGGTTAAAAAGTCGTCTTATACGCCGGAAAATACGGTAGTTAGGACTAAGGCTGCCATCACATTCCAAGTTTTGCTACTGCTGCTCCACCCAATTGGCAGGGGGAAACATGGACAGCTGGACAACCATCTGTCAGGGATGCTTTAAGGTAGATTCCTGCATTGAGCAGGGGGTTGGACTCAATGGCCTTATAAGCCCCTTCCAACTCTACTATTCTGTGATTCTAAGGCTGTGCCTGAATGTTATAGGAGGAAGGATACCTACATATAGCAGCGCTGCATCAAGCACAAAATATTGTTCTGCACAGACTTTGGAAAGACATTGCACCGGTGGAACAGATACTAGGCCTCCATGATTCTAAGCATAGTAATTAATAAAAATAATAATAATAATAATAATAATATTTATTTATAACCCTGAATTTTCTTAGTATTTCTATTGTATACACTTTTATGAGTTTAATATAAGTAAAAGGTTAAATACTGAGACCCTCAATAAACCTAGATAGTTCAGGCAGATTTATATGAATGAAAACTAGAAATTAATGAGTTAGAACTGGAAGGATCTCTTCGTACCTCTGTTTCCTTAGCAAGGAAGTCTTTTCTTTCTTTTTTAAAGCAGTACCTCTTGTCTTCTTGCTGCTGTTCTATATCTGTGCCACCTCCATTTTATACAACATAAGTACAGGCATGCAAGCTACACATTGAATACCTATAATAAAGACAACAGAATATAGGAGTTTAGACCAATGACTGCAAGTTGGTATTGAATAAAATGTTACCGGGTAACATGGAAACAGTGATAGATTCAAAACAATGTTGTCATACTGCCACCTACTGGACAAAAAAACCAATGTAAATTAAAGCAAGGCATTCACTTCCAGGTGAGATTGGGATTATTTTATTTGGATTAAAATGTCTGGCTGTTACAAACCCATGAACTCAAACCCCATTTCATCCTTGAGACACTTAAACCTGAAAAAGGCACTTGAGTGTGTAAAGCTCTCAGAATTGCAGATCTCAGGGGAACAAGGCTTTCGCTAGGGAAAATTTGCAATCAAAATGCACAGTGCTGACTGGTTTTTAAGACCTTGATTAAGCAGCACTCCAAGTAAGGCATGGAAACACCAAGTGGCATGGGGGTTATCCTTACACAGGCAGGAAAAACATGATACACTGCTAAGTTCATTTGTGTTTGTAAAATCCTTCCCCAGTCTTCCTTCCCAGTTTCTTCTCCTCGACCAGTTGATCCAGCATTGGGCTTGGAGCAAAGAGAGGGTTCTCTGGCTCTAACGAATGCCACCCTGATAAGAGAGGAAGAAAGGAACAGTGATCCTCATTCTGTAAAAACTCAATCCGATAACGTATCACAGATGCTTCTGTATTTCTCAAGAGTCTTAATTCACAAGGGGTATTCTGTACTAGAGGGGAAAACTATGCCTCCTCAAAGGGGCTGGAGAGGAATTCCAATACTAAATATTGCAATTCTTTTCAGCACTCAAATTCAGAAAATCCAGCACAGAACCAGCTCCTCTCAGCAACCTCTTCACCCACGTACAAGGCTACGCTTGAGATGGTGGGTTCAGACAACACAATAACTCATACTTAACGGTTTGAGTATGGATTGAATGTGGGTTGTCAAATGATGGGGAGGCATAGATTGCCTCTGCCGCTCCTCCTGCCCTGCTGGCTTCAGCTCAGTAGGCATTGGATACACAGAAGCCTCAAAGTTCACAGGCTTCCATCTTGCGACGACGCAACCCATAGGATTGCGCCCTAAAGGTCTCCCTTAGAGAGATTGTTCCAGCACGATTATCTCTAGGAATTCATAATGAACTGCAGTTCTTCGTTGTCCAAGCAGGTTCCATGCAGTGGAAACAAACACCATGGACAGAGTAATCATTATACGCTTATGAGAGAATCGTACACAAATAAGAAATAACGATGAACCTCTATGATACGTAAAAAGAGGTAATTTTCTCTCCCAATGAAAACAAAAATAGAATTAAATAAAGCTGAAGGTTCACAAAACCAAAACGACTGTTTGCAAGAGCAGCAGGAAAGCTCAACACATCTATTGTAATGTGAGTGCTTCTCTGGATTTCTCTTTTGATAGAAGAACAGCAGCACTTTAAAAAGATCAGATTAAACTAGTCAGGAAAATATACATACCATCTATAATATATTTACTGGTATCCAAGCCAACGTAGTCCAAGAGTTCAAATGGACCCATGGGATAGCCTGCCCCCAGCTTCATGGCCATGTCAATATCTTCCTTTGATGCATCCCCTAGAGAAAAGGTGGACAACCAGATGAACGAAGTTCAGCATCTATTCTGCCTTTTACGATATAAACTAGATGCAGCTTGTGACAGAGGCATTAGCACTTCACAGACTCAAGAAACGAGGCAGCTTTCAAGAAGACAGTGTCCACTGTGGACTTGCTATGGAAACTCAACAGCAATGCACCAGCTACAGACCTTCACTAAGGGTTTTGGCTTCACAATGGTTTTGAACAAAAACCAGATATGCATCCGCTGCCTATTTTAAAGCGTGCAGTTCAACAGGCACCACCTGTTTTGAGCTTCAGGCTCTCCTGTTTCAAACCATCCACTAATAGTGGGCACAGAAACAGGGTCTATATGGCAGCAGTCATGTACTCAGCCTGCAAGAGTGACAGTGAAGCCAAAACAGCCTACTCAATGCAACACGTGACCTGAGCATACACCCTAGAACAGGGATGGGCAGAAGGTAGCTCTCCAGTGGTTTTGGACTTCAACTCCCAGAAGCCCCTGCCAGCATAGACAGTGGTCAGGAGTACTGGAAATTGGAAGTCCAAAACATCTGGAGATCTACCTTTCTGCCCACCCAGTTCTTAAACTGTGCCCCATAGAACACTGGTGGTCTATGGGATCCATTCCAATGATCCTCGGAAAGGTTGCTCACTAAACCAGGCACATCCACTACATTGGAAAAGCAGTTATTGAGTTATGTGCTATGAGTTGTAGAACAAAGGACGTGGTCTGCCAAGATCATCAACCCTAGGGAGGTGGGGAGAGTTTGAGTACTGCTGCTAGTCTATAGAACATATCCCAGAATCCTTTGCAATGCACAGGGACTCTGAGGCAAATGCTTCAAAGTTCTTCATCAGCAGAAACGTCAGTGTAGAAAATGTTACCTGAAAGTGGAGAGTTTGAAAAACGTTGTGGTAGAATTTTTGCCCTAATACTCTTGTGGGGGGGGGGGGGGAGTGGAGAGTGTTGGCTAAAAGACTGAAGACCAAGCCATAAAGTATTGACTATTTCAACCGCAGAGAATTCCATTGGGATCCAACCTATCCTAATAAAACTTCAGTCTGGGCACAAACAATTAAAACAAAACATCATGCTACATTGAGAAGCCAACCTATTTGTTACAACATTCATTTAAATATATTTTCCCAACAAGTTTTAAAAGCTACTAGTCTTCAGGTTGTTGTTTTTTTAAGCTTCAAGAAAAGCTGAAATCAGGATATAACTATTAGTGTTGGGGGCAGGGGAGAGAGAGTTAGATTGAGAACAGATTTAATGAGAAAAGGCCACATCCAGATTTTTCAGCCAAGTAAATTTCACAGTTACATATTTTATGCACGCAAGCATAAAACATTTAGCTGAAGCATTCTATATGGTGATATTTTAGACAGAATGAAAGTTGTTTTCACAGTGCCACTCCTTTGGTTAAAAAAAAAAACTAATTTGTTCTTATTCTGCCTTTGAGGAGTAATTAGTGATATTTGTTGATGGATAAGCAAGAAGTATGATTAATTTTGCTTCGCAAGCCGACAACACTTTTATGAACTACAAAGGCAGCTTTTAATATTTAAAATATATTTACAGAGATCTTGATAATGGAGGCCTTTCATCTGTAAGGGAAGGCAGCCTTCCAAATGAAATGTTTGAAATAACACTCTTAATAGCAGACAGCCATGAAAAGGGAGCTTAAGTCTGAACAGTTATACAGAGTAACTTTCTCTTTAGCTCTTCACACAGCAAGCGTGTTTCCTTTGAAGAAGTCAAGGCTTATTCCCAGAGTTAACTGGCTCTGAGATTTGAAAGACGATAATAACAATTCCCCATTACCGTCAACACAGCTACAAAACAGGATCCGAGCAGGGAATGCCCACTACTTTGTTCTACCAGTCAATCCATCCCCAGATCACCATTCCTGCTCTGTAAAACTGCCGCCTTCTGCCCCCCTACCACTGTCAGCTCCATTTCATCCTTTGAACCACTGTAGTGGCAACATCTTGCCCAGAGAAGAAAGGTTGCTAGTCTGTTTCTTATGCTTCAAGGTATTTACACTCACCAAAGACACTTTTGTGAAGCCCTGGAGAATGGAAACATAAGAAGCTATCTTGCACGAGTGAGACTTTGGTTCATCAAGCTCAGTACTGTCTACCCCTTTTTTGGACCCATGGGCAGTTGGGAATTTGAGACCATACTGTGGCCACCACCACAAAATGCCTACTCAGTGGAGCACAGCTCTGGCATCTTCGTTGCGTCTCCGGATCTTAGGCTGAGACTTACTCAGCAAAAACTTTTGTTTCGCATCTATTGGACACCGCAACATCTTTTTAATAAGGGATTGTTTAATTTGGCTAATTGGTGGTGATGCAGTACACGTCTTTTAAATGTATGTTTTGACAATGTCCAGTAGTTGCTGCTTTTTGGGAAAAGATTATGACACATATAAATTTTGTATTAGAACGATCTTTAATATTTACTTATGTACAAGTCCTCTGAAATTATTTACCAGCTCTATGGAGATTAACAAACGGTCAGCGTAAATTGATTCTCTGTATCCTCTTGACAGCTTAAAGACTTCTGTTACAACATTGGAAGGATAAACATTCACCTCCTATAATGCAACGGATTGAGGTCCTTATAAAGCTTTCAATGTTTGAACAGATGGCATGTAGACACTGACTTCAAATGGATACTTATTGGATATCTGGTCTGCTTTTTTCAAAGCCTGTGTATAATTGCTAGAATGTTGTATGCATTTCATTTGTATTCATTGCTGTGGATATATTCCAATCCATGTACACATATAAAAAAGAGGGGAAATAAAAAAAAAACATTTTCGCTTGTGCCTGCAGGTGACACACTGAGGTCCCCTTTATGGGCACCATTGGAGGTACCTACAGGTGCCAGATTGGGGAACCTGGGGCTACACTGACAGGCAATAGCTCTCCAGGGTTTCAGAGAGGAGATGCAGGGGACTAAACGTGGGATCTTTTGCATTCCAAGTATGTGCTCTACTGAAACATGGCTCTTCCCCTGTTAACAGTAAGCAATGTTTATGTTGCTTTATTAATGCTAGTTTCTAATCCACATTACTGTGACAGCAAATGTTGCAAAAGGATTGTGACCAGGCAGGAGGAGCTGAGCTGAATTTCTAGTTGTTGGAGTCAGGCTCGAGTGTTGGCATAGCTCTTTATCGAACCTATTGCTTTTCGTGATGAACCATTTGGATAGTTTAGCACAGAATATACCCAGCCTGGGCAAGCCGAACAAAGCCTATATTCATTATGTTTATATATGTTTTTAATACTCATGAACTTTCAGTCTGCATATCTAAATCAGCCCTGTATTTACTAACTTGCCCAGCAGCCATAGATGACCAGGACTTTCATGTAGGTAAGTAAGTGGAAGAGAGATGGTCCATTCCATTCCATTCCGCTTCTGACAGACCACTTGGGTTTCGGTACTAGCCACAAAGGAAGGCAAGTCTCTTTCCCCACTACCAGCATGGAAACACAGTGGGGAGCAACGATCACTATGTCCCTCCTCCACCAGTCTGCTTGGTAGATGGCAATTTTTTTATGCTACACTGCTAGGAAACTAGCAGCCTAGATTTCCATGCTGGCCTCATAGCAGATTAGTAAAACATTTTACAGGCTAGTAACTTTTATGGACTTACTTACAAGACTCTAACGAATGCATTCCCCCCCTTTAACGCCTTCCCATGGGGGTGGGGTGGAAGTTCAAGACAAACATGGGAAGGGAGAAAGCTTAACTTCCCCCCCTCCTGAAGCACCACAGTCCCTATCTGAATTAGTGAATTTATTTACACTAAAGTAAATAAGCCAATCATGCGATGTGTGATTTTGTGGAATTTTAGTTTGGCCCCAGTATATATTCTTTTTGGCTCAAACTTAGAAACGTAATAGCTTTGAAAGTGTTCTGTGCCTACAACTGCAATTTGGCATCAGCCATTTAATGAAAATGATAATTATAGACCCAATTCCAGAGATAATCACCAGGATGTGATTTATCTGCCCACTGCCAAGGGATAACAAGTCTGCTTCTACAAATAGGGGTGGGAGGAGATACATTTTAAAAGGTGTTAATATGCTGAATCACAAAGGAAAAGGGATTTGAAATATGTCTGGGCACACCAAAGCCTACGGAGTATCTCTGGATTGTGGCTCTGCAGATTGTGGCAACCAAGTGCCATCAGAGTATGCAAAACGGCAGGAAGTCTCTCTCCACCCCATGTTGTATTTTTAACACGAGACCACAGGGAATAGAGGAATAATACTGCAAACATGCCAAAGAGAGATGAACAAGCATCTGAACATAGGATACTTAAATCAGAAGGGATATGCTGTGGATTAACTCAAACTGTGCACCTATGCAAAGCTTTTATCTCACCAAATAAAGCCCCCATCATGAGGTGTCTCCCCATCATTTTCACACAAGCACCCATTTCAAACAGATCAATTCTCCATGTAACAGGACTTGCATCAATCTAAATGTAGATAGCAACACAAAATGACTCATAGAGAGCAAGACTTTGCAGCAGCACAGAATAAGCCATTAAATATCCTACAAAGTAAAATGCTACCCATGTTTACATGCTTCAAAGACCATGTGATTTTTCTATTTTATGAAGAGAAATACTCCAAGTACACTCAGGAACTCCATTATTCATGTCCTAACAGATGCACCAAGCCTTACTTCTGCTCAAAGAAGAGCAAAAGGAAGCATTTGCTGCAGCCAATATTTGTGTGTGCAATCACTTAAGCTGAATCTTGGAAAGAGTGTTATGTTTCCCAAGAATGACAATGGTGTGTCATATAGGGCATGTTAGATGGGGGGTGGCTGGGGTTAAGTAGCCATATCAGTGTACCCAAAGCCCTACGTCTTGGCCCCCTGGGAGACCATGTTCTCAGCCCCTAAAGCCAGCCCAAGAAAGGGGTCTAAAATAAAGCCCAAAGCAGCTTGGGTTTCAGTGAAGCTACTGGGAAAAGAAGCAGTGCAGGTCTGAGCATCAAAAGATAGGATTGTGATTTTCCCTCTACTGTTCACACAGAAATAAAACATGTGCCTGCCCTTACAGGTGCGTAGGTGCATTGTGAAGACTTTTTTATGCACCTTGGCATTTACGTATTGACAATATTTGTATACCGCTCCCCTTTCAGAATTTTGGAGCAGTGGACAAAATAATATCAAATAAAAACAGAATAAAAACACATTAAAAGTAGGTTTTTAAAAGAAACAAAGTGCAAAATAAACCGTAGCTGGTCATTAACGGAAGGCTTCCTGGAACAACGACAAAGTTGGCGCCTGCCTGACCTCCAGAGGCAAGGAACTCCATAGAAGGGGGGCCACCACACTGAAGGCATTTCCCCTGGTGGAATCCAATCGGACGATAGGTCTATGTGGAACCACCAGGATTTATAACACCTGCATTATTATTATTATTATTATTATTATTATTATTATTATTAATTCATGATTGCTGGTTTCACTATTTTACTATTGTAAACCCCCTGGATCTGCTGTACGTGACAGGTATTAGAATAATATTTTAAAATAAATAAATAAATATAAATAAATAAAATACCCCTCTCAAAAAGCCGAACTGCTTCCATCAGGTAAGGCACAAGAAGCCTGTTGACAACAAACCCAGGAGTGTCCTATGAACGGAAAGACAGGGATTAAAATAGGCCATTACTACAATCCAAATTAGTATTGATAGAGTATTATTATTTGAAAAACTGCCTTCCAGGGATGCCTTCCCCAACCTGGTGCACTCCAGATGTGTTGGGCTACTTCACATACATGTCGCAACTCGTCACGTAGGCTTGTATTATTATCTTGTTGTTGCAGATGAGGAAGGAGGGTGGGGCAAGACAGAGACATGCATAAGGCCACCTAGTGCTCATTGAACCAGGGACATTCTAAGCCAAGATCTCTTTGTCACTACACTAAAGCAGCTTATCTCATATAGATCATGGCTTATTTTGCAAGTCAAAATCTACAATTTTGGTTGTTTCTTCCAGCCTCTTCCCCTCCTGTCCTGCTTGTGGGTTTCTTGTGGAAAGCTGGTTGGTCCCTGTGAGAACAGAATGCTGGAATAGATGGACCCTTGGTCTGATCCAGCATGATTCTTATGTTCTTATTGTTGTCAAACCATTTGATATCCTGCCTACATTTCAGCTTCCACAAAAGAGATGAATATCCCAATTTCACTGCCTCTTAACAAATGTGTCATTTCATATACTGCTAAGCAAGCAATTGATCTCACTGAATCTTAGACTATCGAATATCCTCCCTAGAGTGGTCTCTGATCACGCAGCAGTTGAAACTGGCTTGCCATTAAATCCCCAAAGCCCATAACATCCAATATGGCATTTGGATACTAATCTATTAATCAGACAATCGTCGATTTTAATTATTAAGAATTCCATAGAGGACTATTTTAATCTAAATGAAGAACCAGACATAGCACCAAAGATAATATGGGACGCTATGAAGGCTACAATTCATGGAACTTGTATTGCCGAAAGGGTAAAAATAAAAAAAGGCTAGATCCAATTAAATGAGATTTATTAAAAGATATAACAGTGTTGGAACTTAAGCATAAACAAACTGGATCTATCTCTCCGAATGACTTCTATTTAAATAAAAAGGGTGGCTTCATAACACATTACAGCAGAAAAAATTCTCATCATGGTCAAGTCTGAATCTTTCTGAACCTACCTAGACCTGCCTCCCTTGATTTCAAATGTACTTGCCTTGCAGGACACTGGATTCTTTCCTAACACTTTGCTGAAATCCATGAGTGATTCGAAAGTCTTCGGGCTGGTCATTGGTGTCCTGACAACCTAGCAGCAAAGACATCATCAAATTATGTGTGTGGGGTGGAGTGGGGGAGTTGTCATCTTTTCATGGTAATGATAAAGTTATCTTTATAACCATCATACAAGAAAACCACCAAATGAACAGTCAAATCACACTTCATCCCTCCAGAGTCCAAGCAGACAAGGAATACCTCTTTATTTATTTATTACATTTATATCCTGCCTTTTTTCCTCTTGCAAGGGACCCAAGGCGGCATATATGATCCTCCTCCTCTCCATTTTATCATCATAACAACTCTGTGAGATAGGCTAGGCTCAGAGTCAATGGCTGCCCAAACGTTATCCAGTGAGCTTCATGGCCAAGTCAGGACTAGAACCTGGATCTCCCAAGTCCCAGTCCAACGCTCTAACCAGAACACCACACTGGGCTCACACCCCTCTCCCCCTGCCCTCCGTGTACCTACTCAGACAAGTCTGTAAAGATTAATCAGCTATGAAAACAGGCACACAACATTGCTATATAATGGCAGTTTCTCTGGAGGCATGGAATATTTACAAAAGGCAGAATTTCTTATAAACAATTCGATGGAGGATAAGGCAATCAATGGCTACTTGACATGATGTCTATATCCTTATATCCAGGACCAAAGGAACAAACAACAGGAAGGTGCAGGCGGAGTTTCCATTGGCATCTAGTTAACCACCATGGGAATCAGGATGCTGGACTAGATAATTCTGATCTAGCAAGTCTCTTCTTTTTTAGTTAAGAGCGTGTAGACAGTTCCCATAATGTATTATTATATGTTCGAGCATCAAGAAAGAAGTCAAGATAGCTCCAGAGGTAATAACTGACCTGACATAATAAGGCTGCTCCAATTTTACATGAGATGACAATTTAAGAGAGAGCCCTCCCACTCGTGAGTACTGCTCACAAAGAAGTGGTAGAGGAATGCACAGTGGCCATAAGCCAGCAAGAAAGTAAAATGTGCTTAAGCCTCACTGATTTTGAGAGACACGTGGCTGCCCTTTAATATGTTAAACTAACTGTGGGTGGACAGAAAGATAGTTAAGTACAGTTTTTATGCACAATGTGGCATCTAGGCCATATTGTGCCATGCAATAACCTGCAGTTCAAGCAGCTTCTGCTCAAGTCAACTTTTATGTATTATCATCATCAGCATTTTCATTTTTATTACCATACTAATTAATAAAATTTATATGCCGCCTTCTCTGCTAAAATGCCATCAATGCATCATACCACAATTTAAAACAATGAAATCCTGCATTTTCTATTCAAGCTGTCATCTATTAGCAGCCAGGTCCCACTAGTTCTGAAAATCTTAAAAAGGAGGGGCATAATTAGATTTACGGAAGCACTTTTCGGGGGGTTCATGCCAGTGCTGACACCATGTTTTTGAAAGCCCACAGCCACCTCAACAGGATTGATTCTGTGGCTCTTCCCCACAGAATCATCTCTTCCCACATTCTTGATTTCAGGCTTTTAAGCATTACATTAGCACTACAGGATGAACCCATGAAAAAACTTCCTATGATACTCCTGTAAAGGATACCTGGAACACGTATAATTATACAGCAGATTGTGGTCAGTACTTTTATTTTACATCTAGTCTGGTATGCAAAGCTCTTTATTTGATAACAGTCAAGTTATTAAAATTAGGGCACCAGAGAAGTTCTTTTCAGAGACAATACCAGCCTAGAGTCATCCCCCTATCCCCTTTGTTCACGCTGTTATGAAGTAATAAATTGCAGACATGTCACCTTCATGCACCTATTTTGTACCTAGCTACCTATATTGGGATATGAAAACATGCCTAGGAATCTAGTGTCTGATCTTTTCCTGAGGCATAGTGAATTCCCCACCTCAGGCAGTGGAGCAAGACGAACACTGAATGGCATGCTCCCCACTTCCCACTAAAGGGGTTCTCAGGCACGTGCTCCAGAGAGCCTCGTCAGCTCCTCCCCACCTCCGAAGCATTTGCCACAGTGGGAAAAGAGGGCCGGTGGGGCTCTCCAGAGCTGTCAACTGCCTAGCAGCCTACAGCAGGTGCGCCAGACAGCCCCACTGGCCCTGCGCTCCTGACAAATACCACAGAAAGAGTACAGCTGACGAGGCTCTCCAGAGCAGCTGCTTGCCTTGGGGATCCTCTTAGGGCAAACCAGAGTGCAGGCAGGCTCTCTGAAGAGCCACATTAGCTGGAAAAAGCTGCCAAAGTGGCTCTTTGGAGCACTGACCAAGCCCAAATGCCTGGCTCTGAGGGGATTCTTCTTCAGAGCCAGACATAGAGGGAGGGATGTCCCACAATATCACTTTTAACCTTCTTTTTGCCTTTAAACACCAGCAGCAAATAGGGAAAAGCTAAACAACACATACATTGCAGCATGTACTGATCATGCTACAATATTTACTTCACAATATTAGCAAGACATCCTTACCTCCACCAGTTTCATCAGAGGCACTGGATTAAAGAAATGCAGGCCACCAAACCGGTCCTGCCTGGTGGTAGCATTGGCAATTTCTGTGACTGGCAAAGATGAAGTGTTGCTAGCAAATATTGTATGCCTGTGGGGAAACAATACACAGTGGCTCAGTTCAGACAACACGTTAGTCAACGCAGTGTGAAAACTCCACTCAATGGCTAAGTTTTTAGGGGGTACTCCCCACACAACATGTTCTAACTCCACCGTTGTGTGACTGTGGGCTACTGTGGAGTTGAGTAAAACTCAACACAATATTTGATTGACAGTTCCTCCCCCCTCTCTCCTCCCCCAGTCCTCCCGATGGTAACCCATCAGTAATTGCTGCAAAGAAAAATCCTGTCAGCTCTCCTAGAGAGGCACTTCCTCCTTTCGCCACTCTTGCCAGAGAACTCTGTAGCCAGTGGGAAAAGTCAACTCAATGCAACGGAAAACTCCAGGGAGCTCGTCACACAACACACAACGGTTGTGCAGGAACTCTCGTCTGCAACATTGATATTCTGTGTGGAGTATTTTATTAAAAAAAACACCGTTGCATGGAGTTTTCCCGCCAGACAACACGTTTCTCAACACTGTGCAACGTTGAGAAACGTGTTGTCTGAACTAAGCCAGTTTGTGTTGGTTACAACTATTGACCCTCAGGATGCTTTCTGCTGATAAGATATAAATACAAATGAAGATAAGAGACCTCTGTTGGTCTGTTGTTTTAATTCAAAGTGCCTTTCTTCACGTAGCCTCTTGCAGGCAGAACTATGAGGACTGAGCATGCCACATAAAGAAGACAGGGAAAGTGACATAAATATGAAACCTAGATTTAAATACTCTTCTATCTTTTAGTAAAATGTGGATTGTAGGGTTGTATAACTGCGGTGGAGATACTTAAACACAAAATGTTATTGGAAAGCATTTTAAGTTAGACATGGGCATGTTATTGGAAATTTACTCTTGGGACACGCACTGGGGTGTATGATGGACAGTACCATACATACAAAAGCTCCAAAACCCGCACTAATCATAGTGTTAAAAAAAGTATGTGTAAACCAGGCATGGCAACTGCAGGAGTCTGGATCTGCATTTTTGCCCCTCCCCCCCCCCCCCCCCCCCGGCTGGACTCTGCAGGGCAACATTTATTTCTTTTATTTTTATTTTATTACATTTGTATACCGCCCCATAGCCGAAGCTCTCTCGGCAGTTTACATAAGATTAAAACAATTAAAAACAATATACAAAAATTAAAACAGCAAAAACATACAATATACACACAATATACACATACATTTAAAACATTTAAAACATGAAATGCCATGCAGAATCTTGCATGAACTGCCCTGTGCCTAGAATTTTTATTTTTAAAAAACTTATAAATCAGGAGTTTGTTACCAAAATTCAGCATCCTGTAGTGCTGAAATGGTTAAACGTAACTTGTTTGCAAGCTACATTTGACCTTTTTAGTACTCCATAGCACTAAAAGTGTTATTCTTTTTGTTTTTAATTTTTTTGTAAAAACAAATTCCCTACACCACTGAATTTGACTGCCTAGTGCCCACTCCAATGTAAACTTGTTCCATAGCCTTTGAAATGCTGTGTGTTTGGGAACATCAAGCAAAACCTCACTGACACAGTAGCTCCAACCAGGCATTCTTAGAATTTAAAACTTCTTCAATATCTTTCAATTCTGGATAAGAGAGTCTACGTGGCATGTTCTTTTAGAATTCAGGTTTTAGCTTACAACTGGGGCTTTATATCCTTTAAAAACTAAATGTCATACCAAGAAGACACTTACTAAAACCTATTCCCATATTTGCAGAACCACCTAGTGGGATATTATTATTATTATTATTATTATTATTATTATGTATAGCACTTTTATCCCACCCTTCAGCCAAAAAAGGTTCTCAAGGCAGCTTACAAAAATAATTCTTAAGACAACCCCTGTCCACAGGCTTACCCAGAATGAAAAGAAAAATATTGTGGTTAAGAAGTTTCACCTGGCTGCTCATTTCGGCTTCATCAATGGTCCAATATCTCGGGTAGGGTAAGTTTCTAAGTCAAACTTAATCCATTAACATTAAGCAGTTCCTACATAACGTCTTAAAAGAAAAATGAGCGTAATTCAAACCTACTAGAAAATAGGCTGGTAGAAAGGGCAAACTCAAACCTATTCCAATGACATGGAAACAGGTTTAATGCAAGATCTGAACGTTTGGTGAAGTGAACTAACAAGAACTTTGAACTGTAGATTAATGCTTACCACCCCATTAATCTGTAGGGGTGATAAGCAAAGACTGGGAATTTTAGAGGTTGCTGTTGCCATACAGGCTGCTCAGGAGCAGCAGTTACAGATGATTTTCATACTCTTCAAAGTGCACTGCAGGCATGTTTTCATTTAAAAACATATTAGTCTCTTACAAATCACAGATTTTAACAAATATTTTAGTCACAAGCTACTTGCGTGGTCGCTAATTAATCCAGCTGGGTGTTCAGGCTTTCTTCTTAAAAGTAATACATTGTTCACAACAAGCTTGAGCACGCTTAGTAAAACTATCCTAAGCTGAGGCTACTTTAGCCTATTGTATTTCTGTAACAGAAACTACTACACAAACACATGACTGCTGCGAATGGAACCAGCTTGCTACTATGGGAGAAGAATGTAATATTTTTCTGGTAATCAGACTATCTACAAATATCCACAAATAGCTCGCTCACACAAGAAAACGTTGTAAAGCAGGGGTGAGCAATTTCTGGCCCTCCAGATGTTTTGGCCTACAACTCTCATTGACCCTAGCCAGCTTAGCCAATGATGAGCTATAAACCAAAACATTTGGAGGGCCACAGGTTGCCCACTTTCCTAATAGGAGTGCTCCTGCTCAGGGTTCCTGACAGACAGATATGTCCTTCTCCAGAATACCAAAACCAAAAGGAGGAAAGCATCCAAGTCAAATCAAAAGAAGAGAGAAACAGGTCCTCTGGATGCAAAAGGATTTATCTGTATGAAGCCCAACGCATTTCGGCCTGTGTCCTTTTAAAGGTCTTCTTCAGGGGGTTGTTAGAAGATGACTGCAGATTTTCCTCTAGCAATAAAATGTCTCCTCTAATAATTTGTTGGCAACTGCCAATCAGAGGACACATTTTATTGCCAGCATCCACACCATCTGAGTTTGTTATTAAAAGGAGTGATATATACATCCCTTTGCAAAATATACCACTTTATTCTATTCATTGCCCCAACCATTCAGCCTATTTAACAGGTTATTTTATCAGTCTAGAAAGAACTTTTTGAAAACACTGCTCATTTAAAGATAGGATTCTTCAAAACCTATGGCAACAGTGAAGATTAATCCTCTTTGGCATGAACAGCTGGAAGCATGGGTGGGACTTTACTTCAATAATTTATACTCTTTGGTATAGGAATATCTTTTTAATCTTTGCTCACAAGCAGAGAATTGCTCCACCTTCACTTTCTTCAGAAGTTAGCATCTTCACTTAGGTTTCTTCCAGTGAGCAGAGGGAAAGGATCTTCAAATGATCATTTTATCACATAATTATCAATATGACAGTACGATGAACTTCCAAAACTTGCTGTAGAACTCAGCCTTTAAAAGAAAGCTTTATTTGTCAGTATCTCAGATGGGGCTATTGGCCAAGTAGCTCTAAGAATGATTTATTTCTTCTAAACTACTGTGCCACAAAAGTTTGAATAAAAGGCTACCAAGGTAAAATAATAAAAGGTATTTCACTATAGAAGAAAAATATTGTAAATTACTGAACAGCCTCAGTTATGATCAGAAAACTACACTTGTTTCAATTGTGGAAACAAGCAACAATACATCTCATTTCTTAAAGTGTCTAGCTTTATATTTATCACAAGCAAGGTTACAGTTCTAGTCCTCAGGGAGGCAGATAGATTCCATAGCCAAAAGACACAAGAATTCCAATCAAATGTAAAAGGATGTCTATATTCATTCTAGTTTTCTCATAGATCCCAGTGAATGTAAAATGCCTGGCTGGTAAGAGACTGCTGGATTTTAAAATGAAAATAAATGCCCATAGTGCAAAACGTCAATATGAAGTGCCCTGTTTCTTCAGTATCTGGAAGAAACAGGGGACAGCTGCTGACAAGTACAATAAAAGGCCATCTTTAACTGCAGCCTGCATTGCAGCAAGCCCTTAAAGCCCTCAGCCGTTGTTTATCCGTCCTAGAGATTAATCTTAAAGTTTGTGTTGGTTCATTATAACAAATAATCAAATAAATCTTGCATCAAACCTGTCTACCTTCCAGTGAAATAGATCTCATCAATGACTGAACTACACAGTGTGTTAAACACCCTTTTTAAAATGTGTCCTTAAGTCGGCCACTTATTTTGACGGAAAAGTAGCAGCGCAGGGCCTTGACATGGATCAGGCTGCTTTTCCCTCAGAACAATAATGGCCGACTTACGCATGCTTTTGAAAAAACAACTTAACGTAGGCTGACCAGTTAAAATCCAGGTCAGGGCTCATGTCACTTTAACAGTTGTAGAGAAAAGGGAATTTCAGCCAGTGTCATTTGTATGCAGTTAGTTCCTGGTGATATTCCCTCTTCATCACAACAGTTAAAGGTGCATGCACTATACTAGAGTGACCATATACAAAAGAAGGCAGGGCCCCTGCAACTTTAACAGTTGTGATGAAGAGGGAATTTCACCAGCAACTAATTGCATACAAATGACACTGGCTGAAATTCCCTTTTCTTTACAACTGTTAAAGTTACATGAGCCCTGACCTGGATTTTATCTGGTCACCCTAACTTAACGTAAAGCGCAGTTTGGCCCCAAGTCATTCAGTGAAGGAGGACCTGGGCTCAGCGCAGGGCAGCAGCAATAGCCAGAGCAGCGTGGGGTATCATACATTCTGTTGATGAGCTTTTCTCATCCTAGTCTCTAAGCACAAGAGCTTGGCTCATTCCTGATATTTCCACTTTGTTAGAATTCACAAAGATAACAAATTCAATGTGACTTCAGTTAAGGTGACCATATGAAAAGGAGGACAGGGCTCCTGTATTTTTAACAAGTTATGTAGAAAAGGGAATTTCAGCAGGTGCCATTGTTATGCGTGCAGCACCTGGTGAATCTTCATCACAACAGTTAAAGCTGCAGGAGCCCTGCCCCCTTGACCAGATGCAAATGAGGGCAGGGCTCCTGCAGCTTTAACTGTTGTGATGAAGAGGGAATTTCACCAGGTGCTGCATGCATACAAATGATACCACCTGCTGAAATTCCCTTTTCTATACAACTGTAAAAGATACAGGAGCCCTGCCCTCCTTTCCATATGGTCACCCTGCTTCAGTATCATGTGAATGTGCAGCAATGGGGACTCTTTGTTTAGTGGGGGTAAGAAAACGTTAGTTTTAGTGGGTGGTTGTACTTTGTTTTGTTTAATATGCTTTATACGTTTTAAACTGTTTATAAAAACCCATTAATATAAGTGCTTTATCTGGGAATTTTCTTGTGCTGAAAGTTTGTGAACGCATTACTTAAGAATGCATTCGTCCATGGTAATTTTTGTGCTATATTATCTTGTGTAGGCATGTGCATAAAACTGCAATATTTTATGTATTATAAAGATCCTCTGAGGAAGGAGGTTTTTCTCTAAAACGTTGGAAAAGTGGCACAAAACAAACTGGCCCTCGAGAGATCTTGTATCACTTTTGGGTTTTGGCAGATGTTTAGCTTGCAGGACAGTGGGGGGAACTTTTCCTCCAACACCTTCAAACTAAATTGGTAGGAGAAGGTAGATGAGATAGGAGTTTTTTTTGGCTTCCCTCCTCTTCAGTCAAATAGGGATACCTATCTTAGTGCAAACTAGCAGACAGCAATGGCTTTTTGCATTAGCTTTGTAGGATTTGTAAGAACATACTCTGGTGCAAACTTATCCAGTGTCTTGAAGAGTTCATGTTTTGCCGCCATGTTTTCCACAATGGCCTCCACTACAAGGTCAGTACTGTGCACGACAGAGACTGGATCTGTGCTCATAGTCAAGTTCTTTAAGGTCTTCTCAATGAACTCTGCCCCAGCCTGAGAAGTTAGAGAAACAACAAGACTTGTTTGCAGATTTGTCTTCGAAGGAAAGAATTCCCATTTCAACTTCAATGCATTTTTTCAACAGCGTGTTGCAAAATGATATTATGAGCCCCTGTTATCTGTATACGAATGCTGCACCTCCCCAGCAGCCTAACACATTGCTTGCTGCATGGCCAATAAGTAAACACAGAACTAGAAAGTAACTTAACTCAAGAGAAAAGCAAACAGCTTTATTAGCCTGCTAGCAGTTTTTGTTGGTCACTGTCACCCACAAAATAAATGCCCAATTTTTACCTCCAAGACAGAACTCCACCATTGCCATTGCATGTGGAATTGATCTCTGCTCCCCACCCAATTCATCCCACCTGCAGCACCTCTTCCAATGGCCAGTATTGGCACTGACACTTGGCACTGATGGTGAAGCATTCCAAGGTCCAGGAGTGAAGTCCATTCAGGGTGGAGCCCCAGAGACTCCATCAACAACACATCTGAGCTCTGCTCCCTAGCCAACCAGCCAGTTCAGCATTTCTTTAAGAAATATGCATTTAGCAAGTAGCTACTTGCAAAAAGCACTGTAATGTCAATGGTTTTTATTCATTTAATTAATTTAGGGAACAATCCTATCAATTGCGCCTGCAGTGATCAGAAGCCTCTGAACTTTTCAGCCCGTTTACAAGAGTGCTTTGGAGGGGGAGCGAAGGAGGCTGGAAGAGGCTCAGGGTAAGTTGTATCCTCTACGGTCTCCTCCCCTTCCCCTCAAACGCCCCTTTTCCCCATCTCTGAGGTAACTTTTCCGACCCCTGAGAGGCAGCTGGTATGATTCTTTCCACGCTAGCTGCAAGGGGGCAGAAGAGGGGGGTTGGATCTCCCCAACCCCCCCTTCCAAGGTTGTAGTGCTGCCTCCAAGCTCAGAAGGATTTTACAAGCAATCCCATACTCCCTGGGAGGCTATCCCAGGGACCAAGGGATTGCTCTCTTATTTAATCAATTTATAGATAGCTTGACTATATCTAAAATGACATCTCAAAGTGGTTTAAAATACAAAACGTCCACAGTTCAAATATTTAAAAACAGAATGCAAAATCTCAGTTAAAACATACAAAACAAAAACAAACAAAAAAACCACTCTCAGTTAAAACATTTAAAACCGGAGACCTATTGTGGGCAACACAATCAATCAAGGGAGGCCTGAGTGAAAAGATAAGTCATTAAATGGTGCTTAAGACACAGAATCATAGAATGGTAGAGTTGGAAGGGGCCTATAAGGCCATTGAGTCCAACCCACTGCTCAATGCAGGAATACACCTTAAAGCATACCTGACAGATAGTTGTCCAGCTGCCTCTTGAAGGCCTCTAATGTGGGAGAGCCCACAACCTCCCTAGGTAATTGGTTCCATTGTCGTACTGCTCTAACAGTCAGGAATTTTTTCCTGATGACCAGCTGAAATCTGGCTTCCTGTAACTTGAGCCCATTATTCCGCGTCCTGCACTATGGGATTTGAAGAGTGCTATCATGTCTCCCCTCAATCTTCTCTTCTCCAGGCTCAACATGCCCAGTTCTTTCAGTCTCTCCTCATAGGGCTTTGTTTCCAGACCCCTGATCATCCTCGTTGCCCTCCTCTGAACACCCTCCAGCTTGTCTGCATCCTTCTTGAAGTGTGGTGCCCAGAACTGGACGCAATACTCAAGATGAGGCCTAACCAGTAGTTTGCACCTCCATTATACCAAGGGGGAGGGTATTCAATGAAGTGGATGCCACCACAGAGAAGGACTGTTTCTGGGTTGCTGCCAGATGGTCTCCTTCTTGGGTTGGTTATTTATGATGTAGCATTGTTTAATTTTTTAACACAGATTTTATGTTTACATTGTTGTTTTTATTTTTATTCCCCAAGCTATTTGATTTCCTTAACACTTAGAAAAACTGCTGCAAGCAGCATTAAGATCATAGTATAGCACATAAATCGAATAAATAAAGATAATGTTGCATGATCTCCATATACACATTACTGCGTTGGTTTATTGACTGTAAATAAACAATTCAATTCAATTCATATACACATGTACATGGAATAAATTTGGATTGGGGGGGGCGGGAAGGCAAGATTTAATTTCCTCACCTCCCCATCTAATTGATGCTCTCTTTGATTACAATGACAATCATTTGTTAGAGATGTGTGCCTAATCCAGCACAATTGGCATGTGTGCAGTCCTAGCACTGGCTACATGGTTGTTTTCTCTCACACACCTCCCATTGCATGCATCTCTAGCGAGGTGATCTGCACACCGAAATTTGCTTCTGCATGCAGGGTGCCCTTGATGTTTGGGGGTAAGGGTGGGGAGGGGGGTGATGGCCAGCTTGTAACTCACCCTAGTTCTTGAAAGGAAGCTGTTACAAAACATTCTACAGTTCTAATGGTACTGTACATGTCTAACTAGGTATCAAAGATCAAAGGAAACAAACAGGTTTGTCACATTTCGACAAGCATTACCAGTAATTTATAAATATTAAGATATCACCTCAGGTTTGTCTGCAAACTTTTTCTTTGTCGATTTTTTCAGGCTCTCTTCAATCCCTTTCTTGGATTTATTTAATATTTCATCTGACTGGTCCACTAATATCACAGTGTGGCCAGTTGCTGCAGCAATCTATGGAAAAGACAGGGGAGGGGAATGACCCAAAAGAGGTCAGTTAGTTTATAAGGAAGAAGTGCTTTAAAAGGTAAGTTCTTTAAAGGAGAAAAGAAGAAAAAAGTAACCCATGAAAACAAAAAGGTAAACTTATTACTAATATCTATTTAGTACATTTGCATTCCACCTTACAATCAAGACATTCAGTATGACATCCTTCCCAGCTACCCATTTTATCCTCACAACAACCCTGTGAGGTAGGTTAAGAAAATGCAGTTAGCCCGAAGTCACACAATGAGCTTAAAAGTGAAATGCAAATTTAAACATGTTTTTCCCCAGTCTTAGTTCCAATGCTAAGAACTACAATACCTTGACTTGCATATAACGCTATCCCAAGGTTTGTTTAATCCATGTTTTGTCACCTCAGCCAGGGTTTGTCTGAGAGATGATCAAACAAATCATGGTTTGTTCTCTCAGTCCCTGGTTACTTGTTTCCCTGCTCCTACACCTGCTCCCTCCCTGTATCCCAAATGCCTTTGTGTCACCATAGTACTGGCATGCAGAGTGGCAGTTTTATTTACTTTTTACCACTCTTGCTTGCCACCTCTGTAACATGGTGAAACAAACCATGGTTCTGGGTCTATACATCACAACAATCCATGGTTTAAGTAACCCAGATTTCACAACCCAACTGCAAACCATGAGTTCTCTTTTTGGATTGTTCACTGACAACAAACTATGGTTCACAACCCAGAATTAAATAACCTGAACCTTTGGTTAGTGTTATATGCGAACCAGGGCACTGAAGGACACTACCACTACCACTGTAAATGAAAAATAAAGTGCCTCAGCTGATCCTGTGCAGTAATGACCCCACATTTATTACTGGAGTAAAAGGCTCTCTACGGAAATATGCATGGGGGCCCAAGATGAAGCTTTATCTGCCACAACCACCCCTCTTTTTCCTCTAAAAGAAGTTCTCAATAGAAGCAGCTAACTTTCATTTCCCTTTTTAGAAAGCTATTTTTAATAGTGCTTATTGCCCAAAGTCATCCGATGACAATCCATTCTCTGAAACAGCAAGTCCTGATTATAGAAGAAAAAAACTGCAACTCTTAAAAGATGTGCTTGAGAATGAACATCCAGAACTGTGCTGTAAAAATCATACTTAGATTTTTTTTTTAATTGCTGTAATTACCCAAAATTTCTATATCCCAGCTGGGTAGTGCATTATTATGCTAGCAAAATGCCCATAAAGAATGGGATGTGAGCATGTAGGGAAGGCAAGTATTTTGCCAAGGACCTTATAGTATACGCAATACAGCTTGCACACTGGGCAAGTTTGGACAACAGCAGCAAGGTAAGCAACCATTGTAGATGCTCCCCCTGCCGCCATGAGTGCCATGCATGCGACCACCATTTGCATTATTCCACGAAATGCAGTGCGGGCTGGCATGCTATCTGAACCTGGCACACGGTGGGGGGATCATACCCACCCTACAAACTCTACTGCACGTCATAGATTGTAGGACGGGTATGACCTCCCCCCACTGTCATGTACCAGGTTCAGACGACACACCAACCCACACTGCAGCACAGGGAATAATGCAAATGGCAGCCGCATGCACAGGGGGTGCAGCCACGATTGCTTCCCTCACCGTGGTTGTCCAAACCCAAACACTGCATAGTCTTCTGTGGCACCATCATCAGTAGGAGCTGTTTCCCCTATTGTCATGACTGGAGGGTTTGGCCTTCCAAAACAATGTTCCTCAATCAAAATGTCTTATTTTTACCCATAGAAGTGCAAAGCTATTACCCACTTATACCAGAAGAAAGTAATTGTGAGAACACAATTGATGAGTCATAAGCCTGGAATTTCCCCCTAACTCTGACCATGGCACAAAAGGCCCATGCAAGCAAAGTATTTCACACAGTCCTAACAGAAGATACTCAGGACTACTTCACAAGAAAATTCTGTTCAGAAATCGATGCGTTGTATGCATGGAGATTATAGCACATGATCATTTTGGAGTTGTACCTTTTGTGCAGGAATTTTGAGAACTGTGACATAGCCTTCATGTGCCTGATGAGCTTCCTAATGTCCTTTTAGGTCTGTAGGGCCCAGGCCGTATCGACTTCATAGGTAAACAAATCCAACAATACATAGGAACTAGTGCAAACCCCAGAAGGCTTGTCTGACATTTCTGACCACCCAGTCCCCCTGTCATCAAGGGTAGTTTCACACAAAGCATATTTCAATAGGGTGGTATCAGGGTTATCCAAAGCATGGAAGACACTTGTGAAATATGATTTGGATACATGTTTTGATAGGCCTTTTTTTCAAGCCAATAATAGGTACCTAGGAGCTGCCATAACCTGAAAGCTCACATAAAACTCAAAAGTTATTCAAGCTCTGCAAGGCACACAGCACATGCAGAAGATCACATTCAGGTTTTGTTCTCACTGCTGCTGATGTAGATTTAAAGTCCCACAGTTTTTCCTAACTCAGTTACTCCTTTGGTACAAGAAAAAGTTGAAATTGTTTGGTTTGTGAATATAGATAAATTGTTGCCTTTACTGCACAGCTGGTTAGTACTGGACTATAGGAATGCACAGATTTTCGAGCTTTACTTGCAAACAAATCGTTGTGTAATCTGGAGATTTACATAGGCTGACCATATGAAAAGGAGGACAGGGCTCATGTAACTTTAACAGTTGCAGAGAAAAGGGAATTTCAGCCAGAGTCATTTGTATGCAATTAGTTCCTGGTGAAATTCCCTCTTCATCACAACAGTTAAAGTTGCAGGCACTATACTAGAGTGACCATATACAAAAGAAGGCAGGGCCCCTGCAACTTTAACTGCTGTGATGAAGAGGGAATTTCACCAGGAACTAATTGCATACAAATGACGCTGGCTGAAATTCCCTTTTCTCTACAACTGTTAAAGTTACATGAGCCTTGACCTCCTTTTCATATGGTCAGCCTAGATTTACATACACTTAAGTTGGCCTAAGAAAAGACAATACCTCTTGCCTATTTTGTAGATGTTAAGCAATAAATAATGAGAAGCAACCAGGACGCCTCTTAAACTGACTATGCAGAAAAGAGGCTCAAGTGCTACAGTTACAAGCTCTCTCATTATTTGGGTGGGGAAAAACTAATTCTTTGGAGAGGCTGTATTATTGTCCCTTGACAAAGGGAAGGGTAGTAATGTGGCTCCGTTTGAGAAGAGAGTTCATTAGGACCCAGTTCTGAAGTGCATCTTCAATGCTAATGCTGAAACCTGGGAAACTTACTTAACGAGTACATTGCAGAGCAAATGCAGTATATAAGTCCATTGCCCCTAAAGAAGCCATCCCCAGCCTGGCATTCAAAAGATGAGACAGCCATGCAACAGAGGCACAACCTTGAGCGACGGCAATGAGACCGTCCGCCGCAGCTGCAGAAACAAGTGCACATTAATCATGTACTAAATAAAGTGGGCGGGAAAGCTCAGAGTATCCATGCTCTGCCCTCGCCACACACATCTGGGGCAAAGGGGACATGCTTTCCACTTACCTTTCCAGCAGTGTTAATAACAGTTTATTGTTATTATTTTGCAAATTCTAATATCCCCTGATGAGAATCTCGTTATTGATAAGAGAAGCCCGTTTATTTTCTAAGCACATCGGAACGAAAAAGAAAGGAAGCAGTGAAGGGGTGGAAACCAGCCATCCCAGCCGTTCCCTGAACTGCACGAGCCCAGTAGGTGAAGGGCCCTGAGGAGGAACCATCCTGCCTTCTTCCCCTGCAGGCAGCCCAGGCAAGCAGGCGGCTCACCCACCCGCGGCTTGCTCACCTGGGCGATCCCAGCGCCCATGAGGCCGCCCCCGATCACCGTCACATGCTTCACCACCGTCTTCTTGGCGGCTGCCGTGGAAGCGAAGCGCACGAAGGGGCGAGTGGCGAAGGCCATGGCGAAAGGCGCTGTGCCGGGACGACGCGTAGAAAGCGGGCCGCTGAGCGAGGGGCTGCTGCGGACAGGCCTGTGCTAAGGAAGCCAGCGGAGTTCAGCCGAGCGAGGGCAGGGCGGGCAGGCGGGACTGGGCCCAGCGCCTCCCATTTGCCTCAAAGCCAGGAGGAAGAGGGCGGCAGCTTTGGGCAACTGGCGTCCCCGCCTCCCTGGAGTTTGGTGCCGGCGCTCTCTTCTCCTCTGCCTTGGTTGTTTTCGGGCGCAATCCTATGCATATTTGGACAGAAGGAAGCCCTACAACTCACAGCATTCCTGTCTAAAAGCGCATAGGATTGCGCCCTAAGGGGGCCAACTCGCTTTCCAAGACTGTTCCTTCCCCGGGTTTCTTGCCAAGATTTATAGCGTTTTGTAAACAAGGCCTCCTCCACACGAGACGTTTAATGAGCCTTAGAGGCTCATTATAAATTTTACCTCCACACCAGCGGAGCGCAAAAAGGGCGTACAGGCGCGTTATTTCCCCGCTAATGCGCATTTTCGAATGCGCGTTAAATAGCGACTTTTATTTTTCTCCGGCCGTTAAAGCGCATTATCGCAGTGTGAACAAGCGATTATGCGCGTTAACGTCTTCTAAAGCGCTTTTTGGACATGAATTAATGCGCTTCGCCGCCTCTCGCTGCCTCCCGTGCAGAGGGATTAGGCGTAAATGCGCCTCCGCGATAATGCGCATAATCCCGGAACCGGGCGCAAAAGCGCATCCTTGTGGAGGGGGCCCAAGCAAACGAAAGAAGAGACAATGCATTTTAGCAACACGGCTCGTAGCTTGCTCACACATTCAACGTTTTTTTTTAAAAAAAATCCATGACAGGGACTTCAGTAAACGCGAGAGGCACAATGTTGCCGTTCATTATGGGTGCCTCTTCTTTGAAGTGTCATTAAAAAATTTACCTCCACACCAGCAGAGCGCAAATGGGGCGTAGAGGCGCGTTATCTCTCCGATTATGCGCATTATCGAATGCGCGTTAAATCGCGAGTTTTATTTTGCTCCATCTGTTAAAGCGCATTTTGACTGTGTGAATATGCGCTTATGCGCATTAACTACATGTAAACCGCATTTTGGACATCCGTTAATGTGCTTTGCTGCCTCTCGTGCAGAGGGCTTAGGCGTAAGTGCGCTTCTGCGATTACGCGCATAATTGGCTAACCAGGCGCAAAAGCGAATCCTTTATGATTACTGCTGCTAGTCATAAGGAGGCTTACAGTGCAATCTTATGTATGCTTGCTCAAAAGTAAGCCCCATTGAGTTCAATGGGATTTACTCCCAGACAATGCGGGTTTAACAAGACTACTAGGGATAAAGCCAGGCTGGGGCTTGCTTCGGGTTGGGGGTGCAAAGGCAAAAGGGCCGGGCCAAAAAAATCCAGCATATTTTAGTTTAAAGCTCTTACCGCCAGTAACAAAACTTTAGGAGAGGCATTCTCTGGGACGACGAGGCCCACCTGGTACCAACATTGTTCTTTTTGGCTCCAGGTCAAGACTTTCCTCTTTTCCCAGGCATTTAGCAGCGTATGTTGGTTTTAATCCATCGGAAATCTACTTTTAGGTTTGGCTGGCAGTTCAAAGTTGTTTTTAAATGCATGTTGTCTCTATGTATGCTGTCTGTTTTTATGTTTTTAAATTTTGTATATCGATTTTTAATGTTTTAATCTTTTGTGTACCACCCAGAGAGGTTTGGCTACAGGGCGGTATAGAAATGTTGATAATAATAATAATAATAATTAAAAAAAAATCCAGAGAATATAACATTTCTGCCATTTCCAATTGTGCCTTCTAGGACAATGTGAGATGTCTGATTTTCTGTGGTTACATATTTAATTTTGGAAATAACGCCCTGCATGTGCCACAACTGTGGCTTATTTTGATTAGGTAAACCACATCAATAATGTGTTAAAACTTTGCAGAATATATCTTTGCAGAATCAACTATATAAAAGTTGGGGTAAAAAAAGGATGTTCTCAGGATGGAAGAAATGTGAAACAGTATCTTAAGCCTGAGGATAGCATTGTTTATGTAATTGCATAAAAATAATATGAACATAATGAATCCCAGGACAGTTCAAATATGAATATTGCACTATGATGCTGTTTTTGCCAATTCCAGCATGAACTCTACATCCTGCTCTTAAGAGTATATACTTGAAAGAAAGTTACAGTGGAATCAAAGATTGCTTTGATTCCAACTGAATCAGGATGGGAGAGAGGCAGTTTCCAGATGCTCAGGAGTTAGCCATCAGTCAAGTGAAATCTTTCTTTATACAGTTTTTAATGTCTAGCAATTAAAGAACCTAAGAGCAGCCCTGCTAGAGCGCACCAAAGCTCTATCTAGGTTAGCATCCTGTTTCCTATACAGTGTCTAGCCAGATTTAGATTGCATGCAGGGCAAGAAGGCAACAGTTTTACACTTTTATCACCGGTGCACATGCGTACTTACACACACACACATTATAGTTTGTCAGATGATCCACACTTTTGGATAACTTGCAACCACCTATGGGGTTTACTGTAAAATAATGTATCCCACATTAGGATGTTAATTTTGCAGCTAACCAGTGTAACAGCAACTAATGTAGCTCAGCCGTTAACTCACATTTAAGATTATGCAGCTAATTTAGAAATAGTGTGAAAATGTCTGTTTTATAGCATTTTTAACAGTTCATGTTTTCCCCAAAACAATCCTTACTGCTGAGAACTTTGTATGGGATCCCCCACATGACTTCCCTTCTACTGTTTTATACACAGTTCCCAGGAGTGTTTGGAGAAGGACTATTAAGGCAGCAACTCTCTACAGATTTACATGGGAATAAGTCCCATTGAACCTCTGAGTAGACATGAATAGGATTGCCCTGTGAATGTTTAAATCTGTGGTGTGAATATAGCCACAAATATCAAAAAAGGCACAGAGATGGCTGTGGAAGAAGGATGCTTATAGTAGATGAAACGGTATCCTAAGAAAGTCATCCTTTGGTCCCTAGACAAGATTCCAGGAGCACAGGATAGTGCAGGAAAAGTCCTCCAAGGTCTTAGTGCTCCAATCTCTGAAGGGTTTTCTTGAACTCAAGTCCCCATCTCCAGGAAACATTCACACCAGCTCAAGATCTGTTCTAAATGTTTCCTTCCCATTCCAAGCAATGGTAGAGAATGATTCCCCCCTCTCTATCTATGGATGGGGGGTGGGGGAACACAGGAAGCCCCACTTCATCCTGACTTCTGCTGTGTTGGCTCATATTGACATGACATAGGAAAGAGTACAGCCTTCGATATTGCAAATTCAGTTACAATATATCCTTCCCATAGAAATTGTTCTAAAATAAAATCGGCTTCCAGACAGTAATGCTTTTAAAATAAAAAAAGCTTTATTTAGACAAAGGGATTCACACGGAGAAAGAGATCTCAGGATGTCTGTAGAAATAGAGGCACCTTTTAAAAAGAATCAGCGACTGTCTCAAACACTACTTTCTAACAGTATTCACAATCCTCCCTACTAAAATTCTAAACAAGGCATTCATTTTGAAAAGAAAATGCAGACATGGTAAACATCAGCAGGATGTAGGCAACCTACATATACATAATCATTAGTGAGGCCCTTACAGCCCACTGAAATATAGAAATACAGATCTTTGGATCCTGATTAAAATATAAAGTGCTTCATTTAAAGGCTACTTTATTACAGGAGGGTTGACATGCCATACAATGAATCAGGTCAACAGCCAGCTTCACAGTGCATTTTTGCCCCTTAAGTCTGGCTGTTTTGAAAGTGAGGAGTGCAATTACCACTTTTCCACTGAAGACGAAGAATCTTCAAGATTCCTGCCCAAGAAGTTCAAGTCCACCCGCTTACCTTAAAGGCATGTCCACCCTGTAATCTTACCTGCACACTATCGATTTGGAGGCTTGTACCACTTTTGGATCACATAACTTTTTCCTTTCACCGGCAATGAATTAGAATTGAACTCTGTATTTACATCGAAGTGGGTTCTCTCCTGCCAAAAAGGCCAGCCCAAGACATTGGCAGTATGGTTTCCCATCCCTGGAGATGTGTGTATGGTATGTGAGCAGGGGCAACAGTGACTTGCTGGCCATCTTTCTAGATGGCCAGTACTAAAGTTCTTAATCTTTTAGATGAACACGGTCACCACAATGAAACAATATGCAACTGCCTAAATTCATGCTGCAAATATGCTAACAAAAAACATCAATGGATGTTCCTAGCTACACGAATACATGCATCTATTGTTTGTTCCTTTATTAATCCCACAAAAATTGGAGGAAGAAAGGCAAGGGATGCTACTAGGATAAGACTTCCTCCCATATACAGCAACATGAGCAAGTATGGGAGGGGGGCAATTAGAAACGATTTTGCTTTCCTATATATTTTATATTGTTTACAGTTAAGAGTGCAAAGGTTTGCCAAACTGCTTGAAGCAGTATAATCTGAACCTGTAAACACTGCTTGGCCCTTACACTGATCCTCAAATATTTTTAGTACAGCTGCTGCAAGTCAGTTGCTGGTGAAATCAGCTTCAGCTCAGCACTGATCAGTAAACTCGGAATATAGGCAAGCCCAAAGGAGAACTAACCACAGAAAATAATAGTTTGCTCCTCCCCAAAGTATCCAGTTTTAGCAATAATAGAGCTACCATGAGACAAATCCCAGGATACATACAGATGTATATAATTTGAGCCATGGAAGTACGCTCGCCACATTTTGATCTTCTCACCCAGATCAAGGCTCAGGAGAAACAAGTTCTGCATGGTTGAAACATAAACCAGCTGTGCACAGCGCTGATTGTCCAAAGCCAGTGCCATCACTAACCCATCTCTCCTGGAGCAGGTTTTCCACATTTTAAAAAACTGATTCTGTTTTTCTATTATTATTGAAGGGGATGAAATGTACATTTAACTGAACAAATATACATGCAATGCTTAATTATTATCTCTTTAAAAAAAGCAATCAGCCTGCTTGAAGCATGGGGGCGAGGCAAGCCTGAGGACTGAATCAGCGCTTGAATCAGTGATGTGCAAGACTGCTCTTTTCACAGTGAAAGTGGGTGAAAGTTGGACTCACCCAGGAGGAGGAAGAACCACAGAGACTCATGTTTTTAAGATATTTATCTATGAGAATCCTTTCAAAAGATTGTCAGGATTCTCATATAAAAGAGATATCCAAATACACCACTGCTTTTATTCTGTTGTTTTTCATCTACTGTCATCATGTATAAATTACTTTTCAAATTCTTCCCCCCCCTTTGTTTTTAATATAAAAAGTCAATTGACGCATGACAGTGCTGTTAAGAGTTTCTGCACCACACTTGCCACTTGTTGCTCTGCAACTCCAAGGAGTAGAAACTCTATTTTGCTTCCTACCATCAAGAGTTTCAATGCATCTAACTGAAGAGTCCCCAGGCTATGGGGAAAGTGCTTTATGAGCTTTGGGTACCCTATTGGGGGAGGGGGGGCGGCAGATTTCCCCACCCTTGCTCAGGGTTGGTGATTTTGTTAGTGAAGTGCATTTGAATATAAAGCCCTGAATTTCATTAGAGTAATGCAAACATCATGCATCTTTCCTGTCCGAGGTCCCTTCATCTCTTTAAGGCAATTAAGTTGAATGGAAATGGAGCTAAAGTCAGGCCAAATCTTCCCTCCATCGATGGCTTCTTCGAGTCTTTGGGATACAGAAAGGTGAAACTTTGCAGAAGGCTGACAAACATCAGGAAAAGCTCCATCTTGGCCAGTTGCTCTCCCATGCACACCCGTTTTCCTGAGAAAGAAAGCAAAAAAGCGTGAAATTTAAATAAATACTAATACTCTATCTTGAAATCTAGTTTTTAAAGAAATGCTATCAAGTTCATAAAGGGCCCTATCAAAACCAAGCTTTTATAAACTCATTAAGACCGAAAGTATATCTTACTTGAAAGACCCAAAGCCAAGGTTCCTTTTTTCTATTTACTCTAGAATAAGTGGAGGGGTCCTGATTCAGATCAGGAACTTAACTTGGAGGTAGGTGGGCTTTCACCCTTTTGCCCCACTAGGTCCCGATGTGGTTCAACCCCCCCCCCCCCAACCAACACCCCTGTAATTTATAGTTCCAAACAGTGATCAATTAAACCTAATGGATTGCTTAGGAATAATGGGAGTTGCAGTCCAACACATCTGGAGAGGTCAAGGAAGAGGCAAGACAGAAATAAACCACATTAATTCTGGCTCTTTTTGCCTCCAAACGCACACTACTTAATGCACATAGTTTTAAAAAATCTCCAGCTTTTCTACACAATGCTGTTAACCAGCTGTTACTCCGCTGTATCTACTTTCGGTTTTGTCGCAGAATTTAGTTCCGAGGACTGTACAAGGAGCATTTCCTGTCCTGCTCTTCTGCAACATAACCTCTAGATGGCACTCTGGTATAGCAGACGAGGAGAAATACACAAGAGGAAATCATGCTTTCTTTCACTTTCACAATTAAATGCCGCATTTTCCTTGCTCTAAAAAAAAAAACATTGCCAAAAGTGCTGCTCAGATACAAAAGTGAAACTGGAGGGTTATGATGTTGTCTAAAGAACCTGTACTGTAGGAGGAATATGAGCGCACAATAAATGCCTTATGTGGAAAAGCCCCTCCTATCCCATCATGACTATATGTCTGTCCTCCTCCAAAATAGGGTTAAATTACCAATTCCAAAAGGAATAAATGTTTCTTTTTTGAGGAGCTGGCCATTTTCATCCAGAAACCTTGCTGGGTAGAAATCATCTGGTCTCTCCCATATCTTGGGATCTCTGTGCACAGACCACAAGTTAGGAATGATTACACTGCCCTTTGGAATGGTGTAACCCTGGAGCACTTTAAAAAAAGAAAAAAGGAACAGAGAGTTAACCACATTAATAATTGGCATTATACTTATCAAAAGAGTTTACCCATATATATTATTGACTTATTCATTCATTTCAAAGATTTATGTGCCACCTTTCAGGGAAAACTCCCCACCCACAAAGGCGGCTTGCATCAGAACACAGAGATCACTGAAGAAACAAAACAAAACAATGAAACTACAATCTAAAACTAAAAACATGAAAATAGCACCAGTTAAAACCCTGTTTCACCCTCATCCACTGAAATCACGGGGACAAAAATGTGTTCAAGTTCAGATGGGTTCAATGGAGGCTGGTAGCCCCAGCGTCGGTGGAGCAGTGAATCTGCTCCAGGTTTCAGTCAGAACTCTAAAGAACTCCTTTAGAGTACTGACTGAAGCCTGGAGCGGATTCACTGCCTCACTGACATCAGAGCCACCAGCCTCCACTGGGTGGTTTGATTTTTGTTCTATTTTTTTGTCTCCAACACAAATTTGTGTGAGGTGGGGCGAAAGGTTGTGGCATTGTGAGAATTTATGGATTTATGAATGACTAGTTGTGATTTAAATTTGTTGTAGCTTTTATTAGGAAGGGAGACAAGTAAAGTACTCACACAAGGGCATAGAAGAAGAAAAGTATGCCGACAAAAACCTTTTGGTACCGGATAGACCACAGTACTGTGAAAACACAGAGGCTTCTTCCTTCAAGAACAGCAAAAGGAAGCCATCCACTTCAGAAGTGGTGCAAGCCCTGTGAAGCAAGACTGCCAAGTCTAAGCTACAGTTCAGCGCGGCTCAAAATTACCAGTTGCTAAAGTAACTCATTAACTACTTAGCTACAAAAAATGCAAGATGCCGAGAGATACTGAAAAATCCAAACACTCAAAGCTGATCACAGTCCATTCTTCATCCTTGTTTGAGCCCTGCTCTTAACTGACCCCAGGATAGTTGGTATGTAGTCTGTTTTTATGCTTTTTATGGTTTAAAATTTTGTATGTTGGTTTTTAATGTTCAATGTTTTTCATCTTTGTAAGCCACCCAGACAGCTTTGGCTATGGGGCAGTATATAAACAACAACAACATAAACAACAACAACAACAACAACAACAACAGCTCTTTGAAGCAGGAAAAACAGCAGATAATAGACAATTTGTTTGCAAAACTTCCCAAGACTCCTGCCTCAGACTCTGGAAAGCTGCTGCCAATCAGACAAGACTATGTTCGACCAATGATCTGACTCTATATAAGAAAGCTTCCTATGTTTCCCTTGTTCTGGGCTGGGGATTTCTTTCAGCCCACTGGCCAAATTCGATTGCAAAGATGCTCTCAGGGGTACATTCCTGTGGCGGGCGGGGTCAAATGCAAAAGGAGGCGGGGCCAAAAACACCAGTGCAGAAAAGGGCAACTAAAATGATCAAGGGGCTGGAGCATCTCCCCTATGAGGGAAGGTTATAACAGTTGGGTTTGTTTAGCTTGGGGGAAAAGGAGGCTAAGGGAAGACTTGATAGAGGTCTACAAAATTATGCATAGTATGGAGAACGTGGATAGGGAGACATTTTTCTCCCTCTCCCATAATACTAGAACCTGGGGTCATCCCAAGAAGCTGATAGGTGGAAGATTCAGGACAGATACAAGGAAGGACTTCTTCACACAGCACAAAGATAAACTATGGAATTTGCTACCACAAGATGTGGTGATGGCCATCAATCTCAATGGCTTTAAAAGGGGGTTGGATAAATTCCTGGAGGAGAAGGCTATCAATGGCTACTAGCCCTGATGGTTACGTGGGAGGGTGCTGTTGCAGCACGTCCTGCTTGTGTGTCCCTGGTTGACAGCTGGTTGGCCACTGGGGGAATAGCGTGGACTAGATGGACGCTTGGTCTGATCCAGCATGGCCCTTCTTATGTTTTTATGTATATTCTAGCTTAAAGCTCTTACTGTCAAGAACTACGCCTTAGGAAAGGTATTTCAACCTTTTAAAATGGATTTAAAGAAACTGCAGAAAAACACCAAATGATGGGTAGTTTGGGAAAAGGGGTTGAGGCCAGGAGAAGGGGCATGACCTTGTGGGACACCCCAGAGGGCCAGACTGAGACCCCAAGAGGGCCTGCACCCCCGGTATATATGAAGGAAGATCCACACATCTCACCTGCAATGAAGCCTCCAAGCCCTGAGTTCATCTGAAGATTTCAAACCTCACCACGAACGGGTAGAGAGAGCGTCCACTTTGGACGTTAGAGCAGAAGCCCGGTAAGCAGAAGCCCACATGGTTCAAAGGTCAGCTTTCCTTGTCTCTCTTCCATCTGCAAATCAGCTCCCAACTAAATGGACTTGTACCAAATGGACTGTATGGATAACTGGCGCCCATCACAAGACTTACCCGTAGCCTCCGAGGCCATCCGGGGAATGGAAAGAGGCACAACCACCGTCATCCGTTGAACTTCCATAATTGTCGCTTCTGTGAAGGGCATCTGTGCTTTGTCAGCGAGGGAAGGAGGCCGATCACATCCAATCACCAGATCGATTTCTTCTTGAACCTTCTCTATGCCAAACAAAAGAGAAGGAGATGAGCATTGGAGGATAGATGGGCTGGAGGGGATAGACACATCTGCAGCTGTAAGCAGTAAACTAGAATAATGGATATGGGGAATACAAAGTCATTCATACGACCAGCCCAGGGAGATTGGCTTGGCATATCATTCCAGATTAGGGTTTTTTTCGCTCCCCTCTTCTGTTGAATTTGTCCTTGCCTGTTCTGAAACCTACAAATTGAACTCCTATCCGGGTTTTTTTTAAATTTAAGCTGCAAGGAAAGCTGTTTTTGGAAAAAATGACTTTATACAAATTTAGTTACATTAACACTGTGTTTCCATGCAGACATTACCTGCATTTTAAGGATTAGGAAGCAAAGAAAGATTGAGCTCATCTCTCATTTGACAAATTAATAACGAATTAAATGGGGGATGCTGCCCTCCAGTGGCTAAAATCCAAACTTGAAGGCAGCGACCTTAAAAACACTTCTTTGAAAGCAAGTCACATGAAAATGAATGGGACTCTCTTCTAATTAGATATGATTAGAATAGCTTCACTGCTGTAAAGTCAGAAGGTTTTTGTGGTTAGGGATATTTTTTACAACTTTTGGGGAAGCTCTGCCCCGGATGGACTGATGAGGCCCTAAAATGGCAATGCATGTGGACTAATTACATCACTATATTCTCCTAATCTTCACCTAATCACATCATCGCCACCAATCTCACATGTAGTTACCTCTTTTCTGGAAAAAAACAAAAAATAACATACTGCTACTATTACGAGGAGGGGAAAGCACCAACTGTACTCTAGCCAATGAAATCTCCTTCTTGCCTTTGACCTCATTCCAGCTCCTCTGCAAATTTCAGTTCCACATTATGTTGTGTGTAAGACGTATGTGAATAGCTTGGAGATGGCTTTTCTCCTTACGTTTTTACTCCATCCTTTTCAGAGCAAGGGGATGTAGTGACCAGACTGTTGTATTTCTGTCAGTCATACAGCTCTTAAAAGCACAGCACCCCTACCAGGAAGAGTCTTTTTCCTGTTGGTGCATACATAGGGTGACCATATAAAAAGGAGGGCAGGGCTCCTGTAACTTTAACAGCTGTGTAGAAAAGGGAATTTCAGCAGGTGTCCTTTGTATGCATGCAGCACCTGGTGAAATTCCCTCTTCATCACAACAGTTAAAGCTTCAGGAGCCCTGCCCTCTTTTGTATCTGGTTACTCTAGTATAGTTCCTGCAGCTTTAACTGTTGTGATGAAGAGGGATGCTGCATGCATACAAAGGATACCTGCTGAAATTCCCCTTTCAATACAAGTGTTAAAGATACAGGAGCCCTGTCCTCCTTTTCATATGGTCACCCTATGCATACAGAAATGACTATTCAGGTTTCATCTCATATTTCCAGCATATTTTGCAGGTCTTCCCTCTCTTCGATTTTGAAACCTCCCTGTAATTATTTTTTCAGGTCAAATACAAAGCCCCATTGTTGGCCAGTACAGTTCATACCCACATCAATGGACAAAACAAGAAATGTCCTAAATTGCCAACAGCTGTATTGTTTTGCTAACAGCATATCAATATACACTGCAGGTATGCGCTTTAGAGCAGGAGTAGGCAGAAGGTAGATCCCCAGATGTTTTGGACTTCACCTCACAGAGACTTGACTATTGCCTAAGCTGGCAAGGGCTATTCTATTTGTTGTTCACCGCTCCAAAATCATGTAAATAAATAATAAAATAAATAGGGGTTAGCCCAAAACATCTGAAGATCTACCTTTGGGTACAAAGAGGCTATGGTAGAAAGAGAATGAAATTATAGTTGAGGTATATTTAAAGAATTTTTCTACACAAGGCTATTAATCGCTCTATCTACATTCACTTTCGTTGAGATCCCAGCTCCGCACAAAGAGCTTTTCCTTTCCTGCTTTTCTGCTACATTATCTCTAGGTGGCACTGTGCTACAGTAGAATACTGCAATTCCACAACTAGAAAAATACATTTTCTTTAGTTTTCACAAATAATACCCTATTTTCCCCATCCTTAAAAATAACTGGGAAAGGGCTCTTGAAAAACAGAAGCCAAATTGGATTATCATGACATCATCTAAAGAACCTGTAAATAACCATGAGTAAGGAATCACAAGCGCCTAATAAATGCCTCATGTAGAAAAGATCAAAATGTTCAGCATACCCATTATATTTCTTAATACTAAGGATAAGGAATTATGTGTTTCTGCTTCATAAAGCAACAAATCCTGCAATGAAAAGCATCAGGGTCTGTAGCCAGAATAACTCATGAAAATTAAACCCACTTATTAATTTACCAAGGCCGCAATCCTATGCATGCTGATTGAGGAATGCTGAGAGTTGCAGGACATCTTTTCTCTCTAAAAATGCATAGGATTGTGCCCTAAAAAACTTTCCCAACTGGTTCCAGATGAAAAATTTGAATTTTTGGGAAATTTAGTGGTGTGGCAGAGAAGGAAGAATGTATTAAACATATAAGCACTAATTCTGCCAGCAACTTCCCCTGATATGCTTGCCTTGCTTCTTGCAAAATATAATTATAATTATACCTTTCAAGTAAAAGCAGGAGCATGTTTGCACCAGATGGGCGAGCAAGCCATGTCCCACATCAATTTGACTCAGAAATAAGACAAGCCGTTTTTCATAAGAAGAGCTGTGACCAAGGTCCATCTAGGCCTTGTCAGTGCCCTATGAACTCAGTTTCCATCTTCGAACATGTCCTGGAATCCTCTACAATGCACAGGAGTTCCATGGCAGACAAGCACATGAAGAAATGAGTGCTGGCTCCAGGCTTTGGAAGGCCCTTGGGCAAAACGCCCCTGGCTCAAACTGCCTCCTCCTTGCCGCTGCCCATTCGCTTGCCCTCTCCCAACCTGCATACCCACTCAGAGCAGAGGCTGCTGTTCATTTCCTTGCTCCTGTGGCTGTTCACTTTCTGAGAGGGGGGACAGATGAACAGAAAGTGACAGCGAGAACCAGCAACAACAGGGCCAGGAGACTGGAGGGGCTGCCAGTGCCCCCCTGCTAAAGCAAGGGCCAGAGCAAGTGCCCAGCCATGCTGACTCCCAACACCAGCTCTGTGAAACACTTCCCCCAACAAATCCCGTAAGGACTAGCCACAGGAGACATGTGGTCAAGGAAGGGTGCCATTTACTTTGTTCTTCTGGGTGACGTGACATGTAAAGCAGGCTCCAGAGTAGCGTGTTGGACGTCGTGTCAGTGCCTGCAATAAATAGGTCCCCGATAATAAAGAGCAGGTAGTCTTCATCGAAGCTGCTCTCGCTGTTGGTCTTTTTATCCTCGTCTGCATGAAGGAGGTACATATCAATGAAGTCCCGGGGATTCTGGGCATCCAGGCTCTCCTTGTGCTGCACAATGATTTTCTTCAGGAAAGCCAAGATGTCCAGCTCGATCTGCCGGAGTTCTCGGAATGGCCCGAACGGGAGGTAGTACAGCCAAGGGCAGATGTTGATCAGAAGGATGCGGCTGTTCAAGCTGATCTCCAGACCCCGCGACATGAGGCTTAGCAAGGTCTTAAAGCTCGTGTCGCCGTAGTCGAAGCGCTTGCCCAAGGCCATCGAGCAGATGACGTTGGAGACGGCACTGCCAATAATGGGGAAGGGGTTAAACGGCTCCCTTCCATGCTTCAGGATCTCTTCTTTCACGTACTGGAATTCTTCGATAATCCTCGGTTCCAGGCTGTACTTCCCTAATCCGAAGTGACGGAGAGTCGAATGGGAGAACTTCCGCTGTTTTCTCCATACTGGGCCGTACGGTGCAAACACCACACCTGAATGAAAGGGAAGGAAAACGTCTGGATCAGAAACTAAGCGGTATGTCTTCTTAGTAAGAGTCATTTGAACTTTTAACCACTGGAAATGCTGCGTACAGCCTCCACCCACCCCAAATCTCAGCTTTGGAGAGCGACTTTGGACATGATGATTTTACAGAAGGAACAGGAAACGCAAACCTCTGGCGCTCACTCTTTCATCCACAATACAACCGCATTTGAACTAGAGATGTCGGACAAATCCCCAACCAAATCAAATGAGTTCAGATTTCTATAAATCTGACCTATAGATTCTGCAGTGGACCAGCTTTTCCCAAGCTGCATGGAATCCGCAGACTTGCAGATATATACATTTTTTTTGTTTCTGGAATTTTAACCAAATTTAATCATAGAAAAATATGTAAACATTTTTTTTTAAAAAAACCAGCTGAAAATGTGCATTTCCCCTTAGGCTAAAGCATAAAATGTGCATGGGTGGGATTTGCACATTATTATTGTCATGAGCTGGCCCTTTCTTTATGGCTTTCCCTCACGAACTAGCAAACTGGCAAGACATTCACGTTGGTGAGACTTCGGGAAAAAATCGGATCGGAAAAAATCGGACCTCCATTTTTTGAAATCGGAATCCTTAATTAACGTTCCGATTTTGGTCGGATTGGGCCCGGATCATGGATCAGGTCCGATCTGTTGCACATCCCTAGTTGAAATGTGGGGTGTTGTGTATTTGAAGCCAACCATGCGAATAAATCATGGTTTGTTAACCACGAACAACCCACAAAAGAATCCATAAGCTTGTTGTTGGGTTGTGAACTGTGATTTGTTTATGGTTAACAAGCCATGGTTTTTTAGCATGGCTGCATTCAGACAACACAACAATCTACATTTCACATTTGTCATGTTGTGTAAACCCAGTCAGTATTAAGGCAAAGAAAGTTCTCTGGCTGAGATCTTGGACAGCTGCTAGTAGTGGGAGTAGACAATACAAGATTAGATGGACTAGATAATTCTAGATTAGATGGACCAATTGTACAAGGCATCTTCATGCATTCACAGACTTAAAAACTAGGTATTTGGGAATTTTTTTTAAAAAAAGGGATGCTGAAGTCCTGAAAATAGTACCAAATTCCACTTTTGCATAGAGGAATTCAGCACAGCCTTGATAACAGGTTTCCATAGTACTATCCTTCTGAGCACAATTACTGTTACAGAATTGTTCAATCTACCTTCACAACAATTGGACTGTTGCCCAAGGTAACAACTTGCCCAAAGCTGCCAAAGGGACTTCAAGGTCAAGCAGAGGTCCAAATACTGGTTGCCCCAGGTGTGAGCCCGTCACCACACCGACCCTCTATTGGTAGGCAGCTGAGCTGGGACAATTAATTACACACAGCAGAGTAAGATAGGTCTGTCCCATTCATTTTACCAGAATACCGTATTGGCAACTGCCATAGCAAGTCATGTTATAAGCTGATGATGAGACATTTCTGGCTGGCTAAACACACCATTGGCAGCATAAAGATACACCGATGGAACAAGCCCTTGAAAAGCAGGAAACTCTTACAGCAGAGGTAGAGAACATGGTGCCTTCTCAACGTTTTGGACTACAATTTGCATAAATCCTGAACATTGGCCATGCTGGCTGCGGCTTAAGGCAGTATAGTTCAAAACACCTGGAGAGTAAAACGTTGCCTATCCCTGTTCTAGACAATAGTACCAATTTCCCATCTTGATCCTTAATTAAATAATGTTGTGTTGATGGTAATCCAATAAAAATCAAACAAAGAAAAATAGACTGGTTGAAAATGGATTTGGATATAGTTGATAGACTAAGTTAAGGCATAATCCTATGCACGTTTAGACAGGAAAAAATCTTATAGCTCCCAGCATTCCCCATCCAACACTGGCTGGGGAATGCTGGGAGTTATAGGACTCTTTTCTGTCTAAACGTGCATAAGATTGTGCCCTTAACTGCTTTCCCATCCCAGCCTCCACCCCCAAAATAACAAATATTTTTAAACTGTGCAGTTTGGAAACCAGTGATTGAATATTTGTGTCAAACATTTACTGATGATAATTATTTTAAGTTATTAAGCCTAATATGGTTGAGCTGCTGTGCTGTGTAAAAATCCTGAGGAGTTCATGATGGCCCTGTTCAGAAGACACCTTAAACCACGGCTTTAACCACAAAAAGCTGTAGTTTAAGGTGTCTTCTGAAAAGGGCCAATGGTTTGAAATTACTGCAAAAGTGCTGTTATCCAGATACTATAGGATTACTCCTAAATTTTAGCAGTATTGTTTGTACATTTCTGATCATATAATTATGATCTTTTGCCAGGAAGTTTTAGCACGCAAAAGTGTTACACAATGTTAATTTACAAACGTAGAAGTTTTGCAGAATTTAAGGGAAATGGCAAGGACAGAGGCAGGCAAGGGAGATAAAGGACGTGAAAGCAGAGGAGGAGTAAATTAGGCTGACCTTATGAAAAGGAGGACAGGGCTCATGTAACTTTAACAGTTGTAGAGAAAGGGGAATTTCAGCCAGCGTAATTTGTATGCTATTCGTACCTGGTGAAATTCCCTCTCCATTACAACAGCTGCAGGGGCCCTGCCCTCTTTTGTATCTGGTCACTACAGTATAGTGCCTGCAACTTTAATTGTTGTGATGAAGAGAGGATTTCACCAGGTCCTAACTGCATACAAATGACGCAGGCTGAAATTCCCTTTTCTCTGCAACTGTTAAAGTTACATAAGCCCTGTCCTCCTTTTCATAAGGTCAGCCTAAGTAAACTCTCTTGATTTTTGAGCCCTATGGAGCAGGTGGTTTGGTCCTTTGGGCAGAGTCCTCACTCAGAGGGAGGGCTAAGAGTTACAGTCAGCCAAAACTAGGCTGACAACTGTTACCTAGAGGAACTTCCCAGACTGTGGAATGGCCTGCTGGAGAAGATTCGTCAACTTACCAGTCTCTTTGACTTTAAGAAAGCCATAAAGACTGATCTCTTCCGGCAGGCCTACCCAGTTGAATTTTAAGAGTTTTATTAGTGTTTTATTGGTGTATTTTAATAATGTATTAGTTTTATGTATACATATATGTATTTATGTTTGATGTTGTTCCCCACCTCGATCCAGAGGGAGAGGTGGGTAAGAAATAAATAAAATTATTATTATTATTATTAAGAGAAGAAACAACTAAAAAAGAGAGTTGTTAGCTGGGTTCAGACAACACGATAAGCAACCGGGGTGAGGGTGGATAAAGAGGCAAGCATCTGTTGCGTTGCTTATTGTGTTGTCTGGAGGGGGGCAAACAACTCACAGTGCACTAATTTCTGGAATTAAGCAACGGAGAAAAACAATGGGCTGCTTCGTTGCTTTTCCAGAGACCAGTTGGTTATTAGGTCACGTGGCAGGCTCCATTGCTGATTTTCCAGTGCTGTGTGCATTATTTCAGAAGGACATAGAGCCCTCTGGCAGAAGTGGCTGAAAGTGCCCCAGCCATTCATCTACAGCTGGCAGGACTTGCACTTGCTGATTAGATGGCCCTGGGAGGAGGGAGGAGCAACAGACTGCCAGAAGGACAATGACAGGGGCAGAGCAACATGTTGTGTAGGGAGTACCAGTGAAATAACGCACAGTGAGTTGGTTCTTCCCCCCTCTGTTGCTGAAAATGTCATCTGAACTCAGCCAGTTTGTTCTGCTGAAAGCTGAATGTTAGAAGAATTGCTGTATAATTATGGGTTCTTATCACCTTGTATAAGGTTAATTGAACTGTTACTGTGTACAGTAGAATTTCAGCTGGATGGGGAATCATTTTTGCAGCCTTGGTATTTGTCATAATTCTTTTTATTATTGCAGGGCTAATACACTGAACAACAATGTTGAGTTACAGATTGGGGATTGCCCTGTTGTCACGGAAATGACCGAACCAGAGAAGAGTATTCTTCCAAGCAGGAAGAATACTGATACAAAGGCTTTATTCAGGCTACTTACATAGGAGGAAGACAGGCCCAGCAAGCTGGACACTGGCTTTCTGCCATGCATTGGCACTTTGTAACAATTTATACATTCAAAGTTCTTTGAAGACATTCTATATTCTTCCCCTCCTCCCTCTGATGGTCAGCCTTTGAACTTTGCAACTTTGAACTATAAACAATTCACTAAGGCAATATCCGTGGATGCTGGCACCATCATAACTCTTTGTTCTTTGATAAGGGCAATCATAACTCTTTGTCCTTTGATAACGGCAATCAAGGGCACTTGAGAACAGCCATTTGATCAGTAAGCTGTGAATGGGATATTTACATGTTTACATATAGCAGGAAGATGGGTTCTTCCTCCTTCTGTATTGACTCTCCAGGCTAGTATCGAGGAGTGAATTTTCCTTTTGTGTGCTGCTTTTCATTTCCTCTTGAAACTGGGTAAGGGGAATTCTTTAATTCACCTCAACACTGTGAATTAAAGTTAAGAAAACCTACAAAAGGGACTTCCAGAAACACTCAGCATCTGGAGATACAAAAGACACTTGGGACTGGGCTACAAGCAAGTGATCCATATTTTTGTGTTTGGACATTGAAGGACTAATTGTGGCTTATTTCTGTAATTTGATGCTTACTAAAGACATACTTTGTTCAGGCTGTATTTTTTGCAAGTTTATTCTAATTAAGCCCCATAAGATCCAGACAATTAGAAGTTATATAGACTCCAGCTACATATTGTTTGACAAACTTGAGGGAGGGGTCGAGGGAATCCAAGACTGTCAAAATGAAAACTCCTGTGCTAAACAGTGTTAAATGTTGAACTGTACAGCATGCTTGAAAAACTGCATAAGATATGCAATGAAGCAGTTCTTAAAAGCACAAGTTCTCTCTCTCTTTCTGTTTATTGTTTGTAGCCAATTCAAGCACAAAGCACACAAATATAGAGCAAAAACATTTGGTATAATAAAATAATAATACAGATAAAATAGTCAAAATGTTAAAAAAAAACATTCCTTCTGTTTAGCCCCTTAAGATTTGACGGTGGTATGGTTTAGAAAGGCTGCTCTTATCTTTCTTGCAGCTAGAGCAAATAAGGCTATCCTATAGCTGATGGATTTATCCACATCAGCCAACCACCATCTGATTTTAGAATCGTCTGTATGGCCTTCTAAGGTGGTCCGAAAAGGGAGAATAAATTTAGCCCTGGGCAAATTGTATACTGGACAATATAGATATAATGTACAAGATCTTCAATATGTCCTGATTTGCATATGTAAAAACGCTCTTTTACAGGTCTACTGGAAAATCTTCCAGCCAGATACTCGGTGGGCATAATTTGAAATCTGAGCTGGGTAAAAGCATGACTAACAGGGAAAAAGGTTAATACTCGCAAGTAAATAGCCCTTTTATGATCTGTTATGATCCTGCATTGAATAGCTCTACATCAGGCATCTACAATAGGGTCACCAGATAAAATCCAGGTCAGGGCTCATGTAACTTTAACAGTTGTAGAGAAAAGGGAATTTCAGCCAGTGTCATTTGTATGCAATTCGTTCCTGGTGAAAATCCCTCTTCATCATAACAGTTAAAGTTGCAGGCACTATACTAGAGTGACCAGATACAAAAGAAGGCAGAGCCTCTGCAATTTTAACAGCATGTTTGAATAACATCATCTTTGCAGTGGTTGCCCCAGATTGCTGCACCATATAAGAGATGGGACACAATCTTATCTACAAAAACCTTTAGTGTTGGTTCTACTAGACGATGGCCCTCTGTGTAATACAATTCCTTTATGAGTCCCAACTGGCGGGCAGCTGAAGATGTAATTGCATCCAAATGGGTATGCCAAAGGGTATTTTCAGAGAAGTTAAGCTCTAAAGATTTAAATGAATGGCATTGTTCAATGCTATGGCCATCCAGGGTCCATTTGTGTTGCTCATGCCTTTTAGCAAACATGACCACTTTTGTTTTACTATAGTTAATGGATAGACCTTCCTGCTTACAACAGTTTCCAAATTTAGTAAGTAATCTTCTCATACCAGTTTGAGTTAATGAAATAAGTGTCATATCATCTGCATAAAGCAGAACTGGGACTTTCTGTTTCCCAACTGCAGGGAGAAAGTAGGCAGCAGAAGAAAGCTCCTGGGTTATGTCGTTTATATAAAGTTAAATAAGAGTGGTGCCAGGATACAGCCTTGTTTGACTTCCCTTATTGTTGGAATTGATTCAGAAAGAGAACCGGTCATGCCAACTCAAATTCTGATATCAGTGTTAGAACAGAGTTGCTGCACAAGGAACAGCAAATGTTTGTCAACCGAGATGGCATCCAATTTCTTCCACAGACGTTGTCAAATGCAGATGAAAGATCTACAAATGCAATATATAACTTTTTTGATGGACTATTTACATACTTTTGAATAAGGTAGTTCAGCACAAAGCACTGATCTATTGTGCTGTGCCCCTTACGGAAACCTGCCTGCATTGGGGATAAAACCTGATGTACTTCAAACCACTGTTCTGGCACTCACGCTGCACAGCTGTGGGCTCCCAGCATAGTAACCCAGTTAACCACAGCAATTAGTGCAGATAAAAATTTAAATCCACAGAAAAAGAAGATAACGCAAAATACTCACTGCCTATTAGGGCTGCGGAATGAATTATAGCATTTAAAACAGTTAAAATAGAAAAAACGGATCAAACTAAACACAAACCCCAGAGCTCAAACTGCGGAGCTCAAGCAAAGCAACCTCCCTCGTTGCCATCTTACCGGAAGTCCCCATTGCCAATATACCACAGGTAGCAGCTCCCTAATGCCTTTCCTTGTTCCACAGCCTCTCACCATGGCTCTCTGTGGCCCCCTCCACAAGGATGCGCTTTTGCGCCCGGTTCGGGGATTATGCGCATTTTCGCGGAGGTGCATTTACGCCTAATCCCTCTGCACGGGAGCGCATTAATTGATGTCCAAAAAGCGCTTTAGAAGACGTTAATGCGCATAATCGCTTGTTCACACGGCGAAAATGCGCTTTAACGGCCGGAGAAAAATAAAAGTTGCTATTTAACGCGCATTCGAAAATGCGCATTATCGGGGAGATAACGCGCCTGTACGCCCGTTTTGCGCTCCGCTGGTGTGGAGGTAAAATTTATAATGAGCCTTCAAGGCTCATTAAACGTCTCGTGTGGAGGAGGCCTGTAGCTCTCTGCAGATATCTCTGTAGTTAATTCTTTGGTAAGAACTGGGAAATGGCCCAGTTATCTGGTGCTTCTTTCCAGCTATTTTAGACAACTAAGGATGCTGCTAAAACAAGTACAGCGTCACATGTCAGAATAACTTTTTTTTGGAAAAAAAAAAACCCTGAACAAGAATGAAACACATACAACTCTTAAATAAAATTATTTCAGAACAAACGTATCCCTAATCATAGTCATGCTATACCTCAGTATTGCTTTCCCTTTGCAGTAGCTACATGGGAGCCTGAGGGCTGCATATAATTTTCATATAAGATCAGTTACACCTTTCCACACACAGGTGTGGCTGGCAAAGACAAAGCAGGAAATGGCCACCTGTGCAAATTTTTATACAAAGATACAGCCAGCAGCACCATTATTTGGCCTCCATCATTAATGAAAGAATCTTCTTCTAATAAAAGAGATAGCCAACTACTCAGAGGGTCACTATTCTCTGGATTTGCCTTCTTCAACCTGACACCCTCCAGATGTGTTGGGACTACAAATCCCAGAATTTCCAGAAGTTTATCCCTCTGGAAGTATTTAGTTCTGTCTTCATGATTCCTGGTCAATTGCTAAAGACAACAAAACAGAAGTTAGGACAGGGCTCCTGTAACTTTAACAGTTGTAGAGAAAAGGGAATTTCAGCCAGTGCCATTTGTATGCAATTAGTTCCTGGTGAAATTCCCTCTTCATCCCATGTTAAAGGTGCAGGCACTATACTAGAGTGACCATATACAAAAGAAGGCAGGGCCCCTGCAACTTTAACAGTTGTGATGAAGAGGGAATTTCACCAGGAACTAATTGCATACAAATGACACTGGCTGAAATTCCCTTTTCTCTACAACTGTTAAAGTTACATGAGCCCTGTCCTCCTTTTCATATGGTCAGCCTAACTTAATTCCCAGGTAAATGTGTATCAACTTACAGCCTTAAACTGTTTTAACTAAGGGTCAACAAGTGTGTGTTGGCCTTGATAGACAGCCATGTTTATGGTCACCACAACCCTTCCCTCTGCACTAACTAGAGATGTGAAGGCCCAGAAATCCCCTGGAAAAATTTGGAAAACCACCCAGGATTTTCCATTTTTTTCCAAAGCCTGTTTTGTTTTTGTTTTTCTGAAAAATGGAAAAATGGGGGGAAATTAAGAAAAAATGGGTTATGGAATGTTTTATTTTAGCATGATGCATAAAATGTTTAAGACAAGTTGTTTATATATTTTAAAAAACTATGTACAGTATCAGATTATTACAATTTTTGTGCGCCGAGGACAAACAAGTCCCAGGTTGCAAACTGAGACTACAACTCTCAAATACAAGAGCAAGATGCATTTCTGCCTCTAGAGGGTACTGCCATTGAAGCAGAGACTGAAACTGATAGTGATAGCTATAGCTCTGATTAAATTTCATGCATATTCGTTGAATCTTGGTCCCCCTTTTTTCTCAGTTCTTTTTATGGGAATGGGTGCTTTATGTCTGCTTGACACGGTGGAGGACTAGCGGAGACATAAATAATTTTCCTTGTTGCTAATGTTGATGGTTTCTTTATTTATTTGTTTGTTTTGCCTGCTCCTTATAAACTGGAAAAACCAAAAAGGTTCCTTACAGTTCAGGAGCTTGTAGCTCCATTTGTTTTTTAAAAAGGTAAAAACGTAAAAAAGTAAATTCAGTTTGTAATAATTGCTTGAATACACAATACGTTTAATATACCAAATGTGATAATTTTATGCCAAACCAATTTGTGTTATAGCAGATGAATCTAGTGAGGTATCCAGAGCACAGGCTTGTCCTGTTTTCTTGGATGAGTTTCAGTTGGTGCAGCTCGAGGATGTTGACAAGGTGCTTGGACAGGTTCGTGCAACCACTTCCATATTGGATCCTTGCCCCTCTTGGCTAATAAAAGCTAGCAGGGATGGAACAACTGGCTGGGCCGGGGAAGTGATTAATGCCTCTTTGCAAGAGGGAGTGGTCCCAGGCCTCCTGAAAGAGGCGGCAGTGAGACCACTCCTAAAGAAATCTTCCCTGGACCCTGAAAATCTGAATAACTACAGGCCAGTAGCAAATGTTCCATTCCTGGGCAAGGTCCTGGAGCGGGTGGTTGCGAGCCAGCTCCAGGCACTCTTGGATGAGACTGATTATCTGGATCCATTTCAGTCGGGTTTCAGGCCTGGTTTTGGTACGGAAACAGCCTTGGTCGCCCTGTATGATGACCTATGTCGGGAGAAAGACAGGGGGAGTGTGACTCTGTTGATTCTCCTTGATCTCTCAGCGGCTTTCGATACCATCGACCATGGTATCCTTCTGGCACGACTGGCTGAGTTGGGAGTGGGAGGCACTGCATTGCAGTGGTTCCGCTCCTACTTGGTGGGTCGGCTCCAGAAGGTGGTGCTTGGGGAACATTGCTCGGCCCCGTGGATTCTCCAGTATGGGGTTCCGCAGGGGTCAGTTTTGTCCCCCATGCTGTTCAATATCTACATGAAACCGTTGAGTGCAGTCATCCGGAGTTTTGGAGTGCGTTGTCATCAGTATGCTGATGACACGCAGCTCTATTTCTCCTTTTCATCTTCATCAGGCGAGGCTGTGGATGTGCTGAACCAGTGCCTGGCTGCGACAATGGACTGGATGAGGGCTAATAAACTGAAACTCAATCCAGACAAGACTGAGACGCTGTTGGTGGGTGGTTCCGCTGACCGGATGGAGGGTGTTCAACTTGTTCTGGATGGGGTTGCACTCCCCTTGAAGGAGCGGGTTCGTAGCTTGGGGGTTCTCCTAGAACCATTGTCACTTGAGGCGCAGGTGGCCTCAGTGGCACGGAGTGCCTTCTACCAACTTCGGTTGGTGGCCCAGCTACGTCCCTATCTGGACAGGGATAACCTGGCTTCAGTTGTCCATGCTCTGGTAACCTCCAAGTTAGATTACTGCAATGCACTCTACGTGGGGCTGCCTTTGAAGGTGGTTCGGAAGCTGCAGCTTGTGCAAAATGCAGCGGCCAGATTGATAACTGGAACCAGTAGGTTCAAACATATAAGACCTACTCTGGCCCGCTTGCATTGGCTGCCTGTATGTTTCCGAGCCCGGTTCAAGGTGCTGGTTTTAACCTATAAAGCCTTACACGGCTTGGGACCACAATACCTGATGGAACGCCTTTCCCGACATGAACCTACCCGAACACTACGTTCAACATCTAAGGCCCTCCTCCGAGTGCCTCCTCCGAGGGAAGCTCGGAGGTCGGCAACAAGAGAGAGGGCCTTCTCTGTGGTGGCTCCCCAATTGTGGAACGATCTCCCTGTCGAGGCCCGCCTGGCGCCAACATTGTTATCTTTTCGGCGCCAGGTCAAGACTTTCCTCTTCTCTCAGGCATTTGGCAATATCTGAGGAGCCTGGGTCTGTTTTGTTTTTTTTTTGTTTTTTTTTTTTTGTTTTTTTGTTTTTTTTAAGTGTTGAAGTGGTTTTTAAATGTACAGATTGTGTGTATGTTGTATGTTTTTGCTGTTTTAATTTTTGTATATTGTTTTTAATTGTTTTTAATCCTATGTAAACCGCCCAGAGAGCTTCGGCTATGGGGCGGTATACAAATGTAATAAATAAATAAATAAATAAAGTGACTTTCAATCCGTAAAAAGTGCTAACATTGCATTTTTTCAATTTGTTCTGAAAATTTCCGGGTTTCCCCCCCAAAAAAACCACGGGAAAAAAACCAGTTTTTTTCCATGCCTTCAAAATTTCCGGAAATTTTACATCTCTAGCCTTGATGAGGAAGGTGCAAGCTCTTATCTCTTGATGTCATGTTGAGCTTTGGAGGTATTCCAGAACCTCCCGATTACAATAAAGCTTTCAGACCACTGGTCATTTAGCCCTGTATTGTCATCAACGCTGTCTCAGTTCACACATCTCAGTAACCCACCATGAGTTAACTGCAGAACTCCAAAACATGTTGCCAGCCACCATTTTGAATATGCAAGCCATGGCAGAGCGCACTACAGCTACACATGTTGTGTGAACCCAAGCATCGTTGAGTATTTTGAGGGTTAAATACCCTCAGATAACCTTAGAACAACTCACAATGCCTGGGCTCACATGACATGTGAAGCCAAAGTGCTCTCTGCCATGGCTTGCATTCTCAAAATGGCAGCCAGCAACAGAACAGATGTGGTGCACCTCTGCCATGGCATGCCTAATCAAAATGGCAGCCTGAACACATTTCAGAGCTGGCTTATCATGAAGTATGAACCAGTCCATTGACTGACAGTGGCACTTCAGGGTTTCAGGCAGGATTCTTTCCTAACTCTACCTGGAGAAGCTGGGGATTGAACCTGAGGACTTCTGCATGCAAAGCAGAATTTTTGCCACTGAGCTACAGCTTGTTCCCCTCCCTTCCCCATTGCACCCCACCCCAAGCTCCAGAGGATGATGGGAGCGCAACATGGCTAGCAGGGAGTGAATCTGTGGATCCCTGGGTTTCAGATCTCCAAAGATTCAACATCTACGTATAGATGGAGAACTGAATGTCTATTTCTAGAATGCCTCCTCTTGGGAAGTTAAGCCACAGTAATACTCACAAGCACACATAAGAACATAAGAAGAGCCATGCTGGATCAGACCAAGGGTCCAGCTAGTCCAGCACTCTGTTCACACAGTAGCCAGCTAGCTGTTGATCAGGGAACCATGAGCAGAACATGGTACAACAGCACCTCCCACCATTTTCCCCAGTAACTAGTGTATACAGGCTTACCGCCTCTGATCCTGGAGATTGCACACAAAGATATGACTATGGATTCACTACAGGACTCAGGCTGATGCACTTTGATCTATACTAGAAGAGTGCCTAGTTCTTCCCACGGAGTTCCACGTACATAAGCACCACTAACAACTAATGGCTAGGATAAAAACAGAACTGTCAATATCCTTGTAAACTGTTCCTTATCTTGCTGAATATTTGAAGTACATCACATGTCAATACACTCTTCCTAGATCTCCTCCATTTCACAATACTGCACCCCCCAACAATTATACCCTGAAGAAATCTTCCCTAGACCCCGAAAATCTTAATAACTATAGACTGGAGGCAAATGTCCCATTCCTGGGCAAGGTGCTTGAGCGAGTGGTTGTGAGCCAGCTCTAGGCACTCTTGGATGAGACTAATTATCTGGATCCATTTCAGTCCGGCTTCAGGCCTGGTTTTGGCCCGGAAACAGCCTTGGTCGCCCTGTATGATTACCTTTGTCGGAAGGAAGACAGGGAGGGGGGGGGGTGACTCTGTTGATTCTCCTTGATCTTTTAGTGGCTTTTCATACCATCGACCATGGTATCCGTCTGGGACGACTGGCTGAGTTGGGAGTGGGAGGCACTGCATTGCAGTGGTTCCATTCCTACTTGGTGGGTTGGCTCCAGAAGGTGGTGCTTGGGGGCATTGCTTGGCCCCGTGGATTCTCCAGTATGGGGTCCCACAGGGGTCAGTCTTGTCCCCCATGCTGTTCAACATCTACATGAAACTGTTGGGTGCAGTCATCTGGAGTTTTGGAGTATGTTGTCATCAGCACGCTGATGACACGCAACTCTATTTCTCCTTTTCATCTTCAGCAGGTGAGGCTGTGGATGTGCTGAACCAGTGCCTGGCTGTGACAATGGACTGGATGAGGGCTAATAAACTGAAACTCAATCCAGACAAGACTGAGACGCTGTTAGTGGGTGGTTCCGCTGACCGGATGGAGGGTGTTCAACCTGTTCTGGATGGGGTTGCACTCCCCCTGAAGGAGTGGGTTCGTAGCTTAGGGGTTCTCCTAGAACCAACTCTGTCACTTGAGGCTCAGGTGACCTTCTACCAACTTCGGTTGCTCGCCCAGCTATGCCCCTATCTGGACAGGGATAACCTGGCTTCAGTTGTCTACGCTCTGGTAATCTCTAAATTGGATTACTGCAATGCACTCTACGTGGGGCTGCCTTTGAAGACGGTTCAGAAGCTGCAGCTTGTGCAAAATTCAGTGGCCAGATTGATAACAGGAACCAGAAGGTTCGAGCATTTAAGACCTACTCTGGCCCGCTTGCATTGGCTGCCTGTATGTTTCCGAGCCCAATTCAAGGTGCTGGTTCTAACCTATAAAGCCTTACACGGCTTGGGACCACAATACCTGATGGAACGCCTCTCCCAATACGAACCTACCCGTACACTACGATCCATATCGAAGGTCCTCCTCCGGTTGCCTACTCTGAGGGAAGCACGGAGGGTGGCAACAAGGGAGCAGGCCTTTTCAGTGGTGGCCCCCCAATTATGGAATGATCTCCCCGATGAGGCTCACCTGGCGCTAACATTGTTATCTTTTCGGCACCAGGTCAAGACTTTCCTTTTCTCCCAGGCATTTAACAGCGTATGATGAGGGTTTTGTGTTGTTGTTGTGCTTTGACCCAAATTGTTGTTTTTAAGGATATTGTAATTATAACTGGTTTTTATGTTTTTTATGTTTTTAAATTTTGTATATTGGTGTTTTTAATGTTCAATGTTTTTAATTTTTGTAAACCACCCAGAGAGCTTCGGCTATGGGGCGGTTTATAAATGGAATAAATCATCATCATCATCATCATCATCGCACTATAGTGTTAGGTCTCTCTCTCTCTCTCTCTCACACACACACACACTCACACACACACACACACCACTTTCTACCACAAGTCCATCAAACGGAAATGTTCAGCATACATTCCAGCAGGACCCTCACGAAAGAGACATGGCTATACACAACTTTATTTTGCATGGGGCTTCCTCCTTCATGCATTTGTTTTGCAGACAGTGTATCTGCAGAGATGGTGTGGCACTGTGGCTAAAAAGCACAGGGTTCAACTCTCACCTTAGCCACAAACTCACTACAGGGGCTTAGGCAATCCGCTCTTATCTCACTGCCCCCTCCCCTCACCCAATGATGTCAGCCTACCTTGCAGGTATATTGTAAAGCCTCCATGCAATGCAATCCTATGCAACTAAGCTTGAAACATGTTCAGTGGGGCTGACACCTCCAGAAACGGTGCTGAGGACTGCAGCCTAAGCCCATGTATATGAAATACTCTGCAGTATACCAATAGTTTCTTATTCTCAGAACGCCTCCAATTCAGCAGAGACTGCAACTCCCACCCTGCCTCCATCATCACAACATCCGTGTTCCTCGACTACAGCAAGAAACAACAGCAGAGTCTTGTGCCGCCTTGAAGACTAACCCATCTGTTCTGGCATCGGCCAGAATACCGCAGGAAAGCTCCTGCCAGAAAGAATTTGTGAAGTCTTACAGGCGCCGCAAGGCTCTTCGTTGTCCGCACTACCAAAGCGGCGGTCCCTGCGCGGCTTGGCTTCGCGACCTAGGGCCGGATGCAGCCGGCCCCTGAAGAGTCGTGTGAGCTACCCCAAGACCACCCCCGGCACCTTTTTTCTTGGTGAGGATGGCCACGATCGGAATGCTGGGCCGGTCGCTGAAGACCTCGGCCTGGTTGACCAGGGCGTCGCGCACGGCCTCGAAGTCGCTGAGGACGATGACGGGTCGGCTGCCCACGAAGAAGCTGAAGATGCTGCCGTAGCTCTTGGCCATGTTGGTGAGTAGCAGGTGAGACGAGAAGGGCCTGGAGGTGGCAGAGATGCTCCTGCTCTCGGACAGCTGGCCCGAGCTGGTGGCGGCCATCAGCCGCTTGAACGCCAGCAGGTGGGGCACCAGGGCGAAGGCGAAGTTACCCACCAGCGGCCAAGGTTTGGGGCCCGGCGGCAGCCCCTGCAGCGCCCGGCGGCGGCCCAGCAACCACCACAGCAGGAGCAGCAATAGCAGCCCGGCGGCAGCCAGTCGCGACGAGCTCGCTGGTTCCTGCTCCAGAGTCGCCGCCGCCGCCGCCTCAGGCTGCTGCTCCTCCTCCACGCTCGCCACCGCCATCCCGTCCGCAGTAATGCCTCGCTCTGCGGTGCGCTCCGCTCGATTGTCAGCCGCGCTCGCTACATCCTCCTCTAGGCGATGGTTGCTGGTAGCGCGCGCGCCCCACCCCCTCCACCGGCTTGCGACAGGTTTTCCTCTGATTGGTTGCCCACGGGGGGAGGGCGGAGCAATGACAACGAGGTTCTGAGGGGCGTGGCCCGAGGCGTGATGCCACGAACGAAGAAGGGCTCGCTAGACTCGGCTGACTTCATCCAACCACTTTATCTCCTCCTCTTCCTCCCCGCGTCCCCAGATTATACGGTCGCTGTAAACAGCGGTAGCTAACGGCGCCTTGGCTTGCTGCAGCCTGGCATGCAAAAATGTGGAGTAATTAATTGGAGGGGGAGCAAAAAGAAAGGAAGGCGAGGAGGAAGTGAGCAAAGACTAAAGCGGGATAGGAAAGAATGATAGAAAAAGAGATCAAAAAAGTGGTCGGATCCCAACTTCTGGCACAACTTGACAAGGCAGGAAGCCGGCAGCTTTTCTTTCCGTCAGCGTGCTCTGGCCACAAATACAAAGCCAGTGGACGGAAGACTTTTTAAAAAATCAACAACTCCAAAACCAGCAACTCTTCTTCGCCTGTTGTCAGCTTCTGAACTTACTCTGCCTCAAGCGTCCCCTCCCTCCTTTTGTCCTTTAACATTTAGAAACTATTACACTATATGGTTCAGACAGACTTGTGGGGTTTAAATAGGCCTGTGACTTGTATTATTTTAGAGTGCACCCTATTCTGTCTAAAATTGCATAGGATTACACCTCAAGGGCGCAATCCAATGTCTACTGTGCAGCCTCTGCCGAGTATCCAATGCTTCCGCTCTCCAGCCGCCCTGCATTTCTGGTAGACGCAATTTTGCTGACTAATCCAATGCCCCCCCCCCCATGCTGTCTATGGCATAGGATTGCTCTCTCAATCGATTTAGGCGGTAATCCTGTGCGTTTACCTGGGAGTGAGCCCCAACTTAATTTTATGGAACTTATTGCCACAAGTTTTGGCAATGGCGACTGGTTTAGATGCTTCAATGCCCAGGATGCTGGACAGGTTGCACCTGATCCAACAGAACTCTTTTTGGGATCATACTTGCATTGAGGCCTCTAATAGTGATTGCTCTCTGTACAAAGTGTCATTCAATTTGGGCCTTGTCTTCATGGTGCCTCTTTGCCACTCCTTCCCCCTGAAACCCCACAGTATTACTACTGTGGTGTGGGGGCAAGAAATCCCCATGCCAGGTTTTTGTCCCCAAGGTCATCCAGGTCCTAGAGCCCCCCCTTCCCAGCTTCCTGGGATCAATCACCCGCTACCATCAGCCCCTGGATTAACACCTGAGCGAGGTCACACAGTGAATGGGCTGTGATGACCTCGCTGCATGGGAAAATTGGGGTAAGACCTCAACTTTTTTATGGCACAGTTTTGGGGGAAAGCCCTGTGGTGTCTGCGATTCGTATATTGTATATGTTGTATACAATATACAAATATATATTGTATAATTCACAGCCACTATGGAGCCTTTGAAGACATATAGACAGCCCAAGAATCATTATCAACTGCATTTTTTGTGTTGTTGCTTATTTCAATGTTTCTTCTTGTGGTGTAGCTTAGTTTAATGCTCTCTGGTTTAAATTGCTATAAAATGCCCTTGGGTTGTCTTTTTAGGATGAAAGACTGTATATAAATGTTTAAATAAAAAACCAAACACAACTCACCTGGTCCACATGCTTCAAAAATGATATTATATGGTTCGAAAAGGTACAGAAAAGAGCAACCAAAATGATCAAGGCAATGGGCAGGAGCAACTCCCCTTTGAGGAAAGGTTTCATTGTCTGGGACTGCTTAACTTAGAAAAGGGGCAAGTACAGGGAGACACGTTAAAAGTATGAAATTATGCATGATGTGGAGAAAGTGGCTGTAATAGTAGAACCCAGGGTCATCCTATGGAATTGAATGGTGAGAGATTCAGCACAGATAAAAAGAATAACTTTACACAGTGCATAGTTAAAATATGGAATTCACTACTACCAGATATCACCAACTGGGGGATGACTGTAAAACAAGAATGAGACAAATCCATGGAGAATAAGGATATTAATGGCTAGTAGCCATGATGGCGAAATATTGAAGTTCATCAGACAAGCGTTTATCGCACACTTGCTACTGCCCACTTATGAATGTGTGTGTGTCCTTTAGATGACAATGTCCACCTCCCATGCACCTCCTGCTCTTTCCAATCATTTTTCCGTCACACAATAGACCCCTTTTAAACTGGCTTTTAAAAATCAAAAACAGAATGTGCCATGTGTGCAGGAAAAGCCACGCAATAAAAACAGCCTCTGAATGGGCCACGTGATCTTTGTTTACTTTCCCCTCTGGGAAGAATAGGAAGTGCGGAGAAACGATGGTAAGGAAACACGATTTTCCCCATGTGACGATGCTCATTATCTCCGGTATGCCACTCAATGCCAGTTGTTGGGGAACATGAGTGGGAGGTTGCTATTGCACTCATGTCGTGCTTGTCGGCTTCCCAGAGTCAGCTGGTTGTCCACTGTGGGAACAGAATGCTAGATTAGATAGACCTTTGGTCTGATCCAGAATGGCTCATCTTCTATTCTTATGATCCCTATGTTTACTCAGATATAAGTCCCACTGAATTAAATGGGATTTACTCCTAAGTAAGTGTGCATGGAATTGTAGCCTATAAGCAAGCAATAGACAGCGAAGCATATTCAGATCTGTATTGCAAAAAGAAATGGAGACATTTTTAGCAACTTTAAGATAAATAACTAAGGCACTTTTAGCTAAAGTTAAGCATATGTTCATTATGCACATTTCAAACCAATGGGACCCAAAAGTGGTTAACTTTGTCTGGGCCGTGCCTCAAATTTCTAGTCCTCAGGGCTACTGAGGATGAACATATTGTGTAAAACGAACTATGTGCAAATTTCCTTGGCAAGCAATACTATAGCCCCTAGAATTAGTCTGGGGAAGGTGGGCCCATAAGATAATTCAGATTCTTGAACCTGAGGTCTGAGACAGCGCTCTAACCGCAGTTCCAGGAATCTGCGCTCCCCTGCCCCCATCCCCTCGCAGCCAGCAAGGCAACCTCGGAGAGGGGGTAAAGGGGGCATGTCAGTGGGTGGGTGGGGTGGGGATGAGATACAACGTATCCCCAATTCTCCCCAGCCTCCTTCCCTGACGCAGCCCAGCTAGATGGGCCAAAAAGACCATCTAGCCAAAATGCAGAGTGGGAGGAGCACAGAGATAAAGATCGCCTCTGCTGAGCCTCCCACTCCACATAGTTGTCATGGCCCCATCTGAAGAATCTTCCTCTGAGGAGGAAGAAGTTCCAGAGACTGCAGCTTCGCCCGTTCCCCAGGACTTACCAGAGGAGGAGGAAGGACAGGGAGGTTCCTCAGAAAAGCCCCAGGAAAGCCACCCTCTTCCACCCCATCTCCAACGAGGAAGATTCTGGGCCTGAAGAGGTTTGTCCTTTGACTCCTCAGCAGAGGCGGCGTCTGAAGCGTGCGGAGCAGATTCGTCCAACAAGACGGAGTTTGAGATTGCAGAAACACAACACAGCAGACACAAGCCTTAAATGAGATTGCTTAAGGAATATGGAACAGCTGGGGAAGGGCGAGTACAGGCTCAGGCGAGACATAAAAGGCTCAAAGGAGGAAGCAGTGCTTTGTTGGGAACAACCGACGTAGTCAGCTCCTAGCATTCCTGCCTGTTTCCAGCTCATAGATCGTGGATTGAATACCTGGCTTGACTCTGGATTGTGGACCCTGGACTTTCTGAATACCTGGCTTGACTCTGGATTGTGGACCCTGGACTTTCTGAATACCTGGCTTGACCCTTGGCTTTGGCAATTGGACTTTTTGGCTTGACCCTGGACTCTGGACTTGTGATATCTCTGACTGGCCCCTGACTTCATTGGACCCTGAACTGGGAATCTTGGACATTACAGTCTTACTCTGTAGGTTTGGCACTCCATGCGGTCTTGGGGTTAATCTCTTGAAAATAAACAGAAAACAAACCATTCAAGTTTGCTGGCTTTCTTCCTGGACATTCCTCAGATAAGGGGTTTGATTGGCCGGTTTCCCAGAAAGGAATCAGGCGAATTATGACAGTAGTATGCCTATAAATCTCCAAATTTGGGCATTGCCATAGGATTGCGTCTGCATTTTGCATAATATATGCAAGATGCAGAATTTAGGTCTTCTGACATGGAATTTATCTCATTTTAAAAGCACACAACAGGAGAAAGGACCATGGAATAACAAGGCATAAGCAACCGTGAAGGGAAACTAGAACACACACTTCAAAATAATGTAAAACCACACAAACAATCTTTTTTCCCCCTCTCAGAGGCACTTTATTTTATAACATTGTTCTGCAGTGTACTTTCGTCCAGAAGATTATAAAAATTCTTATACTGCTAGCATTAGTAAGTGGACATAAAATCTTCTGCAAATTACAGAATAATTAACTGAAAGGTGGTGAAAGTTTACAAAAACACAGCGTCATTACAAATGGGAATGAAAGGAAAAATAATATTTACATAAGGCAGGTCACCTGAAGACAGAACATTTATGTAACACTTGTTAGGAACAGTATTTTTAAAAAACACACTCACGCAGACATACACTTTCGTATTGTAGTAGCAGAGCACAATATTTTTCTTTGAACTATAGCGTTATGGTTTGCAATGATGATTTGCTACTTTCAGCTTTCTGGAAGTTGCAGAGGTTCCCCACACCTGTGCAATGCCTCCTCCTGGGAACTATGCACACTCATAATTTATACAGGGATTGTTTGCATACTCTGACTGCATTTGTCTGAGTGCAAGCATGCAAGCCATTTCAGGCTAACCTATGCTAAGCTTTTATCGGCGGGAATGGCAGCAGGTCTGCTTAGGAGTGAGAAGTCTTCTTTGCTGCCTTCTGTGAATGGAGCAATATCTTGGAGCAGAGATTTTGTGGGATTCATTTTGTGCATTACAGCAGCCAACAAGGAATGCACACGGCCGTGCAGAGGGGGGGGGCAGTGGGGCCAGTTGGCCAGGGGCCCACGATTTTGAGGGGGCACTCCGACGAGGAGGTCCCCCCTAGCTTACGCTACTGCTTCTGTAGAGTAAGCGTCCCATCAAGAAGCGAGGAGCCCGCCTTGCGGAAACAGCGCAGAAGTCGTCCGTCGTAAAATTCTGAATGTGAAGAAGTGATGTCTTACATCTTGAATAAAAGTGCTTCCCATTACTTTTTTATAAATCTTTCTAGTTCATACATATATTTAGCACTGAATCAGTGCCACTGATTAAAAAATACTTAATGAGCAGTTTGAAATGGGGGGGGGCACACACTTCCCATCTGGCCTGGGCATATTACCAGCTCTGCATGGCCCTGGCGGTCTGGATGGCACAAAAGGTATTATCTAACTACCTTATGAGTTTAGATAAGTTTTAATTTGAACTTGCATTGCCTCCCCCACCAGATCATGGAAACGGGAGCTTTCTGCAAATGCTGAGCATTCTCTTTGAAATGCTAGCACTTTCATAGGTCTGCAGTTGCCAAGAGTTTTTGATGTGGAATATTTCAATATGTTTGAATCTCTCTCTCTCTCTCTCTCTCTCTCTCTCTCTCTCTCTCTCTCTCATTGGCTCAATTTGGACGACACATTAGGCAACGGAGGGGAAAATAGCGTACTGACCGTGTGTTAGGCAGGCAGTGCTCCCCAAACGACACACTGCAGCCAGCGCTGCTCGGCACCAGCAAACGCACCGGTTGTGAAGAACGGATGGTGGCCATTTTGGTTGCAGCATCTCCTCCGTCCCCCTCCCTCAGTCCCCCAGCTGCATCCCAGCATGCACCGTGAGTTCTGCCGGCTGTATAGAGTGGCTGGGGGGTTTCGGCTGCTCTGGCCGGTGAACTCTATCCCCAAAAGGAATAGTCCACGGAGGGGGGGCTCAATTAGGAAAACACATTAAACAACGGGGCTTGGGGCTAAACAATGTGCAAGCCCGTTGTTTCCTTCCGTTGTTTAAATTGCCTGATTAGCGTACTGTCAGTTGTGTGTGTGTGGTGTGTTACTCCCCACACGACACAATAAGCAACACAACTGACGATTGTTACCCCCCTCCTCCGTTGCCTAATATGTCGTCCGAATTCAGCCTCTCTCTGCATGTGTGTATGTGTGTAGGCATGGAACATTGTCAAAGAAGCCTTGGGTTAAGTATAGGTTCTTTAACTCATAGGAGAATGTTTAATCTTTAGGATAGTTGTGCTTCATATTACATCAGGGATGTGTTTCTCCAGATCTCGCTGGATTGCAAGTCCCATAATTCCTCATTATTGCTTATGCTGGCTAGGGCTGATGGGACATGGAGCCCAACAACATCTCGAGGGGCACATGCGGTAGTGTACTGGAGCCAGGGATGCTATGCCAGCACTTTTTGAATAGCAGGGATATTGACATCATCTGCCACTCCCCTAAGTCGTCCCTCAGAGTTGCTGGAAGGAAAGAAATTTTCCCAGCAACAAAATGACCCTGTTCAGATGACACGCTAACCACAGTGGTTAAGCATTTTGAGCTAAACATGGCTTAGTGTATCATGTGAACCATTCCTAACCATGGTGGCTACTTAACCATGGTTTAAAACACACTCACTAACCATTTCCTGCAAAATAGTTAGCGTCTAACCATGGCTTACTGTGCTGTCTGAACAGGCCCAGTATTGTTCTTTGTTTTAATGTAAAGTTTCTAGGGGTGGTGGCTTGATCTTAAAAGGGCAATTAAGGCCTATTAGCTTTACAAAAGACCTCCTGGTGGAGATGAAAACTGGTTTGATAACATGGATCAACACAGCTGCCTGTAATTTTGGACTGTCCTTGGAGGCATGGCAATGGGGATTAAAAAATTCACCACACCATTGGTCACATACTCTCCATCCCTAAATTACATAATGCTATGTTAACAAATTCCTCTTTTTAGAAGGGCAACAGGTCAATTGAACTGTTTATATTCACAGCAAAGTCTTCCTTATTACAAGCGTACCGTTCTAATCAGTTATATATCCCTGCAAACAGCCTATTTCTGCTCAGTTTATATTTTGCAAGAAGAGGATGTGGCAGCCTTCATTTTATAAACAGCAATGTATTCATTTTTAGTATAAGCAGTCCTGATTGTGTATCATAGCAAGGGATGATTAGAAGACTTCAGTGTTCATTTTAACTCCCTCCTAAGAAAATATTAATTTTCCAAATAGATTTTCCTGTGTACTATGGGCAATTCCAGACATAGGCCTCCTTGTGCCATCAATCAGAAGGCATTGTGCAGCAACTCCATCTTTTTTCCCCCTTAATGGATTCTCTGCGGAAAGACGGAAAAAGCAGGGAGAAAACACAGGAGGGCTGCAGAGGAAGACAAGGTAAAATTCCATAAATGAGGCAGAGTGACTGCACTATAAAAACCTCACCTGGAAGCTTGTTGCACAATATCCTTGTTGCACAATATCCTTGTTGCACAAGTATTTTTAAACTCAGTAGGGTTTGTGACCTGTCCCAGTATCATTCTCAGACAGATTGCACAAATTGCTTTCAAGTAACATTTAAAGCCGGGGAGTTGCGGCCATCCAGATGTTATTGGACTTCAACTCCCATCAGCCCTAGTCAGCATAACCAATAGTGGGGGATTATTATTATTATTTATTACACTTATATACCGCCCCATAGCCAAAGCTCTCTGGGCGGTTTACAAAAATTAAAAGATTTAACACTAAAAAGTCAATATACAAAATTTAAAACCATAAACATAAAACAGCGTACATTAAAACACTTTAAAACATTTTAACTGTTAAGCCTGGCCACAATGTCAATCAAAACCTCAACTTGAGCTGTTAAAATGCCTTGGAGAAAAGAAAAATTTTGGCCTGGTGCCGAAAAGATAACAGTGTTGGCGCCAGGCGGGCCTCATTGGGGAGATCATTCCCAACTGAATGGCCTCAAGTTGCCCACCCCTGCTTTAAAAGATTTCTGCTCATCTATGTTTAGGTTAGTTCACCTAAAGCCACCACTCCCCCACACCCCTCAACAAAAGTTAACTCTAGACCACTCGTCTTTCCTTCATGTACAACCTTGGAGTACTAGAAGCCTCTGTTTGAAACAGAACACTGGACAAGATAGACCCAGGTCTGCAACATGTTTTATGTTCTGAAGTGTGAAAGCAAGTTTAAAATATTTTATTTATATATACTAATGCAGATTCAAAGGGTTATAAAAAGTAAATGACTTTCATCCAAATTACTGCCCAGTTGTCTCTAGTCTCAGTTTATACCAGTCACTGCCATGGTTTTTGACATACTCTTGTCCTGGTTTTACAAATGCTGGGCTAAAACCAATGTTATGCAAGCAGACTTCTGCTCATGCAACAGGAGTTCCTCTTCCCTTTTTCTCCAGATCTTTCCCTAACCGTTCAGAGCAGACGGACTGCTGGCAAACGGACACAGTTGGATATAACCCTCAGATAAAAAATGATTGGGAGTTCACACATGAAATAACTCTGTGTGAGCATCTACATGCATATAGAAAATGAATTAAAACAGTTAGGCAGCCATGAGGACTAGCACCATGCTTTTAAAAATGATATGACTATTTCATATAGTGTGTGTGTGTGTGTGTGTGAGTGAGTGAGAGAGAGAGAGAGAGAGAGAGAGAGAGAGAGAATGCTTCCGTTCCTTTATATGATTAGGAGCACTGTGATTTCCATCAAAAGCCATTAGATTTTCCTTTATATTTTCTAAATCTCTGAATTTATGTAAACATATTTTATAGCACCTTTTACAGAGAAATAAAATTGCATTCTAACATTGTCATAAATTGAGAAAAAAATGGAGCTACAGAGAGTATACTATAAAGGACCAAATTAGCATAGTGGTCCACCCAGCAAGTTATTTTCAACTAATTGCAGCTCTCCAGGATCTCAGGCAGAGGTCACTCTTCCCTCAGCTATACAGTATGAGATCAAGAAACTGAAGGTGCTAGGCATGGAGCCTAAGGGAATATTTTACATTACTGACTTAAAACAGTTATTTCCTTTTCCAATAGGAGCCATAGTTCTGATACATCCTCTGTACTATCAAACAGAGAATCCTCAGGCCAAGTTAGATGAGATGTTAAGAAATCTGTTATCAAATCACCCACTAAGAAATTTGTGATTAAATCAAAGTAGCTGCAAAGGGGTTGTTTAATTTCCTGCCCCCAATCCAGTTTCCCAGATAAAAATCTGTCCCCTGAAGATGCTACTTGCCTCACATTTGTGGAAAGAACATATTGTGGAAGGAACATACAAGTGCCTTAGCCCTGCTTCCTCCAGCCTATTCACTCCCATGGAGAGACAGACAGACAGACAGACAGACAGACAGAAGTTCCTAGATTATTTTTGGAGGGTTTCATAGCAGTTAAACTAGCATAAAACCAATGAAAACGACTGGCTGAAAATAACTGGAATAGGGGTGGCTCAGTGCTCTTACTAATCAGGTCAGGAGACATTCAGCCAGTGACAAGGTGACCATATGGAAAGGAGGACAGGGCTCCCATATCTTTAATAGTTGCATAGAAAGGGGAATTTCAGCAGGTGTCCTTTGTATGCATGCAGCATCTGGTGAAATTCCCTCTTCATCACAACAGTAAAAGCTGCAGAAGCTATACTGCAGTGACCAGATACAAAACAGGGCAGGTCTCCTGCCGCTTTAACTGTTGTAATGAAGAGGGAATTTCATCAGGTGCTGCCTGCATACGAAGGACATCTGCTGAAATTCCCTTTTTAATACAATTGTTAAAGATACAGGAGCCTTGTCCTCCTTTCCATATGGTCACCCTAAATCAGCCTGCTGCCCACCCGCCTCCTCTTTCGAAGGTGTAGTCGGCTGGGGGGGTGCTGGGAACTGTAGGACTGTTTTCTGCCTAAACATGCATAGGATTGCACCTTAGTGGCATTATCAGCTCTTCCTATTGACCTCAGAAAGAGATATGCAGACCCCAAAGCTTGCATTAAGTTATACTATAATTACTTTGAAATTAATACAAGCTATAGTTCTATAGAATGAGAAGTTAAAACTGGAAGGCCTTACTTTGAAATACATTGCACACGTTGTTTATATCAAAATATTTTACAGCTTGTAACCTAAAAGCTTTTAATTTTAAAAGAAATGGGTTGGATCCAGACAAAGTTATTTGGGCTCAAGCCCCAATGAATCCATTGGATAAGTTAGATATGACTTACATCAAGTCCCATTGGCTTCAGTGGAACATAAGTGCAACTTTATTTAGTCTGGATCCAACCCACTGAAAATAAATTATTTTAATTCAAAATGTATAGGTAAAGATATACGGGTTTGTTTGTTACTTGAAGTAATCTTTTTCAAGATTAAGACACAAAAATATGCTCATTAAAACTGAACAACAACACAATGCCATGTGTGACCATTAGGGGCTAATATGCACATTGGACAGATACGTTTAACATATCTGGAGTTGCAAGGTTACCAAGATCTGAGCCCCCCTCCCCCGCCTTTTAGAAGCTACAACTATGGATAAAACCCAGCCCAATCCTATCCACAGTCTAGCCCATTCAGATCAATGAGCTTAGAAGCCTTGCCTAGGTCTGCCTAATGCTGAATAGAATTGGTCTTAAATTTCTTCCTGAAGTTAGACTATTATAAATGCACTTTGAACACCTGAGTAAATAAGCACCTAAAACAGTACCTACTTTGTCAAAAGTGTTATCAGAGGCACTTAATTGACATCAGATACACTTTTTTTATATACCAGAAAACAAAAAAATGCCCAAGAAATTGTAAATGTACTGGTACTTGATGGATTGAAAGAATATTTAATCCAATTAAAATCTATAAAACTAGGAGGAAAAAAAAACAAAGTGGGCAACTGGGGAGTCCTCCAGATGTTGTTGGACAGCAGTTCCCATCAGTCCCAGCCAGCATAGCCAGTTGTGAGGGCAATGGGAATTGTAGTCGAATAACATCTGGAGGGCTTTAAGTTGCCCATTCCATTACTGATAACAAGTAATGGGATTTTGAGTATGTTATCTTCTTAGTGCCATCCTACTATACCGGTTATCAATTGACTTTAGGGACATTTTAAAATAGTACTTTCAATCTCATTTTCAGCTGTGCTTGGGGCCTGCCTCTGCTTGGATAGGTGAGGATGGCTTTATAGTATAGACACGTATTTTTATTGTCTTAAAGAGATAGTGAAGTTTACATATAAATTCCTCCTCTGTATATATTTTTCTTAGGATCACTTTCAACCAGGAGACTGTATACTTCTAAATCTTTTCATGGAAAGGGTTAAAATATTTGGTAGGAAAAGGCAGCTGAGTTCAGGCCTTCACAACCTGTGACCATTTAGCTAAATGCAGCCTACCAGCTACATATGGGCCCTGTTCAGACAAGACATTAAGCCATGGTGGTTAATCATTTTGCGCTAGCCATGATGGCTTAGCGTGTTGTCTGAATGACATTTTTCCTAACCATGGTGGCTGCATAAGCATAGTATTATCATGTTCACTAACCACTTGCTGCAAAATGGTTAGTGGCCCTAACCATGGCTTAGCATGTTGTCTGAACAGGCCTATGGTGGGTGGCCTGTCAGGCACTCAATAATCCCTCTTTCCTTTTAAGCCCAGGTAGGCAGCAAAAGCAGGATGGTTATTTAAGCCTTTGCGGGGGCGTCCACTAGACATCACCTGCGAGCTATATGTTTTGCAGGCCTATACAGGCCATTCTTTCTATTAATGTCATAACTATGCTCAATTGTACAGAAGAGATAAAATCCCACTACAAATCAAAATAAACATTTTCAAGAACATAATCAATGTTTTTTTCCTCCATTTCTCAAGTCCATTAAGCAGTTTTCAAACAGAATATTATTTCCTAGAGTGTCTCTTCACTAATTGTCTTCCCAGTCAGTCACATTTTACTTGCCATTTAAGATAGATTCATTTATTCTCAAATTTAGCCATTCACATTCAAAACAAGGAGGATCAGAAACTAAGGAGCTCAAATTTCACCATGTTAATTCTTGAAACAGGTGCCAGCTGATCAAACTCATTCTAATTTCTCTTCATAAATATACCGGTCAGTTAATTAAAATATACTGCTTGAATACGAGATGTTTGTGCTTTGGTTTTGAAATCAATCTAAAGAAAGTCAAGCATACTTAACTCCCTTTGAAAATCAGTAAGACTTTTTCTTTCAAAAGCACATAACTGTGAATTTGTAACTGTGAACATAAATGGATCCAACCTGTCTCTGGACCACTCATTGGTTCCAACCCAGTGACGCAAATTTGCATATGTTAAGTGATGATTCTCTTAAATGGTTCTCTTGAATCTATGTTCCCTCTCAGTAGTTTTAAGTTAAACTGCTTTTAAAGTGTAGGGAGCATGAAGTTAAAGTTGAGGGAAGAAACTGTTTTTGCATGTGTACCTTCTGAATTTTTGCCACTGGACTGAGCCTATAACATTCATGCAAGGCATTGAAAGTACATGGGAGGAATTTCCCTCCAAACAGAAGCCTGCCACCTGCACTCCTATTGGCATTTGAAACATCCAAGTTTCAATCCAGCTTGAGGGTTGCTTCAAAGATGATAAAATGACTACATGAGAAACAAGTTGATTATTGAAAAATTGCATGCAAGACAGGCAAGTGTCAACTGCTAAGTGCAAACACATGTACGTATTTTGCTATTTGCACACATGATGATAGACATAGGCCGAGTTCTAAATTCAGAAATGTTTTCTAGTATTCATTTTGTCAAGTTTGAAGCTGCCTTGAGATGGCTGCTGGATGGGAAGAAATCCCACTACATATTTCTATCTTCCCCTCATATTTCTTGGGACTTTTGCCACTGACTCCAGTGAAGGAAAACAAAAAAGTTTGGTTTTAGCCTTATGTTTTAAATCTGAATCTGCCATTTTATCAGCCATAACATCTCATTGTTTACTATAGGGCCTGGTTAGTTATTAATGTACAAAAATTGTGTGTGTGCATGGAACTGACCTGAGAGCAAATGAATATGTTAAATATTTCCAGTGAGGAAAAATAGCCTGTAGCAAATACTTTGCTATCTTCTATGATCAGGATGCATTATTTATTGTACTGGAACAGCCTTGGCCAACATGGTACCATCCAGATGCTTTGGACCAACTCCTATAAGCTTTAGCCAGCATGGCCAATGGCAAGGAATGCAGGGAGTTATAGTATAAAACATTTAGAAGGCATCAGGTTGGGTAAGGCTATACAAAAATTTGCTGTTGCCAAAGTGATCTTCTGAAAACCAGAATTAACTTTGGAAATGGAATAAACATCCAGACTTACATTCTGAATATTAAGTAAGTAAATGTTCTAACTGGATTCTCTGGTGTCTTCATGATAGTCTTCAAAGTATTATTTTTAACTTATAGTAACAGATTAGAGTAAGGCAAATTCAAATAGATATTTTTCTGAATGTTGCTTTTACTGAGGTTTTTTTAAAAATAAAAGCATTTGGTAACAAAGAGAAATACAGCATATTTAACTGCTAGATATTGTAATGCTAATGGCACCGTTCTATTCCTATAAAAAACAGAACAAAAGAACTGGGCCATGTTAGCTTTCTTGCACATTAGTTTCCTCATATTCAGTTTATATTATAAAGAGACACTTTGTCCAAACAAACAAACAAACAAACAAACCCTAAAAGCAAGAAGGTAGAAGACTGGCCACATGACCATTTAATAATAAATAGTGTCAGGTAATAGTGAAACAAAACCACACCAATTGCAGTGAATAATCTTGGCACAACTCAAATTCATGCCAAGGAAAAACAAAAGTGATGTTCATCTGTAAATGTATCACATCCGGCTCAATGTTCTATAGTTTCTGCAAAAAATGTAATATTTCTTTTTAAACATTCAAAAAATCCTTTAAAAAAAAGAAAAGAAAAAAGAGACAGTTTACACAAGAAGCCACTGGAGGATCAGTGGAAATTTTGCCTCCCATAGCCATTAAATGCATTATTTAAATTTATATATTATTTGCTAATGCATGTGTAAATGTATGGGCATGTGTTACAGCAACAATCACAAGGGAAGGTTGATAATCCTTCAAGCATCGATTTAAAATACTTGTAGTCCACTGAGTGTGGACCATCTCCTATTCCATAATTTTGAATGGGTTGTATCCAGTAAGTGTCCCTCCACTTCACCGACAGATCCCAGATCTTTGATCGCTCTGTGACTCCTGTTAGCAGTATAGGGAGGGAGGCAATTTTGGGTGATGATGCAGCCTCCTTTACCACCTTTCATTCTGTTTCAAAAGGTCCCTCAACGCTCTGGAGCAGATTTGGTGTGCAAGCAGCTGCTATGTCAGAAGGATTTACAACATTCTGTGACTGCAGAGCCTCTAAATTTTGAGTATCTATACTCAAAATATGTTATGCACACATGCCCCACATTCATGCAAGGTAACTGACCAGCAGAAACTTAAATAATTCTCTTGACTTACATAGATGTATTTTAACAATAAATTAATTTTGCTCTTGCAGAACCCCGATGATGTTAGTAGACATTATTTCTAACTTACAGTATCATCAGGTAAAATCGCTTTTATTTTCATATATAAAACAACTACTTATTTAAAAAAAATGTAAAAGTCAATAGAGGATATGGAAACTGTGGTAGCATTATAGGGTCATAATATATTCATTCCCATAAAAGAGAGTATAAAAAGATCAAGGCTCACTTCTGGTTTCACCAGTCAAGTATCATGGGTCTTGCCTTCACTAGTGTCTGCCAATTTCTGCTATTCTGTATATAGCTAGAGAAACCAGTATCACAACTCTTATAGTTTACCATCCTCAAGCTCCAGAAAAGTTTGAAGCTGATATTTTGTTTCGGTGCTTCTGTGGATAAGTGATATTTAACAACAGATGGTGTGATGTGTTCTTTGGCACCTCTTAATCTCATTAAGAAACCAATATCCTGGCTCCTCTCCTCAGGAAGTATTCTGTTGGCACCAGAGTGTCACTGAATACCAGTGTCTACTGGCACTGAACAGCGGGTTGGAGGAACTGTACAATATGACTAGTAAAACATACCAAGGGTAATAATTATTTTGTGTGTGTCTACAATTGTCTTTTCTCAAAGCAGCTGCACAAAGTTTGGTCCATTTTTCAGTTAACAATCTAGTCATCTTAAGAGCTTTGGTTATAGCGCAAATGTTTTTGGTGAAAGTAACAGTTGATCCATTTTCTTGCCTTCAGTTTCTTCAGGTGGTTTTTTCATTGTCCTCTCCCGTTTTCTGAACTCGGGAATATTTTTTGCATGAAGACTTGAAACAGCTAGGGGGCCAAGATATTGGCCATGAGAAACAACAAGGAACTGAGCCTTGTACATTCTTCTCAAAAAAATTGAATATTGGATACCACCATGCTCGAGACAGAAAGTTAGTCTGTGATGAGATTTTCAAGCTCTGCATTAAGAGGGGAAAATATATATTAAGATCCTGTTTAGACTATATAAAAAGGCCACTAGAAATAGTCTTACTTTTCCTCATGGACCCAAATGCCTGAAAACCAAAGCTAGGACTAGTCAAACAGGATGATCCGCATGAGTTTCTCCCTCTCCTTCATATATCTATCTATCTATCTATCTATCTATCTATCTATCTATCTATCTATCTATCTATCTCTATCTCTATATCCTTCTCAGAAACAAAGTTCAGTAAACTAAAACTGGGCAAAGTAGTATTCATTACTCCTCATATAACCCCTTCTTCCAAGGAGATTAAAGTGCCATACACAGGGTTCCTAGGCAGTCGAACCATCCAGGTAATGGATGGGCCCAGACCTGCTTAACTTCATATATAGAAATATATGAGGTTCCTTCTGATCACTCTATGCACCTCAGTGTTTCTTTTGTAAATGGCTTTGTTTTTCAACTAACTACAACATTTAAGAGCTACATTCCATATAGATGGTGAAAATGCCACTCTTATCGCCTTTAACCAATTCATAATTAGGCAAAGGAAAATCTGGTAGATTTGGAGAATCAGCATAAGCAAAACCAGTTAAATATTAAATACCTACAAATTTTATAATTTCCTGACACTCTAGTTCCACTAAAATTGCACACAGAGTGCTTTATTTTAACATAGACCTCCTTCTCAGAATATATAGTTCCTTAAATATTTAGGATATGGAACAATCATAAAATACAAAATTTTATCTTTGAGAAAGTAGCTCTAGCTCTATAAGCAATAATCTGTGATCAAAGACAAAATCCCCTTCCAAGATGTTTTATGTAATTTTGCCCTCACAACCTAATGGGCAGTATCAAACTGTGTAATTCCACCAACACAAATGATGTTGCACTTGTGGAAACTAGGTTCCAAACTGTGTGCAAGAGGAGAATCCAACTAAAGTTATATTTGCACAAAATGGTTGCAGAAGCATAATGTGCAAGCATTTGAACATAGGAAAGATTTAGCAGAATTCCACTAGTGGTATTTGAGTTTGCAGAATGACACTATTGGATACTGCCCAATATTTCCATGAGAGCGCTTCAGCTATTGGGCAGTACAGAAATGCAATAAAAAATAAAAATAAATAAATGATGGTATGTATAACGCAGCTAAGATACTATGGCTGCAATTCAGCAAAAATTAGTTGCTACCATGCCTCTTTGAAAACAATAAACAAAAGTGTACAGTTAAATGTTTAAGGTAGTATTCCTATGCAAATTTACTTGGGAATATGGCCCACTTAAGTAAGACTTACTCCTTAGTATATATTTTTATTTATTTATTTATTTATTATTATTATTATTATTATTATTATTATTATTGTTTCTATACTGCCCCACAGCCGAAGCTCTCTGGGCGGTTTACATAAGATTGAAATGATTAAAAACAAAATACAAAATTTAAAACCACAAAAATAGACCTCTAAAAACAACTTTATAAACAACTATAAAAATAGATCCAGGATCAATGAAGGTCATCACATATTGCTAAATGCCTGGGAAAAGAGAAAAGTTTTAACCTGGCGCGAAAAAATAGAAATGTTGGCGCCACGCGGGGCTCATCGGGGAGATCGTTCCATAAATGGTGGGGGGCCCACCACAGAAAAGGCCCTCTGCCTTATTGCTGTCTTCCAGGCTTCCCTTGGAGAAGGCACCCGGAGAAGGACCTTAGATGTTGAAAGTAGTGTACAGGTGGGTTCTGGACCCCTTACTGGAGAATCCATGGTGCCAAGCAATGTCCCCCAAGCACCACCTTCTGGAGCCGACCCACCAAGTAAGAGCAGAACCACTGCAATGCAGTACCTCCCATTCCCAACTCAGACAGTCGTCCCAGAAGGATACCATGATTGATGGTATCAAAAGCCGCTGAGAGATCAAGGAGAATCAACAGAGTCACACTCCCCCTGTCTTACTCTCGACATCGGTAATCATACAGGGCAACCAAGGCTGTTTCCGTACCAAAGCCAGGCCTGAAACCCAACTGAAATGGATCCAGATAATCAGACTCATCCAAGAGTGTCTGGAGCATGGGACTGGGTTGTTAATCCCTTTGAATACAAATAGATCATGTCATGGTTTGCTTTTTCTGGATTGCACTGATATTTTCCCAGCTGTTGATCCATCTACTTAAAGTAGACCCATCAAAATGAATGTGCCTACTCTAACTTGGACTGACTTTGAATACATTTTGCAGATCAGTACTATAGAACTCAAGCATCCAATAATAACTTTGAAGCTGGCATCCCTGTTACTCACCTTTTCATTAGCCATTGCATGGTACCACCAGAAGAGCCTTGTGGTGATATAATAAGCAATGACGACATCAACAGTGTAATGTTCATGTCCTACTAGGATACAGATTATTCCAGCTACACTCATACACCAGCAGATCAAGTGATACCACCAAAAGTGACGAGGCGAATCTGTCCAAAAAGAAAAGCATGCAAAACAAGTTGACAACCGGAACAGTATCTGGAGTGGCAAAAGCGACACAACTAAATTTGAACTCATTGGTGTATACAAATGCACACACACACATATAGACTCTCTGTGCTTAATTCACAGAAACACAGCATCAAGTACTTTGAGCCCAGATTGGAAGTTTAGCAGGAGAAATTTCTTGGAGCATTTGTGGAAAGCCAAAATGAAGGCAAACTGTTTATCTAGCCTGCACAATTTATACAATCCTGGTAGTTGACTGTGCATCTGATATATAACTGATGAGTGTGATCCAATGCACAAATTGGTGTAACTGGGGGATATGGCAAAGCACATGTTTTGCATGCAGAAAATCTCAGGTTCAATCCCTTAATCAGTTAAAAGAATTCCCTGATAAGAAAGGATCTCTGCCTGAGGTTTTGGAGAGCTGTTGCCCTTGTAGAGTAGATAGCACTGGGCTAGAAGGACTTTGTATGTTCATATAACATGGGTATCTCTACACGAGGCTTTTATCATGCACTTGTGATTGGTCACTCATGGAAGTTTACAGGTTTTTTACACAATTTCATCAACTTCCAGGCATCTCCTATGCTTTCTAATCTTTATCCTGTTTTGTTAAAGATCAGTGAAAGTCTGGCATTATTTTTTTTAGCGTGACAACGTCTGTCCGTAATTGCGCATTTCTGCTCTACCACATAGCATCTAATGGCTGTATAATGAAACATATGCAGTAGAACTTGCAGAAAAAGGAAATCCCTGAAAAACACACACATGTAAGTGCATGTAAAGGAGCTGATCCTAATCCCACAAAGAATCCTGAAGCAGAAACCCCAGTAAAGGTGCATGATAAAACCCTGGTGTAGGGAAGCCCTATGTCATAGACCTGGTTTGCATGTCATGGTGGCAATTTCTAGCTTGTTTAACCCAAGAATTGCAGGGATGAGTGGAGAGCATTAGTCACAGCAGGGATTCCTAAATTGTTTAATCTAGGGATTGCAGGGTTGAACAGAGGTCATGAGCTATGCACTCATTGTTTCCGCTTTTAACTAACAACCCAGGAGTTCCCGGGTTGGTTTTTTAGGTGCAGACTCAGAAACTCTGGATTGTTAACCCAACAATTGCTCACATTTTAATGTTGGGTAAACTCTGGGTTGTTTAAGCCACAAATAACCCAGAGTTCCTGGGTTTGTACATCATGAAAACAATCCAGGAGTGGGCCATTCCTGGGTTGTTAATTAAAAGTGAAAACAATGGGTCCACAGCACGCACACTTGCTCATCCCTGCAATTCCTAGATTAAACAACCTAGGAATTGCTACCATGACATGCAAACCAGGTTATTGGCTGCATCTTATCAGTCTGCACTGTCATTCCTGTATGCAAATGGTTAGCAATTAGTGATCCTGGGTCCCAATCGATCCCTCCACCTAGCTCACCAGTTGTCAGTTACCACCTGATACTCATATTACTCTCTCCCCTACATTCTCCCCACTCCTCTTTGCTACCTGAAACATCACTATCTTGCAAATTGAAGAAGGGAAATAGCAGAAAAAACAAGGAGAGTTACAAAACACCCCTCCCACATTTAAACCCTACATTTTAAGATTGCAGAGGAAGAGAATTTAAAGTTGTACTGCAATAATTTGGTGCCCTCAAGCATAAGGTCAAATATATCCATTTTATTAATCCATTCACCTATAATTCATGACCATGACTTAAGTACCACTCCCTTATGCATGGTAGCACACAAAAATATAATTATGTTTGAGGAAGGAAAGGAGATAGTCAAATTAGATCAGAAAATCATTCATTTCCTTTATCTTTTTGAAGGATAACTGCCCAGTGCATATTTAAGCTATTTCACCCAGTTTATGCAATTAACTCAAAAAATAATCAGTACACTACTGTGTTTTATTGCTCATTCCAAAAATAAATGGCAAGGTGGGTGGATGAAAGGAAGCTTGCACAGCCATCTCTGGTCAGAAATATATTGATAAACAGGGATGAGAACACAGGAAGCATCTTTTATACTGGCAAAACGCCTGTTCAAAGAGATCAGTGGAGCATCTTGCACTCAACTTCAGAATGATACAACAGTACTTGCTCTGGTTTCAAACTACAATTATCCTCACCCTTTTTGCATGGCAGCCTTCCCTGTTCATATAGTTTTGACTACAACTCTCATCAGTCCTAGCCTGTGGGGACCAGACTGGGGAAAGCTGCCATGCAATAACAAGATACCACATGGAACGGTTTTAAGAGGCTCCCATGCAGTAGTCCAAATGCCTCAATTGATCCACACTTTCTGCTGTTTTCCTTACTCCAAAATCAGAAATATCTACTCAAATTTCACATATGCATATCCAACTATTATATGTACATGGAACACTGAAACTGGTATAAAGTCACTGGAGAAGAATCCCTAACTATTTTTTTTTCAATTTAACAAAAACAATTGATTTGTGAATATTGTAAACTTACATTCCTTGATAAATAGGTATGTGACAGTTAGCACGACAGTGTGACCACTGAACAGGAAATCTCCACATAAGATGTGTGAGCCTGTTATAGAGAGTCCACCACCGGAAATTAGTCGCAGAATCCGCTGAACTTTAGCTTGAGAATCTCCATTTAGCTAGGATTAAGTCAAGGGGGAAAGGAAAAAACAAAACACAAGCTGAAGGAAATATCTGGGTGGATAGAGCATTCCAAGTCAATTCATTTCTAAAATAAAGATAATTTATATTCAGTAGTATTTACCTTTGGAGCACACTGAAAATGCATTCCAGGCACAGGTAGGGTGGTGACATACATTGTAATGCAGCGGTAGAGGTACAAAGTTCCCAGTATAAAAAAGAACCTTCGCCCCACTATTGATCTGGAAAAAAATAGAACAGAGAATATCTGTAGTGTTATACTATAAGTACATCTCTATGAAAAAAGAGTGTTATGTCTGGAAAGTGTGATGCTACACCCTCCCTAAGTTGTATTTGTTCAGTATAGGCAAAATGAGATTCATGAAGAAGATGAAGAACCACTATCTGTTTCAGAGGAAGTATTAAGTAATGGTTATTCCTTTTATTTGTGAGTTTCCGAGAAGCCTCTAACTGGCTGTTGTGCAAAATAGCACACTGGATTAGATGGACCTTTGGTTTGATCGATGAGAAGTCTTCTTATGACGTAATACTGGCCAGTAAGACAATGGAAAAAGCAATACAAGAACATTTGATGATAGTATTTTGGATTTCCAAGATTTGCAACATTCACGCTTATCACATACTTATATTAAATGTGCTAAAATCCTCTACATGCAGTAACTCTGTAATTACAACTGCACAGAGAAAAAGATGATGCAGACCAGTGGCAAATATTGCAAGATAACGTTGATTACTTCACTGAGAAGGTGCACAGTTTATCATATTTTAGTTCCTCCACAAAAATGTTCTTTTCATAAGCATTTAGCACATATCTGGGATGGTAGCATATTTTAATTATTTACTGTGCTAGCTTTCTTTCAGATTAACAGTGTAATCCTGTACATGTTTACTCAGATGTCAGTCCCACCAAGTTGAACAGGACCTTCTCCCAGGTATGTGTGGGTAACAGAGTTCAGGAAACACATATCTTACATCCTTTCCATGGAGGGATCAGGATGCTAAACGTCTCCTCCCTGGACAGGGAAGGGTTTCTATTCCTTGCTAGGAGAATTGGCTGCTCTATCCTGCCAATCTCTGTTATTTTTCTCTAATAAACATTATTGAGTAAAACCACCAAATTTGGCAGACTAGAGCAGCCACCTCATTCGTCTCCTTTGGAGAAACCATAGAACACAATTGGTTAGAGTTTCATTCTAGCCCTCCATGTTCTGGTTTTCCTCTCAATGTTATTCTTCAGATTGAAACCACTCAGTTTGGCAGGCTAGAATGGCAAAAAGTCAATTTTAAGCCCCAATAGGAAAAATGGTACAGGTGCTGGCAGGGGAATTTGGGGTGGAAGGGGGCTAGGGCACCCGTGGGCTGCAGGGCAGATCCCAGAGGGCCACTTGTGGGCCACATGCCATAGGTTTCCCACCCCGGTGCATAGGACTGCAGCCTAAACCACCATTGGTTTACAGGTAAATAAATATGTTGTACTTTTGTTGCAACAAATTAATTTGCTTTAAGTGTAACTACTCCAACTACTTTTATTAGAAAATAAGTTACTGACATAGAAAAACTGATAATGCAAAGTATTATGTAATAAGAATACTCTCTAGTACTATAACTGCATTAGTGCAGGTTTGCAGAAATCTTTGTCCTACCATTTCAAGCCTATTCTTTTGCAAATGCACAAATCATTGTATATGATGCATTTTAAAACAGGTACCACCATAAATTCTCTTAGTATGAAAAAGCAAAGAAACAGCTCTACTTACTTGTATCTGAGAAAAAGCCACTGGATTATCCATAATCCAACTAGTATAATTCCATTTATTTCTGATACAGAAAAAGCCCATTCCACGCGATCAATATAATCAAAAAACTTATCTGGCAATGGAGGACTGAGCTCCTTGGGAGGCACCCTCTCATGTACCACTGTGATCATGACAGTCGTTAGAATTAAGTTGAAGACAGCATACACAAAGGCAATGCCTGTTTTCCACCATTCTAAAGGGAATTTGTTTCTAGATTCAGCAGGCATAGAAATCTGTACATAGTCTGGATACTTTTTAGCACCTTTTCGCAAACCGTTGGATAAACTCTTTGGTTTGCTGCTGCCATTCTTGTTTTCCTCACTGACCGTGAGAGTAGGTCGAACATAACCATTTGAAGTTTCATTGTTCTGGCCTTCCATGTGCTCTTCAAGCTTTGCTGTCTCTATGGTATCCATCAGGCCTAAGAGGTGTGGCAGAACTAATGAATTCCTGTCTGATTTCTAAAAGTATCTTCTACTTCTTTATAGAAGTCTGTCTCCTGCAATTCCAGCCAATTTTGATATTTCAGCAAACTAAGAAACTGTGGATCCCACTTTCTCCTTCAGTTATGACTTCAGTTCTCCGGAAAAAGTATCCCAAATTTTCGTCCCAGGGACCATCAACATGACCTCTGCAATCAAAGTTAAAGACATAAAATTTGAAACCATACCAATCCAAACCAAACCAAACCACATAGTTGCCTCCACATGCAAATCAGATGGTATTACAAAGGAAAGTGATATAGACTGAAAGAATCAGTAGCCAAATTGGGTTTATTGTTTAATTGTAGTTATAAAATTGAACTAGATATGGAGTACTTGTTATGAAAAATATTACATAAATGGATTTTAATGGATGGGGCTCAGATCCTTAATAAAGTACTGATTTTTATGTTCTTTAGGCACTAGCTGTAACCAATTATTGTTTTAGTCCTTAGTTATCAACATACATGAGTCAGGTCATTTAGAGAGATATAGTTCTTATAAAATGTGGATATTCTGGGTTGAATTTTAATTAGTACTACAATGCAAGCAGTGCTACTTAAGACAACCCAGCTTCACAGAGTCTACTGCAAGAGTGTCAAATATGGTTTAATGAAATTTTATTTTGATTTATTCTTTTCCATATTCCTAGGGTTCAGGAAGCTAAGAAATCTCTTGATTAAAATTATGTGTTCAGTGTCCTTTAAAATGGACAAACTACAGAAACCGAACACATACACAAATACACTGGGAAGAATAAAATGTAAACATATATTAGAGAGCGCAATTATGGTGTAGGGATTTTTTTTCGGTGGGGAGGAGAAGAGTCTGACTTGATCGAGCAGCAGTCATAAAAATAAAGACAAATATAAAAAATACCTATTTGTACAATGGAGCCAAACCTAAAAGACATTGCAAGATCAGTCTGGCCCTATCCATTGGCCAGAGAAGCAGCTGCTGCAAGAGGTTGCTTCCTCCCTCCCAGCCAGAAAGGACACCTAGCTCCTCCAACTGCCTGTTGCCCTCAGACTAGAGAAACAAGGGAAAAGAATACTTGGCCCCATCCATCGGCCAAAGAAATTAGAGTTACCCATTGCTATTCAATGCAACTACACCAGCAAAGGAAGCTCGGTCTGACCCAAACTGGGTATCAATGACCACTTTGTTCTAACCTCTTCAGCCTCCCCCACACTCCCCTTCCCTTGTGTATCTGGTCTTTTTAGTTTGTACACCAATTAACAGAGCCTGTATTTTTTTATTGGTACGAGACACTTTGGGAGACAATGGCCAGTACGCATGAGCATGGCTAATTGGAGGGGGAAACAAGCCATCAATAAGCCATGGGCTGTCATAAGATTATTGGAGGGTTGTTCCCCACCCCTGCCCCCCAACAAGCCATGCCACACAGGTTTGGACAACATGACAAGCCACACCCTGGCAGTAATTATGGAAATTGCACCTAACATGCACCACAATTTAAATAAGTCATCTTATTTTGATGACGTAGACCAAGTCATTGTCTGAAGAGCAGGATTAAAATCTAGCAAATAAAGAACCTAAATATTGTGAAAGAATTAGAAAAACATGTGAGTAATACTGTAAGCATTTTATGTATATCATAATGTATTTAAAGCATTTAAGCAGTGGAAGGCAACAGAAGAAGTCAATATGGGTACACAAAAAGCTTTGCAATTATCTGAAAACAAAAAGGACATATATAGGAAGTGGAAGGAGGGGCAGGTCACTAAGGAAGTATACAGGGAGATAGCTTGGAATTGCAGGAATGGTGTCAGGAAGGCTAAAGCTCAGAATGAGCTGAGGCTGGTGAGGGATGCTCAGAATAAGGGCTTCTTCAGATATTTTCCAAATAAGGGGACAAAAATAATGATAACTAGCTGCTCAGCGAAGATGGAAAAATGCTGACAAGGAGGGGCGGTGGCTCATGGGAGGGGGTGTAGCTCAGTTGTAGAGCACATGCTTTGTATGCAGAAAGTCCCAGTTTCAATGCCGGGCATCTCCAGGTAGAGCTAGAAAAAAACCTGCCTGAAAGCCCGGAGCACCGCTGCGAGTCAGTGTCGATAACATTGGCTGGATAGATCAATGGTCTGATTCAGGATAAGGCATTTTCCTATTTTTCAGTGACAATATCTGTTTTGGCTCAGTCTTCTCCCAAAAGAGGATACTTGTTCAATCTAGCATATGGGGCAAACAAGCTGAAGGGGTAGGAGTGCAGGCTGAGGTTGACAGATGGTAAGGGAACTAAGCACCTTAAATGAGTTCAGGTCCCCTGATCCAAATGAATTGCATCCTAGAGTGCTGAAAGAACTAGCAAATGGATTCTCAGAATCTCTGTCTACTATCTTTGAGAAATCCTGGAGAACTGCTGAAGCACTGGAGGAGGGCAAATGTTGTCCCTATCTTCAAAAAGGGCAAAAGGAAAAATCCAGGGAATTACAGACCGACCAATCAGTATGACATCAATACCTGGGAAGATCCTAGAGCAGACTATAAAGCACTCAATCTGTAGGCACCTTGAAATGAATGCAGTGACCATTGGAAGCCAGCATGGATTTGTCAAAAACATGTCCTGCCAGACTAATCTTATTTCATTTTTCGATCACATAAGTTCCTTATTAGATAATGGAAATGCTGTGGATGTCACATGCCTTGACTTCAGCAAGGCATTTGACAAAATGCTCTATGATATTCTGATTAGCAAGCTAGTGAAGTGTGGGTTGGATGGCAGTACCACTAGGCGGATCCACAGTCGGCTGGAGAACTGTACTCAAAGGGTTCTCATCAATGGATCCTCATCAAACTGGAGGGAGATATTGAGTGGGGTGCCACAGGGTTTAGCCCTGGCCTGTACTCTTCAACATTTTTATTAATGACTTAGAGGAAGAGGTTGGAGGGAATGCTTATCTAATTTGCAGATGATATAAAAATGGGTAGGATAGCTAATGCCTTGGAAGATAGAAAATTCAAAATGATCTTGATAAGTTAGAAAACTGGGCAGAAAGTAACAGAATGAGATTCAGAGACAAATACAAAGTTCATTATTTAGGAAGGAGAAATCCAATGCACAGGTATATAAGATGGTTGATACCTGGCTTGAAAATAGTACATGTGAAAAAGGATCTTGGAGTTGTAGTCGATCATAAGCTGAATGAGTCAGCAGTCCGATGTAGCTGCAAAAAAGGCAAATGCAATTTTAGATTGCATCATTAGAAATCTAATTTCGAAATCATGGAATGTAATCGTTCCATTTTACTCTGTGCTGATCATCTTGAGTACTGTGGGCTTCGCTACACAGAGCCTTTTTCTCCTACAATGTTACTGGGGCTTCTGCCTCTGGATTCTTTGCGGGATTACTATCGGCCCTTTACACACACTTCCCCTGGGGAGTTCCTTTATCTACAAGTTGTATATTTTTCATTATATAGCCACTAGAGGGTGCTCTAGTATCATGGCCTGTTATAACGCAATTTCCTCTTTACAAAGAGAAATTCAACTTGTGATATTTAAATAGCTCATAATCCTGACCTTAAAAAAATGGAATAATGGTCAGAAAGCACCAAACAGGCCCTGGTGTTTGACCTGCAAACGTCTGTGAGTAATCAATCTCGATTGCACGATAAAACCCTCAGGTAGAGAGGCTCTGTGTCTAGTTCTGGACACTACACTTTAAGAATTCAGATAAACTGGAACGAGTTCAGAGAAGAGCCACAAAGATGATCAGGAGACTTAAAACTAAATTCTACATGAAAAGATGGAATGCACTGGGTATATTTAGCCTTAAGCAGAGAACACTGGGGAGGGTGGGGCAGATGTGATAATACTTTCCCAAGTACCTAAAGGACTGTCACACAGAAGAGGGCCATAACATGTTCCCTAGTATCCATGATTGCAGGACACAAAATAATGGGTTTAATTATAAGAGCACAGATTTCAGTTGAACATCAGGAAACATTTCTTAATAGTCAAAGCAGGCAGACAATGGAACCAACTGCCTAGGGAGGTGTGAGCTCCCTGTCACTGCAGGCCAGTGAAGACAGACAGCCATCTGCCAGGGATGCTTTAAACTGGATTCCTGCCACTGAGCAGGGGGTTGGACTCGATGGCCTAAATGGTCCCTTCCAACTCTATGATTCGTCCTCAAATAAGGTTCATATGAGGGGATACCTTTTAAAGCACTGCTATAGATACAATAAAGATCTTTAACTATTCTGGGGCAAGCAAAATGTTTCACAAATCAGCAACACAAAAGCAAACTATTTAATAGGCCATGTAAACCCCTCTTTAGTATAACAAACTCACTCATGCAAGAGTTAGCTTTTAAACAAACAAAAGGCAGAAATAGAAAACAGACAGTGTATAACCAACTACAATGCTTGCAGTTCATAGCTTTAAAAATTTAGTGCGGCACTGGGGGAGGGGTAGAGGGAGAGATCCATTAGTAATAACCGTTACTCACACGGCTTTTGGTCCACCCTTTTCCATTCCAGTTTTGGTAATAAAATGGGAATCAACTAGGACAGGCACAGTAAATTATATTGTTTTAATGAGACAATTATCATTATATCATATTCATTTAAAGGCCTTCCTTAAGATAGTTGAGCAATGGATTCCTGGCCTCATAGCTGCCTTCAGTACTTAAAACATTTATAAAGTATGAGCTATGGGTGTCAAGTGTCTCAAGAAGTCACAACTTTCAACTTGGGGTGGGGGGTGTCACTTCTCTTTAGTCAGTGCTGTCTCAGCCCACCAGCAACATATTGTGGCTCAACAGGGGCTTGACATGCTCCCTTTTTTGCAGTCCCAGATAATTACAAAACTACAACATCTGCGCCCTGGAGGGCGGGGCACGAAAATTACACATAGCTGATAGCTATGCAGAAGTACTATGATCCCAAAAGTATGGGAACAAGATGATAGGCCAATACACTGCATATACTCTTCATTTTTCTTTTCGTTATTTTCAGAGCTGAGTCTTGCTCTGGTGGAGGGGAGGAAGGAGAAGGTAACCCACAAAACAGAAGTACATTGAGTTTTCCTTCCATTGTATGCAGCAGCTTATGAACATCTAATCCACTGATTCAAGGATGCTGTAGTGCAAATCAACTTGATTCTTACTAATTTCAAACACAGAAATATGTCTCCTTGATGGGATTAAATGGGGCATTTAAGTAGGTCCATTTAAATGACAGAATGTCCTTAAAAATAATGTGGAAATACCCTTCTGTCCTTATTTCTTTCCCCCACTCTTAAGTGTCCTGTGGAACAAGACAGAAGGGAATAGGTTACACTCCACAACATGCTGCATGAACAAGTACATGTAGCATGTTGTGAAGTGAGCCATGCAGTAAGGATGAGCCATGCAATAAGGATTACCCAATCTCCAAACTATAATGCTTATGATCAGGAAAAGTATTTGGGCAGCTTTTGCAATCAGAAAAGTGATATTGCCCCTTGTAACTTTCAGGCTACCTGAAAGATCACATTCTCCCATACGAGCCTGCCCAGTTCTTAAGATCTTTGGAAAAGGCTCTTCTTTCAAGACCACTACCTTCAGAGGTGCATTTGGTGGCAACGTGAAAAAGGGCTGTCTTTGTGACCATTCCTTGGCTGTGGAACTCCTTGTTGATGGAGGCTAAATTTGCTTCTTTTCTGCTGTTCTTCCGCAGGTGAGCAAAGAACACTTTATTCCAATGGGCCTTTGGTGTGTAAACAGATATGTTGAGCTGGATGCTGTTTTTACTCTGTTGTTGTGTTGTTGTGTTTTAAATTGCATTTTAATGTATTTGCTTATTATTGCTTTTATCAAGTATCCACTGTCATCCACTTTGAGTGCCATTTTTGGTAGAAATATGGGGGTACAAATCACTGTAGTGGTACAGCCTAACAACCCTAGGTCTATGGTTGGGTCTTTGGTTAATTAGTACATACATGTTCAACATGCAAAGTAAATGCCTCGTGCTAATTTCTGCCCATACCCCAATTTGCAACATTTTAATGGGTGAATTAGTGTTGTGTGTCATGGTGACATGTGTATCCTATATACTAATAGCAAATTCATTGTCTGAATGCAAATCTTTATAAAGCCAAAATGGTATCATCCACACACAAGACGGAAATATCAGCAGGCTTGGGGAAACGACAAGATTTGCTGCAGTACAAAACATGTTTAGAAAAAGGGAAACCAAAACAGCTCAATGGAAACCAACAGCCTCATCTGGCAATAACTGTAGAAATTCAATCAGTGTTGCTAGGCTTTCTTGTAGAACAAAATGCTAATTTTAAGATGGAATTAGGTGCCTCCTAGCCCCCTTCCCCAAGGCATCTATTTCACTCTATTTAGAAGGGAAGAGTTGAAAAGGAAGAAATATTGTATTGAGAAGGAGAAGCAATGAGTAGAGGATGTGCAACTAATATCTTGAAGAGAATTTCTTTCATCTCAAGTTGGTTACACTTTAATATTTGAACTAGGTAAGTGTTTTATTACAATAACCATTTAAAATCAAGTAAACCTGTGACACACCAAAAATGATGTTAAGATATGACTTGCTGATTTAAAAAAATATTTAAACCTCTAAAATAAAAGTTGTCTGGCTTGGTTCAGTGTAACAATTCCAGTCCAATAAAGCAAATGTGCCTCCATATGTTCCTTCCTCAATGCACCCCTTTCCTCCTCCCCTCACACATCTGGCTTCAACAAAATTTCCTGGTTACTTAAACTGTCACTCCCCATGACGACAACAAACTACCAACCAGGACATCAAACCTAGGAATACCTATAATTAAACTCAAATATAGTTCAGTTTAATTAATTTTTAAAACATGGAAAAAGCTTTATATTACTCTGTACACTCCTGGAGTAACTAACCTTATATTCACATAGGAAACCATTATGGCCAGGAGTATGCCTTTGGACCAGTTTTATCCCCATGTTTTAATATCGAATAATGCATTTCACATCCTTCATAACTCTGCAGCACAATCTGCAGTTTTCCTGGTATCATACAAAGTCACCATTAAGTGGATTTGTTATGTCCTTGTGTTGTAATGTACAAAGTGATTTTTACAAGGCTCTTTATATCTGTTGGATCAATGTACAAAGCTGGCATTTTCTTTTAAGACACTCAGGCATAAAGAACCAGAACACAATTGCATTATGCTTTTGCTTTGGCCATAGGCTATTTCAGGACAAACGACAGATCTCCAAGTATAGCTTTCAAGACATAGGAGAATACAATCAAATCAAAGCAGAGAGCAACCTTACCTCAAACCAAGCACTTTGCTTCGCACTATCATTTATAAACATTAGATGTAATGCTCATTGGGCAAATCATTGCTTCTTTTATGAGAAAGAGCAAAATACAGGGGGCTGACATCCCAAAATTTCAAATACAACTGCTACATTATAAACCAAGCACACACAGACACGGGATTAAGAAACCTGAGTTGGGGGAGCAGACTCAAAACTAGGACACTGGAATAGGGAGGAGGGCAGATTATAGGCTAAAGGATGGGACTGAAATTTGTAATTTAACATACAAGGTTCAAACTAAGAAATTAAAGGTTAAAAAAATCCAGAGCAAGAAGAAGCCAGTGAGGCAAACTGCCATCTTTGCCTTCCCCATCCCATGTAGCTTCACCAAGCCAAGACTAACAAGGCCCTTCCTTTCCTCATAGAGGCCATTAGAAGAAACTGCTCTCTGAGCAGGAAGAAACAGCAAATAGTCATCATCACCACTTCTTTAAATAGTTGATTGTTTTAATGACATATTGTTCTTCATTGACATTATGTTAGCCGCTCTGGGAGCCTTGATGGCTGAAGAGCAGGATAAAAATGTTTCACTTAAATAACTGCTGCTTGCTGTGATGCCATGCCTCAGCTACAGGTCTAATGGAGTACGGTATGAGGAAGGGACAGCTGGGGCTGTGAGGGGCTCTGAAACAGTCTCGGTTAGTCACACGGGAATTATCTGGTACGGTGGTAGGTTGGCCAACTATTGTACTTTACAGAGAACATTCTTCAGTTTGAAGGCTTGTCGGAGCACAGTCCTCTAACTGGAGGTGTCTTCTGTTTGATGGGCTTCCCAGTCCAAGTTTGATTTAAAGTTGAAGAACATCCCCCAAAAGGGAAAGTAGGGCCCTTGCAGTTGCCCATCAAGAGTTAATACCTGGACAGCAGACTGATCAGGCACAGAGGACATCTGGTCAGCCTTCACCACTCTTGAGATGTATTGTATTTTTATTTAGATTATAATAATCATTGCTAAATTTGCATTCAAACATATAATTTAGGATATACAAATTGGTATCTTCTTTTGTCCTCTGGTTTTGATGATGCATTTCCTCTTTTTTATATTATTATTATTATTATTATTATTATTATTATTTACATTTATATACCGCCCCATAGCCAAAGCTCTCTGGGAGGTATACAAAAATTAAAAGATTGAACACTAAGGTTGTTATTGGACATCCAATTAACAATACCGATATGATAGAAAAACCTCCGATAAATATCCGATCTGATAATTTTCAGCCTGATTATATCGGATTATCGGGCTGCCATATAAATTAACCTATAACTTCTGTATTTTAAAAGTTAGATGCTTGAAATTTGGTCACAGTGCTTATGGGGTATGCCTAAGTATGTGTATGAAATTTGAGATCGCTCCCTCCAACCCTCAATTTTGTATGAATTTTTGAATGATCGTGCAACTTTTTGACAGGTCTGAATGAACGCACATGGCGAGCTGTCATTCTGACCTGTCAGAACTTAAACGTTCTTTAATAAATTCATATAAAATCAAGGGTTGGAGGGATCAATCTCAAATTTCATACACATACTTAGGCATACCCCATAGGCATTGTGACCAAGTTTCAAGCCTGTAACTTTTAAAATACAGAAGTTATATGCATTTTTTCTTTAAAAATCAGCTCTATAGGGCACAATGGGGCTGCAAATTAAAATATTGGATTTCCGATAATTATCATGAAGACCATACGATTAACCTACGATATTATCGGAGATGATAATTTTTTTGGTCCGAAATTCCGATAATGATAAAATATGATATTTTCAGGCGTGCACATCCCTAGTAAATGGCCATCCTAGGAATGAGAGTAGCTACCTGCAAGTCAGTAAATTGGGTAGGATTTCTTTTAAGATGTTCATCTCTTCTATTTTACCTCAACTCAATACTCAGTTCAGATCTTCAGTTATTGTTGACATGTTTGTAATATCATTGCACGGTTAAAGAATTTTTAGAACAGTATAGGACCTGTCATTATAACTCCAACAACTACAGTGGTGGTCTCCTGAACTTGAACTTGTTCTTAAAAGAAGGCCATGCCAAACACAGAAATTACTTGAATGAAGATTCTGAGTGCCATTATTATACATATGAAGCTAGAAAAACTTCACATCCAAACAGAAGACTTTTGCATACTACTTGCTCCAGATTGTCATGTCTAACAATGTTTCAAGATGGGCTATGTGCAAGAAATTTGCTGTCCACCCCCTCCCCACAACGCTTTTCTGGAATCCAAAAACCGAGTTCTGTAAAAATTAAATGACGTAATACTACATATTCATTATTTGCCACCAGTTCACTTCAAACACTATTTGCTTACTCAATTCTTATAGCTTCAAGAATTCCACTTTAAAATAGGCACAAAACCTTGGCTGTAGTTAGTGGTTATGTTTGCAGTAGTACCCAATTGAAAAATAGGAAGAGTGACATTAGTCATAGGCATTAAAAGGGAGGAGTGTGTGCTGAGTAATATGTACTTTCATTTACCTCAGCTAAAAACTGTGAGTCAACAGCCAGCAAACAGAAAAGGTGTCATCAGTCACATGCTCACTCAGAAGTGATTCAACTATTTTTAGAATGTGTCACTTATATTTATTATTGCCATGGGACGTTGTCAAGTGACATAGAAATCTGGCATATTTGTGAATTAACAGTTGTTACATAAGAGTTTATACCTAATTGTAATTTGTTCCTAAAGGAGGCAAGTTGTTCCCTTGGAATGAATACACATTTCCTCAAGCACAGAGGCACAAAGAAACACAAACATATTTTAAAGTTAAGAGGCTTTACAGTTTTAGCTCTTTGAATATATACTCATACAAAGATACACACCCACAAAATTGAATTCAAACAAGGATAGATTTGCCATTGTTACTATTGGCACAAAACTTTTGTTATTCATTTTGTGTGACAGGAAGCAAGTATAAACACTATGTTAAAGGAGTTTTCATCTCTCGATTTGCTGCTCTTTATTTAAGAACCGGGTATTTCCTGTAGCATACAAACCAGCATATCCCTACTTTATGGTCTCTCTTCCTACACTACCACTTAAAGGACAGCATTCCTTATATCCATAGGCAAGTATCCAGGTATGGACTTTTGTTTTTTTACTTGTTTGTTGCATCGCTAGACTTACAATGCCTTTTAACACTGCATGTAAAAGCTGCTAGAGGTTCAGAGTTTACATATGCCCAATATTATGAGTGACTGAAGTAGTAAGCCATCCAGGAAGACACACTAATTAGAAAACGCAACTCTCTCCTCCCCAACCTACACAAGGGTTTTCAGCAAAAAGTCAGTGCAGATTATACTGCAAGAAGAACACATCAGAGGGAGAGGCAAGATGGGTCATGGCTGGGACAAAATGCTATCTAGTTTTCTCCTATATCGGAAATACCCATCTCAGTGGTCATTCTACCTGGTCATGACTCATTATAACCAACTAGTTAACATTATGTAAGAACTAGCACTTATTTTATTTCCCTGTTCCTGCCCTATTCCCATTTTTTGCATTGTGCCTCTTAGTTTGTGCCATTCTTTTAAATTGCCTTGAGTGCATTGGCATGAAGTTGGTATATAAATGAACAAATAGGTTCAGGCAGGAAAATTTTATGTACTCATCTATTTTCAAATTAGTGAGTAAGCAATTTTAAACACTGAACATTAACAGAAATGGCTAGCCTCAGATTTTCCCCACATTTACTTAAAGTACTTATATCCCACCTTTTCACCCCAGATAGATCTCTATGATGTCAACAAAGGCCAGCAGAGTCCATGCTTTAAATTTGTTTTAGGTTGTCTGTTTGCAACTGTATCACTGCTTGTACTTTTCCCTTTGCACACTTGCCTCAGACCTAAAAAGGGCAAAGTTTTTCTCTTTAGATTAAAAAAAAGGGGGGTAATAAAAGGGGGTGGGGAGTCATGGTTGGGCAAAGTCTAATAAAATATACTACATGTGCTTAACACTTATAGCAGAACATCTATAAATCATCAATCCAGGTACTGGTTTCTTTGCAATTTTTAGGGAATACAAGGCATTGGGCTGTCCATAGGGATGCTGCCTTTGGCACTGAAACTGTTCCATATATTTCTGTTAACAACTAATCAAAGGGGAAAGCATTTTCTTGAGGGTTGAGAGGTCTGGAGAATTCTAAGAAGAAACCACAAGCTGCACAGAACAACTACAGACTACAGCTCCAATCATTGACAGCATGGCTGACCATCTATCTGGATGGGGATGATAACAGCCAAGGCTGGCGTCAAGTGCAAGCATGGTTGGAGGACTGCTAAGGGCCCACATCTCAGCAGGGGTCGCTGGAGTTGTTCCTCCTCTTTATCATTGCAACTTTGCTTTTCACCTGCCTCTTGCTCTGACCCAGACAACAGTGGTGGTGAGAAGGATGAGCACGAAGTGCCACTGCCTACTTGGTCACTGACTCTGCCTGTCAAGGAAGCAAGCGGTAAGCAATGATGGAAGGGCTGAGGAGCAATAGCAGCTAGTGGCAATTGTGGTGAAAAGGTGAATTTGTTAATGAGGGGGCATTGGGGGTGTCTTGCTCAGAAACCAGAAGCTGGCACTGATGAGAACTGTAGTCCAACACATCTGGAGGGCATCAGGTTTAGGAAAGCCAGCCTATGCATTAGGCTGACAATCAGAACCAGATTAAAGACAGTCCCCAAAACTTTAAATTAAAGGAAAAATCCTTTTCCTTCTGACCTGACCTGACCTATTATTACCTTTTTCCTTCTAGCCGGACCTGATATTACCTTTGCTCAGAATCCTAGGCATATTACTATGTCCTGAGTGACACTTTTAGCTGCCATCACAACCAGTTCATGCCTGAAAGGTTATATAATGGCTGTGCTACATGTGTATTCAAAAGGGATCTGAGGTAACTCAGAGCACAATTGGAAGTGTTTATGATGTCATCAGAATTCAAATAGTATAAATCCCTATTCAGAACTTGTGTTGAGCTGCACAGATTTGATGGGTGGCAATTTTCATTATTGTTTTCAGAATTACATTTTTTAAGTCCCCTTAAAATACACAGTGTTTAATTTTAACAATACTGTGTTAGTATAACATTTGCCACTAACTGACATTACCCACTATTTTCAACTATGAGAAAGAAATACTTCCTTCTTATTGATCCCGTTTCCTTAGCTCTTCTTTCTTGAACTTTTCATAGTAGCGCTAGGCCAAATTGGGGAGGAGATCCTTTGAGCTTCTCATTCTTGCTGACAGCAAATCTGAGAAACCTGGGATTAATTCCCCCCCCCCCCCAAGCAAGTCACTAGCTGTTTAGTTTCTTGGAGGATGGGTAGGATCTAATATAAGAAATAATGTGTTCTACTGTCATTCAGACATCTTCCATGAAACTGATGACAGCTCCTTTTGAACATTTTCAAAAGATGTTAGCAAGACAAGTGAACACATTTAAATACAAAAATGTATTGACTAGACATTGGCAAGAAACCTCTGAAGGAAGTCAGTATATGCAGCTACTTTTGAAAGAAGTACTGTCTACATTTCCATTTGACAGTGGTTAAATGTATTTTATTTCTGCAAAACTGTTAATATTGAGTGTCACAACATTTTCCTTTCACTCCCAAATTCCACATTGGTGAGTCAACAAAACTACTCTTAGCCTTAGGCAGTACATACTCTGCAATTCACTTAGGGTAGAAAACACTCTTCAACAAGATAATCATGGATTATAAGGTATATTTCTCCACCCATGGAAGATGTACAATGCATTCCTACTGAGTTCAAAGGGCTTACTCCCAGGTAATAATTTCAAGTGAAAAGGACTACTGTCTACAAAAGCTGATACCATAATAAATTTGTCTTTATGGTGTTACAAGATTGTAGATTTTATTCCCAGGTGAGTGTGTTTAAGACAGAGATGTGCAACTTGTAGGCCACAAAATCTGTAGGGTCACAATTTCCATCAGTCCTAGCCAGCATAGTTAATGGTGAGTGATCATCGGAGTTGTAGGTGAAAAACATCTGGAGGTCCACAAGTTGCCCACCCATGGTTTAAACCTACAACCTAAGTTACATATTATAGTTCTTACCAATAAGGACCTTAAATTCTCAGGAACAATGTATTATTATTATTATTATTATTATTATTATTATGAAATTCCTCAAAGACAACTTAATTGCCACTTAAGCAGTACCACCACAGTCTTGTAAGCGATTTCCTCCATAAAATTTCACCAAGTTCCCGACTGGATCACTTTTGAATGGGAATGAACATTTTAAATGCATTTGGACTACAGCTGCATTCTCTGGAGCTTTATCCACTCATAACACGCAGTTATGGACCTACTCCACCCATACCCACAGTTTCTCTCACACTCTTCTGGGACTTGTTAAAGCTTTCATTCAATTAACCTATTCTTACCATATCAACGAACAACACATGGACATATGAAGCTGCCTTATATCAAGTCAACCAACCACAGGACCACCTAGCTCAGCTTTGCCTTTATTTGGACATCATGCTAAACCATAGTTCAGTGAGACAAGCAGCAGGGTAGGTGAGTTGGAAAGACTGCAGGGAGTTGGGAAGCTTTAACTTCTATTAGTAATCTGCCACAGCTTGACATGTTATCCAGACCTGATAACCTTTGGTTAAAACTTAATTTTTGTTTGTTTTAAACAAGCCAACTTCAAAATGTTGTTTATGAAGCTGGCTTGTTTCAAATAAACCATAGTTAAATATAAACCACATTTTATAGTTCATACATAATACTAAGCAGTAGTTAATTAATATTGGAGGCAAAGGCTTCTGATCTCTTGCAAGTGTGCAGCAGGAGAAAGAAGCAACTGACCCCAACGCTCCCTTAAGCTCATTCTCATTACACTAAACTATGATATAGTGTGGTGTCCAAATGCAGCCAATGTCTACTGTAACTGGTAGCAGCTCTTCATAGGTCCCCTCTACAAGGATTCGCTTTTGCGCCCGGTTAGGCGATTATGCGCATAATCGCTGAAATGCATTTACACCTAATACCTCTGCACGAGAGGCGGCGAGAGGCGGCGAAGTGCATTAACGGATGACCAAAATGCGCTTTACAAGTAGTTAATGCGCATAAGCGCTTGTTCACATAGTCAAAATGCGCTTTAACGGCCGGAGCAAAATAAAACTTGCGATTTAACGCGCATTCGATAATGCGCATAATCGGAGAGATAACGCGCCTCTACGCCCGATTTGCGCTCCGTTCTTGTAGAGGTAAAAAATTTTAAGCGCCTTGAAAGAGCTTTAAACCTCTCTTGTAGAGGCAGCCATAGTCTGACGAAGTAGTCTTTTCCCTGCCACGCTACCTGAGATCCTTTTCACTGGAAATGTCAGAAAAATTTCTGTATACAAAGCATATGTTCTATCACTGAACTATGATATTTCACCCACTACTTCCCCTTTATGGGTTGCATTCACTGGGTTACATCCAATGTTACTCCCCATTCATTTTAATGGATCCACTCCAAACGGGACTAACATTGGATAAAACCCAATGTGGAGAATGTTGCCAATATCATTCTTTGAGAAGTTCTGTTTTGACATTATGTTTACAGCAATGGTGATTAAAAGTTTAGGCATCTGGTGTGCAGCAACTACTACTTGCTGGGTAATAGTTTGGGATCAAGACTTATTTCGGTATCCTTTATTTATAGTCTGTTTTGGCCTCTTATTGTCTGATTTTCCAAAATGTCTTAATTAAAGGATTTTCTATTTATAAGGTTATAAATTCTAACAATGTAATTGTACACATGTCTACTCAGAGATTTATATCCTATTCAGTTCAATAGGATTCACATACAGGTAAATGGCTATAGGATTGAAGCCGAAAAGTTATGTTTCATAGCAACTGGCATGTCAACCTAATTACTCATCCATAATCCAATTGCATCACAGATCTGTGAATTCTTCATAACTCAGAAGCAACATTAGGATAACCTAAGCCATTTATGCCTGACAGAAGTAAATAATAATCTAGATGCTTTTTAGGATTATATGCATCTATAGCCATAAAATCTTGCAAAATCTGTTTCCTTCACGGTCATAGAAAGCTGTATCAGAAGACTGGCTGCATTAAATCTGTTATAAATATACAGTCATTATGTAAACTTTGTACATCTAACTTCAAACTTGACTGACAAAATATACTTTGACACACTGTGGATTTTATAAAAACAAAAAAGGGGGAATCGTAGCAACCTTTACTGTAAGTGCAGGTTCATATATGTGAAATGTGACAATATTGTAAGGTCTGAATCGGGCTTAATACTGAAGAACAGGAGTAACTCAAATTCTTATTATTCCTCACCGCTCACTTTCCTCCAAAACTTTCAGTTTCAGAACTAACTAGGACCAGCACTACCTCTGGACCAGCATTTTGCTTAATCATGGTTGAAAGGGGGATTATAAGAGCTGGGTTAGGAAACCTGATGGGCTCCAGATAGTTCGAACTACAATTCCCATAATCCCTTATCGTTGGCCATGCTGGCTGGGGCTGATGTGAACTGTAGTCCAAATGATTTGAAGGGCACTAGGTTACCTACTCTTAGGTTAGGGTGTGTAGGAGTGGAGAGATCTGGATTGAAATCGCTATGAATCTGACAGGGTGACATTGGAGTCCACACTTTGCTCCATAAAGCCATATCTAAAAAGTGAAAAGCCGCATCCTTTTCATGCTACTTAACCATCCCCAAACATGAGATGCAGCCCAATTTCATTTGTTGATGCTACACCATCTTGAGTATATACTTCCATAGGCTGAAAGCCCTTTAGGCTGGCGTCATATAACGTTTAATCTTCTCTCTAATACCTGCTGACAATTTATATATAATACATTAGACATAATAATGTCCATTCCAAAAAAGCAACTTTATATTGAAAACTTGAAATAAAAAGCAAACAAGAAGTGCATTTAATGTGATATCTTGGAGAACGAACATAATTTGAGTATTTTGCATAAGAAGTTTGCTAGAAAGCATTTACCAGGACATAGGGAGCAGATGAGGTTGAAAACAAAAATCCCAGAGCAATAGTTGCTACCACAGACTTCTCATCTCTCCAACAGTTTAGCGCCTTTAGTTCTGCAGGATAGGTAATACCAGTGGTCCCTCAACCTTTTTGGACTCATTGACACAGTTGGGAATTTGAGAAATTGCTATGGGCACCACCACAAAATGTTTAATCAGCAGGCCTGGCCCAAGGCAGGTCCCCGCCTAAAGTGGGGACCCGCCACTCCGCCTCCCTCCTTGATTTGCACACCTGCCCACTGCCAGATAGCTTACTTTGCTGGGTGCGGACACACACAGTCACCTCGCCAGTGCACTGCCCTTAAGCTGAGCCGCACCATGGTTGCGCATCCAGCAAAGTATCGTGGGAGATCCTGGAACATCTTGCAATTACCTGACCTTGCACATGCGCTGCACGGCTCCTGAGGGCAGAAAGACCTTACAGGCAGCGTACTGGCAAGAAAGGCACATGTCTCTGTGCCAAGAAGAGTGAGCCGGCTTGCCCGCAGGTGGGAGGGAGGTGGGGCGTAAGGCACACAGGAGCTGGGTTAGGAGTTGCTCAAGTAGGGCGGGTGCACACACGTGCAGGTGGAAGGTGCGCAGGTAAGCGAGTGGCTTCTTATTCCTGCCGGCTGCCCACATGGCCAGCCATCAAGTAGGATCAAGAAGCAGCAGACTCGTTGAGGGGCATAGTGCTGCTCTTCCCATACTCCACTTCCTGCTGCTCCCGCTTCCTACCCTTCATGGTAGGGCCAGCCCTGCTAATCAGTGGAGCCCTGCCTTTGTCACAGTCATGTCTATAGATATTAGGCTGCAACTTATTCAGTAATTTTTTGTGTGTGTCTATTGGATATTGTGTCTATTGGATAATAAGGAATTGTTTAATTCAGCTAATTGCTCATGGTACAATACAGCCAATGCTCCATTTAAGCATATGTATGGGCAATGTCCTGTAGTTGCTTTGTTTTTGGGGAGGTTATTGCACAGATAAATTTTGTACTGGAACAGTCTTTAATATTCACTGATGTACATGATCTTTTAAATTATTTATCTGCTTCATGGAAATTAACAAATGGTCAGCATAAATGCCCTTTTGACAACTAGAAGACTGATATTACAACACTGAAAGAATAAACACTCACCTCCTATAATGCAATGGATTGAGGAGCTTATGTCATTTTCATTTTTTGAACAGGTAGCATATGAACACCTCCTTCAAATGGATCCTTATTTGGATATTTGGTCTGCTTTTGTTGAAGCCTATGTATAACTGCTAGAAAGTTGTATGCATTTCATGTGTGTTAATTGCTATAGAAATATGCAAATCCATGTATGTATATTAAGAATAACAGAATTTTTAAAAAAACTTTTGTGGGTGCCATGTTGGGGACCCTTTCACGAGCAGCATTGGAGGTTCCTGTGGTTACTATGAATGTTAGGGACCCCTGGGTTATACAGTAGGCCACAAACCCACACACTCACCACTGTCTAGGTTTACAAAAATGAACATTTATTTTACTAAAGTACAAGCCAAGCTTTCATTTTTCTGAACATTAAGGAAGGATATTTGGGCATAATAATACTGTACAGCTTGTATTTTAAAGAGTCTGATCCTAAACATATTTACTCCAAAGTAAACTCAAGTGATTTCAGTTGGATTCACATTCAAATAAATTTGCTTTGGACTGCAGAAGTGCAGCCCAATTCCATATGTGTATATTTGGAAATAGGTTCCATCAATTTCAGTGGGGCTTACTCCAAAGTAAATGTGCATAAAATTGCTGCCTACTAGCCAATCCTATGCATATTCACAGAAGTAAGTCCCACTGAGTTCAATAGGACTTACTTTGCAGTGAACATGCACACTATTGCAGCCCAAGTCTCAGCTCACAGTTGAGCAGCAATAGACAGTATAGTTAAACAGTTCTTTGAGTAGATGCAGATCCAAGGAAACAGTAGTTCATCTGTCTTGCAGAAACTTTCCCATCAATGCCAGTTTTAGTTCCTAAATAAATCTCACAGCATCTGCTGGGACAGTACTGTCTGTGATTCTTAATGCCCTTTGGAATAATCTGGGACAGTAGTGTCCATGGTACAATAATCCTCCTAACAGGCTGAGATCTGCAAAGACAGCAACATCTCTGTTAAGAGTCATCCTCCCAGCATCTGCTTGGCGTATCGCAGTACTGTATCCATATTAAAATGAAGTGTCATGGCACCCACATTTATATAGTGTTCACAAATATTACCTAAACTCAGATTAGATAAATTTACCTTGCCCATAAATAATTTCTGAATAAAACCAATTAAAGAGAAGCATTTAGAAATCTGATTTATAAGCTAAAGTGGCTGGGTTTAGAAAAGGGAAAGAAAAAGAACATTCAGTTCCAGTATACAAATAGTACTAAGTGGGTTTAAACAAAGAAATTAAGGCTTGATTTCAAGACTTATTAAAATGTATTCAAGCCATAGGCTAGCTATACTCAAAGTAAGTGAATAATACTCAAGTATTTGGTGTAGCTACCTACAAGAACGGAGTCATGAATACAATATGCAGGCAGAAACCTTTATCACTGAGATACAGCTCAAGGAAATCCATGAAACTCAGCTAGTTCCAAGCTAACAGGCTAAATCCCACCAAATCGGCCTTCTTTAGTTTGTGAATGAAGCTGCCCACCAATTTTATGTCACAGATATCTTAAACCAGGGGTCAGCAGAAGACAGGATGGGATCTGCTGGTAGATTTCTGGTGGTTTGTAGTAGAAAGGTAGTTGGGAGTCAGAAACCCTTGCCAAATAACAACTAAAAAGCTTTCCCCTGTTAAATTAGGTTGTTGAAAAAGAATGTTTGGGGGAAAACAAGGGGTGAATGTGTGTATGGAAGGACTTGTGAGCGTGGTTCTGGTACTACTAATCACAGGTTCCAGGGCTAAATATGTTGTATTTTGCATCTGACTCTAGTTGGGGGACATTGGGATTTTAGTAAAAAGCAAAGTAGATCCCACAAGCCTCAAGTATACTAAGCCCTATATTACATTGTTGAAATTTGAGAGCTCAATAGAAACAAGTAGTATTGCTAAAATACACTCACTACCCTAATCCTAACAATCTTTTATCTAAAATATCTTGAGGATTCCAATGAAGCTTAGGCCCAATATGTATTCTCTAAATGCCACAGGAGCCACCAAAAGAGTGGCTTATTCCACACCATTCCAGTTATATATGAAGTAATCACATGGTTGGGCTGACTGGTTTCTTCCCATCTCAGCATTGTTCTGGCTGGGAATTCTAGATCAGTTAGCCCCTAGGTAACTCATCTATCTTCTCTCTCTGCTGGATCTCTCTCTCTCCCCACTGGATATGTATTTCTAAGGACAAATGAGAAATCCACATAAAGTTGGCAAAGGTAACTAAACTTCCATTGTTATTGAGCAGTTGGTGCTGGCAGATCTAGAGCATTAAAGTGTCTACTTGGCTGCAGTCTTCAAACCACTTACCCCAGAGCACTCTCATTTTTGTAACTATGATCACTCTCAGTGGTTGCAGCCATTAAGGGATGCTTCTCATGTTACAATTTCATATACACAAACTGACACTTGTTTACAGAGAGGCATGCATTTTGCAATGTAAAATGGATGAAGATGTGCCCCCTTTTTAGTCCTAATATAGAAAGTGGATCACCATCCAGAAGTATATTATCGAGGGGATGGGGAAGAGGTAGGGAATGAGAGATGGACACAGCAATTCTTACAAAAAGTACACTGCTCCAGAAAACAAAACACAATTCGGACCTTCCTTGATATATAAGTAGCCTTAGAATGGCTACTTACGGAGTAAAGAGAAGTCTTAAAGTCAGTAACCACTACCACATACTTTACTAGGAAAATAGCTTAGTAATTAAAGGAAATGTAAATGAAGATTCTCCAGGGTAAATGAAGATTCTCCAGGGTTTTATGCTTAGAGCTACCTGCCTTAAAAAAAATCACGACTCAGAAAAAGGCTTAACGTGCAAATTATATCCCATCTACATGAAACAATATCGTTATCATGCTTTCTTCAGTTCAAGGCTTAACTAACCAAGTGTTTGATTAATGGGATGTCTAGTGAAAAAGCATTTAACAGAGACATACTTGTCAAATAGGATTGCCTTCATAATTTGATTCTGCAGATTCTGTGGTTGGCAAGAGGACATGAGTTTCTACTTTTCTACTGTAATCTATAGCAAAAATTCACAAAACATTGGGTTGGATGCCTAAGTCTCTTCTGTTCACATAAGGGAAGTTTACACCTGACACTAAAGTGTTGCATGACAAAAGTGGAACTAAACCCGAAGATGCTCTGCCACTAGAACAAGCATGAGAATTGCTACACCTACCCATCCTTGCACTCAGGGCAGGACAGAAGGCGGGCCAGTGGGGACAACCACAGTCAGACTACAAGCTCCAGAGGGCCATGCTACATGTGGGGTGGGGATATGGCCATGCTGCATGTGGGGTGGGGATATATGTGCCTAAGTTATGATGGCTGTCCTTACTGCATCTCTTTCCTCAATCTTCTCCATGGCATATAATCTCTGGAGCGGAGGGTGAGTTAATGATGATGATAGTTATTAATGATAATAATGATGATGATGATACCGTGAGGGTGATGATGATGATAATGTTTGATAACGATGAAGAACTGTTCTATTGTTGTTGCTTCTAATTTCTGATTCAACATTGAGGTGTTGCAGAACAGGTTTAACATGAAGGTGTTATGGAGAACGGACATGTTGGTGGGCATAAAAAAAACATTAAAAATACTTAATGAGCAGTTTGAAATGGGGGGCACACACTTCCCATCTGGCCTGGGCTTGTTACCAGCTCTGCACTGCCCTGCTTGCACTAGATGGTTCTTTGGATCCAACCTAGTATACCCAACAAATTCACATGATCTACAAGTCATCTGGCATATTGTTCCAACTGAAGCAAGTGAGAACATCTGATGCAATTAAAATGTTAAGTCCCTATAGATGCATAATGACTGAAAGCATTGATTTAAATATGCTAAATGGTTACAGAAGTCTATCACTATGAAGTCCCCATAGGCTGGAAGGTCTGTTCTCCATAGCATAAGTACAAAGCAAATCAACAATCAAAAGCATAATTTGGATTATCAGAACTTCTAATTTATTTAAATGAAGTTAATGAACTAAACATTTTTATGATCTGAAAAAAGAGACTGATCCAAGCCTTGTATCAGCCAAGTGTAAATGCTTTAAAGAATAGAGTGGGATAGAGTGATAACACTTCAATGTAAACAAATCAAAGTAGCAGAACACTTATTTACCAGTTATACAATTACTTTTACTTATAGCTTCCTTTCCAGGCCAATCTTCCTCATGTTATAGCTGTATACCACAACTGGTCCCATCATACTGTTTGCTATCCCCAAACTATTCCAGAATACTGTCTATAGGATTACTCAGGATGAAGTGGCTGCATGTTGCATTCATAGATGGAAACCACTTAAAACCATAATACCTGAACATTAAATACATCTACTTGGAAGACAGGCCCGTTGATTTCAATACCCTTTACTTCCAAGAAAGGAGGTTAAGGGTGCAATTGTATGGAACATCCTACAACTCCCATTATGTCCCAGCTAGCCATGGCTGCCTGGGAGCATGCTGGGAGTTGCAGAATTTTTAAATTCTGTCTAAACATATATATGGTTGTATCCTTAGGCTCAAAGACTATGTCTAAAAACCTACTGCTACTTCTAGATTAGGGATTGGAGAGAATTTTTTTATTCATTTTGTGATAAAAAATTACCAAAATTTGCAAATTTCTTCATAAACAGAATGGAATGTATCTGAGATTTAGAAAGTGAGAATGTAGGAGAAAATGAGACCGAGATTCATCCATCCAAGCGCCTTTCAATGCTTATCTCTAAATGGAAAGAACTTGAATTTTATAAAATAATAATGTAGGACCCTAACCCTATCATACTTTGGACATATAACGAGAACAAATGACTCATTAGGAAAGCCAATAATGCTAGGAAAAACAGATGGAGAAGGACCAAATAAAAGATGGATTGACTCCGAGGATACAGACATGAAGTTGCAAGATCTGAATAGGGTGGTTTGCAACAGATGTGAATGGAGGTTGTTAATTCATAGAGTTGCCATATGTGGAAGCCGACTTAAAGGCACATAACTAACTAACCAGGAGAAAGTGAAACTGATAAATTCACATCCCTATTGTAGATGTCCATTAAGTCAAGTGAAACATTCAAGAACTCCCAACAATTAAATAGTTATTCCTGAACATTAAAGGTTACACAACTGACAGGACAAATATAAAGCCACTTTGTATTTTAGAAACTCTAGATTTCTATTAATGAGCCTTTCCCAGGAGCTATATATTTCAATCACATGTTCACTAAAATCCAATAACTCTCACAAAGTAAGCTTTCTATATGGAATTTGTAATACACAAAATAATGGGAATATTGCAAACACTATTCAGTCTCTTTTGACAGCTTGAAAATCTATATGTTTTAAAATGACAAACTGTAGATCATACTGTAGTTTCTAGACTATATTTTTATATAATAAACTATCTAGTATAAAATGCTGCACAACCAATCACCTTCCTTCACTACTTTAAAGATATTGTTCTGCATTCTCTAAAGACATCTTGAAAATAAACTGGATTATAGAAGGTTTGTCTCAAAATGTCTAATAAAGCTCAGATCAAAACCAGTAGGGGCTTCTCTGAGATCAAGGGTTCCTTTACCAAGATGTGACTTCTAAAGAAAAGTTTGTCTATATTTAAAGTTCACAGAAATATCCTTATATCCCAATCAATAAGGAGTTTTAAAAACACACACCAACTTTAAGCTACAATCCTATACACACTTACCCAGGAGTAAGCCCCATTAAACTCAGTGGGATCTACTTGTGCGTAGACATGCATAGGATTGCACTGTTAAAAACTAAAATCAATACCATAATACAAAACCAGGAATGGTGTTTGAATTATAATAATTAGAAATAAATATAAATGAGTTTGAAAAATAGGATTATTGGTTTAACTCCACTTACATACTTAGCAGCACAACCTCCCGCCCCCATTACGGATCAGATTTTTCTTCTAAAAAGCAACACACTGAATAGTTGAAAAATCGTTTCTTCCTAAACAGAGGCAAAACCCTTGGCTGACGGATCAGTTCTTGAACCTACCTACTTATTTGGAGAAGGGCATAGTTTCGAAAGCAAGTTGTGCCTTCCAGCACTCAGCAGGGAAGCCTCCTTAATAGCCTCCGGGCTCTTTGGCATTTGCCGCTCCTTCTGGCCAGAAACCGAGACACTCCCACCACTAGGCAAGCAGCCGCAAGGAGAAACAGCTAGAAGAAAGTTTGCCCACACCTCTCCCTTTGCAGGCAGCGCCTGTTCTCTCTCACCTCTTTACGCGAATGCCATATGCATGGTTACCTCGGCAGTGCAACAGCTGGAGAGGCTTCCACTGCGTGAGGGCGGCTCCTGGGAGACAGAGACAGGCAACTAAGGCTGCCTTGGCTGGACTGGCAGTACTGTTGCTGCTTCTAGAGCCGCCGCTGTGTTTACAGCCAGTTTCATGCTCTTCGCTTGTCCCCTCCTTCCCCCCTCCCCCGTCCCCCTGTCTGCCACTGCCTCGCCTGACATCATTCATTCTCTTACATTCACACACACGCCCACTCCATTTCCAAACAGTGACTCACCCTAGCCCTGCTGCTATTCGAAGGCTGGGCTAGAAAAACCGGTTAAAGACCTCTAAAGGAAAGGAAATAACATAACATAACATAAAATAAAAAAGGGCGAAGGTGGGGAGAGGGAGGGAGAGGGAGGAGAGAGTCCCATTCCGGTCACTAAAGGTGGGGGAAACGAAGACTTGGCATAAGGATTAAGCTATGATTCGGTGCATATACCTTTAACTCCATTTCCATTAACCACTCGAGTCAGAGAGCTAAGAAGCCGTTATTCAAAGTGAATGGACGAGCTTCTGTTTGTAAAATCCTGCTCCATCTTTTAAAGCCACCTTAAAAATGCATATTATTGGCAGAATCCGACGTTTCCCAGTCCCCTTCATAGTTTATTGTACCTCTATAATGCACACTTCATAAACCTGTCGTCCTTCAAACTCCTCCCCCCCCCCCCCGGTAGTTTTGAAGAACTGAAGAGGAGCACAAAAAGGGCATTTAACCCCAAACCTCCTGAATACCCTTTCTAAATTAGCGTACATTTCTTCAATCGGGGAGCAAAGTGCATCACATCTCAGAGATGCTTAAAGAGCTACCCTCTCTGCAAAGTTATTTTATTAGAAACATGTTTAGCCACACTTACTTGGCAATAAGCCCCAATGAACAGTGGGTCATTCTAAGTGAACATGCATTAGATTGGGCTGGCGTGTATTAAATATTATGAAGAGGTCAGACAAGCGAGTGCTTTATATATAGCATGAGGAATGATACTGACAGGGTTGCCGTGTGTGTGTTTCTTTTTAGGCCTCCTGGGCCTTAATAGTATCTTGACATTCATATTTTTAGCAATTAGTGACAGTGTTTCCACCACTTTTATCCCCATACCAAGAAAAGCTTCACTGTTGTTAAAGATGAAGAAGTAGGGCCAGTAATAAGAGTGGCAATTTTATACTGAAAGGGCATATTTTTTTTATTTACTTTATTTACTTATTACATTTATATCCCGCCTTTTTTCCTCCAAGGAACCCAAAGCGGTGTCCATAATCCTCCTCCTCTCCATTTTATCCTCACAACAACAACCTTGTGAGATAGGTTGGGCTGAGAGTCTGCGACCAGCCCAAAGTCACCCAGTGGGCTTCAATGGCTGAGTGGGGACTAGAACCCGGATCTCCTGACTCCCAGTCCAACACTTTAGCCACTTCACCACACTGGCTCTATAGTGACTACTATATATGATACTATATATGACTACTATAGTGAGAAAGGTAGTCAGTGGATATGAAAACCAGTCATAGACAGTTATCAGCTAATAAAAATGTTAGAAATAATATTTTAGAAGTAAAAACACTTAGATGACGAAAGCTGCACACAAAGGCTCAATTCGGACGACACAATAAACAACTAGTGTGGGGGAAACAATCATCAGTTGTTTTGACTATTGTGTCATCCGAATGCTGCTATAGTCAACTCAGCGCTGATCCTCATCCACACCACAGTTAATTATTTATTACCATGTTGTGTGGGGTGTACCCCCTAGGGTTAGGGTTAGGGTTAGTCAACCCACCATTGACTATCGTGTAGTCCGAATTGAGCAAAAGTGTCATTGGCTCAGCAGTTCTGCATACTTTATGCTTATTAATTTATGGCGCTATAACATGTAAGCATAAAAAGGCCTAAATCTGGCAGGGAAAGAACGTGGTACTTACATTATAAACTTTTAGGTAAGGATATTATATAGATATCTGTCGTCATGGGTATTACCTTTAAAAATCTCCTATAGCTGTGGTACCCCTGGAGCCAACAGAGGATGCCCCATTTTCTGTAGGACCAGACATTTGCCTGGGTTGTTAGGCCTAGCATTGAATAGTCATCTTGGAGGTGGTTAGGAAGGGTGCCTTCTGGTTGCTTAGCAACATTCCTAGATTTACTTCAGGCCCCCCTCACAGCACAGCCATTTTGACTGTGCAGCTGAGGAGTTGGAACTAGTGATAGCCGCAGTGGCCTTCATGGAAAAAGATTCAAGGCTGAGGAGAACCTTGAATTAACGTACCCTGGTAGGGCACTGGCAGTAGCAGAAAAAGTGTACCATTCGGAAACACAGACTCACATTTCTGTTCCATAGAGAGGGAAGACTGGCCTTGAGCAAGTTGTGATCTCAAGATAACTTATCTCACAAAGTTGCTTTGATGACACATGAGATCATCAGGACAATTTGTACACTATCCTGGGTATTAGGAAATAATTTAAATAAATAGGTCACCCTGCCTTTTGGGCAGCATGTTCCTGTTAGTTCAAAGTTTTATTACTATGTTCTTTCCAAAGACTATTAATAGGGTTGTTCCTTGCCTAGCCTGGCCATTTTCTGCCCTGCATAAGGCTCAATATTAGGTAATGGCAATGTTTAGTTTATATTCAAGTTACTTAATATGTGCAAATGTGCACCATATAGCTCTTGTGTTGAATTCAGACATGATGAATTACCCCTGTACTGTCTCTTTAAGCACAATCCAGACTCCCCCCTCTCTCTTGCCTTGGCTCTTGGAGAATGGACACTGCAGTTAAGTGCCCTGCCATAGAACAGCATGAAACCCTTTTCAATCTATTAAGTTACCACACCTGAATGGAGCCAAAGTTATGTAGATGAGATGTAGACATCATTTGATGTCAAGGGCCTTTTTAGATGGCATTCATATTTGTTTATATATTTATTTGTTACATATATATCATGCCTTTTCTTCCAAGGAGCCCAAAGTTGAGTACATGATCCTCTTCCACTCCATTTTATTCTCACAATTACCCTGTGAAATAGGTTAGGTTGAGAGTCTGTGACTGCCTGGCCAAAGTCACCCAATGACAGGGCAGACCCTACCATGAAGCAGCCTGATGCGGGTGCATCAGGCATCAGAATATCAGAAGAGCAGCAAATTGCCCTCCCCCTCCAAAGGGCCCACTGCTTCTTGGTCCAACCCGCTGCTGGCAAGACCAAAAAGCAGCTGCTCACTCTCTTGCATGCCTCCCACCCACCTGTATTGCCTGGGCAGCCCACAGGCTGCACCCACTGCTTCTTGTTCTAGCCAGTCGCCTGCATGGCCGCCCAGCTGGCTGGCCATGCAGGTCACCAGAAGGACCAAGAAACAGCCGCCATTCGCTTGCTTCCCTGATCACTTGTGTGGTTGAAGTTCCTAGCCAGAGTTCCTAGTTCACATGTAATGATAAACAGATGGAAGACCCTGCCATTTACAGGATGAGCCAAGCGGAAGCAATCAGGCAGCATGTACCAGCACGGATAAGCCAGGGATCATGACAGGTAGGATAACAAATTAGACATCAAGGCATATTCTTTTCAAATAATTACAATAAAAGTTTTCATATGCATGGAAATTCTACTTTTAGCAGAAGCCTATCAGCACAGTGTTTGGATTTTGAAGGGCAATTTTGTATACACTTTTGTCTTTAATCTCGGGAGTTGTTGTTTCTTTAAACAAGTGTTTTCCAGGATGAACATTTATTTATTTATTTATTTATGTAATACATTTCTTAGCTGCCTTTCAAGACTGCAGTCTTTTCTATTCATCTGAGTTGAAGCAAATCCAATTTCTTTTCCCTTATGGCATTTCTTTCATGAGATCAGCAGTGGTGTTATTGGAGATGGTATTACTATAAATGGACACAGTCTAGCTTGTGCATTTAAGTTGTGATGATTTCCAGAAAGATGCCAAGCAGTGCTTTGAGTAAGTACTGTGGACAGAATGCAAGAGAAGCACCAAGATTTGGGAGGAAAGAGATAAAAAAAACTGTTGTTTGGAACAGTGCCATTTAGATTATACCATTTTTATACTCCTGTATACCCATTTGAGTAGTTTTAATTTTAATGTTTACCAGTGGAATGAGAACTGCTAAGTTCCACTTCTGCTACACATCTATTGTGTCCACTATATAGTTAAAACAAAACTTTCATTGGAGCAACTTCGTCATTTGTGGACTTTTGTCCTCATAATAATCTTGTCGTATGAGAAGATGTTAACCCCCCCCCCCCACACACACATATACCTCATTTTGCAGATAGGTAATGAGTCAGTGTGCAAAGACCATACAGGATGTTAGCAATTCAGTAAGAAACTGATCCTCATCCCAGTATTCTATCCTAATCCACACAAACCACACAACACACCAATTCAGTTCCATTCCCCACTGTCCTGTCCTGCACTGTAGAACCAGGATATCTTAGGGTGACCAGATTGCCCAGGTGGGTCTCGTGGCGGTGGCGGAGAGCGGTGGCAGAGAGCGGCAGACCCGGTAGGTCTGGGCTGGGTTTTTGGGGGGATGGGTGGCTCGGTGGTGGGGTTTCAGGTGGGGGGACCCCCACCACCACCTACTGGGGCGTCCGCTTCCCTCCGGTGCTCGAATCTACTGAGAAACAGGCTTCGTGGCATTTGCCTCAGAAGTGCGCCAGGTGATACTGAGGGACAGGCCGCGAAGCCTGTTTCTCAGTAGATTCGAGCACTGGAGGGAAGTGGCTGCCCCTGCAGGTAAGGAGCGCGAGGCGGGAGGGCCCCCCCACGTACCTGCAGGGGTGGCCACTTCCCTCCAGTGCTCAAATCTACTGAGAAACAGGCTTCGCGGCCTGTCCCTCAGTAGTGTGCCAGGTGATGACATCATCACCCAGCGCGCTACTGAGGGACAGGCTGCGAAGCCTGTTTCTCAGTAGATTCGAGCACCGGAGGGAAGCGGCCGCCCCTGCAGGTAAGGAGCACGAGGCAGTAGGTGGGAGAGGGGCCCCACTTACCTGCCGGGGCGGCCACTTCCCTCCGGTGCTCAAATCTACTGAGAAACAGGCTTCGCGGCCTGTCCCTCAGTAGCGCGCCGAGTAATGATGTAATCACCTGGCGTGCTATTGAAGGTCAGGCCGCGAAGCCTGTTTCTCAGTAGATTTGAGCACAGTAGGGAAGCGGCAGCCCCGGCAGGTAAGTGGGGGGCCCCTCCCACCACCCCCCGTCGCATTTCTTACCTGCCAGGACCGTCCGCGGGTGCCCGTGGGCACCCGCAGACAGCCCCAGCAGGTAAGCCCCCTCCCCCTCACTGTGTTTTTTTTGGGGGGGGGGGTGGCTTGGTGGTGGTGGGGTTTGTTTCGGGTGGGGGGGTGGCGGGGGGGTTTCAGATCTGCTTGTTGGCCATATGGCAGGTGGCCTTTTTAAAAAAAATTTAAAATGTTTTTTGGGGGGGCATGCCCCCTTTGGGCGGCCATTTTGAGTGGCCATTTTGGACCAGGATTTTGGGTTCCAAAATCTGGTCACCCTAAATGAGATCAGTGCAAGCAGGGGTTCTACCTTTTTCTCAGACAGGGTCCTGAGGTGCCTCTGATTAGCTACAGATATTCAACAGGTGGTACTTTCCTATCACGATCGAAATGCTGGGAAATGCTTCCAATGCTGGATTTCTGCCTGTTGTCAGGGCCAGCTCTACTGTATAGATAGAAACTGGACAACACAATTCAGTAGTTATTCTACCAGAGAACATCCAATCTCCTGCACTGCTTCTGGCACAAATGGCTCCAAGCACAAACCAAAAACTGTGATGTTATAATAATAATAATAATAATAATAATAATAATAATAATAATAACAATTTATTTCTTACCCGCCTCTCCGTCTAGATCGAGGCGGGGAACAACCGTGGGTTATGCAGCTGAAGTTGCCATTCACAAACTAACTGTTGCAGAAGCAATGTCTGAGTCCAGGCTCTTGCACTACTTTGGGCATGGCAAGTTCTCTGTACTAAGGATGTGCTCTAGCATCTATTGTGATGACCCAGGAGGTCTGGGGTTCACTCTCAGTTTGAGTCAAGATGCCCATGTCTCACTCTGCTTGAGTTGGCAAAAAGTGTTTGCCAACCTGTAGGATGGCTGTGTGTCCTACTTTATGGAAGGCAGCTCTGTATTTGAAGGGCTGTCAGAGGACAGTCCTCTATTCAAAATGCATGGCAGTCCAAGGCCTGTTTACAGGTAAAGAATCATAAGAAGGAAGCACGGGGGTCTTGAATTTGCCCGTTAGTACTTGGCAACTGGACAGCAGAGTGGCCAGGTGTACAGGTCATCTAGCTATAGTCTTCCCCACTATAGTGAGATGTGTTTCTAGTAATCATCTGCAGATTTGTATCTATACTTATAAATGTGCATATACACATTTTATGCAAATCTGTGCCCTCATTTGTCCTCTTTTTTTGGTGATGCATGTCTTGTTCTGTGGAGGTGTGTAAGTGGCTACCCTACCTACCTGCCACACAGCTGAATGGCAAATGAATCATGCTAAATTGCAGCTGTTAAAGGCAAAAAGGAATGGTGCCAAACCTATGCATGAGCAGTGTGGTCTATACAAGGAAAGAGTATGCAAAACCCTGTGTTACATAGTATGTTAACAATTGGAGTGGTTATCAAGTCTTTGAAGTATGAGCTGGAGCCCCAGATTACAATCTCAACCCCAGCATGGATGAAATAATGAGTGGTTTTTTGACAATCCACTGTCCCTCAACCTGCAATACAGGGATAATAATACTGGCCTGCCTTACGAGGTTGTTGTAAGGATGACTGAGATAAGGAAACATTTTGTTTAGGAAGCATTTTGAATTCATACAGGAGAAAATGTTATATGCAACGCCCAAAGGGCTGTGCTCTGGGCAACCTATTGGGTACTACACTGCACAGGGTTATGATAAACTATTATTTTCAGTAGTTCTCCCAACACATAATTGAAAGACAGTTGATCAATATTTATGGAGAATGGGAACCTGGGGGTGGCAAAGGATTTGCTGCTCCTTCATAAACTGTCCTTGCTTTAAGGGGTACCATCTACTTTAAATTTAACACACTAATAAAATCTGCTATTTTTCATATATGCATTCAACACACTAAAGTCTGTGATTTTTTTATGCAGGGTGCCTGTGGTGATACCCCACATTTCTGTTCCCTTAGGTATGTCTGATTAGTATGTTTAGAGAGCTCGTAATGTTAGACTGAGTGATGCTAGATAAGGGAGTGCGGGGGGGGGGGAGTTTGTCAGTCTGTGGGCAGTCTGTAGAGATTTAGGATTATTAGTATTAAGATTGCTATTACTAGTGTTATTAAGAATAGGCAGGATTTAAATTGAATTTGAAGAAACTAAGAACTGTAAACAACAATAAACATTTTCTTTATTTTGCTACCATAAACCATGCATCAGCTTGGCTTTGTCACCTGCTCTATTGGTTCCTAAATACACAAATTATATTAAACCTTTAGCCCAGTATATTCACAGCAGAACCTATTCCCCAAGTCTTTGCCTTGTTCCCTCACAGAGAGGGGAAAGGTAGTGTTATTTTGCCCTTCCCTCAGGCTTATTCAAGTGGTGGTGCTTGTCCTGAGAAGGGGTGCTCACGACCGGGCCTAATACATAGGTGGTGTGGTGGCACAGTGCCCATCACCATGTATACAGCATACAAATAAAGGTATGATATGGCATATGTCTTTCTAGTAATGTTAATGGAAGGAAAGCAGCCATATTCACATTACCTGTAGTGGCCAACTCCCAGCTAATAAGACTTCTGTACCAACAAGAGATACATGACAGAGAAATTCACTGATACACCTTTTCAATCACTGCACAGTGGGCAAAGGTGAATTCAAAAGTGAGGAAAATTTCCAGGAACGAATGATGTTTTTGTTCGGTCAGATGTAGGGTGACCAGATAAAATCCAGGTCAGGGCTCATGTAACTTTAACAGTTGTAGAGAAAAGGGAATTTCAGCCAGTGTCATTTGTATGCAATTAGTTCCTGGTGAAATTCCATCTTCATCACAACAGTTAAAGTTGCAGGCACTATACTAGAGTGACCATATACAAAAGAAGGCAGGGCCCCTGCAACTTTAACTATTGTGATGAAGAGGGAATTTCACCAGGAACTAATTGCATACAAATGACCCTGGCTGAAATTCCCTTTTCTCTACAACTGTTAAAGTTACATGAGCCCTGACCTGGATTTTATCTGGTCAGCCTAGTCAGATGTTTCCCTCCAACCCGATTGCATTGATCAGGACAGGAAAGTCTATTTTATCTAGGTTACTATATCTACTGTAGTAAATCAATTCCGTTCCCTTTAACTAAACTGTTTTGCTGATGCTATACATAGTATTTCACAAGAAAAGGAGAGAAGCTGATGCAAAGAAGGAGATAATGTATTCTTTATTTTGAAAGGGTTATATGACTGAGGTATGTAGACTTTAAACCCAATACCTTTAGGATAGTTTTTATGATTGTGGACATTCACAATGCTTAAATTTGAAATGAACAGGAATGGTAGGTGTTCAAGACTTAAAACTGTTTGCTTAATGTTCTCACACTATGAGTAAACAAATGAATAGAATGAAGCCTATTCTTTGGTGAAACCATTAAGGACTCTATCACACAAGACAAGTAATGCCAACACAACTGCACCCTTATTTACCCACCTTCCATCTCTTTGCTTGCAGAGATTAACTTATCAATTCAAATATATTAGGATTGTGTCATCTGTCACCATACCAGGAACAGACACCCTAGGACAGCTTTCACTAACCTGGTACCTTCTAGATGTGTTCGACTGCAACTCACATCATTCCTAGCCAGGATGCGGTTGTATGGCCAACATAGTGGCCAACCAGATGCCTATGGGAAGCTCACAAGCAGGACATGAATGCAATACCACCCTTTAGTTTGTGCTTCCCAGCAACTGGTATACAGAGAAATACTACTTGTGATAGTCATCATAACTCATAGCCATTGATGGCCCTATCCTTCATTAATTTGTCTTATTCCCTTTTAAAGTTGTCCAAGTTGATAGCCATCACGATATCTTCTGGTAGTGAATTTCATAGTTTGACTATATGCTATGTGTAATATTTATTTTCATCTGTTGTGAATCTCCCACCATTCAGCTGCAGGTTCTAAAATTACAAGAGAAGGAGAAATCATCTTTCTACCCACTTTCTCCACTCCATGCGTAATTATATATACTTCTTTCATGTCCCTCGTTACTCATCTGTTTTCTAAACTAAAGACATTGCTTTAGTGACTTGATAATTTTGATTGTCCTTTTTTGCACCTTCTCCAACTCTCCAATATATTTTTTGATAGTTATATATGTCAGTAATCAGAATTCACAGTAACTGTTTTCATCTCTAACTACATAGTACACAATTACTATGGAGTGTACATACTGCCACCTGTTAATTTCAAGCATCTGAAACATCTCTTGCTTTATCAAACTCTGATGGGGATAGGAAGGAAGCAGATGAGATTGTATTTGTAGTGCAGAGTTGTAGGGGTCTCTAGTGAATTCTTTGGCATGGATGGAGCACAGAAACTCTCTGTCCGTACAGTTGTAGAATACTCAGTGGAGACACATCCAGGGTACAAGCCTATAGTTCCTACAACTCCCAGCATCCTTCATCCAGCCATGTTGGCTGGGGCATGCTGGGAACCGAAGGACTTTTTTTCTGTCTAAACATGCATAGGATCACATCTTCACCTATGTTACCATTAACATAGGTGACCTAGATATGATGATTAACCTAGATATGATGTGGGCAATATTACAGAAATGGCACAAGAGCTCTTTCCAACCTGAAGACAAGCCCAGGTTAGCACCGGTCCTGGAATTCTCACTGCTTGGTGCAGTAGTGAGTGCATAACAACAAACATAGATGATAAAAGAGAGATGAGTCTGAGGCTTTATCACACCTTCTATTTTCCCCCCCAGGTTGCTTCTGCAGCTTCCCCCTCCGTTTGGTATTCTAGTCTACCGTTTTGAATCACACATGGTCGGTATAGCTGCGATACCTCAGCTTGGCCTATTGAACTTTGCCTGTTTTGGACTTTGCTGGGGATAAATCAAAACAGAAACTAAAACCCGCAACCTCGGGAGAGAGCAGCAGGAGGGGGATGATGTCATGGGAACCCAGCGCTGAAGGAGTGGAGCAAAGTTGAGGTGGGTGTGCTTAACCATCCGTGTGAATTTTGCAACTGAGTAGAGGGGCTATTAGGGCATGCTGTTTACTTACATACAGGACAATCCTACACATATCTACTCAAAAGTGAGCCCCAATGCGTTGACTCCCAGGTAAGTCTGTTATAGGATTGCCATGTAAGGCCTCCTCCACACGGGGCGTTTAATGAGCCTTGAAGGCTCATTATAAATTTTACCTACACACGAGCGGAGCGCAAAACGGGCGTACAGGCGCGTTATCTCCCCGATAATGCGCATTTTCGAACGCGCGTTAAATAGCGACTTTTATTTTGCTCCGGCCGTTAAAGCGCATTTTCGCTGTGTGAACAAGCGATTATGCGCATTAACTACCTGGAAAGCGCTTTTTGGGCATCTTTTAATGCGCTTCGCCGCTTCCCGCCGCCTCCCGTGCAGAGGGATTGTGAGTAAATGCGCCTCCGCGATAATGCGCATAATCGCGGAACCAGGCGCAAAGGCGCATTCTTGTGGAGGGGGCCTAAGACTACTTTGCAAGTCGTGCCATCTGTCCATGCTTGACTCCTTCCTCCATGTTCCATTTGTATGTTTAGGAATAAACAAAAATGACTGAAAAGTAAAAGTTTCTAGTATTCTCTCTTTACAAAGAGGTGTACTCTCAAAAAAGCCTGCTCTCCTCAAACTTTTGACCGCTCACAGAAATAGGGAAGCTGCAAAGCAATATAGTAAATGGAATAGTTTACCTACATCAGTTCAAATAAAATGATAAATCACTATTTCTTTATCATCCAGGAAATAATTTAAAAGGCCTGGAGGAAATTCTTTACCAGTCTGAGGGAAAAATATAATCCATTTTGGGGACGGTGTTACTGGTTTTGAACATCCACTATCTAAACTGCTAGAAAATGATTGTAATTGTCCAGGGTTTAAAACCACTCTTGCAAACGATAGTTGCATTGCAATCCTGTCCTATGCATGTCTACTCAGAAGTAAACCTCAGATAAGTGTGTATAGAATTGTAGCCTTAATTTACAAAGCACTGCTCATCTGAAAGGTATTTTTTTGTTGTAAAAGGCGAAAGATTTATACGATCTGAAAAGAAACTAGTGCAGGAACTAGAAAAAAATGGCTTGTTTATCTAGGCTGACCATCTGAAAAGGAGGACAGGGCTCATATAACTTTAACAGTTGTAGACAAAAGGGAATTTCAGCCAGTGTCATTTGTATGCAATTAGTTCCAGGTGAAATTCCCTCTTCATCACAACAGTTAAAGGTGCAGGCACTATACTAGAGTGACCATATACAAAAGAAGGTAGGGCTCTGCACCTTTAACTGTTGTGATGAAGAGGAAATTTCACCAGGAACTAATTGCATACAAATGACACTGGCTGAAATTCCCTTTTCTCTACAACTGTTAAAGTTATATGAGCCCTGTCCTCCTTTTCAGATGGTCAGCCTATGTGGATTCAATGAATAAGAAGAAAAAATTAAGATGAAAGAGGGGAAATTTGTTTTTCCCTTTTTAGCAAGAGAAAATATTATTACATATTTTTGCTGTAGAGAAAATCAGAAGTCTGACTTAATTTTGTTCGATCTTATTGTTCTATATATATATTTGTAGTGTATTGTTTCATAGTTTGTTTGTGTTTTGAAACAAAAAAGAGTTATAATGAAAGGTATTTTTTTTGTGAAGAAATAAGCATTAGCTCATCTTCCACTTTGTTGCACTACCCTGTCTCACCCTCTAAATCTAGGATTATCCCCACCCAAATAGTATTACTCCACTCCTTTCTCACTTCCTTTTGAGGCCAGACCTCCCATCTGTGCTGTTTTTTAATCTTCTGCAGCTGGCCCACCTGCATTGCAAGGCAGTGCTAATAATTCCCCAACATTTTCAGCGTTGCTGTTTTCTAAACAAGTATATTCAAGAAACTAAAGTCACTTACTTAAATGGTAAGCAGGTTGAACCCAAACCCTAGATGTTCTTATCATAGAACATTCCTGTGTTATATAGAAGAAATTTAAATTTAAAGCAACAGAACCAATAGTTATGTCAAAACCAATTACATTGAAATCCTAGACAAACCAGGAATCTTAAGCCTTTATTCTCCCAATAGGACAAATAGTACCTGACTTCTTTCTTCATTTTGGAGTCCTAAAATAATTTCAGAAATGTTTTAAAATTGTATTATATTCAAAGCCGAATGGTTAACATGATGGTGGCTGGCTAGTTATCATTATGAGTTATCTACCACCTCTGCAGCGAATATTTGTAATTAGTTTCAGACCTGGCATCAGCACATGGCCAGGCAAATGCTGAGGCCCATGAGCTCCAGGGCTGACCCTCCAGGGCTAACATGATTCTCTTCTTTGTAAAAAGATAGATCTCCTAGCCCTAGACAGCAGTGCTAGGCAAGATACCTACAGCTGGTGCTACTGGGCTATTCCTTTTTCTTTCTTTCCAAAACTTTTAGGCCCTGTCCCTTGCATGAATGTACAGGGACTAGACAGACAAGTTGAAGGTATTTTTGGTCAGTAGATACGCCATCCTGGGAGTGGGAGTCCAACCTGTTCTGGATGGGGAAATACTCTGAAGGGGCAGTTTTGAAGTGATTGTGGATCCAGGGGTGTTCAGAGAAGGTCAGGAGGCTGCTGTGACTAGTAGTGTTTTTACCCAGGGGTCATCAGCTGGGGGGGGGGGGATTGCATTTCCCTACCGTCACTTTGCCTCCTGCTTCTGTCCCGCAATAGGGATAAGCAGCTTCCTCTTTCTTCACACGGGGAGGAAAGAGGAAGCAAACAACAACTACGTGGCCCATTCCATGGGTGTTTTATCACACTGCTTCTCCTGCACACAGCAGGAAATGGCGGCAAGTTTAATTACAGCAAAAAACAACATGTTTTTCCAGGTATTTTTTTGTGACAGAAAAACGAGCAGAAGGAGCGGGAGACTTGTGGGAGGCAGACAGCAACGTCAAAAGGACCAATGAACATCCGTGAGTAGCCAGTAACAAGAGTGCTATAACACACTCGACTGATGACACTCTTGGTCATGCCTTAACCACCTTTTGATAACTGTAACATGCTGTATGTGCGAGTCCCCTTAAAAACTAGCTGGAAACTACAGCTAGTGCAAACTGTTTTCTGGGGTGCATTTTACAGACCACATATTTTAATTTAATTTAATTACTAAGCAGTATAGAAATGTAATTAATTAATTAATTAAAATTATTCATTCATTACATTTTGATACCACCCAATAGCCAAAACTCTCTGGTCTTCAATCAACATCACTGGCTTCCAGATTGTTTCCATATCCCTTGGGCAGAGGGGGAATTCATAAAAATGTCAAGTAAACAAAGTATTCAATAGTGCTGGAGGAATCCTGTATGTATTAGTTTTCTTAGCATGTAACTTCTTTAATGCACTGTGATGGTTGTATCTTGGTTGCACCTTGGCTGTTTCCAGACAGACAACCTCTCTGCTGGATCAACAACTACTCTGGTGTATTCACAGTACTGGGCTCAGCATGATTTTAAGAATGGTGTCAATGCTGGGGTGCCCTTACCTCATAAGGATCAATGTGTATCCTAATCTTTCTTCTGATTTCATGCTCTATGACTCCAGTGGCAAAAGACAAAGTAGTTGTACCACATTATGAAACACATTTGCATATTACCACAGTAGGAATACCAGAGTAATGGCTACAAACCGTCTGTCTCCCTGTCTCCGCCATCACCACGCGTCGCCATATCTACAATTAGAGAACACAACAGGTTACACATGTTTAAATGGAAAAGAATACAGATCGCAGGTTTGAAAAAGGAGATGTGTAACATAGAATAAACGTACCTCCAAGAGAATAATCTGTTCCCAGGTAGTCCTCCACATCCACAGTTGAAAACTCATTGCTAAAAAGTTCCTCTGACGCTTCTGCAAGAGGCAGCACCAAGGGGGAAATAACAGGGGGAGGAGGAGGAACAGGGACCATATGAATGCTGAGGCTACTGCTGACCCTTTTGGGCTGAATGGTAGCATCCCCGCAGAAGATGCTATGGAGCTGATCGAAAAAAGGACAAGTGGCGGCATCATTGCTGGAGTGGGAATTATGATTAATCACCCGCCAATATTCCTGCCTCTTGGACTTGGACTTGGTGTGGCACTCTGTTGCATATCTGTTGTGCCCTCTGCGCTGCATCTCCTTGGCAATCTGCTCAGACAAATCGATGATCCTGTGGCTAGCCCTAAGCTGATCCTGATTTTCTGCTACCCAAAGATGGCCAAAAGGTCTAAAATTTCATCCTTTTCCCAAGAAACTCCCTTTCACAGCCATCACGACGGTCAACGATGTACCAAGGCAAAAAAGTCTAAAGAATCTGCGCAGAAGCTCAACACGTGGATGGAGAAGTGGGAGGGGTGGCCAGGTAGAGGAAGAAACTAAGGGGCAGTCATTCACTCATGACATCACCAGCCCTGCCCTGCAAAGTACGCCCACTATTAGCATTAAACCAAATGGTCACTACTTTGGTCACATTACGAAACTGCGCTGTAACTGCGGAGAAAAATGTAAAGTTGCAGTAAATCGACATCGCTTAAATGTGCATTAATGGAGACTTTAAATGACATGTACCTCTGATTTGTGCCAGTCTCGTTTGTTCGAAATGCTGCCACTGCACATTCACTGAGGCGCAAATAAGCCGTCTAGAGGTACCCACTGTCTTAGTTTCTTCAAAGCAATATAGAATAGTTCTTGATTCTAAAGTCAGTTGGAACCTGGAATGTTTCAGATAGAAATTTCCTAGAGCTTCCAAGCTTCGCTCCACTGGCTGCCAATTAGTTTCTGGGCGAAGTATAAAGTGTTCGTTATTACCTTTAAAGCCCTACATGGTTTGGGTCCAGGTTACCTGCGGGATCGCCTTCTCCCATACAATCTGCCCCGCACGCTCAGGTCCTCTGGGAAGAACTTACTTCAGTCGGCCAAGACTAGGCTGACAACCGTTACCCAGAGGACTGTCTCTTCTGCCGCTCCCAGACTGTGGAATGATCTGCCGGAGGAGACTCGTCAACTTAACAGTCTTTTAGAATTTAAGAAAGCCATAAAGACTGTTCTCTTCCGGCGGGCATATCCAGTGGAATTTTAGAATGTTTTAAGGATATTTTTAGGATGTTTTAATGCAGTTTTAATAATATGTGTCATTTTTAATCAGTTTTATGTATTTTATCATGTTGTTGTTATCCGCCTCGATCCAGATGGAGAGGCGGGTAAGAAATAAATTATTATTATTATTATTATTATTATTATTATTATTAGGCATTGTTTGGCTATTCTGTCTTTTTCTCCTTAAGTTATTTTTTCTGGTAGGAAAAATGAGTGGAAGAAGTGATGGGGAAAAACAGGAAGGCTACAAATTGAAAACAAAGTAATCTGTACCCCTGTAAAATTCAATTGCATGATAACAGTCTCATCTGGATGCACCCCTATTCCAAGGGTTGAAAGAGCTGCAGAGTGTATTGAATGTAACCACATGTTAAATCAGCTACAGTATGAAATGGGTTGTACTACATAACACCAGGATGCTGAGCTAAACTTTGAAATCCTGCCAAAATAAAATCTCTGTGCTTCCCTGATCCATTAGTACATATTATGGCAGTGTTTGCCTGGAGAACAGGTTTTATTCCCAGAATTACTGGTGGGTTTGTTTTATGATCATTAGCTATTAGAGTCCACTATTCTGTTATATGCACTACTCAAAAATGGTAAGGTTTGATTTCCTGCACATTCCTTCAAGACATTTTTGTTTTGCTCAGTACTTCTGAAGCAGGAAACCATGCAGCTCTCACTTGGTGATACACATAAATTCCAAATGTGCATGAAGCTCCTGTATTTTATCTTGATGTATGAATTTCCACTTCGACTAGGAAGAGCAAGTCAAATTGTCTATCCTGCCATGACTTCATTGAATGTTGAAATATCACACCAACCCAGAACTTTGCTGTTTAAAATAAAATAAAATAAATTCCATTACGTTCATTGGAGCTACAATGTTTTGAAATAAGTTGCTGTCCCTTAAAATATAAATGGTCAATCAACAATGGAAGCAAATGTACTCGGTATAAACGCTGAATCATTACAATCTATTAGGCCCTTTTAAAAAACACCAAAACACCAGACATAATATGAAGATGGCCATGTGTCCTACTTTACAGATGTCAGTCCTCTGCTTGAAGGGCTGTTAAAGGACAGTCCTCTATTTGAAGGGAAGTTCAGTCCAATTCCAGTTTAAAGATCAGCAACCATAAGAATGGAGAGCAGGAACTTAGTGCCCATCAAGAGTTAGCATCTGGACAACTGACTGAGCAGTCAGTCAGTCTTCCCACTATGTTGAAACGTCTTGTATTTTTAATTTTTATCCAGTATCAGAGGCAATACACCAATTGCTAGGGAACATGGGTGGGAGGGTGCTGTTGCACTGTGTCCTGCTTGTGGGTCCCGGGTCGACAGCTGGTTGGCCACTGTGGGAACATTGTGCTGGATTAGATGGACCCTTGGTTTGATCCAGCATGGCTCTTCTTATGTTCTTATTTAAATTATAGTAATTAATTCTAAATATGCATCTATACATATAAATGAGTGTATGCAAATGTTATGCAAATCTTCATCCTCTTTTATAATTTTGTGGTTTTTTGGCAATGGTTAAGTGGCCACTCGCCATAATATACAAAAAGAAAGGCCCTGTTCAGAAGACACCTTAAACCATGGTTGTTAAGTCTTTTTTATTAACAAAAGAGCCTTAACCACTGCGGTTAAAGGTGTCTTCTGAACAGAGCCATAGTAATAAATGTTTCAGTGGGAGGGGACAATGTAGATGCACACACAGAGATACAGAGAGATACATTCTATGTGTGTGTTTCAAAATTCTGTAGTATCTTGACCGGTAGAGAGGACTTGGGAGGAACAATAACATGTTAACTGATCCTCATGTCCACAGCTGTTCATTCTCTTAGCGGCAGTGCCTTGGCTATTAATGTGAATGGTGCTGTAATGAAAGACATAAATTGTGGATAGGTTGAGACTGTTGGTAGGGGAAATAAATTGAAGCAGTAGTGAACGTGGGAGGGAAGAGGCAGGTACAGAGCAGCAGAAAACATTATGAGATCCCAGCAGAACATTTTGCTCACATCGCTGAGCTTGGAGTACAGGATCCATGTTATGGATGTTCTCAGAGAACATGCAGTCTGCATTCATTGCTGGATTACAGTCTGTTTTCTGAATATTAATTTGATTCGAGGGGGTGCCTGGAAAGAGCTTGGAAGGAAATTACAAATAATTGGAATTAGATATCACATGGACATACTCTGGCATCTATCACCTGGATAGTTTCCAAGTGCCTGCCCTTGCAATATAGGACATCTGCTGAGTCATCCTTCAGTGCTGTAGGACAGTGCTTCTAATTCTAATTAGTCATGCTTGCAAGTAGTTATTATGAGCTTCAATATCAGGGGAAAATGTAAGATATAAAAGGAATTGGGACTTGATTTGAGCGGAAGAAATAAGGAGGATGCTGTCAATTATTATCTTACGAAGCCTTATACCCTGTGCAATCCACCTATCTAACAGTATGTTAATTAAGATTTGCTGCTGCTGCTGCTGATCACACTTTGCCATGTAAATACCAAATGAGTGGGATGAGTCAACAGTTATGCCAGCACAATGTCACAGTACATAAAGTTTGCTCATGTCACAAGCGAATGTGATGGTGGAAATGCTTAACACTGGAACGTTACAAAGTCTAAAGAGCCACAGCACATCTTTGTCATATGCCGCATCTACTGTTGGTTCTGAATTAACATTAAGCAGTAACTACAGTGAAAACTATTTGGCAAGAGGGTGCATTATTATAATTTACAACATGTGAAGGAAGAATATTTGAGCAAACTACCGAATCTTCCACTTGCAAAAAATCCAGTTGGCTATCTTATGTTAAAGTATGAAATCCTTCAGGTAAACTAGTTCCAAGCCATTGCTTTATAGGTCAAAACCAGAACTTTTGAGTTAATTCAATTTTACATATTTTTCTGAAAATTGGAATGTGCAAACTGATAGACCGTTTAATCCATATCATTTTACAAATAATTTAGGTGTGTGTGTGTGAGGGCACTTAGGGTGTGGAAGTTTCCCAATTTAGCAAAAATCAGACATGCTTGATGGTTTTGTTGCAAATTTCAGGGTGGCAAGATCAAATATTTGCTCTCTCCCTAATTGAAAGTTGTTGGTTTTTTAAAGGAAGAATTCTTCCTTCTCTGTTTTTTCTTTTTTAAACTGAGCAAAACTTAGGTGCAAAATTATAGAGGAGTTTCTGGGCAGCAAACCTGTGGGTGGCATATACATAATGCTAGCCAAGGTTTATGTACAAAACCTTTGTTTAAACTGTAAAGACTGGCAGATATGTATGTTGCACAACTGATTCATTTGGCTGGTATGGATAGTAATGATTGGTCTGTTTCTCACTGTGATATTTTGTTGGTAATTAATTATATTTACAATACACTTGCACAACAAGCTGGGCAGGCAATTGCAGTGGTTTGCACGATGAGATGCACAATGGGTTGCAGAAGCATAATGGGCAATTGCTTGTGAAACTATGCTTGTGCAAACATAACTTATGAATAAATTGATTCTCCTCTTGCATGTAGTTAGTTTCCATTAGCACAACCTCATTTGTGCTAATGGAATGACACAGTTGGCTACTGCCCAAAGAAACATAGGAACTGTTGCCAGTTACCAGTTAGCGCTTGAGCAGCAGTTTGAACAGGTCATCTGGACTGCCACAACATGGTTAGATATGCTACTTAAATTATAATAATTATTTCTAAATTTGCATTTATACACATAAACACATACACATTTTATGCAGATATGCACTCTGTTTTGTCCCCTTTTGGGATGACCCATAACTGGCCACCCCAGATTCAGGCCATCCTATACACAGTTATCTGGGAGCGGTGCAGGTTGGTGGCTCCAATTTTGACAGGGCTGTGAATCCATTCTGGGTTTCAGTCAGAACCAGCCAGAATTCTAAAGGAGCTAGCCAAGGTGCTGAACCCTATCCCTAAATTAGGTTCAGCATTTTGGATAGCTCCTTTAGAGTTCTGGCTGAAACCCAAAATGGATTTACAGACCCACTGAAATCGGAATCACCAGCCTTTACTACACTGGGAATAGGTTCTGTTGAATTACCGAGCATAGATGTACAGGACTGTTCAGGAAAATTCCTCTTAGGTGTTGAAGCTAGTGTTGGGTGTGTGAAGGTAAAAATAATACATAGTTTGGGTCAGAACCCATCTTTTATGTGGGTTCCGACCCAAACTATATGTTGTTTTAAATGCATAGCTAGCAACTCCATCTTTTTTCTTTTTTACTCTAATGTAAGCACAGGAAACCCAATCTGGATTGGGACTCTAGTATGAGGGGTAAGAGAGCTTTAACTTTTTGCTCCTTCTTCTTGTTGTAGTCCCAATCCAGATTGGGCTCCCCACACCTGATCCATTTGATCAGGTCTCTTGCACTTAATTTAGAGTAAAAAAGAAGTTGTGCTGTTGAAATAACATGTAGTTTGGCCCTTTGTGTGAGATAATTCTAGGAGGCTATGTCTGCAAAAGCACTGGGGAAAATGTCAATTCACTAAACCTTCTTGCCCTAGATCCATCTCAAGCCCTCAGGTTCTACATGTTCCCTCTTCTCCCATGACTCATCAGATCATTAATCGACAGGAAGTATACAACAGTTTACCTTCTCACCACCTTCTCAATAGCTGCTGTTGCTCCTCATCCTCTTTCTCCTCCTTGCTACCACTTGCTTGCTTGCTAGGCAGAGAGCCAGGAGGAGGTGAAGGCATCTTCTGATCCTGTTCACCACCACTTAGCTAAAGTGAGAGATGGGTGAAAACACAGGTCACAACGGTGAAGATGAGGAGCAAGTCCGGGGGCTCTCATCAGTGATCCCCTGCTGGGGTGTGGACCAGAACCCCCAAATCATATCAGTGACATGGTGCTGGATGGGGAGCAATTAACTACTCCCATTATATTTTCCTAATATAACCCCCCCCCCCCCAAGTTGCTATCTGTCCTGTATGGTGACTGTGTCATTACTCCCACAATGCAGGGCAATGGGGTCTGGAGGGGGCAATGTAGATTGAAACATTGCATATGGGACAACTGTCCCAATATTTTGGCCCTAATCTGATTCAGAGTCTGTTGGCAAGACTAGGGCCATAAGTCACTTACCTTGAAGTTGAATATCTGCTATAAAGATATAGCAGAGTAAAATGGGAGGGGATTGCTAGGATGTCTGTTCAGTCTTTTTCCTGTCTCCTTCCCTCTCCTTCCTTCTTCCTCCGATAAGCAAGGCTGACCAAGAAGTTGTTTTGCAGGCATCTTATCTTGAGATGTAAGCTTGTTATGCCTCCAGTAAAGTTTGTTTCTAATCCACGACACAACTGTTTTGTCTACACCTGTGGCTACTCACTGGGAGCTGATTTGTACTACAGAGTCTCCCACAGTTACTTTAATCTCATTTTGATTAATGCAATGTGTTATATGAAGCACCTTTAAAAATGGTGCAGAAACTTGAGCAGTAAGATTGTTAATAGGGACAGACCATATTACACCAATGCTTTGCCAACTGCACTGACACCGAGCCTATCTACACTACTGCTTTAAAACGGTAGTGTAGATAGGCTCTTCCTGTCTGTTTTCAGGTGCAGTTCAAAGTGCTGGTGTTAACCTTTGAAGCTGTATATGGGTTGGGACCTTCTTCTTCCTCCGCATATACCTACCAGGATCATCTACTAAAGAGAGAGCCTTTTGGGTTTTGGCATGCCAATTATAGAATGCCTTCCCCAGAGTGGCTCTCCCGATGCATGTGTTATGGTCTTTTATTCCTCCAGGCTTTTCAGTCTTAAATGTTTCTGTACTTTTTTGATCTGTTGTACTGATATTATTTTTAATTTACCTTTTGTGGGTGATTTTATTCTGCTTTTGTTCTGTTGCTGGTTCTATTCTGTTTTAGATTCTGTTTTCATGCTGCATTTTTGAACTTTATGGTTTCTATATTGTTTACTTTTGATACTAGAAACTATATAAATAATGAAAATATTCTAATCATGGATCTCCCATATCAGGTCAAGTTTGGCCCCAAGTGTTGATATCACCATAGACCAGACAACATTGGTGCTCATAACGATCCAGCAAGCTTCTTTTCTGCAGTCTTGTTTATCTTGGACATTCATGATTATGCGCTACTTATACAAGATCCCATCCAAAATCAATAAAGACATTTTTTGTGCCAGTTTTTATAAATATAGCTACTACAGCAGAATGCATTACTATTGCTTGCATATTTAAGCGGTGAACATCCGTGTGCTTTGAATACAGATCATGTTCTTTAGGACATGCATGAATGTTACATTGTGTGAGTGTTTCAGCACTGTAGGACCTGATAACTGAGGGATCGTGGCAGATACCAAAAATATGCCTCAACCTAATTGTGTGGCATGGTGAGCAAAAGCCAGGATCTTCTACCCCGGTGTCAACTCAGAGCTGTGATGTGGAACATAGGAAGCTGCCTTATCCTGAGTTAGACCATTGGTCCATGTAGCCCAGTATTGTTGGCACTGACTGGCAGCAGCTCTCCAAGGTTTCAGGCAGAAATTTTCCAGCCCTATCTGGAGATGCTGGGGAGTGAACCTGGGACCTTCTGCATGCAAACCATATGCTCTGACCCTCAGCCACAGTCTCTCCCCTTTGGTCTGGCTGGTTTCATTATTGTTTTATTGTGAATTTGTATTGAAGTTTTTAATATATATATTTTCATGTCATGCTCCAGTGCCACCAAGAAAGTGAACTAAGGGCAGATCTATGTAGATGGGCACTTGCTTCATTCTCTGTGTTTCCCATTGATTCTATGGGTCAAAGTCAGTGGGTAGCAATTTGGGATGCAAATGAGAAACCTGCTCCTCACTGCAGACACTGAAATCATCAAGGAGTAGTGTGATGTTCTACTGTTTAGGGATGTGAATGTTTTGCAAAAGTTATTATTGTTTGGAGTTGCAGGTCTGGGTGAGTATGGAATGAATGGTAAGTGAGTGCTGATTGGTTAGTTGTTTGGAGTGGCTAGATTGGTGGAGTGGGTGAGAGTGGGAGGAGCTGGGAAGCGAATGAAGTATATATGTATCAGAGAGAGAGAACTAACAGGGTTGATTTGAGGGGAGGGATTGATTGTGAGTTGAGCAGGGAGAGGGGAGAGAGAGAGAGAGAGAGAGAGAGAGAGAGAGAGAGAGAGAATCTGATGAGATGTTTGATATAATATACTGGGAGGAAAGTTTAGTTTCAAGAACAGTTTGAAACATATAAGCATTGTAGTTGAAACCGCTATGCAAACGAACTGAGGAAACCAATAAGCTGACTGTGCATGCAATATACTTTATGTTAATAAATCTTGTTAATTTCATCCAACTGGTGTGATCATTGAAGTGTACCTGAGGAAGGTACTGGTGGCAGCGAGAACATAGATGCTTGTCTGAGGCCAGGTTGCTGGGCTGTAAAGCTGTGGGGCCTAATAGTAAAAGTCAGACAAGGGCAGCAGCAGCAAAGAGCTAAGATAAGGTATCACAGGTAGGGTTAGCCAACCTCCAGAAAAATTATACTCCTCAGGGCACAATGTATAAATGGTTGTAATGCATTCCTATGGGGAAAAGGAACGTGTTGCATATGGATACACTTAAGGCACCAGTTGACTTGAACCAAAGAATCTGATGGCAAGACCCAGGTACCTTACTCCCTTGTCTTACTCTTGACTGTACCACTGTGACAGCTTGCATGGCTGGCCTGAAAGACATTCTGGAAGTGGCTGGCCTGAAAGACATTTTGTTCCACAGCACCCTGCTAGTGGTAGTGTCACAGAGTATGAATGTAATGTGTACTGTTGATAAGAATTCATTGTATCTGTGCATGCTGACTGTAAGTGATCAGTAACAGATGTAACTAGTGTTGTGTATGTTGTGAGGTAACTGTGAGTAATGGAATGTATTCTTGGAAATAAGGGGGGAAATCTTGGAAATGGAGCAAGCTTGCCACAAGTGAGTTGGTCAACTACTGAAACCAGAAAGCTGCTTAACTTCTCAGGGGTACCTTCATCTAGTTGTTACTGGTGTCAGTGGCAAACCTGGCTACATTGAGAGAAATAGGCATAGCAGTATGGCTACCTCTAAAATTTAAGATTACATCATTATCAATACAAGAGTTATAAGAGCAAGAGTTAGTCCTGATTGCCCAGAAAAATCCTGGGAGAATGAGAAGCCTACCAAACATGATAACCTAAACTCTGCCAACCATGCTTGCCAGATAGATAACTATAAGATCTTACTGACTGCTTTGTTGGTTGAGAGGAATAGAGATTTAATTTTACTAAGAAATATTCTAGCCCCAATCTCTATTATGCTTCTAATTATCTTGATTGCATAGTACATAGTGATGTGTTTTGCTTGCTTCATCATTACAAAGTTTTGTTATTCTCGAATACTGTTTGAGCAATTAATGTATATTTTGTGGCACCACTTTGTGTTATGGCTTGAGAGACGTTTCAGAGACCACTACCCATATATTAATTATTGAAGCCCAAAATGCTCAACAAAGATTTGTATATCTATCACTGAGTGGGGCCTGTCCTTAAAACTGTTGTACTCTCTCTTGATCTGGTGAATCTCAGAAAAATCCGATCAAGTTTGGAATACTACAAGCTAGTGAAGGAGTTACCCATCTCAGCAGAAGAGAGTCTGCAGCTGGCCAGGCCAGAAGAATCATGTGATCTGCAGAGCCAGTAGAGACTCAGCTGGCCTTACAGAAAAACTGTCCTAGGCTTGGTTCTCCAATCTCAGCAATTTCATGCTAAGACTCCCATGCCTCACCTCTGCTGCATTCCAGAATGTGCCATCTTGGGTCACTCACATCATTTGTATCTACTTTCTCTAATCTCTGCGTGCCTCCCCAAACCTAACTATTGGCTGTTTTGTTTTGTTTTGACCAAGTTGCCTGCCTCTTGCCCATCAGAGCCAAATTGCCATTTTGGGACTTAGGCTGTGTGTGTCCTAGGCCAGGGGTGGGCTAAAAGCAGATGTTTTGGACTTCAACTCCCAGCATTCCTGACCATTGGCAATGTTGGCAGGGGCTGTTATAAGCCTCTGACCCCACTAGGCCTTGACACACCTGTGGTGGTAAGACTACTCCTTATTCTTAGTGACCAGCTTTCACTCTCCTGCAAAGGTGGCTGGGGGAGAATATACCTTTGTGTGAAATATGCACCAAAAAGCAATGTTCCCCCTCCCTACCCCAGCCTTGCAATGTACCAGTTCTCTACGTATCTCATTTATCATAAATAATGGACAGTTTGCTAGTAGCTAATCAAAACTTGCTGAATTTGCCAATAGGTATCTTAGCTCCTGAGGTGTTTGCACTTTTCTGGTTATGGAAAAGCCTCTCTCATGGACCACAGTAGTGGCTTCACATTGCTAGCTGTGGTAGTTTGCTATGGAAACACTGTTGACAAGAGTTAATAACACCTGTGGTAAAACCACTGTTCTATAGCTACTGGCCAAAAGTTTATTTTAGTTACCTTCATGTACAACTGCTTCTCTCATTTCGGTAAATAGGACAAGCCTATAATTAGCACGTACAGTCTTCAATTTGATTAAGTTCACATGGACATTTTAAAAACAATTCACATGGTTAGAGCAGTTGTCTTCATCTGAGTACATTTGAAATCTGTAATAACTCCATTAATTTATAATTAGATTTTTAATCCAAATAGGTTTCTAGGCCACAATTATTATTTCATTCAGAGTGCTAATATTGCCAATTTGTTAGTTTATTCCACCCCTCAAAGCTGGCTATCTATCTATCTATCTATCTTGGTTTGTAAAGCAAAGTGAAAAATATGAATAGAAGTTAAATGTACCCTGACAATAATTTGATTTAAATTCAATGTATTTCTTTTTATTTATTTATTTACTTCTTTTCTTTTTTCATTCCTTTGGTTGCTTTTGTTTTGGGAAATTAATAAAATTATTATTTAAAAATGATAATCAGTTATTTAATCCAAATAGGTTTCTAGGCCACAATTTTCATTTCACTCAGAGTGCTAATGTTGCCAGAGCATTAGTTTATTGCACGCCTCACAGCAAGCCCGGTATCAGCATATGGGTCCCTTGGACAACTGCCATGGCCCCAGCACCCCGGCAGGACTATTGCTGCATGTCCTTGTTTACACTCAGTGTGAACTTGTGTGCGTACACATTTAATGATCGACACAGGTCTCTGACCTTAACTAGAAGTGTGTTGTGCACACATGTTTATGAAACATACTCTAATAAAAATGAGGAACAGATACTTTGAAAATGGGGGAAATAGACCCCATTTTTGCTTGCAATCTGTTTTTCTTTTCAACAGGAGAAGTGTGCACTTCAGTAAGCATTTTTTGAAAGTGTGTTCCCCAATACACAAGAATTCTCTTGTTATCATTGCATATATGGCTTAAAATTACCATGTATATGAGGACCGCAGTTGTGAGTAATGTGTTTCTTTTTACGAGACCCATTGTGCTTGAACCATAGCCATCTCATACCAAATCCAAATATTTATCTGCTTACTCACATTTCAAGCCTGTTGGCATGGGAAAAAACTTATATTTTCCCTTTACTAGCCTTTTAAAATAATGTACTTCAGTCCCAGAAATAATCACTTAACTGTCCATCTCTTCTAATGAGATTCTTCTTTCCAGTATATAACCAGTCTGACTGGGTATAAAGTTATGATGAAGTACTGCTTTTTGTAAACTTTGACTGCCTAAATCCTCTGTCCTTTCCAGGGCCATCATCCCTCAGTAAGGGGGAGGGCTGCAATTTTCCCTCTGAATGTACAACTTGTTTAAATATAACTTGGTTTTCCTTGAAAAAATGAAATGAAGCCAACAAGATTTATACATAAAATGTTAGCACTGGCTTGTAAGGAAGCTGCAATAATCTAAAGGGAAAATAGAAAATGAATACTGTTAGTGGATCCTAGAATCTACCCCTGCAGAGTTTTGAGAAATATTCAGTGGAACTTACCTCACTCAGAATTAGAGCTGGCTCCAGGTTTTTGAGGGCCCTTGGGCAACTCATCGTCAATGACCTCCCTTTCCTCAGTGAATTTACCTTCTCACTGCAATTATCGCTGGCTGCTCTTGCTCCTTATCCTCTTTCCCCAGAGAGCCAGTGAGCAGGTCGGCAGTGGCAGCTACTGCTCCACCATTGCCTGGACCAGAGCAGAAGGCAGATGAATAGGCAGTAGTGTCTTGTCAATGGGCCCCTACTGGGGCCCCGGCAGATGCCCAACCATGCCTGTTCTTGTTGCAGGCCTTGCTAAGAATATGATCTGCAAAGAGTCCGCAATCTGACCTGTCCTTTCAACTTTGGCGTCACAAGGCCTGGAATGTGACCTGGCATGCCAAAGTGACCCAAAACTCTACTGCCAATTTCACAAAAGTGAAAAAGATTTTCCCATTCCTTATTGGCAGCAGTGATGGTGGCAATGGCCAAATTTTTCAAGGCCCAGGCTAGATTATATTTGTTTATTTACTTATTGCTTTTATATCCCACCTTTTTTCCTCCAAGGAACCCAAGGTGGCGTACATAATCCTCCTCGGCTCCATCAACCCTGTGAGGGCGGTTGAGCTGAGAGTCTTACATAGTGGGTGTCCATGGCCAAGTGGGGACTAGAACCTGGATCTCCCAACTCCCAGTTCAACACCTTAGCCACTGTGCCACACTGGCTCTCAAATGTACAAAGAGGGTCAACAAACTACATGGGCATGGGTAGACTCCTGATGCTATCCACAGCCTGAAGCAGGAAAGGAGCTTGCAAGCTAAATGTCAACAGTGGAGCAGAAAACAATCGGAGAGAGGGAATGAATGAGGGAAGAAAACAAGGGATGAATGAGTGAAAATGCAGTAGCTATGAACTGCCTTACTATTCCACCACAATGGGCATGAAAAAAGTGCCCTGTGTGAAAGAATCAGGAACGGGAGGGAGGCAAAGATATTATCACATGGTTGCTTCTGGGTTGTTTGGACAGTCTCCCTTGCCAACCCCTCAGCAGAGGCCACATGAGACCAACAGAACTAAGCAAGAAATGGAGGCAGGCAACACACCCTCACCCATGTCTTCCTCTTGTATTTCCTGAATGTTGTTTGCTGCTTTGAGGATTCTGGTCAAAAAGTGGGGTACAAATCAAATCAAATATTCTACATAATTAGTGTTTTCTTTAAAAAACAACTGCACATTGTCTTTATTCAGCTTTTTCAGAAGTACACAAGGAGAAGGGGAACAGATACAGTGTAAAGGAAATTAAAAGGAGAAAGAAATATTCAACACTTCTGGGGATCATATGCTTTGCCTGCCCTGCGTCCACTCCTTCATGGGAGAAGGTGTGGAGCAGAAGGTGTGGAGCAGGTGAAACAACTCTGCTATGAGTGGTCCTTCTCTGGTGGGAAAAGACCTGTGCAGTGATGCCAGTTCCTGGCAGATACACCAGAAGAATCATCCTCCCGTCCCTGTGACCACACACCTGACATCTTTTGGCCCACAGAGGGCTGAATGTGGGGGTCATCTGACCTCAGGAACATACGAAGCTGCCATATACTGAGTCAGACCATGGGTCCATATAGCCCAGTATTGGCAACACTGACCGGCAGCAAGGGCTCTCCAGGGTTTCAGGCAGGATTCTTTCCTTGCCCTACCTGGAGAAGCCAGGGATCAAACCTGGAACCTTCAGCATGAAAAGCATGTGCTTTATTCCCCCATGCCATTCTGTTTCCCAGCCATCATTGCTGTATAAAACACTGTTGTCTCATTAAATGCTTATGTGTTGCTTTAACAGCCTCGTCTTTCTGGTTTCTACTACCACAGAAAACAGGTTTCAAGAATTATATAATTCCTCCAGGGAGTGGTACTAGTGAGTCACCCATTGAGGTAAACCACAGATTTGAATGTGGTGGTAAGGAGAACAATAGTGCTGACGACATAATCTTTATCCTAAGAACTGTCTTGTATTATATAATAATGCCCCACATGACTCCAATGATTTGTTTGTCTACCTCCTCCTAAATCTCTTTGCCCTGGTGGGTGGGAGAGGTACCATCACAGGGCCGGCCCAAGACAGTTTGCTGACTGAGGTGAAGCAGCCAATGGTATACTTCACCCTCTCCCCCAAGTCAAGGTGCATAGTACTCGAAGCCAGCAAAGTACTTTTGGCACAATCTCACAATTGCTGCCCCCATCTGTCAGGGATAGTTTTGGCACTGCTGTGGAGTCTTGTAGTTATTAGCTAAGATTTAATTAGAAGTAGCTTGGAAAGGTTTGGGCTTATTCAGTTTCTGGAATGTTAGAATCTGTGTGAGTTGATCTTTGTCAGCGTTCTTCAAGCGGGGATGGGGAGTTGTTCTGCTTTCTGCAGCTACCTGTTAGCTTCAGCTTTGGAAAGAAGAGGCTTTCTGTGAGAACACAATAGGAAAAGGATGGGGGGTTTGCAGAAGGATCGCTCAGATTGAAGCATCATCTTGGTGGGTTGAGCAGTACTGCCTGTTTGCTGAAAAGCTAAAAAAAAAAAAAAAAACTGTCTGGCCTCATCTACAAGAATTCGCCTTTATGCCTGGTTAGGCGATTATGCGCATATTCGCAGAAGCGCATTTACGCCTAATACCTCTGTACGAGAGGCGGCGAAGCGCATTACTGGACAACTGAAATGCGATTTAAACTGTTGACATGCAGAGAATCGCTTGTTCACATAGTCAAAATGCACTTTAATGGCTGGAGCAAAATAAAACTCGCTATTTAACGACATTCGATAATGCGCATAATCGGAGAGAAAATGCGCCTCTACTCCCGATTTGCGCTCCGTTCTTGTAGAGGTAATTTTTTAAATACGCCTTGAAAGAGCTTTAAATGCCTCTTGTAGAGGCAGCCTTAGTCAAATAGTCTGGAAGAGGCTTATGCTTCCCTTTTTAAGCTGATGCAAAGGTGAGGACATGTGTTTGCTCTTGTTCCTGCTGGGGTAATGGAACACAAAATGGATCAAACAAACTGTTTTGAAAACTCTATGCGGTATCTGTATTTTATATGCAAGAATATATACAATTTTTCTTTCTTTGGTCTCCTTCCATTATGCTAAGATAACCTATCTGAATGTGGGACTAGTAAACACTCGTTCTGTTTTGCCTTTTGTTTTATTCTAATAGGAGGCATCATTACTAAATAATCCCACCAGAAACATACAACCTCTCGGTTTGGAAAATCTGAAGACTGTTAGAGCTAGAACTCCTTGGATTATAACTAGTGCTGGCTCCAGGTTTTTGAGAGCCTTTGGGCAAGACACCCTCAATGGCTCCCCTCCCCCAGTGACTCTTCCTTCTCATCACCGTTGTCACCAGCTGCTTCTCCTCCGCTTTCCCATCATCGCTATCACTTGCTTGCCTGTCAGGCAGAGAACCAGTGAGAAAACAGACAGTGGCATCTACAGCTCCTCCTTCTCACCACCATCATTGTCTGGGCCAGAGCGAGAGGCAGGTGAACAAGCAAGTTGCATTGGTGAACAGGACGAGCAACTCTGGGGGGCTGCTGGGGGGAGGCACAGATTGCTCTAGCCTAAGGGCTGAACTCAGGGCTTGCAGAAGGCTTTTGAAATTTGGGGTCATCTCGTGAAGCTGATAGGTGAGAGATTCAGGGGCTTGTCTTGATGTGGGGAAAGCCTCAGGATGGATCCACAGTGACATTAGGTCATTCATATGACACAGCCATTGTGGAGCCATTCCAGGGCTTTCCCCTGAAGCTCTGAATTAAAAATGTTATGGACTTACCCTGGCTTTTTTCTCTTGGAGTGAGGTGACAACAGCATCTGTTGCCTTGCTCCCGAGCTGCTTCGGAGGCGTGTCTGGGCGGATGGCGAACCCTGATTGGTCATCATCTGCCTGGACAGGGGGAGGGGCAGGCCAGCAAGCCGACTGGCTGTTGACCCACCTCCATGCTTCTCTGGCATGGGGTGAAGCCTAAAAAAGTAACCCCCCAAAACTGGAAAGCGAGGAGGTGCGGACGCCCTGGTGCACAGGCATGAGCCAAATGGCCGCCTCCATGCCTCCTCAGGAAAAGAAGGTAAAAAACAAAAACTGCAGGGACTGAGGAGGCATGGGGATAACACAAAGGAATGCAAATGTGGGGGTTTGAGGACCCATGATGCCAATGCACTGTTGTCAAGACAGGCCCCAGGACAGATAAAAGGAAGTATTTCTTCACACAGCACATAGTTAAACTATGGAGTTCACTACCACAAGATCTGGTGATGGTCACCAATTTGGATGGCTTTAAAAGGGGGTTGGATAAATTTCTGGAGGAGAAGGCTAGCAATGACTACGTGCAACCTCCAGTATCAGAGGCAGTACGGCTGTATACACTAGTTGTTGGGGAACATGGGTGGGAAGATGCTGTTGCACCATGTCCTGCTTGTGGTTCCCTGGTTGACAGCTGGTTGGCCACTGTGTGAACAGAGTGCTGGACTTGATGGATCCTTGATCTGATCCAGCATGGTTCTTCTTACGTTCTTATGCTTTCATAATTTGCAATGGTCATCTCAGACAAGGCTCTTCTTCTTCTTCTTCTTCTTCTTCTTCTTCTTCTTCTTCTTCTTCTTCTTCTTCTTCTTCTTCCATTCCTGTCACTTGTATATTTGTAAGTGCTTATATTATAGATAATTAGAAGGGGAAAAATCTGCTGCAGAATTAACTAGTGGCATGTATGTAATCATTCAATAGATGTTACTGATTAATTGAGTTGATTAAGGGAACGATTGTATGGACTGCATCCTTGCTGCTCAGAAGCCCCTGAACTCGATTCCTAGGCCCTGCCAGTCATAAGCAGGAGGAGTGGCAGAGGTGAACTTCCCATCTAACGGGTGTTTCAGAGGGGGAGGGAAGGAGGCTGGAGGAGGCTCAGAATATCTCATATCCTGGACTCTCCAGTCTCCTCCCCTATCCACTCACCAGAATATTCCCTTTCCTGCCCTTTCGTTTTTCTGATCTCGGAGCTGCAGTTGGCGAGGTCAGGGGTTGGATCTCTGGGTGCCTCTACAAGAGTGATTTAAAGCTCTTTCAAGGCGCATTAAAATTTTTACCTCTACAAGAGCGGAGCACAAATCGGGGGTCGAGGCGCTTTTCTGTCAGATTATGTGCATTATCGAATGCGCGTTAAATAGCGAGTTTTAATTTACCGTGGGAATTGAAGCGCCTTATGACCATGTAAACAAGCGATTCTCTGCATTTAAACACTTTAAAGCGCGTGTCATACAACCGGTAATGCACTTCACCGCCTCCCGTGTATAGGGATTAGGCGTAAAAGCGATTGCGAGAAGATGCGCATAATTGGACAACCAGGCGTCAAACCAAATTCTTGTAGAGGGGACCTCTGACTCCGCCTTCTGAGGTCGGAACATTGTCTCTGACTTTGGAGGATTTTTGTGAGACATCTCCTAGTCCCTGGGACACTTAGCCAGGGACCATAGGATTGCTCTCTTCTTCACTAAACATTACAGCCCTAACTAGTATTGTTAATTTTTAATTTAACTTGGGAAAACAATCCACAGAAGGAGAGTCTCCAGCCACACTCCATGTTTTTTGTGTACTGTGGGGGTACGAAATTATTATTGTAAAGGTTTCCTTTTTCTACAGAGAGATAAAGGTTGTAGTTAAAGTGCCTTTTCTATTATAGGGTAAATTCTAAAATATTTGTGTAATTGTGAAAGGAGTTATCTTGGTGTTATTTTAATCCAGTAACTGATTTTCAAAACCAGTGGGTTATATTTGAACTGAAAGCCGTCCTGCGTGAGTGAGTAACTTTGGAGCAAGGGCAATAAAATTTGGGCCTGCCAGCAAGGACTATTTTAGCTTTTGGGGATGCTGAAGATCTGGGTGCAGCCATATGGATAGTTGTAGTTGTTGTCATTTGCTAGTTATTTCTTAGGCAAAAATAAAACCTTTGGGGATTGTACCAAAATTAAAGACACATGGTTTGTTTTTCTTTGAAATGTAATGTGCTTTTCCCTTTAAAGAAAAGATCAGAAGGTTGAAAATTGGAAGACTTGTGAATTTACTTGCAACCTCTCATAATGTAATGAGTGGTGCAGTTATTTCAAAGGCTTCCCTGCAAGTGAGTAACATAAATTCTTGAAGAACTGAATCTATTACCAATGTTTGAAAGGTCTTTGTTGGTTTTAAGTGAAAAAAGCAAGCCAACATTTGTAATAACACACCAGTCACGAAAGGGATCCTCAAGATGTGGCGATTGTTGTTTCTCTTTTGGTGGGGTAGGAGGAGGATGAAGAAAAGGGAACTGTTGGCCCTATTCCTCCTCAGTGGCTCAGTTCAGATGACACGATAATCAACAGGGGCGGGGGGGAATCAACTGTCAGTTGTGTTGCTTATTGTGTTGTGTGGCAGGCAACACACAACACACACACAATGGACAGTATGCTATTTTGGTGAATTAAACAACAGGGAAAAACAATGGGCTGCTCAGTTGTTTATCCCAAAATCCATTGTTTAAAGTGTCGTGTGTCGGGAACTCCCCTCTCTCCATGTACTATTCCAGTCAGTCATAGAGTTCCCCGGCAGGAGCGGCGGAACCCCTCCTCCCCGGCTGCTCCTATACAGCCAGCAGAACTTGCGGTGCATCATGGGATATGGCCGGAGGACTGAGGGAGGGGGCAGGGAGGAGCGAGGAGCGAGGAGCAGCCCAGAAGGATGTCAGGACTTTCAGCTGTGTGACGGGGGAGGGGCAACATGTCGTGTGGCAAGCACCGGAAACATAACGCCCGGTGAGTGTGCTATTAACCCCTCCGTTGCCTAAAATGTCTACTGTCTCTGAGTGAAGTCCCAAAACAAGAAGTCATAAATGGGAATGGACCTGCAAGAAAGCTTTTAATTTACATTGCAAAGTGAACAGTGCTGACTTCAAAGTGAATATTATAGAAGGGCTTTGGACATATAGAAGGACAAGATAATGCCATATTAAGCATTGCTACAAGTAGAGCCTGCTTACCTTGCACCTTGAGAGCACCTGCTCTCTTCTCCTGCTCCCATGGGCCCACAAAGCTTACCATGCCCAGGAGAAGGGGAAGGCTGCAAAGGTAGGTGCTCCAGTTCCCTGGCAGTCCATTCTTGCCAAGGAGGGGACTCATACTACAATTCCCTTTATCCCTAGAGGGAACAGGATGCTCATACAGGGACCTTCAATAAGATCTGTTGCAACTTCTACTCCTGACCCATCACAATAGCTAAGTAAGCCATAAAAAGCCACTTTGTCACTTAAGCATTGTCAGTATTGTTATGTATTTATTTACTAAGGATGCAATCTTATGCATATTTAGACAGAAAAAGTCCCACAATTCCCAGCCTGCCCCCCCAAAAAGTCCTCCAACTTCCATCATTCCCCAGCCAAGAAAGGTCCTACAGCTCTCAGCATTTCTCAGCCAAAAAAAGGTCCTACAACTCCCAGCATTCCCATGCTTCCTGGAGAACGCTGGGAGCTGTCGGACTTTATTCTGTAGAAACATGCATAGGATTGTACCCTAACTAATTATATTTATACACCACCTTTCTGCCAAAACAGTCAAGGTGATTTCTAGTTTATAATAATAGCATACAATCTAAGAGAGATGATACAAAAGGTGTGTGAATAGGGGGGGGGAGGAATGGTTTAAGGTAGAAGGTAAAGAAGGAAACTGAAGTGTTCATGTCTTTACACAACAGGCCTGTTCAGACAACACAGTAAACCATGGTTAGATCGCTAACCCCTTTGCAACCATTGGTTAGCGTGTTTAAATTATGGTTATGTAGCCACCATGGTTAGGAATGGTTCACATGATACACTAAGCCATAATGTTTAGCTCAAAATGCTTAACCACCGTGGCTTAGCGTGTCATCCGAACAGGGTCACTGAAATTACAAATTACCAAGCGGTCTCTGCAGGAGGAAGTTCTAGGAAGGGAGAGTTATGGAGAAGGTCTTATTGTCTCATCTCGGTCCCCACTGCACCTAGGTGGAACAGCTGCTGGTGAACACAGTTCTAGAAAGGGAGGAGCCAAATGGCAGTGGTTCAGGGACAATAGGGTTAGGGGTAGAACACATGCTTTGCACGCAGAAAACACCAAGTTCAAGCCCAGATGTCTCCATTTAAAAGAAACTGGTAGCAGGTGATGGGAAAGACTGAAATGTCTGAGATCATCTCTACATTAAGGGAAATCACATTGTTTATCTGGGGCTGTTACGCTTCCAATTCTTTGGCAGGATTGATTCGGGCTGCATTACATGGGAGGAGAGGGGCGACAAGGTGGAAGGTCCTGTTGTTTCCCAGGTCTCCTTGAAACAGACACGTTTGAATTGAGGGGGCACCTGCCACCCTCCCTCCCTGGCATGTGTGCAAAGGAGTGGGGTGGGAGAGTCTAATTTTTGTCTGCTGTAAGTCTGCAACCCTCAGCATACTTACTTGGGAGTAGGTCCCATTGAACACAATGGAACCTACTTCTGAGTAGACATATGGGGAACTACTAGCACAGACCAACATAAAGAAGAAAAAAAACAATTAAAAAGAATTGCATTGGATTTAAACCTAGCACAACTATAATCTAGCATAATGAAGAGTCTTGTTCTTGTGGTCTTATAGAACCCTCTATGTCCCCATGGCACACTTACTTCACAGTAAGCCCTATTAAACACAATGGGACATACTTCTGAGTAGACATAAGATTATGATGTAAGTCTGTAACTCTCGGCACAGTTACCTGGGAGTAAGCCCCATTGAACTTAAAGGGGTGCTCTTGGTGGGGTGGGGGATCAGATCTGTTTCCCTTTGTCCAGGGAGGCATTTTACCCTCTTTTCCCTCCGATCGCAGACATGGAAAGTCCTTCCTTGGCAAGTTCATAGTGCAACACAGCTTTACACATTGCTGATTTTGTACCATTAAATATTTATTCCAACTCATCTATGATCTTTTTGAAAACAGGATAAGGGGGGATAGGGCGGGAGATATACTGTCTGTTGCCAACGTCATTTAATCAACTCGCAAACTTCTGTGACTGGCCAGTCATGAGTGTGCTATAAATTGCTTGCTTAGAGAAAACCCTGAAACCCTGAGTGCCACTGCAATCTGAGCAGGGCCATGCAGAGCTGGTAATATGCCCAGGCCAGATGGGAATTGTGTGCCCCCCCATTTCAAACTACTCATTAAGTATTTTTAATGTTTTTTTAAATGCCCACCAACATGTCCGTTCTACATAACTAGGGTGACCAGATAAATTCCAGGTCAAGGCTCATGTAACTTTAACAGTTGTAGAGAAAAGAGAATTTCAGCCAGTGTCATTTGTATGCAATTAGTTCCTGATGATATTCCCTCTTCATCACAAATGTTAAAGTTGCAGGGGCCCTGCCTTGTTTTGTATATGGTCACTCTAGTATAGTGCCTACACCTTTAACTGTTGTGATGAAAAGGGAATATCACCAGGAACTAATTGCATACAAATGACACTGGCTGAAATTCCCTTTTCTCTACAACTGTTAAAGTTACATGAGCCCTGACCTGGATTTTATCTGGTCAGCCTACTGTACAAATAGAAGCAACAACAACAGAACAGTCCTTCATCATTATCAAACATTATCATCATTATCACCCTCATGGTATCATCATCATTATTATCATTAATAACTATCATCATCATTACTTCACCCTCCACCCCAGAGATTATATGCCATGGAGAAGATTGAGGAAAGAGACACAGTAAGGACAACCATTGCAACTTAGGCACATGTATTCCTGACCCACATGCGGCATGGCCCTCTGGAGCTTGTAGCCTGACCATGGTATTCACGATGGACGTGGTATTCTGCGCTGTTTCCACAAGGCAGGCTCCTCGCTCTCGATGGGCTGCTTACGCTATGGAAACAGTAGCGTAAGCTAGGGGGGACCTCCTCGTCTGAGTGCCCCCTCAAAATTGTGGGCCCTGGGCCAACTGGTCCCACTGGTCCCCCCTCTGCACGGCCCTGAATCCGAGTAGAATACACAATACTTGGTTAGGTAGAGAAATAGTCTGTCCTGGTTTAAGGACACTTCCTATGTTCCTAGGTCCATGCCAGTTAAAAACAAACAATCCATACACTGAAATAAGCCCTATGACTCTGTTCCTTTTGGGGCTATGCAAATATTTAAGCAATGTTCTAATTTTAACAAGTTGTTTAATCTAGTAAGAAGAACTGATTCATAGGGTCACCTTTTAGCAAGTTTTCTTCTATTTCTTGTTCACTGTACTGCTGCTAAAAGCCAGCAATTGAATGTTGGCTGCAGAGATATATTTCAAACAACTCATCTGAACTCTTTAGGGTGTGATTTGAAGGATACAAATCTAGAAAAAGAAGACTCTTTGTGTTACACATTGGATGCATCAAATAGCTCTGTATTCCCCCTTCTCACACACATACTGTGAAGTAGAAAATTATCTGGGGCATTTGTGAAGGACAGTTAACTATTCTGTGCTATGGAAATTGTTATAAAATCATCAGTAATGAAAATACTGAGTGCTAGACATTGAACCGAAGTAGAACTTGCCTAGAAAATTAATAATGAGATGTTTTATAGTAATATAAAATACAATGATACAGGGAAAGAGCAAAAGGAACTGCTATATATTAAGGATAGGAAAGAAATTGTAATTGCAGAAAGTGCAATGAAGAAAAATACATACACATATCTCACAATTTGAGCAGCCTTTATCAGCCATCCCCGACCATGTGCCCTGCAGATGTGTTGGGCTGCCACTCCCATTATCCCCTGCCAGCTTGGCTAGTGAAGCTCTTTGGGGATGATGGTAGTTGTAAGCCAACACATCTGCAGGGCACCAAGAGCGTTTCTACACAAAGCATTTATTATGCACTCATCATTGCCTGCTCACAGTTGCTTTTGGGTTCTTTAGACGATGTCATGACCCTCCAGTTTTGCTTCTGTTTGTAAATAGCACTTTCTGCAAGCTTTTTTAGAACAGGGAAAATGGGGTATTGTTTCTGATGGCAAAAGAAAGCACAATTTCCTTATTTGAATTTATTTGCGTTAAAACTGAAAGTAGATGCAGTAGATTAACAGTCTCATATTGAAAAGCACCAAGTTTGGGAAGGTTGGTCTTGGAGTTTGATTCATTGGGTTCCACAACTCTGTAGATAAAGTGTGAAAATGTGTTCCCCTTTTCAACATGATGCAGCCAGCCTATTAATATTAAACTACACTGATGTTATATCGTGTCAGATTGTATCATTCAAATTGAGGCTGTGATCAAGATCACCATGAATGTAAGCATGTAGCTTTCATTGCCAGTCGTGAAAATAGAGCTCCATAAATGTGTATCAGTCAGCAATGGGGAAGCCCCAGGTGCATTTATAGATCTGCATTGCAGCCCACTATATAATGGCCTGCCCTAACCTGGTGCCCTCCAGATATTTTGGACTTCAAGTCCCATCAACCCTAACTAGCATGGCTAATGGTCAAGAATGTAGTCCAAAACATCTGGAGGGCACCACATTGGTGAAAGCTGCCAAATAGGCTAGACTGATGATATACATGTTATAAACCAACATTATCCCAAAGGTACATGATTAGTGCTAACATGGCTTAAATCAGCCTTCCTCAACCTGGTGCCCTCCGGGTGTGTTGTACTACAGCTCCCATAATTGTCAGCTAGCATGGTCATTTGCTTAGATTTACTGGGGAGGAGCAGTTTTTGGAGTGGTGATGCTTGAAACGGCAATCACAAGGTGAGCTTTCTTTATGTTCAGATTAAGGATATGTTGAAGTAAAAGGGGGAATAGAGGGGAGGAACTTTGGGCACTTGTGTAATAGTGATTCTGCCGAGGTGGGGAAGGGGACACATCTGGACTTAAGCTTGCTTTGTTCTTTAATGTCTTACCAGCTCCTTTAATGCCTCTTCACATTCTCTTCTTACAAATTACTGGAGGAATTATTATTATTGTTCATTCTGCCCTAGCATTTTGAAATGTGATGCCACATTATAATTTCCTGGATAACAAAAACTCTCTATTGAAACATTCTTTTGCAACATTCTGTTCCATTCTGGTGGAGGATTGCAAACTAACTCAAGGTAGATATTGATTAAAAACTGAGAGGTAAAGTCAAGAACATTCGTACATGCAGCATCACTTCTACAAAGTGCATATAAGGTATTTGTGCACCTTTATTAACAACTGATTGATTGGGGTGATATAGCTGACCATATGAAAAGGAGGACAGGGCTCATGTAACTTTAACAGTTGTAGAGAAAAGGGAATTTCAGCTGTCATTTGTATGCAATTAATTCCTGGTGAAATTCCCTCTTCATCACAACCGTTCAAGTTGCAAGCACTATACTAGAGTGACCATATACAAAAGAAGGCAGGGCCCCTGCAACTTTAACAGTTGTGATGAAGAGGGAATTTCACCAGGAACTAATTGTATACAAATGACACCGGCTGAAATTCCCTTTTCTCTACAACTGTTAAAGTTACATGAGCCCTGTCCTCCTTTTCATTTGGTCAGCTTAGTGATATGACTACATCTGAGAGTCTGCCTATCTACACTACTGCTTTAAAAAGGTTTAAAACAGTTTTAAACCGGTCAATAATAGTTATTAACCGGTTTAAAACTGTTATAAACTGTTTTAAAGCAGTAGTGTAGATAGGCTCTATGTCGATAACTGAAAGAGGACATAGTTACAAGAGCAAGACGGGCAATTTAAACAGTGATGTGGATATACTACCCTTGCTCTGGGACCCATGGAGGTGAAAGAGGGAATAAGGTACATTAGGGGCACACACAGAACACTTAAATACCATTTATTTATTTATTGAAAATATTTCTTGGCTGCCTTTCACGGCGGAAGCACTCCCAACAATAACAGCCAATGATAAAACCAGCAACAACAAAAAAGGCAATAACACCAACAACAGTAGTCATACCAAGAGAAGGCGGCAACTTGTTCCAAAGGGGCCATCGCGGAGAAGGCCCTCTCACTAGTGATCATTGCTTTCATGGATGGGCAAATGAGAAGAGCCTCTCTCTCTGATCTTAAATTGCAGGCAAGCTGATATGGGTGACTTGGTCTTCAAGTAACTAACTCCCAAACTATTTAAATTTTTCAAGATCAAAACCAGCACCTAGAATCGGGCTCAGAAATGCACTGGTAACCCATGCAACTGGTGCAGTATAGGCGTTATGTGATCGAATCACCGCACCCTCAATAATTATCGGGTTTGTGCATTCTGCAACAGCTGAAGTTTCTGCCCTGGCTGGGTGAAAAGATAGCTGGACTTCTCCTAAACCTTTAAAAGAGCTGGGAAAGCTCAGGCAGTCTTTGCCCACTGGTGTCAGAGAAAGATGTGGGACCAAGAAAGGTGTGACTTGGAAGATACGAGGAAACAAATGCTTGGTTGTGTTGTTGGAGAAAGAGCTGTTCACCTAGTTTGTGTAGGAAAGTTTAGAGAAGTTCGATCCCTTGTCAGTGTCAGAGGCTGAATGTGATGACATTCAGATCCTTTCCAGAGTCATGTTAGGTGTGCCTGCACTTACTCCCCCGGCCTTGCCGTTATCTCTTTTCTTAGATACAGATGTGTTTCCAATCCTCTTTAAAAGGTCTGTGGAATAAACTGTTTATCCTTCAGAGATAAATGGGTGTTCCAGAAGTGTTCTGTTTTGTATAAACAAGCATGGATGCCAGCAACAAGATGTTCCAAAGGGTAAAGGCAGCTCAAACAGTGAAGAGAACAGCAGAAGAAGGGAGGGGGGGATGGGGAGAGAGAGAGAGAGAGACAGAGAACCCAGACTGAAAGAAGGAATTATTGCAAGCCTTTTCTCAGCTTCAAATTGGAGGATGGAAACAGAGAGGGGAAAGGATTTTGAAGAAGTATTCTGTATACTATAAATAAGCAGTACCCTTTGTGTGCATTCATCTTCCAGGAGGTATTGTATATTATAAATCACGTTTTTTGAAGGGACACGGAGCTCTCGTACGATCTCCCATTGCCTGATTCCCCTGTGATTACTTATAGGCCAACACCTGGCAATGATTGTTGCCCATGGAGTGTTTTTAAAAACAAACAATGGTCTCTCTCCAGGGTCTTGTCCACCAGGCAGCTCCTGTTATGTAGCCAGTAATCACCCCTGAGATTTGATACTTAAATTCCAAACCCAAACAAGTTAGAGCGTCCATTGTTTTATGAAGGACTGTCAGTGTAGACTTCTAGTTAGAAAAAAGTGTGTGTTGAGTGTGTGTCTATGTAGAGTGTGTGTGAATATGCATACATGGAAGGCTTCATAGACCCCAGACACAAAAATAGATGAATCTGAAGATCACACAATGTAAGGGCCATGCGCTTGAAGACTAGCAGGCCTTGTTCCATGCAGTGACAAAGTATGTTATGGCAGATAGTGCTTTATATCTTTCTTAGTATGCCAAGAAATGCAGCACATCTAGTACTTGCTTTCCAGGTTGGTGGTGCTTGTGGGTTTGGTTTGGTGTTTGCTTGTCTAAATAAGGGAAAATTCACTATTCTTATTGCATAGATCCTTGCCTCCGGCCTGTACAATCCTACATTTTGTCTGTTATCGTAGAGATCGTTTGGCAGGGGCCCTCCAGATGCTTTGGCCTACAATTTCCATCAGCCCCAGCCATGGGAGTTGTAGGCCAAAACATGAAGGTCACAAAGTGCCCACTTCTGTGTTAACGTGGCAATTCATGCATGACTTTAATATGTAATGTATGCATTTAGTGCAATCATCATCTGTCCTGACTTTCCATTGGGAAAGGCCCAGCCTGCATTACTGTTTCATTTCCACCCCTCAGCAAGTTAAGTCCGTGAATTATCTCCCGCAGTCCATCAGATAAATACCAGTGTGTAGAGTTGGTCCAAATATTCCTATATACAATGTCTAGAGAAGCAGCAATTTACATGAGGTCGTACCTAGCTTCTACTATCAGCACGTACACACAAATTAGAGAAAAATGTACACATGTGGGACTTGTTTTGGATACCTGCAAAAGTAGGGTGCAAAGTAGCACCCTTTATTTCATTTTGCATCCCATATGAATCATGGTACGAAGTCTGATTTCCCTAGTATCTGAGTGGTTCTTAAATATATATATATCTTAAAGACTGAGACTGTCACAAGGAAATGGAAGTCATCTTGCTTAGACAGAAGGCCAGTCTACGAGTGATCTTGATCGTGTGATTTACCCTTGTGTGGAGGTTAGCCATTGGGCATGCAGACTGGGGATTACGGGAGTTGTCCCAATGCAGCTGGAGGGCAGCAGGCAGGAGAAGGATGGCGAGGATTTTCCTTACAGAAGTAGGTAGTGTGTGTAGCCCCTGGCATCCTTGCTCAGATCAAGGAGGAATGGATCCATCATAAACATCACCCAGTAATGAGTCTAAAACCCCACATCAGAGAACCACAGTCACTGGTTTTTCCACAGGTCTTGCCTGGTATGCTTTTGCTGTCTAAAGCAGAACTTACTTGATTATGATGAAAGCATAGCCAACAAAATCTGATTCCAAGCTTATGAATGTAATTGGGGTGTATTTTGTCAGATTCACCTGGCACTTGATCTGCCCTTCAAAGCTCTGAGATCTTTACAGCATTATTAGCTGGGGCATGCAGGGAGTTGTGGGCCTTTTTTCTGTCTAAACATGTATAGGATATGCAGGTTGCTTACCTGTAACCGTAGTTCTTCGAGTGGTCATCTGTGCAGTCACACATATGGGCTCGCATCGACATCGAGCCTGCTTCGGGAACTTCCTAAGCTAGCTTAGATTTTTGGCGGGAACCCCTCCCCCCACCGTCCTATCGCGCATGCTCGGGGTTCCCGCCTACCTCAGTTCAATGAGACCGCTTTGGCCTCGCCACTGAGAGAACGAACTACAACAATATCATAGGCTAAAACGATCAGAAATACGAGCAGTGAGTTCTGATGCCCGCCTGGCGGACGTGATGGCAACTAGAAAAACGGTTTTAAAAGTCAGTAGACGGATATCGATTGTAGCCAGCGGCTCAAAGGGCTTAGCCATCAATACACCCAACACCAGCGAAAGTGACCACTGTGGAACCGGCGGTCGAAAAGGTGGTGATATGTTGTGTAGTCCCTTCATGAATGCCTTAAACAGTGGGTGTGTGAATACTGACACTCCATCCACGGGATCGTGAGTGACAGAGATTGCTGCCAGGTACACTTTGATGGACGCTGGAGTTAGGCCCGCCTCATGTAGTGAATACAGGAACGAGAGGACTCCCGAGATGGGTCCCGAAAAATGGTCGAATCCGGAAACTAAAGCAAATTTTTTAAATCTGTCCCATTTTCTCTGATAAGACATTCTGGTGGTTGGTTTTCTCGCCGACTCCAGTACGTATCGAATTTCGAGCGGCAACGCTAAGGGGCTCCACCGGGCAGAATTCTCCATGCCGTGAGCTTCAGGTCGTTCGGTTCTGGGTGAAGAATCTGACCGCCCTTCCTTGATAATATGTCTGGCACTGCCGGGAGTCTCCAAACCCGGGGGCCGGTGAGTCTTAGGAGAGTGGTGAACCACGGCTGTCTCGGCCACCACGGTGCTATGAGAACTGCATTGGTGTTGTGTCGCAGAATCCGCGCTATGACCCGCCCTATTAACGGAAATGGCGGGAAGATGTAGTAAAGGGCGTTGCCCCAGTGGTACGTGAATGCGTCCCCCAGGGACTTCGTCCCTATCCCTGCCCTGGAACAGTAGGCTCTGCAAACCGTGTTCTCTTGCATCGCGAACAGGTCCACGTCTGGTGAGCCCCAACGGGCAAAGATTCTGCGCACTATCTGAGGCTTTAGCTGCCACTCGTGGACTTCCGCAAAGGTCCGACTGAGGGTATCCGCTATCACATTGTCTGTCCCCGCTATATGCAGGGCAGAAATTCGAATACGTCTGGGAATCGCCCAAAGAAGAATGCTCCTGGCCAGATGCAACAATTTTGGGGATCGCGTACCTCCCTCCTTGTTGAGGTACCACACTGTCGTAGTGTTGTCCATCAGAATTTGAACATGACGCCCCCGCAGGTGATCTTGAAACGCATGGAGAGCTCTCTTTACCGCGAGTAGCTCTAGGAAATTTATGTGGAGGCGCTGTTGTGCTGCTGACCATCTGCCCTGCACGGTTAGGTCCCTGTAATGGGCTCCCCAGCCCTGCAGGGACGCGTCCGTGGTGATGATTCGTGAGGGGCCTTTGGAAACAAACGGCATACCCTGTAACAGATTGCTTGGATCTTCCCACCATTTGAGAGAGTCCCGAACCTGCTGAGGGATCGCGATGTAAAGTCTGCGAGGATTCATAGTTGGGTCGTAGTTCCGCAGAAGTAACTGTTGCAGCGGGCGCATATGGAGTCGTGCCCATCGGACGACGAAAACTGACGCAGCCATGCAACCCAACAACCTTAGGATGGTGAGTGCCCTTGATTGGGCCCGTAGACAGACTCTCCCCGCCATGGCCATTATGGTGTCTGCTCTGTTCTGCGGGAGGAACGCTCTGCCCGAGACCGAGTCCAGCAGGACTCCTATGAACTGAAGAGTTCTGGTTGGTTGAAAAACCGATTTTTCCATATTGATCTGTAGGCCCAATGAGGACAGGGTCTGCGCTACTAGGTGAACGTCCGAAAGAGCTTGGTCTTGCGATGGGGAGACGATCAGCCAATCGTCTAAATACGGGTATAGTTCGATTCCCCTCGCCCGCAAGTGTGCACAAACTGCCCCCATGCATTTGGTGAACACCCTTGGGGCCGTCTTCAGGCCGAACGGCAGCACGGCAAATTGATAGACCCTGTGTCCCACCACAAATCTGAGGTATTTGCGGTGTAGGTGGTGGATGGAGATGTGGAAGTAGGCATCCTTTAGGTCTATCAACGTGAACCATCTGCCTTTCCTGAGCAAAGGTAGTATCGACGTCAGCGTGATCATTCGAAACTTCTTGGTTTTTATGAACCGGTTGAGCCTTCTGAGATCCATAATAGGCCGAAGGCCCCCGTCCTTCTTTGGCACTGTGAAATACCTGGAATAAAATCCCTGGGCGATTCGAGATGGTGGAACTCGCGTGATTGCCCCCTTCTGCAGTAAGGTTGCTACTTCCTGTAACAAGGGGGGGGGACAGTGGTGTTACTCTCACAGTGCCCAGCGGAGGAGGGACTCGCAGCTCTATTTTGTAGCCCCCAGTGATTATTGACAACACCCAGGTGTCCGTTGTAATGGCAGCCCGTGCGTTGTAATAGCGAGATAGGGTGTCGCCAAATCGATAATGTTCTGTGGGGTGTGCAAAGTCAAAGACGCCGCTTAGGGGCCTGGTCCGTCCTAGGTCGAGTCTGGCGGAAGCGGGACGACGGTTTACGTTGTTGGTATTGCGTGGCTTGCGGCTGGTATCTCTGTTGACGGTCCTGCTGCTGGCGAGGCTGGAAAGGAACTGGCCTATACCATTTATGCGGCCGGTATGCGGGCTGCAGGGCAGTCTGGATCCCCATCTTCCTGGCTGTCATTTTTGCCTTGTGGATTGTGCCCATCGTGGCATCTGTTTGCGAATTAAATAGGCCCTCGCCATCAAACGGTAAGTCTTCGATTCGACTACGCGTTTCTTGTGGCAGGGATGTAGATCTCAGCCATGCATGGCGTCGAAGGGTCACCGCCGCGACAAGCGCTTTTGATGCCGCATCGGTTTGGTGACGTGATGTGGTGAGCTGTTGTTTGGTGAGGCGGGTAGCTTCTGCCTGGAACACTCTAGCTAACTCCCTTTGATCTTCTGGGAGATAGTCCGTCAACGATGTTATTTTCTGCCATAAGAACAACTGGTAGCGGGCCATCATGGCCTGATAGTTAGAGATTTTGGCTACCAGCGCTCCTGCAGAATAGACACGTCTGCCGATGGCATCCAGCTTACGCCCCTCCTTGTCGGCTGGCGTAGAATGGGTTCTAGCAGAACGGCCCTGTGCCGCTTCTACGACGATAGAATTGGGCTTTGGGTGCACGAAGAGGAACGGCGCATCCGCCTCCTTCACCTTATAAAGCGCATCGAGTCGCTTCTACGACGATAGAATTGGGCTTTGGGTGCACGAAGAGGAACGCCGCATCCGCCTCCTTCACCTTATAAAGCGCATCGAGTCGCTTTGATGTTTGACCCATCGTCGAAGGACTAGGCCATGGTTGTTTGAGGGTCTTCAGTATGGTTTTGACCATTGGCAACGTAAGTTGCGGAGTCGGCTCCGTGTACATGACGTCGAAGATGTTGTCGTCGACATCATCTTCTGGCAGCTGATGTTCCACACCTAGGGATTGGGCCATTCTCAGCATCTGCTCCACTGAGGATGTGTCCGATGCGTAGTCCTTGATGGACTGCGGAGACAACGGCGTAGGCAAATCCGTCGGTGGCAATGGTATCACTGGCTGCAATGCTGTGGAGCTTGCTTGTCCACGATGTCGAGTAGAGGAGTGTCCTGTCCGGGGTGATGGCCGTGACGTCGGTACCGGCTCAGCTGTCAGTCGTTGTCCTGTGTAGGGGTCAAAGCGATAAGCTGCCGGAGCTCGGTAACGAGAATGTCTCGAGGATCTGGAAGAGTGGCGGGACCTATCCGAGTATCTGTCCCATTCCCTTGACGGAGACCGCGACCGCGAATGGCGATGAGGCGTCCCCGCAGCATGAGAAGCACGGGACATTACCGAAGGATGATGAGACGCCTGAGACCTGGAAGTGTGTGACCGCACCGGGGAAGGTGGCTCCAGGTGGACATCCAAATCAGTGTCGATACCCTCCGCGTCCGAGAAGAGTTCTATTGGAGGCGACAGTAGTGCCGCTGGAGGATCTAACAGAAGCGCCGGCAGAGCACCTGGCGAGCGTGGGCCAGGCGATGTCCTCGGTAACGAGGAGGCAGACTGTGCCACCGCTGGTTTCAACCCCGAGCTCGAAGCAGAAGTCCGCGCCTTCGCTTTTGAAGTTGTCGTTACCGATGACGATTTTGTAGACTTCTTTCTCGGTACCAAGGCTAACGTAGGTCGAGGGGAGATCGGTAGCGAGGCGAGCGCTGATGTCGAAGATGATTTCCTCGGTTTCGGCATCGACGTCGAAGACGTTCTGGCTGCCGGCTCCGATACCGCTGGAGATCGTCTTGGGATCGGGGGCAGAGTCGTTATGGGCCCAGTGTCCTTCGGTGTCGACCGGGATTTCGCGGTCGGTACCAACGCCTTCGCCGGTTTCAGTTTCGTTTTCTTTGACTTTGAAGATTCCTTCTTTGAAGGCTTTTGCTTCTTGTGGGGAGGACCCTGCGCCGCTACCGACGGGGACGGTGAGCGAGGGGTTGCTGGGCTCGAGCGACTAACAGCCTGGCGGCCGCGCTCCCCAAAAGTTGAGGCCTGGGTTTCCATGGGGCGAGGCACGTCGACAGCCTCCAGTGCCCGACTCCAAAGGATACTACGGAGGCGGTCAGCTCTATTGCGCCTTGTCTGGCGCGAGAAACTCATACAGAGAGGGCAAGTCTCCACAACGTGGCCCTCTCCAAGGCACGCGACACACAGCGAGTGGCCGTCCGTGAGGGCTAGTTTTGCCCGGCACCTCACGCAACGTTTAAACAAAGCTGTGGCCGCCATAAACTGTAGAATAACCTAATACACTAAGATAAATTTTTTTATATATATATATATATAATTAGAAACTACACTAACTAACTGACTAACTAATATAATCTAAGCTAACTCTTATCTGTTTTGTTCTCCTCAGGAACACCGAACGGAGAGAGGAAGTCCACCGCGAGGCAATCAGTCGAGCGGTCGAAGAAGAACTGAGGTAGGCGGGAACCCCGAGCATGCGCGATAGGACGGTGGGGGGAGGGGTTCCCGCCAAAAATCTAAGCTAGCTTAGGAAGTTCCCAAAGCAGGCTCGATGTCGATGCGAGCCCATATGTGTGATGCACAGAGACCACGAAGAAGAATGTGCCTTTAAAGTTCCTTGATTGCCTTAGTAGCTAGGGTTACGTTTGGGGTGTGGGGGGCTAGCCCTAGCCTATCAGCATTTGTGGGGAGAGACAAAGAGACAGCTAGAAGTAGCTTAATTTAGACTCAGAATGAGGTAGATGGAGAGCTGGCCATTTTTGAGCTTGGGGTTAGCTGGCCTATGTTGTACCCTCTCACTTCAAAAACAGGCTGCCTCTACAAGAGGCATTTAAAGCTCTTTCAAGGCACATTAAAAAAATTACCTCTACAAGAACGGAGCGCAAATCGGGCGTAGAGGCGCATTTTCTCTCTGATTATGCGCATTATCGAATGCGCGTTAAATAGCGAGTTTTATTTTGCTCCTGCCGTTAAAGCGCATTTTGACTATGTGAACAAGCGATTCCCTGCATAAACTATTTGTAAAGAGCATTTGAAACAACCGGTAGGTCACCAGTTGAGTGCTCAATTACCTCCTGCATACAAGCATTTACGATAAAGCGCTTCTGCAATTATGCTCATAATCGGCTAACCAGGCGTCAAATGGAATCCATCTAGAGGGGGTCACAGACAGACAGCAGCTTCTTATGAAGAAAATCAGCTGTCTATTCAGAATGTCTACCAGAGCCTCTAATTCAGAGGAGCAGTATTGTTTTGGCACGGTGGGGATCCTGAATTGCCCCCTGATGTCACCCCCTTTCTCTTAGTGCCGGAGGAGACATGGAGAAATCCCAGGCTGTCTTGGTCCCCAACTGTTATCTCCCATCTGAGATCAGAGGTAGCAGCAGGAATGATGGGTGGTGGGTAGTAGGACTCACACGCGTGTGAGGAAGTGTGTATTCTCCCCCACCCCTTGTTCAGGCAAGTCTCACCATACCTCATCCCCCCACTGATATCTCTGATAGAGTTGCAACTCACCAGGAGGTTGGGACTCACTTTTGTGGGGATGGGGGAGAGTGCTTGCTCTCCTCCCCACTGTGGGCAAGTCAGCCCCAGACTGCCCGGCCTCACCACTGCTATAGCCAATTGGAGATAACAGCAGGTGTTCTGTTGTTGGTGTGTCCTGGCAGGGGAATTCCCATAGTTATTGCCAATCTAAGATTGGAGATAGTGTCCTGTTCAGCTCCTTGCTATGTAACCACACACACAGTTAATTGCAACAGGGGAGACAATTAAGCAGGCCAAGAGTAAAGCAGAGGTTTTGCTGGCAAACAAGGATTGTTGAAAGATAAGTCAGGAATGTAGCCAAGGTCAAGTGCACAGCATAGCAGGTAAGTATAACCAGAATTCAGATGCAATGGCAGGCAGAGGTCCAAGGTTGATAATACAAAGGTGTAAGTATGAGCTAAGTCCAGGATACAAGGAGTGGGTCAGACTGAACCAAGTTGGAGCTGAGAACTGGTGCTGTTTCCAGCAAAGTCCAAACAGAAAATGCAGGCTCTTATTCCCAGAGCCTCCTGAGCCCCACCCACAGGTCAGCTGTTGTATTTTACACAGTCCTCACTCCTGAGTTCTTCCTTGGAGTTGGGTACTTCATCTTAAAGGAGACTTATTGCTCTGCTTCTTAAGGTGACGGCATTCTCTGGGACTGAGTGGAAGCTCAGCCTCTGCCTCTAAAGAATAGCTCCCCTCTACTAGCAGGAGCAGACCCATGGGCTTCTCCCCTGAAGGCCCAGGCTCCCCAATGTCTTTTGACAGAGATGGCGCCATGGCTTCATCTGTCTCAGGGAGTTCTAAAGGAGGAGGAACCCTCCAGCAGGGGCATGACAGATAGCAACAGGGATGGCCTCCTTGGAGCCTAAGCCCCACCCCCTGGAGGAACCCAATAGGTGGCATTGGCCTGATTATGCCTGCAGGCTGGAGGTTCTCTACCAAGGCACTACACTGGGTCACCTGGTCATAGTTTCCCTCACCATGTACTGTATTTCATTTAAATTATAACAATTATTTCTAAATGTTCTTAAATATGCAAATTGTATGCAAATCAATGTCCTCTTTTTGGTGATGCATTTCCTCTTTTTTGTCCGTTCATCGATAGCCGCCCTAAATTACAGTCACTCCAGCAGCCATCTTAACATAAACCCATTAGAAGGTTCTTTTCCCCACACTGTACTAGGATGCAGTTGTCCAACTGCCAAATATTTATTCTCTGTTCCCAACAAACTGTTGCATATTCTCTTACCGCACACTGGAAACAGACTCAGGGCTTGTCCACATGGATGCTCTTTGGCTCTGATTTTTTGGGTAAGTGGTTTTGCTTTCTGCTGTTTGGAGACTACTTGTTTTAAGTATGCTCTGCTTTTATATTTATAAAAGAAACAAATATTACAAAGGCATCATATATCTTCAGTACTCTCTCAATTAAGGGAACAAAATCCTGTAAATCTTTGGCTTACAACTACTTGGGGAACTAGGGAGTGCATAACATTAGGAAAGATAGATGTTTTTTTATAACACTCACATAAATATATTATACATTGATTTCTGTTTATTTCTTCTTTGATAGAAAATAGAGCCTGCACATTGATAAATGATAATGGACTGGTGTTGCATTTCACCTGATTTGTCCTTGGATTACAATTTCATAAATTATTGTCTAAGAAATGTTTTGATTGCATCTTTCAGCTTTGACCCTTGGCTAAACTTCATTGCCATTCCCATCAAATGTACTGAATCTCAAAAGAAGATTGTGAAAAACAACACGACATTCTCAGTATTTCTACAAAATTGTCTAGGCTGGAATCTCAGAAATATAAAGCAGGAGCAGGGAACCTTTCTTTCTTTCTAGATTCTGTGTAGCAGCCATCTCCCTACGCAGGAAGGTGATAGATAAACTGCATAAAAGATGCACAACTAGTTTTGCTTAATAGATACAATCGTCACTGTATACATGCAGGATAGATATAATATCTGAGCCACCATTTTCCTAAGCGTTGATGACTTGTTTATATAAAATTTTAAGGTGTTGTAGACTATGTAAATATGGTTTTATATTATGTTGTATTAAATTTGCTGGTCTGGTTGACCGTAACAAATAAAATTCAATTCAATTCTATTCTTTCTTTTTTTTTTTTCTTTTTTCCCCTTCCCAAGGACCACTGACTCACAGGGGGAGGGGATCAAGTATCAATCAATCAATTGTATTATAAGTTCTTAATTGTATCATCAATAGCAAGAATACACAAATAAATAAAAGTATTGTAATACATAAGAAAATAGTGCCGGGAGCCATCTCCTGAAGCTCTGGGTATCCAGGTTGCGATCCAATGAGTAAAAGGAACAATGCTATGCTATACATGGAAAAGCAGGCAGGTGTAAACTAGGAACAGAGAAATCTGTCAATTTCGGTTTCTCTCAGTTTCTCTTTTTCCCAATCTCACATTCTATTCAGTTAATTGCAGACTTTAAGATTATCTCCAGTCTTAAATTTGGTTTGTCCTAGACTTTAGGATTTTTTTAAAAGTTTGCATAAAACCTTATAAGCATTTTTGTGTACATTACTCCAAATACATGCATTTTTGCCTTATATATTCACATTTCTACAAGCTGTTTCCCTAATATAATGCATATTTGAATATTTTATCCAATATGGCATATTTTTGTATGCATTTTTTTAATTGGAGATCTCCATTGCAAAATTTGGAAAACTGTAAATTTCAAAGGATAATTGAGATTTGGTTTGCAGAGTGATTCTCATGTGTGAAATTTCTTCCCGTCCCTCACACCTGCTATTCCTATCAGGGAATATTTTTTGCCAGAGCAGGAAATGCTCCAATGGGCCATTTTTTTCTCGTTCACCCTTCCTTGGAGGGGTGGGAAGGGGGAGCTGCATGAAAAAACCCAGGGTTTGGATGAAATTATGTGGGAGGTGCATTGGCCCTCTAGGCCAGAGGATCCTCAACTGTCATGTAAAAGCCAAGGGAAAAATCAAGGTGACCTTTAAAAGATTAAAATAGAGCCTCTGTCTGAAAACTAATTGAAACTGACCTAGGGGTAAATTGTCTTAGAGGTGGGAGAAGTGGTTAATTTTGTACTTGAACTGATTTTAATATATATGGTGTGAAGTTACTGTTACCTAACTATTACCCAACAGGCCATCTAGTCCAGCATCCTGTTAAAACAGTGGCCAACCAGCTGTGCATGGGAAACCCACAAGTGGGACATGAGGGCAACAGCACCCCCCTGACCATGTTCCCCAGCAATAGGTGTACATAGGCTTACTGCCTTTGATACTGGAGATAATGTATAGCCATCAGGACTAGTAGCCATTGATAGCCTTCTCCAGGAATTTATCCAACCCCCTTTTAAAGCCATCCAAATTGGTGGCCATCACTACATCTTGCGGTTGTGAATTCCATAGTTTAACTTTGTGCTGTGTGAAAGAGTACTTCCTTTTATCTGTCCTTAATCTCCCACCAAGCAGCTTCATGGGATGACCCCAGGTTCTATTATTATGAGAGAGTGAGAATCATGGAATAGTAGAGTTGGAATGGGGCTATAAGGCCATCAAGTCCAGCCCCCTGCTCAATGCAGGAATACACCTTAAAGCATACCTGACAGATGGCTGTCCAGCTGCATCTTGAAGGCCTCTAATGTGGGAGAGCCCTGGACCTCCCTAGGTAATTTGTTCCATTGTCGTACTGCTTTAGCAGTCAAGAAGTTTTTCCAGATGTCCAGCTGGAATCTGGCTTCCTGTAACTTGAGCCCATTATTCCATGTCTTACACTCTGGGATGATTGAGAAGAGATCCTGTCCCTCCTCTGTGTGACAACCTTTCATGTATTTGAAGAGTGTTATCATGTCTCCCCTCAGACTTCTCTTCTCAAGGCTAAACATGCCAGTTCTTTCAGTGTCTCTTCATAGGGCTTTGTTTCCAGACCCCTGATCATCCTCGTTGCCCTCCTCTGAACCCCCTCCAGCTTGTCTGCATCCTTCTTAGTGTGGTGTTCAGAACTGGATGCAGTACTCAAGATGAAGCCTAACCAGTGCCGAATACAGGGGAACCAGTACCTCACGCAATTTGGAAGCTATACGTCAATTAAGTATCTCTGTTTCCTTTCTCCACACCATGCATAATTTTGTACACCTCTATCATGCCTCCCCTTACATGCCTGTTTTCCAAGCTAAACAAACCCACCTGTTGTAATCTTCCCTCATGGGGACGTGCTTCAGCCCTTGATCATTTTAGTTGCCATTTAGAGAACAATCCTGCAGTAATTCCTCTCCAGCTGGAATTTCAATCTGAGCTAGAGAAGGATTTTGGGGCTGTCAAAGCTGGTCTTTCCTTCAAGGCAGGCTTTACCAAGCCCCTGAACCTGGCTGGGAAAAACTTTGCCAGCATCTCCTAACCATTTGCTGGACAGCTCCATTCAAATGATAGACAAGAAGACTCAAACACTGTGCCTCAAAGACTCGGGATGTGGTGGCCACTTGCCCTGACTGCACCTGTCCTAGGGCTGCCTGGTGGGCAAATGGATCCAGTCATGCCATTTTCTCACAAGCCCAGGACTAGTTCTTCTACATAGATCTCTGGGCACTTTCTGGAGTCTGGAGGGCTGCTATTTTTCTGCAAACATAGGGTCATCTTCTCTTATCTTGCCCAGTCGTCCAGTTTGCAAATCTCCATGTCTACTCATGAACATGAAATCTTGCAAGTTACAAACCGAGGATGATTGTTGGAATAATCCAGTCAAATTTAAACACTTCTAATTGCCATTGATTTTTCCATTGAAAGTAATGGGACTTGAAGTGTTCAACTTCATTTGGATTTAACCCTGTGCGATGCATGGGGGAAGTGTTGAGGATATCCATCAGGGGATTCTGTTGAGCATGTTTCTGTAGACATCTTCATTTACTTCTCATGAGTCAAGTCAACATTTTTTTAAAAAATTATTGCTGTAATTCATCATGATTACCAAAATTTTCTATAGCACAGTGTCCTCAGACCTTTATCCATAACTGTGATTTCACTCATGTGAGCAAACCTGGGCAAAAAACTACTTTAATTCTTCCAAGGTTCACCTAAAATTAAGCTCCTTTCTGTATGTTAGGGTACCTCTAGATGGTCCCTTTCCATCGTGGTGGCTTCGGATTGGCTGCATGACGCTGCCGCCAATCCGAAGCCATCTAGGGGCAAAGCCCCAAAGCTCCGCACTAAAAAAGTCGGGCATATAGTCTGACTTTTTTAGTTTGGAGTGAAGCAATGGTGGCATTTGCCATCTGTTGCTTTTACTCTGGCACTTCTTGGAGGCATGCCAAGTCTATGGCGACTACTGATTGGTCCCCATGGGCTGAGTACTTCCGCGCCTCTGCAGTTCTCCCCCTATTCTAAAATGAAAAAAATAAAATAAAAACTACCCTCGCCGCCACGCAGTCACCCCCATTTTAAAAAGTAAAAAAAACTACCCTCCATGCCTCGCAGTCACCCCCCTTTTAAAAAGTAAAATAATTAAAAAAAGAACTCACCTATGCGCCTTGCAATCCCTCCCCCCCACTTTACAAAAGAAATAATACAAAAAAAGTACCTTTTGAGGAGGTGTGAGCATGGCAGCGGCAGCAGCAGCAGCAAGCTAAACTGTTGTGATGCTCCCTCCACTGTAGATGGGCGGAGGGAGCGCAAATGCGCATCACGCTGCCTGCCACCGCCAGCTCAACACAATACAGGTGCTGTCAAGAGGAGGCCTCAGTCATGTTTTCCTCTTCTATAGCAGGTTGGTCAGGATCTCAGTTGTTATTGGAAGCACTTAATGGGGTTGGTCAGGCAAAAGACCACAATCCATCTCTATAAATGTTTTATTGGTGAATAATATGATATACAGGGTTTTAAAGAGGAACAAAATAGGGAATTGGGTTGTCCCATTGTGCCTAATAAGTGGATCACCGCTTTGGTGTTTATACTTATCATGGCTATGGATCTTGGGTTGAGTCGTATACAGCAAAAATGTTTGTTTCGTGTCTATTGGATACCGCAACAATTTTTAATACAGGTTCATCTAATTTGGCTAATTGCTTGCAGTGCAATTAGCGAATGCTTCTTTTAAACATATGTTTTGGCAATGTCTAGTAACTGCTTCTTTTTCTGAGGAAGTTATTCTACATATAATTTTGTACTGGAACAGTCTTCAATATTAGTGATGTACATGCTCTTTTAAATTATTCACCTGCTTCTAGGAAATTAATGAATGGTCATTGAAAATTGATTCTCTGCATGCTTTTGACATGTAAAAGACTGATATTATAACACTGGAAGGATAGACATTCAGCTCCTACAATGCAATGGATCGAAGACCTTAATAGCACCTTCAATATCTGAATGTGTGGCGTATAGATGCTAAGTTTCAAATTGATACTTATTTGGATACGTGGTGCACTGTTGTTGAAGCTCATGTATAATTGCTAGAAAGTTGTCATTTGTGTCTATTTCATATGTATTCGTTATATGGATATATGCAAATCTATGTATGTATACCATTTTTTTCCTCTGTTGTAATTTCACAATAAAGAAAATCATTTTAAAATGTCAATCCTAAAAATACATAATAAAACTTATCTCTGCTAATTTTAACATTGTGTCATTAAAAACTGTTTTTATATGGTACAAGAACATTAAAATACAGTGTTGTGATTGTTGGGTTTTATTTAACAGTACAAGAACCATTAAAAAACGTTAGATATAAATAAATGAAGTTGGAACTCAAGAGGCCAGTATTATGAGGAATGCTGCTATTCCTCTGGAATTAGACAATTTAAAATGTTTGTTTGAGTGACCCCTAGTGGAAGATAGGTACCTCCACAGATCTGAAATGGCTAGAATCTGTCAGTCTCCAAGACCAGTTATATTGGGATCTCTTCAATATTGGAAGCTCACTTTGTGAAACAACCACATGAAACATGCATATGTAAATAATATATGCTTAAGGAAGCTCACGTTCACAGAACTGTAGAGCCTAAGGCTGCCATGTAGCTCTTCTAGTCTAACCGACCGCTTGAACATTCTCTTGTGTGGATAAAGAAATGGGGACTGAGATTACACATTTGGAACCATTTGCTGGTGAAATGAAAAACCAAGGGTGGGAGGGCATTTTCAGCCTGAGGGCCAAATTGGCTCCAAGTAATAATAATAATAATAATAATAACGATTTATTTCTTACCCGCCTCTCCGTCTAGATCGAGGCAGGGAACAACAACATGATAAAATACATAAAACTAATTAAAACATGACAAATATTATTAAAACTGCATTAAAACATCCTAAAACATCCTAAAAACATTCTAAAAATTACACTGGATATGCCTGCCGGAAGAGAACAGTCTTTATAGCTTTCTTAAATTCTAAAAGACTGTTAAGTTGACGAGTCTCCTCCGGCAGGTCATTCCACAGTCTGGGAGCGGCAGAAGAGAAGCATGTCTGTTGCCAAAAACCAGTTCTAGCAGTTGTCATCTCCACCAGGAGCAGGTCTTTTGTGAAGCTTCTTCTTCTTCTTCTTCTTCTTCTTCTTCTTCTTCTTCTTCTTCTTCTTCTTCTTCCTCCTCCTCTTCCTCCTCCTCCTCCTCCTATCAGAGGTTAGCCATCATTACAGCTATTTTTGTTTTTGACTCCGCTGCTCTAAATAATTCTACAGAAGTACAGCTATACCATTCCCTCACGTTCTTTAACCATGATGTTCATCTTCTTTCCACTGATCTTTTCCCTTCGGTTTTCCCTTGTATAGTCAGGAGTATGGTATATTTTTCTCCTTGAATAATATGACCAAAATATTGTAATTTTCTTCTTTTGATGGTATTTATTAATTCCGTTTCTTTACCCTACATAGTGCATCCTTATTTGTAAAGCTAACGGGTCTTAATTACTCATTCAAGGCCAAACCACCTCCATACACTTTGCATCAAAACAAGGAACAGTGCATGTGAAGCCAACTGGACTGCAGCCTCAAGGAGCTCTTCTAGGGGCTGTGGTTCAGTCAGGAGCTGGCTTCATTATGCCCTTCTCATATACCAGGGTAAAGAAGGAGCAAGATGGCCTATCGTTGATATTTTGAGGCCTCTGGTGGCCAAAATTCAAAACTGCAGATAAATTTACCTATTGATTCCCCATCACTCAGAAGTCAAGTCTGCAACTGAAGGGCACCAATTCAGAAGCAGTGTGGCTTCTTCTACAGAGCGCACAGTGGGTTGAACCGCCATCTTAAGTGAAAACAACTCAGCTAAATGTCACCTTTTGGGGGGTTGCCTTTTAAGATGGGAGTTCTGGTTTTTTCTTTAGGCTCTGAGGTTCCAGTGATTGTGCCAGTGCACTAAAAGAGTGCAAAAAAGAAACTGAAAGATTAGGAAGAACTGTTGCCTGCTTGCCTCAACAGGTGCAGCACCGGAACCTGCACAGTTGTTAGGTGGAGGGGTCTTGGACAAGCCTCTTACCTCTCAGCCTCCCTGGTTTTCATTCTGTAAAATGGGTGTTGCAGCAGCAATTGTGGGGTCAATTGTTTCCTTGTTAGGACAGATGAATCTTGTCAATTTCGCTTTCTCTCACTTTCTCACTTTTTCAATCTTCATTTCATTTCATCTCATTCTGTTTCTGCATCAGTTTGTGAATGTTTTAAAAAAGGTCTGTATGAAAATTGGGATGTATTTTCATGTGCATTTCTCCTAACATATATATTATTTTCCTATATTATTTTCACTAGTACATTATTGTTGTTGTTGTCATCTTCATTTCTATACCACCCCATAGCCAAAACTCTCTGGGTGGTTTACAACAATTCATAAAAATACAAAATACAACATAATAACAATAGACTAAAATTTTTAAATAGAAAAATTAAAACAATGGAAACAGCAAAAAACAAAAAAACCCACTTTAAATAAAACACATTTTTATTTATTTATTTTAAATAAAACAGCAGACATAGATGCCTCTATGTATGCACTTTCCCCAAATACGCACATTTGTGGATACATTTTTTTTAAATTGGAGAACTACATTGGATAAGTTGGAGTAGTGCAAATACTGAAGGATAACTGCATTTCGGTTTGTGTATTGGTTTAGGAAGAATTAGGTAGCTTTGCATTAAAATGTGGTGCAAACAAATTTCTCCACCTGCCCTATCTCATTGTACTGTTTGTGGTTTAGGAAAAGTGACTTGCCCCAAACCCATAGTGGCCCTGCCAAAAGCCTCAGAGAAGTTTGCAAGCAGAGCATGAGGGCAATAGGTATTGCTTGCTCTGTTCTTTGTCTGCAACAGTTGCTGTTTAGAAACTATTTAGCTGTCATAGGTTATATGAGGTGCTTTCTACGGGTGCAAATAGGCTAGAGTAGGTTGGAGGAGGTATGGGAGGTAGAATTGAGCCATAAAAGCCCCTCCAAAAAAGTGGTTGTGTAAGGAAGTCCTAAGTGTCAAATCCCCATTATTTAATTTGGATTGGTTATCTTTAATATATTTTAATTACATTTCTCACAACCAGTGTGGTAGAAGGGTGAGGATATAAAGATATATTTAACTTAATATGTGTTTAAATATATATTTAGCCTAATGGAAATATGTGCAGAAGTGAAAAAAATATTAAATAATCTTAAGTACTTTTTGAAAGTTTGCTTTTTACTGCTATTGAGTTATTACTGATATAGTGGGTTGAAAGGCATTAGGAAAGAACTTCCTATCTGTTAAAAAGTAGTTGTGTAATGGAAGAGGTAATGCGGTGAAGCTTTGAATGCCCTTCAACGGAGGCTTTAAGAAAGAAGGTTGATCAGCGCAACAACACTGAAAACGGCTCGTGAAACCTAAGGAAAAATCTCCCTTTTCATCCAGTTTCATTGGAAACAAGTGAATACCTCTGATTTTACATAAATGTGTGATATATTTTTGAGACATCTTCTAGATCTGCTTCTGTGGAAAAAAAACTACCAGAAAGGTCAGTTTACTAAGGGAGCAATCCAATTGGATCCATTTTAGCTAGATGGGCATTTTCACATGTCTAGTGGAGGCTTCAGGAAGTGGGAGGGACAGAGACCTGGGATAGCTTGGATCCTTACGTCCTCAGTCTCCTCCACTCTCCATTCATCAACACGCCCCCTTTCACCCTTTTACAAGCTCGTGTTTGCAAGTTTGTAGCAGCAGGCAGCACGGTTCTCTCTGTGCTGTTTGTGAGGAGGTGGAAGAGTGGGTGGGGAGCTTGGTTTCTTGTCTTTGAGGTTGGAGTGCTGTCTCTGGCCTTGGATCCAGTAATCAGAAATATCCTATTTCCCCCAGATGCTGTCTGGGGGCATAGAATTCCTCCCTAAGAATTGTAAGTCATTTAGATGTCATGGATATCTTTGGTAACTCACAGGTTTCTGCCACAACAATATATATGACATTTGAAGTACACATTGGAACATTAGACAACACATAAGCTGCCAGAGACCTTGAGGCTTGAGTGACTTGTTGCTATGTTTTGTTGCTTGTAAGAGTAGACAAAGCTCAAGAGTCAAAATAGCATCCTCAAGGTAGGGTGGACACTTACGAATGGTCAAAAGAGAGGACATGCAGTACCAAAAAGTGGACAAAATAAACCAATTTGCATAAAATGTGTGTGTGCTAATTTATATGTTCAGATACAAATTTAAAAATAATTATTATAACGTAAATCTAGAAAATATTATAATATAAGTAGAAATGCTGTACATCTCACCATAGTGTGAAGACTGTGACAAAGTGACCTGTGTGCCTTGCTCCATCTGCTGTCCAGGCGCTGTTGATGGATAATTTCAAGACCCAGCTCTTCCATCTGATGGTTCTTTGTCTTTAAACCAGACTTGGACTGGACAGCCTTTCAAATAGTGGACACCTTCAAAATAGAAGACAGTCCTCTGGTAGCCCTTCAAATAGAGGAGTGTCCATTGTAAAAGAAGCCACCCTACGGACTCCAATATGACATAGAATTGGCATTATTATCATCATACCTCAGCACTTCTGACAATGTGCTAGATTTCTATTCAAAGGTTTGTTTTTTGACAGTCAAAACCCTGTATGGTAGTGGTTTTCAAAACGTATTTTGAGGAACCCAGGAGTTTTTTAGGTTTGCAGAAGTTCCTTGAGAAAAATATTAGTAATGGTGGAAAACATCCTTAAAGTGCAGCTTGCCAATCTTCCCCTACAGAGCTGCAGGAAAATGTCAGGTATGTTCCAATGACCATTCTCAGTTCACATGGGAGCAGGTTTGAGGCCTATTAGGTCTGGTGAGTGCGACAGGTGGCTTAATGTGTCCCAAAACCTTCTGCAGTGCAGAAGAATTAATATGACAGACACACAGGGGGCTCATCAGCCAACAAATTGATGTCAAAAGGGTTTTCCTAGAGAGGCCTTGTATTCAAGCACTCCTCTGGTTGTCATAGGCGACTGGGAATTCCATACAGGTGTGTCAGTGGGCTGCCAGAGAAGGGCCTGTGCACTTTCTCCCGTCTCTGCATTCAACATGGAAACAAAGTAGCCTGCTAGAGGAGAAGAGCTCCTCCTCCAAAAGGCTAATCATGTTTATTTATTTTGAAGGATAATAAATTTCATGCCTTATCCCACTTGTCTGTCAAAGATGTAGACTCTTTGTTGCTTGACTATAAGGAGATGATTTTGTGTTTGTTTGTCTTTATTTACTACGGATGGAATCCAATGTCGTGGAGAAAACTGCTGCTTGCAGAATGGGACTTCCTCCTCCACCCTCCCAAAATCTGCTGGAACCCCCTGGACCAGATTTTGAGGGTGTGGGGTAGGCTGTGGAGGTGAGGGGGAATTGCCCCTTTTCCTGTTCTGTTGGCAAGCAGTTCCATCAGTGGAAGGACTTAATTGGATTCCATCCTATATTTATATACCAACTTTCTGTCAATGCACTCAAGGTGGTTTACATTGTAAAGCAATGGCATATACCTTATCTACAAGAATTCGCCTTTACGCCTGGTTAGGCGATTATGCGCATATTCACAGAAGCGCATTTACGCCTAATACCTCTGTACGAGAGGCGGCGAAGCGCATTACTGGACGACCGAAACGCAATTTAAATTGTTGACATGTGGCGAACCGCTTGTTCACATAGTCAAAATGCGCTTTAACGGCCAGAGCAAAATAAAACTTGCTATTTAACGCGCATTCGATAATGCGCATAATCGGAGAGAAAACGCGCCTCTATGCCCGATTTGCGCTCCGTTCTTGTAGAGGTAAATTTTTTAATGCGCCTTGAAAGAGCTTTAAATGCCTCTTGTAGAGGCAGCCATAGACTCTACTAGGCACAATACAAATGGGAAATGGGATGGAGAAAGAAAGAGGAAAATAAGCAAGTTCAGATACCAATTCTTACATAATGCTACATATGTGTTACAATATCCAGGTGGAATGGTTGCTAATGGGAGATAGTTCTGGGGCGGGTCAAATGGCATTTGGTCCCAGTTGGACCAATGGTGGAGGCGTTGCAGTATCAAACTGCCACTGCCCTCAGATGCAGCTAGGTGGAACAGAATTATCCTTCTATTTTGCTCACACAATGGGACTCCTAGTATCTTCCCATCCAATGACCTAAAAGTATCTTCATTCCAAGTATTTAGAAGCTAAGAAAGTCCACTGTGAGGAATGGGACTTGTACTGCTAGACGGCTTCCCGGATCACTTCACTGATGCTTTCACTGACAAAGTAGCTTTGGAAGCCCCCCTCCAGTGTATTAAAAAAAACCCAACATTTTGGAGCATGGCAGTGCCAAGGTGATGGAAGAAGAATTGTCATGAGTGACTATACATTAAAGCGCAAAGGTGTTGTGTTGTAATCTCTGCCTGCAATTCTTGCTCCAATAAATGTAGATATAGCTGGTAAACATGTATATCAAATCTAAACGCACACATACTATCACAGGGGCAATTGGGACACATTTCTATTGATCTTTTTTTTAAAAAAAGGCTTGACACCTCCCAATAATGGCAATAAAAAAAATGAGGGAATGAGACCTCCCAACAATGTGCGGCAATAATCTGAAGAGACTGGTGAAGGGCTAAATAATGAGAGCATTCAAGTTCTAGCAAGTGATCACTGCAATTATCACATAAAACCATAGCTAATTTTTTCAAGCTGAGAACACTGCATGACACCCCTAGGCAGCATCTTCCATTAACCAAACAAGATTATCCAAGATAGAAAACAATTTGTGATGCCAATTGTGAGTTCACCTTTATGTGCCTTTAATCAATGGCTTCTTGATAAAAGATTAGAGAAGCAATATTCCCTCCTGTTTCTCTAATAAATATTTAGATGTTTTCAAACTTAACACAGCAATCCTACAGGGGAAGGAGAAATCAACGCGGAGGATCTGCCTCCACCTTTTCCTTATGTGGGCAGGGTGGAAGATGGTGGGGATTGGGATGCATGGATGGTTTACATCCTTTTTTAATTTCACTATTTAGGGTCTTAAAAAACCCTGTTTCTATTGCTTTCCAATAAGAAATAATCAATACCAGCTACAGGGTGATGCAGTCCCTCCCCCTGGGAACATGAGGGCTTTGGATTCTGTGGATCCCCCACCCCCATGGAATGCCTCTTTTTTGCCCTCTCTGATGACAGAAGAGCACTGGTTGTGAGCCATTCCAAATCCTCATGAGGCAGGGTTATAAGGTCACACCTCCCACTTCAAGGGTGGACCTCTCTTTCCACCATCAGAGAGGGAGATCTGAAAAATGCTGTGGTGCCTGGCCTGGCCTCCTAGGGACTAGATTGCACCCTAAGTCTTCCACACCCACCAAAGTGTTTGCCTTAGGCGGCAGTTGCTGCAAGGATTCGCTTTTGCGGCTGGTTAGGCGATTATGCGCATAATCGCAGAAGCGCATTTACGCCTAATCCCTCTGCACGAGAGGCAGCAAAGCCCATTAAAGGATGTCCAAAATGCGCTTTACAAATAGTTAATGCGCATAAGCGCATATTCACACAGTCAAAATGCGCTTTAACGGACGGAGCAAAATAAAACTCGCGATTTAACGCACATTCGATAATGCGCATAATCGGAGAGATCACGCGCCTCTACGCCCCATTTGCGCTCCGCTGGTGTGGAGGTAAATTTTTTAATGAGACTTCAAAGAGCATTAAACCTCTCTTGTAGAGGCAGCCAAAGGCTACCTCCACAAGAGAGGTTTAATGCTCTTTGAAGGCTCATTATAAATTTTACCTCCACACCAGCGGAGCACAAAACGGGCGTAGAGGCGCGTTATCTCCCGGATTATGCGCATTATCGAATGCGCGTTAAATAGCGACTTTTATTTTGCTCCGGCCGTTAAAGCGCATTTTCGCAGTGTGAACAAGCGATTATGCGCATTAACTTCTTGTAAAGCGCTTTTTGGACATCAATTAATGCGCTTCGCCGCCTCTCGCCGCCTCCCGTGCAGAGGGATTAGGAGTAAATGCGCCTCTGCGATAATGCGCATAATCGCCGAACCGGGCGCAAAAGCGCATCCTTGTGGCGGGGGCCTTAGTGTCCCCTATGTTTGCTTGTTACCTTGGAGGACATTGTCCTGTCATTATTGTGGAAGACAGATTCATCTGCCAGTCCAGTCAGTTTTTGTACATAGAATGGGAGGGGATGCCATCTTGTTCTTCATCTCTGGTACTGAAATGTCTTAGGCAAGCCCTGATATTCATCATATGCTTTTTGGTTGGTAACTAGGGGGCAGATTTGACCTGGATGCTTCCAGTTGCTGACATAATCAGTTGGAAGGGGCCTAAAAGGTCATTTTGTGTGGTCTTTCCATGGGCCACAACACTAGACTAGATAGGCCTTCAGTCTGATCCAGCATGGCCCTCCTGACGTTCTTATCTAGTCCAAACTCCTGCCCATGCATGAGATTCACTACTACTACAGTACCCCTGATATGTGTCCATCCATGCTGGGAATTGTAGGATTTTATTCTGTCTAAATATGCCTAGGATCGCACCCTTAGAAGCGGGTTGTCGGCGATGAGAAAACTGCTTCCTTATTGCAAAAGAATCTTTGCCGACGTTCTACAAAATCATCTGGAGACCTTTCAGAGTAGAAGCCAATTTCCCATTCCGCCACTCTCAATCCTTCGTACGTCCCTTTTCCAGGGCCAGACCTAACCCCCACCCCCTACTAAAGAGAGGCGCATCTGTGAGGCTAGAGCGGCAAACCCGGAAGCACTGGCCATCTTTTTCTGTATGCCGGAGCCGTTGTTTGACGCCGCCCTTTTGCTGCTTGGCGTCAATGTATTGCAAGGCAGAGGCGTGGAGGGGGCGCGCCGGGTTGCGTGGCAGTAGAAGCCGCGGTCGCTTGCCGGCCGAGGGAAAAGGGAGCGCCAAGCAGCAGCAGCAGCAGCAGCACCTTCCCTCCCTCCTTGCTTTTTTTTCTTTTGCCTCCTTTTCGGTCTCTTGCTCGGCCCACCTACTCCCCACCTCTTCCCTTGAGGAACCGGGCTTGTGCGCAACCCATTTAAGGACCTCCAGCGCCAAGCCGGCGTCTAAGCAAAGCACGCACACAAAAACGCACCTTTTCTTTCCCCTCTCTCCTTTCCTCCTCCCGCGCTGCGTCGACTCCTTGTGCCCGGCGCGTCTGCCCGCAGCTTTTCTTCTCTCCCTCCTCCGCGCTCGTTGCAAATGGATGTCCCCGCCAGCCGGTGCAAAAAAGTCAAGCTGAGCAACAAAGTGCAGAGTTGGGTAAGTCCGAGCTTAGGGGGGGTGTTGGGGGGGGGGGTGGCAGTGGCAATGGTGGGATTTTGGAGCTGCCAGTTGCAATTTTTGCAAATGCAGCCAGTGGGCCGGGGTGCAGCTTTGCTGAAGGAACCTTTGCGCGGTGGTTTGGCGGGTTCCTGTGGGGAAAAGCTCAGCTGGGACTTGCTTGCTCTCTCCTTCTGTTGCACAAGATGTGCAGACTTGCGAAGAGGCGGTGTCTAGTGGGGGGCGAATAATGCAAGCTACTTGGGATTCCAACGCTTGTCCCTTCAGTAGGAGGATTATATTTCAGTGGCCTCCACTGACGTCTCTGCATTTTTGCTTTGAAGAGGGAGAGAGCGTGTGTGGGGAGGGAATACCTCGAATGTTTCTCCTGCTTGTCTGTCGCGTGTCGGCGTATGCAGAGTCTGCCTTTATGAATGGGCTGCCTATCGTTGCTGTGGCCTTGAGGACCGTTTGCTTTAAAAGTTGTGGGTGGCAGAAGGGCTGCGGAGGGAGTAACGTGCTCGTCTCCTCCTTCAGCATCGTTTCCCTTCCCGTCTATTTGGAGGCAGGAAAGGATGGGGTTCTCAAGTGTACAATGTGATCATTCATAAATCTTGGGCAGCTCGAGAGACTGAGGTTCTTTGTGGGCTGCTGGTTGAATGAGAGCACTGTCGAAGCAGGCATGAACACACTTGGGTTTTCATTGCAAAGGTGTCCAGACGGGTCAATTTACAGTATAGGCCAAAGGCTAGGAAACTGCCAGGCACAGGCTAGAGAAATCAGAGGCCTTTGCTAGAAAAGAGGTGGTGGCTTTGACAGTCTGTAATAACTGCAGTTACCTTGAAACAAATGTGTGCTGGTATCTAATACGTTTATTTTCTAAAAGCCTTATCTTGAGGCAGCTCAAATAAAAGGTATGGTATAGAGCTGGAGTTGAAAGAGTCTACTCTGAATTGTCTTCCAAGAAACTTCTGCTTTCTTTTTGGAAAAAGGACGACACCACACGGTCTGACTGTTATGCCTCACAGTGAACACTTAACATACTTGTCGCAGCACGAGAAGTTTAAAGTTTTCTGGTTTGTTTACTCCTGACTACCTTGTGTTTCCTGTTCTCAGTAGAGGATAACAATTTTTCCTTCTCTCTGTATTTGTGGTATGCAGAGTGTGGATGTGGATGTAGGAACATAGGAAGCTGCCTTATACCAAGTCAGACCATTGGACTAACTAGCCCAGTATTGTTGTCACTGACAGGCAGTGACTCTTCTGGGTTTTTTTCCCCAGCCCTACCTGGAGATGCCAGGGATTGAACCTGGGATCGTCTGCATGCAAAGCATGTGCTCTCTCCTCCACACACAGTGGTGTCTGATGGGGAGGTTGACAAGGCAGCTGACTGCAGGTGGAGCCAGGGTTAGAGTAGATGGAGCCAATGGTAGGCGGAGCCAGGGGGTCATAATAGGTGAAGGTTTGGGGGGAGTATGATCCACACAACAAAAAACACTCTTTTGAACCCACATCTTTCTGCTCCAGCAGCAACCCATTGCAAACAAAAGGCAAACAGAGTCCAATAAATAGACCAAGGTCCTGTGTGAAAAGCAGAGAGGAGAAACTAGATAACAGAAAAGCACTCCTTTCAGAGTCACCTATGCATAATATTCTTTTCAGTAGCAGGGTTAGGCAATAGATAGTCAAAGTTGAAAAATGATGCCTTTGTCTAGAAAAACTAAAAAAAAAATAGAAAAGTACATGAAGAATTTTAACACCCTTTCTTACATTTTCAAAATACCATGAATCTTAATGTTTTCCACCATAAATATGCATTTATATTAAAAGTAAGTGTCAAAAGATTTTTAATAATAATAATAATATCAAACAACAACAAAAGGACTTTCATAAAAGAAGCCCTAAAACTTGCCATAGTCTACTATTTTAGACATTACATTTTTTTCACATTTCATAAAGCCCTAGATCAATAAATGAAAGAATGATAACATCATGAAAGTCACAGATTTAATTAAGCTTCTTCCAGCTTTCATGGTTTCTGGAAACATTTTTTTTTATAATGCCCCTATTTTAGTCCTTTAGAAAAGACGTGGTGGAGAAAGTGAGTGCAAAAATTCATACATTTTAAAGGACTCACCCTGAATGTTAAAAAAACCCATTGGCCCCTCAATGTCAAACACATTTACCAGGAACAAAAAGCCCCAGTGATTCTAACAACTTAAGGATCTGGAGAATGTTTTAGTGTGGACTGTAGTCAAAAATATTCTCTACTCACATCTTTCCAATGCATCTATCCAGGAGAGGGAGGAGGAAGGCAAAAACGCAGATGCAACAGACAAGATAACTTCATCCTCCGTTATGATAGCGCAGCTTTTCCTGTCTGGGCTTATTTGGAAAGAGCTGGTTGCCTTGGGGCTCATCATCTGAAGGCTTTCCCCAAAGCAGCTGGATGTCTCATGCACTCTAAACCGACTTTATTTATAGCATTGTTACCCGCCTTCCAAGGCAGATTACAAAGATAAGAAATAAGTCATTCCCTGCCCACAGTCTTACAATCTAAAAGACACAACACAAAAGGAAAGCGGATTAGGAGGGAGGAGGAAAAAAGCAAGTTCAGGCACTAAGTTCTTAGTTGCTTTTAGTTCAAACGGTCACGAACACAGTCAAAGGGCCGCTGCTTCCTAATTTCTGCACAGTGAGAAAGGGAGTCCCTACTTCCAGCCTGGAAATGCAATGTTCTCATTTCTCCACTGCACAGGAAGCAGCTGAGCAGCAAAGAAGGATCTGCTATGTTGGGAGATCCCGCCTCATGGTGGTGGGTCCCAATGGACCAAGCTTCCCTCACCTTAACTCTTGGGAAAAGCAAAGGCTGAGAGAAGCTTTTGGGAACCTCTGAAGGCATTTCAGGTGCCTAGAGCTGGGTAGACAGGTTGCCATAGAGTTTCTCCTTCCCAAGCTTTTATTCTCCAATGCACTTACATTTCTTCCAGCCATCTATGAGAGTGAGGATGTGCTGCACAGCCTCAAAAGCACCGAGCCATCTATATGATTGGCAGGTGTGTCTCTCAGACATACCCCAATACCTAACAACCCAATCCATGGTGGCTTGGGAACCAATGAGGCGAAATTAGGGTGGAAGCAGGCAGAGCACTCCTCTCTGACATGATGCCTGGCTTAAAGTTGGTGATGGAGAATCTTGAACACATTCAGTAGGGAACAAGCTGAGAGTCACACGGCAAGCAAGCCACACTGCCTAGAAGAGGCGATAGCAGCCAGGCATGTGTGTGCAGCAGAGTGGCTAGTCAGTTTACTCCGACTGACTAGCCACTCTGCTGCACACACATGCCTGGTTGCTCTCTCCTCTCCTGAAGGAGAAGCTGTGAAAAAGACTTGCTTGGGGATGTATGTGTCTGGGGGTGGTTCTGGTGGCAAGGCATACTGAAACACTTTATTCATAGGATGAAGTGGGTCTCTTGAGTCAATGTCCACAATGCATTTGTTAGTTTTTAATGTGACTCTTTTTCTTTTTAATGTTACTTCTGGGCCAGCAAAGCCAATGGTTATGGGACTTCAACACGTCTTGTTCTTCACCTCTACCTTTGGAAGTCTTGGGTTAATTGACACAATTCCTGTATAATAATGCAGGTATGAGAGATGATGACTCAGAGAGGAGATCCTCTTGAGCTCTGCCTGCACAAGTCTTTGATCTGATAAAGATTGATTTATTGTCTACTGTATTTACATACTGCCTTTTGGTAAAGGGATTGAAGATATGTGCATTCACGTCCCAGCATACCTTCATGCATGGGTTGATGCTTAAGCATGAGTGATCCCATTCCCCTTTTCAAAAATAATGGGAGAAGAAATTCCTAGCGATTCAGAGCTCACAGCTCAATGTCTACAGCCGGTCCTACATTGGAATAATTCATTTTTTAAATATAGCTAATATATTTGTCCTTGCTGATATGTGTCTAACAAAAATAACATAGAGATTCCCTGCTGAGGATAGCTATTAGAGTTCATTGACCTAGGGAAACAGAACAACAAAAGAAAAAGTTGAGGGAATGCTTGGATTCTGATGTCTCACAGGTGTTTATTTCTTTACTTAAAATCACTGTATATTACAGTCACACTTAGAGAGCAATCCTATGGTCTCTGGAGCATAAGATTGTTCAGAGCCCCCTCCTGAAGACATAGGCATTGCTATGACCTCTGGAGGGGAACTCCACACCCCCTCGTGGCCACCGTGGAAGAAATCACACCTGTTGCTTCCCAAGGTCACAGATGCAGCTTCAGAGGGCAGGAAAAGGGGGCGTTCCACGGGGAGGGGAGAGGCTGGGATAAGCGAAATCCTATGGCTTCTTCAGCCCAAACCCCAGCAGCGCACCATCTCTAGAAGCCTGTCTAGAGGAAAATGTTCTAAAAAGGAGGATGGAGAGGCAAAATTGCCTCTGCCGTTCCTCCCACCCTGTCAGCAGGGTATTGGATACTCAGAAGCCTCCACGGCTTGCTTCTAAGGGGAGCTCTTTGTGATAAGCACAGACAGAGTTTTCAACCATCATATGTATTCATATGTATTCATATGTAGCCAGGAAGACCAACAAGAGTGATGTTGGTGTGAAGTTTTTTTTATGTCATGCTGATAATGAGGCTATTTCTTTTGCTCTCACTCCTGGCATTAAAAAAACACCTTGTAGGATTATGATGAACAGCTTTTCCCAACCTGGTCCCCTTCAGATGTGTTGGACTACAACTCCCAGAATTCCTCAGCCAGCCATGCACTAGGTTGGGAAAGGCTGGCTTATAAAGATGTGGCATAATTTTAACCTTTCCCAGCATATTCCCACACTCTGCATGAGTGTTACAGCTTTGCTTGCCTCATTTTCCCTTCCATCTGTGGGTAATTGGCGTGGTTTGAAATGGGTATAACATCATCTTTTGAAATCGGGGCAAAATGCCCCTGGCCTTTGTGGTGCTGCATTATATTCCATGCTTGTCTTAATTCCTTTGGAGGAGCAGAACATTGCTTATGTTGCTTAGGGCACAGTCCTGTGCATGTTTAGACAGAAAGAAGTCCCAGCATTGCCCAGCCAGCCATTGTTGTAGGGTTTTTTTTCTGTCTAAGCATGCATAGGATTGCACCCTTAGAGTCTTTGGCATTCATGTCTAACATTCCTTCTCTTGTCATCGTGAGTGTTCTATTGCGTTCTGGTAAGAGGAGCATTTGCCTTCTCCATCTTTCCAAGTATCTAAGACGAAAGCATCAGGGTTCATAGAGTCTCGGATTGAAATCCATTGATTGAAGGTCTTGTGTGATGTTCCAGGGTGATCAGTACGTTGTCCCTGATTACGGCAGTGCGTAGAGCAAGGTGCCTGCATTTTGGCCATTTACTAGTAACTAAAAGAGGCAATTTGCCATCTATATAGTGACGTATTTAATCAAATAATTGAAAGTCAATTGACAATATTTGACCATTGAATTGACTAGTATGTCAACCTGTCACAAACATGATTGTCACATAGGGAAACAGACTTATTTCCGAGTATTGGCTGACATTTCTTTGCTAACCATATACTGTATTCTTGTTATGTCTGAAACAAGGCTGTTTAAACCTGAAAAGTTTGGTGCAGGTTAATTGCATGTTTCTCTTGTGGAGTCAATGTCTGCCCATATTTGTAGCCAGTCTTAAGAGGACGGCAAAATGCAGGTATAGTTTTCCCCTCTAATGCTTGCCAGGGTGCAATTGTTCTTTACCCTCAGGCAAACATCTAATTAGAAGTCTGTTTTTATTCTCGATGGAATATATTACATCAATATTTTCCCTACAATACTTTTTAATGGTAGAACTACATGCTAAATGCAAATATGTACGCACAACCTTGAAGGCTGCTCTTTGAAGGGAAAAAAACAGTTTTGAAAGTGAGTACCATAGTTTGAAGCAGAGAAGCAAATTGCTTTCCCTCCCCAGCCCCTGGTTCCATTCATGGGTTTGTGAAGCTAAAAGTGTAGGTTTGCTCTAGGTTGTGCATATTGCTTTAGTACACTCAACTCTTGCCCTAACCTTGGATGTCTTTGCTTGACAAACTTGTGCCTCTGGTTGTTTAAACCTTCTAAACCCTGGGATGTGACTTGAATGGGAATAATTCCACTTCTCTTTAGTTTCAATGAAATAAGGCTGAGGGTGGGGGAGGGCTGTACAAAATTGGCCTGAAGCTGGAGTATGGTACAAAAGTTGGCAGTAGCATATTTCCAAATAAAACCTTGTAGTTGCTTAGAGATTTTGACCTCTTCTTCAAATATCTGGATGTCTGTTCTAATGTTTTATGGAAGTTCAATCTGGACTAGAGATCAGAATGTGTAGGAGTAGGATCATGGTGGTGCTGAGAAAAGATAATCTTTTTCAGTCTTCCTTGACCTTTTGTGCTGTCAAAATATCAGGGCAAAATGCTGAGATTACTAATAGTTGGGGAAATAGGAGACAAGGAGTCTGTGTAGAGAGAAGGCAGCTACCAGTCTGATTCTATGTTGGATGCTTTCTCTTGTTCCCTTTTGTATTGTGAATTGTTGTCATTTATCTCGCTTTGTCATCACTTCCACCTCCAGACAGTACTATAAGGTGCAATGTAAGTGTCGTAGTGAGATATTGTATTGTGTATGAGAGCTGGAATTTGCCACCGCACGTTCATTCTCATTTTAAGGTTTGCAGCTAAATTTGGAATGCGTGTAGGATACAGCAGTGGTGTCTCTTCAGCAGAATTTTAAAACTGAGCTTGAAGTTTCTATCATCAGAAAGTTTTACAGAAACGTTAACTGGAGTTTCCTTCACCTTCAGTATGGTGTAACATCTATAAATGTGAGAAGACTTTAGTTACAAAAGCAATCAAGTTACTGGATTGACAAAAGCAATCAAGTTACTGGATTGACAAATTAAAAAAGAAAATACCAGGAACTTTGCATTTTGGACATTCACCTAAGCTGGCTTGTAGAGACCTAGTAATGTGCACTTGGTGTACATGTTTAAAATTTATTTTGTGAAAGTAATTTAAAGGGTATGTTTCTATGTGATCATAGTATTGCAGTTAAAACCAGCAGGACAATTAATGTTTTTTTCTTTCAATGTTTATTCAATGATTAAAAATACTTTTAATAAAGTATTTAATAAAAGTGTTTAATAAAAATGCGGATTCAGCGATTAAATTGGAAGAAAAACAATTGATAAAGATAGGGAAGTCGGGAAAGTCACTCACTATTTTGTTTCGTTTTTTATTAGTCTTATTTTGATAAAGCATTAAGAAAACATAGATATTTTTGTTTGTTGGAGAAATTTGGAAGGGCATTTTAATGTTGTATGTTGTGTGTTGTATTGTTGTACTGTTTGTGTTTTACCTTTGTTTGAAAAATAAGTTTTAAATCGGAAAAATACTTTAGGGCTCAACTCTATTGGGTTGGCGCCCACTAAATGGAAGCTTCCAATCTTGGAGGCTTCTAGGTTTCCTAAGCCTTGCCAGACTGCTGAGAGGAGCAATGGAGGCAATTTCCCCCCTCTGTCCCCCCTTTTTTAAATCTCCTAGAGGAGATGAGCTGGCAGGGCTGAGGCAGGGGTTGTGGAGGCCACAGGATTTTTCATATCTAGGCCTTTCATCTCACCTCCTTGTCCTGCCAACTGGAACATGCCCTTTTTGACCTCGACGAGCTCCTTTGAGGCCACTTTTGTGATCTCAGAAAGCAAGTGCCACAGTTTTTTCTGCTGTGGCTGTAAGTGTGGTAGATGGGAGGAATGGGACCAGTAGTCCATTTCCTGAAGTTGTAACAGTGTCTACAGCTTCAGGAGGGGGAATCTGAGATATCCTCTGGTCCCTGATAGGCTCTCCAGGGACCATGAGATGCTCTGCCAGTCAACAAAAAAGCTGCCTCCAAATCATATTGTGTGTGTGTATTCATACACCCATACACCCATATATATCCATACACATATGTGTATGTGTATATGTATACATAAATAGAGAAGCAGATGTAAAGTAGGTGACTGGTCACTTATAAAACCGTCAGATAGCAAACATCTTAAAAGAGGCATTCCCCCTTCTCTCTCACACAGGAGGAATGCCTCTTCTAAGGTGAGGTTTACTTTTACCCATGGATGTGTAATCTAAAAACACGCCACCCTTTCCTATATGAGCTTGCCCATTTATTAAGATAATCTATGGAGGCCCTCTTGTTCGTTCCTAAACCTTGTTTAGTTGGAACAAGAGGGTGTTCTCTGTTGCCGCACCTTGGCTTGGAACTCCTTTGGCCTTTAGAGGGCTTTATTGCTGCCTACCGTAATTAAATGTAACCTTGGTTGGATTACATGTTATACCTATTCAGTGCCCCCCCATCCCTCTGGTTCTTATGTTTTTGATGATCTTGACCGCAATTGCTTTTAAACTGTTTTATTGCTAGCCTTTATTGCTGATTCTGCTTTTATATATTGCTGTTTTTATTGTGTTGTGTTTCACTACTTTCATAATTCACCTTGAACTACATGAGGAAAGGTGGAGTATAAATATTTTAAATAAATTATGCATGCTTCTTGCTCCAGAACTATTTTGCTGGTATGCAAATATAACTAGTTAGCTAAGATTTCTTTAATACGATAATGACCCAAATTTTTTTTTACACTTTTGAGGCTTTTGATTGTGCAGGCTAACCAAGGCCAGAAATAAAACAAAGTGCATTTCAGATATTGTTGGCTTTGGTATCCAACAAAAATAACACGTGAATGTGATGCAGTGGTCCAGTTCACACCCTCACCACAGCTTAAACAAGCCATAGTGGCTTGTTTAAGCAGCAGCACATGCTAGCATATTCCAGGTGCCATTTGCCCAACTACCTGCCTGGGAGCAACTTGTTGTATCATCCAAACCTGGGCAGTGTGGCTTGTTTGCGGGAGAAACAACCCTCAAATAATGCATGACCTGTTATTGGCATTGGGCGGTTAATTAGGCAAATGGTGCCCGTGACTTAAACAAGCCACTTTTTCTTGTTTAAGTCATGGTAATTGTGTGAACCTGGTGAATTTGGAAAACAGACCTCTTCATCTGGTAATTAGTGATATTTGAATTGCTTGCCTTCCTTAATATGTTTCTTGTTCATGGGAGTAAGTTCCACTGAACTCAAATAATGGAGCTTGCTTCTGAGTAGGCAGTGCTAAGATTGTACTATTAAAGAACTTTGGTAAACAGCCAGTTATAGTCTGTCAATTTCAAAGAGAGAGAAAGGGATAGGGAAGGAGAAGTTAACTGGGTGATTAGACTAGAGAGAGCTGCTTGTTTTGCTGCTTGGCATGCCAGGTAAAGTCATGAGGCTCGACTTCTGCAATGCGCTGTACATAGGGCTACCTTTGTGCCTAGTCCGGAAACTTCAACTTGTTCAAAATATGGCAGCCAGGTTGGTCACCGGTACACCTAGGGGTGATCACATTACACCAGTTTTAAAATCGCTTCACTGGCTGCCAATCAGTTTCCGGGCAAAGTATAAAGTGTTGGTTATTACCTTTAAAGCCCTACATGGTTTGGGTCCAGGGTACCTGCGGGATCGCCTTCTCCCGTACAATCCACCCCGCACACTTAGGTCCTCTGGGAAGAACTTACTCAAGCCAGTCAGAACTAGGCTGGCGGGTGTTACCCAGAGGACCTTCTCTTCCATCGCTCCCAGACTATGGAATGGTCTGTCGGAGGAGGTTAGACAAATTGACAGTCTTCATGAATTTAAGAGAGTCATGAAGACTGTCCTCTTCCGACAGGCCTATCCAGATGAATTTTAAGATGTTTTTAATGTTGTATTTTTCTCTTGTTTTTTTTAAAAAAATTTAACTGTTGTGATTTTTATGTTTTATATTGTTGTTGTTCCCCGCCTCGATCCGGAGGGAGAGGCGGGCTACAAATAAATATTATTATTATTATTATTATTATTATTATTATTATTATTATTATGAGGCAGGCATAGCCAACTGGCTTTCTGGACCTTCTCCAGTTTCTGTACAAGTGAACTATTCTGTCGCCTGGATGTTAACACCTTGAGTTTCAGTCATAGTGGTTACTGTAGTCAGCTGCTGTTCTCATTGCTGTATAGAACACACGCTTGTTATCTCAACTAGTGCGGCAGGATGTCAGTTTAAAAATGCTTTAATTTACTAAAGACTCCTAACCTGTTAACTAGCAGCTGGTGTTTATGGGTAAGTTTGCCTTTGTAGGTGTGAGGTGTCTGTATGTGAATCCTGGGGAAGCAGGAAACACAGAAACTAAAGCCTGGTTTGCACAAAGCAACAATCCATGGGTTGTTGTGCATGAGTGGGAGAGAGCAATCACACTGGCTCCTATGTGCCTGCCACTTTCACTCAACAACTGACTTATTGGCCTGTTCATAGGTTGTTGAACGTGATGCGTGGACCCAGAGCACAAAGTTGTTTAAGGACTAATCAAACCAGCAGCTGACCTGTAATGTTCAAAGCAGCTGATGTTCTTAATGTTATCTTAAAGAGAGGAAGTTCTACTGATAAACTTTTAACACAAATGAGTCAACTATCCACTTTATCTAGATTGAAAATGGGAGTGAAAAACAGTTACATCTTAGTGGGCCTCAAAAATATAAATCTTTTGCCTTCTAAGACTGCAACACATATGTTGAACTCTATGCAATTTTTTTTTTTAAAAAACTGACAGCATACAGAAAATCTATAGAAACTGTTGCTAAATCTACAGTCCCAAACACACTTGGATGTGAATCCCATTTGTGTGGCTTACTTTGTTATAAACGTAGTTACAGTCGTGTTTCCACTTTTCGGTATATAGTAAACTAAGCAAGCCTTCATGATATTTGAACGTCAGGGATATTTAGTCAGGGACTAAACAAACCAGTAGTTGACCTGTGGCTTGTTGTTGGGTTAGCCCCTAAACAATCCAGTAGCTTGGGTTCACAGGTTATGCCAACTGTGGGTTGTTGATTAAAAGTGGAAATGGCTCCTGTGCTGCAGGCAGAGCACCCACTCATCCCCAAGAACCCATGGATTGTTTAACCCATGGGCTGTCATTATGTGCAAACTGACTCATTGTATGAGTGATGGTCTCTCTCCCCCCCCCCCCCCCCCCAATTTGGGCAGTGTTAGAGTTTCCCACATCATAATTGTCAACTCACTTTTATGCAATTTCTGATTGCCTGCAGCTGCCAGACTAGTCTTAATGCATTTATGCCTCTTTAGGAGGCCCTGTTTGAGATGGTGAGGAAGCAATCAGGTTTTTTTTGCCATAGGTGCGAGCGTTGAACTGAGCTTAGAGTTCACTGTCCAGGGCCCTAAACTGTTGCATTAAGTGCCTTTTAAAATAGTGGGTGAGATCAACAATAAGAACATGGATTAAAGCAGGAAGTGCTTATGTGTTTTAAAAACCTAATAATCCAAATATCATTATCTCCTAGTTTGCATGTTGCTGTGTTATTTTACATACTTGGGGCAAATTAGTTCCTGTTGGTTTGTCGTTGTTTTTGGATTCCATTAAGATTTCTAGCAGAGTGCAGTTTGCTTCCTTATTTATTTTATATGTGATCAATTTTTGGCAATGGACTTTTATCTGTTTATCTTTTTTTCAGGGAATGCAGAGAGCTACTAATGTCACCTATCAAGCCCACCATGTCAGTAGAAATAAGAGGGGTCAAGTGGTGGGGACCAGAAGTGGTTTTCGGGGCTGCACAGTCTGGCTAACAGGTACAGTATTGTTGCTTGCAAGTTTACTCCATTTAGTTTTGTTTTCTCTCTGTCATTTTAAAATGCTGGCGGTGGCAGGAGGTACCAGCTAAAGACTTGCCCAGTTCCTCTTTCAGGAGAACAACATTTCTCTCAAATTGGCTACCTCCCACAGTGCTCCTGTCCTGTCTCTTTTCTGTCCTTACTGGTCATTTGTTTACTGGTCATTTGTTCATGTAATGCTAATGTAATCTTTAGAGAAGGCTCCCATGGCTTAGGAGTTACTTTAAACATTATGGCCTGGATCCTTCATTCAAGCCACCTATTTCCAGGGGTCCCCCAACCCTCTACAGTTGGATATTCAGATGGTCCAGGGAGAACTCTGTTCTATTCACTGGAAGAAATTTAGGATCCAAACACATACTTTTCCCATCTGAATAGCACTTTGGCACAGGAAAAATGTGACACTCTTAGCTTGTCACCTGTATCTGTCAAACTTGCATGCATTTCATTGCAGTTACACACACTGGGAAACTTCACAATTTAAGCATGTATACATGCAGTGAAATACACATTTTGATGTACAGAAGTGCTCTCCATGTAGGAAATCTGTAATGTTTAAAGCAGCTAATGTTCTTAACGTTATCTTAAATAGAGGAAGCTATACTGATAAACTTTTAACATGAAGGAGTCATGTATCCACTTTATATAGGTTGAAAATGGGAGTGAAAAACAGTTACATCTTAGCGGACCTCAAAGAGATAAATCTTTTGACTTCTAAGACTGCCATACATATGTTAAACTTTATGCATTTTTTAAAAACAGAACTGTAAGCACAAAAATCTATAGAAACTGTGTTGCTAAGTCTACAATTCTAAACACACTTGGATGTGAATCCCATTTGTGTGGCTTATTTTGGTGTAAACATGGATACGATTGTGTTTCCACTTTTCTGTATATGGTAAGCTCAGCAAGCCTTCATGATATTTGAATGTCAGTCCAACAGTTGCTTTTATATATCCGATATCTAGACTTGCAAAAATAGTTGTTCACACTTATTTTGTGACATTTTGGTTGGCTTAATAAAGCTGTTGCACTAATAGGAATTTTGTGTTTGTGCGGTTTGTTTGTTTTTTAAATGAATGTAGGGCTGTCTGGAGCTGGGAAGACCACAGTTAGCATGGCATTGGAGGAGTATCTAGTATGCCATGGCATTCCATGCTATACATTGGATGGTGACAATATCAGACAAGGCCTCAATAAAAATCTAGGCTTCTCACCTGAAGACAGGGAAGAAAATGTCCGCCGGATTGCTGAGGTTGCCAAGTTGTTTGCAGATGCTGGCTTGGTGTGCATTGCTAGCTTTATTTCTCCTTATGCCCAGGTGAGCATCCTGTATCCTCATTATATAATATTGGGCCTGTTCAGAAGACACCTTAAACCCTACTGGTTAAGACTTTTGGTTAAGCAGCAGGGTTTAAGGTGTCTTGTGCAATGCGTTTTGCTAAACCCTGCTCACTTGCTAACCACAGTCGGACCGTCTGCAGCAGGGTTAGCTGCTCTAACTGTGGCTTAAAGTGTTGTGTACGCAGCTAGGCTTGTGGTTAGTGCTAACCCCAGAGAACCACATTTTCGTTACCATAGAGCCTGAAGTGTCCACAGAGTTTGTATTCTTCTGTTGAGAGTTTCAAGTATATGGTCCATTAATACATCCCTTTGTTTTAAAGGTCCCATTGTACAGCCTTTTCAATCCAGGTCAACAGGTTCAGGATGCAATGGGTATGTTCATACAAAATGGCAAGAATACAGATAATCCTGGCTTATGATTCATGAACAATGTACTTGTCCATGCTGCCTGATTGCTCCTCCTTGGTTTTTCCCACCAGCAGAATACAAAAACAGAATGGTAAACAAAACAGTAATGCTATGGCTCTTCTAAGGAGCTGATATTCAATATTAAAACATAGTTCCAAACAACTTTGGATTATCTGGTGTTACCTGTATTTATTCCAAGGGCAGGCCAGTCCACTGACCAGTTTCATGGGGAGTAAATTATGTAGAAGACGCTGTGTATCCAAACGGGCGCCCACACTGATATTTCTGTTACTATAAGTAGACACCGAAGCACCTCTCTCTAGACATGGTAACTTTTGTCTTTGTACTGTTAACTAGAATATCACCTTTCTTATAAACACTCTTTTCTGTGTAGGAAGAAACAATACTACTTCTGCTAATTTTCTCGGCATTACTGCTTATGGCCTAGTCTCCATATGCATGGAAATCAAAAAGAAAGCACGTTCTCAAACGTGCTAAAGGAAACCTTGTTGATTTAAGCTTTTGTCTCTGAAACGCGTTGGTCTTAAATAAAGTTTCCCTTTGACACCCTTGAGAATATGTTCTCTTTTTGCTTTCTCTTCATCCTGAGCGTCTCCCTTCTGTTTTTTGTTCTCTGGTCAAGATATGCAGCAGAGTGAGGCTGTAGAATCCTGAGATGGTAGATGAACTGTAGTACTTTCTGGTGCAAGTGGGGAATGCCATTTTTAAGTGCTCCCCTATATATAATCACTGCTAGTAAGAAATAGTACATCTAGAAGAAATGTTTAAACCCCTTCAGCACCCTGCTGTGCTAGTTTTTCACTTCTGCCCAGAGAACATTGGTTTTTGGGTAGATCAGAAATATAATATATACATTACTTACTTACTTGCTTGGAGTTATTCACCTAAGGCATTCAGAAAAGGCATCACCCACATGCAGTCCGTAGTCTACCATCTCATTTTGCTCTATGTGTAGATCAGGCCCTGGTATTATACAAGACAGTTAGTTTGTGAGTAGGCTTGTGGGATTGGGGAGGAGGGAGAAATTCCAGACTTAACCACCTCCAGCATCTCTCTTCTTTCTCTCAGGGGCAGCAGTGCCAAGCATATCAGCTGCCCCTCACACTTAGAATTGTTTAAAGGGGCATATTTATTTACCTATTTAGATCAAAGGTGCAGAACCACAGACCTGAAGGCCAAATCCCAGTCTAGCCCTCCATGGCTCCCTAGATGATCGCGCCCTTTTCCCTGGCTCCACCTCTTTCCCCCCAACCACCAGTGGTTGCCTGGTTTCTCGGTTTTTCTGCATTTCCCCCCTATTCTGAGAGATTGAAGTGGCTTTCTTAAGGACTAGTTACTTACTGTAAGAGCTTTACGCTATCATATGCTGGTATTTTTGCCACTGCCGCACTTTGCCTTTGCCCTGCTTACTACTGGCAAGTTGCCCCCCAGGACTTCTCTGAAATGGAGTTCAGTTCTCTGGATGAAAGCGGTTCAGCCCCTTCCTCTCCTCTGATTAAGCCCCTGGTGTACAGGGCAGTGTACAGCATAAAATCAGTGCAATAACGCACAATAATAATTATAATGATAAAAGCGGCAGACAAGGACTGAGATTTGCACATGTTAAGTCACCTTGGTAAAAGATTGCAGCATTGGCATGAGTCACAACCTCTTCGGAGGGGGGCATTCCATAATGGGTGGTGTTGAACCACTGCTATAGTTGAGTGACATGGCTCCAATGGAGGAGATGCACAGACAAGGATCTCAGCAGAAAACATTAGAGTACAGGTTGGTAGGGGTATAGGGAGCCTCCGCCTTCTTCCCTATTCTTTTTTCTGTCTGTACAGTAGTGGTCATTAATGCCCCCCTACCCACCCACCTCGCCAATAACCTTCAGCTTTTCCATTTCTCCATGGACAATAGCACTCTCCATAGTTCATGTAGACTAAATTTGAGAAGGAAGTCCCACTCGTTCTCTATTATAAATGCTTCTTCTGGCAGTGAGGGTTTTAGTTACTTCTTTAGGGAGCATTCCTGTGGCCCCTAGACATTGTCCAAGGGGCCATAGGATACTGAGGATTTTCCCCTCCAAGGTTGGAGACAGCACTCAGACCTTGGAAGGTGGAGTCGGAGATCCCTTCCCCTGCTCTTTCTCTTAACCCCTCACAGCTGGTGCAAGATGAATCGCACTGGTTACTTTCTGAGGTTAGAAAAGGTTGCTTTTTGGTGTGGAGGGGAGACCCGAGATATAAGCTATTTTGAGGCCCCTCCAGCCTCCTTCCCACCCACTTCTGCAAAATGCAGGGCAGGAGGCTGCTCCTTCCGCCCTGCATTGGATGACTGGAAGCCGCCAGGTTTGGGGGGGCTTCTGATGATCCAGGGCACAATATATTTACATTCCACCTTTCCACTATCAATAGCACTCGAGGAGGATAACAACAATGAAGTCCCAGACAATATAATTAAACGTAAAAGCCAATCAATTAAAAATGGCACCCACCAGTTAAAACGTATTTCAGCAAACAAGTCAGTTTAAAAGCCAAAAGCCTGCTGAAGAGAAATGTCTGTACACAACCAGAACTCTTCTTTTCCTTGGGCACCAACACGATTAAACAAAGTACACTTTCCAGCATGGTCTTCCATTTTGGACTCTTGCCTGAAACTTGGTGGCTATACTAGAATTCTTAACGGTACCGCCCAAGCTAGTGCTGTGGTGAGCAACCCAGAATTTGTGTATATTTGTGAGAGAGAGAGCAAAAAGTTTCATATAAAAGGTCCTAAATTCATGTATGTCTGTGACAACCTTCCTCAACCTGGTTCCCATCCAGATGTGGTGGACTACAATTTCCACCATACCCAGCCAATATGGAGCTTGGGAGGGGTGGGGGGATTGTTCTAGCAGATATGCTGTTTTGGAGGCTCCCTTGAGGTCCTCCGAAGCACAGTGTGGTGATCAAACACCCCTTCCCAGTCTTGAAGCGTGAGAGAAGGGCCGTTACTCGTTGTTGTGTTTTACTTCAGAGGCACTGTGCCACTATTGTATTGCTATTGGATCAAAGCTATAAGGGTGCCTGCTTGTGCTAAACCATGTTTTGCATAGGTACATATGTATCTCAGCCATCGTTGGATATGGTGCATGTCGGAAGATTTTATTTCTGTCATTTCTTTTCTCTCTCTGCTGTTTCTCAGGATCGCAACAATGCGAGACAAATTCATGAAGTGGCAAGTCTGCCTTTCTTTGAAGTGTTTGTGGATGCTCCATTGTATGTTTGTGAGCAGAGAGACGTGAAAGGCCTCTACAAAAAAGCTCGCGCTGGAGAAATTAAAGGTGAGTCTCAGTGTCAAAATTCTTCTATGGTAATGACTTTCATTTATTACACTTATATTTCACCTTTCCCACAGGGAACACTAGGTGATATACATGATCCTCCCTTCCTGTCTTCTCCTCACAGCCCCCTGTGAGAGACAGTGGCTGGATTCGGACGACACAATTAGCAACTGGTGGGGGGGAAACAATCGTCAGTTGTATTGACTATCATGTTGCCCGAATGCTGCCATAGTCAACTCAGCGCTGATCCTAATCCACACCACAGTTGATTATTTATTACCATGTTGTGTGGGGAGTACCCCCTAGATGAACAACTGTAAAGTTGATTATTACCCCACCATTGACTATCGTGTTGTCCGAATTCAGCCAGTCACTGAACTGAAATCACAAAAAAAACCTTCATGACTGAGTGGGTTTTTAACCATAAATAGTCTAGGATATTAACCACTGCACCATCCTGGCTCTTGATTGCAGAGGGAAAAGTAACTTGTCAACTAGGTTCCAGTTTAGTGGCTGAGGTACATTTCTTTCTAGAACACTGTATAACTGTTCTTAGCAGCCTCCTTATTGCTATTAATCTCTTTATTTCTTAACAGCATTGTCACTTCAGTGTCTATATCAGGTGTGTGCAGAAGGTAGACCTGGAACTAGTAGTAGATCACTGGATGTTTTGCAGTAGATTAGCAAGGGTTTTTTGGCTCCATATTTTGTTAACAAAACCAACAACAACAACCCCTTTCTAAATTAAGTTATTAGAATCTCTGATCTGAAGTAACTCAAATGTAGATTTGTACTTGTTTATGTGGGTCAGCGCAGTATTTGACTTATGATTGCAGTAGGTAACTAAGTCCACCCTCTGAACTACCGTTTTGCATCTGGCTCCATTTATTGGGGTTTAATTAAAAATAAAGTAGAACTCACAAACTTGATGTCTGCCCACACCTGTTCTGTAAAGTGCTTGTGCAATCTTGTGCCTGTTTCACCTCTATCTGTTGTGTATCCATTCTGGAGTCTTCATCTTGACGTGCTAAGGGCATATGTTATGCTGACTATGTATACTCCCTTTATTGATGTTTCCTTCCTTCTAAGGAATCTAGCCTTTCGTTATTATACTGATAACAATAATAGTCATAACGTAATCTCATGCAGTCCATCTGCTAACTGTAATACTAGGATACCAAAGGCTCTATTTAAAAATGCAAGGTGGTTATTAACTGGTGATGGTTCTAATGCCTTAAGGACATTCAGTATTGCAAAGAGCAACTTGTCAATTATTGTCCGGTGCTGGGATCAGCTCTCCATATCTCTTACTGTAATGTTGGGTAGCTTGTGAGACACAGGGCATTTCCTTTGATGGGGAAACATATTTATAGAAACATTTATGTATGTTGTTGGCTCTCTGGAAGTATAACATTACAAGTCTTTGATACTCTACATACAGACCAGCAGTAGCAGTACTGCTAACAAAGTATGTCTATGTAATAAGAATTGGTTCTCTTTTAATTCTGTACCATTTTCTCTTATTGTCATGAAATAGAACCAGATGTTGCTTCAAAACAGACCTTAGGAATTCTAATTAGAATCCATCAAGACACGGTGCCATGTTTACAGGTGATGCTTGAATGTCAGGCATTATTGTTGCTCTTTGAATGCGTTGACTTTTATCCCAACCCAAAACAGCTAGGGAGGTTGCATACCGTAAACCAGAGGCGGGCAACTTGTCAGCAAAAACATCTGGAGGGTCACAACTCCCATCAGCCTTCACCATTGACTATGCTGTAGGGAGCTGAAGGCCGAAAAATGTGGAGGGCAACAAATTGCCCACCTCTGCCTTACACAATGGTGGGTATGAGTATTCTACCCTTGCAGAATGAAGAATCAGAGTTAATTTCTACTATGTACATAATGGAAATCATTTATGCTTCTTCCAGCTAGTGCATAGGGTACAACCAACTTATTCATGCCAGTGCAGAACAATGAGTTTTGGCACCTCTTCTGCAGGCAAGAATGGGGAAGGTTTGTATTCTTGTACTGTCCAGCTTGCAAGCATTGTGTCTTGTTGGGTATTTTCTGCTACCTGTAGTGATGTGGGTTTTCCAGAAAATATTGAACTGGAACTTTTTCCAGGAATTTTTTTTTATCCGGTAAGGTTAATTTGCATCGGAACGTTTTCAGTGTGCATTGAGAAACTTTCTGATGCCTTAGAGAGTGATCTAATTTAGCATGTTTATTTGACTAGTATTTAGTAAGCAACAAAGCTAAAACAAATTGCCCTAATGCACCACCACAAGTACTTGATTTGAAATATTTGTGGGGGGAAAATGAAAGCACACTCAATGTGATTTTAAGTGTTATATTATGTGGACATTTTTATTGGAATAATTGTAACAAATTAAAGAAAAATAGCCGGTTCTTTCCTTACACTGATTTAATTCAGGACAGCCCCCCCCCCCCCAAGGAACTGAAAACTGTTGACACACGGAGGGAGTGATTCTATGTCCCCTAAACTGCCTCGGGAGGGGGGGGACATAGGATTTTTCAGTTTTCTGGCTTTGAGTTCAGGATTTTTCGGTTTTCTGGCTTGTGAGTTAAGAGACAGCACTCCGAATGTAGAGCCAGGAAACTGCACTCACTGCCCCTCGGAGCCAGCACAGAGTGAAGCGAGGCGGCTGCTTCTCTATGCTCAGTAAAAGGGGGTGGTCCCAGGGGCAGGGAGGAGAAGAGACCGCGGAAGCTGGTTTAGACAGCTTCCAAAGTGCCGCATGGCCTTCTTCCCGCTCTGAAGCCCCCAGCTAGACAGCCAAAACTGGCAGTCTAGCTGAAAAAGCAGGTCGAACAGAACACAAGGGAGAGGATCCCCTCTGTGCTGCAGCCGCCCTGCATTGAATAGTTGTATGTCCCTGGGGGTTGACGCGTACCCAGGGTGCAACCTGTAGGATTGTACCCTAATACATTTTAGCAACCCAAAGAACTGTGCATGATATGCTGACAACTATTCATCTACACCTTTGAAACTGCCAAACTTGCCTAACATGGTATTTTCAGTTGGCATCCATTCATTGTTACCAGTGAACTTATAAAATGGAAAATTTCCACAGAAAAATATAGCACTGGAAATATAGCACTTCTTTTCTAGAAGATTTTCCGCTCCATATCATTGACCGCCTGTGTGCAGACTGAGAGCAGATGTATGCATGTGTTTTCGAGTCACATGTCCAGAGGGAGACTAAACAGCTCATTTGCTTCACTAGAAGAAAGAGTCGTAGTTCAACTGCTTAGTATGTTTCCAGCTGGTTGTCTCTGTGACTTTGTTTTGTTCTAAATAACGTAAAGGCTGTCTGTAAGCAAGTGCATCTGATAAACATTTCTAATCTTCCTCTGTTCCTAGAAAGCTCAAGGATTTTACATTTCAGAAGGTTGGGCGCCATATTAAAATGAGCCAGGACCAGGGCCATCAGCTCTTCTCTGCCATGAGAAGCTTTCTGCCCTTTAGTTTTGTCTCTTAATCACCATTTGTGTAGAACAGGGGTGGGCAACATGAAGGCTGCATGCGGCCTGCTATGGCCAATTTGCTGCTGTGGTGGCAGTGGCAGCAAAAATGCAGTGATTTTGCCAGGAAACAAGATGTGTGGGATTGTTTGCCTTGCTTACAAGTGAAAATCAAGCTTCTGCCACCTCCCAGTGGGTGAGGTGGGGCACTGTGGCCCTCTGACGATTGATGTTGCCCACGAGTAGGATGGGCTTGAATTATGAAGTACACCTGAGCTCCACGGTAGATGCCTGTAAGAAACATTTATACAGACATTTGCTGAACATGGTGTCCTTAAAGCCTTTTTTGATAATTGATCACATTGGCTTAAACAGAATACAAAGGTGATTGTAAATATCCACGTGAGCAGAAGCAGAAGTGGCAGGCCATTTTCAGAGCTTCGTAATATATTTAAAAGTATTAAAGACCTCTTCGCCCAAATGATTAACATCTCATCGCTTAAAATACTTTATCTGGTTTAGTTTTAAAAACTTTGCTAATGCTGTTAAACACTCAGATTGGGTGACTGTATATTAAACACATTAATGTGCACTGACCCAATCCAAGTTTGGCACATAATCCAAAGTTTGGCACATTAAAGCAAAATTCAGGTTAATTATCACTTAATAGTTAATTTTGTTCTCAAGGAGGCAGAGTATAAATGAGGCATTGGGTACTGGAAGGGAAGTAGTGGGCATCTTAATAATGTTCCAAGTAAACATTGTATGTGGAGCTGGCAGAAATATTTTTGTCCTAGCCTTGCGTGGGAAAAGAAAAGAAAATATTTCAGAACTCCTAGGCACCAGCAGTATGTTTTCATGCCCTCAGGATTGTTCCAGACTTATTTGTAATTCTGCAAATTCCTTATCCAAAAATGTGTGTATATTCACACCACAGAAGTATGTTGTTCTGTAAATAATAAGAGACCAAGGTGCCTTTCAGTTACAGTTACAGAAGGGCCAATAGAGGACAAGCATATTAGATGCACCTGCCCAAGCAAGCAACCATTTCAATTGTCAATGTACATGTTATTTTAATTATGTAGCACATAGTTCACTTTTTTTTTTTAACTCTAAGGTAAGTTTGTAGAGTCCAAATCAGGACCATAAAGCACAGGGAGGGGAGGTTTAATCCTTCCTTCAACAGCTGCTTACCTCCTGAAATCCCCTTCCCCCTCCACAGAAGTTAAAGAAGGAAAAAATAAAAGAAAAAAAGCTCAATTGACGCCAATGGAGACTCCCCCCTCCCCCCTGTGTGTATGCATGGGGCAGATTTCAGGAAGGAAGCAGCTAGGAAAGATTAAACATCTTCTCCCCATGTGTGGTAGTCCCAATCCAGTTTGGGACCCTGCACACTTACTTTAGAGCAGGAATGGGCAACTTTGAGAAGACTGTGGGTCATTTTCACCACCTGGATCCTGCCATCAGGCTAGAGTCTACTGGGTGACCCCCCCTCCCCCAAATATGGGAAAAAAATGGCATCCAGGACATTACAGAGAGCCATGAAGGTAAAATGTAGCTTGTTTGCCAACTAAATTTGACCCTTTTAGCAGCTACAGAGCTCTAAAAGGGTCAAAGCTAGCTTAAAAACTGTCTAGATTTGACCTTTTTGGCACTCTGTAGTGCCCCAGACACTGAAAGAAGTGGTTGCGCATGTTCATCTCTGTTTTAGAGTAAAGGAAAACCTGAAGAGGAGCGGCATGTGATGTAATTAACGTAACCTGTAGGTTGACCCAAAGGTGCTAGAACAAAATTTTAAGTTCTGCCAGCCTTCAGCAGAAAAGTCGAAAGACAGTCTGAAACAAAATAATGAATTCAGTTCTGTCTTTCTTGCAGGTTTTACTGGTATTGACTCAGAGTATGAGAAGCCTGAAGCCCCTGAGCTGGTACTCAAAACGGATTCCTGTGATGTCAATGACTGCATTCAACAAGTTGTGGAACTTCTGCAAGAGAGGGTATGTAGTATTGTGGTGTTAACTTCTGGGTATTCTGGGCAGCTTAATATTGGCTACACAACTAAATAGCTTATTTTAAAAGAGGGATAAAATGTTTAATTAATTGGTTTTTGTTTTACTTAAATAAAAGTGCCAATGACTAATTTCACAACAGATTTTAAAAACATAGTTAAATGATCTTTAATACAAGAATGTTAAAAAATTGTGAATTAGATACTATTTTCAGAGGAAACTAGTGCTGGATTCACACAACATGATAACCCAAACTCAAGGTTGAATATGGGGTGTGTGTTGGTGATTGTTGAATGGCAAGTTGTTGTATTGTGTGAACCCAGCCAGGCTAACAAACCATGGTTTGTTAATTAAGAGCAGCACACAGAAAGAACCCATGGTTTGTTGATGGTTTGTGAATTGTGGGTTGTTCACGGTTAACAAACCATGGTTTGTTTAGTGTGGCTGGGTTCACACAACACAACGACCCATAATTCAACAATAAACCACACTTAAGCCACATGGAAACTTGACTGCGGGTTGTCATGTTATGTGAATTCATTCTCTGTTTCTCACACATGCAAATGCTGCTGCTGAGATGGTGCTTGCTGTGATATGTCCAATGTGTCTTGTAAGTACAGGTGAAGTATGTTCCTTTCTTCAGAAGTTTTGTATTAGTATGCAGACTTAGGCAGATCTAATAAATTAAACGACTAAAACCGGTACCATTAATCAAGTAAGGAATCTCTAATGAGGTGATGTCTCTATTTAAAAAGCCCTATTTGGGTTTCCTTTTCCTCCATGCAAATTGCATAGTATGAAAAGAAAACGGGACTATCTCTGCTGTTGCGCCCCCATATTATTCATGTGTTAGAACCTGTCTGCAGAGGGGAAGTCTGCTGAATGCATCTAGGCCGTCCCAGTGAGCCAGAACCCAGCGTTCTACCTAATAGAGACCCCCTACATGTGTTCAGCAGGCTTCCCTTCTGCAGTTATGTCTCCAGTGTGTTGATATAATTAAAGTAGGACTGGGAGAGAGAAAGCCAGTGTGCACAGGCTTGGTGTCTCTACATACAGTGTTAAATCGCATGAGGGACAGAATGCCTGAATAGGGTTAATGTGAAAGCCCAATATAATATCAAACCTATCTATCTGATTTGTACCCCACTTTTTCCCATTAAAATTGGTGCTCAAATTGCCCTATTAAAGCAATGTGAAGGAAGACATTAGTTCATCTACAGAGCTTCAAATATTTGAATCTTCATTTGAAAATGGATAACAAATAAGATATATTGAGGGCTCTTCTAATATTTAATACCCTATTTCTTCGATTCTAAGACACACTTTTTTCCCCATCTAAACATCTCTAAAAATGGGGTGCGTCTTAGAATTGATGGCGATTTCCCCACACTTCGAATCAAAGCTTTTTTTCTGTTGGTGGTACTGAAATTAAGGTGCATCTTACAATTGATGGCGTCTTAGAATCGAAGAAATATGGTATTAAGCAAAAGCCAACATAAAGGCACCATAAAAAATGACAAACTTACACATACAGCTTATTAAGGGATAACTGCAATTTATAAATGGTATAACATATGAACCACTGTTTACTGATTTTATTGTTATTGCATTTAGTTTCCATTCTTGAAATTGGAGACTGGGGGATAAGTATATGTATTAAAATATCTGTAGTACTTGAACAATTGAGAGCTTCACAATAGGAAAAGCTATTCTGTTCCATAGCAATGATTCCGAAAAGGCATATTGGAGGAGTTTTTAGGTTGGATTCAACCGTAGTGCAACGGGCTGTCCACTTGCTTCCTCTCCTGTCTGTTGCAGCCTCCCGCAAATCTGCTCTGGAGGGTCCCCCAACCATTTGGAACAGATTTGGGGAGGATATAGGGGGCTGCAGGTTGAGGGGAAAATCCATTCCATCAGCGGGAGGAAAACACTTGTGGAATGACACTTTGGATAAAAACTTTTGTGGTCTACTGAACTGCTACCTGTGGGTGCTGCAGACAAAATAAAATGATTTGCATGTCAGGAAGTGGGGAACTGAAAGGCAAAGTATGAACAAAGAGGATAACCTACAGAGGTGCTCTTATTTTTGAGAACCTCTTACATTAGATTGCTCCCTCTCTCAAATGGAAACGAGTTAACGTGCTGCTTTGTTATTGTATGAGTAAATGAAGGTGAAAGGTATGTTGCTATCTTTGTTTTATGATTGCTCTGTTAATCTGCACTTGTAAAGCACTGATAACTCTGTAAGATATGGAACCCTGAGAGGTTTTTCTGACTATTCTTTTGGATAGGAGAAAGCAGTGTGGGCTTGGAGTGTGTCTGGATTGCTGCCCAATCTAATTTTGGGCTGATCCAGAGGAATCAGGTGAAGGCTTCTCAATGGAGGTTGACAGTAAGCCAGATAACTCTGTCAAAAAGGGAAAGAGATCAGTGTTACAACTGCGAAACTATCTACCCTAGTCTTATTGGAGGATCACAAAGAACTTTTGCAAGACTTGAAGTCACCAAAAGTCTCAAACAGTTGGTGTTCTTCTTCGTGGTCTCTGTGCATCACACATATGGGCTCGCGCCGACGCCGAGCCTAGCTTCGGGAAACTTCGCTAGCTAGCTTAGACTTTTGGCGGGAACCCCTCCCCCCACCATCCTACCGCGCATGCTCAGGGTTCCCGCTCGTCGCTTACCTCAGTTCTTCTTCGACCGCTTAGCTGTTAGCCTCGCGGGAGACTTCGGCAGATATATATATATCTGTGAGATAAGAAGAATAGTTGTATTTAGTTAGCTTAGGCTTGTTCGTTCTACTTAGTTGTTAGTTTCTTGTTATATATAAAAAATAATAATAATAATAAATATAGATATAGTACTAGGTTTTAAGATAGGAGCGGTTCGCCATCTTATGGCTCAAACCGCGCTTTTTAAGCTGTGCACGCGGTGTAGGGCGAAGATAGCCCTTACCGATGGACACTCGTTCTGCCTGATTTGTCTGGGTGAGTCCCACATAGTGGAATCCTGCACGCATTGTATGCGTTTCTCCCGACAAACGAGGCGAAATAGAGCGGACCGTCTCCGCAGCTTATTGTGGAGCAAGGCCCTCTCCGCAGTAGACCGGCCCCGTCCATTAACGCAGCAAGCGGCGGCTTCAGCTTCTGGAGAGCGTATGATTCGCTCAAACCCAGCATCTCCGGGCTCTCCCCCTTTGGGGACCGCAGCTCAGGCAACGATTACGGGCGCCTCCCCGCCTTCTTCTCCGCAAGTCAAGCGGGTAAAAAAATCGAAGCCAGTTAAGAAGTCGGTACCGAAGAAAAAGTCTTCGGCTTCGAAGAAATCGGCATCGCTTCCATCTACGATGCCGTCTACAACATCGCGGAAAGTCGTAGCCTTAGTCCACAAGGCGCCTTCGGTACCGACAGAACTTTCGACGTCGAGGCATCGTACCCTCTCGCCTGCATCGACTTCGCATTCGTCTCAGCGTGCCAAGTCCCCACCTTCGACTTCGATACCGAGGAGGCAATCACCCTCTCCGCTGCGTACTCCACCGACACCGAAAGAGTTACCTGAACGCTCTTTGCCGTCACCGGGCCCGATAGAGATTACATCGGATATGGAAGATGTGGTCCCGATGCCGATGGAACCACCAACGTCGGCCCAGCGACCAAAGGATCTGCGGCATCGATGTCGACCTCGGGATCGAGTTTCAGTATCCCAATCTCTGTCTCGTTCGCGATCTCGGTCGCGAGATTGGGATGTTTATTCTGAACATTCCCATTATTCGGATCGAAGTCGATACCGCTTCGACCCTTATACAGGGCGCCGAATCAATGCAGAACAAGCACCACCGCCTGTACCGCCGCGCCGAACGACTTCACTCTCCGAATCATCGACTCGGCATCGACGAACATCATCGACTCGACATCGAGAGCGTCCGCTCACCGCGACTATGACAGCATCTCGACGTCGAGAACCATCACCACCTCGACATCGAGAACTGTTAGCGCCTCGGCATCGAGAGCCTTCAAAATCATTTGAAGAATACGCTTCCGACACTTCATCGGCACCGTCACCCCGCCCCTCCGAGCCTTCACCGTCTGACGATGTCGGTACCGGTGATAGAGCTTCGCCAACTATGGAGATGGGCAGCTTTTCGGACCAAATGATGCGGCTAGCCCAATCCTTGGGGATCGAGTGCCAACAGCAGGTGGAGGAGGAGGACGATGATGGCTTATACGATGTCATGTATACAGACCCATCGCCTCAATTGACCTTGCCCATGATAAAGGTGCTATTAAAGACAGTCAAACAATCGTGGCAGAACCCAGCAACAATTGGCCCTATCTCAAAACGCCTGGATGCAATTTACAAGGTCAAGGAGACGAAAGCACCCTTCCTTTTTCAGCATCCCAAACCTAATTCTGTGGTGGTGGAGGCTGCTCAGGGCAAATCAGGGAGAACACACTCGGCGCCTACCGATAAGGAGGGTCGAAAACTCGACTCCTACGGCAGGCGTATCTACTCGTCTTCATCTCTGGGCATAAAAATCACTAATTATATGGCCCTAATGGCACGCTATCAGTTGTTCCTTTGGGAAAAAATTTCATCGTTCGCTTGGGCTGCAAATAAATTACGAAAAATCCGTCATACAACCATCACAGCGAATACAGTTTATAGGGGTTATCCTCGACTCTACCACAGGCAGAGCATTCCTTCCAGTAGACAGGATACAAATCCTGCAACAATTGTCGTTGAGACTACAACACGAGCAGCGAGTCTCTGCATTCCTAATTCTGAGACTGCTGGGATTAATGGCAGCAGCCGTATTCGTCGTCCGTTGGGCACGTCTGCGAATGCGTCCCCTTCAGATATTCCTTCTCCAAGAGTACTCACCCACGCAAAATCCACACAAAATAATACTTACCGTACCGCGATCTGTCCAAAAATCCCTCGGATGGTGGTCAACCCGGATCAATCTTGCTCAAGGAATGCCTTTTATAACAAGGGCCCCCTCTCGCATAGTAACAACGGACGCGTCTATGGACGGATGGGGAGCTCACCTCGGCGACCTGACAACACAAGGAAAATGGTCACGTTCAGAGACGAGGCTACATATCAATATGTTAGAGCTGCTGGCTGTCAAGAAGGCTCTTCTAGCCTTTCGTCCGCATCTTCAAGGGCACCATGTCCGGATACTGTCCGACAATACCACAGTAGTGTGGTATCTCAACAAGGAGGGAGGTACGCGATCTCCCCGACTCCTGCAGCTTGCAATGAACATTATAGATTGGGCCATTTCCCACGATATGCTACTATCTGCTCTACATATTGCAGGCAAGCAAAATGTCAAGGCCAACGACCTAAGCAGGTCGTTCACGGACACGCACGAGTGGGAACTCTCCCCAAGCGTACTGTGCCATCTATTTGCTCGTTGGGGACACCCAGACATCGATCTTTTTGCGACAGCTGCCAACGCAGTGTGCCCTGCGTATTGCTCCAGAGCAGGCATAGGGAACGCGTCACTCGGGGACGCCCTCCAATGGGACTGGTCGAACGGTTTTCTGTACATGTTCCCTCCATTCCCGCTAATTGCCAAGGTGGTGACACAGGTTCAACGCAGCAACTCAGACGCGATTATGATCGCGCCGTGGTGGCCAAGGCAACCTTGGTTCACGTCGCTACTCAGACTGACACGCTCGGAAATTTGGCACCTACCTTATACACACAACCTTCTCTCTCGGGAGAAGGGGAGCATTCTGCACCCGGATATCCAGACCTTACACCTCACAGCCTGGCGCATCCGACCTCGTGGCAACATTTCTCTTTCTCAGACGGAGTTCGGTCCATCCTAGAGGCCTCCCGTAAGCCTTCCACGCGACTTTCATATAATAAAAAGTGGAAGCGTTTTCAGGATTACGCGGCCCTCAACGCGTTTGATTGTTCTACATCTGGCATGCCTGACATTATCTCGTTTCTTCACTCCTTGCATGTAGCAGGACTAAAGCCGGCGTCTATTCGTGTTTACCTGTCTGCAATTGCGGCCAACCATGGTTTGATTGACGGGTTTTCTGTTTTCACCCACCCGCTTGCAAGAGCCTTTTTGAGAGGGTTGCATAATTTGTTTCCAACTATTCGTCCAATAGTACCGCAGTGGAGCCTCTCGGTGGTTCTTGCAGTCCTTACTTCAAAACCATTTGAGCCTTTAGCTACAATAGACCTTCGTTTGTTAACGTTTAAAACAGTTTTTTTAGTGGCAGTCACATCTGCAAGGCGAGTATCAGAGTTGGCAGCACTGCTAGTGGACCCTCCATACCTACAGTTTTTTAGGGACAAGGTAGTGATGCGCCCAGACCCCACGTTCATTCCTAAAGTTTCCTCCTCTTTCCACGTGAGTCAAGATATTGTTCTGCCTACGTTCTTCGAACCGTCATCAGACCCTTTGTCTTCAACCTTACATGCCCTGGATGTTCGGAGAACATTGGCCTTCTATAAGTCAAGAACTGAACAAGTTCGCAAATCTCGCAAATTGTTTGTCTGCTATGGTGGCAAGAATAAGGGATTGGCGGTGTCGCCGCAGCGCATCTCAAAATGGGTTGTTCAAACCATTGTCCTGGCCTACCAAATTGTCAAAAAGGAACCACCTTTTTACCTAACAGCGCATTCTGTCAGAGCACAGGCAACCTCTTCGGCTCTGCTCCAAGGGGCTTCTCTTTCTGACCTTTGCAAGGCAGCTACCTGGACTAATGCTTCCACCTTCGTAAAGCATTATCGTCTAGATGTAAGAGCGAGACGGGACTCCTCGTTTGGAAGAGCGGTCCTCTCCTCGATCTGCCAATAACCAAGCAGCATGCCTACCCACCACCGGTAAGTTTTTGCTTATTATTCGCCCATATGTGTGATGCACAGAGACCACGAAGAAGAAATGCAGGTTGCTTACCTGTAACTGTAGTTCTTCGAGTGGTCATCTGTGCAGTCACACAACCCACCCACCATCCCCTCTTGGCATCGCTGTTGTGATGGTCAAGTTGTTCGAGCATGCTCGTTTAATAAAAACACTGTACCTTAGTCGCGAGGCCAAGCGGTCTCAGGGAACTGAGGTAAGCGACGAGCGGGAACCCTGAGCATGCGCGGTAGGATGGTGGGGGGAGGGGTTCCCGCCAAAAGTCTAAGCTAGCTAGCGAAGTTTCCCGAAGCTAGGCTCGGCGTCGGCGCGAGCCCATATGTGTGACTGCACAGATGACCACTCGAAGAACTACAGTTACAGGTAAGCAACCTGCATTTCTTAGTATTGTTTATCAGTAATCAATTGTATTCTATTGTGTACATGCAGTAGCACTTCAGTTAGATGGTACAAAGTCAAGCTTCTACTGACACCACGGTTCTTCCAAAAGCATTTCATTTGACATCAGCCTGAGGACTCATGTACCAGTATACAAGACTCGCCTTGTTTCATTGCATGCTGTTTTAAAACAGTTATAGCATTGGCCTGCTCCACTATGATGGCTCTGCTTAGAGGCTGTGTGTGTTCCATTCCGTTCCTGATATTGTAATGGAAAGGAGGATGAAATGTTTTAAAGTCTACAGGAAATATTGCTATTCAGACCCGAAGGAAAGAAAATGGTGGATTCTGTACATCCCTTGGGCAAATGTTCTCAACTGAGTTATAAACATTGGTTTCCCTTTGTTTTATTACTCAAAATAAATGGCGAGGTAAAGTTCCTTATTACTGAGTCATCCAAACTCTACTACTTTGTTCTCTAATGTAAATGTTACACCTTCTAGGATGTAACATCCTGGAACTGGCCATCTTTCAATTAAACATTGTTCACTTGGTTCCCTCCGTTGCGGACCTCTAAAGAGGTCCAAAGAAAGCCTTTTTTTTTTAATTGTGTGCATTCAAATAAAACAGTATGAAACAATGTTCTTGATGCCTTTTGAAAAGCCTCAACAAACAAGTCAGCACTTTATTTCAATTAAGAAATGTAAAGCTCCAAGTTATTTATTTATTTATTTTATTCCATTTATATACCGCCCCATAGCCGAAGCTCTCTGAGTGGTTTACAAAAATTAAAAACATTGAACAATTAAAACACCAATATACAAAATTTTAAAGCATAAAGCATAAAAACAAGTTAAAATTACAATATCCTTCTGGGTCAAAGCACAACAACAACACAAAACACAAAAACCCTCATCATATGCTGTTAAATGCCTGGGAGAAGAGGAAAATCTTGACCTGGCGCTGAAAAGATAACGATGTTGGCGCCAGGCGAGCCTTGTCAGGGAGATCATTCCATAATTGAGGGGCCACCACTGAAAAGGCCCTTTCCCTTGTTGCCACCCTCCGTGCCTCCCTTGGAGTAGGCAACCGGAGGAGGACCTTCGATGTGGATCGTAGTGTACGGGTAGGTTCGTGTCGGGAGAGGCGTTCCATCAGGTATTGTGGTCCCAAGCCGTGTAAGGCTTTATAGGTTAAAGCCAGCATCTTGAATTGGGCTTGGAAACGTATAGGCAGCCAATGCAAGTGGCCCAGAGTAGGTCTTAAATGCTCGAACCTTCTGGTTCCTGTTATCACTCTGGCCACTGCATTTTGCACAAGCTGCAGCTTCTGAACCGTCTTCAAAGGCAGCCCCACGTAGAGTGCATTGCAGTAATCCAATTTAGAGATTACCAGAGCATAGACAACTGAAGCCAGGTTATCCCTGTCCAGATAGGGGCATAGCTGGGCCACCAACCGAAGTTGGTAGAAGGCACTCCGTGCCACCGAGGCCACCTGAGCCTCAAGTGACAGAGATGGTTCTAGGAGAACCCCCAAGCTACGAACCCGCTGCTTCAGGGGGAGTGCAATCCCATCCAGAACAGGTTGAAGACCCTCCATCCGGTCAGCAGAACCACCCACTAACAGCATCTCAGTCTTGTCTGGATTGAGTTTCAGTTTATTAGCCCTCATCCAGTCCATTGTCGCAGCCAGGCACTGGTTCAGCACATCCACAGCCTCACCTGCTGAAGATGAGAAGGAGAAATAGAGTTGCGTGTCATCAGCGTACTGATGACAACGCACCCCAAAACTGCAGATGACCGCTCTCAACGGTTTCATGTAGATGTTGAACAGCATGGGGGACAAGACTGTCTCCTGAGGAACCCCATACTGGAGAATCCACGGGGCTCTTGCTTTGAGTTTAAAGTAAGATACCTCAGAGTGCAGAATGAGTTTTAATTGGAAAGCCTTTCAAGTGTCCCCCCCTCCATTTTTGGCAATAGGGTGAGAAATGGGTGATCCACAAAGAACAAGCAAACCAGAAAACTTTTCTCCATTACAACAAAAGTTTAAATATTTCTGCCCTGATCCCTACATTTGTTCCACTCATGTAACAAAAAGAACCAGTTTATTTTTGCAGTAATCCATCAGAGGCTGAAATCTGGGAGTTTTAAGCATGTCTAACTCTGTTAACTTGTGGCCTATGACTATTTGCATAATTGGGAACACTCTGTCCATGTAAGATATGCATGGCTGTTAAGGGATAAATATCCTTGATTTGAAAACAAATCCTTTGTTAGATTGGTTTAACTAAATCTAGGGTTTTGCTTATGTAGTCCAGTGCATGTTACCTGGTCTGTGGGTACAGATATACTGAATATTCCATTTATGCCTGTAGTTGACTATGTTTTGTACTGTCTTCCTATATATGTGTAGTGATGTTCTTGATAGAGGCACAGTTGGACTGTCATAGAGATCTGAATAGCGCTTAAAATGTGCTTGCAGTTATTCCCCATGTTGGTACAGTGCTGTGTTCAGTTTTAATAGATGCAATAAATCTAATTTAGCTCCTAGCTCTGAATACTGAATCAATTAATAGTGATTTTAACATCTCAGTAAAACAAATGGCATTACAAAAGGCATTGCATCTATGTGAAATTAATAGAAGACTTTCCTTTTTCTTTAATGGTATGTATGGTTTTTAAGTTTTCAGAATTGACATTAACTAATGCTAAATGGATTTGTGTGTTTGACAAGTGCGCTGAAATGGGGAGTGATGAAAGTATTGGATACATCTATTTGTTTTTTAAGTAACTTCAATAATCTCCAAATGGAAGTTCTGCCTTCAAGTCGTCGCTAGAGGGCTATCTAACACAACCTTTTCATTGAGCTGCTTTTTGACTTGCCTGTGTTCTTGCCTCTGTTTTTAATCTAAAGCGATGTTTTAAAAGCTGTCTTTATGCATACCAGTAACACTAGATTTACTAATCCTATAAGTTACTTAAAAAACATGTTATCCTTTTCATGAAATTGTGGTTTAAAGGTCCGGAAATACATTTTATACTGTGGACAAGTCAAACTTACTAGCCCAATGTATGCTGATGGTGCATTGTGTGTTACATACGTGTGCTGTAGCTGAGATAGCAGACTTTGTAATAGTTACAGAACTTGATTAATTCTCATGCTTGAATCAAAGTTGAAATTAAGAGAAATGCTTTGTAATGCATAAAAGCAGAATGTTTTAATGAATTGCTATAACACTTCATAAAATGACTTTCTCCTTCACCCTTGCTCTTGCATCCAAAGCAGGCTTAGCAGAAAGTGTTTTTCATACTCCACAGCTTTTAAAAGTTTGAACCACTACTAGCAATTTGATTAGAAAAACAATATTTAGCTGCAGCCATTATCTTCTCTTTGAAACACAACACCACATACTTAGATCTTGTCACTATATCAGTCCTATCCATAGGCCTTCATGCCATAAAATATAAACATTAAAGTATAATTTTGTTAATAAATAAGAGTAAACTAATGACATGTGTTTATAATTCTTAACTGGATGTTTATCCCCATGTAAAATTGCCTTTATGCAGATGAAGTCCTTTAATATGAAAAACACATTAAAATGTTTTATTTTCTGCAGTTTTTACTCATGGCTACGTATTTCTGCAAATTAACACTTTCAAGATGAGAGATGTTTATGATAGAGGAAGGTTATTCCTAGGCTCCTTCCACTAGAAGTTAAATAAAGTAGCATTAATTTTTTAAATAGATACAAAGCCTTGTAGTAAAACAATGGAACTTTGCCATTAATGGAAAATGTCACTTGTCTGTAAATTTGATGAATATTTGTTCTCTTATGTAAACATGGTAGAAGTAAGATTCATTTGCATCTCTTCATGCACTGGAAGTGTTGCATGTGAATGCATGAATCTTAGCTATGCTTGAATTTACCTATTCTAGAGTGGGATTTTTTTTATGATGCAAATCTGCCACTGGCCGGGACTTGTGTTAACCTAGGTTTTTATCCTTTTTTGCAGATAATAAGAGTAAAAACATTAGGTGTACTTTGGGATTATAGCTAAGATTAGAGCTTTTGCAGAGGCTGCCCCTAAATGGTATCTGTTTCCATAAAGCTAGCATAATTCAGCAGTTCTGTGTGTACATGCTTATCTGGGAGTAAACCCCATTAAACATTGTGGGACTTCCTACTGAGTAGACATGCATAGGATTGCACTGTTAATCACTAAGCCTTTCTCAGCCTTGGGTCCCCATCATCCCTAGCCATTGATCATGTCGGCTGGGGATGATAGAAACTCTAGTTCAACAACCTTTGGGAACTCAAGGCTGGAAAACGCTGCTCAAGGATCTTATCATAACATTGTGGTAGCGTGAATCCTTAGGATGCTATCCTAAACACCATTACTGCCAGATCCTCAAGAGAAGCCAGATCCTCAAGAGAAGCCAGCCCCTGCCAGTCTTTTCTGCTGGAATAGCAACCAGCTTGGCCACTGCTGGCCGGTGGTATTAGTCTTTCCTGTGGGTAAGGGGTGGTGGTGGGTTGCCATTTGACTACTCTAAAGCAAGGTGTCCTTGCTTCACCGCAGCCAAACTCTGAAGCAAGGACACAAACCCCATTTGCAACAGCCTTCCTACCAGTCTTGGAGCTGGGGAGAGGGCAGGGATCACCATGAAACCAGCGGAACAATCCGCACCCACCTCTGCAGCTTCGAAGTTGGGAGTAAAGTTTGTTGCTCACCAGATTCACAGTCACCACAGCAACCATGTCAAAGTACAGTGACTTCGGATAAAGAACCCATGAAATCAGTCATCCTTCTGAGTGGTTGAGCTATTAGACTGGTTTAGCCCAAATAAAATGAAAGATGTGACCTTTTGAACCCTTTGGTTGTTAAAACTGGCTTTGGCTATTATTTTGTTTCTAAAATTCCCCCACCAATTTTGATCATGCTTAACAGTTTTTTATATAAGAAGAATGAAAGGAATATGGCCCTGCCATTGAAGTCAATCACAGTGGTTGCCCTTAACTCTGCTAGTAGGTATAGGTTTGCGTGTGTATTTCTAGGTCTGTCTTCAGAACACCAAATTTAAACTTCCCAGATGTTATGAGCTGAAACCTCTATTTGCCAAGTGGCAGAATTTGTGTTTTGTTTCATTTCTAAATGTTTTCAGATAATTGCTGACTATAGACCATCCATCAACTTCATGTGACAGTTGTTGCCGTTTCTTTTAATTTTGCCTCATACTCTTTTCTCAGGGATGTGCCCAATGTATCCTATTAAGTTGTTTACCCCAAATAATGCTAATTTGGTTTGGCTAGAAGATTCCCAGAGCATCTAGTTCCTGTACCCATTGACAAATTTCTAGTATATTGCCAACGATGTTCTAGCCTGCGTCTTACTTGTAAGGAATGGAAGAATGTAGAAGCAGACTTCAGTTTTTGTCATGTTTTGTGAATGGCTCCCTTACTTTAAGAAACTGCAGAATATTATCCTGTTTCAAAATCAAAGCACGACAGACAATTTTTTTAAGGACATGAAGCTCCTCTTGAGGAGGGGAAAAAAAGAAAGAAAAGAAGGCTGCTTAGGCACCAAACATCTAAACTGTTTTTAGTTATGAATAATTTTTAGACACGTCATTGGCGAGAAATTAACTTTGTGGTGACTCCATCACGTTTTTTTCCCCACTTGAATGTTGTTCTGGTTGTCTGCGTACTTCTCTGTGCAGTTTGGCAAATGCCGTGTTACACTGTTTCTATCCAAAATGTGTTCTTTGAAAAGGCTGTGCAGTTGTACTGCCTTATGCCAAGCTGTTGGGTCTTTCTTGGCGATGAATTTAGGCCGCCATACTGGAAGACAAATTGATGCTGATACAAGGTTTAGAAGGTGAGGTGGAAGAAACACGTCTTGTATTTCCTTCATTGCTACTCTCATAAAGATAGGATTAGCGGGGAGTGATGCCATGGAAGTATATTTTTTCGATATATTGAAAGAATGAACATATCCCTTTGGGAATGTGCACACCTCATCCCCTTCCCTCCCAATTCAGAAGCAACAACAGAGGAAGTGTGACCCACTTGTTCTTATGCTGTCCAAAGAGGATATATTAAACTTTATAGCAGGTCAGTTAACCTTGCAGTCTCTGGACTGTGTTATTGGCTATTGCCTTTTTGGTGGGTCATATATATTTCTAAACAAATTTGATTTTACACACAAAGTGTAAGACCCAGTATAGATCTAATGCTACCTTGGTTTGTTTTCTTTAACCACAATTAAGCGGAACATCTGAATACTTAAAATTTTATTAAAAGATTGGCCACAAATCGAATCTGAACTACAGTTTGACATGAGTGCTCAAGTCATGGTTTTGCTCTGACAGTAGCTGAACGTGGCATCTATCCTGGGCCTATGTTGACAGTGGCCTGGTTCAGAAGAGACTCCTAGGCTTCATAAACAATGGTGTGTCTGAATGTGTTCCAGGAACTCTCCTTTCCTTTCCACTCTCTTTTGTAGGCCAGGAATCACCTCTGCTCACCAGCAAACGCTCCTGATTGGCTGCTTTTCTTTCGAAATAAAGGTGGCTGTGTTAAACACAGTGTTTTTATTTTATTTTAAAGAGTGCTTAATTTAATGTGTAGTTTAACCCTTAGTCTCCAGTGTGGCTGCTGCTTATTTCAGTGTTGTTAGAACAGCTACGTAATAGGAGTTGGATTTCTGATGTTCTCTGAAACCAGTTTTTGGTGGTTCTTTTGCTTAGATTTGGAAGCATATGGCAGTGCAGCTGTTTATGTAATGTCAAGCCCTTTGCTGTGATCCCTCTGAACAGTCTCTATCAGGTTAACCCCAAAAGGAGACTTGGGACACCTTAAAAGAAAAACACCCATTTATTACACCATAAGCTTTCGTGGACTACACCCCATCGATGGCTGATGCCAGCCTTTCTCGGGAATACTATCTTCAAACGTTATGAGTCAGTCCTGACAGAGTTCTCTGAAGGCTTTTTCAAGAATTCTCCAGAGGAAGGTCATTACTAAATTACTGGGCTGAAACGTGTTAGACTTCTTAAAGAATAAAACTTTCGGCATGTTGAAACTAGTTCTCTCTTTTTTGGATCTATTGTGAATGCTTTCCAGTTCTCTCATACTTTCCTTATGCCAGTCTTCCCCAATCCAGTGCCCTCCAGATGTGTTTCATGCTGTCACTCCCATAATTGCCAGCCAGCAAGGGAGTTGCAGTTCAACACATATGGAGGGGGCAAGGTTGGGGAATCCTGGCTCATGCATAATAAATTTGTTGCATCACAATACACTGTGTTTTTGCTGAAGCAGACTGACAAGATGTGGTGATAGCCACCAATTTAGATGGCTTTAAAAGGGGTGGTGGTGGATAAATTCCTGAAGGAGAAGGCTATCAATGGCTACTAGCCCTGATGGTTATGTGCTATCTCCAGTATCCGAGGCAGTAAGTCTGTGTGCACCAGTTGCTGGGAAATATGGGTAGGAGGGTGCTGTTGCTCCATGTTCTGCTTTGTTGGTCCCTGGTCAACAGCTGGTTGGACACTGTGTGAACAGAGTGCTGGACTAGATGGAATCTTGGTCTGATCCAGCATGGCACTACTTATGTTCTTATGACATAGCTGCCCCTCTGGAAACTTAAATTAGCTTGGAATTCTGTGCTTTGCACTTAACTGCTGCATCCCATTCTCCATTCTTTATTTCTGGATTTCCCATATAGGCTACTGATTACAAGATGACTTAATATGCATCTCACCTCTTTCCTGCATATGTAACATCCCCCTTTTTAAGCATAGTGTTTCCCCCTTTTCATGTTATTTTGTATACTCTCATGGAGAAAGAAGGACACTATGGATTGTGTGTGCCTTTCTTTGATTAAAGAAATTGCTTCAGCAAGTTATGTCTGTAAGGGAAAACTAAAGTTAATTCATTTCTCCAGAATTTTCTGAGCTATTGCTGGATTTCCCAGTAAAATTAATCCCATGTAAATGTGTTTCTGCAGATAACTCAAATGGAAAAAAGTACTAGCACAGTTGCAAGTTAAATCTGATTCTGGCTGGGAAAATTAGGTTCTTCATTTTAAAAGGCAGTGTTCTACTGAACCGCAACACCACCATTTCAAAATGTTAAAATTGTTGTTTTTATCTATTGAAAACATTTGCCTTTTCCCCTAGGACATTGTACCAGTGGATGCCTCTTATGAAGTTAAGGAGCTGTACGTTCCTGAAAACAAACTTAAATTGGCCAAAACAGATGCAGAGACTTTACCGGCCCTGGAAATAAATAAGGTAATACAGATTTGCATATATAGTACACAAAAGTAACTCAACTTCTTGCTCACACTTAACCTGTATTAGCCATTAGTACATTGAAGGCATATATGAAAAAAACCAAATTCTCCTCCCAGTAACTTTGAGATTGCAAAAGTTTTCTGCTGGCTTGCCTTGGGGGTTCCTCTTGCCCACCTGAAGTGATCAGGTGTGTAGCAATTTACAAGGCTAACGAAGTTGGGTTATGCTTCTGCGATTCAGTTTTGAACAATAAATAACAATTCACATATTATTCTACCTTACATTTATTATCACGTTTCTCTTTTCCGAAATCCTAGTGATGCTGGAAAATTGCCATGCTTACGGAATTATATCGTTGACATCATTAGATTGGCTTATTTTCTCTTCTAGTCAGTTTCACACCTTCTCCAGCACCTTTTTTTCTACAGCATTTTTACTGCATGTGGGGAATTTTATTCTTCCCACCCACCCTTGACATGTTCTGCATTTTATGCCTTTTCCTCTTTCCACATTGATTAACTTTAGTTCTTGCTGTTTTACAGATTGATGCCTATTGGTTTACAGATTTATGGCTGCACTTCACTTGATTAACTTCTCTTTCTATGGTCCTGAATTTGATTATTTCCCTTTGTAGTACTCATGCAACTTAATCACTTCTGTCCCTTATATTAGGCACAGCAAAGCATCTGATGAATATCATCCTCTAACGGGTATAAATGTAAACAATTTTTAAATAGGATGGCTGCTGTAACCTTACAGTGCTTACAGTGATTGTATAGTTTTCCTCTTCTTTTCAACGATGACATAAGGTGTATCATAGGTTCTCCTTATGTCTTGGTATAGTCCTTTATGTGTCTGCCTTTTTATAATTCTATTATTTTGGTGAATTAAAGTAATTGGTCATAACTTACCAAGTTACTCTCATATCCCTTGGAAACCACTTTCAAAGAGAAAGATTCTGGAATACTTGTTCATTGATAGATTAAATGCCCAGCAATTGTGTGAGGTGGGTGGAATGAAGCTTAAATGTTTGTCTAAACTGAATGTGAAACTTGAGAATGTGTTGAAGTTGAGTTTCCCCGGGAAACGAAGTGAGAGTACTGTATGATTTCTATATTATTGATACAATATGTAGTTTGCTCACAGAATAACATGTTTTCATTATGATAAGGCAGATCACAAACTCTTCTAAATACATGCAAGTTATAATAATTACAAGTATAAAGGAAACAACAGCAAGCATATTGTTAACATAGTAAAACTTAAATTCCTCCTTACCTAGTAGTTACTATTAAAAATCCATATTTACCTAAATGGAAGGCAGCATGGACAAACCAGCATAAGCATATTAGGTAGGTTTCTCGTTCTCTCAGGATCTTTCTTCCAAACAGCTCTATCCCTTGTCTTTTATAACCCCCAAGATATTAATGACTTCATCCCAAGTTTCGGACCTAGTTCGAAACTCTTATTTCTACCAATGTAGCCGCATTTACCATTGACACCAGTAATACCTTAATGAAGGCATCTCTCCTAAGCTAAGCAGCTTTCTGCTTCCAGTGCTTAACAAACCCACTTGTGGAAACCTTCCTCCCCCCATTTCTAAGAGTACATTCCGTTACTCACAGTTACATATACATGTTACATTTATCCTTTGATATCTATAGAGGGACTGTCTTTCATATTCCCAGATAGGGTCTTTCTTATGACCAGCACCCATGACAGTTTGAGGTCAGTTGCACAATCCTATACATGTCTCTTCAGAAATAAGTCCCATTGAGGTTCCACCATTGCATCACTTACAGTTGGAGAAGCTGCCCAAAGCTCTAATAGGTACAGCTGTGCAAAAACAGCACTAGAAAGAAAATAGTCATGCATTTTGATTTTGATGGTATCAGAGAGTCTGGTCCTGATCAAACACTATCCTTCCCCCAGGCATGGGGTCTGGGGGACTATGCCCATAAAGGAGAAATGCCATATTTAAAATGGCTAACAGTTCCCAAATACAGAAGAGGTTTTTCCCAGTCTAGATTTAATGTTCTCCCCTTCAAACCGTTGGAGGGCAGATATAAAAATATTCCATCAGAGAGGAGATATTGCCTGTGCAATAATACAGAGACGGAAACCATTGAACATGTGTTGTTCAGCTGTATCTTTTATACTGAGGCAAGGAACGACCTGCTACGTCCCATTACGCAGCATTTCTTGGGTTGTTCTATGGAAATTCTGGCGACGAAACTCCTGCAGGGCAATGATAAGTTAATTACTTTACAAGTATCCAAATTTCTTTCATCCGCTATACATTGTAGAGCACAAATGAGAGTTAGATAAATTTATGACTATTGTTTTATTTGTGTTATTTGTCATACTTTTAGTATATACTGTACTGGCTGGATGGTTTTACTATATTTTAGAGATTAAATAGGGAAACAGGGAGACCGAGTTTTATAAATATCCGATGTATTCGAATTTTTATATGGGGATCGCAAAATCCCCTTTCTGGGATGCATGGTGGTATTAACTGTATACAAAATGTTATGCAGTATCGGTCTGTTGACTGTAAATAAAGTATTTGATTTGAAACACTATGCTTTTGTTTTTCAGGTGGATATGCAATGGGTGCAAGTTCTGGCAGAGGGTTGGGCAACGCCTCTTAATGGCTTTATGAGAGAGAGAGAATACTTGCAGTGCCTTCATTTTGACTGTCTACTGGATGGTAGGACACTTCAAATTTTAATATAACAGAGTCTACTTGTACTGGACATGATGGGAGGCTGTGGATAATCACTCCATTAGTCCTTAAACAACAAAATAAAACCCAAAACCAACAGCCGTGTTTGCGTTGGGCCCAATGAAAAATGAAGGGTCAATCTGGACCCTGACCCTAGGCAGCTAAAAATTATTCTTATACTTCCTGCCTTGGTGTTCCTGCGCCACCTCTTCTATCCTCCCCTGACCCTTCCCGCACAAACTGGTATTGCTGCTTTTGTTCTTGTTCCTGCCTTATTTCTTCCTCTGTCACTTGCCTAACAGCCATAGAGTGTTGCACTATATCAGCTTCCAGGCATTATCCATCTATCCTTCCTCCATCCCTCTCTCCTTTGTTTTATCTAGTAGATTCAGGGAAGAGGGAAGGCTGCACTAGATGTCATTACTGGAAAAAAGCTAACAGAAAAGGAACTTGCCAGCTGGCCAGAGGTCATAGCTTTACAAAGGAAACAGAGATGTAAGGAAAGCGTTGATATGTCAAATGCTTGGATCATCATTTGCAAAATGTTTGCTCCATAAATATTTTAACCTCATATACTTAAAAAAAAGTTTATTTATTGGAAGCAAATGCAGTTCTAAGAATTTTAGGTAATGGCATCTTATAAATATAAAATCAACTGAACTTTGGCGATCAGTGAAGCTTGAATTATTAGCAAGCTTTTGGGTGTTAAATTCACAATACATAAAATTTCAGCTAAACAAACATTTAACAACTTCACAGCAACATAGCATGGATTTAACCTCTTCAGCTTAAATGTACGTTTTGCCAACATTAAAGCAGAAGATTAACATCTTGCAATAATAGTTGATGTACAATTAACTACTTTGACACTTTGATCGCTTTGGTGTAAAACTTTGCTAAATATGATTGAGAAAAGAGTATTAATATGGTTGGGCTTCTTGAAAACTAGCTTTGTTCCCCCCAAAATCTGTAAGTCTCTATATAACAGGGCTGCATTTCTGTGATTGGCTTGCACACATGAGATGTGTGAAAAGGTCCTGTTTTTGTCCAAACATGCATAGGATTGCACCCTAAGTATGTAGTAATGACAGTAGAGCTCATTCTCCCATGTGAACCTGTGGGTATGCTACGTTCATCCTTGGTGTCCTTTGCCTGTGCCTTCAGAAGTTAGATAGGTAACTGACACAGAGAGGGCATTCTCAATTGTGGTGCCTTATCTTTGGAACACTCTTCTCCAGGGACTTTGGCTTGGCTCCTAGTCATGTCCTTTCTTTTTCTTTTGCTAGCCACCTTAAGAATAGCAGCGTAGAAGTATAAATGGCCTAAATAAAAATAAATGTATATGTATTATATATGGATACTTCCCCCTTTCTATACCCTTTTTAGTTTCTCTTGATGATTCAAGAGTTGTTTTAGCTTTTCTATTGAAGTTGTGTATCTCTTAGCTTCTGATCTTGTGCATCATTAAAAGGAAAGATGAACCTCCCAAAGCAATATCTGTTTTGGCTATTAGTTTGCACCTCATGACTTTCCCCGCCACCCGGACAATTTCAAGCCTATGTGGTAGGGCCGATGTTGGACACAGTCATGGCTCAGTCCAATTCTGTAGATGCTGGGACCTTGTTGAGTGCTTCCTATAGTAGCCAGCGGTCGTTTCCATATGGCACTCTTCTGAGTGCAGTTATGAATTGATGATGTAACATCTCCAGAGAACCAGGATGCATTGCCGTGGCAGCTCATTGCTATTTGAGTTTGGATTGTGCAGTTGCAGTTTGCTTTGTAGAGGGAATGAGTATCGGCATGAAAGACGCTTGGGAAACATGATTTGTCTTCCAGCACAGTGCAATGGTTTTTCCCACTTGCTGTCATGAAGAACTGGGTTTATAGACCTGTCCTCTGTGTCTTTGCCTAGATGACAGCGGGAAGGAGTGAAAATCTAGAAGCACTGCAAGAATTGCGGAAGCATGCCTGCTGTCACTTTTTAAAAATTCATTTTTATTGTGAACTTTCAACTTCGTATATACATATATAAATAAAAGACAGAAAAAAGAGAAATAATATTTGTATATATCCCTATTAATGAATACATGTGATCTATCTATCTATCTATCTATCTATCTATCTATCTATCTATCTTTGTAGTAATTATACATGAGTTTCAACAAAAGTGGATGTGATATCTAAACAAGTATTTATTTGACTGTGGCGACTCTATGCCATCCATTCAAATATCGAAAGCATTGTAAGGTCCTCAATCCATTGCAGTATAGGAGGTGAGCATTTATCTTTCCAATGTTGTAATATCAGTCTTTTAGCTGTCAAACAAGCATGGAAAATCCATTTATGCTTAACTTCCAAGAAGCAGGAAGATAATTTAAAAAAGCCTGCTCACTTCTGTGTGTGCCAAGACAACAGCAGGCGAGGAACTTCTCCTATGCGTTGTGGAAAGGCATGCTCTCAAAGCATTAGGGTTTAGAACAGATCTTTCTTCAAGACCTCTGGAGGATGTGTCATCCAAATGGAAAACAGCTATTGTTTTATTTCCTGGTTTTTTCCTTTCTTTTTAGGGGGAATTATTAACCTATCGGTACCTATAGTGCTGACAGCTACGAAGGAAGACAAGGAGAGACTAGATGGCTGCACTGCTTTTGCTCTGTTGTACGAAGGCCGGCGTGTGGCCATTGTCCGCAATCCAGAGTTCTATGAACACCGAAAAGAAGAGCGTTGTGCTAGACAGTGGGGGACAACTTGCAAGGAGCATCCCTACATCAAGGTAGCTTTTGCAAGCTAGTTCTCTTTGCGTAGCCTTAATGGGGTTCCATAGTAGAAGTAAGAAGAATAGTCTATTTAAACCAGGAAACTTCCCTATTTTTCAAGTGGGAGCCACTTTGGCTCTAGGCACTGCCACAGAGGCCACTTGGGGGCTGTGTGAGGGCCCTCTGCTCTTCCCCCCTATCAAGTGGTGCACTGGACGCATCAGGAGGCTTTTTGAGGCCTCTCCTCTCCGTTTGCTGCCAGGTCGACCAAACAAGGCCTCATCATCAGTCAGTCACCAGGCAGGCAAATTTGAACAGGCTCACTTGGTCCTTGGATTGTGATGGATCTTTTTTCCTTCACTGAAGGTACTCTAGTCAGTGTTGCACAGTCTCCAAACACAGGTCCACATTGCGGTCTCTCTTTGTCCTGCACATTCATTTCCCCCTCTAGCGCTTATGCAGTGCACCACTGCATCTAGCCAGTCACGTTGCCTCTTGGGCACCTCCCATGCCACAACTCATTGGCTGATTGCTCCTGAGTTCCCTTCCTCTCTTCCACCACCAACCACCTTACAGCTGACAAATAGCAGGTCTCCTGACTCTCCACCTGCAGAGCCTGCTCCAGTAACCCAGACCACAGCAATCAGCCCACCGCTAAAGTAGACAAGTTCTCTCCTGCTGAGAGTGAACAGCTGTTGCAAAGAGAGAGTGAGTGAAAGGCAGAAGGCAGAGAGCCATACTTGAGGTAATTTTGGAGCTGCCTTCACCTTGGGTCTTGCAGTGAAGAACACTGATGTAAACTTTGACCCATGCTTCCTTGAGAATTCTCCTTCCTGTTTTCATACAGGAATTCTCTCTAAGAAAACAGGAATTCTCCCTCCTGATCTATCACTTGTTTGTGCATTCTGTAGCTTCTCAGAGTGTGGAAGTCTTACTGGAAGGGTGTGTGTGTGTGTGTATATATATGACAGAACAGATTTAACATGAGCCCTGTAGACTGCCAGTGAAGATCAGAGAGAAGTTTGTCCTCTCCTGTGGTTTATAAATGTAGCCTTGTGTGCAAGAGACATACAGGAAGTACACCAAAATGAATTGCTCGGCGGTGATGACAGGAAAACAGCTGGCCTCTCTGCCTCAGGGCTTGGCTCAGCCAGATCAGCATACTGGAGCCCAGCTTTCCACTTGTCCTTTATTCTGACAAACAATTTTAATACTGCATTTAATGTGATCTCTTAACTGTTACTGTGACCTGAATTCAGGTCATAGTTCAGATTTGTAAAATGTAAGAATTCTGGCTTCTGCTCCTGGCGTGCTCAGTCTGCTTAGCTGCCAGAGAATCAGATCGGTAAAAGTGGATCGCGATCCGCCGGTCAGAGAAGAAGCGGCTTGCCCACTCCTTGCCAGAAAGCGTTTATGGCTCCAGCTGTCAGTTGCCCTGGCAACTGGAAAGCAGAAGGAAAGCTCATGCCGGCCTCTGCGATTGGCTAAAGCAGCCTTTCTCAGCCATCCCCCCCAGATATTTTAAGTTACAGGTCCCGTCATCTGGAGGGCATCAAGTTGAGGAAGGCTGGACTTACAGAATCAGAGCTGTGTGTTCTCTGCATACTGATGAGACTTTGGGTTAAACCTCTGAATGACTTCTCCCGGTAGCTTCATGTAGCTGTTGAACAGCATGGGGAATAATATAGAATCCTGAGCTACCCCACTGGCCATGAGGTGGAACAGGAGTCCCCTAACACCACCTTCTGGCAGGGTTAAAAATCAAACCGAAGAACTGTTAAAATACTGAGAAAATAAAAAGGTCTTCACCTGGCGTCTAAAGGAGTATAATGTAGGGGCCAGGTGAACCTCTCTCGGGAGCTCATTCCACAGCTGGGGTGCCACAGCAGAGAAGGACCTCCTCCTGGTAGCCACTTGCCTCACTTCCTTTGGCAGGGGCTCACGAAGAAGGACCCCTGAGGATGATCTTAGGGTCCATGCAGGTACATATGGGAGGAGGCGTTCCTTCAGATAACCTGGTCCCAAGCCGTTTAGGGCTTTGAATGTTAATACCAGCGCTTTGAATCGGGCCCGGACCTGGACCGGCAGCCAGTGAAGCTGGAAAAGGACTGGTGTAATGTGGTCTCGTTGGCCAGTCCCCGTTAACAGTTTGGCTGCTCTATTTTGTACCAGTTGAAGTTTCTGGACCGTTTTCAAAGGCAGTCCCACATATAACGCATTGCAATATTCCAGACGAGAGGTTATTAGAGCGTGGATAACTGTAGCTAAGCTATCTCTGTCCAGATAAGGGCGCAATTGGTATATCAGTCTAAGCTGATAAAAGGTGCTCCTTGCCACTGAGTTCACCTGTGCCTCAAGTGACAGTTCTGGATCCAGGAGCACCCCCAAACTACGGACCTGATCCCCCATCCAGAATAGGGTGAACATCACCTAGCCGGACAGATGAACCACAACCACCCACAATTGGATGGTGTTGCTTATTTCTGTAATTTTTGTGTGTGTTTTAATTGTGTTTTTAAATTTATTTACATTAAATTTAAGTTTAATTTAAACTTGAGTTTCTGCAATGTTTTAATTAAGATTTTGTTTTAATTTGGTTTTTATTCTTGTTCACCTTGAGTGCAATGATTTGATAGACAAGTGAGATATAAATGAATTAAAGAAACAATTCAGTCTCATACCAATGGCTTGAAATATTAACCCCTTTAAGATTCCAGTACATGTATGTGTCAGGCAAATTAACTCAAAGCAACTGACCATCTCCCGAATTCCATCCCATTGAAATAATTTGCTTCCTTAAATTTCCTAGATGGTCATGGAACAAGGAGACTGGCTTGTGGGTGGCGATCTGCAAGTCCTTGATCGTATTTATTGGAATGATGGCCTTGATCAGTACCGTCTCACACCTGCTGAGCTAAAGCAGAAGTTCAAAGACATGAATGCTGGTAAGTTTTTTGAATGAAGGTGGGTGGTATGAACGAGAAATCCCTCTCCTGCTTTCCGAAACGTACTATCCTTGCCTCTTCCAATTAAGAGCACCATACCCAGTGGAATGCAATTTTGTTCTTAACAGCGCAACAATTTCTGTAGCCGCAATCCTAAAAAGCAGTAGTGCTGATTGGGGAGATGTACAACCAGAGCAGTTCTGGTACTTTCTGCTACCGCCTATCATACTTTCATACAAGCTTGGTGATTCCAAAGGGCGAACAGCAGCAGTAATAATCTTCAACCATCTCTCTGGCTGTGTGTACACATATTTCTTGCCTGCTGTGATTGTCTGGGATTGAGGCCCATGCCACCTTCAGGCTGCCAGGAAGTCTTGATGTATTGTGTATCGTGTTGTCTGGCATCTCTCTTACTGCTTCAGCTTTTTTTCTTTTTTACCCCTGTGAACTGTCCGAAATGTCTTTTTTTTAAAAAAAAAAAAAAGTCCCAAGGGAACAAAGCACATGAGGCTTGAGAAATTTCTAGTGTGATGAAAGGTATCTCAAAAATAATTATTATCATTGAAAAATTGTTTGGGAATAGTTCTACTAGTTTCACAGTATGTTTGTTTCCATATTAATGTTTTGTGTTAGAAAAATAAATAACAGACCAAGTAGCAATAGTCTGGCGGCTTACTTGTTTGTTCTGTGCTGTTCTAGTTCGAGGAGCAAGAGCTGTCTCCTGCCTCACACTCAAAGATGCAGGGCTTGAAAATGGAGCTGATCCTGTGTTAAATACCATCAGTAGGGCTACAAGCATCAGTCAGTTACAGCTTTAGCTGGTAAAGTGGCAGGTGCATATCTCAGTGGGTAGGGTTGAGATTGAAGGGGGTGCACCTTTTCCCCCCTTTGAATAAATTTTGTCACTGTAATGGAATGAAAAAGCAGGGAAAGGGGTAAGAGACATTTCCTTCTAATAACGAGAAGTAGATTTTGTTCAAATCCCCTCAAATAATTAGTCTCTAGAAGGTATTAGAACTGAAGTTTTAGTAATAATAAATGCACTTCAGTTGATCAACTAATTCAATTAGCTAGGCGCCAGATGTTTAATCAGTGAAAAACCTTTCACTGCCTATTATTGTTGTTGTTGTTGTTGTTGTTGTTGTTGTTTATTACATCTTTATACTGCCCATCAACCGAAGCTCTCTGGGCAGTGCACAATTAAAAACCATAAGAATAACAATATAAATTTTAACATTAAAAAGTTAAGAAGGCAGCGTAAAATGACCTACATTAAAAATCAGGGAAAGCCTGTGTAAAAAGGTATGTCTTTAGGAGACATTTAAAAGATGTAACATTTTCTGCCTCCGGAACCACACGAGGGAGGGTTTTCCAGAAGGTGGGTGCCACCACAGAGAAGGCCCGCCACCGAGGTTCGTCTCGGAATGGCCAGTAGGGCCTCCTCTGAGATTTCTGGACTAGGAGCACAATGGCCTGCATAGGGGGTGGGAAGCTAGATTTTGAACATGTTATCTTCAGTGTGTATCATACTCACATACATGCTTTCTCTCCCTATTATGAAAGGGAAGAGGCATCTTTTTCTCTACTTATGCTTCATCCTCTGTAGTGGGTGATTTGTGCTATGACACTAAAACAGATTTGGTGGTCCGGCTGGGGGTGGGGGACAGTGCTGCTGTTCCTTTAGCCAGGGATCTTCAGTTCTGTGTTTTGTGTTTAATCCCTACAGAAATTCCCTTGCAAAAATGCATTATTAGACAAGCATCTCGCATGCACGTAGCACTGGTTTGTTTGGTTACTTTTCACTTACAGCCATTTCCTGTAACTTACATTCCTGTCACAGCTAGATTAGCAGGCAGTATTTAGGCATCACATGATCGGTGATGAGGAGTTGCAGGCCTACACTGCTGGACTGCAGTTTGTAGGGACCTTGGCACCAAATGCAGGGAACATAGCATTGGCAAATGTCATCTTTGGAGAAGATGCCAGGCAGCCAGTCACTGGCAGAGCCATTATTCCCAGTGGAGAATATTTACAGCCCAGTGTAGCAGAGTTCACAGCATTAAGTTTATACTCACATCTCTCAAATGTTTGGCATACTCAGTCAGTCAATCCATTGACAAATCTCTCTGCAGTTGTCTGAACTCTTTCGCCACAACTTTGCCAGCTGCGTTGGTGGGAGTAGAGCCTTTCTAAAAATGATGGTCCATGCAGTGACTGAAAGAGTGGTTCACAGAATATTGCAGGCTGTTTGTCGCTGACCACTACTGCCTAAATTAATAGTCCTAAAATATGTTGACATCTCTCTCTTCTTTTGTTTAGATGCTGTGTTCGCTTTCCAGTTACGCAACCCTGTGCACAATGGACATGCCCTACTAATGCAAGATACTCACAAGCAGCTTTTGGGTCGAGGTTACAGGCGCCCAGTTCTGCTCTTGCATCCTCTGGGTGGTTGGACGAAGGACGACGATGTTCCTTTGATGTGGCGAATGAAGCAACATGCAGCGGTCTTGGAGGAAGGAATATTGGATCCAGAAACAACTGTGGTGGCCATATTTCCCTCTCCCATGATGTATGCTGGGCCAACTGAGGTACAGCAAGTTGTCACATAATATAGCTTGCTAATTTCTTTTATCCTTTTGTTCTGTTCTTAATTTGCCTCAACACATTTCCGGAAGTTTATGGATAATATGGTCTCCTTTGGGAACAACTGCTCCGCTACAAAACCTTTGCACAGTTTACGGGCAGTCAGGGCTGTGTTGATACAATTTGGTTTGGAGGCCTTAAAAGAGCAATCCTTTCGTGTTGAACTCCAGAAACTGTTTGTTTACAGCTAAAGTGTCTTGTGATGCCATCTCTACCCCCCTCCACTTTACTTCAAGTGAGTTACAAGTGCTCTTAATGTATTGAACCGTGGCCAAAACTGAAGAGTTGGGATCTTTCCCCCACCCCCCTCCGTCTTTATTGCAATGTTTTTCTTCTGATCTACATGGAGTTGAGACAAGCGTGAGCAAACAACTGAAAAGAAAACATGCTTTTGGCAGACCCCTTGGCTGAGCAAATGGCATGAAAGCATGACATGCAGTGCTACAAACTGGCTCTCTTTCAATATTTGATTTGGAACTTTTGAGTTGCTTAACGGTGGGATCTTAGCTTTGATACCACATTGCCATTCTCTCTCTCTCTCTCTCTCTCTCTCTGTCTGTGTGTGTGTGTGTATTTGTTCCATAGAGCTTTGAGGTCATTTCTCTCCTCTAGCTTGCTTGCGTAAATTCCACTTACCTTCAAGCCATTTATCTTGCTGGACATGGGGTGGAGCTGGAGGGTAAAATACACACAGAACATGAGCCAGTCTTAATCCAAGGATTGAGCTGAGAGGCAAGCTGCCACTTCTTTGATGATCTTTCTCATCTGTGACCTATCCATGTTATGAAAGCACGGACTTGTTTTTTGGACTTGTTAGCCCAGGGATGAAGACAGTCACACATCAAGGAAACTCTTGTGAACTGTCTTTGATCTCTCTTCTCAACATTAAGCAACACATTATGCTAATTACGTAGCATATAGCTGACCGCTCTCTTGCTTTCTTACTCAAGAGTAAAGCCTGTAGCCCTGGTTCAGATTGGGACCAGCACACATCAGGAGGGAAGTATTAAACGTCCCCACCCTGCCATTTGCTCTCTGAAATACCCCCTCTCAGCACACAAAGATTAAAAAACGAAGAAAAAGCCTCCATTGAATAAAAGTGTCTTTGCCTGGCACCAAAAAGTAAACAAAGTAGGCATCAGGCAGACCTCTCTAAGGAGGGCATTCCACAATTTGGGTCCACCACAAAAAAGGCCCATTCATAAATACCCTCCCACTGAATCTCAGTCCCTTGGAACAGGGCCTCAGAGGATGGTCTCAGGGCATGGAAAGAACATATGGGATGAGCAAGTCCTTTACATCCTTTGTGAACCGCCCAGAGAGTTTGGGCTATTGGGTGGTATATAAACAATGAAATAAATGAATAAATAAATACTCTGGCCCCAAGCTGTGAAGGCTTTATAGGTTAACACCAGAACACAATGTATGTTCAACATTATAGATTAGGGGTGGACAACTCATCATCCCTCACTATTGGCTATGATGGCAGCTGTAGACCACTTTATCTTTTATTTTGTATATCACCTTACGAGGGATTCACTCTTAAAGGTGGCCTAGAAATTATTTTATTTATTTATTTATTTATTTATTTATTTATCTATCTCTGGATGGTTTACATAAGATTAAAACAATTAAAAACAATATACAAAAATTAAAACAACAAAAACATACACATACATTTAAAACCACTATAATAACTTTAAAAAGCTCTAAGCCTCAAAACAAAACAAAACCAGGCTCATCAAATATTGCTAAATGCCTGAGAGAAGAGGAAAATCTTGACCTGGTGCCGAAAAGATAACAATGTTGGCGCCAGGCGGGCCTCGTGTGGGAAAATCGTTCCACAATTGGGGGCTACCACAGAGAAGGCCCTCTCCCTTGTTGCCGACCTCCGAGCTTTCCTCGGAGTAGGTTCTCGGAGGAGGACCTTAGATGTTGAATGTAGTGTTCGGGTAGGTTCATGTCGGGAAAGGCGTTCCATCAGGTATTGTGGTCCCAAGCCATGTAAGGCTTTATAGGTTAAAAATCGGGCTCAGAAACATACAGGCAGCCAATGCAAGCGGGCCAGAGTAGGTCTTATATGCTCGAATCTTCTGATCCCAGTTATCAATCTGGCTGCTGCATTTTGCACAAGCTGCAGCTTCCGAACCGTTTTCAAAGGTAGCCCCACGTAGAGTGCATTGCAGTGATCTAACTTGGAGGTTACCAGAGCAGACAACTGAAGCCAGGTTATCCCTGTCCAGATAGGGGTGTAGCTGGGCCACCTGAGAAGGCACTCATTGCCACTGAGGCCACCTGAGCCTCAAGTGACAGAGATGGTTCTAGGAGAACCCCCAAGCTACGAACCTGCTCCTTCAGGGGGAGTGCAATTTCATCCAGAACAGGTTGAAGACCCTCCATCCAGTCAGCAGAACCATCCACTAACAGCATCTCAGTCTTGTCTGGATTGAGTTTCAGTTTATTAGCCCTCATCTAGTCCATTGTCGCAGCCAGGCACTGGTTCAGCACATCCACAGCCTCACCTGATGAAGATGAAATGTAGAAATAGGGCTGCGTGTCATCAGCGTACTGATGACAACTCTCTCCAAAACTCCAGATGACTGCATTCAATGGTTTCATGTAGATGTTGAACTGCATGGGGGACAAGACTGACCCCTGCAGAACGCCATACTGGAGAATCCACGGGAGCCGAGCAATGTTCCCCAAGCACCACCTTCTGGAGCCGACCTGCCAAGTAGGAGCGGAACCACTGCAATGCAGTGCCTCCCACTCCCAACTCAGCCAGTCATCCCAGAAGGATACCATGGTCGATGGTATCGAAAACTGCTGAGAGATCAAGGAGAATCAACAGAGTCACACTCCCTCGTCTTTGTCCTGACATAGGTCATCATACAGGGCGACCAATGTTGTTTCTGTACCAAAGCCAGGCTCTCATCCAAGAGTGCCTGGAGCTGGCTCACAACCACCCGCTCAAGGACCTTCCCAGGAATGGAACATTTGCTACTGGCCTGTAGTTATTAAGATTTTCAGGGTCCAAGGAAGATTTCTTCGGGAGTGGTCTCACTGCTGCCTCTTTCAGGAGGCCTGGGACCACTCCCTCTTGCAAAGAGGCATTAATCACTTTCCTGGCCCAGCCAGTTGTTCTGTCCCTGCTAGCTTGCCCAAGAGGGGCAAGGATCCAACACGGAGGTGGTTACATGAACCTGTCCAAGCACCTTGTCAACGTCCTCAAGCTGTACCAACTGAAACTCATCCAAAAAAACAGGCCAAGCCTGTGCTCTGGACACCTCACTAGATTCACCTGCTATAACACTGGAGTCTAAGTCCTGATGCATGCCAAAGATTTTATTCTGGAAGTGCCTAGCAAACATATTACAGCAGGCCTCAGATGGTTTTACCATGTCCTTGGGGCTGGCATGCAAAGCTCTCGGACAACTCTGAAAAGCTCCGCTGGGCGGCAGGTTGATGATTTAATAGTGGAAGCAAAGTATTGTTTTTTTGTTGTCCTCACTGCCCCTGAATACAGCTTACCATAGGCACTTACCAGTGTTTGATTGCATCCAGTAGGAGTTCGTCTCCATCTGCACTCAAACCGTCTCCTGTTCTGTTTCATCACTCTCAGCTCTGGGGTATACCACGGAGCTGTACGAGCGCTACACAGGAGAGGATGCTCAGGAGCAATCATGTCAACCGCCCGGGTCATTTCTGCATTCCGCAGATCAACCAAGGTTTTGACAGGACAACCAGCCCTATCAGTCGGAAAACTCCTCAGAGCCCTCTGGAAACCATCTGGATCCATTAGTCTTCGGGGGTGGACCATCTGAATGGGTTTAGCTGTAAGTCTAAACCTCAGCAGGTGGTGATCTGACCATGACAGAGGGGTTGATGTAAGGTCCCCCACTCACCCACCCAGGTCTCGGTTATACATGCCAGATCGGCTGCCTCATCCACAATTAAGTCGTGGGTGAGAGAGGCCTTATTATGCACCGATCTGGCATTTAAAAGCAGCATCCGGAAGCCCGAGGGCTGGCTGATAGGGCAACCAACAAGCCTGTGGGTGTGAGGGGGACCGGAACAAGGCCCAGCCGTAAACTGTCTGGGCCGCGTTCCCCTTCCCTGGCAAGTCCTTATCACAACGCCATATCTCCATCTACACTGATTGGACACCCCTCAGATCTCCCCACTTGGCCCTGTATCCCCCTTCCCAGGCACATAGCTCAAGCTTGGAGAGAAAACAAAAAACAAAAACAGGCAGCATTAACCAGCACCCGCATCAACTTCCTCCTCCCCAGGCAGTAGGCCTCCCTCTCCTGCAGGCGATGGCTTTCCTAGGCCTCCTCAGCAAGCCAGATCAAATATCCCTCCCAGGAAGGTAGGGGGACAGATGGAGTTGCCCACAGCAGCTGGCTCAGTACCTGGGAGTCTGGAAGGTGGCCCACCCATCAGCCGGAGAAGGAGCAGCTGCAGGGGGCTCATTTCCCCCCTCTCTGCCAGAAAGAACACTCGGCTGCAATGCCTGTTGCCCCGGGGCTGCAGAAGTAAAGGGAAATAATGCTCTGGCCCCACCCATTAGCCAAAGGAACGGGAGTCACCAGTTGCTATTCAAGCAAAAGAAGATCAGCCTGGCTTTAATTGCATTTAAAGGCTTATTTGCAACTCACCTCCTTGTTCTGGCCTTGGAAAAACTGGTCTCCTACCTCTTCCTTTTCCCTCCACTCCATTCCCCTTCCCTTCCATGTCTTAAGATCATAAGAAGAGCCCTGCTGGATCAGACCAAAGGTCATCCAGTCCAGCATTCTGTTCAGACCGTGGCCAACCACCTGTCCACGGGGAATCCACAAGTAGGACATGAGTGCAATAGCATCTTTTCGCCCATGTTCCCCAGCAACTGGTGTGCATAGGCATATTGCCTCTGATACTGGAGGTAGCATATAGCCATCAGGATTAGAAGCCTTTGATAGCCTTATGCTCCATGAATTTGTCGATCTCCTTTTAAAGCCGGCCATCTTGTCTTTTTAAGTCTGATAGTAGGAGGGCCTGTCTCTCTTTTTTATCGATGTGAGTCACTTTGGAAAGCAATCATTGTCTGAAAGGCAGTATACAAATGCAGTAAATAAATAGATGTAGGCTCCCACATGACTTAGAATCCTGATCATGCAGGTATCTCAATCGCATGGGGAGCAGACTTGCATAGGGAAGGCTCCTTGTTTTAACATGTGGATATTGGGGTGTGGGGTCAGTAGGGAATTCCAGAGCAATAAGCAGATTATGGTAACTGCATGAGGGGAGAACAAGTACATAGGGCATAAAGCCATTCTTAATCCAGTCTCCATCTTGCATCCCTGAAATGGTGGTATTCTCTCAAAGGGCACTGATAATGCAGATTTTGTGTAATTCACACTTTTGCCTGCAAATCTGGCACATAAACTGATTATATCCCATTTATTTCAGTGGAAATGAGTCATGTACCAGATTGCATCGTTTGGCTACTCGCCATGTTTCTTGTGGTTTCTGAAAACTGCATGAATGAATGAAGTCGTGTATGTGGACATGTTTTCCCTTATGAACTTGGGATTTGTATTCGGAGAACATGGAAGCAAGGAGCTGAACAAAACCTGTACCCCGCAGTCTTCAGTCATGAATACACACAAAATAAGAAACATCCCTTAATTTATGCCGTGTTTTCCAATGACCTCAGAAAACCACTTGCCAATAGTGCATTTTAGCAGACTAATAAAAGACAAGTCTTCCTTTAATCATTTTCTGTAGGTCATTTAGAAGACATTGGTACCAGATTTGTTTCTGTAGCGCAAATGACTTGCAGAACAACAGACAGCTGTTAAGCCAATATGGTTATCAACTCTCTGAACATGTTTTTTTCAGTCAGTAAAGATTTAATGGTCATGTTTTGTAAATCCCAATCTAAACATTTTTTTGGGAAACTTTAAAAAAAAATTTTTTTTATAGGGTGTTGTCAAATAAGCTAGGAAGTTATGTTTGCAGCCTTTAGATTGTTACCTGTATGATAGCAAAGTATATATTTAAAAAGAACAGATGCTTTCTGGGGGTTGGGGGAATCCTGATTGCTAAAATCACTGGAAAATATGAGTATGTAACTCACTTCTGTCTAGCTCTGCTTTCACAAGCTTTTTGAAACTACGGTTTCTCACATACATTCATAATTTTTAATAACTGCAGGATGAAATGCTTTCTTGCTTGCTTTGCCTTACGGCAACCTGGAACATATAATGATCCAACTCTACCCAAAATACCCAGGGATGAAGTGGCACAGCTGTGTAACCTTGTATAAATGGGTTATACCAATGTAGTGCAAACTCCTAAAAGATTAGGGTAACAAGGAGAAAGCCACATGTTTTTGTAGCACACCTCTCTCCATCAGCAGCGTAATCTGGTGCACGTCACATCTCTCTGTGATCAAGGTGAAAATGTTTACCACTTGTTCACTCTGGCAACGGCTCAGTTTGCTCCTGGCTGTAATATTCACATGCTGATGTGCAGACTTGTGTTTAAACTTTTTTTAGTACTTTTGGCTTTTTAACTTCCCATTTTATACGTTTTTTTTTAAGTTGTCAGTGTGGTGTTCTTGTCCAAGGCTCAGTGTCTGACTTGTTCTGGGTTTGTTTGCTTTTTGCATTGCATTGCAAGACTGTATCAGTAGTGACTTCTATATTGCTCTGCAGGCGTTCAGTGATACCACTAGGTTTGGGCCTTCTCAGTTGAAGTTTAAGATGCCTTTTAATAATGTATTAGTTTCATATGCTTTTAATCAGTTATATGTATTTTATGGTGTTTTGTATTTGGTTTTGCCCCGTCTTGATCCAGAGGGAGAGGCGCGAAATAAATAAATAAATAAATATTATTATTATTTAAAGCATTGCTGTAAACTTGCTTATAGTGATTGCCTTTTTTGCTAATTTTTGTATGCAAAATGCTGCAGCTACTGCCTGTTGCAAAGTTTTCAAAGCCTACAATAGGCAGAAACTTTCAGAAACAAAATAGAGGGAAGGGAATACTCTTTGCTGCTTGAGGAAGCATTGGTAAGAGTTCCTCTGGGTTTTACACCAGAAATAGGCAGCTTTTCATGCTGTATTGTATGATCTGGGTCAAAACCCTAATGTACAATGCATGAATATGCCATCGCCTGTGAAGGCTTATATGCATGTAGAATTTAATGGATTTTTTCTTTCCTTTTCTGCCTCTTCCTTGATTTGCCATTTACTGTGACCGGTATGAATATAATGCTGCCCTTTTGTCTAAAATTGGGTTCATATAGTTCTCCTGCCTCCCCTGTTGACAGGCGCCTTCCCCCCATTCTCTTTGAATTTTGAAACTAACTATGGTTAATGTTGCCTGTGCAGTAATATTAAAATAAACCACACTTTTGTAAACCTGCTTCTAACCCTGGTTGTAAACTATAGTTTACCATATTTTGAAGTAGTAGAAATGGCAGCATTTCATTTTTTCAGAAATAATCTTAGTATTACCACTATTGCTGTTAGTTTCATAGAGTTTCAGGGATACAAAGGTCTAATTCCACAACAGCCCTGTGATACACATTTACTGTTGTATGCATTTTACAGATAATGACATAATATAGTAATAATAATAGAAGAAGAAGAAGATTATTTATATAGCGCTTTGTTACAAAGTGCTGTACATGAAGTAAAATAAGTCAGCAGTTTACCAAATACAATAAATATAATAGTTCTAATAAAATATCTTAATTGGATTTAAAAGAATATAAAAATAAAACCTTGTCTCACAAAGGCCGGACTAAACATGCAAGTCACCACTGATGTATTGGCATTCTGTTACTCAACATTTGATGACCTCCTGTTGAATGGAGGAGTGGTTCCCTTTTAAAGTATTGTGTTTGAAGTGAAGAGATATGAAACTTTTATCTTAAGTTGTGGCTGTTGTTATATACAAGTTGTCATATGATGTTTCTGGTATTAATGCGATTATGTGTGCATGACTTCAGTTTACGTCTGTTACTATGCTTTCTTGACCCCAACAGAGAGTTTTTCATGTAGGGAACATTCAAACATGTGACATCTAACCTGGCATTCTTAAGTTGTATAGTCATGGAAGGATTATATTGCATGTTTTCTTTCCCCAGAATGTTTAAGAAGAGAGGAAGCTGCTTTACAATAAATCAGACAATTTACCCATCTAGCTCAGTATTATTTACACTGACTGGCAGCGGCTGTTTCCCAGCCTTAGCTGCAGTGACTGATCCTGGGATCTTTTGTATGCAAAGCATGCACCCTGCTACTGAGCTACAGCCCTTTCTTAAAAGGGTTCCATGACAGATGTTTGAAATGGCTTCTGTTGGCTATGGAACGCAAAGGACTACATGGCAATCAATAGCAGTCAATGGGGAAAGAACCTCGTTACATTCTTGGCGCACTCTTGCTCAGTTAGAGCCATTAACGTAATTTTAAAATGTCTTGATTAGACTAGACAGATGTTACTCCAGCCAAACCTTGACTATGGCTTCTGGCCCATGACTTCATAGTGGTCAAAACATCAGAGTCGCATACTGCTTGGGTAAAGCCACATTTATCCAATCGACCTAGGAGGAAAACAAAATACACACTTGGGAAGATGCTAGATGAAGGAATGTATGGGCTGTTAGACATGCTGATTTAGCATACTGTCACCCAGAAGCCACAGAAAGTCTGTAACAGTCCCTGTGGTAGTTGATGTGGCAGAGAGCAGGGAAATAGTGTTAACCACTATGTGTCGCACAATCTGGCTTGCTGAGGGATAGTAGCACAAAACTCCATACATCTTTTATGGCTGCGTGGACACTGTTTTCAGTGCTCTTTCAGTGCTTTTCCTGTTTAAAGTAAATCAAGCAGCAGACACTGTTGGAAGCTACCATCTGCATGTGCAGATCAGAGCCATTTTGGGGTGGGTGGATGGAGGGAGAGAATCTATTGGTGGGTATTCAGGGGAGACATGATAACACTCTTCAAGTACTTGAAAGGTCACTCTACAGAGGAAGGCCAAGATCTCTTCTCAATCATCCCAGAATGCAGGACACAGAATAATGGGCTCAAGTTACAGGAAATCAGATTCCAGCTGGACATCAGGAAAAACTTCCTGACTGTTAGAGTATATGACAATGGAACCAATTACCTGGGAAGGTAGTTGGCTCTCCCACCCTAGAGGCCATCTTTCAGGTATGCTTTAAGGTGGATTCCTGCATTGAGCAGGGGCTTGGACTCAATGGCCTTATAGGCCCCTTCCAACTCTACTATTCTGTGATTCTATGGTTCTATGTTATGGAAAACATGCAAGTCAGGAAACTAGACAAGAGCTTGATTATCTCTCTCCAACAAGAACAAAACAACAATAAGAAACTCCCGACTTCACCCAGACATCATCATCATCATCATCATCACACTTCAGGGAAGTCCTCTGTAAAGAGATGGGTTTTAAGAAGATGTCAGACTATGGGGGCCTGTGTAATATCAGTTGGTAAAGCATTCCAGAGAGTGAGTGCTGCAACACTAAATGCTCTACAAGTGCTCCTGAGACAGCCCTCTGGAGCATGTGGCACCCTTAGAAGTGCTCCCTGTAATGGTCACAGAGATTGAGCAGGATCATAAGGAATGAGACAGTCCCTAAATTCCAACTAAATCCAGTGCCACCTAGTGACTAAACTATACAACAACACTGTTCAGATACAGGACTTAATTAAAAAATATTCCATCTCTTCTGAATTGTGTCTTTTGTTTTTGTTTATGGCTTTCATTTGGGTAAGGGAATTCTGTGATTTTGAATAGTGCAGAGGTGTTCGCAACCAAATGGGCAAGGAAGATTGGGGAGTGAATCCTATAAATCTTCTGTAAGCTTGTTGCGTTTGCATCTTTTTTATACTGGGAATGATCTTCATGGCATCCAGCTTAAAATAAAGAGTTTCTTGTTTAAGACATTTTTTATTAGTAAAACAAATCACTAAGTTAAAAAGGCACAGATTTTGAAATCTCCTGGCTAGAATGAACAAGGCATTTTTTCTTGGGCGGAGGTTCTGGAAAAAATTAGGAGGGTCTCGGTTTACTCCCTTTTTCCTCTGTGGTAGTAGAGAAGCCTTAGCAACTAGAAGATGAATAAAAGATCTTGAATATTGTTCATTTGTTAATTTCATGATTCATGCTGCAAAGTTTAATTGATAGGTTAGTTTAATCCAAAAGGCCTGTTGGTTGTTGCTCTGACTATGCCTTTGCCATAGTGGGGAAAACTGAACAGGTGACCTGTGAGCCTGCTCAGTCTGCTGTCCAGGTGCTAATTCCTGAGGGACAACTTCAAGGTCCCTTCTTGGACTGGGCACCCCTTCAAATAGAAAATGCCTTCAAATAGAGGGCTATTCTCTGTAAACTAGGATACATTGCTACCCTAGTTGCTTGATTCTAGTCATTGTGTTGTCTAGGAATGTGTTTTCATGTTCTGGAGACCAAAGTGGAACTCATTAACACAAGTTTCTAGCCTCCTTCAGGAGTGATAATCTATTCAGACTGTTGGCAAAAAGTATCTGACTATGATATGATAATCCTTCTGTTTGGGAAGCTTCTCTACACATACTCAATATTACCTTTTTGCAACTGTGTTTGTGTCCAAGCCTGTCCATCTGCTTCATAGATTCATATATTTACTGTGTGTAAATATATGAATATTTACACACAGTAAATACACACAACGCACACACACACACACACACACACACACGTAATAACACGTTGATGACCACAGTAGCTGTGGTTTTGGTGTGAGTATATGACCTTGTAGCTTAGTTTAGAGAAAGAGAGATTTTTTTCCCCATATGTCCAGCACTAACAATCTTCTGCGTTTCTCGTTGCCCTTTCTTTGTTGCTTCTTCTAATGTTGCCTCTCCATTCTTGTTCTAGGTTCAGTGGCATTGCAGGTCAAGGATGGTAGCTGGAGCAAACTTCTACATTGTGGGCCGAGATCCTGCCGGCATGCCTCACCCAGAGACTGGAAAAGATCTCTATGATCCAACCCATGGTGCCAAAGTGCTGACGATGGCGCCAGGCTTGATAACGCTGGAAATTGTACCCTTCAGAGTGGCAGCATATAACAAGAAAAAGAAATGCATGGATTACTATGAGTTGGAGCAGTAAGTTATTTTTCGGTTTTAGAAATTGATGAATGTCCCACAAAATACTTTGGGGATGGTGTTTGGGATTTGGTTTTGCATGCCAGCACGTCTCAGCATATATTACTTTGCTTCCAAGTAAATTCTTATTTCTCAGGGCCCAGGTTCAGTTCATTTTTGTCAGATTTGGGAACGCACGCTTCCCGTCTCACCATTAGTAACTTTTAGTTTCTTGTATCTTCTCACCTCTATGTAAAGAAACTCCAACAACTTGAATTTCCACTGCTCTGAAGTTGTTTTGCCACCCTGGGTGGCCTTGGAATGGAGCCAAAGTGTGTTCCCGCATCTATAATAAAAAAATATTACTTGTCATGATACTGTAGATCATGTTGCGATTTTCATTTTAAACCTCTTCATTTGGGAGTTTAGTTTCAGGCTATATTTAATATTGTTGTATAACTTGACAAGTTTCTAGATGCGTGTTTACATTTTAGTATGTTTATAATTAGAGAAATTTCTCCATCTGTAATAAGTATATACTTGTCTAAAGCCTTTCTGCATAAATCTTTAATCCTTCATTTTATTTATCCGCACTTTGCTTCTGGTTTTATGTGGAGCGCTGAATAAGAATTGCATGTTTCTGTGCATGGGCTCTATAAGCCGAGCACAGTTTTCCTTGATTTTGGGGAGGAAGTGTGGTACTCTTAACATTTCTATGTTTTTTAAAAAAAAATTTATTTATTTATTTATGTATTATTTATTTATTTATTACATTTTTCTACTGCCCAATAGCCGAGGCTCTGTGGGCAGTTTACAATTAAAACCATAACATAAAACAAGTCAAGATATATATATATATTAAAAAAAAATACCATATAAAACCAAAATATGTTATAATCCAGGGAAAGCCTGTCTGAAACGATATGTTTTCAGGAGACGTTTAAAGGATATACATTTTCTGCCTCCCGAACCACACAAGGGAGGGTTTTCCAGAACACGTGCTGCCTTTGATTGTAGCGCAACACAGTTTCATAACCGGAAAAGGGGACAATTTACATGTGTTCCTGTGATGTTCTACTGTTCGTAGTTGTAAATAAATATATTGCAAAGTTTTTTGTTTGTGATATGCATTTGTTTATATCTTTAAAAAGGAAGTAAGAATAATAACAGGTAAAGTAAATAACTAGGATGAATTGTACTTACTGTTTGTGGTTAAAGGTCTAGATAAGTATGGAGTGCCTGGATTGGCTGGCTGTGTAAGAGTGGGAGGAGCTAAAGAGTGAGTGGAGTGTATATATGTGTCTAACAGAGAGAGCTGACAGGTTGATGGGGGGGGGAGATTTGAGGGGGATTTTTGAGAGAGATGTTGAAAGGGATTTGAGAGAATTGAGATAAGATTTTAGAGCATAGATTAAATAAGGAACAGTTTGTTAAAGTATAAGAGTTCTGACTGAAACCAATAAGCATTGAAACCCTGTAACTGATAGCAATTGAAGTAACCATTAAGCTTGTTGACACGCAATTTCCTATTAATAAATTCTTGTTAGTTACATCAACTGATGTGGTCTGTGGGTGTACCTGAGAAGGTACTGGTGGCAGCGGAACAAAGAAGTTATCCTGGGCTGTGGTGCTGTGGAGCCTAAATAGTAAAGGCGAGACAGGGGCAGCAGCAGCAAGTGGTCAAGGATAACTTCACAGTTCCTTTTTACGTTTGTGGTGGAGAAAAATACAATCTTCAGTAGTTAAAATCTCTATATTTAGTTTTAAATTATTATTGTTGCTGGTTTTAAATGGTTCTAAATTCTTTTTGTTATACATTTTAATTGGCTTTATTCTATTTGTTTTTATTATGTACAGTATATCACCCTGAAAGCTTTGGTTAAAGAGTGACTTGTAAATTGAATAAACTAATGAATGAATAATTTTAAGAAAATCTTAACAGTTTAGGCAGTTTTGGAGTTTTAAGTAGCGTCTTAAAGTATTCAAAATCTTTAAAAATAAAGAAAACAATAATGAGAGAATTGGCCTGCCTTATACTATTTTTCCCCACTGGTGCAGGAGAGATGTAGAAGAGAACTCAAACACACATTCTCACCAACGCAGGTTTTACTTTCATATTGTGGACTGATTGTAAAGGAGTCTATTTGAGCTTTAGAGCTACTCATGATTACTGTTTTGCTGCGTTTGCCATTGTTGTTCTTAATGATTTTAATGTTAGTTTTTATTGTTTTAACTGCTATTTTGCTGTGTATGTTTTTATTGTTTTTATGTATTTTATTGTTGTAAGCTGCCTTGTGAGGGTTTCTGCCCTGAAAGGTGGCCAAGAAATGTTTTAAATATGTATGTATGTATTTATTTATTTTATTACATTTATATCCCACCTTTTGTCCTCCAAGGAACTCAAGGTGGCATACATAATCCTCTTCCTCTCCATTTTATCCTCACAACAGCAACAACTCTGAGGTAGGCTGGGCTGAGAGTCTGTGACTGGCCCAAAGTCGCCCAGTGAACTTCCATGGCCGAGTGGGGACTAGAACCCGGATCTCCCGACTCCCAGTCCAACATCTAGCCACTATTCTACACTGGCTCTCATAAATAAAATAAAAGGCCCTATTAGCACAGTAAATAAAGAAAATGTAAAAGCAAGAACTCTAAACACATAATTGACATCTAGCTTGCTCAGACGATTCATTAGCAAGCTAGGGCATTTTGCCTTATGCTAGAAACCTAGTGCAAAACCAGGACAGGTTCCGTCTCTTCCCCAGCAGTGATATCAAGTAGTGAGTCAGAGTGGACACCTGTAAAAGGCAGGAAGAGCTATGGAATGGCCAGCATCCGAGAACCATGTGCTTCTAAAGCAGGGGTGGGGTATGGGAGGCCCTCTAAGTATTGCTGGATTGCAGCCTCTATCAGCCCTAGCCAGCATAGTCAGTGGTGGGGGATGATGGAAGTTGCAGTACATAAGGTAAAAGAAAAGAAAAAAGATCAGGACAAAAATCAGAGTTTACTCAGAAATATCCTTTAAGCAAACTAATTTATAAACAGAGTAATAAAGTGGCAGTGTCTATAAATTCACAAGAAAATACAATCCAAACATTTTTCGGTTGCCAAAACAGCAACGAAACAACAACTAAACTCCGTGGTCGCATACTGTGGATTTTAAACTTCAGAGAAAACAACTTATTATAAATGACAAATGCTTTAGGTTCTAAAGAAGATGAACGCTATCATTTGCCAGACACATTTGGCTTCTTCAGTGGTACATCTGAGAACCGAAGCTGCTTCAGAATGAATCCAGAAGATACAGCATCCAAACTTCCTTGCATATTTTTTTTTTGTTATGAAGAAAATTAGACACTGTGCGACGTACAAATTTCTCGTGACTGTAATTCTTGAAAATAAGTTTACTAGGTTCCGTTGTAAAGGTTTCATGGCACTGCTGTTTATAGGGAAAGGGAGCTAGCAGAAAAATGTTGGGGAATAACGTTACAAAAGCACATAAGGCTGCTTGCAGTGCTGCCCCTCTAGAATGTGTGGCTCGCTTTCCTAAAAAAGAGAAAAAGGTCTTTTGAGTTTCAGTTATGAAACGCTTTTGTATTCAGCTTCTCAAATGGAATAAAATCACTTAGGATAAACTGAACAGTAGATTAGGGTTTGTGGTTAGCAAGCCAGGACTTTGTATTAAAGGAGCATAGTTGCTAATTAAGTGCATATGAAAATTGTGAAATGCCTGACTAATAGAAATCATGCTGGGAAGTTTGTGAATAATCACTGATTTTTATCATTTCGTATTTGACAAATTAAGTACTCCCACAGGCAAAGATTAAAGTAGCATTGAGTACTTTTGAAATGGGCTGATTGACTTGCTGAAGGTACATTTGATAAAAAACAGCATTTGAGCCCTGGGTGGCTTGTATGCTTCATGTAGTATAAGGAGAAAGCCCAAAGGATCTTTATAATACTGGAATGCATTTTTAAAGAGTTTTGCGAGCTCTCAGTAGTTATGAGCGTCTTCATTTAGATAAAGTGTTGTTTAGAGCAAAAAAAAAATGAGATGCTTAAATGTGAAAGAAATCTCCATCTTAATTTAATTCTTTGAAGAAGCCATCCCATAAAGGCTAGAACTTTGAAAAACTATTAAACTTTAACTTGGCTTAATAAAAAGTATTATCACTTATAAAATGCCTAGCATTTGCTAACTTTAAAGAACTTTTAGATTAAAGAACAACACAGGTCTGGCCTGGCCCAAAAGTTTACAATCTAGTAGGCGTGATGCAAAGGGTAAAAAGAACAGGAAGGAAAGAAAAAAGAAAACAAATTTGGGTATCAATTTTTAAAGTTCTAGAACTGATTCTATACTGACCAAGAGAAATGGCCACTAAGGAGACAGTTCTGGGAGAGGAGGAACTAATGGCAGTTGGCTCCTGCTGACCTGATAGAGTGGGCTTTGCTATCTTGTCCTTTCCCTCTATGAGAGGGAAAATATGAATATTTATAAATAAATAATTACTTATTAAGAATAAACAAGAATAGATGGAAATAGTTGCTCAAAATGACCTGATTATGGAGCAAGGGGCCATTCATTATATATTTGCAGTTTCTCAGATCATGAATAAGGGACATTTCTTAACATCTAGTTTAAAACATACCTTGCATCGCAGGAGAATGGTGCATGGTACATCCATTTTAAATGGATACTATTCTTGGTAAATACCCGGAAGTAGTGATAGGGAAATGATTTGGTCTCCGCTTCCAATGAATTAGCCGAGTAAAGACAACATTGGTAAGAGGGTGTACTGAAACTCCCTCCTTCCTCCAGAAGGAGCCCTTCCTTCTGTTGGAGAAAGGAAACCTTTGGTTCCAACCCATTGAACACAACTGATGTAAAGTATATTTGGTGCTTGTGTCTAGGAAGTCTGAGCAGTTTGGCTTTGGAGAAGTGTATATATACAATCCTGACATCAACATCATTTTTTAAAAGCTAAGGTATGCTAAAGAGAAAAGCAAAGAGAGTTTTTGCAACACGGCTTTATATATCAGAAGTAAAACGAACCGGTCATGTTCAATTTGGAGAAATAAGCCTAAGATGTGAGGGGAGACATTATAGGCCCAGCTCTCAACAATATAAAAGGAAAGATCAATGACACCATTGTTTCAGGAAGCAGCACAATATGGTTTGGTGGTGAGGAAAGACTAGTTTTCTGACAATTAGTGGACTTAAGTTATAGAAGCTATAGTATTACTTAGCTGATTGCTTTACAGTTACAGTCAAGGCTTTGCATAAACCAGGAATCTGTGGAAGTGCAGGATATGTTATTGGGCACAGAATTTACCTTTTTAAAATCTTATGCTTGAGATAGTATTTGGACATATGTGTGTAATTATAGTTATATTCTCAGTCATCTGTTAGGGTAGCAGGTAGCATTAGGTATAGCTGTTAGAAAGCAGGGTCAGTAAACACGTTGTCCTTTCTGGAGAGAAGACCCTTCCCAGTTTCTGGTAGTGCCCAGTCATGAAGCACGCAGAAGGGAATCATCATTGCTGTTCTGGGGTCACTCGTATTCATCTTTGTGTACACACTAGCATTGTTTGGCACATGGATTAGCACTGAATGTCTGGATAGTGGACATCATGTGGTCAAATATGCCTTAGGGTGCAATTCTATGCATGTTTAGAAGAAAAAGATTGTACAACACCAAGTATTCCCCATCCAGCTATGCTGACTGCAAATGCTGGGAGTTGTATGACTTTTTTCTGTCTAAACGTTCATAGGATTCTGCTTTTAGGCATATCTCAGCGCTTGTACTCATCATATGGAGGTTTTGGCTTTACAATGAATGGAACGCCAAACAGGTTTCAAAGCAAAAATAATGAATAGTCTTAGAGGCTAACAAACTTATCGTGTACTCTTTTCTTGCACAATCAGATGCATGACGTGTTATCCTGAGTTATAGGTTGACATATGTCTGGGGTGGGGATTGTAAACAGTGAGGTCAGAAGGAATTGACCTCACCACTCACAATTCTCCCTCCTGCAACTATGTGTGTGTGTCTATATCTATATCTCTATATCTTGGGGTAACCCTTGTAACTTGGGATAACCATTCATGCAACTGAAGAAAATGGGCTGCAGTCAACAAAAGCATATGCCATCATAAATACATTAGTCTTTAAAGTTTCACAAGACTCTTCGTTGGTTTTTGCTACAACAGTCTAATACAGTTACTTCTCTGGAAATTATTTCAAAAGCATTTTGCCGTGAAGCACATGCAGCTGCTTTGTAAAGTACTGTCATTTCTGCTCTCACAAAGGGCATGTCTCTCTGGCCTGAAAATGCAGAAAAACTACCTTGGCATGTAAATGAATCACTGTGCGCTCTGGTCTTTTCCATCCATGAGGCATAGTGGTGGAAAAGCATACTTTTGAGCAAAGTCTTCCAAGTGGTTCTTAATTAATTAGGCTGTATATGTGTTTACTGTAGCTGGATTGGAAGGAAGATGGCTGGCAGCATGTGAAAGCAGAACTCACATTTTGTGTGGTGTCTGTAGCATGCAGCACAGATGTAGGGTGAAATGTTCTCAGAAAAAGGTGCCGAGGGAGCTGCGCTTTAAATCCGCCTTCAAAGTGAAAGCATGCCAGCCGCCTGGGCTTCGCACACAGAACTTGGCGTTCTGGAGGAATATACGGCTTTAATTGGTCTGCTTCCTACCCCCACCCCCACCCCCCTTTAATCAAAATGTCAGAACAGAACAACTTGTAGGCTTTTATTGCTCCATTTTTCCTTGCCAAATAGCAGATCATGCTCAGATTTTCTACATAAATATGGGTATCATCACTTGAAGAATTTTGATTAAATGAAGTTTAATCAAATGCCTGTAGAGACAAGCTTTGTAGAGACAAGCTCTGCTCAGGCAGGGCTGGGTGACAGGGATGCAGTACAGGGAGGAAGGGCTATGAGTTTATCTCCGCTCCTTTAGACTGTACGAATTGATCCTTCTGTCTTAGAAACGTAGGAAGCTACCTTACACGGAGTCAGACTATTGGTCCATCTAGACCGCTGTTGTTGACACTGGCTGGCAACAATGGCTGACCAGGATTCCAGGCAGGAGTTTTTTCATCTCTACCTGGAAATGCTAGAGATTGAACCTGGGACCTTCTGCATGCAAAGCAGGTGCTCTACTACAGTGTTTCACCCCTCCCTTGGCCAATACCATTATATCTAAATTTGAAAGACTTCATAAAAATCGTGGCAGACACCAACATTTTTCTGAGGCCCATGTGCAAAGCCGGAGTGCATGAAAATCTGGAAAGTTGAAAATGTGTATATTCTTCTCTGCTACCCCTTTGGTCCTGGGATGCCCTTTTAACCATTGGCTAGCCCATTTCTAGATTTTGTATGTGGCATTTTGTTACATGCCCTCTGGCAAACCACGGTGATTGGAGGTTCCCTAATAAAACATGACCTATGATTAGAAGGTTGACTTGTCATTCATATAACCCCTCCTCTCCCCTCATCAGTCTTGAGAAAAAGATAAAACAAAAGATACTTTTTTTTAAGACATGCTGTCTGCCAATTTTGGTCACTTTGGAGGGAAGCCTGTTTTGTTGTGGGAAGCACCAGAAACATTCTGAATGGGGCCTGTTTGGCTTTGGCTAAACAGTCCTAGAGTAAAAGTTGGTCAACACACATGTTTCTTGCTTGATGACTACAGTTTAAGGGGAAGGGCTCTTCCCTCAGAGCTCCATCACACCAGCAGTTTAACACACACTCGTCACATCTGGTATCTGGTTTTGCAGCATGGGACTTACATGGCATCGTCCTTGTCCTGCACACATCTCGCTTCTTTTCTTCCAGTTTGCATATTAGTTTGGTGCAGGGAAAGTCTGGATTATTTTCCCCAAGCGGATTTAATGTGCCCTTTAGCCTCAATGTAGTGCTGTCCTCTCGCTTTTTCCTGTGTTGAGAGCATATGCTTTGAATGGAGTCTTGCTGACGAAAGGCAATTCTTCTCCTCCAGCATGGACTTGTGCTTATTCAAATGAATGGACCTTTTACTGCTCCAACCCCATCCTCATTGCCCACAGAAATGGAGTCCAGCCAATGAAATGTTAAAGCAGTAAATCGCTAGACAACAAAGCCAGAGCGAGGGGTGGGGGAAGGAGCTCACACGCATCAGAGTATTACAACCAATGAACTGGAGGTGGAAGGAGAAGGGGCAGGGTGGAGTGGAAGAGCAAACAAGCAAAAGGGAGGTTTATGGTGCAGGGCAATACCATAAACCCATGTGAAAGGGACCATTAGCTTGATGCGCTTATGAAACGGAGGTAAAAAAACACAGAGGCAAATTGCGGTGGGGGAAATAGGTGTGGTAGAGTGCATGTTCTGCGTACAGATGATACCAGTTTCAGCCCCCGAAACATCTCCATTTGAAAGGAGAAGGTAACAGGTGATAGAAAGACCTTTGCCTGAGACTGGAGATTGGTTGCTGGCTAGAGTGGACAATATCTTCTTAGACATAATAGTCTGACCTGATCTAAGGCAGCTTCCTATGTTCTAATGGTGATTGCATGTGTGGACTGGCTATCATAGCTCAAACACTAAAGCCAAGAATTTTTATGTCGTCTTGCACAGTGCTTCTTGATGAAGGTGGTTCACATGTTCAACTGTAAGCCCTGAAGTGATGAACACATGTGCAAGTCATCTGAAAGAATTTACCAGCTGGAGTTGAACCAATAAATGGTATTAAATGTATAGGTTCTTGAGTTCCCCAGAACTCTTCACAAGCAGGATGAAAAACTAGCTCATCCTCCAGCTGTGTATGGGGCAAATGTAATTACAAATACAAATACTTTAGTCCTCTTTAGATAGTGATCTAATCTCCCAGACATTAAGCACACAATACCATTGATAAGTATAGAGATACAGGATATTGAAATGTCCCAAGAATCAAAGGATTCTATTCAATCTATTAAGGTTTTATATTCAAAGACTTCAATATTCCAGTTATCAGTTTGGACTTCTAGAAATAGCAGTTTTCCTTCAGGATTTTACTTGTATGGTGAAGTGACAATGTCATTATCCACCGCAGTGAACTCCACTGGCTTACACTGAAGCTACATGTACCTGGTTTGCCATCTGGGAGGCTCTAAAAATGTTCTGTACTTGTGCTGTAAATCTGGAAATTTGTTAGTCTTCAGATTTTCTAATAATACAAATTAGCTATAGCTACTGGACAGTAGACAGTTGTCTGTGTTGCATAGAAAAGTTTAATACAAGCCATATTAACAGTACCAACAGTATTTTGTGCTGCTGGATTCATTCTTAAGTATGCCGGCAGGGTGGCGGGGGACATAATTAACTGCACTATTTAATTCTGTCTCAGATCTTCCTTTAAGCTTCCTTTTTATATTTCCTAGTTTAGCCTGTCCCTCAAATTAAAATGCATTTTGAATGGCAGGCCAAATGGAAAATAAACTGTTCCTTATTAATAAGTATTATTAGATATCCTTTTGGCTGTTTCTTGAAAGGCTGCAGAAATCTTTATTCCTCAGGGATCTGCATTCAAACACAGTTGGTAGCCATTTTTTAAAAGCTTACTGTAGCGTAACTTAGCTCAAACTAAGCAGCGAATCTATTTATGTCATGTTTCAAGGATGCCACTTAAGAATGTCCAAGTCCGAGGTCAGTAATCCAGTCCATCAGTCAAAAGCCGAAGTGCCGTTTGAAGTCCAGATAACAGTATTGAAATCGCAAGATGTTGAATCGTAGTCAGGAAGCCGGTTCACAGGTTCAGGATACATTCGGGCAAGTCCAAGGTTTCAGGAGCACGCAGGAGAATAGTCAGGTCACAATCCAGGGGTCAGAATCCAAGCTTGAGTCAAAGGCACGGAGCTGAGAAGCACAGAGCAAGTCACAGACATCCAAGACTAACGTTGCTTTCATCACTTTGGCTGAGCTCTGGCCACCTCTGGGACGAGGACTAATGAGCAATTAGCATCAGCTGGCCTGAAGTCCAGCTGGTTTCTGCCAGCTTCTCTGGAATGTCACGCCTCAACAGTTCCAGGCTCAGCTGTTCCTTATCTCTGTCATAACTGATCACAACACTTTACTTTATTTGGAAATGCAACAATAATTAAAAAAGAAAGGGTGGGGGAAGCCACCAAAGAAAGAAAAAATAAGGGAAAAAAATAAGGAACATAACGTAAAACATATCCATACATAATAATAATTTACAACACCGTTAATAAAGAAAGAAAAGAAGGGCGAAGGGAAGGGGGGAAGGACCTGACAATTCTATTTCAAATATACACATTAATATGAGAGGACCATATATAAGAAGTAAAATTTCCAGAAATTTTGAAGCCATGGGGAAAAAAATGTTTTTTCCTGTGTGTGTGTGTGTGTGTGTGTGTGTGTGTGAGTGAGAGAGAGAGAGAGAGAGAGAGAGAGAGAAAACCTTCCCTCTCCCTCCCAAAAATTTCTGGAAAAATTGAAAATAATGCAATATTAGCACTTTTTACAGATTGAAAGTCACTTTGTTATTTTAGGAACATAAAATGTAATTATGTACAAGTTGGTTTGGCATAAATTATCACATTTGGTATATTAAAAGTACAGTGCATTCGAACAAATATTACAAATTGAATTTACTTTTTAAATTTTTTTACCTTTTTTTGGTAACAAATGGAGCTACAAGCTCCTGAACTGTAAGGAACCTCTTTGTTTTTGCCAGTTTATGAGGAGCAGGCAAAATACAGTCAATTAAAAAAAAACACAGAAGAAACCATCAATGTCAGTAACAAAGAAAATTATTTATGTCTCCACTAGTCCTCCACAGTGTCGGACAGACATAAAGCACCCATTCCCATAGAACATTTTTAGAAATCATTTGAAGAAGAAAATATATGAACACCTTGTCTTAAACATTTTATTGATCATGCTAAAATAAAACATCCCATAATCTATTTTTCTTCATTTATTTTTCCAATTTTCCAGTTTTTCAGAAAAAAACAAAAAAAGGCTTTGGGGAAAAATGGGGGGGGGACATCCCCCCCCCCCTGAATTTTTCCAGTTTTTTTCCAGGCCTTCACATCTCTATCCATATATCTAAATAAGCATCCTTACAAAAATGACAGCTGTAGGAGGTAGGGTCAGATGTAGCAAGAGCAGTTAATTCATTGATTGAATGACAGGTAATTGGTGTTTATCCTTGCAAGCTTGAAGTATCTGTCTCTTTGCAACTGTAATGGCCTCTTAACAAATCTGTATGTATAGTTTTGTCTCACAGCTGAATTGCTTTTCCATAATTGGACCCAGAAATGAACAGGTAGCAGAGCAGTTTCAAAACAGGTGAAATATGAACATGGCAGCCTGAACCTGTTAACGGTTAAGCAGCAGCATATTCTGTGCTGCCTGAAGTTTCTTCAAGGGCACCACTACACAATTCCATTGGATAGGGGTAAGCCTGCAATCAACGAATTATAATAATCCAAGCTAAAATTGGATTCAAAATAACGATACTGAATATTGCAGCTTCATACCCAGGTAATGGAATTGAGAGTTGTGTTGCTAATTTGTTGCATATAATGTGAGAGACTGTAGCTCTTTGTTTGTTAAGCTATGCTGAACATTTAGGCAAACAACTTATCCCTACATGCATGTGGCTTCCATTGTCCCCCCCTTCCCCCCCCCCCCCCCCCGAACCATATCCAGCTGAAGTCAGCATCTGGCTTATATTTCAAACAAACCAGCAGAGGATGAGTAAGAAATAGATGCTGCACATTGAATAAATGGAGTCAGTAAAAATATAGAATTTTATTGTTGGGTTAATCGCTAGTGCTTCAGAGTACTTAGACAGTCTTGTCTCTTTGCATCCTTGCTCTTGGAGATTGCATATTTTTTATTTGCTTCAATGTCCGATCTAATTACATTCTGGTTGTGTTGCACTCATGGGGGTGACCGTTCATGCAACAGTTCTTTTGTGCTTCTAAAAAAATAACCCCAGAAACAAGCGGAAACACTCATTTCTGGATCAGGACGGGTCAAAGGAGTTCCACTGACTTGTCCCGTTCTGGAGATATTGGCAATCTCTAAATTTTTCTAATTGTTCTAAAAAGTCAGTAGGTTGCATGGGTCTTGTAGCAATTAACTCCATATCGAATTTACTTATCCTATTAGTAAGTAGTATGGTTAAACTTGGCAACCTATATACGAAAGGGAAGGGCCAAGTGGTAGAGCATGCAGAAGGTCTCCAATTCAATCCCCGACATCTCCAGGTAGGGCTGGGAAAGAATCCTGTCTGAAACCCTGGAGAGCCGCTGTCAGTCAGTGTTAACAGTACTGGGCTAGATGGGCATATGGTCTGATTCAGTATAAGGCATCTTCCTATGTAACAGAATATGATAAGAATATATACTAATATGGAACTCCATTCTCTGAGGGTGGACCCTTATGGTAGCCAAAATGGCACCATCCACATACAAGAGGGGGAGGTAGCAGCAAGTTCAGTGGGGACACCAAGGTTTGCAGAAGTACTTTCTTTTTTAAGAAACCTCCCCCACTCCCAAAATAACAGCCCAGTGAAGACAGAGCATCCTCATTGGCATCCTGGAACGCAGCCTGTCTGTTGGGAGGTGGAGGAAACAGGAAACCAGGAGGTGGGGATGAAACAGAGGATCTTGGAAAAGGGCATGGTTCACTGGCCGGCATCCTGAACTGAAGCACTCCATTTTGTCGTGTATCCCACTTGTCTGTGTATGATTTTTCAGTGGTGTGTGTCAATGTGCATAGTGAATCCCACAGAGTCTATACATACAAACCAAGTTTCATCAAAACTGTTAAATCGTCATCCTAAAATGCCTTTCTTTTTCCTTTCAGCTCTGAAGATTTCGAATTCATTTCAGGAACCCGTATGCGGAGATTGGCTCGCGAAGGGCAAAATCCTCCTGAAGGTTTCATGGCTCCTAAAGCATGGACAGTGCTGACAGAGTATTACAAATCCTTGGAAAAAGCTTAGGCTGCTTATTAATTGCAGAGCAACCTTTGACGCTTGATTTATTAACAAGAAAGGGGGACCACACAGTCACCATTTGGCACTGCTTTGGGGAGTGTCTGTAAGGAAGTTTTTCCCCTAAAAAAACCAGACCGTTTCCCCTTAACTTAGCATCATTCTCTGCTTGTCTTATGGGTTCTATTTCATATTTACTCTAACAAACTGCTGCTTTTAATGTCTTCTCTTTTATTACGGTTAATATTCTTGCAGCAAGATTTTTAAACCTTGTCTTTTTTAAAATATTATTTTTATGCTTCTGTGCCCTGCAGTTCTCCATGTTTTTGCAACTTTTTTCCTTCCTTTCACATGATTTAATGTAGTTCAGATTTACTTCTTTTTTATTTTTGTTTTTTATTTTTGCTTTTCATAGTTTACAGGATAAATATGGCAATCTTGATTATATGAGTTAGACATAGGTGCTAAATTTAATCAAAATGAAATAGATTTTTTAAAAAGATACTACACTTGTACTTTTCTGTCAGTGGTCTTTGAAGTTCTTGTATGAATCTCCAAAACAGATTTCAGTGTATTGCAAATTAAACTTTCTTTATGGAATGCGTGTTTCATTTGTGTAGTCTCTTTGTAATTGTGTAAAGAGATCTGGAAAATACAACAAAACAGTAAGTTTGAGGTTGCGGATCTTTAAGATCCTCCCCCATATGTTTCTGGTAAGTGGTGTGGCTTTTGTTTTTTTCCATTGTTTGACGTTGTGTTAACACTTTTCAGTTGCTGAAGACTTAAGTTATCGCTTGTATTGTCTGGATCTGACTTAAGCTGCAATCATATATCCCTGTGCCTGTTTGGTGCATTCCCTTCCTTTTATTGTTTTATTGTGATTTTATCAGAATGTAAGCCTATGTAGCAGGGTGTTGCTGTTTTATTATTTTACTATGTACAGCACCATGTACATTGATGGTGCTAAATAAATAAATAAATAATATCCACTTACCTGGATATTACATTGAACTCAGTGGGACTTACTTTTCCCAATAATGGGACTCAAGGTGGCTTACAAATTAAAACATGTACAGTTAAAACAAATAGCGATATACAAAAATTAACATGGAATCAGACACAATGCGTGGTCAAATTCCACACGTTTCTGAGCTTGCAATGTAATCGGTGGACCCCCCAAAAATGCATTCAACAGCATGCGTACATTTGGAAATGCACATGAACAAAAAAAAGTGTGCTTTTGAAAAATGTGGACAAATATGCTTTGATAAATGGGAAAAGAATGTGTACATTTCAAAGGTGTGCACAATTGATGCGTACATTTGGAAACATACGCAGAAACTCTGCATAGATTTTCATGGAGAGAAAAAACAAAACCCAATGCTCATAATCTGATATGGACTTGAGTTGGAATGGGCTTCGAAGGGGAATTTGGAGGACTTTGGTGAGCTTGAGTTTTGCTGATTTCTCATGCCTACCCATAGGGAGACAATGGCCATATCTACACCAGCCTTTTCTCCTGGGATCATCTCGAGGTCTTCCTTGTGTGTCTAAGTGATGCACAGAGGATCCCGAGGTTAACCAGGGAATTTCCCCAGGATAACTGAGACTGCGGTTATCCCGATTTTTCCCATGATCTTGGGAAGATCCTGAGCTCTGCAGGGTGTGGATGCCCGTCCTGGCTTCCTGCCTCCTCGCAAGTAACCACAGCTATCAAAATGGGCATGGAGCTGTTCAGGAGGGGGGCTCTGTGTCCTTTGGGGGTGGGAAGCAGCAATTTCACCATCCCTGGGATGGTGGGGGTGGGGGAGCAGTTTTTTTAAAGAAACTTATCTCCTGGATTTGGGTCGCATGACTGGCTCCTCTTAAAAAATTAATAAATGGCGCCTGCGACATCCCTCTTCCAGGATGTCATGCAGCTGTATAGATGCTGGGGGAGGATTGCGGAAGCAGGTAAGTCCGCGATCCTCCTCCTCCCTCCCTCTACACCCTTAGGTGTAGATGAGGCCTATGTGTCTTACCATGTGATGGATGCATGCTTCGACCCTGTCTTCAGACATTGCAGAAAAAGTCTTCCAGTTACCCCAGCTGGATTTACTGCTCCAAATTGTTTCTTGTGAACCAGCAACATTTTCCATCTATGCCATCTGAAGCAGAATTTCTTTTGAATAGTTACTGATGTTGTTCAATATATAACAACCTATCCAAAAGACCTCTTCTCTAGAATCATACTGAGTCTTTTCAAGTAATAGATTGCTAACTTCAAATTAAATACAAAATTCATAGTAGTGATTTTTGTATTATTATTCTAGTCAGTGTTCCTTACCAACGTGCTGAAATTCCCCCTTCTTAATCTTATTCAGAAGATGTCCATATGTCTCTTCTTATCCCACTGTAACCTTGGAACTTTTCTTTGCCCCTATCAGAAATCATTTTGACACATGAAGAGTGATTGTTTTAAAGGGTGGGTGGAAAGTAATAAAAGAATCTCCTGCTGGTTTTGAAGAACCCTAAAATTAATGAAGCAGTGGTGGGGGCACTCTTTTCCCTACCTCTGAAACTAAAGTTAATGATGTGGATGGAGTTTACTAAATCTTGGGGTGAGGAGTTGAATAAGTGCTATAAAACCATTACAGTTCATCAATGACATATCTGTTCCAGATGATGCTTTCTTCTCTAACCTACTTTAAGTGACGTCAGTTATTCCCCTGAGGTCAGCGAAGAAGCAAAAGGCTAGGTATATGCCATTGTGCAAGATGGAGGCTCCAGGTTGTTTATTTTTAAAGCTATAAAAATTCACATTGAGATTCTGAGGTCCTGAACTTGGATGGAGAAGTTGCTCTCTTAATGAAGATTAAGGATGCTGGCTTAGATCTGGGATGCTCAGTTAGAGATCTTAAACCCTGGATTGTTCAGTAAGTACTACCAGACATGAAACTGTTGCATAAAGCTATTAAAGCCAAATCCTGGAGCCATTCCAAAGGTCTACGTTGCAAATAATACCACCAATAAAAACCGGTAAGGAAAAACCACAATGGATGTCTTCATGGGTTTCAATTTTGTCATCTTTGATTGTTTTACGAGATTTGCAAGCAAAGCATTAAAATCTGTCCCATTGACTATTTTTTAAAAGGTCACAAATTGTGTGCTCTAAAGACCCTGGTAAGCAAATATTTTCATAGGAAGGAAGCTAAAAAGAATACTGTATTTTGATACTTTGCTGACAAAATGGCATAATTCCTTTTTGGTTTGAGCCTGAAGGCAGACTTGTCTGGGAAAGGTAGGCTGTTTTCAGTGGCCTGTATCTGGGAGACTTGTTTCTTAGGGCTATATGTTGTAAAGTGATAACATATAGTCCTAATGCTAAACTAAAGGATCAAAACCAAAAAGGTACCCCAGGTTGGTCAAAGCATCCTTGACTGCTTATTTCTCTTGTCATTTTTAGGCTAGTACAGATATAATCCTGGGAGCGAGATCAGTTGGTGGTTCTCTGAACGATTTGCTTCATTTTATGGAGAGAAAGTTGATCACATTTGACTTGTTTTGGACTCCTATATTAAGGCAAATCAGAGTGGTGTAACCTCAACAACTGTTTGTTCGATTGTTTTGGATTAGTTTCAACTTGTGGATCTTGAGAATGTGAACACGATGTTTGGAGCAGGGAGGGGCCTGTGTACTCAACCCTTGCCCTTCTTGGTTGATTAAAGGTGGGACTGATGCTGTGGCTAAGGGAAGTGATTAATACCTCTTTGTGGGAGGGGTTGTTTCCTCTTGCTTAAAAGAGACTGGGTTCAGACAACACGATAACCAATGGTGGTTTAAATAGTTGACAGTTGGTTATTTAACCCACCATGGGTTAGCATGTTGTGTAGTGGGAGTTTTTAAACTAACGGTTGGTTTTTTGGCTGAAATAACCAATGCAAATTAACAAAGCTTTGCAGAGTTGGTTATTTGAACCACCATTGGTTGTCATGTTGTGTGGAGAGTACCGTTGGTTATTTCCTTGGCCACCGTTGGTTATTTTGCCAGCCATAGAGTTGCAAGGCAAGAGTGGTCAAAGTGGTGGCTACCACTCTAGTCCAGCTGGGAGGATAGATTTTTGGCAGCAATGGCTGATGGGATACTAGTGGGAGGACTGAGGGGGAGAGAGGGTGGGGGACGAGTGAGTCAACTCAGCATGGACTAATAATCAACTTAACATTGATCCTAATCCACACCACAGTTTATTATGTTGTGTGGGGAATATCCCCTTGATAAACAACAGTTGAGTTGATTATTACACCACTGTTGACTATCATGTTGTCTGAACACAGCCAGAGGCAGTAATTAGACCTTTATTAAACCTTTGCATGACCCAGGAGTTGTCTAACTATAGGCAGTTTCAAATGTACCATTCTTGGCTAACCTGATCAAGAAGGTGGGGCTGTTGCAATTCCAAACACATCTGGTTGAAACTGATTATCTGGATCTTATTCAATAGGGCTTTTGGCTGGGATACAGGATTGAGATGGTTTTGACTGCTTTGGTGGATGGCATATACCAGGAATGGAATGTGGGGAGCACATCTCTATTCTCTTGATGGAGGTGTGCAAAATTATGCATGGTGTGGAAAAAGTAGATAATACTAGAATCTGGGGGTCATTCTATGAAGCTGAATGGTGGGAGATGCAGACCACATAAAGTACTTCACACAGTGCATAGTTAGACTATGGAATTCACTACCACAAGATCTAGTGCTGGCTGCCAACTTGAATGACTGTAAAAGGGGTTTGAATAAATTCATGGAGAATAAGGCTATCAATGGCTATTAGTTACTATAGTTATATGCCACCTCCAGTATCAGAGGCAGCACAGCTCTGTACACTAGTTGCTGGAGAACATGAGTGGGAGAGTGCTACATGTACTATACTAGATGCATACTCTTGGTTGGATACTAGATGCATACTCTTGGTTGGATGCAGCATGGCTGTCCTTATGGTTCTTATGGTTCTTATGAGATGGGTAACTCCATCTCATAATCCACCCTTGAGGCAACATAGACATGTGAAAGAATGGCATTGGAGGCAGAAGGATGCAGTCTATCAGAGTAGATCCTTGGCCTACAGCCTCCACTCCCTTCTCAAAGGGACCCTTTGGCATGACTGGTTGCTGACCAGAGGAGTAGAGACTCCAACTGGAAGTTCCTGTAGCGTTCCACGGAACATGCTGCTCTTCCACATCTCCTTGTTATTGCAATGGGCGGGGGTGGGGGAGAAGGAAGCAGGAGGAGAGAGGGTAGTAGGTGAGCCAAGTTCATTCCTATAATGTCACAACTGATTGTCCTGCAAACTCCACATTTATACCGCTTCAAATCTGAAGTGAAGCGGTGCTGTGGGGGGAGGCACTTCCCCTTTAAACTATCATCAGGCCTTAAGTCACATCTGCAACTCCTAAAAGACAATAAATGTCTCCAAGTCTGAATCACTGAGTTCACCCCACCCCCATAAAATTCAATGAGGCTTGGATGCAATCAAAGCAACCTTTCTGCAAACTCCAAATTCCTTATGTGCAGGACCATTGTGGTGAACTAACTATACACAATACGCTTTACCCTACATAAGTAAATAAATCCCAATGGGGGTTAAACAAGTACTTGAGCCTTGAGCCGAATCTCTTTCACCCTCAATACACATTTTTATATAGCTGTTAAAGAGCAGCGAAACCCAATCCTTGCATTTTTCCATTTTCCCACCGTCTGGTAGGTTGAGAACACAGCCTCTTGAATGGTGTCTTTCCCAGATGGTTATTTGGACGGTACCCCTCCTTCCAATTCCCTTGATTATTGCTGTTAAAGTGTAATCAAGAGAAATGGTTGCTTCAAACGTAATTAAGATTAATCAGAAAGGCTCTGATGTGCTTCTTTGGAACTTAATAATCCAGAGGGAGGTTCCAGGACCTGAGATGGTGAGAGATGCCCTTGGCAATTTAATCAAGGAATCTATTTGAATTGTTCTCCAGAAACAATATTGATTTCCCCCCTTTTTTGGGTGTGTGTGTATGTGTGAATTACATTATTCCCTTCCTCTTGCACTTCTGATGTTCATTTTAGAACTCACACAAGGAAAATGTGAACTGTACATGACAAGGCAGGCTGTACTATCACATGAAAACAACTATAGGTGTATTAATGAGATCAGTCCTACACATTTTAAAATAGGAAAGTTATTAGCGCCCTCATTTTCCATTCTAAGAAACCATCACTTTCAGGAAGGCAATTATTTATTTTGCTAGAACTAAGCTTTTATCTTCCTATTTCTGCAAAGGCTTCCAACAACTCTTCTCCGATTACGCTCATTTTCTCTGGCATATCTTGTGAAACATTTGACATGTGGAGATCACATGCAAACAATTTATGTTACATGTTCAGAATAATTTAATGATAGCTTAACTTCCGGCAAAGAAGGTAATGGCTAGAGAAGAAGCTTGATTAGGGGCGCAATCCTATGCATGTTTAGAGAGAGAAAAGTCCAACAACTCCCAGTATGCCCCAACCTGGGTAATGCTGGGAAGTGTATGACTTTTTTCTCTCTCTGAACATGTATGGGATTGCACCCTTAAGCTCTTAAAGGGGTAATTGGTTAGGCTGGATTGATCTTGTCATAGGTGGCAGTCTCCTGTTGTATCTAAGGTGAAGTTGTTTCTGTCAATGCTTAATTCCTTAGCAGAATGTTCTAGTCCTGATGGGCATGTGCTACCTCCAGTATCAGAGGCAGTAAGCCTATATACACCAGTTGCTAGGGAACATGGGTGGGATGGTGCTGTTGCATTCATGTCCTGCCTGTCATCCTTGGTTGATAATCTGGTTGGCCACTGTGTGAACAGAGTGGTGGACTAGATGGAACCGTGGTCTGATCCAGCATGGCCATTCTTGAGTTCTTATAATAGGGTATCTTGTGACAAAAGAAATGTGAAAGGATAGTAACCTGGATATAATGCTAAACCATGGTTGAGTGTTTTGGGAACAAGCAGCAATGTGACCTAAAGTTTGTGCACTCTTCCCTCTCCTCTCTTTGCAGGGGAAGATGGGTAGCGCCACATTTTCATTCTGAATAAGCCACAGTTTTTCAGAACATCCAAATTTGGGAAACAATGGTTTATTCCAGGGGATGGTGATTTGGGGAACCTTGGGGCCATTTTCCATTCCTTGAACCCACCCCCTCAAAGGGTGCCCTCCTACTGCTGCTGCTGCCATCCTGATGAAATTTGGTGGTGTACTGGGGGAAAATAGATGAGCCTTTGTGATGGATTTCTGCTGAAATTTGGCACCAAGCTGCCTTTTTTTGGAGGGAGGCAGGGCTGCTTCCACACTGCTAAATATTGGTAGCACAGTAGCACATGTGGAATTGCAGTAGAGGCCAGGAGGGCTCTAGAGACCCCTGGTTTATTCTAATTTCAAGGATGGGGAGAAACCGATTGCTACTCGCCATAACTCCTTGCTGCTGCTGGCCACCATTTTGGTATAGTGCCATTTCAGGATTTTTCTGGAGAAAGCAAAATGATCCCTGTCAGCAGCAAGGAGGGGAAGCTGGTGAGTTTTGCTTTCTGTCCTGAAAATTAGATCATACGGACTCCCCCAATTCCACAGGAGGAGGCAATTTTCTCTCAACCCTAATTCTAAGCTTTTTGGGAAAGGGAACCTGTTTTTTTTCCCTTTTATCTATGAAATGCCAGGCACATTGATAGGAAATGATGTTTTTTGTGGGGGAGCAACAATTCCTTGAAGGCTACTTGAATCAATCTATAATCAAAGGAAAAAAATGAATAAAAATTGCTGAACGAGCAATGCTAGATTTCAGTGACAGCTTTGCATAAATCTGACCCCTTGGCTTGGGACTCTTTGCTTTTTCCAGCCACTAATGTCAGGCCTTTGTTTTTCTAAGACTATTCAGCTGTAAGTGAAACTCTCACAGCATTCAGGGTGTGTTTCCCTGCACCCTGCACCCCCACCCCCACTTCAATCAACATCATTTTTCAATTATGAGAAGAGTGGGGGCTGAGGGAGAGAAAGCATGTGAATTGAGAAAAGCTCCTAATGGTTTTTCCAGTAAAATAATAATATAACTTAAAAATAGCAAAGTCTCATGTTTGTGCACACACAACGCACGCATCTCCAAAACCCCCCCTGTAAATAAAATTGATGTTTTGGCCGAGGCTTTTAACAACAAACATCATTTTATGTTTTTGTGAATTTTTATTGCCTTCAATTTTGCAACAAGTTGGGAAGCTGAATCCATCCATGATTGGCTGGAAAGTAGGGAGAGGTCCAGATGGCAGAGTCCTTCTCAACACCATCACCAGTGCTTGTACATTAACCTGGACATGTATAAAGATAGCAAAGTGGTTATCTTTCAAAATCAGTTATGGGTGCCATTTTTTTTAAGAGGACATAAGTTACAGGAGGATAGATCTCAGTTGAACATGAGGAAAAACATCTTGATGGTGTGAAGAATTCAACATTCACCCAGATGGTGTTGGGCTCTCCTCCATCTCTGGAGGTTTTTTTGCCTGTGGGACGGACGGGCTGCACTCACGATAAGTCAAAGTGGGAAAAAATGAATATGAAATTATTAACTCTAGCTTTTTCTTCTGCTGCTATTTTGACCATAGGTTATGCCAGAGCAAAACTTGATATTCCTCAGCAAATCTGGGATACTGAACTTCAAAATCATTGAAGTCATAACAGAGGGGCAATTATGCCCACTAATTACTTAATTTGAGCAGCCCCAAACTCAGTAAAGAGTTTATGTTAGCTAAGTTTAATGTTTTACCATCTGTGTTTCTGGAAGATAGATGTAAAAAAATCCCTTCTAGTGAACAGTTATGCCCTGTGAGGTGGAAGAAGTAGAAAGAGTGGGATACATTCTTTTATTGAGACCTACAATCTTTTCTTATAACCCCGACTATACAAAAAATTCCCAGCAGAACTGATGAATTTTATTTAGAGTAACTCTAGTCTGACTGGAATTCTCAGGTCATGATTAAAGTGAATAGATTCTGCGCTGTGTCCACCATTGGTCGGGGAGAAGTGACAAATCAACATTGTTGAATGTTGTATAGTTGGATTTTTCTTGTTCTTTCTTAGTAGAGTTTGTATAGTCCCATTTTTAAATTTTTAATTGTATTTTATTGCTTTAATAGTTCTGATATGCTGGTTATTTACTGTAATAAACTGAACTGAACTTGAGGTTTTCAATCTGAGAGGTTGGACAGCTATTTGTTGGGGAACATTGAGCTTTAGAATTCCTGTATTGAGCTTGGGTTGTGCCACATTCCCTACAAGATCCCCTCCAAATCTATGATCCTCTGACTTGACCTAGCAAGAACAAACATTACAACTCCCCCCTTTTTACCTTGGACTAGGTGTAGAGCCCCTGATTAGGATGGACATCCAACAGGGTCCACAAGGGTGGTGGACTCCCCCGTGTCCAGCCCTCACATATCCAATCAGATGTGTTCAGCCTGTGTCCAAGCGCTCATGAGCCCCCTGCATGTGCTCAGTTGCGGGTGCGCCCTGACTTCCGGCATCATACCCTTTCCCCTCGCTGCATTAATGGCGGCTGCCATTAATGAAACGGGAAACGCACACTTTCTGGAGGCTTCGGAAATTGTGTCCCCCCCCTGCAACGATGGGGGCCTTAAAGGCCATATTAACACAAAGATACCCTTGTGTCAATAGAGCCTTTGAGGCCCCCACTTGTGTGTGTGGGGGGGGACACATTATTTCTGGAGCCTCCGGAAAGTGCGCATTTCCCCCTTCCACGCTAATGGCGGCCCTCATTAACGGAGTGGGGGGGAAATACGCACTTTCCAGAGGCTCTGAAAATTGCACACTACTCCCCGCTGAATTAATGGTGGCTGCTGTCAATGCAGCAAGCCAGTGTGGGGCCTGCTAAGCACTCGGCGGAGGCTCACATAGCCGGGTTTGCGGGAGTAGGCTGTAGGAGTGTCTGGGGCCGAGCTCTCGCAGGGTGAGCACTGGGCAATTTCAGCCACTCCTATTCGTGATCTGGATTAGGACCCCAGTGAAGGGGCTTTGATGCTTCCCCTGCACCCTGCTATGTCTAATGATCCCTAAAGCAAAGAGGTCACTATTTTACCATAGGAATTGCAGGAATGGCTCCATCCCCTCACATCCATAGCAGGAGGGAGAAGGGTTAAAGCCCCTCCCTAGGTCCAAATCTGGATTGGGCCCCTTGAAGATATTCTTAAAAAAAAAGGGAAAAAAAATGTAACTGTTAGCAAAGTCTTCAAAAGAATGCTGTTTTCGCCCTCATTGAAGCATCCTTTCTTGAACAGATCGTTTGCCTGAGTTGGGTCCTATCTGCTCAAAAGTAGGCTCTGTATTTGGTTCCTTTTCCTAGATTCTTGCATGCAGGCTCAACATTTGTGTCCTCTTGCAGTTGGAGGCTGGTGGTCCCAATGCCAGTGGGGTCATGAATCTGCTCCGGGTTTCAGTCAGAAACCTAAAGGAGCTCTCCAAGGTGCTCCATCCCACTGACATTGGAGTCACCAGCCTCCACTGTGTTCTTCAACAACAGCCTGTGGTGAACAAACAGTCACTGAGCAGGAGGCAGAGTGAATTCAACACACTCCTGGCCCTGTCAAACCTGAGCACGAAGGTATAGACTGAGCTACAAAAATTTAAAAGTGATGTGGGCAACAGGAAAAGAATGGGACTTCCTGTTTCTGAAAATCCTAAACCAAGATCAAGGGGGTCCCCTCAAAGTGGTGGTCTCTCTTGGTCTCTGGAACTGCCTGCAAGGGAGGATAGGCTGGTCCCCTCACTTTTGTCCTTCCACTGGTAGGCAAAGACATTTTTTAAGCAGGCGTTTGGCATATAAAATGTTACTGGTTAAATTGGTTGGTGCAGTTTATTGCTTTTATTGTATTTTAATGCATTTAATTTTGTGCTGTGTTTTAAATAAGATTAAGTAAAAATTAATCTGGATTATATTGTTGGCTTCCATGGGTGGCATAGAAATTCATTAAATAATAATAAAAAAGAAATCCCTGTCATTAAAATTAGCCAAAAGCTCTAAGCTTATTTCAAAAACAAACACAGTGATGTCAGTACCGTATATTGCAATTTAAGTAACCATCTCCAAGCAAATTGTTGATCATTCCCATGCTGCAATATGTGGAAGTTATTATTCCAGTAAAATGTAGTTATAAAATATCGAAATGGTGCTATTCCTGACCACCCAACTCCACCCTACTAACATTTATGAAAGTCTTTAACATGAAAAGGTAAGAAAAAATATGCCTGCCTGCTTAAACTTTGAATTTGTGGAACACACATTCAATTTCTAAATAAATAAATAAAAGCCATTAAATGCTTTTAAAAGCATGGTATTTTTTTTTAAAAAAAATTGAAGCAATTTTATCCTGCTCTTTAGCCAAAAAGGCTCCCAAGGGTGGCTTACGAAGATAAGAAATAAGATAGTCCCTACCCACAGGCTTCCATTGTAAAAAACACAACATAAAAGGAAAAGGAGTTTGGAGGAAGGAGGAAAAAAAGCTCTTTGTTGCAAAGTTCATCAGGTCATGGGCACAATGGAAGGGCTACTAATTCCTCTCCCTCTGATTGTTTCAGCAGTTGGTAACAGGAGGTAGATGCTTCTCAGCTGGGACTAAGTCCAGGCATGATGGACATATGCCTGACAGCTGAACGACACATGGCAGTAGATGCATCACTGAAGCAGTGTGATTTTAAAAAATGTCAAAAAATAGAAATAGCAGATGTTGCAAGGAGATGATGTCTAATAAGTAGAGCAATGGTGCATGGGGAAGATGCTAACGATCCCCCCCAGTCCTACCACCTCATCCCAGCCCATATTCACATCCTGTTAGTTGTGGGAGGGATGCTGACATTGGCACATGGTTTTCCATTCAGTTGCATGGATTTCAGCCAAATTAGGTATTAGTACTTGATTTCTACATTATTACATTTGTTGCACTGTTTAGTTGTCCTCTGTTCCTTTTACTCTTGCTATTGGGCCACATGGTGTTTTTGGTGTTCAGCATTAGGCCTCTGTCAGGCTTTTAACTGATCAGTGGATGACCAATGCTAAGAGATTTGCTAAAATGTTCACATCTGCAATTTTTACAGTGCAATCCTGTGCATGTCTCCTTAGAAATAACTTCCATTGAGTTCAGTGGGGTTACTCCCAGGTAAATGCCTTAATCTCTGATCTTTGTGATGTTCCCTGATGTAACGTTTTTATGAACTTTGCTGGGGGTGGGCTGAAATTATATTTCAAGAGCTGAAGGAATTTGAGGTCAGCAATTCGCCAGCTTATTTTCTTCACTTTTTTAAAAAAGCTATGAGTTTCTCTGATCTGTGATGTTTATGCAGCTTTGCTTTAGCACTCAGCTCTATGGTTTATTGAGTAGTTTCATTAGCAAACACAATCTTTGTAGGTCTTTACAATTCATTAGCGAAAAGTTTCAGAATAGCTGTTTCATTGAAGGCGAATATCTTTCATGTTCTCTAACATACTCCATGTTGAAAGGGTGGGGGATCAATAATCCTGAATGGTGATTGGCGTTTGGGTCACAGAACATGGAGGTTGCTAGCTTCAAGTGCCTCGTTATAGAACTAATTGCTACTGACTGTAAAGACGTAATTAAAATGTCGGGTGCAACGGCCGGCTCCCATAATGCAAGGGCTGATGGGATACGGGGCAGAGCATTCAGAGAACTCAAGTGTTCATCTAACAGGTTTGTCGTTAGCATGTGGTTAAGGAAATTGGGAACCAGATGGGTTTATGATGTCCTGTGCGATCATTAGGATTGTGGTGAGTGCTAACCACAGAGAAGCACAGTTAAACTAACCACAGAGCCCTCAGTGTCTTCTGAATGGGCCCACTGAGTATGCTGACTGATTTCTACTACTTGGAATTGTTTACATGCCTTTTTAAAGGTTTTTATAGGCTAAGTCAGCCTTTCCCAAAATGGTGTCCTTTCTAAAACATGGTGTAAATGTTTCAGACTACAATACCCATCAGACTCAGTTGGAGATGCTAGAAGTTGCAGTCCAAAACATCTGGAGGGTACCAGGTTGGGTGAAGGCTGCTCTAAGGCTCTTGTGGGGGTTTTAGTATAGCCAAAGACCTTTTCCATGTTGTAGGTGATTGGATAATTTTAGTATAGAAATATATCAAAACTATATAGAAATATTCCTATGGTCTTTTCGGCATTGGGTTAAAACCTCCTTATTTTACATTTAAATTTGTATTTTTAAGCTGGTTGAAATAGATTTTATACCTTTCAGTTTTACTGTATTTATGTTTTATACTGTTTCTATTATAGTGAATATTTGCAAGGGTTGTGTGTATACCACTCTGAAATCCTCTTTTGGATGAAGATGGAGTCTATGATTTAAAAAAACACAAATCACCAAAATCTTGGTTGATCTGTTTACTGCTTTTGTTCTATAGGACCAATATATAGCCAGCATTTTTTTAAATTAAAAAATAAAAACTTCAAAAAAGACAATGGAATAAGCTTTGCTTTTGCCAGCATTTATGTCTTTAAAAATAAAATAATAAAATAATAGGTGATTGGAAAATTGCCCAAATGTCTAAACAAAGTATCTTTTGAAAGGGGTTTATTTTTGGAACTGGTTTTGATTTGTATATTTGTTGAAGCTATAAAATTCTTAATAAATGATATAAGTTGAACTAACAAACTCCTCCCCCCCTCCCACCATACGGCTTTGTGCTGAACGAGCAGGATTGTAATAGCTTTTCTCCATCATCATCAAGCTCTAACCAGACCTGCTGTTCAGATGTGACACACTTCGTTCCTTTTATTCTGATATCTTGCTCAAAGTTGGAAAGCAGAGGCTGAAGGGAGTTTAATTATATCTCGATTTGAGATGTTCTTTTAAAAAGGCAGCTATAGATTGCCAGTGCTTTATTGCATTAAAGACCCAATGCATTCCCCCCCACCCCCCATATGTGTATCTTGTTTGCTTCATAAAAGGTAACCAGCTGCTGTTGTGGATCATACTGTGGGAACACGAAAACTTTAGGCAACTATTTGTATGCTCCTACTTGAAACTATTAAAATACTGATGCTGTCCCCTTCTATGCAGTAGTAACAATCTGTCAAAGGGCAAATCATAATAGAAAGAATGTTATCTTTGGCTTAACTCATTTTTCCCCATAATACCCACGCCAGCTATTCATTAGCTTTTTATTCTCCATGCTTTTTGTCCTCCCCGCCCGCATCCCTGCTCCAATTCTGTAAAGTCTATGCAAATGTCATGCATTTATGCACATTTTCTTATCTTACATCAAATAGTTCAGATCACATCTTTCGTTCTAGATGTTTATAAGAGAAGCATTTTTTGTGATGGGCAAAAAAGGGTTAGCAACCCATTACATCAGATTTTCCCAACCTGGATACCCTCCAGATGTTTTGATTACAACAACTTCCAACATCCCTGACCAGTGACCAAACTGGTTGGGGATGATGGGAGTTGTAGCCCAAAACATCTGGAGCGCACCTGGTTGTCAAGGCTGAGCGACATCTTTCTAGAAGTGTGATGCCCAGTACCCCACATTCCTGTGGATATCCTGGTGTGTGCTCTGGTGGTGGTAGAGGTGGCACCATTTGGTTTTGCTGTTTCAGGCAACAAAGCGACTTGGGCTAAGTATCTCCAGAGGCAAGTGTGGGAATGTGATGTTGTAGGTCATTGCAGGTCCCGAGCTTGTACACGTCTCCTGGGTGAGCCAATTTCCCCTTAAGAAAATCAGCTCCTTCTGCCATCCAGAGTGCTGTCAGTATTAAAATGTAGCTCTACACCACAGACCATGTACATTGCTAAAGGGGCAATTCATAACCATACAGTGAGAAAGGAAGCATATAGTTCATCCTTCCTCGTGTCTGCATTCAAAGCACAGCAGTGCCCATGTCTAAATTTAAAGCACAGCACGAATCTCAATGAGAAGTGATTCGGAGGCAGCATCTTCTCATGGGGTATTTGACTCTCATCTGTTTCCTTTTCTCAAAAACCAAGTGTTTACTTCTGTTGGCGTTGCATCTTGGCAGAGCAGTGAAGAAGCCAACTGGACTCCATTCTGCGGCCCCTTTTGCCAGGGCCAAAGCCAGCATTTTCCAGTTGGAAAAATGATTTAGAGATTAAATAGTTCCGTTTCCTAGTACATGACGGCTGCAAAACGGGTTGCTAAAAACATTGCACAATCATTCCACACTCTGCATAGAAAAACATTTCTAAAAATCTGGATTGTCCATAACAGATCTCCCATAGCTGTTTTAAGGTACCCTTGAATCAGGAAATAGCATTGCCATGATCTAGGGTGGCCATATGTCTGTTTTTACAGAGAAACATCCTCTATTGTGAAGGTATCCTCTATTTGAAGGACTACCCTGTCCATGTTGGCCACTTCAAATCACGCTGCCTAATGGTAGGGCCGGCCGGGATTAATCTCCACATGAAACATAGATGACCAATGCTTGGTTTAAGGGTACCACTTGTGGAACAAAATCTGTTGACTTCTTGAATTTGCTATGTGGCTATTTTTGCTTAGCAGAGGTGTAATGCATAGCTCTCAATGCTTACTGGTGGACATACTAAAGTATACTTTCAGTTCACAATACTGTGAGCTAGAACGGAATTATACAGTGGAAGTATTTGTAGCAATAACTCCAAATGATTATGTTCCATCTGTCTAAAATATAAGAGCGGTATAAAGTAACATGAGAATTAGAGCTGGTTCTCTACCCATGGAGTGAGCCCAGTTTCTTCTTAGCTTTCATAAGCAGACCTTCACCCTTCATTATATTATTGATCTTAGGTTGTGTGCAAGCATCACTCATAGTTGCAGATGCTGATTTACTACTTTGTAAATGGACACACTTCTTTTCCAATGTGAGGTCTTAAAACAGGGATGGAGAACCTGTGACCCTCCAGATATTGTTGGACTGCAACTCCCATAATCCCTTAACCATTGGCTATGCTGGATAGGGCTGATGGGAGTTCCAGTCCAACAGCATCTGATGGAAAGTTTTGAAAATGGCCACTTTATTCCTCCTCTCGTTCTCTTTCTTCCACCAGTACTACTGCCACCACCACCACCACCATCTCATCCTCCTCCATAATCATGATCACTGTGCAAAGGAAAATGGTGGCAAAATAATCCAGTATAGTGGAACGTGCACAGTATCTGCCATGCACAGATTACATTTTTAATTCTTTTATTGGGCGACTTCCATAATGAATTAAAGACTTCATTTAAAAACAAACATAGTTTTTCATTGACCTCTGACAGACCCCGCGTTTTCCACCCTAGACTTGATACTCTCAGGAAGACATTTCTTCGAACCCCACATTGTCTCTGGTCCAATTAGAAGAGCAGTAAGTCAGATGATGTTCTTGGAAGCAGGGGCACAGCCATTCACACTGGAGCTATAGGACTGACAAATGCTTTCCTGTAAGGTCTGTGATGATAAAGAAATGTTAATTGCTCTGCACTTTCATTACTGTTCAAACTTTTTCAGAGCCTGTTTTGAATTCAAGAACAGCTTTTTCTTTTCTTTTATTTGAATACTGTGTATTGAAGCACAGTCATGGTTTGAATTAACATTTATATTTATGCCGAATATACTACATAACCATCCAGAGTTAACTCCTTCCTTCCTTCCTTCCTTCCTTCCTTCCTTCCTTCCTTCTCTACCCTGTGCAATTTCAGGGCAAAGCTGGGGACATCTTCTGAAGTTCTTGAACACCTGTGGGAAGAGAACAGTGACCCCTTTGTGGGTGTGCATTCCCCTTTTCAAATCAGTCTAATGGTAATTAAGTGAAGGAGAACTCTGTGTATATATGGGCACACATATGCTTTCTGCATATGCTGTGCATGTGTGTCATTTTTATGATTTGAGATGCAACAAGGTGGGAGATAATGAAGATTTGATTGTGGCACTTTTCCCATGTAAATCGTTGTTCTGAGATTAACTGTGGGTTATGTTGGGGAAAACAGGCTTTCCTCATCAAAGAGAGAGAGAAAAACTTGGAGAAAAGAGTGAGTTAAAGATTGCTAATAGCAATGATAATGATAATGATGATGTCACTGTTTCTCATATTGATGTTCTTACTCCTCCAATCCAAACTAATCATGCCAGACATTTCAATCTTCTTGATTAAGCTGTACAGGGCCAAACTGGATTGTTGCCTGCCCTAGCCTTCTCTTCATTTATTTTTTCCTGGCCCAGAACTGCTCACAGATTCCTCACTCATGGTACTTTGCGGGTGCCTCTCCCATACTTTTGATTGGGGATAGTCCGGTATTTGGGGAAATGGCGAAAAGAAATGCTAGTGCAGTTGTGCAATTCTGCTATACCACAATGCCACCTAGAGGTCATGTAGAGGTTATGTAGCAGAATATATAGAAAGGCAGAGAAGGAAAACTCCTGAAAAATATCTGTATAGAGGCTCCAGACATGATTATTATGCCACAAAGAATTTGGAAGTGTAAGGAAAAGTGAAGTGGTGAGTTAAAAGCCTCATCTAGGAGAGCCCTAACTTAAATCCTATTAATTTCAATGAGTTCACTCTTAAGTAGGACTAAGTTGGCTACAATCTATTAGGGCCACTTCACATATTATGCAGAGATGTCCAAGCTTTCCATCAAGCTGTTACTCCACAGGGAGCTCCAGCTAGTTGTCTCTTGCTTGCATGTGCACCCATATGATAAAAGGCAGAAGAGCAATTTAGTCACACCAAGCATCCCCCCCACCCCGCCATTGTGTACTTAACCAGTCTTAAGGGGTGCACTTAAAACGTATCCATGTGTGAAATGTCTCTAAAAGAGCTTCTAGTTCAGTTACAGTAAACAGAGGTGGTTGTAGATGAGCAACTCACATTGCTCTTGTAAATTGAAGCACTGTTAATGTCAGTTGAGGATCTGCTGACATCCCCCCTTTATAGGCACCCCTCCGCCCCATGCTTCATGTTGTACTGTGGGTGAAATTCGCCACGTGTGAGTCAGCAGCTCCTTCGGTACGTTAAAGCTCTTCCTCTGTTTAATGAACCATATGGTTAAGGCATTCATGTGCGTATATATATTTATTATTTACCTTTACCTTCAGGCACTGCTAAGCAGCTGGTCTTAATGAATAAAAATAGCCAGTGAAATCATGCCATGTGGTTGCTGGGAAGGAAGAATTTATTAGGGATGTGCACTGACCCCCCGGATCGGATCGGATAGCGGATCGGAATCGGACCTGGGGGGTCGGATCGGATCGGATCGGACCGGATGTCCGATCCGGATCGGACGCCATTTTGAATGCTTTTTCCCATAGCCAAGTATTGTTTTACAAAAACGCCTATAACTTTTTCATTTTTAAAGATAGAAGGATGAAACTTGGGCACATTATACACTGGTTAGGGATAGTTATCTGTGAGAAATTTCAGAAAGATTGGTGCATGCGTTTTGTGGCAATTAATTGTTTAATAAATACCCAGAAATGCCTATAACTTTGTCATTTTTAAAGTTACAAACATGAAACTTTGCCACATTGTAGGTGGTACCTTGGGACCTATCTGTGAGAAATTTCAGAAACTTAGGTGCTTGCCTTGTGTGGCAATTAATTTTAGAAAAATGGGTAGTAGTGGGGTAAATACATTTACGCCTCCCATTTTTTTATTTTTGAAGATACAAACAGGAAACTTGGGCACATTGCAGGTACCACTTGCCTTGATATGTGTGTGAAATTTCAGAAACATTGGAGCTTGCCTTGTGTGGCAATTAATTTTTGAAACAATGAGGAAAGAAACACCTATAACTTTGTCAAGTGCTTTCCAATGATTTTCTATGGGCAAGTGCTTTCCAATGATTTCCTATAGGAAAGTACTGTCCAATGAATCCCTATGGGCAAGTACTGTCCAATGAATCCCTATGGGCAAGTGCTGTCCAATGAATCCCTCATTGTTTCAAAAATTAATTGCCACACAATACAAGCACCTACGTTTCTGAAATTTCACACACATAGGTCCCAAGGTACCACCTACAATGTGGCAAAGTTTCATGTGTGTAACTTTAAAAATGACAAAGTTATAGGTGTTTCTTTCCTCATTGTTTCAAAAATTAATTGCCACACAAGGCAAGCTCCAATGTTTCTGAAATTTCACACACATATCAAGGCAAGTGGTACCTGCAATGTGCCCAAGTTTCCTGTTTGTATCTTCAAAAATAAAAAAATGGGAGGCGTAAATGTATTTACCCCACTACTACCCATTTTTCTAAAATTAATTGCCACACAAGGCAAGCACCTAAGTTTCTGAAATTTCTCACAGATAGGTCCCAAGGTACCACCTACAATGTGGCAAAGTTTCATGTTTGTAACTTTAAAAATGACAAAGTTATAGGCATTTCTGGGTATTTATTAAACAATTAATTGCCACAAAACGCATGCACCAATCTTTCTGAAATTTCTCACAGATAACTATCCCTAACCAGTGTATAATGTGCCCAAGTTTCATCCTTCTATCTTTAAAAATGAAAAAGTTATAGGCGTTTTTGTAAAACAATACTTGGCTATGGGAAAAAGCATTCAAAATGGCGTCCGATCCGGATCGGACCTCGTCGGATCGGATCGGATCGGATCGGAGGTTGATCGGATCGGATCGGATCGGATTTTCCCGATTTTGGGGCGGATCGGATTCGGATCGTGGATCGGATCCGATCCGATGCACACCCCTAGAATTTATAGCTAGCAGTATTATGGATCATGGGGGGGGGGGGTGGGGGGCAGCACTAGAAAGCATGTACAAATCTCTGCTTTTTGCGTAAAGTGAGGGCACCTGTACTGCTCAAGGCAATGGAACGTCAGGCTGATTAGCAAGTATTAATTCTCTTCCTACTGCTGATGATCATGGGAATTGGGAATCTGAAATGAATATTAGAGATCTGCATGGGTATTTCCCCTCTCTGCAAAAAAGAAAAAAAAATCCTTAATTATTAGCATCCATAACCTAATCACTTGGAGTATGATGTCATTCACACCGGACACATAAAAAGGAAGTTGGATTTCCTGTCCCATTGGTTCCTATCAAAATAATATTTTGCATGCAGCCAATAATAACCCAGGTCTAACCCTGAACGGAATCCAAAGTGACTGAATTGCATGGTACTGTTCAGGCGGCAGAATAGCCTGAATGACATTTTCACACCTTTCCGTAGAGCTCTGCTGAGTTCCACGGAATGGCGGATGATTTTAACTGCTAAGGATGCAAGGGGATAAAGCTGCAGAACCAAATAACCATTGGAATGTCAGGAGGGAGCTGAGTTTCAGGAACGTGTCTAACAGTAAGCTGGAGTGACCAGCAAGAAGGGAGGATAGGGCTCCGCTCACCTTTCAGAATTGTGCAGGAGAGGGGATTTTGGTGGCCACCTGCACCTACATTCAAGTTGCGCCTATGACAAGTGGCACCTGCCCAGTCTCCCTCTTCTGCGCAGCTACACAGACCCTGGCTTGCCATCTTCTGCATCCGGTCACTCTAAACTGATGTGAGAAGGAGGAGGGGCTCATTGTCAAGAGAATGCCGAATTAAGAGAAGGATGAAGCTCAGCGGCAGGGGGCATACTTTGTGTGCAAAGGTCCCAACTTCAATGCCTGGCATCTCCAGGTAGAGCTGGAAAAGTTCCTGCCTGGAACCCCGAAGAGCCCCTGCCAGTCACAGCGCAGAGAATACCTAGCTATATGGGACCATATACACCCCGTACAAGGATGCATCTATTGGGAATTTAACTACTGGAGACTTGGTGGCAGTAAAGACTGGTGCATCCAATTTTGCTGGGGTTATGGATTCACAACCCTACTAAAGTTGGAACCAGAATTCTAAAGGAGCTATTGAAGGTGCTGAATTTATTTTGGGGTAGGGTTCAGCATCTTGGATAGATCCTTTAGAGCTCTGGCTGGTTCTGACTGAAACCCAGAATGGATTCACGGTTCCACTGAAATTGGAGCCACCAGCCTCCACTGATCCGAGGATAGTATCCAACGGAACCACTCCACTTCTGTGAATCCCATGGTGCTTCTGGGAGTGACCATATGTGCAACAGGGCTTTCATGCTTCTAAAACTACCCCTGGAAACAAGAAGAAACAATCGTTTCTGTGAGCTCCACTGCTCTGCCTTGCCCTGTTCAGGTTATGTTTAGAAGTGCAACAGCCTTGTTACAGAAGCAGTCAGTCCCACAAGCACAGGGGCACAATAGGATCCTATCCTACGAGCCAAACAAAATGCGATACGAAATACATCTTTGCATTTTAGCAAGTCAGCCTTGTAAAATGCAAAATAGAGCCAGTGGCAGTGTGTGTGTGTGTTCATAATGATCAGGATTGCAGCAGTTGGAGAAGGGAGTTTTCAACCATCCCACCCCCTGCCGTGGTTCCGAGATAAAGAGCCCCTTTGAAGCTGCTCTTTGCTTTGGGAAACCTCCTACTGGTGCCAATGGGGGATTTCCTCCCAATGCAAAGAGCACGTCTGGAAGAGCAATTTTTGTCAGGAATGCAGCAGGGGAGGACAGGGTCACATTCTCCTCTCCCTACCTGCTGTGATTCTGATAATAATCAGACCATCTCCAAGTCCTGCTATTTACATTTTATAAAAATCTGAAGTAAGATTCAACTGCCAGTCCAATTGCCTTCAGTACAAGGAATTATTGGTGTGGGTGGGGAGGCATTACCTTGTCCTTTGCCTCAGGTAGCAAAATGACTCGGTCTCTTTGGTAGGAGATGCTAGAGGAGAAGCTCAGCTGGAATAGGTGAGAAGATACAAGAGGTTGTGAACATATTTCATTGTCAAGGACTTCTTGTCAGCCATTATTTTGACCGAACACACGACTATGATGGATTTATATATCTCAGAGGAAATTTTGACAGATGTAGTAGTTATGAAACTTTTAAAAAATGTTGTTACAGGTATTGTAGTATGCAAAATTGGCACTCCAGTGTATGTGTGTGTGGGCATGGAGGAGAAGCCCAATACTGATAAACAGCTCCATACTGTCGAGCAATTTCTAATGGCATACAGATGCGTGCTGACTTGCCAATGTGCCAACTTTACGTATTCTTTAAAAGCATTTTAATCTGCAGATTTTCTTCAGAGAGAGTGACAAACAGTTTGGGGAAGGTTGACAGGACAAACAGTTCAGGATGAAATGAGAAATCTTGCACATTTCTTAAAGGGAAATAGCCTCATCCAGAAAACATTTTATTCATAAGGGCAATGCCTTTTAGTACCTGACCTTAGTATATTGTTTTTCTACGCCCTCCTTTGCTTCTGGATTAATAAACTGAATGCTTCACAGACTTAAGTGAAAAATTGTGGAACCATTGCAGCTCTCGCAGCTGTTGCAGAGGTGTTCGCATGCAGGGAAATTGCACAGGGTGGCCAGGTGCAACAAGGAGACAGGGTTCCTTCACCTTTCATAGTTGTTGAAGTGAATCATGAAGAGAAGTCTACACACAGGATGCAAAACTAACAAAAACTTTATTAAATAAAGCTTCCTGAGAACAGGCCATGTAGGATACTTCTACAGGCAAAGGTAGCTAGTTAACTGAAAGCACCATGCCTGAGAGCTGACTCAGGCACTTGCCGATATGGCAAACCAGGAGCGCCAATATATTAGGCTTGCGTAGAAGGAGTAATTTCAGCAGGTGTAGCTTGAGTTGTTGGAAGTCCAATCTACTGATAGAAATGAAAGAGAAAATGTGATTTCCCACACAACTAGAATGTTATTTGGGCATGCAGTCAGTGTGGCATGGAATATGGACAAGTGACCATATTACTAATAAGTAGTGCTTGTGCTGCTGGCGTCAAGCATAGGCATGGTTGGGCACTTGTCAAGGGCCCACATCCCAGCAGAGTCCCACTGACAGGAGTCCACTGGGGTTGCTCCTCCTCTTCACCAACGCAACCTGCTTGTTCACCTGCCTCTTGCTGTGGCCCAGACAATGGCAGTGGTGAGAAGGAGGAGCAGGAGACGCCACTGCCTTTTTGCTCACTGGCGCTCTGCCTGTGAAATGAGCAATTGGTAGCAATGATGGGAAAGAGGAGGAGGAGCAATAGCAGCTGGGGGAAATGGCTATGAGAAGGTAGACCCAATGAGGGAAGCAATGCATTGAGGATGTCTTGCCCAATGATCCTCGAAAACCTGAGACTGTCCTCACAGATGCCTTTTTATACACTCTTTAAAAATCTGTTTACCTCCTTTAGATGCTGGCACTCCTTGCTATGCCACTCCATCATGGAATTCTTCATGTAACCATCTCGCTTGTTGTGCATTTTTTTTAAAAAAAATCTGGCTAATTGACTGTGGTAAACATCATTACATGAAAGTATGGTAAACACTGGCAACATAATATATGCCCCCTAACAATGTGAGCAGACTCACTTTCCAGATGTTTATATTTGTCCTTCTGTCTTAAATTCAAACTGGATATTGAGCTAATTATTAACCAAATATGTTTCCAATAAGAAAACCAAGACAGCATAAAGATGTATCTCCAGTGTATGCATTTTTACATGCCGAGTGCAATTTGAGTGCACAGTTGTCACATTGTCAGTTCCTGGAGTTGACTTGTCAACACCTGCCTTTGTTACAATGCCCTGTGTAATACTGTTGAATCTGTTGTGTAAAATGTTTTATGTAAAACAATTAAAAAGACTTGCGGCACCATAGGGATGAACACATTTATTTTAAGCCTAAACTGTCATGGACTACAGGCCACTTCATCAGATGTGCTTGAGACGTGGGTGGTTGTCAATGAAAGCTTATGTCAACCTTCCCCAACATGGGGCCTTCCGGGCGTTTTGGGCTGCTACTCCAATCAGCTCCAGCTGAACACATTTATTATGCCATAAGCTTCCCCCAACTTGGTGCCTTCTAGATGCTTGCTGGAACCAATGCTTGCTGGGACCAATGGGAGTTGAAGTCCAAAGCATCTAGAGGGCTTGAAGTTGGAGAAGCCTGCCTTATGCCATAATAAATTTGTTCATAGTTCAGGTGCCACAAGGCTCTGTTGTTTTTTCTGCAACAGACTAACATAGGTCCCCTCTACAAGGATTCGCTTTTGCACCTGGTTAGCCGATTATGCGCATAATTGCAGAAGCGCATTTACACCTAATCCCTCTGCACGAGAGGCGGCAAAGTGCATTAACGGATGTCCAAAATGCGGTTTACAAGTAGTTAATGCGCATAAGCGCATATTCACACAGTCAAAATGCGCTTTAACGGATGGAGCAAAATAAAACTCGCAATTTAACGCGCATTCGATAATGCGCATAATCGGAGAGATAACGCGCCTCTACGCCCCATTTGCGCTCCGCTGGTGTGGAGGTAAATTTTTTAATGAGACTTCAAAGAGCATTAAACCTCTCGTGAAGAGGCACTCATAGCTGCCTCTCTGGAAAAGTGTTATGGAGGTCTTATATGCTAGGAAAACAATATCTACGATTAGCAATAGTGGGCCTGAACAACTTGTGACCCATTAAGCTGAATGACTCCCACCAGTCATACATAGGGTTTGACAAGGGTTGATGCCATCCCCTTTTCTGGAAATCCTCAGCAGGGTTTATCAATCGCTTGATAGGCTGACATCCATGGCTGGAGGACTGCTTTCTGCTTGGTGAGTTGCAACTGGTGTAGATCTGAAATGGAATCATAAAAATATGACACCCTTCAGGCAATATGTATTGGTGTCTCTATAGGCAGCTGAATGTAATTCTGCCAGCCCTTTTATCCTCTTAAAAATGTTTATGTGTATTGCCTTTTAATTTCATACTGATCGCAGCCCTAGATGCTGTATTTTGGTAGTTGGGGCTATGATAAGCCCAAATGGGTTCCATTGTTTTAATATCTGTCCTGTGTAAAACCTACAAAACTGTCCCAGAAATGAAGCAATATAAACTATATCAATGGCCCAAGTTATCTCCTCCTTCTAAGTGGAGACCAGGCCTTCAGCAAGACCACTGGCTAAAGATGAAGATCTTGTAGGATTTATAAACATTGCTGGATAGTCCTAGAAAAAGCCTTGTCCATCAGATTAAAATAAATTGAAGGGAGAGAAATTGGAGCAAATCCTTTCCTTGTGCCTTTTCATCGAAAGCTCCAGAGCCATACTTTTATTTCATTTCATTTCATTTATTTAAAATATTTCTTGGCCACCTTTCAGGGCAGAAGCTCACCCAAGGTGGCTTACAGCAATAAAGTATATAAAAACAGTTAAAATGTTAAAAGTGATAAAAGCATGAAAACAGTAAAGTGGCAATAAAAACAACAATAAAGGTCAACAATAAAACCACCAGCAACAAACAGCAAAGGCAATACCTGCAACAACAGCAGTCATCAAGAGAAGACCAAGGTGAAAATAGTATGTTTTCAAGGCCTTCTTAAAAGCTTACAATGACGGAGCATGGTGGACTTCCAATGGCAAATTGTTCCAAAGGAGTGGGGACACTGTGGAGAAGACCCTCTCACGTGTGGTCACCCACCTCACTGCTTTAACATATGAGAACGAAACAAACACAAAACTTTATTAAAAGAATCCTAAAAGCAAGATATACTGTAAAAGAATAGAACGTATGAATTCAACACAGTCAAGAAGCCATTATATGAGTCATGTAGCTACCATTCTAACGCTCTTCCATGGTGTTCCAGCCTCAGAACCATCAACATTTTTTTTTCTCCTACTCTGTCCCCGGCCTTTCACTTTTTCAAAGGTGGAAGTGATTGACTTCGAATACCGATTTGCCTCTTGAGAAGAAATTAAGACGGTGACTCCTTGATGACGGTGGAGATATGTCACACAGTCATGTGAGCAGCAGATGTGTTCTTTTGGTTTCGTTAGAACGCGTGTCGGATTATTTCATAATGTGGAATTTGTAACATGCTGCATTAGTAGATACATCACGTAAGCCATGCAGTCTTACCCTACTCTATAATTGGATGTAACTAAAATACTGTTTTAATATAAGCATGCTAGCAGATACTCCTAACTCATTTAATGAGAGATGATGACTTTTCTTGTTGATGCGAAGGAAGGCAACTTAATCCTTCCCTCTTTGTGTCCTCCTGCCCCCCCTCAATAATATTTCTTCATACACTCTCAGTATTTTATAAGCTAATGAGTCCCTGAGTCACTATTAATACTGGATAGATGACATGCAAAAGCAACAAGCTAGACAGTTTAGTCTCAAACCAACATTTATTGGTATACTGAAGAAACCTATGCATTGGTTTGATTTAGTATTGATGTTGAACCACTCCATTATCCTACGGAACTCAGGGGGAGTATTGGAATTTGTCCACATTGCATTTACATGATTAATTTTCTTCTCTTTTTAGCTACAGTTTTATTGCATCTGATCCACAAGGGGAACCTGCATTGGTTCTGAGGGCTGGTGTATTTATCATGATCATCCAACTCGGAGACTCTTTGAAACAGCCTGTGTGGTGTCTGTCCATGTCCCTGACTAATTCTTTCTGGGCTCTGGGATTTTGTGAGCCTTTGGGCCAGCCATCCTGAGCAAGGGTTGTTTTTTTTTAAAGGAAAATGTGGAACTGCACAGCAGTATATGATGGTGATTTCCATGTGCATTCTGTGTCACCACAATAACACTGGGCATTTTCCTTTACGGTGTTTGGTGCACACTTGCTTAGAATCAAATTCTATAGCAATTAGAAGCATGAATAGAGTGACAGAAAATTCCCAGTATTGGGATTTGACAACACTAATGCTGTGTTCAAACTTCATACAAGGTGCAGCATGAACTCCAAGAAAACCTTATTTGGAGTGAAGTGTATATTACACACACACACACACACACACCATGAGAACAAGAGAAGGTAAAACCTGATGTACACAGTGCAGCTGGCCTGAAGACTACATCAGATTATATTTTCAGGCACAAATGGTTCACATAGCTTTGCCCCAATTAGAATGCCATATTCAATAACTTCTGGCATCGCTGTCCTTATTATAATATTAACAACTTCGCATGACTTGTCTAGAAAAAGGCCCCCATGTTCTGGAATGCTTGCCCATTTTGGTACATGGAATAACCTGCTTTGGAGAAAGTCCGGGGAAAGAATCTTTAATGTATTATTATTATTATTATTAATAATAATAATAATAATAATTCCATTTATATACCGCCCCATAGCCGAAGCTGTCTGGGTGGTTTACAAAAATTAAAATAATTGAAGATTAAAAACACCGATATACAAATTTTTAAACCATAAAAAACATAAAAACAAGTTACAATATCCTTTAAAAACAACAATTCTGGGTCAAGGCACAACAACAACAACAACAACAACAACACAAAACCCTCATCATACGCTGTTAAATGCCTGGGAGAAGAGGAATGTCTTGATCTGGCGCCGAAAAAATAACAATGCTGGTGCCAGGGGAGCCTCTGTTCTATGTCTGTGCAAAACTGTTTGACCTGAATGGCAATGCCCAAAGTGAAGATTCCTATTAGAGATGGGAAAACTTTGGTATTACAAGCAACTTGTAGCCACGAGTAAAGGTTCACGTCTGTTGTAAGGCTGTTGATTACCGAAAAGCCAAATGCTCTGCAAGTATAGGAATGAAATTCTGCATCCATAGCTGTGCAGACAGGTGGCGCACATAAAATTCCAGTGCAATGGCTAGAAGGTGCACATGCAGCTCTTTACAAGGAACAGACATCTTGCCAATTAAGAGGAGAGGAAGGTGCTGGATCCAATGCTCTCTTCCCTGCCTAGCTGATTTCAACTGATCTACATGTGCTCTGTTGGTTTGGAACCAAAGTTTCTTATGCTTGTACACATGCTAGCAGTTATTTGGAAAGAGTACTTTCAGTATTCAGCAGTGGAGCAACCTTCTATTAAAATGTTAAGAGATTTTTAAGCAGGGCTGGATGGCTACCAATCAAGGATGCCAGAGTGATGAATCCCCTGCATTGGCAGGGAGCTGGGTTAGATGACCTTTGAGGTCCCTTCTAACTCTGTTATTCCATGAATTTATTCCTCTTTATTTCTCCTTGATAGTCTTCAAGCACTTTCTCATAGTTATAGGACACCTATTATCTATGGTCCCCTCTACAAGGATTCGCTTTTGCACCCAATTAGGCGATTATGCGCCTAATCGCTGAAGCGCATTTACACCTATTACCTCTGCACAAGAGGCGGCGAAGCGCATTAAGGGATGACCAAAATGCGCTTTACAAGTAGTTAATGTGCATAAGCGCTTGTTCACATAGGCAAAATGCGCTTTAACGGCCGGAGCAAAATAAAACTCGCTGTTTAACGCGCATTCGATAATGCGCATAATCGGAGAGATAACGCGCCTCTACGCCCGATTTGCGCTGCGTTCTTGTAAAGGTAATTTTTTTAAAGCGCCTTGAAAGAGCATTAAACCTCTCTTGTAGAGGCAGCCTATGTCTCCTTAGTGGTCCTTGCAACCAGTAACAACTCAGTTCCATGTCTCAATTTTTTTGGGTGGTGGTGGTGGTGGTGGAGAATCCCTTATGAAGGTTGAAAATGTTCATGTAAATGTCATTTGCATAGTGTGATTGTGATCCAAAGAGCCACATTATGTATGCGGGGAGGGCCATAGCTCAGTGGTAGAGCTCCTGCTTTATATTTAAATGGTCCTAGGTTCAATCCCTGACTTACCTGAAGCACTGGCGTCTTCCATATGAGCCTGACTGTTCCTTAAATTCTTTTGGAGCGATCCTTCTTTTGAGATCACCACCATCAGAGGAGAGAGGGCTTTTTTGGTGGCCCCTCACAGACTGTGGGTTTTAAAATGGGGCCTGATTCCCTGGTTTGGTTTATTTCTGGGGTCCCCAATGTGGTGCCCATGGGCAACAATTGTCAAGCTAGGGTCCGAGCTCCCTGGTTTGGTTTCAGAACTTGAGCCAGACTCAGAGGCAGAACTAGAAGAAGCCCAGCAAAGACAGGGAGCGGGGAAGGAAATCCCCCAAAACGCTTCAGGAGTCAGGGAGGAATCTTCCCAGGAGCTTATTGAGCAGGAGGCCGTGATTTGGAGATTGTCTCCCCCCTTCCCCACCTTGAGAACTCAGCCTTTGTCAGAGGGGGAGGGAGCTCAGAATTGACAAATACCAGAGTCTACCACAGGGTCAAGCAGGTGGAGTTGAAATGGGAGGCAGTCCGCCAGAGTAGCTGCATGCCAGAAGTTGCTCTTACTCAGTGTAAGGCAGCTTGCTATGTGCTGAAGCACTTGTGCTAACACACTGCGATTTATTAGTTTCATTTCATCTTTGAAACCCCATGCTGTATCATTTTGAATTGGTTCAAAATCTTAGTCCTAAGTGTCTAGCACTGCCTAGCTATTGGATTCAATCCAGGCTTCCGCAATCCGGTGTCCTCCAGCAGTGTTAGACTACATTTCCCATCAATTTTTGTAAACCGCCTAAAGAGCTTCGGCTATGGGGCGGTATATAAATGGAATTAAATAAATAAATATCCCCAGTCAGCATGGCCAATTTGTGTCCATTGTAGTTCAATACATTTGGAAGGCACCAGGTTGGAGGAAGCTGAACTAGGGCAAATTATGGAGATCCCTCCCCCTGCATGGCCAGCATCCTTCTCTTACTTGTGTCTCCAACAGTAATACCAGAACCCATGCCAGGAGCTAGACAAGATCTGGGAAGACCATAAAATAGGGTGACCAGATTTTGGGAACCAAAATCCCGGTCCCCCCTGCCACCCCACCCACCCAAAACAACCCCCCCCACCGCGTGCCCGCCCGGCCGTCTCGCGCCGGCCGCCCGCCTCGCGCTCCTTACCTGCAGGGGCGTCCGCTTCCCTCCAGTGCTCGAATCTACTGAGAAACAGGCTTCACGGCCTGTCTCTCAGTAGCACCGGTTTGTCCCCCCCCCCCCCGGTTGGCCCGGATCACCCCAGGTTTCCCGGTTAGGACCGGGAAACCCCGGGCGGTCTGGTCACCCTACTAAAAGTGCCCTGCCTTGCTCTGTTTCAACACTGGGGCCAGATGTTGACAATGGGGGAAATGGGTTGAAGTGATTTCATACAAGAATGAGTAAACAACAGCAATGTTTACTTATTTATTTAAAACATTTATATCCTGCCTTTAGGGGCCTAAGACCAAAAATGCTAAACAAAACCAACACCGAGAACAGTACAGAAAATAAAACCACTAAGCTACTTAGTCAGCTACATTCATCTATAAAGTGAATTTACCTGCCTCCTTTTCAAGTTTGGCTGAGATATTTGGAAATGTTGCAATTTAAGATTATGTTGGGTTATTTGGAAGCCTGATGTTTTGTGTGTCAAGTAAATGGCAGGATGTGTAGTTTCTTCTTTCAATTGGATATTAAAACAATTAATTTAGATTATTGGTGAATTGACTGCTCATCAGCTTTGTGAGAGACTTCTCGTTGCTACATATGTTTATATTGCACCCCCCCCCCCACACACATAATAAAATAAATTTGTGCTTGGATCAAGGGGTATAACAACACAGATATGCCCTCAAGTTGGTAAGGAAGGATCAAAAGAAAAGAAGAGCAACTTAATACTGGCTACAGAAACCTAGATACTACAAATAACAGAATTAAACCCAGGATCACTTCAAAGGGGATTGCTGAGGAAATGGATAAATAATAAATCTGAACACATCAGAGGAGTCCAGAAGCAAAGCTTTAGAAATATGCATTAGATGGAACAAGAATTTTATTATCATACCGGTCTAAATAGTTCAGCGTCCTTTAGTGTTTGCTAGTTTTCATTTCTATCAATTTACCTAATTAGGGTGGCAACTTACGCATTGCCAAAAATAAGAGAGCTTGCATAAAATTTGCATGTGCTCATTTTTATGTATAGGTGCACATTTTGAACTAATTATTATAATGCAAATAGAAATACAAGACATCTCACCATAGTGGAGAAGACGAACCTGGTGACCTGTGTGTGCAGCCCCCTGTCCAGGTGCTCATGGTCAAGGTGGCGGCGGCGGCGGCTGCTGCTGCTGCTCTATAGTTCTTTATCTTTACACTGGACTTGGACTGGTGTAAAGAGGACTGCTCTCTGTAAACTAGGATATGTAGCCATCCTTTATCTGATTGGCATTTGACATATCACAAAGAGTCGAGCACTGCAAAGCCAAAGACTTGGCTTATAGGTATTAGTTGATCGCCACAATCTTCTGCGGCTTGGATGGGACTTCTGTCCCTGGAATCCTTCTTAATGATCCAGCTGGACTTCCATAGGCAACGTGACTCCAAAGCCACTGCTGTATGGCAGCAAGGAAAAGGAAATACTCTTAATAGCTGCACATAGATCAAAGCAAGCCATGGCTTTATTTAATAGAGTACTAGGAGGTCCAAAGTATTTCCCACAGGGTAATTCTAGGCAGTGAAAATGCTATGCTGGCAGCTGTGCTATGTAGTGAGATTTGCTTGGTATGCCTCCTAGGAAGAGGGGGTAGACCCTCACAACCCAGCATAGACTAGGGATCTCAAACGCTGGACAATATCTCTGTAGGTAAAGGGTAGACTAGAGAGTGCCCTAGGTTGTCTGCAAACCCTTATACAGAGTTGAAACTCTCTTCCACTGGGACTATTTTGCTATCAGCACATGGGTGAAAAGCCAGGTGCCTCTTAATACTTTTGACACACATCTAGCAGACACACCCTCTGTCCATCATTTATACATTGCCACTCTGTCACGCCTCCAATTTATCATGCATAATTTTGAAGGTGAATCTGCTGCCCCACTAAATTAGTTGATATGTTGATATGTTCCCCACATCCCATAAAGTAGCCCCTGACTACTCTGTCTGCCTGAATTATCTTGCGCGGACAGATGGAATAGGGCTAGGAAAGCAAGGAATGTGATATGGTCTAGTGCAGAAAAACTTGCCTTCGGGAAAGAGCATTTACTGTTTGGACTTGGACAAGTCACCTTTTCATTGTTGGTATGATAGCCCCCAATTTCAGCACCATATAACTGAGATAAAAATTAGGGCTCCATCACACCAACGTTTTATCGCACACTCGTGTTCCCTTGTATGTGATGTCGTCCCTGTCCTGCTCTCATCGTGCCCCTTCCCCCCTTGTTGCGATGTATTTTGGCACGGGGAAAGTCTGGAATATTTTCCCCCCTCTCATTTTTTCCTTTGTTGGGGGCATGTTTGTTGCTGACGAAAGGGGAGGGGAGGGCAGTTCTCCTCCTCCAGCACACTCCCTCTCCTGGTGTACTCCTTACACCCTTCGTATTTCCTTCCTACTTTCCTTCTGGGCTTTTGACCTGGCTGCTGGGTGTGGGTGCAGGAGCATCTAGACTTTCTTTCTTTAACTCCTTAGCATCCAGATCAGACCTGATCCTCTAGCCACACCTCCCACACCCATGGCTGAGGAAGGAGGCCATGCCTGCTTTGTAGTAAGTTGTCCTCAATGCTGCGGCCAACCTGCATGCACGCACACACATTTGTATGCATGCCCTTAGCCATGGGGCTTGCAAAGGCAGATTACTGGCTGCTTTTGCCAAGGGGCTTTTTGAATGACCATCCATCACCCGACAAGAACCAATGAAGTGGAGGGGGAAGGAGAAGGGGCGGGGTGAGGCAAGCGTAATAATATGAGAGCCAAGAAAGTGAAAAGAGAGGCTCCAGTATAGCTATGATCATGAAAGGGAAGCGGAGATCAAAATTGCAGGTGCATACCAATAAAAAAAAGTAGGTGTATTGGAGCTCTTAGCCTCTCCTAGTTAGTGTAAGTCGTGGAAGGATTTGTTGGCTCCCATTATGCCTGCAAAACTTCAAAATTCAATTTACTGATTGTTCAGTCTGCAGTTGAAGTTGTACATTTCAGCATTTCTTACAGTTAGGAATACTGACCTTAATAGTCCAACTCAATATTACTGATATGTTTATTGAATCAAGGTGCTTATTAAGGACGGTACCCCTGCCCACTTCCCGGACAGCAGATTAAGCAGGCACACAGGTCACATGGTCTTCCCCACTAAGTTGAGATGTATTCTATTTCTATTTAAATTACAGCAATTATTTCTAAACGTTAAAACAAATTGATGTCCTCTTTTGTCTTCTTTTTTCATTATGGGTTTTTTTTTTTTGCAATGGTTATTTTCATTTCAGGGTTAAGTAAAGCCATTTAATTTTTATTGGATTTCTTTAAAAATCCCAGGTGTTTTCATGTTAGCATTGCATTTATTTCATGCTAGTGTTATGTGATGTGCTCTCATTAGACCTGTGTACAAACTTGCACACATTCTAATGAGACCTACACACTCACTTATAAGGGATCTTTAGACATTGGCAAAAAAGCGTCTGTGGCTAAGGCGATTCTTACCCAAAGAAATCCACACTATTGAAGAGGATAACACCATAATGGCACATTTTTTGTGGTATAAACAGATTCAAATGCACAAGCTAGTTTTGGGGAAATTAGCTGAGCAAATGGAGGCTTAAAAGTAGTTTCAAGACTGCAAAAGGAGTCTTCTTGAGACTTAGAGCATACACACGAAGACAGCAGGGGAAAGAAGGGAATCTCTAAAAGCAATATACCTTTCCCTGGACTGAAGCCCTTTCCTGAAGACAGCAACAAGTGTGTGTTGCAACCCCTGGTCTCAGTGGAGAGGAAGGAAGGAGCAGGAGCCTTTTCCTCTGGGAGGAGAGACTTAGCAATTTCAGCAGCATGGCCCCATGCTTCTAAGAAGGGGGTAGGTGGGGCCTCTGACTCTCAAAACCTGAGGGTTTTTATACAATCTAGAGAAAAGCAGTAATGTCACTGCTCATAAGCATTGGAAGTGATGTTACTTGCCATGGGGGAAACACATGGTATTTGGGGATGATGGCTGTACTTGCCAGAAGCATTCTTTTAACAAAAGGTGACCATAGATACTAAGGACTGCCTTAAAGATAGGTGTTCAGGCTGGAGTTCAACAATAGGACCACATTAGCATGTGTATGACCAGGTGCAGGACCAGATATCACTTTTGCCATCCAGCATTGTATTCTGCTCAATTTTACTCCCACCTTTGCCTCTGGGGAATGCATTTTAGGAGGTCTGTTGGGAATTGAATTGCCTGATCTCACCTTACGTGATAGCTCTTAGCCCCATTCCTTTGCCTTTGTGGGGAAAGAAGACATCTTGGCTTTGTGACTGCTTCAAAATGGAGTCAGTACTGCTCACTCACAAGAGAGCTACTTTGTAACACAAGAGTTAAAAGCCTTTCTAGAATCTTGGCCATAGTGCTGGTTTTTGTTGTGGTCTAACAGCTGTGCTTTTATGTATTTTTTTTAAAAAAATATTATGGAATTATTTGTTTTATGTAAGTTGCTTGGGCAGCCTGGCTGGCTGAAGAGCAGGGTAAAAAAATACCTAAAATAAATAAATAAATAAATATTGAGCCTAGTTGGAGAGAAGAACAGCACAGTCCTATGCATATTTACTTGTATGCAGTGGGAGCTTCCTTTGAATATAGTTTGGAAACTTCAGGTAGTGCAAAATAAGATTGGGAGTTTTGTAAATGGGACCATCATGCTGATCCTTTTTCATTTTCACTGGCTTCCAGTAGGCCTAATTCAAAGTGCTGGTTTTGACCTAATAAAGCTCTATATGGTTTGAGAGATCAGTACATGATGGATTGTCTTCTCCAATATATACCTGTCCATGCTTTAAGGCCATCTATGGAAGCCCATCTTCATATGCACTCTTAATGTGAGGCTTGAAGGGTGGGGACAAGAGGAAGGGATTTTTGGTGGTATCTTCCACTTCTAGATTGCTCTCCCTGAGGACGCTTGCTTGGCAACCACATTGGACCTGTTTGCATGTCATGTTAAGCCAACATGGCTTAATTAACCCTTGGGGTTTAGCAGCATGTGCAGGCAGCCATTTTGAATATACAAGCCGCATCTGCAGCTTGTGATGTCATGCAAACCCAGCAAAGGTAGGTTGTTGCCATGGTTAACAAACCACGAAGAAATCATTGCGCACGGAAACACACCGGTAACCAGTGCAGCTGGCACAGTATAGGCATTATGTGATCAAATCGCTTTGCCTGCACCAATACTTGGGAGTCCGCATTCTGCACCAGCTGAAGTTTCTGAACTGTCTTGCACTGTAAATATTGGCTGATATCAACAGAAAAGGGAATTTCAGCAGGTGTCATTTGTATGCATTCAGAATCTGGTGAAATTCCCTCTTCATCTCAACCGTTAAAGCTGCTGGAGCCCTGCCCTCTTTTGTATTTGGTCACTCTAGTAGGGCTCCTGAAGCTTTAACGGTTGTGATGTGAGGGACTTTCACCAGGTGCTGCATGCATACAAATGACACCTGCTGAAATTCCTTGTTCTTACAACTGTTAAAGATACAGGAAACCTGTCCTCTTTTTCATATGGTCACCCTACGCCACGGCCACTTGGGCCTCCAGCGACGATGGATCTAGGAGTACCCCCAGATTACGAAGCTGATCTTCCAGAGGGAGTGCAACCCCATGCAGAACAGGTTCCAGACTCAGGAACCACTCACCCACAGGTTTCCCATCTTGCCAGGATGCAGTTTCAGTTTATTGGCCCTCATTCAGCCCATTACTGAATTTTGGCAGTGATTTTAAGTTACATGATTTTACGGTTCGAAGTCTTGCTTCATGAACGGCCCAGACAGCTTTAGCTATTGGGCAGTGTAGAAATGTAATAAATGAATAAATAAATAATAAAAATCTTCATGATCTTCTACAGCTGCTAAGATCACAGAAGTGGGTGCCAGGTGAGTCGGTTTATCAGTCAGTTCACACTAACCCCCTCCCCCTGCATAGTTGTTTAGCCACATACCTAATTACATGGAGAAAATTAGCCAGGTGAACCAGCCCAATGAGAGAGAGGGAGAGGGAGAATGTTGAAGAATTGATCAAAGGCCCTCATTAGGGAACAATTTGTACAGATTTGTCTAATGAAGAGTTGTATAAGATATCAAAAGGTTTCATCAGCTTGATTATGAAGTCTACTTTCCAAACTGCCTGAGGTCCTTCTTAACTCTTCATGAAGACTGCATTGGGTTTAATGATCAAGTAATATTAATGGTGCATGATACCAAAAGCTGATCATGGAAAGCTATGACGGGGAGGCATCTCCTTTTTCTACTAAGTGCAAGTGCCCACTGAGAATTATAAAATTGAGCAGGGGGTTGGACTCGATGGCCTTATAGGCCCCTTCCAACTCTATGATATTATTCTATGATATAAACAAGCAGGGGGCTGCAGTGCAGAGTAGGGTGGCCGCTTCAGAATTACTAACAAATTGCATATGCTGATTGATATGTATAGAGAGATTGATATGTATATAGACAAATTTAGCACATCTCACCATAGTGTGGAAAACTGTGGACCAGGTGACCTGTGAGCCTGCCCATACAGTCTGTAGTCCATGTTCAAACTGTTGAACGGCAATAGGTCTCGTGGTCCTTTAACCCGGAATTGGACAAGATAGTCTTTCAAATGCAGGATATTTTCAAACAGAGCATGGTCCTTCAAATACAGGACTGTAAAAGAGAACACATGACCACCTACAGCCGAGGCAGCCTCTCTAGCTTGACTCTCTGTTGTCTAGCTCTTACAGAAAGGCTTGTGGAACCTGGACAGGGTCTGAGGAATATGCTGGGTAACCTCAGGCCCAAGGCCCCAATCCAGCTCTTTTGACATCCTAATCTGGCCCTCAGGATTTCTCACATGACCACGCCCCTTTATCATGCCCCCCTTTCCATTAACAGATAGTTCGGTGGGTTCCAGGTTTTTTTGGCAGCCCCCCTTCTAAGTGGTTGAAATGCCTCATCTAAGGCTTAGTTATGGCACTAAGAGTTTAAAGGCACAATCCTATGCCTGTTTAGACAGAAATAGCCCCAGTTACTTTATGTAGGGTGACCATATAAAGGAGGACAGGGCTCCTGTATCTTTAACAGTTACACAGAAAAGGGAATTTCAGAAGATATCATTTGTATGCATGCAGCACCTTGTGAAATTTCCTCTTCGTCACAACAGTTAAATCTGCAGGAGCCCTGCACTGTTGGCCAGATACAAAAGAGGGCAGGGCTCCTGCAGCTTTAGCTGTTGTGATGAAGAGGGAATTTCACCAGCTGCTGCATGCATACAAATGACACCTGCTGAAATTCCCTCTTCTATACAACTAGTAAAGATACAGGAGCCCTGTCCTCCTTTTCATATGGTCACCCTAATTTTGTTGTACTCTTTACATGCTCGTTCCAAGTGTTTTTAATAAACGGTAAGATCAGAAGTTCACTGTTAGAAAAGGATAATGTAAGTTGCAACAGGACTAGCAAAACAACAGTTGAATGGTATTTGGAAAGTGTAAAAATAATACTATTGGCCTCGTTTTCAGGGAGTGCTGCTGATGGTGTACATTTTACAAATAAGATATTCTTTACATGAAATAATTGGGGCTATACATTACCGGCACTAATGCTTGGGCTAGTTCATGGTGTGCATGATATATTTTGGACTGAGGGTGGGAATATTTATATTATGGTGATGAATTGTGACAAGGCAAAAGTAAAGGGGTAAAGAAAAAAGGCTTTAAGAGAGTGACATACTTTATGGAGAGTCCCCATGGGAAGGCCATGGAGATCCACATAGAATAAAATGAGAACTCATTGAAATTTATTACCCAGCCTATTTCCATGGTTAAGAGAAAAGGAGATTGGGGGTGGAAATAGTGTTAAAGTGCTGTAGATAGAGTCAATGCAATGAAAAATATTCTTAAGAACATAGGAACAGTTATGCTGAATCAGGCTGAGGGTCCATCTAATTCAGTGCTCTGTTCACACAGTGGCCAACAAGCTGTTGACCAAGCACTCACAAGCAGGACGTGGTGCAACAGCACCCTCCCACGCATGTTCCCCAGCAACTGATGTATAGAGGCTTAGTGCTTCTGATACTGGAGGTAGCACATATTCACCAGGACTAGATGCTATTGATAGCATTCTCCTCCAGGAATTTATCCAACCCCCTTTTAAAGCCATCCAAATCGGTGGCCATCATTACATCTTGTGGTAGATAATTCCATAGTTTATCTATGCACTGTGTGAAGAAATAATTCCTTTTATCTGTCCTGAATCTCCCACCAATCAGCTTCATGGGATGACCCCTTGGGTTCTAGTTTTATGGGAGAAGGAGAAAAATGTCTCGCTATCTACATTCTTCACACTGTGCATAGTTTTGTACACCTCTGTCATGTCTCCCCTTAGCCTCCTTTTTTCCAAACATCTTCTTAGGGCAGAATTAGGGCTTCCATTCATGGCTGCCAGGAGGATTGATGTGCTTTATTTCAGATACTGGCTGAAGTTGAACACAACGGATGATGCCCATCTTGCCAAGCAGTGCTGCCTTGAACAAGTGAGTCTTGGAGGATGGGCAAAGTATTGGCAAGAATTGGCAACAAAATACAGCTTCCTGTTTTGTGGATGTTGTGCTGTCCTGGGGACCCTGCCCTTCAATCAGGGTGCAGACCACTATAGGAGAGTCCATTCCAGGTGTTTTGATTGGTCCGTTTGGGTACAACCAACAACTGTCTTCATTGGCTGCTTGTAACGTGAATCTCCAGAGGTGATATAGCCTTTAAAATAGTCCTGAAGAAAGATGAGCGCAGTCTACTAGCTATGTATTGTGGCCTGACAGGCGCTTGACAACCGCTTTAGCAGTCACACACAGCAAAGCAAAGCAAAGCATGAGTTTATTGAAACCCTTGTGGTGATGCTGGCTCCAAGTTTTTTCAAGGGTCCTTGGGCAAGACACCCTCAGTGGGCATCTTCCCTCAGTGAATCTCCCTTCTCACCAACATTGTCACCAGCTGCTGTTGCTCTTTCTCTTCATTGCTGCTGCTTGTTTGTCAGAAGGAGAGGCATTGAGCAAGTAGGCCATGGTGTCTACAGCTCCTCCTCCTCACCCCCACCATTGTCTGGGCCAGAGCGAGTGGCAGGTGAACAAGCAGATTCTAATGGTGAAAAGGAGAATCAACTCCAGGGAGTTCTTGTCAGTGGGCCCCTGCTGAGATGTGGGCCCTCAGCAGGTGCCCAATCATGCCTAGCCTTGATGCCCTGCAGGCTGCATTCAGCCTGGTGGATCATAAATTGTGCAATCTGTTTTAAAATCAGATGACCATATGTTGGTCCTTTATTATTTTAAGAACGTGGACAATCCCCTTGCATAATTGTTTTTTATAAATCATTTAAAAGGTTTTACAAATGAATTTGGGTAGGGATTGACCTACTTGTAAAAAGAGCTGAATGTACCTTGTAAACATTGACCTCCCTCATTATCATAATTGGATTATGCAGTAAGGAAAGAGATCTGGATTCAATTGTTCTTTCTTGTGAATTTCCTTACATAACCCTGTCAAGTTACATAGGTTGCATCTGCTGTGCTAGTGTAGTTTTACAAATACTAGTATATAAGAAGAAATATTAGTGCTATACAATGTACCTGTTTAAACAGAAGCCATATAGAGTTGGGCAATCTCTGTGTTTGCATCCATGACAGGGTGCAAAGTGCTTTAATCCTTTATTTAAACTTTCAACACATGTGCAAGAGTCCTTTAAAATTATGCATGCACTGTGGATTCTCTGAGGCTGGGAACATCCCAGCAAGGTTAAACAGAGGGCTGATCTTATTGGGCAGCTCATCCTTGTAGTGAGTTGGATATCATAAGAAATAGTGAGGAATTAGATATGGTGTTGAACTTAAACCTATTTAAATGTATAAAGGGCAGCTTAAAGGGCAGTTTTCTTGTTTCTTAGAGGAGGCCCTAGATATATTGGGCAACTCTGTGGTTTATCATAGAGAGAGATGGTTATTAAGCAAGCAGGTATCAATACACATGAAAGATAGCTAGTTGTCTGGCACTGATAAGGGTGCTAGCCTCAAGTTAAGCAGCTGCTTAATTTACTCTGTTTGCTTTACTGTTCTACCTTGCTGAGGAAATGAGGAGGATTTCTCTCCCCCGCCATGTTGGAATGTTGGGATCTGTTAGTCATAGGACAGGTAACTCATTACCTCCCTGCAATTTTGGGGGGCACATACTAGAATATTAGAAAGAGCATAAATGATGGACCTGAGGTCTAACCAATTTGGCCTCACTCCAAGGGGAATGTGCACATCAACTTGGAGAACTTGGGTTCAAGAGACGATCTCGGTTTACTGTTGATTTGGGCCCCCAGCAAATACCAGCCCTTTGGGAGTTGCCAGCTTCATGGACTGAAGAGATGTGTGAGCTTGCTTTGCATTGTTATGCTGCATCCATTTTCTATCAATAAAACTGTCATTCCTTTCACAAGTAATCTAGTTTCATTTTGGCTACCCAAAGAATCTACTTTGGCTGGTTCCTCCAGAAAAACACAATCCCTCTTTACATTTACTTGGAGTTTCTGCTTGTGACAGATACGGTCCCTCTTTGTTTAATTGAGTGTGTCAGCCTTCAGGAGAAGGAACAATCTGGGTCACGTCCAAATAATTGGAAGCAGGGAGAGACTAGCTACTAGCACTGTTTGTGAAGTGATAGTGTAATGTATACCGACGCATGTTTTCCATTTCCCCAAGTGATGAGAAAGGTTCAGGGACAGGACTACTCAAGGCTGATCTCCTTTGGAGTTAAAACAAAATGTGTGTGCATTAGAGAAGTGTTGTTGTTTTTTGTCATTCATATATATATATATATATATATATCAAATATACAATCAGAGTTGCAAGTGGAGACATAGGGGGAGTCTACACCAGCCATTTATTGCAGGATTGTATCGTGGTTGTCACTAACGGGGCACATGACATTCACTTGCTCCTGTGGTGATCTCGCCTCCACCTCTAATTTTTCCTGGAATATCCCTGACTGCTTTTGTTGTGTTTTTTCCACCTCTCCCGCTTCCATTCCGAAGGACGTGTGTGGTGTGCCACCCCTTTGCAAGATCCTTTCCTGGTTTAGTGAACAGCCAATCAGCTGTGAGGGGTGTTTCCATGGGTATTGGAGGTGGGCAGGAGTGGACCTGTCTGCTATTTTTGCCACATGTTTTCGATGGATATTGGCATGTTTCATCCCTGAGTGTGCTTGTTTTTGTTTTTAATACAAATATAGCTCTGCACAGGCGCGCATGTTCAATGGAGGTCATATCCCCCCATGTGTTGCTGTGCATCTGCGCTCCTGCTCATCCTCATGAGTCATTTAAAAACAACAACAACCTTGGCCCTGTAGCCATCTGCATAGCCATGCCTACATCTACCGATACACATGCGGAAGTGCCGTAATGAGGCACACGTGCTCCTGCAACGGCAGTCCTGTTCTTGCGGTAAAACTCACTGGCTTGTGCCCCATGACTGCCAATCACGGAAGTGGGGAACAATCGGAAGCATCCCTCTTCAGCTGTGAAAGGGCAGGTGTAGAGTAGCCTAAAGTGACTTCTTTCAAGGCAGCAGTTCCATTACTCCGGATATGATCAGGGGAGAGAAGCCCTGAACCTCCAATGCAGCTTTGTCCAACTCTCAGCTCTTTCTGCTTCTGTCTCTTCCCAAATTGCAATTTCTTTCTCTTTTGGACACACAGCATCCCCCCCCCCCGCCCCCCAACACAGCTGCAGACCTGCCACGTTCTCTAATTTCCAATGACTATCTCATTCAAAAACACACAGAGATCCCCCTATCAGGAAATCATTTTCTAAGTTTTAGCTCTCATCATGTGACCATTCTGATGATTAGCTTAACAAAGGAATAGTCAGCCAGCAGCTGTAACAATAGGTCCTAAAACCAGAGGGATAGGTGTGATAGCCTGTTGCAGCAAAAATAACAAGAGGTCTTGTGTCACCTTAAAAAGTTATTACAGCAGGTTTCATGCATTGCGCATGATGAAGAAGAACACTGCATTTAGTTTCCCTTTCCCTTGTTCAAAGTTCTAGCATGGGTAGGTCAGCCATGTTTCCTACTTTACAGTCATCTGTTTGATGGGCTATTCAGTCCATCCCTTAAAGCAGGGGCCTCTTGCAGTCCATTTCAGAGAAACTCTCAGGGGCTGGATTCCACTGGTGGGTGGGGCTGAAGGCAAAAGGGGACAGGGGCAATCCTGCCCCCCCCAAAATGCCAGCATATTTGAGCTGAAAGTTCTTACTGCCAGTAACTAACTCTTAGCAGAGGCATTTCAACCTTTTAGAATGGGGGGAAATTGCATGAAAGCTAGGAAACCACCAAATGATTGGTGGTTGAATAAAGGGAAGGGGGTGTGGCCTCCTAGGTTTCCCCAGATTGGGGGCCCAGGAGGACTGGATTTGGCTGCTGGGCCTGATGTCCAGCACCACTGCCCTAGTGACTGCTCAGGCACACCACCCCCAATCTTCTCCACTAGGGTGACATGTCTTGTATTCCTATTGAAGTTATATTTATTTAATAAACTGCCAAGAGTGTTTTAGCTATTGGATGGAATAGAAATATAAATAAATAAAATAAATAGTATTTCAAAATGTGCATTTATATCTCTATCTAGCCACACACACAATTAGCATATGCAGATTTTATGCAAATCGGTGTCCTCTTTCACCCTCTTATTTTGGCAACATGTAAGTGGGTCACCTTGAGTATGAGCTGTAAAACTGCCCTCCCATGAGCAAATGGCACTTTTCTGCAGAAGGAAGAGCACCTTTGGATCTCGACCCTCTGCAGATTATACTTCATTTACCTTGTCCCATAAAGCTAGGTGGGTTACAAACGTAAATGAACAAATGTTTTGTTTTTAAAATGCTCAAGAAACAAAACTGACATTAAGCTGACACCAGTGCTAGCCATGGCAATCTTTGGTTGAGCCTAGAAAATTGCTCAGAGGACATAATCCTTATTTCAGAATATCACACTTAAATGAAATGGACATTCTTTTTCTTCAGGCAACATCTCTGGCACCCCCCTCCCCCCCTTCACTGTCAATTGTTGACATTTTTATTCTGGCAACCCTGATGGAGATGTGGTATTCACAAATTTATGTAAAAGAGCTGAATTTTCCTAAAACCATCCTGTTAGAGACCACTTTGAAAAGAGCTGCAGCCAGGAAAAAGCAAAACAAAACCCAACTTGCTCAGCTATAGCAAGGGATGATTTGCCAAACTATCGGCTGAAGCAGGAGGTTCTCATTTTGCAAAGTTTTCGGGTCTCCTGGCAGAAAAAAGAAAGTTGTAGATATACATGCTGACAAGTACAAGATAAGCAACTTCCCCACTCACTGCAATGTTGTCTGTTTAATTACACTCCAGGGCCTATTTGTGGGAGCCACTTGGGAAGTCTATGTCAATGAGACAAATGTAAGGCAGGTTCTGCTAGTTATCAAGGAGCTACACCTTTCAAGAGAGGAAATGGGACCCTGATTAAAATAGAGAGTGAGAGTGAGAGAAAGAGAGAAAGAACCACCGTGGCAATACGCCACGGACAAGTTCTATTCTAGCTACTGCCTGAATCTAGACTAAGTAAGTAATACGTAACTTATTAAAGTAAATAAGTGACCTTATGTAGCTATCTCATGCATCATTAGGGCCCATCAAGCATGTAACATGAACTACATGGGGAAGGTTTTGCTATTTTCAAACTGCGGAGGGAAGATCGAGTTTTCCTCAAGTGCATGAATTGTTTTGAGGTTTTCAGAATCTTGTGGCACAGATATAGGTTTGCACCTTTGACCTCTCACCTTGAGTCTAACAGCCATGTACCTCTGTCTCCCAACTTTCTCCTAGTTGTCTTGTCAACATCTCAAACTGAACACAGTGAGAAAAAGAATTTGGTCGTATCCAAATATTTCCCTTTGTCCCATACAAATCTGCCATTGTTGGAGATCTCCCAGGCTCACAATGTTCAGGCACATTTCAATCCGCTTTTCCTAATCCTCCAAGAGTTAGCCAAGTTCTTTGCAGCACCTTCATGGTTGACTTATTTGCAAAATCGTTGGCCCTGTCCTGATCACATCTTGTTTGCTTAGAATATCTCCCTACTTCAGTCAGTACAGAGACTAAATTCCAAGGGCATGGTCTAAAGGCACATGCTGAAGCTAAATGAGAACCACAAGTAGCTACCTTCAATTCCATGATGGAAGAAAGGTGGGAGGTAAATGTAATAAATAAACAAATAAATTCTAAAACAGTCTTATGTTTCACATTCATATGATCACATTACCCTGATTCTTAAATCTCTGCGGAAGCTGCCTACCACATCCTTCATAACTTATCTGGAAAAAATAACATTATGCAATTGAAAGACCCTGTAATTTATTATAGCAGGAGTGTTGAACCTCTTCCAGTCTGAGGGCCAAATTCAATTTTTGAGGAGCTCTTGGTGTGAAGGAAAGAGACCCCTTTCCCTCCAGGTAAGTGCGGAACTCTTTGGCTGAGTTCCCCCCCCAAGCCCACCTCTCTATCCCAAGGCCAAGTAGCCCCAATCCAGCCATTAGAAATAGCCACACAATTTAAGGACTGAAACAATTTATTGAGATCCTAATATCTAACCACATAAGACTCCAGTCGGTCCAATAAACCATTAAAATGCAAGCTGGGAAAGAAAGGGAGGGGTAGCGGGGAGTGGGGGGTAGGATGAGGTTTGAGGTAGAAGTTAGTAGCAATAAAACAATATTTAACCTACTCTAAATCACTCCCCAAAGGTGACAAGTCTCTCCCTGGAACGTGCCAGACCTGAAAGCAATAAATCTATCTATTCCCCAGCATCACCTTGCTAAGTAGGGATCCCTCCTTCCACGCACCGGTCCAGGAGAAGATGGCTTCCACCCAGTGGGTATTCCCTTTATTCCTTTTTGGGGTTAGCTGGTACTGTGACCAGCTGAAACCAATCCTCGACCATCCCACTCAGCCACCAGCCCCCTCTCTGCGAATGGCCGTTTCCCACAGCTGAAGCTCTGGCAGTTCACTTCCAATTAACTCTGACCTTGAAGCTGGGCCCTCCCAAAATAAGAGTGAGAGGGCCAGGTGTGGGTGCTGGAAACCAGCAGGTTGAAGTCTTGTAACACTTCTCCTTAGAAGTATCCCCTTCCCACTCCAAGGCCCCAGTCCTGCAAGGTTGGCCAATGCTGGCCATTCCAGCCAGACTGTAGCCTTTCTGGCCCCTTTCTTCACACTTGGGGGCTGCATTCCAGTAGTGTGCATGGCTGGAAGCAAAAAGGATGGGGCCAAAAATGACCCCAGCATATTTTAGCTTAAATCTCTTATTGTAGTAACTAAGTTCTTAAGAGAGACATTTCTACATTTTAGAATGGGAAAAGACTGGGGGGAAAAGCCAGGAAACCACCTACTGATCAGTGGCTGGGGAAACGAAGTGTGACATTGATGTATCTGAGTTTTTACCATGTGGGCCAAATCGATCACATGGGCGCCTATGTAATGGAGAACTTCAGATGTTACTGAAGGAATGTCAGAGTTGGTCATGGGGGAGTGGCAACCAAAGCTGATGTTTGGAGGGCCTATACATCTTTTCCCATTTCCCTTGCTTCCATCTTCAGTCTCTCAACTCTGCAGGGACTACTGGTCCCTGTTTTCTCCATCTCTAATTCCATCTCTCTATTTGTCAATCTACTTTTTATAGCCTTCCAAAGACCAGCTCTTTCCTGATGAACCTAAGCTTCACTTTCTGTGCACCATCACATGTCCTTAACTGTCCCTTGCCTCTGTTAACATGACAATATAGTCCGGATGCACCTGCATCTCAGTTAGAAGTGAGAGGGGAAAGTACTTTGTGGTAAGAAAAATAATTGTACCAGCCTCCCCAACCAGTTGTCATCCAGATGTTTTGGACTTCATCTTCCAGGATTCTTGACCATTGGCTGTGTTGGCTGGAAGTGATCACAGATACTTGAAAGATATTTGGTTAAGGAAATCTTCACTGAAACGACAAATAAAGGATTGATTCAACAGTTTATCTTTTCCCAGCTTGTAAGCAGATATACTTACTAGGTGCAAAAAGCAATGTGGCAAAAAGCAATGTTTTTTATGGTTTTATTTTCTGGTTGTGATCATGTTTGGAGGACATAGTGGAAACCATATGGGAAGTGCAGGTTGCAAGGACTGATGTGTTTCTTTCTTAGCAAACTTCTGCAAAGTTGTGTTTTCACTTCCTGCTCACCTTCTTTTTCCACTTTCATGTCAAGCCAAGGATATCTCACAAACCGCTGAACCTTTTATGGTCCATCTCTACAGATTGCTAGAGAAGCAAACGCTTTGTGAATGGAACAGGTGTGACATTGTTAAACAGTCCAAGTCCTTCTGCTTAAAATCGCAGGTGGGTCCAAGCTTAAACATCGGGTCTAAGTGTTCCTGAACATGAGACAAAGTTTGATCCTGATCCAATCTGATTTTTTATTATCAGAATCTGTTGCTTCATCTAGCATCTTATTCAATATGCTACACACCTGGTACATTAAGTTTAACATTACCCCATCTTTTTACAAAGGTATAGTGCCCTTCATGTTCCAAGTTAATATTGAACAAATGTGGATCTTGAAAGATGATTTTTAAAAAAATATTTGTGTATTTTTAAAGTATATATGGGTCTGGCTAAAAATATATATACTTTTTTTCACCTTTTACGCTTCCTTGCCCATTTCCTAGTTCTTCAGAGCAAGTTTTGAGGCAGTCTCTTCAGTTCTGGGGGAGAGCCAGTTCTGGGAGCAGCCTAGGGTGGCCAGGTATCATACTGCTGAGAGGACAATCCTCTATCTGAAGAGCTATCTGAGGACAGTTCTCTGGTGGAAGGAGTCATCTCTTTGAAGAGGTATCCAATCCAACTGTAGTTTAACAAACCATGAGAAGGGAGATCAGCATAGACCTTGTAGTTACCACCTTGACAGCAAGCTGCACAGGCACAAAATCACCTAGTCAGTCTTCCCCATGATAGTGAGATGTATTATATTTTTGTTTAAATTACAGTTATTATAATCTGAAAATTATATAATGATAGTTATTATTTCTTAATTTTATGCATATTTTCCATCTTCTTTTTTAGTAAGTCATTTCTTCTTTTCTGATGATGCAGAAGTGGCTTGCTGATGGCAAGAGGGGAGCCATCAAAGGCTAGGAAATTGGGACAATGGGTAAGGAATAAGGACTGGGGAAGAGGCAATAGCCACTGCTGGAGCTGGAAAGCCTTCTGCCACCTTGAGTAGAAGAATTCTGCGGATGTGGTTTCTCTGGGCTTGTGTCTCTAGCAGGGGTGGGCAGAAGGTAGATCTCTAAATGTTTTGGACTTTTATTCCCAGAAGCCCCTGCCAGCTTGGCCAATGGTCGGGAATGATGGTAGTTGAACTCCTATATATCTGGAGATCTACTTTCTGCCGATTCCTGGTCTATAGAACCAGTTCAGGGGAAGCTGCAGCTGCCCATGAGCTGAAAAGACCCCAGCTCAAGCAGAGGAGCTATGGTGGCTTTCCTCAGGAGCCAGCTCTAGGGACAGTTGTTGCAACTGGAAAGTGCCTTTCTTGAACAGAAGGTCATTGGTAGGTCTTTCTAGGCTCAACTGGGCAGCTTCCGCCACAGCTACCCCTCTGCTCTACCCAGGAGGTACCCAGTTCAATTCCAGAGTACCTCTTATAGGCTGGAAGATACATGGCATGGAATATATATGGCCTCCTAAGCCAATTTCCTATCTTTAGGTCCCTTTCACATTGGTGGAGGAATTGCCCTTTCTGTGTCTTCCCCCCACATTTTATTTTGGTGCTGCCACTCCTTTTGAGGGTGACCATTTGAGGATGCATGCAGAACATTCCCTTATTCACTTGGTGAGCTGCTGCAAATGACAGCGTTAACATGTTCACTGGTCTCTGTGCTGATTTACTCAAATAGATTTGAAATCTGAATTTAAAATGGCAGGCCACTGAACTGAAAGGACATGTCCTCTTGCATCCCAACTTGGATGTACTTACGTTATTTTTCAGTGTAATGTCTCTGCTTGAAATCGGATGGTTAGCTGTACAAAGAAACTTAAATTCCAATGCTTACATCAAGTCTAGACCTCTTGGGAGCCATATGAAAATGGTTGTATAACCGCAAACATTGTCAAATGGGGGCTTAGTCTACATAAATTAGTAAGTTGTGGCTATATCTGCTGCCCTGCAACCATAGCACCACCAGTTTGATGTTGTGCTGGTACTGAAGAGATATTACTCCAGCAATGCAGGAAGAGATGCTAGTTACAGAAGGCACCTCATTCTGGGCTCATATTACAACAATGAAGTGAAGTTTGCCTGTAGGATTTCCTAAACTGTATCCAAGTAGGACATCCTCCTACCTAATATTCTGAATGAAATCACTGCAAATAGCTTGTGTCTGTTTTCAGTTTCCATTTTGGTGCTTCAGGGTGAATGATGTGTCTGTCCCCATCCCTTGTTCAAATCTACGAAACAATGTCTGGTTGGTGGGTGGTAAGATCTCCCTCACATGCTTAGGATATATGCTGCAAAGAAAGATCACAGAGGCAGATGAAAAATAAATAGAAAAACACAACAAAATACCAAGCTATTTGAATTACTCTATTTCTGATTGTGGAATTTCTGGCCACTTTGGAGAACAAAACCAGATGTTAGAAGATTGGGGATGCTTCTTCTGAAGTCTTATAAGTGTTAGAATACTCCAGGCTTTGGGGGTGGGATGGGGTTGGCTCCCACTCATCATTTCAGACTTGTGTAGCAAGATCTCACTTCTAGGAAGGAGTGATTAACTCAGGATGTTAATCCAATTTCGTGGAGCCTGAGGGTTTTTTCTCTATTGGACCTCTTGCAGAGCCATCATCCATTTCATCTTTGAAGTCAATAGAACCACGTGCCAACAACTGTGCATGGAACAAAAGTCAGATTGATGTTAAAACGACAAATTTATTTTCTGAAGCTGCACTGTGAGTGCCTCATTGCAATGGCATGGGAGCAACAACTTGACCACCTCATATTTCCCTCATGTGGAGGTAGGAAAATGTTACTGCCAATGTTAGTCCTATACAATTCTCAGAAGTCATCCGGGGATATGGGATTAAGTGTCATTAGACAACCTTTAAATAACCCTAAAACAAGCCATAGGTTATTTGAGGGTGTCGAACTTTAGAGATGGTATGCCAATTTGAAATTTGGGATTGGAAAGATATGGATCAAGTGTTGGTTGTGCATAATTGAAAGACCTGGTACATGCGATCAACAACCCATGTTTTTTTAATCATGGGTTATTTGTGAGCTTATGGGAGCAAACAAGTGAGCTGGTTCTTCACTCCCCCAGTTACGCTTTCAATTAACAACCCAGTAATGCCTCATTTCGGAATTTTTTTAGGGGTTATACTACAGATAAGCCCTGGTTTGTTATTGGGTAAACTCTAGGTTGTTTACACGTCATGAAACAACTCAGGAACAAGGCATTCCTGGGTTGTTAATTGAAAGCAGAAGTGGGCGAGCAGGCTGGAACCAGCTTACTTGCTTGCCCCTGCATGCCTTAGCAATTCCTGGGTTAAACAACTCAGCAATTGGCTGTGACGTGTGAACCAGGTCACACTGCATATGGATGCAGAAAGCCTAAGTTGCTCAGCCTCTTTCTATTTCTTTGCAAAAAGTGAAATTTGTGGATCCCAGTGAAAGGAGGAGCTGAACGTTGTCAAGGCATCCAAATGGCTCAGTTGCTCTCTAGCTTCCAGTGATAAGAGGTGTGAAGGCAGGGAACTCAAAGGAGTGTGGTTAAACATTCTATATTATGTGATAAAATTGATTAAAAAATTGGCATATGGTTTAACTTCTCATTTCATTTGTTTTTTTCTTCTGTAGGAGAGCCAGACAGAATGGCTGGAACAGCAAAGAGATCTCAATTTAGGCTCACATCCCACATTAGTAATGGTTGAGAACGTCATTTAAGAATTCAGCTAACTGGATAGAAACCCCGTGCTTACATTAAGTTTCCCTTTTTGGTTCACAAACAGTTACAACAGACAGACAACATTTTCTAGCAAATTGTACAAAGTAATGGGAGGAAACTAAAATTTACTACAGGCTTCCAGTGATGGCTGCTTCCAGTGAAGTAGTATAAGTACAAATAATGCTATCATAAACCACCAGGAGTTTTGTTTAGCACAGGGAGAACTTGAGGAAGGAGGTATTCTCTGAAATACTTGGAAAATTGGCACAAAGTAATATAGTACCTCTGTGATATTATATCACTTTTATTATGTTTGGCTTCTGTTTGATATAAAATTCCTAGATCTTCTGCTTTTCTTTAGTCTAGGCTCCTTGTTGATCTGCAGTGGCTTCCAGTCTGTTTCTAGGCTCAATTCAAAGTGCTGGTAGTAACTTTCAAAAGGTTTGGGGCCAGGTTACCTGAAGGATATTCTCCTATAGAGATGCTAGAGCTGTCTGAGACAGTCTAAAATGACTTAGGATGTCTAAGGGCCGATCTACATACGAGGTTTTTGACGTTTTATAAGGGTTATGAAAACTCTTTGGGCCACATGACGCACTCCCTATAACGTTGTATATCTGAGGTTTTTTAAAACTCCCTTCAGTTATATACAACGGTTTCACTTTTAATAAATCGTTTTAAGTAAAATAATGTGTCCTTCCTTACCGTTTGCGATTCCTGGGGGCGGTGCTTCCTTGACAAGCGCCCAAATGCTTAGCAGTTGATTGGTGGGGAAGAAAGAGGAAGTGAACTACAACACCCACAATTCCTAGCCCTATACTCGCTAGGGTATGACAGAGGAACAAAGAAGGAAGTGGTGACTGAACTACAACCCCCACAATGCCTTGCCCTAAACTCACTGAAAAAACGAAAGAGAAAGAGACAGGGCAGAACAGCGTGTGACCGCACACACCGCTTTAAAGACTGAAGACTGTTCTCCTGTAACCTGAGTCCTCAGTAATGTGGCCTAAGACGTTTTAGAACGCACCTATTTGGAACGTTTTAAAATACTTTTAAAAACGTTCCAAAGGACTGTGTAGATCGGCCCTAAGAATCTGACTGCAGAATCCGCTGCAGACCAGCCTCCTTGGGCTGTGCCGAATCCACAGACTTTCAGATCTTTGTTTTTACCTTTCCAGATTTAAACAAATTTATTTGTAGGAAAATACACAAGTTTCTCCTGAGACATATGTCATGCTGGAAAATATATGCAGGAAAAAGTTGAATGGAATAAGGGAAAACATGCTGATGTTAAGTTACAAACATAAATGACGCAAGTTGTTACAATACCTCTTTCAGAATTATTTGTGTATTTTTCCACATTCCAGAACACCCACCCCCAAATCCGTCTGTGAACAAACGTCGGAATGAATAACAGCACACAATCCACGAAACACGCATGGGATGGATTTCATAAAAGCTGAACATCCCTAGTCTCCTCCCATATATACAGTACCTGCCCGAACCCTAAGATCAGAGGCTCTCCTCCAGGTGACCCCACCAAATGAAGTGAGATGGGTGGCTACCATTCCCAGAGAGGCTTGCCTGGTGCCTATGCTGTGGTCTTTTCAGTGCCAGGAGAAGACCTTTATACTCTCCCAGGAATTTTAGTTCTTCAGTTTTTTTCATTTTAAATCTGTCATTGTAGTTTTAGATCTTTACACTGCTGCTGGTTTTTACTCTGGTTTTATTGTGTGGCTTTAAACTTTAAAAATATTTAAACTATGTTTTACTGTTTTAAATGTTGTGAACTGCCCAGAAAGCTTTTGTCATTGAGCATTATAGAAATGTAAAAAATAAATAACTGTTGCTTAGCAAGGACACAAGGGTCTTCTTGTGGGCCCACTGACTTACTCTGAGGGGTTCTTACTCAGAATGAGGTATTGGTCCTGACAGGAGATCTGCAATGTCCATGTGGTGGTAGCAACTAATTTCCATGGCCAGTCGTGGTAGTGGCGGGTAGCCCTCTGGGCTGTGGATGAGAGGTGGTCCTCAATCCACCATCTGAGGTGCTCAATCCATCACCTGCCTTTATGGAAGAGACACCTGTGGGAGGATCCTATACATACCTTGCCTAATTGTCTGATTGTTCAATTCACCTCTTAGTTTTCCTGATGGACACCCAAGGAGTTAATATAATATAGTTATGAAAGGAAATAAAAGTCCACCAATTGAGACTGCGGCAGTAGAGCATGAGGGATTTTGGATGGGTAAATAGGGTGGAATTATGTTGAATATGGAAAGCAAATTCAACATTGGAAAATAGATGAACCAAAACAGAGCATTGGTCCATCTATCTAAGTAGTGGTCAGGGATAGTTAAAGATCTGTCTGTAGGGTTTTGTACTTTTTAACGGAGATGTAATTAGAAGTAGTTTGGAAAGCTTTGTGCTTGTTTAGCTTTTGGAAAGTTAGAATCTGTGTGAATTGACCTTTCTTAGCGTTCTTAAAGCAGGGGTGGAAGAGTGGTTCCCCTCCCCGCAAACCCGTTGCTTGCTTTGGCTTTGGTAGAGAAGCTGCCTCTACAAGAGCGATTTAATGCTCTTTCAAGGCGCATTACCGATTTTCCCTCTACAAGAGCGGAGCACAAATGAGGAATACAGGCGCTTTTTATCTCCTATTATGCGCATTTTTGAATTTGTGTTAAATAATGAGTTTTATTTACCGCGGGAGTAAGAGCGCCTTATGTCCGTGTAAACAATTGATGTTCAAGCGCATTAATGATCAGTGTGGGCAGACTGTGGTTGTGATATCATTGCATAGAACTGCCCCTTCGCTGAAAAAAACTCCCACTTTTTCATTTAGTTTTATTTCCTGTCTCTTCCTGGCAACTTCCTCCTTGTTCCCCGTCTCTCTGGATGGAAGCTCCAGGAAGAGGAGACCCAACGTGAACCAAAAATAAAGTTTCTTTTAAGTACCCTGATTGAATATTTTTTGCATGGAGACACAGGGCCAGATGGAGGTGGTTTCCCGAGAAGCAAAGGGGGTAAGAAGGATGTGCGGATGTGCAAATAATTGGCGATCAACTGAGACATATTGTCTCCTTGCTTCTTGCTGGGTTCCTGACATGAGCTGTGTGTGTGTGCGTGTGAATGTTTTACAATGGTTGAGCTCGCTGGGAAGAGGAGGGGGAAGGAACGAAGCAGCATCCCCCTGTCTGTTTTGGCGTGCGTGTGTGCGAGGCACATTCCCATTTACTCCTGAGCAGTTCACTTGAAATGGCAATCGGGTGAAGGGGGTGGGGAGAGAGGCAGCCCTGACTAAAAATAAGTTTTCAAAGGGTGCTGGAGGGGGAAACTTATGAGGCACATTACCATTTACTCCTGAGCAGTTCTGGGAGTTTTTCCGGGTAAAAAGCACATTACTTTCAGCAACATTTGCATGCGATTCTCCACACGTAAACAACTGTTAAATCGCCTTGCATAGAGCCCTTCCTGCGCGTCAACGGCTCTCGTGTGCAGGTAGGCGTAAACGCGATTGTCAGGAGATGCACATAATAGGAGAATCAGGCATCAAAGCAAACTCTTGTAGAGGGGACCTGTGAGAAATTGATAGAGAAAAGGTGGGGATTTGCAGAAGGGTCATTCAGATTGAAGCGTCATCTTGGTGGGCTAAGCAGTGCTGCCCTATTTGGACAGGGGCATTGCTAAAGAGTACAAAACCCCACAGGCAGTGCTTTAACTATCCCTAACAAGTAGTGTGTTGACACTGACTGGCAGTGTCTCTCCAGGGTTTCAGGCAGAATTCTTTTCCAGCTGTATTCAGTGATGCCTGGGACTGAACTGGGGACAGTCTCATTGCTAAGCATGTGCTTTACCATTGTGCCATGGCACTTCTTCACAAATGTGATTTCAAGTAGTTCTACATTATCAAGACTGAGCACCAGTACTCAGCTGGCTGGCTGAGGTGGCCTGGGAAAGCCATCACCTGCAGGAGAGGGAGGTTGGTGCATGTATTGGCTACTGTTGCCTTTTTTGTTTGTTTGTTTGTCCCAGGCTTGAGCTATGTGCCTGGGAGGGGGGGATACAGGGCCAAGTGGGGGGATCTGAGGGGGTGCCCCATTAATGTAGTAACAGGTAGAGGGAGATACGGCGTTGTGAGGACTTGCCAGGTAAGAGGAACAGGGCCCAGACAGTTAATGTCTGTGCCTTGTTCTGGTCCGCCCCACACCCACAGGCTTGCTGGTTGCCCTATCAGCCAGTTCTTAGGCCTCCGGGTGCTGCTTTTAAATGCCAGATCGGTGAATAATAAGACCTTCCTCATCCACGACTTAATTGTGGATGAGGTAGCCGATCTGGCATGTATAACTGAGACCTGGGTGGGTGAGCAGGGAGGAGTAAGTCTCTCCCAACTGTGCCCACTGGGGTACTTGGTTCAGCATCAGGGTAGACTTGAGGGCCAGGAAGAGGGGGTTGCTGTGGTCTACAGGAATTCCATCCCCCTCTGCAGGCTCCCTGTCCATGTGACTACTGGTCTAGAGTGTTTGCACCTTGTGTTGGGCCAACAGGACAGATTAGGAATTCTGTTGGTGCACTACCCACCCCGCTGCTCAACAGGCTCCCTAGCTGAGCTTACAGAGGTGGTCTCAGGGGCACTGTTGAGATCCCCCAGACTCCTGGTTCTGGGGGATGTCCACATTCATGCTGAAGGCACTTTATCTGGGGCAGCTCAGGATTTCATGGTCTCCATGACAACCATGGGACTGTCCCAACATGCCATCGGCCCAACGCATGTAGCAGGGCTTACTCTAGACCTGTTTTTTTCAACTGGACATGGAGATGGTGAACTGAAAGTGTGGGGACTTAACAACAATCCCATTGTCATGGTCACATCATCACCTGCTGAGGTTTAGACTTACAGCAGCTTTTCCCCTCTGCAAGGGTGGAGGACCCATTAAGATGGTCCGCCCCGAGGCTAATGGATCTAGATGGTTTCCAGAGGGCTCTGGGGAGTTTTCCGGCTGATAGGGCTGGCTCTCCTGTCGAAAGCCTGGTTGACCTGTGGAATGCAGAAATGACATGATTGCTCCTGAGCGCCCTCTCCTGTGTAGAGCTCGTACGGCTCCTTGGTATACCCCAGAGCTGAGAGTGACGAAACAAAACAAGAGACGGCTTGAGTGCAGATGGAGACGAACTCCTAATGGATGCAATCAAACACTGGTAAGTGCCTATGGTAAACTGTATTCAGGAGCAGTGAGGGCAGCAAAAAAACAATACTTTGCTGCCACTATTAAATCATCAATCTGCCGCCCAGTGGAGCTTTTCAGAGTTGTCCGAGAGCTTTACATGCCGGCCCCAAGGACACGTTAAAACCATCTGAGGCCCGCTGTAATATGTTTGCTAGCACTTCCAGAATAAAATCTTTGGCATCCATCAGGACTTAGACTCCAGTGTTATAGCAGGTGAATCAAGTGAGGTATCCAGAGCACAGGCTTGTCCTGTTTTCTTGGATGAGTTTCAGTTGGTGCAGCTCGAGGACATTGACAAGGTGCTTGGACAGGTTCGTGCAACCACCTCCGTATTGGATCCTTGCCCCTCTTGGCTAATAAAAGCTAGCAGGGATGGAACAACTGGCTGGGCTAGGGAAGTGATTAATGCCTCTTTGCAAGAGGGAGTGGTCCCAGGCCTCCTGAAAGAGGCGGCAGTGAGACCACTCCTGAAGAAATTGTCCTTGGACCCTGAAAAACTTAATAACTACAGACCAGGAGCAAATGTTCCATTCCTGGGCAAGGTCCTTGAGCAGGTGGTTGTGAGCCAGCTCCAGGCACTATTGGATGAGACCGATTATCTGGATCCATTTCAGTCGGGTTTCAGGCCCGGCTTTGGTACGGAAACAGCCTTGGTCGCCCTGTATGATGACCTATGTTGGGAGAAAGATGGGGGAGTGTGACTCTGTTGATTCTCCTTGATCTCTCAGTGGCTTTTGATACCATTGACCATGGTATCCTTCTGGAATGACTGTCTGAATTGGGAGTGGGAGGCACTGCATTGCAGAGGTTCTGCTCCTACTTGGTGGGTTGGCTCCAGAAGGGGATGCTTGGGGAAAATTGCTCGGCCCCATGGATTCTCCAGTATGGGGTTCCGCAGGGGTCAGTCTTGTCCCCCATGCTGTTCAACATCTACATGAAACCATTGAGTGCAGTCATCCGGAATTTTGGAGTGCATTGTCATCAGTACGCTGATGACACACAGCTCTATTTCTCCTTTTCATCTTCATCAGGTGAGGCTGTGGATGTGCTGAACTGGTGCCTGGCTGTGACAATGGACTGGATGAGGGCTAATAAACTGAAACTCAATCCAGACAAGACTGAGACGCTGTTAGTGGGTGGTTCTGCTGACCGGATGGAGGGTCATCAACCAGTTCTGGATGGGGTTGCACTCCCCTTGAAGGAGCAGGTTCGTAGCTTGGGTGTTTTAGAACCATCTCTGTCGCTTGAGGCTCAGGTGGCCTCAGTGGTAATGAGTGCCTTCTACCAACTTCAGTTGGTTGCCCAGCTACACACCTATCTGGAGAGGGATAACCTGGTTTCAGTTGTCCATGTTCTGGTAAGCTCCAAGTTAGATTACTGCAATGCACTCTATGTGGGGCTGCCTTTGAAGATGGTTCAGAAGCTGCAGCTTGTGCAAAATGCAGTGGCCAGATTGATAACTCGGACCAGAAGGTTTGAGCATATTAAACCTATTCTGGCCCGCTTGTATTTGCTGCCTGTGTGTTTCCAAGCCCGATTCAAGCTGCTGTTTTTAACCTATAAAGCCTTACACGGCATGGGACCACAATACCTGGCAGAACTCCTTTCCCGACATGAACCTACCCGTACACTTCACTCAACATCTAAGATCTCCTCCGAGGGAAGCTCGTTGGTCGGCAACAAGGGAGAGTACCTTCTCTGTGGTGGCCCCCCAATTGTGGAACGATCTCTCCGATGAGACCTGCCTGGCGCCAACATTGTTATCTTTTCGGCACCAGGTCAAGACTTTCCTCTTCTCTCAGGTATTTAGCAATATCTGATGAGCCTGGGTTTGTTTTGTTTTTAGGCTTAGAGCTTTTTAAAGTTATTATTGTGGTTTTAAATGTATGTGTATATTGTATGTTTTTGCTGTTTTAATTTTTGTATATCGTTTTATGTAAATCACTGAGAGAGCTTCGGCTATGGGGCGGTATACAAATGTAACAAAATAAATAAATAAATAAATAAAATTATTGCTAGCAGATTCCATTAACGTTTGCCAAGATTCCATTGACGTTTACATGGAGATTGATACAGTTGACATTATGTCCTGCCTTTTACTGACCTGCAGAGAGAAACGGCTATTAAAATTGGGGTATTTGATTTGAAGGTACAAAAAGATGATTGTTTGATTATTTTAATAAGCTTTGCACAGTACCCAGAATTTGCCTCTGACAGTACATATGGATGGCTTCCAGTCAGCTGATACCTTATTTGAGCTGTGTCTGCATTTGTGAGCCAAACAGGCTGGCTCAGCAGGATGTGAGACGTGGAGATGTAACTTAGTTTCCTCCATTTCCATGCCGCAATCCCATACCTAGGGAATCCTGGAACATACCCATGGAAGTAATTTTTCCTTAGTATTCTCAAAATACTGAAGAAGTAGTATTTATAGGCTGGGAAACTGAAATAGTATGGCAAAACTTTGGGAAATAAGCTGCTCTTCAGTTCTTCTCTGGGCCTCATGTTTCTTCATTAAAATATACTTAATAATGTTGAATGATAAATTATTTTCTTCTTTACACTAACCACAATAAACTTGGGAAGAGAACTCTCCTTATTAAAGCTTGTTCCAAGCAAAAATAATTTATAGCAACCACAATAGTGCTGTAGATGCACCACTCCTGTGGAATGAACGTTTAAGCAGATCTCTTGAGGTTTCTCACCAGCTACAGAGTTCAAGAGAGGCTAATGTATAGCTTTCCCTTTTTTTCTGAGGGTTGGTTGGGGTGGGTGGGTGGGTGGGAGGAAGAAGAGATATTTCTTTGAAACGGCTCATTTGAGAAACACAGGGAAAGCAACACCATGCCTGGTAATCATTGACTTTTGCTTGCCGAGTGTGAAGCGCGTGTAGAGATTTCCCATCTCTGCTCCTTTCTAAAGAGGCCATGCAATGAATAATAAACCCACAAAGGCAAAATGTTGTAGGAGATGTATTTCAAAAGAAGTTAGATGTTTCAGTACTTTGATAAATTTTCATCAGAAGTGTGTGAAGCTCTCCTTTGATCCTTGCGCCTTCTCTGTTGGTTTAATTGTTGTTTTTCTTTCATGACCAAGTGAAAGTTTTCTGCTTCATAGGTCTTAAACCAGAGTCTGGTTGCTCAAGGCATTATTTTACTGCACATGTAACACCTTTGACTCAAACTGCACTCGTAGGTGAGGGTGAAATGTGTGTTTCTGCATCTGCACTTATGACATTCTTTCCCACAATGGGCTTCTACTTGCTCCTAAAAATGCATTCATGTCTGATCCCATAAGCCAGCCCATAAAGGATGTCAACTTCTGAGCCATGAACACTTTAAACAATAAAGAATCTTCTGCTTCATTGTTGATTTGATATATTTTTCTTCTGAGAGCCGGAATCACTGATAGATTGATGAAAACACTACGTGACTACAAACAATCTAATAAAAAAAAATAATTAACGAACTGGAATGATGACGACTGGCAGAAAGAGCTGTTAGTACTTTACAAAGAGGCATTATATGGTATGATCAATACAGTCAAAGTTAAGTAAGTCCCATTAATTTCTCCCAACCTTCCCTCAAGTCCCTACTCCTAAGACACTTTCTGTTCCTGCCTCTTGGATTCTTTGTCTCTTAAGGCTTTAATCACACAGGCAGTTTGATCCATACCCGCCACAACTTTGATCCAATTCTTTCACATGACGTTGTCCCCCTCACGCTGCTCTCACGCCCTGAGTGCTCCTTTTTTTCCTTCCTCTTTCGAAATATCCCTGAATGGGGATTGTCCGTTTTCTCCCCTCCTCTGCAGGCTTAGCTGAGGTATCAGAGCAAACCACGTGTGATCAAAGGGCTACACTTGCATAGGAAATGGAGGGGGAACCCACATAAGCAAAACAGGTAGGTGTGATAAAGGCTTTAGTCATTACCTCATAGGCTGCTTTCATGTTAGCAGTTTAAGTCTGGATTTGCTATCCTTTATTTACTAATGTTTTTTGAGAGAATCCAAACAACATCATTGCCAGACTATTGCATCTCAGTTTTTTTCAGTGTTGTTCTATCTTTTCCCCCCACTCCTGCTTTGTAGTACCTAAAAAAATGCAAAAGCATGCCCAATGGGGCTGGTGGAACAACTCAGATAATTTTACAGAGCTATTGTACCTTTCATTAGTAGCTGCCTGTTAGCAGCTTGTGCTCCATTTATTGCTCTTTGTGGAATAACCCTTTAATTGTACTTTAATTATATTGTTCCTCTTCTTGTGTGTGGGGAGAATTAACTATTGATTTCCTTTCAGTATTGTTTTATTCTTTTCATTGTCTAATGAAAAGCAGTGCTAGATAAAACAGTGCCATGGGCAGTGATATATATATAAAACAGTGACATTCTGCACCTTGAATAGCTCCTTTAGAGTTCTGACTGGTTCCAACTGAAACCTGGAGCAGATTTGCCGCCCCACTGACATTGGAGCCACCAGCCTCCACTGGCCAAGGGACCCTAGTGTGGAAATAATCCTCTGCACTCTTTCTTACCAGCTTCTTTCTTATCAGCCTTCCTATATGTCCAGCATTCCTGCTCCCCATTCCTTAGGGTAGGTCGGGCCAACTTCAGGTGGGCATCCTAAACTGGCTCTCCAGTATTATCCAGATGGCCATGCCCTTCCCCTGGCCCCACCCACTTCCCCCAACCAGTGATTGATTGGTGTTTTCCCAGCATTTGCGCAGTTCTTTTCCCCCTAATGTTTAGTTAATTTATTTATTACACTTGTATACCGCCCCATAGCCGAAACTCTCTGGGCGGTTTACATAGGATTAAAACAATTAAAAACAATACACAAAAATTAAAACAGCAAAAACATACAATATTCACACAATACACACATACATTTAAAACTGCTACAACAGCCCAAAAAAGCTACAAAAAAGGGTTTTGAGCCAAAATATGCTGATATTTTTGCATGTTGCGAATGCAGAGCAGCTCCAAAATTGAACTTGTCCATCAGACTGAAAAAGTTTCCCTACCCCGATCTAGGGCTAAAAGCACATGTCTCCTCTTGTCAAAATCCCCATGTGAAGTTTCTCTGACCAACATCACCTTTTAATTCCTACACACACATTGCTTTGTTCATTGTTATTCAATCAGTGGCCTTTCCCCGCTCAATGGTTAACATGTTTGTCAACATTGAATAACATCACAACAATTTGGCCAATGGCCACAGCCAGAATCCTGATGACATCCCTTCAAGAACAGGCTGTATGTACCAAAAACATGTGCTGAAACACGTCTTGTGGTACAGCTTTGGAGTGCCAAAAAGTATTCATATGGATGAACATGTTGCACAAATGGCTTTCCTGGAACTCACAAGAGCCAATCAATGAATGGAAAAGAAATAATGGCAGAAGTCCAGCAGCTGCCAAAGTCATCCCGGTACAGGCCAGAAAACTCAGGCATGGTTTTCTATTGTGTTAAAGGTAAATGGTGTCATTTATCATTACTGTTGATGAAGTCCTAATATCTATTCTAAAAAAAAGTGGGGGGGAGTATGAGGAATCTGCAAGAAACACTTTTCCTTTTGGCTACAGGATGGTGTAAAATTAAGTATAGCTGTTATAGAAACTAGAACTTCTATGCTCAATGAGCAGAAACGAATACAGACTATGGTGTACTCTAAGTATGACTAAGGACCAGAACAGATATTACCTTAAATGTGTGTCTAGCAGCTGCATCTCTCCCCCCCCCCCCCCATCTTCATATTTATTTTAGATTAGGTACAGGGCATCCGATCTGATCAGGAGCCTTGGGGTGGATAAGGGACTTTTAAGTTCTGGATCAACTCCCTGTGCCTCCTCTAGAGTAGCAAGGAAAAAACATAGCTGCTAGGCACACATTTAAAGTAATGTCCATTTTGGCCCTAAGACTTGAATTTATCTGCACAGAACAGAATTATTAATGGATTGCACTGGGTAAGATGGAAATGCCAGTTCTGCTAGAAGGAGTTACAATTGTCCTGAAGAAGCAGGTGTGTAATCTGGGTGTATTCCTGGACCTTGTGATGCTGCTTGAAGTAGAGGTGACAAGGCTTGGCAGGAGCACATTTTCTCAGTTATGTCTGATCAACTGGGTGAGACTCTTCAGGAAGGAGCAAGATTTGACCACCACCATTCATTCCTATGTAAACCCTTGGACTGACTATTGCAGCATTTGAAAGAGACAGCTAATGGAGAGATCTGTTGCTCAATTAGCAATAAGCTAAGAATAAGGCCTGTATTAAACTCCAATGGCTTAGAGCTCCTTACCTATGAAAACCTGATTGTGTTAGGTCCAGCACAAGTATCTCCTTCCACATTAGGACCAGTTTATCTGATGGAGCACCTTCTCCCTATGTTCCTGTCCAGTTGGAAAGTTCATCTTCAGAAGCTCTTCTCTGGGTGCTGCTGTCACCCATAATGGTGTGATGTGTGGCTACGAGGAAATGAGCCTTCTTGGTAATGGCCCCTTGTCAGTGGAATACCCATTCCAGGGAGATCTGTCTGGTGTTTTCTCTGTATACCAGATTAAGATCTTCCTCTTTCAGCAGACATTTAATCTTTAATCTGTTGCTCTGATTATTGACTAGTGCTGTGCCAAAAATTTCTCCCATGAGAATTTCGACCATTCTCTTTCAGTTTCGAAAAGAAATTCAAAGGAGAAGAAATTTTGGAGAAATTCTCATGAGTTGGGTTCAGGGTTCTTGTGCTTACCTTATGAAATGGCTGAGGAGTGTTTGTGAGTGACCTGTCTTTCATTGTACAATCATCTCTCTGACACCCTGTAACCTCCTTGGCTTCCTACACTTCTTGCCCAAGGGAAGACATCATGAATTTAGGGCCTTTTCAGCTAAGGAATTGCAGCCAACCTGGGAGACTGTAGGGCAATATGTAATAGAAAGAAAGAGTATAGATAGTACCCACAGCCACCTCACAGAGATTAGGTAACATCAAAAACATTCAAAATAAATTATAATCTGCCCTGAGTACAAGGCAGAAAAATGGTAGCCCCTTTCGTGGGGGGAAAGAAAACTTCCAGGAAATTCCTGAGATTTTTCTTTTCTTTCCTCTTAGAAATTAAAGGACATTTTCCAGAATTTTCACCACATTTTCTTCACCATTATTTTTTTTGTGGTGGCTACAGTCCCTTCCCTCAATCCCCTGGAATTGTATATGGGACATCGTGGAGGATGCAAAAGGGGGGCCAGGCTGCCAACACAGTTGGTGCAGTGCAACCCCCCCCAAAACCCTTAGGGGGAAAAAAGAAAGCTGTTCTACAACCTTTGCCAGTGATGATGCCTACCTGTGAGAAATTGTTAGAGAATTTCTCCTCCCTCTGGAAAAATTCAATGAAATTGTCCCTCCAATCTACCCACAAAATAGGCAGGAGAAGTCTGAGAGGCCACTTGTTTACAGCTCTATTATTAACTTTACTGGTGGCTCTTTAACATTTTTATTTTTATATTTATTGTTTTGGTTGTTTTTTGGTTTTCAATGAACAGCATCTCCTAGTTGGCCAGTATCTTCTAGTTGGCCAGGATATAGATTTAAGGTACAATCCCATGCATATTTAGACAATAAATAAATAAATAAATGAATGAATACCCTACAGCATCTACTGGTTGGCCACTATATAGGTTTGGGGTGCCATCGTATGCATGTTGAGACACAAAAAGTCCTGTAATGGCTAGAGTGTTGGACTGGGAGTTGGGAGATCTGGGTTCTAGTCCCCACTTGGCCATGGAAGCTTGCTGGATGACTTTGGGCCAGTCACAAACTCTCAGTCCAACCTACCTCACAGGGTTGTTATTGTGAGGATAAAATGGAGAGGAGGAGGAGGAGGAGGAGGAGGAGGATTATGTACGCCTCCTTGGGTTCCTTGGAGGAAAAAAGGCGGGACATAAAAGTAATAAATAAATAAATAAATAAATAAAATATTTACCAGCCGGCATGGCTGGCTGGGGAATGCTGGGAGTTGTAGGACTTTTTTGTGTCTTAACATGCATAGGATTGTGCCCTTAATATGTAAACAATTGCAATCTTTCAGAGTGGTAGGATCTTCTCAGAAGTGGCACATATGGATTGGCTTCTTCCCCCACAGGGCTTGTTAAGTAATACTATTGTATGCCTTTTTTAGGACTGCCAGAGCTTAATAGGCAAGCTTTTGGAGACCTGCCTTGGTGTTGGCTATAATGTTTTCTGTTATGGTTTTATGTGACTTATTAACATGACTGCAGTTTTCCTCTTATTGCTTAAGGTATTTTACCTGATATTGCAATTTTACCACTGTTGGTATATTGTGATTGTATTTGATTTTTAATTTACCAGCTTGGTTTTTTTTGGTGTGTGTGTGTGTTTGCGAGGGCAGGGAGCAAATATTAAAATGTGCTAGTGAGTGGATTCCACATGAGCTAATTTAGGTTAATGGGCATTTTAGCTGTTGTTAACTTATTCCAAGAATATTTTGATCTATTCAGACTCCGTTTTCCTAAAAACCAGATTAAAATCTTACGACATCTAGCTTTGTGGAACATTCCATATGTGGGTTGCTGAAGATGATTAAAACCTCACGTGTTAAAATTCTGTCTACAATGTAGCTGTTGTTCTTTTCTCTGTCTTTTTGTACTCCCAATAGAAAAGGCTGAGGTATATCATCTGTTACTAGTCTTAGGAGTCACCTGTTTCCATAAAACGGTTCTTTTTTTTAAGGGGAGCATTGACTATTGTTTGGCTGCTGGAATGTACAGCAAAGGAGATGCTGTCATCCATCTTGAAGTCTCTGTGGTGCAAAATGGTACCTAGATTTTGGCGCATGGCAGGTGCTGGCTAATAAAAGAGAGCAAAGGCAAGTTCTTCCTGCCACCTGATTTGTCCAGAATTGTCCAGGCACAACGAAATAAACTGAGTCCAGCTGCAATGGTTTTATTGTGTTCCATGTTTTACTTCGTTGCGTATATTCGCTCATCCTCTATCACTGAGATCATCTGGAGGCATGGGGTGGGGTGCTATCAGTACACTGATGACACCCAAATATATTTCTCCATGCCTTTGACAACAGTGTCAGCTAAGGATAGTGTGTCTCCTCTGAATTAATGCATGGAGGCAGTAATGGGCTGGATGAGGAAAAACAAACTAAAGCTGAATCCAGATGGAGGTGCTTACTGTCAAAGGCCGCAACCTGGGTTTGGAGGTGTGTCAACCAGTTCTGTATGGGGTTACATAGGCTGACCATCTGAAAAGGAGGACAGGGCTCCTGTAACTTTAACAGTTGTAGAGAAAAGGGAATTTCAGCCAGTGTAATTTGTAGGCAATTAGTTCCTGGTGAAATTCCCTCTTCATCACAACAGTTAAAGTTGCAGGCACTATACTAGAGTGACCATATACAAAAGAAGGCAGGGCCCCTGCAACTTTAACAGTTGTGATGAAGAGGGAATTTCACCAGGAACTAATTGCCTACAAATGACACTGGCTGAAATTCCCTTTTCTCTACAACAGTTAAAGTTACAGGAGCCCTGTCCTCCTTTTCAGATGGTCAGCCTAGGTTACATTCCCCCTGAAAGGCTGTGTTCGCAGCTTGGGGGGTGCTCCTGGATCTGTCGCTCCAAATGACAGCTCAGATAGATACGACGGCCAGGAGTGCCTACTATCAGCTTCAGTTGATATGCCAGCTGTGCCCCTCCCTAGAGTTGGAAGACCTAAAGACGGTAGTGCACTCGCTGGTAACTTCGAGGCTTGACTTTTGCAATGCGCTGTATATAGGGCTACCTCTGTGCCTAGTCTGGAAACTTCAACTAGTTCAAAATATGGCAGCCAGGTTGGTCACCGGTACACCTAGGGGTGACCATATTACACCAGCTTTAAAATCACTCCACTGGCTGCCAATTAGTTTCCGGGCGAAGTACAAAGTGTTAGTCATTACCTTTGAAGCCTTACATGGTTTGGGTCCAGCTTACCTGAGGGATCGCCTTCTCCCATACAATCCGCCCCGCACGCTGCTGTTTTAAAATGTATTTCCACTAATAATTAATGGGAGGCATGAAGCCCCAGCTTTCCAAATCTTGACTCCAGTTCTGTACCCAAGTCAAAGCATTCAGCCTCCAAACTGCTCAGACCAGAATCAGGGACATTTTTTAAGGTGCTGAAATGGGTATGAGTTGAATTTTGTGGTCTTTGCACACTTCTAGTTTGCATCTCCAAGTTGCTCTGAGAGCCACAGCCGAGGAGAAGCTAATGAATGATTTAAATAAAACTAAAGAAACAAATTGTTACAAACTCAGAGTGCATACATTTTGCATGCCCCACTGCCATCTCTTCTTAAACTGGTTTATGAATTGATACCTGTTTGTCAGAGGGATGAATAGAGATTGTGGGGTGGGAATTGAAACGCATTTGGTTTCAATGCAAAATGGACCTAATTTGCACTGTGTACAAATTTCAGTGTGCATGAAAATGCATATGGATTTTCATGCTAATTTTCTCAAACTGATGCAGAAACCCGGTGGAGTGATCTTGTGTGTGATAAAATACAAATGTTATAGAATGTAAAACCAACAGATTGGTCCATCCCTAGAGTTGAGTGTACAAGCCATCAGCAATAATGCCTCTCTCATACCACCATCAACACCCTGAAAATGGTGCTTTATATCTCCAACTTGAAAGATATTCACAGCATTGCTGTATCGTGGAATTCCTCTGACTAATGGAATCATGAAGATGGCTCCAAAGCAAATCATGGGTAATCTAAAGTTGGGAATTATTCCCCTGCATCATCAGAAGGTAAAGTCATCAGTAGAAACTCCAGCGCCTGGGATAGAGAAATGGGTAGCCATGCTGGCATATGTATGAGTGGGAAAGGATGCAAATGAGACATCCTAAAAATAAGTCATAATCTTGGTAATGTTCATGCTATGAAATGCATTGAAGGGGAACAGACATTAGTAAACCAGGGCTGCTTTATTTAATCCATCAGGAATTTTCAGTTTCAGTTTAGAGGGTTTGCAGTTCATTTTGTATATAAGCACTGTCAATGTTAAAGGCCATAGATCTGAGATAGTTGTTGTTTGTGATTAGTGGCCCGACACAGTGGATGGGAATCGCATCCCATAACTTTCCTTTGGATGTGCATCTGCATCTAATCTTCATGTGTGGTTCCCGATTCAGCAAGTCTGCTTCCATGCTGGATTGGAGCAAAGATGTTCCTTTTTTGTTTTGTAATTGTCAAACACTAAAATTTTTCCTAATTCAAACTGCTTATACACTTCCGAGTCCAATTCAAGGTCTTGATTTTAGCCCATAAAGCTCAAGACCACAATAGAGCACCTTTCTAAGACTTGCCTCTATTCCAATTCATTTTAATGGCTTTAAGACTTGCCTCTATTCCCACTCATTTGATAACATGAGCTGGGCTCCTTAATACATCAGTTGTATGGTTGTCACTGATCTTTTAGTTGTTTATTGGGTCGTGGTATTTTACTGATATTTGCTTTTAGCTGTTTTAATTTGTTTGAAATTTGTATGCTGAATTTGTAAATCACCTTGAGTCTTTTTGTTTGTTTGTTTATTTGTTTTGAGAACGGTGTCTAAGTAATTTAATAAATCAGAATAAATAAATAATTCTGCAAGAAACCCAAATACTCAACTTGGTAGGAAATCTGAAACAATGTTAGATGCCAAATGATAGGGTCAGCTATGGTGCTCCATTAATACCTGATCCTGGTCCTTTTTGGCCAGGCTTCTGGTAGTTTCATTGCCGTTGGCTCCATGGGGTGATGAAAGCACCAACAGAAGCTTGAGCGTGCAAGAGGAAGCAGGGTGGTGGCAGAATTCACAATGACTTGCTACAGTGTTAGTTTTCTACAGCAGGATCCTGGAGGGATATTTTGGGTTTCATTTATAGTAATTCCTAAATAGCACCTTTTGGACATTTCTGTAATTAGAATTTCGCCAGAATGATGGGAGGTTGACAAAGGAGTGCTGGTGAATGGTCTTCCTGATGTTGGCATCCCTGCCCTACTGATCTGTCCAGAAAATCTATTCATGCATTACATAGGGTTACAGTCAAACATGATGGTTATTGTCCCATTTATCCTAAGCTCTAAGAGTCAGTTTATGCCATCCAGAAGAATCACATGATAGACCTTTTCATGGGCTGTTCCAGGTGTGATTTTCCATGTTTTTCTTTTTTTTCTTCTCTTTTTGGTCCTGCTGGCATTAAACTCCCCATACATACAAAAGAAGCATGTCAGGGCAAAGATTTGGCTACACCCTAGTATGTCCAGGACATGCCAATTTTCTTCATTCCAGGAGATGCCTTCATAAGGGAGCATTCGAATATGCCTTTCCCCCTACAGCCTGAAGTGATACGATCCAGAAAACGTTTTACCACTTGACTCTTCTGAGTCAAACATGAAAAAGCCCAGTGCCTGCAAACACTTTCTTTTGCTTCACTGAGAACTGTCTTTTACAGAATTACAATTTCAAACCATGCCTACTACAGTGTTCTTGGATGGAAGGTATAGGCAGGTTTTAAAGAAACCAATGTCTCTGTATTTGTAGTTCGGGACAGGTAGAGGATATCTCACATTATTTATGGTGCTTCTCTTTCTATCAAATCACTAGGGAGAGGTTTTTGGGGACAGCTTTTGGCATCTTTTCAGGGTGACAATATCTATGTGTAGATTGCTGTCATTGTGATCATTACATTATTTATTTATTTATTTATTTCATTTTTATACCAACCAATATCTGAAGCTCTCTGGGTGGTTACATATGAAACAGCTTGGTCTGTCAAGGCAGTGAAGCATATTCTTCCAGTCACTTGCTATCACAGTTGATTGTACAGGTAATGTGCTAACCTGACTCATGTTTTCCGTTCTGTTATTATATGATGTTTTAGGTGTGTGTTTGGAATAGGAATGGGTGAAACAGCAAAGCTAGAGCTCACTGAGGTTCTCCAGGTTCCACCTCAAAGCTCAGTCCATCTTATTCACATTGCCAGTCACAGCTTTCTCTTGTCCCTGTTTGAATAGAAAAAGTATCCATGTGTGTGCACATTTTTTAAAAACATGCACCCAAATATGTACTCCCCTCATTAATTAAAGCCTGAAAATGCACTTACCTAAACTATGCAGTCTGTAAATGAGCACCTCAAGTTCAGGAATGTGTTAGCTTTGCCCACAAAATGCGCTGGAACTTGTGTTCAGTGGTGTGAATGGGGCAAATTTAGGCCTTAAGCAGATGGAAATGAAATTCTTGTACATCCCTAATTTGTAATGGCTATTGGTCATATTTAGAACAGTGTGTTCCACTGAACACAATCCTATACATAGTTAGACAGAGAAAAGTCCTATAACTCCCAGCATGTCCCAGCAAGTATGGCTGGCTGGGGCATGCTGGGAGTCGTAAAACTTCTTTCTGTCTAAACTTGCATAGGATTGCACCATAACTCAAACATATGAGTTTCAATGTCATGAACAGAAATATCTTACAAGTGTAAGAAAAGCTGTTGTGCTAATGTTCTAACCAGTGAAGTTGATCGAAAGATAAAGATTGTATCCCATTTGTTTTCCATAAGCTTCAGGAAATGCTGAAATACTGTTGTCTCTTTCTGATTGCATGAGGGATAAAACTCAAAACTATTTTTCATTTTTTCTTTGGGGAATGTCCAAATTGTTTCCTTGGGGTGGTGGGGGAAGGAAGTTGTTTCATATGACGACCAATCTCGCTTGACAAACATCAAGCATGTTGTCAATATTTAGCAATGCTGACATTTCTTTTCAAAATTTGTGAGGATAAAGGGGTCGTCAAAAATATTTCTGTGGCTAAAATAGAATTTTTCTATTGGAAATAAGCTACAGCATTCCCATTCCTTTCACCTCCCCCTTTCCTCAATTAATATACAGATTACATTACAATGGAGGTTCACTTTGTTTAACATATGTATGTAGTTCTTTAAACTCTAGCTGGATAGGATTTAGTGGTTGCATATGGAAGTTTATGTGAAACTTTTGTCTTAAATCAGAAACCAGAGCTCTTTCTTGACCCTTGGTCGACTCTCTGTAACTATCTAGTTCTGATAAGGTACAACAAATTTAAACATTGCCAGAAATGAAAAGGACCACTAAAAAGATGAATAACTTGAACTTGTCACAAAGATCTAATATCTCATTATTTTGTTACTTTGTCTATTGAGCAAAGGTCCTCAAGAGATATGTATTTTTATTGCTCTTAGTAATTCCTGCTTCTGCTATGCTAGCAAGATCAGGGAAGGCTTTTATTTAAACCCATATTTGCACTGATGGGAGATATTTCAATGCATTGGACACAATCCAGGGGGAAGAAATTGCAGCGAAGTCTCATCAAAATAAATGGAACTAAGCAGCATGGTTAAATGATTACAGCTGCAGTCGTAAGCACTCTTACTGAAAACAACAGGACAATCAGGCCTGGGGCCTAGTTTGCCACATGCTCACACAGAATCTGTGTCTGACATAGAGGAGGCAATGATCACATAGGCCAGAGGTACATAGGCCAGAGGTAGGAACAGTGGAGGCAGATGGCTCCAATGTCAGTGGGGCAGTGAATCTGTTCCAGATTTCAGTCGGAACCTATCAGAACTCTAGAGGAGCTATCCAAGGAACTGCATACCTTGGGTGATTACTTTAGAGTACTGACTGGTACCGACTGAAGCCAGAGCAGGTTCACCACTCTACTGACATCGGAGCCACCAGCTTCCACTGGGTAGGAGGTTACATTTTGGTACAGGCAAACAGGAACATTTAAAGATAGCCTAGAAATAATTAAAGATAGATAGATAGATAGATAGATAGATAGATAGATAGATAGAACCAAGGTAGATGGTCTAGAGATCAAATATCACATTGGATGGATGAGCCAAGGCACCTGCATTACTACTCAATGATTAGGCTGACCATATGAAAAGGAGGACAGGGCTCACGTAACTTTAACAGTTGTAGAGAAAAGGGAATTTCAGCCGGGGTCATTTGTATACAATTCGTACCTGGTGAAATTCCCTTTTCATCACAACTGTTAAAGTTGCAGGGGCCCTGCCTTCTTTTGTATCTGGTCACTCTAGTATAGTGCCTGCAACTTTAACTGCTGTGATGAAGAGGGAATTTCACCAGGTACTAATTGCATACAAATGATGCCAGCTGAAATTCCCTTTTCTCTGCAACTGTTAAAGTTACATGAGCACTGTCCTCCTTTTCATATGGTCAGCCTATTCAATGTTTCACACTGCTGGACTAGCCTAGAAGAAGGTTTTTTAAAAAGAATGTTGGTGCTTCTCCATTGGCATGTGAAGTCAGTAGATTATTTTCATGAAATGGGGTTAGCTTGACTGGCTGGTTGAAGACCTAGAAATCTGGTGGTGCAGGAATTAAGGTACAGAGGGCTTACCACTGAAGGTCCCCTCAATCCCTTACAGGAACTTACTTCTAAGTAGACCTGAAAAGGGTTGGGTTGAATATCCATTGATTTTAACTGTCTGTAGTAATGACTAGCATTCAGTAGACTGTGCTGATTGGGTACAACCCAGAGAAGTTGAATACATGCAAATCGTATTGAAATTGATGAAATGGAAGAACTTAATTATGTTTAGAGCTGTGGTCCTATGCTCATTTACTTAGGAATAACTCCTGGTGATATCAGTGGCATTTACTTCTGTAAACACACATGAGGTTAAGCTGTAAGTCTCAATGATTGTAGTGTAACTTCAAAGTGGCTAGCTTTCTCAGGATTGTGACACTGGGCATAACCTGGGGGTGGGGGGTGGAATTAAGCATGCTTAAATGGACCTCTGAGTTTCAAAGGGAGTTAAGAATGCTTGTCTGTGGATTGTCCTTGTGAGGTTGTCAGGTCTATATTGTGCAAGTTAAGTACACAAACAAGCTGAGGCTAAAATAAATTTGGAAACTTGCCACAGTTAAATAAATTATCCCATGTGTGTTTACAAGCAAGGGCCTGATCACACTACCTGTGGCCCTGTGACAGCCATGCTTGAACATCAGCCTGGGTTGACATTTTGCTGTAATAGCACAAATCGTGTGTGAAAGCCAGTTTGCCCTGCATTAAGCACAGATTGGCTTTTGGCACTCAAGCACAAGTGTTCAAGGAGCTAGGATGGTTTTAGGCATAATGAAAAGCTCAACTGCCATCTTGAATCAAAAAGGTGGCAATTTGTTTTGAAAGATATACTGCTTCAATTCCCTTTGATCTATTTCAACCAAACTGCAGCAACTGAACACTGTTTAACCATGGTTTTCATGATTTTTAGACATGAAAAACAAAAACATAAGCCCCAAATATTGAAAAAAACAACAATGTTAAAGTATGAAAGCACAGTTTGAAGACAGAGAAGATTAGTAGGCTGGGTTATAGGCCTGCCCCTCCCCTCTGCTGATGGGCAACTTATTTAAGGGGAATGGAATGGGCAGACCTCTCCCTCAGGCGGCTATTGGGGTGGACCATGGCAGGCATGTCCTCACTCAGGCAGGGTGAACACAGTGTGTCCAATGGTGACAGTTGTGTAGGTTTACTTGAAGGCCTCTCTGTATCAAGCTAAAGGCAATTCCAACCCATGCGAAGCCCGACCTGTTCACTAATATATCTATGAAAAAAGGGATAAGTGTGCACACATATTGAGATTTATTTATTTATTTGGTTTGGCAAAGAATATCTTTGGTTGTTTCGACTACTGCGTGTAACAGTGGTGTTGTTGGATTCTAGAGTTACTTTATCCTACTGAATTCCGGAGCCAGGTTTATAAGCAAAGTGATGTCCTTTCTCACTGGTAGTCCCACAAAATATTATTCCAAGGATGACCAAATTCAGTCTAGCTTCTTCGTCTTTACATAAGTTATTAAACAGAACAGTCAATAATATATTGCAGAAACATCTAATAGAGATTAAACTAAGACAACTCCAGAGCCTTCTTAAAAAGCATCACCAAAATCACACCCAAGCTTACAGAATGATAACTCGCAGTCCACACGCTCCAAACCAAACTAAACAGCAATGCTACAACTGAATGATGCAGATAAGATTGTCTTGAGAACCTGTAAAAAATGATCCGCTTCTATTATTTTCCATAGGCTTTTCCCATGGGCAAAACTAGACAACTAATAAAACAAAGGTTCTGTTGCTTGAGTTTTATTAGGTGCTGATAAAAATTCCTTCTCTGATTCAAGGTGATGCTACAGTATTTCATTAAATGGACTAGATCTGTGTGTAAAATTTTCCCATTGGAATTACTCAAAAGTAGCACAATGGGCTTTCAAAATACTAATTCTGACGTAGTGTTATCCAGTGGTAATTCCCCCAAACACATAACATTCTTTATGCCCAAATGAAAATCCATGGCTGTGATCCAAAACTCTATAGGGCTCCAATAAGCACACAGAACTCAGTTCATGCAGGAGCTGTAGAGATTTACTTCACTGATGGGGATCGTTCCAGGTGTGTATTGTGCTACAGTGGCCTTCCCCAACCTGATGCCCTCCACAGTCATTGGACTACAATGTCCATCATCCCAAGTCAGCATTTCAGGCTCATAACAGCAAACCGTGGTTTACTATTACATCAGAATTTAGCCAATATGTCTGTCTGTGTGAATGTACTATAATACGATATTTAATAGGAAAATAACAGCAAAGCCTCCTTCATACAATGATATGGGAGCTGTTTCCCCATGTGTGACTATTCCCAGGATAAGTGTCAAGGGCTGGGCACCTGCTGAAGGTCCCTGCCCCTGGAGAGGCCCATTGGCAAGAGCCCCCTGGACCTGTTCCTCCTCTTCACCATTGCAACCTGCTTGTTCACCTGCTTCTTGCTCTGGGCCAGGCAAGGGTGGTAGTGAGAAGGAACAGTGGATGCCTTCTTGATCACTGGCTCTTTGCCTTTCAAGCAAGAAATTGGTAGCAAAGATGAGAAAGAGGATGAAGAGCTATAGCAGCAGGTGACAATGGCAGTGGTAAGGTAGACTCACTGAGGGAGAGGGCCCATTGAGTGTGTCTTGATAAAGGGCCTTTCAAAACTTGGAGCTTGTAACGAATACCGGTACTTCAACCAAACGTGTGGTGGTTAATCACATAGGTCTTTCTTGCCTTATCAGAGACAAGATCTCTCCCATTCAATCAATACCCACTGGCAAAGATGGTACTGATTGAATGGGAGCCACAAGATTGGTTCTGCCCACAAGGTTGGAATGTTCACAAAAATTTCCTGTAGGGTGGCCAGGTGTCCTGCTTTACAGAGGACACTCCTCTTTTTTGAAGGTGTCCTCCGTTTGAAGAGATGTCCCCTCCAACTCTGATGAAAAGATAAAGAACCATAAGAAGAGAGAGCAGCAAGGGCCCGAAGTTAGCACCTCAACAGCAGACACTTGGTCAGTCTTACCCACAATAGTGTGATGCATTGTGTTTCTATTAAAATTATAGGCATTGCTAAAAAATAATTCTAAACATATAAATTAACATATGCAAATGTTACACGAATGGATGTGTCCTTTTTTTTAATGAAACATTTCCTCTTTTTTAGGAGTGCATTTCCTCTTTTTTTGGTGATGTATAAATGATCACCCTGTTTCTTAATGTTGTGGACTCATGTCAAGCAGAGGCAGCTCTCTCTGGATCAGATGGTAGGTTGTGACTGGTAATTGTCAAAACTGGGAAAGTGACTTTGATATATGATAAAAGATCTGTCTTCGTGCTTTATATATGGATGCTTAAAGTATGCACCAGTGTTCCATCAGAAGTGTACCAAACTGTGACATTTGTCTCAAAAAGTGAAGCAAAACAATCTTTTGATCTTTGAATAGTTCTCTTATGGTCTTTTCAGCAATGGTTTCTTTGCCCAGCATCTGTTGTGGGGAAGATCACATTTTTTTCCAGCCTTTCAACCCCAGTTCATGGTTCTTGGGAAATGAAATGCAACATTTTTGGCCAGTCAGCACTTCCACTGTTTCCACAATGACACCCACATTGTTATGGTGTCTTATGTTCTAGAATTTCCTGCCCAATCCATAGGTCAACCTTTGTTTACAGCTTTTGCTGACAAGTCCTTACTTGTCAGCCAAAGCTGTAACTTTCCCTTATTAGTGATTTATGAAGTGGGCTTTAGCTCTTAGGGAATGTGGTTGTATATTTCCTCTTCTTGCTGCTACTAATGTTCATATTTTACTCCATTTTTTATTATGCCTTTTGTATATTCTATGTAGCTTTGAATACACAGAATACTACCTTATAGGAAACAGTGGAGGTTGGTGGCTCCAATGTTAGTTTTGCACCTTGGATAGCTCCTTCCAAGTTCTGGCTGCCTCTGACTGAAACCTGGAGTGGATTCACTGCTCCACTGACATTGAAGCCAGTATGCTCCACTGATACCAAGTGGCACCCCTCATAATCAAGGTCAGTACTGTCTACACTGACTGGCAGTAACTCTCCAGAATTTCAGACAGAAGCATTTCCCAGGAAGCCCTACCTGGCGGTGTCGGAGATTGAAACTGGGACCTTCTGCATGCAAAGCATGTGCTCTACCACTGAACTACAATCCCTTCTGTGAGGAAGGAGGACTATAACTGGCGTTTATATAGAGAAAAGAGGAAAATGTGTTCAATATAGATATAAAGGAAAAAGGAGATTTACTTTAAGGCATTCTGTTTAGATATAGAGTCATTGTCATTAGGCAAATAGGTAGTTCCTCTGTGTTTGTGGACTTGCAGCTCTATGTGAGCCCTTGGATGAAGGATGCACTCGAGGTATTTTTCTGTCGTTGTTGAATAGTGTATATACCCAGCCATTGCTATCTATATAACCCATTAAGCAATTGACATTAAAACAAACAGACTTTCCATGTACCACCAGAGATATTTTTTTTTCTTAAAAAGAAGAAGAAAAGAAACAAACCTCATGGCAACCTAACGCACATCCGAACAAGAATTGAGACTTTGGATTCATCTGTCGAGGAGTTATATACAATCTTGTTTATTTTATTTTGCTTTACTTAACCCTTTGTGTGTTGTTATGACATCATTCCTCATAAAGGTGGAAATGGATTATCAAGCACACGAAACAATGAGTTTGTATGCGATCTCGTGAATATCCCATGAGTGGAGGGAACAAGACGTAATTTGGAGCTGGAGCCTAGAGTGATTTATGATTGTCATTGTCTTATACTTCAGATACTTTCCATATGTTGCTGTAGAAACCCCCTTATGCACACTATGTAGAAAACATATGTGCTAAATTAGTGACTCTTTAATTCTTTCTCCCTCTTGAATGTTTTAGTTTAAGAATGCTTTTCTCCCCCTTCTTGCAGATTAGTTTAAGAATGACAGTGTCTTTGTTTATCTGATCTATTGTGTCCAGCTTATTTTTTTCCCCTTTAAAAAGGGGGCCACTTGAGCATGAAAAGAGAATTTCCAAAAGACAATGGCACGTTTCGTTTTGGCAGCACTTGGAAATAAAGCAAGGTGTGCTTAAGATGCTAAAACATCCCATTGCTTTGGATTTATGGCTTAACTTCTGTATCACACTTAGCGTGCCGTATATAGAATGGTCTGTATCACAACAAAAGAAAGCCCTGAAGGCACTCACCTCAGGGGAAAATACACACATTGTTCTTTCCCCCTCTCTCCAGCTGTTGTACATTATATTACTATCTCCTATTATTTAACAGGAATAACCTGAAGATGAAACTGGTTCTCTTATGGAAGCGGCATAACTGGAACCACTTCAGCATTTGAAGTACTAAAGTACTCTATTTGATTTACTGGTTCATGAAAAAATAATTACCATATTAGAGGGGCTCTTTGATATCCCCCCCTCCTCCACTGCTTGTTTCATATATGAAGGAACATTTATGAACTAAATAAATCAGGATCATTCAAAGCAAGTCAACCTCAAATACCTACAGAGAAGACTTGGCTGAGTAGCCCACATGGCATTATTTATTCTGAACCTTCTATATGTTGTTGATTGTCCAGTCACAGAGAGCTTTTTCTTCAACAAATATTGCAGACTGATTCTGCTATAAAATGTAACAACATATGAATATATTTCCATGAAGCTCATTAATTAGATTTTGTTCTGGTGAGAAGATTTATGGTTGATTCAAAGACAGTTGTTATTTTCTTTTTTTTAAAAGAAAATGAATAGATGCCAATAGACAGTCTCTAATTGTTATTAGACAAATTTGGGATGGAGCCTTAGTTTTAGTTTTCAAGGGTAAATATAGCTGCTTGGAGCATTTTAAAAAGCCAAACCAAACAAAGCGTACCTTCATAACAGATTTAAAAATAAATATTCAGAATTCAGTACTTACAAGGCCAAGTCTGACTGGATTTGTCTCTTAGATGCCATTTAGAGTAAAGATATTCATCTATGGAATAAATCATGCAGATGAAGCTGCTACATTAAATGACAGAAACAAATAAAACAGACCATCTTCATGTCTCTGAGTTCTAGTGGTGCAATAGAACTAGCAAGAATGGGAGCTAAAACCTATCGGTGGTTCTTAGATATAAAGGTCACCAGTCTCTTTTGCAGGAGTTTTCATCCCCTCCTGACTGCTAAAAATGGAAGAATCAAAATATTTGGTGCAGCACTAGTTTCAATGTTTTTACCACTTTTATTGTTCTTGTTTGCATTATTTTAAATTGTTGTACATTATTTTAATAATGTATTCATTTTTATATGTTTTAATCAGTTTTACGTATTTTATATCATTTGCTTTTAATGTTGTTCCCCGCCTCGATCCAGAGGGAGAGGTGGGTAAGAAATAAATATATTACTATTATTATATCCCACCTCAATGGCTTTTTAGCTGATAAGGCAGTATATAAATGGTGATAATTAATAATTGAATAAACACACTCACTATCGCTCAGCCTAACCTACCTTTTAGGCTTATAGGTACACCTATGATGTTTGTTATGAGGATAGTGTACAGTTGGGGGAAGGATGAGATTTTTTTTTTAAAAAAATGACAATAATACTCTTTACAAGTTTACTATATATTCTATATATTTACACCATACATTCTGATCTCAGCTTTCTTCTCTTTGCTTCAGGATGAGAGGAAAAAAGGCATTCAGAATGTTTTAACACACGGACTTAACAGCCAAGATAACCTCACTGGTTACACTTAGTAGTAGATAAGTTAGCTATTTATTTTAGCTGTGCTGTCATGAGATAAAGCTGCTCATTGATCTGCTGAGAGCTGTAATATAGCTGAGTGTATGCAAGTTAGACAAGTGGATTGTATGGTTGTCTGATAGAAGTAGCATCCCCGTCACTCATAAGGTGCTTGTGATGTATTCCAGTTTTTCCAGAAAAAAGGACTTTCACTGAAAGAAAAGAAAAGAGAAGGTTTTTTTTAAAAAACATTAATAATCTTGCTTTGCATGTATACAGAATTACAGCCCCGTAAAGCCAGTCTCGCGGGCTCTTGCTGTCACCATGGGAAAATTATTGTACAGAAGACTGCATAGAGTAGAGCTTCGCACATTCAGTCCACTCATAAGCTTGAAAAGAAGTCTGTTCAAATCTTGATCTTATTTTAATGTCCCAACCCACATTTGTATTTTCCAAAGATCCGTGAGCTGCCTGAGAAAGACTAGCAATCTGATATAACCAGAGATTATGAAAACTAAATCTGTCTTCATTACTTGCTAACATGTAGTGCAGTTCTAAGCATGTGTACTCAGTAAAACCCTTTTAAGTTCAATGGGACACTAGTACATGTGTTCAGGATTGTAGCCTGAAAGTTAGAGGAAGCCCAGGCACATTCTATTCTAGAGGAATATGCTAAGCAATGAGAATATCCTAATACCAACTAAGAAAGGCATACATGGCTCAAGGATGCTTTATTAAGGTCTAAATTAACTTCACAGGACCTATAAGGTAAGTATACAAGCATGTTCATCCTAGTCTTTGGCATAGGTAAGGAGATGAAAGGTCAAATTGGTGGTGCGGCATCTCTCAGGGGGCATCGTAGGAGTTTCTTCCCATTGTCTCCTTCTAATGTCTCTTCTGCTGGTTGTGGATTGGCATGAATCCTGACATAAGTTCATGGCCAATGGACCACCACTTTCCTGAGGCTGAGAAGTGAAGCCCTTTCTGATTGGCAGCATCTGGTAGGCTTGGTCACTGGACATAGCTGTGGGGCAGGTAAATCTGATCGCTACTCTCTTCTGGATCTTCCTGATAAGTAGGCTGACCATATGAAAAAGAGGACAGGTCTCCTGTATCTTTAACAGTGTCATAGAAAATGGAATTTCAGCAGATGTCATTTGTATATATGCAACACCTGGTGAAATTTCCTCATCATCACCAAGTTAAAGCTGCAGAAGCCCTGCCCTCTTTTGTACATGGTCAAGAGGACAGGGCTCCTGCAGCTTTAACTGTTGTGATGAAGAGGGAATTTCACCAGGTTCTGTAGCATATGAACGACACCTGCTGAAATTCCCTGTCCTTTGCAACTGTTAAAGATACAGGAGCCCTGTCCTCCTTTTCATATGGTCACCCTATGATAAGGATTACAGCCTTATCCTTAAGGGACAATGAGAGCCCCTTCAGGATTGAAGAAATCAGCTCAACTTCTCTCTCTTCTTCCCTTGTTTTCTCGGACTCCCCGTTTCTACCCATGAGATGTTTCTCTTGAGACTGTCTCTCCTCTCCTCAGTTCTCCCAGTATTCCCCAGCCATGGTGCCTAAAGGTCCAGGAAAATCAAGAATCACCCCCCCTATCTCTCACCTGGCATAGGTCATCCCACAGGGCAGCCATCTAATTTCAGTGCCCAAACAGCTCTGAACCCTGACTGAAATGGATCTAGAAAATCAGATTCATCTAATAGTGTTTGGATTTGATTGGCAAACACATGCTCAAGCACCTTGCCAAGGAAGGGCATGTTTGCCACTTGCTGATAGTTATTAAGGTCTTCTGGGTCCAGAGAAGGCTTTAGGAATGGTTGCACAATTGCCTCCTTCAAGGAGGCTGGGACCACTCTCTCTCTTAAAGAGACATTTACCACATCCTAAACTCAACCAATTATCCTCCTCTGTTAGAGCCAGGAGTGACACGGGCCGAGGCTATAAGCGGTTGGATGAAGCAGACCAAGCATCCTACCAGGCCCTAAAAATGAAAAGCCATCAAATAATATATGACCAGACACCTACACAAGTTGAACTGTATCATTCTTGACGGATACAAGCGTTGCAAAGATGTTGCGGTGCGCTACCAACTGCTTCACCTGTACACGTTAGTAAAATTAATCCATTTCAAATTAATAGGTACTTACAGCAGGTCCTGATTTGTATGTTCTCTGGGGATTAGGCAAAAGAAGGTTCCCCCCCCCCCCCCAACCATTGAAATGTACCACGAGAGTTTATTTTTGCAAGTGTTTCTACTCCTCTCACTTCCAGCAGGTGGCACTTGAGAACCTAAAATAGATGTCTCTGGCCACATTGAAAGCTAATTGTTCAGAAGCTGTATCCATGAGATGGCTGTCTAGGGTTACTGCAACATAGATGTGGCACAGAAAGCTCCCAAATCAAACCGCTGAGGCCAGATCTACACCAAGCAGGATGTAACACTTTGAAAGCGGTTTGAAAACGGTATACGACAGCTCTCAGTGACTTCAATACCATGATAAAGCAATCGTGGTGATCCTGCTTGACACAGTTCAAAGTAGGAAAAACAGTACATCCAAACTGTCTCAATAGTTAATGAACTTCTCCTTGGGTTGTTTTACTCTAATTGTCCACAAGTTTGCCAATGACATACACAAGCCTGTAAAAATCAATGGCTTTCCTTTCCCCTTAACTAGTCGTTTTGTCGTCTTGTTATTTGTGTTCTTCCTTTTTGTTCCTTCAATTTTAAACCTTATTTAAAAATGAAATGACATGCTTTTTAAAAACGCACACCAATAGTTATGGATGCTTGGTAACCTGTAGAAGAAAATAATGTATGCCAAAACCACAAGTAGTGTTTCGTTGCCTTGTTAGCGAGTGACCTGTTCTTGCATCCAACAACAGTAGGCTGACCATCTGAAAAGGAGGACAGGGCTCCTGTAACTTTAACAGTTGCAGAGAAAAGGGAATTTCAGCCGGTGTCATTTGTATGCAATTAGTTCCTGGTGAAATCCTCTCTTCATCACAACAATTAAAGTTGCAGGCACTATACTAGAGTGACCAGATACAAAGAAGGCAGGGTCTCTGCAGCTTTAACTGTTGTGATGAAGAGGGAATTTCACCAGGAACTAATTGCATACAAATGACAGTGGCTGAAATTCCCCTTTCTCTACAACTGTTAAAGTTACAGGAGCTCTGACCTCCTTTTCATATGGTCAGGCTAAACAACAGTATCTTGTAGTTCGTTGTAACATGACCCAGAAAACCCAGGAACCTCTTAACGGATCGTGGCTGCTTGCAACCATTGTGTTTAGCCTTTTTACTCATAATTGCTGAGAGGTGGGAGAGAGAGTTCTCAGTTAATGATATGTAAGCTCAGGGCCAGTCCAAGACATTTTGCCACCTGAGGTAGAACAGCGCATGTGCCATCTCCCTACGCAAGTACCCTAGGCTGGTCAAGTTATTTTCACATCTGAGGCAGAAAACCTCACGTGCCTCTCCCTTCCTGACAGTAAAAATACAATCATAATAAATGTTGCTGCTCTTTCATGACACCCAAAATCTGCAGCCTGTGGCATTGCCCCACTCTGCCTAATGGCCCTATACAAACTGCATAAAGAAGCAAATGTTATTTATTATTTATTATTGCATTTATATCCCGCCTTTTTTTCCTCCAAGGAACCCAAGGCGGTGTCCATAATCCTCCTCCTCTCCATTTTATCCTCACAACAAAACCCATGTGAGGTAGGTTGGGCTGAGAGTCTGCGACCAGCCCAAAGTCACCCAGTGGGTTTCCATGGCTGAATGGGGACTAGAACCCGGATCTCCTGATTCCTAGTCGAACACTTTAGCGACTAGCGACACTGGCATATGTTTCAGTGATGTTGCAGCACCAGCTCTGTTTTATCTAGGGTGACCACTTGGAAAGGAAAGCTGTACTAGAGTGACCAGATACAAAAGAGGGCAGGGCTCCTGCAGCTTTAACTGTTGTGATGAAGAGGGAATTTCACCAGATGCTGCATGCATACAAATGACACCTGCTAAAATTCCCTTTTCTATGCAACTGTTAAAGATACAGAAGCCTTCCTTTTCATATGTTCACCCTATTTCATCTATAAACACAAGATCTCTATAGTTTGTATTAATGCTCTGAGCCTAAACATAGTTTATCAAAAGTAAAAGGCAATCTAATTTCAGTAAGATTCACATTCAAGTAAGTATTTTTGGGATTGCAGCTGCAGCTCACGATTTTCTCATCTCATTTCACCTTATTATCCTTAATAGTAGGATGGCCATACGTCTTTGAAAAAAACAAATAGAGGACAATTCAGTATTTTAAGGGATGCCAGAGGATTGTCCCCTATTTTGAAGAGATCTTCTGTTTGAAGGGCTGACCAGGCCATGTGTTCAGTTTAAAGACAAAGAACCATCAGTAGCAACAGCTGGGCCTTTAGTCGTCCATCAACAATACCTGGACAGCAGATTGAGCCAGGCATGCAGCTCACCTGGTCACAGTCTTCCACACTATGGTGAGATGTACTGTATTTCTATTTAGAATATAATAATAATTTTAGATGTGGGTCTATATGTATAAATCAACACATGGAACTTTTATGCAACTCAGTGCCCTCTTTTGTCCTCTTTCTTTGGTGATGCTTTTCCTCTTTTTCTTTCTTTTTTTTGACAATTCATAAGTGACCACCCTAATCCCTAGTAGTTTGGGCTTCTAGGCCGGGATGTTTTGGAATACTGTCCCAGAGTTTCCAATGATTTGAATGCAGGACCAAAAAGTAAAAGATTCTGCTTTCAATCCCTCTTGAACTTCTTTCTCTTCCTCTTGCCTCAAGCAGAATGTACCTAAGAGATTTACAAGGAAACAGTTTGACTTTCTGTTCATATTCTAGGGTGACCATATTTTGGAAACCAAAAAGGAGGACAACATGGTTGGCTCCCAAGGGGGTGTGCTCACCTGAACATAGACTTGGTCACGTATCTGATTTTACAGCATACAATTAAGACAAATCTGTTCTACACAACATCTTTCTCTGCTGTGGCACCCCGGCTGTGGAATGAGCCCCCCAGAGAGGTTCGCCTGGCACCTACTTTGCTCTCCTTTCATCGCCAGGTGAAGATCTTTTTATTCTCCCAGCATTTTAACAGCTAAATTAACCCAATTTTAAACCTTGGTGTTTTAAATTTGTATTTTAATCTGTATTAATCTTTGCTGCTTGGTTTTATCCTGGTTGTGTTTTCTATATTGTATAGAATATAGATTGTCTGTTTTATATTTCTTTAAATGATTTCATGGTTTTAATTTTTGTGAACCGCCCAGAGAGCTTCAGCTATAGGGCGGTATAAAAATGCAATAAATAAATAAATAAATGTTAAAATCGCTGAAATACAGAATCACGTATCTGAAATTAACTCCTTACTCCTACTTTTGTAGCTGTTGCTGTACTTTGAAGCTTTTGCTATACTCTATGTGATACATTCTCCCCTTCCTTCAAATATCTTTTCTGACTGTATCCTCACTCCGTTGCAAACTGCTGCTGCTTTTTACAGGGCTTGCTGCTGATTGGCTGGCTTTTTTAGTTTTAAATTTCAATTTTTTTAACCTTGTGTATGATTGTCACAAGTTTATCTACTCTAACATTAGGGTGGGTGTATGGGCGGCAGACACTACTTCGCCCATTCACACTTCTCACTTATATACATTAGCTTCTCAAGGCTTGCATTTTGACACCACTTCTCACATACAGATTTTGAACTCCTGTCTACTTCCTGCACAAGCACGTGACTCTGAGAACCATTTTCTAATGCCCTGCGTTGCCTGCCAACACCGTAGGGATAAGTTACAACAGGTATCTCTGGGTTGTCTGTGCAGCCTCTGTTGTCTTTCTCTCTAAGTCATTGCAGCCAAACCAAGGTCTCCAGCCTCAAACAATCTCTCTCTCTCTCTCTGCCAAAGTCTCCCGACGGTCCAGCCAGGGCACACACTTGTAGCCAGGGGTTTTGTTTATTGTTTGGTCATGTCTGGTGACTCTTACTTTAAAAAACTCTGCCGCCAACCACCTCCACCTCCTCTCCTCCTGCACACCTGCTCCACTGATGCACTCTTAAAACACTCTGGGTGGCAAGCCAGCCTCTCAGGGCCAAGCTACAGGTGAATCTGGGTTGCCTTCAGTCTCTCTTTGCCTTATGCCAACCAGCCAACGTCTTCAGCTTCCAGCCTCAAACAATCCCCCCCTCTCTCTGCCAAAGTCTCCAAACAGTCCAGCCAGGCTGTGCACTTGTATCCTGTGGCTGGGGGTAGGATGCCAGCTTACAGCTTGGTCACATCTGGTGACTCTTGTATTTTTTTTTAAAAAAAATGCCACCAGCCACCTGTGTCTGCACCAACATTGGACTCTGAGATGCTTTTAAAAGGCTCTGTGTGGCACACCAGCCTCTCAGGGCTAAGCTGAATTGTAACTCTGTCTGAAACTGATGTCAGCCAAAGCCTCCAACCAGGCAACACGTGTACCAACACTTGATTCTGAGATGCTCTTGAAAGGTGCCAGCCTCTCAGGGTTCAGCTACAGCTATCTCTGAGTTGTGTCTTCTGTCTAACTCTGTTTCCAAGAGATATGCCAGCCAGCCCAAGCCACAAATCTATCTATTTTTCTCTGACACGCACTTTAAATGTTCTGCATTGCATGCCAACAGTGTGGACAGAGCCTACCTCACAAGTGAACAAAGTGAAATGGAAGGGAAGGGGTAGCAAAGCAAAGCAATGACATGCCAGGTTCCAACATCTGCATCAACAGGACATCTGCAAAGATTAGAGCCTCTCTCTCGACTGACACCTCATGAGAGTTTTTCTCTAGGGATGACCCTTCATCACCCATGATGTAAACCGCCCAGAGAGCTTCGGCTATGGGGTGGTATATAAGTGTAAATAATAATAATAATAATAATAATAATAATAATAATAATGATGATGATGATGATGATGTGGAACTCTGAGAAAAAGGCCTCTGGCCTGTTCCGATTTGCCCTGTGGGCTGCTTTGACTGACCTCTCCTTTCCCACATTTTGATCTGTGGACGCCTCGCCTCTGCTGAGCTCTAGGTACCCGACTGCCCACCAAATCTGCAACAGAAAAGGTGCCCTGCTTGCCCAGCACTTCTTAGCTAAAAACTTGAGATTCCCTTGATGCCAAGGGCTGAAAATTCTCAAGGTGCAACACCCTAAAGAGGAGGTTTGACAACCCGAGTTTGAAGGATATGGCTCCAGCATTTTTTAAAAAATTATTTTAAAACCTCAAACTTTACAAAATTCTGCTTCAAACTTGGCAAGGATAAAGCCCTACCTGAGATCAATCATGGTGCCAGGATTCATTTCGTCATCTATAAAAATGACAGGTTTTAATATATATATATATATATATACCTCAAACTTTAAAAAAATCCCTAAAACTCAGTGGATACACATATTTGCTTCAAACTTGACAAGGTTAAAGTTCTATCTGATAACTATCATAGTGCCAAATTTCATCTCTTTACCTTTAAAAATGACTGATATATATATATATATATATATATATTAAAACCTCAAACTTTGAAAAAATGCCTTAAAATCAACGGATGAACAGATCTGCAAATTCAGCAAGGCTAAAGCCCTTCCTTAAAGCTATCATGGTACCAAGTTTCATCTATCTTTAAAAATGGCCAAGCTGTAGGCGTTTTTGTTAATTCTCATTAAAGTAGAGCTGCCCTTTGGCTGGGGAGGATGGGAAAAATCCAGATTTTTCATCAAATTTCATAATTTCCCCCCTTCCCGGATTTGTTACCAAAAATCCTGACAAAACCTGTTTTTTCCTGTCATGTGGTCACCCACTTCTGGTCAAAACCTACCAGTGCTGGGCATGCAGGGGGATGCCTTTTATGACTGGCTGACAATGCAACAGAATATTTCAAGTAGTTTTATCAGCAAAAGGGGAGAATAATTTGGTCATAAAGCATATCATACATTTTATCTGAGAGACCTAAGTTCCAGTCAGCATCAAGATAAACAACACAGTTGGGAATTGCACTCTGCCTTGGTCTTCTACCAGTGAGGTGAAATGGTGGAAAGAATAGGAAACCAAGGCAGTTTGGCAGCAGCTGAGTATTTCCCTACCCTCATACCCCTTAGCTACCACCAATGCATCAGGCCTTAACCAAGCCTCAGCACTGGTTTTGGGTGTCAGGGTTCAATAGTACTACCACCCCCATTACTATAAGATTGTCCCTGAGCAGATGCAGAGGGTCTTTCTCTCAGTACTTGGTGACTACAACAATTCCCTGGGACTAGGGAGAGGAATTCGGAAGTGTCAGGAAATAAGAAGCAGTTAGGCCTGAATTCCCAACACTCCTTATTATTGGAAACAAACACATGAATAAACCATCATCACTTAGGCCAGCATTCCCATACCCGATGCAATGGGAGTTGAAGTCCAAAACATCTGCAAAGCATCTTAAGAAAGGCTGACATATGGCAAACAATATATGATTGTTTGCACCATTGTCTCTACTGGAATAAGAGATGAGCACTCTAAGAGCTAAAGGAGCAAAAAAAAAAAAATGAGAAGGAAAGTAGGGTCTCTTTATAGCACGTAAATCCCTCCCTCCCCCAGATTAACAATTCTTCTAAAAGTAGCACCTACAATATTCGTAACTAGTCAAAAAGAATAAATCTCTTAAAATGCTGACATAATAATGACTTGAAAGGAAATAGATACTTATCTCGCCAGATGCTAGAGTCCCCAGGGGAAGCTGCTTCCAGAAAGGAGTCAAGGTTAGATGCCACCCTCCAACCCATCAATGGATTTTTCCCCTTCCACCTTCATGGATTGTCTTACTCCCTGCTGCTTCCTAAAGTAAAATTGCCTCTGGGGTTCTGCAGTAGTGCCTTTTAAATCACACACAGTGATAGGGGAAGATAGGAGCGATACTAAGGTTCTGACCCTGAATCGGAAAGATCAAGCTACGACTATGATATTACAGCGGAAGCAGTACAAGTGCATTCAGGATTCTTTGTTTTGTTGGATTTAACTTCTCTTTCTTTCCAAGTTTATATTTCAGAGCTGTCATCTGCATCTGTTTGGTGGATGGGTATTATTTTGTAGGTAGTGGCAAGCTCTTAGGACACAAGGGGAAGGTTCAGGGATATAGTCTATTAGGTACGTTACTGGGCTTGCGATCTCCCAAATGTACTGGAAAGCAGCAGACCTGTAGCCCGATCCTATAATGTGTCAAGGAAGGTATGAGAAAGACAAGACCATGTCAATATTGCCCTTTGCAGACTGCCATTAGTTGATACTTTGGAGGGACCTTTAGTTCCATGGCAGAACATAGGTTTTGCCTACAGAAGGTCCCAGTTTCAATCCGTGGCATCTCCAATTAAAAAGTGATGTGGAAAATCACCCTTTTGAGACCCTGGTGAGCTACTGCCTGTCAGAGTAGGCAATACTGGACTAGGTGGCATAAAGCAGCTTCCTGCTTTGTGTCATCACAGCTATGGCATTTAGGCTCAAGCAGGGAACTTAGGGCTGAACAACCTACTATATTGAATGTGTAGCAGATCCTAACTTTTATTTTACTTTAGTGTAAGCATGTGGGCTTCTGAAATGGCTCACATGTGAGTAGGAGGGTTAAAGGGCTTCACACATTGGATAGCTCCTTTGAGCTCTGACTGGTTCTGACTGAAACCCAGATTTCAAACTGGGACCTTCAGTGCTCAGCCCTCTGTGCCTTAATTCTTGCACCACCAGCATTCTAGGTTTTCAACCAGCCAGTCAGGCTAAGTTTTATAGGACAAGGGCACTGTTGAGGCTGCAATGCTGATCTGAGTGCCGTTAAACTAACCTCACTGCATGAGAATAATCTGCTTTCTTCACACACCAATGCAGAGGCACCAATGTCCTTAAAAAGCCCTTCTAGGCTAGTCCAGCAGTCTGGCACATTGGGCCATGGATCGATCTATCATCTATCTATCTATCTATCTATCTATCTATCTATCTATCTATCATCTATCTATCTATCTATCTATCTATCTATCTATCTATCTATCTAAAATTATTTCTAGGCTTCCTTTAAGCGTTCCTGCTTGCCTGTACCAAAATCTAACCTCCATCCTGTGGTGGCTCTGATGTCAGTGAGGCAGTGAATCTGCTCCGGGTTTCAGTCAGAACCAGTCAGCACTCTGAAGGAGCTGTCCATGTTAAGAAGCACCTTAGATAGCTCTTTTAGAGTTCCGACTGGTTCTGACTGAAATTTGGAGCGGATTTATAGCTCCACTTACATTGGAGCCACCAGCGTCCACCGCTTGTCGTCTCATACATCTGAAGAGCACCAAGTTGTGGGAGGCTGATGGATATTATCAAGATATAAACAAGAGATTTTACATCCTACAGTTTTTTGTTGTTGTTGCATCTATTTATCTACTTCCACAGCTGAGAACCATTTTATGGAAACTTTTTTTGAAAATTAAAAGTTAATAAATCTTACACCTAACTGTTTAGTTGAGCAAGAAATAGTATATTATGATGCACAACTGAAATTTCAAGGCTTCCACAAGTCCCCAAAGCTCACATTCCCCACACAAAAAAGCATTCCAGCAAATACCAAAATAAAAATAGCTTTTCAACAGAAGTAGTCATTTGGGTCCAGAAAAATACCGAATCTCCACAGACAATCAAGCTGGAGAAAGTTACTAAATAGTTCATCATAATGTCAGCTTCTTTCATGGACACAGCCAATAACCATCATGCATGGATGGCAGCACAAAAATGGAAGAGGATGTTCATCTTCCTTAGGTGACAAATTCTTTTCTTCTCCAGATTAAATGAAATCAAATCTTCCAGTGCATCTGGAGATTTAAATTTATGCTCCCCCACCCCACCTTTTCTGGCCAGATGAGGCAATCAAATGTGAATCTCTCTCTCTCTCTCTCTCTCTGTCTCTCTCTCTCTCATGCAGCTGCTGCTGATTCTTTTGATCAAAATTACTCTCTGTTCATAGTGATGGTAAACCTTGACGATGAGAGCAGTATTTTTAGGTGATGAACTTGACATGCGTCACCCACTTTGCTTCTCAACCAATATTGTCACATTATTAAGCCAAGTCATATGAGGAATGGTTGAAAGAATTGATTATGTTTAGTCTGGAGAAGAGAAGATTAAGGGTAGACATGATTGCTGTCCTCAAATATCTGAAAGGCCGTCATGCCGAAGATGGACCGGATGTGTTCTCTGTTGCTCCAGAGGTCAGGGTTTAGAAACAGTGGGTGGGAATTGTAAGGAAACAGATCCTGGATAATCATTAGGAGAAACTGCTGGTTTTGTTGACAGTAATAAAATTTATCATTATTATCATCATTATTATTATTATTATTATTATTATAAACTGCCTAAGGGTAAGAGTTGTTGAATGGTGCAACAGACTGCCTTGGGAGGTGGTAGATTTTTCTTTACTGGGGGTATTTATTTAAGATGAGACTGGACATCCATCTGTCAGGAGTGCTGTAGTTGCATCCTGCTTTGTAGATCTTACAGTGAGCAGGCAGTTTGATTAGCTGACCTCTAAGGTTCCTTCCAGCTATATAATTCCATGAAATTGCATATGTGTATGTTCTTATGTTCTTCTTATACTGTTATGTGTAACAATCAAACAACAACAGCAGGCAATTTAAAATGGTAATTTCATGCCAAAGTTTGGTCAGCGTATCCTTAAAGGAAATAAGTTCAATAGATATTGACAAGACTATTTATTTAGGGAGATCTTACAGGGAGGATTTTATCTTCTCTTTATTCTGGAATTAAAATATTATGGAGTTATTTCCATAGTAAATAAATTGTTGCTCTATATGTTATTCTAGGGGTATCCAACAAATCCGGAAAAAATAATTACAGCAAAATGGGTAGGTGTGATAAAGCTCCAAGTCCCTAGCCTTACTTTTTTTCTCTCCCTCACCCCTTTATCTTACTATTTCTTGTGCCTTCCAGCCCCTAGCCTTGCTCTTTTTCTCTCCCAGCTCCTTCTCTTGTTCACTCACTCACTCACTCACTCACTCACTCACACACCACCTTCCCAAGTGCCGGCTCTGATGGTAGAGAAGGAAGTAGGAGCATCAAGAAAACCTTTTCTTTCCTTCTGGGGCCTCTAGGGGGCATTTCCCTTTCCTTTGGAGCTGGAGAAAGGTATGTGTGTGGACAGCATGAGAAGAGCAGTCCTATGTAGGTCTATTCAGAAGTAATTCCCATTGAGTTCCATGTAAGCATGCATATGATTGCAACCTTAGGTGCACATTTTCTTGTTCTTCTGAGTGGTCAAATATTTGATTGGCTTTGGAGCTCAGACCCTTCCTCTGCTTCTGCTCAGTTACTTGGGTGAATTACTTGTCTTTTGACTAGCCACGCCCCCACAGCAGCCACTATGTGACTAGCCACATCTTCTGTGGGAGCCATTTTGTGGTGGTTCCCACAGCAGTTTTTCAAATTCCCAGAAGTGACCATGGGTCCAGAAAGATTGGGGGCCTCTGGTCTACTGAAGTTAAATTAACAAAATGAGAGTCAAGCAAAATGAGGGTCAGGTAAGTAAAATGAGAGTCAAGCAGGCACATCTTTACTCATATGGTGAATTAAAATTGTTTGTTATAGAAGCTCAAGGAATAATATGAGCCGATCATTGTCATCAGGAATTGTTACTTCTCTATCCAGTTGTCCTAATGTAATCTTATCAGCCCTACACATCTCTGGATGACTGACGGCTGTACAGTAGCTATAGAATGAAACAACAGACAATTGATTCCCTATGTTTGATGGAGTGCCTGTTGGAAGAGATTCTTTCCTTTTGTCAGACTATAAAGTTGTGTTTGTCAAGCTATTATAGTTGTTCCATAATAAAAACCAGACAGAACCCACCTCTCTGTTGTAACCATGGGTAAGAGCTTTGAAACATGAAAGCCGGCTTTCTGCTTCTAAGGTCTAGAAAAGTCAAGTCTCCTGTGATGTATAGAGCTAGGGGATTTAAACACAGAACTATACCAGATTACGAAAAGTCAATCTTATGTGTTCCAACTTTATTACTTTTTTTAAAAAAATAAAATAATTCCACTTAGCAGCTGAAGACTGTGGGTTTCTCCAGATGTTCTACTTATTTCAAAAGACCACTCATTGGTAATACTAATGCCGAATGAATTAGATGGCTTGATTCATAGGAAGTTAATTCCCAAAAAGCTGTTTTATTCTAAGATGTCACAAATTTCTTGGAACCTTGTTTTGTTCTATACTCAGCAAAGAGGAGCTTAAACCCAGCCACTTGGTAAGACAACTGTTAACCGTAATGAATGCACAAATTCCTGCAAACATCTATTGCAGTACACCACAAAAATGAGCACATATGTAAAGAAAATGAATCCTACAGAGGTTGTGGCCAAGAAATCAATCCAATAAATGCCTTCACTCCAATTCAGCAAGAAAAAGTCACATGTGGAGGCAAGCATCTGTTTGTGAACTGCCCAGATGGATCAGTGTTATTTCCCCCCACTCCCTGCTTTATTTAAAAGATTTATCAGCCGCCTTTTGGAGAAAACCCTTCCAAGGCAGAGTGCAAAGATTAAAACTACAAAACACAATAAAACAAAGATAAAAACAATAATAAAATCAAGTTTAGCAATTAAAACCAGATAACACCATATATACAACAACACCCAATAAAGTCCCAAGGTAAGACTTTTGGGTCTGCTTGAAGACTTATAGTGATGAGGCCTGGTGTACCTCAATTGAAATAGAGAAGAAGAAGAAGAAGAAGAAGAAGAAGAAGAAGAAGAAGAAGAAGAAGAAGGCCCTATGCCTACCAGCTTAATTACTCCAACAGGAGGGCACATAAGCAGAGTCTCTGAATTTGATTTCAGGGTATGAGCAAGTTGGTATGGGCGAAAGCAGTCCTTCAAATAACTTGGACTCAAACTATTGAAGATTTTAAAGCCTAATACCAGTACTTCAAATTAGGCTCAGAAACACACGGCAGCCAGTGTGGCTTGTACAATATAGGTGTCACTGACCACCTGGTACCTACAAGTGCTCGAGCAGCCACATTTTGTACCAGTTGAAGCTACCAAACCAGCTTTGAAGGCAGCCTCATGTGGAGCACATTACAGGAATCCAATATGGAGATCATTGGAGCATGGATAACTGAAGCAAGGTTTGTTCTCTCCAGACAAGGAGAGAACAGTTGGCATAACAGCCTACTCTGGGAAAAAGCACTCCAAGCCACCGCCACCACCTTGAACTTCACCAGTTATTGCTGAGTCCAGAAGAGCTCCCAAACTCCATACTTGGTACTTCAGGGGGAGTGTAACCCTGTCTAGGACCAATTGCAAGCCTCCATAGAGTAGTCAGTTTCCCTACTTACGGTACCCCTGAGTGTCTAGATTCAGTTTCAGATTGTTTGCTCTAATCCATCCATGGGATGAGTAGATGGAAGTGAAAGGTAGATCTGACTGTCATCTGCATATTAACTACAACCCAGCGGTTGTTCTGTCCTGCTACAAACTCCATTTCTCTCTGGTGTCTGAACTGAAATGGCAGTGTCCCAAGTGCCTGGAATCATGGGAAATATAGTTCACATGGCACCTGAAGATGGACATCTGGTGACCTGGAAATGACATGTCCCAAGGCTTTTTCCACTTGGGATGCTGATTGATGACAGCTTCACAGGGCTCAAGGAACCCTATGCCATGTTGGTTCCAGATCCTTTTACATCCATTCTGAGGAAACAGGTGTCCATACATTTCCTAGGACCTCTGATGCCTGGGAGGTTGTTACTACCCCCATTGCCAAGTACACTTGGTGTGGGGAGAAGGAAGAGGGAAATGGGCAGGTCTCATGGTGGGTTGGGATGATTCCATCAGAAGCGTAATAGGGACAAAATATCGGAATTGAGAAACGAAAAGAAATGGAACGAGCTTTTTAAACCTGCAGTTAACAGGATATACTTGCATTTAAGATAACAGTTGCATTGTAAGTTAACTCCAGGCCCATGTGTGCACAATTGCATGACCAGAAAGCTCTACAATCTGTGAAATTTCCAAACATCCTTCAGGAGCTGCCCAAGCATGGTTATGTTTTATTGTGTGTTTATTACATGGGGCATAGAAAACATACAATCCGCAAACAGATTGTAGCAGTTGAGGAAGATGTGAATGAGATCATCTGAAGTTTGACGTAGCATAAGGACAAAGAGTGAAACTAATGTTCTAAATGACCCAAAATAAAAACATCCAACATGGAAAATCCAGAATAGGAAATAGTTGCTAACTGTAATAGTAAAAATATCCAAAACAGGAAAAGAAACTGTAAATGTTGAGGTTACTGAGTTATGTACAAGTTAAATATCCTGAAAGTGCATGATTAAAAAATCTGTTATTCATATATAGCAGTGTTCAAAGTCAGTTGTTTATTCCCCTATGGACGATGGCAGGAAAAAAAAAACTGGATTCAATCCAAAGATCCAGTGGCAATTTCATGCAGATATGCATTTACACCTGGAATTAGTGGTAGACTAGACAGAAGAGTGGATCATGATCTGCCTTTTGATCCACATCCAATTTTCTGATCCACAATGAGTTCTACTGCCAGTTTCTGCATGTAAAACAGTGATCTATGGACTGACCCCTATTTTCTGAGCCCAGTTGCATCTATTGTGGTTTTCTACACACTGTATATGTAACCATGTGCTGGGTTGGAGCAGTTATCAATTTGGTAAAACATGTCTCTGGACAATTTGGGCAACATGAAAACACAACTCAGCACTATTTTAATGATTGATCTTGTGAATTGCTGAATCTTGAGTCCAATGGGTATAGAAATATTTTACACATACGCAAGTGATAAGTGCATGTGGCACAACCGCCCCCCAAGTTTAGTATACTTTCACTTACATTGGAATCAATAGGATACAACCATTCATGAACCATCATTTATTTCAGTGGGTAAAGTCCCATTGCAATCAAGTGTACTGCTTCTGTCCCATTGATTTCAGTAGGACTTAAGAACTATGAACTTTCTTTGGGTTTCATCTAATTTCTTTGCCATCTTTTGTATTTGGATATATAAGGTATTGCTCATTCTAGCCATGCTTTCTTGCCTCAGGCAACTGCTTATGCTGGACAAAACCAAAATGAAGCTATCTGCTACAGTTGGCAATGACTTAAAGCTACACCTCATACAAAGGAATGTCTTCACTTCCATGTTTGCGGAATGAGGGGAAGGGAGAGCATATGTCTCATTCCTTTATTCATTTTAGGACCGTCATGCAAAGCCGTAATACAGCCTCCCCCCACCCCCAATATTGTGTAAGGCTGAAAACATCAGAATGAGAATTTGCCAAGAAACCTGAAATGATTCACTACAGAAACCCTCCACTGGACAATATTTCTTCCCTATGCATGATGAAATCTCATCTAATTACTTTCACTAGGGCCCTATTTAAATGCCTTTAAATGATGTTTTGGTGCAAAGGGGAATGCACTGAGTAAACTACAGCTTTGCATTCAACGAGAGGCCCATAAGCATAGATGTGCATAGATGCATGGATACATGGAGGAGGGAGCACTGATCTAGCAGCATCCTACATGAGACAGGTGGGCACCCCTGGTCTCAGTATGCTGTCATTGTCAGTGAAAGGTAGTTTTATGGCAGGAAAAAATAGTTTCAGGGTGGCAGACAGGCATGTTCTCTCAAATTCTGTCCTCACACAGCTCCCATATTCTTCAGTGCTGCACACTGGCTTTGCAATAGCACTGCAATGCAGCTCTGAAATATCTATATCTAGAAAGTTGCGGCAGAGGATCAAGAAGCCTGGGTTAATAATGAGAGCTCCTCTAAGTGGACTGGAATTGGCCCAAAGGTTGCAATTGTCTGACTCTTGACTTCACATCAAAGTTATTATTATATTATATTACATTATATCTTAATTTGTGCTCTGCTTTTCAGTTAAAAATGAAGACTCTCAAGCTAATGTAAAATATAAAACCCCTAAAGAACTGGACTGGTTCCAGCCATTTACACCAGAGTAACGTGACTGGGTCTTTCTCCATGCCGACACACATAGAATTATACAATTGCTGTTTCTGTTCAACTTCCAATATTATTATATTACCTCTGCATATGTATAACTGAATCACTTCCCTGCTCTCACATTTCATTTTTAAATTTATTTTAAAATATACTAAACATCATTCCCATCATTCCCATTCTGGATTCTGTTTCCACGGCTAGATCTATACTAGCGCTTTTTATCAGTATTGAAGTGTGCTGATAACTATTAGGGCACATTCCACATTCCATATACCACCGTTCTAGCATTATTTCCTGCATTTTATTCCGTATTATCTAAAACACCGCAACAGATGTCATTGTGTGTATGCTACGAGGTATAAATGCGCAAGAGGGATATAGCATCACCATGAGATTGTATTGAAATGATATGAGGTTTAGACCTGTATCTCAACATTTTCTATATTTATATCTTCTAATCAGAATTGTTATAAAGCTATTTATCCAAGAACTCTGTGCAGTAAGAATAGGTTTTGATGTGGGCACATTGAAAACAATTTTTACGTGGCTTTTTTGGGGGTGGGGGGTGGGTGGGAAGGAAGTGTACCAGTTCCATTCAGTTCTTTCATGTGGCTGCACCCAGCATGAGGTCCCATGCTGATCAGCTTGAGCTCCACTATTGAACTTTCTGAAAGTTTAATAAATGCATCTGGAACATGTGTGAGTTGTTGTTGTTTCTGCACTGTGTCAATGCCAATCATTAAGCTATTCATTAGGTAGAAATGGATAAGACTTGCAGTAAAATGGATGTGTATTTTTGAAAGATGAATCTTCATTAAAAAAAAAGGGGGGGAGTACTTTCTAGATGACATTTGATGGATGAGCCTGTTAGAAATGGAAGCATAAAATGATATTACTGGGTATTCTTATAGCCATCTCTGTATGAATAAACTTTAATAGCTTCAAGTGTTTGATGATGATCTTCTACTTACTCTGCAATGTATAGACACAAAATTAACACTCTGCCACCTATGGACTTTCCACTCAATATCTCATTTCCATCATGATAGCAAAGCCACAATGGGAATAGTCAAGACTTTACAGATTTTCCTTCTCATAAACCCAATTCACTCTTAACAAAGACCCCCTCTACAAGAATTCGGTTTGACGCCTGGTTCTCCGATTATGCACATCTTCTCGGAAGCGCTTTATGGTAAATGACAGTACGCAGGAGGTCATTGAGCGCACAACTGGTGGCCCTACCGGTTGTTTGAATTGCACTTTAGAAGCAGTTAATGCAGAGAATTGTTTGTTCATGTAGTCCAAATGCGCTTTAACGGCCGGAGCAAAATAAAACTCGCTATTTAACACACATTCGATAATGCGCATAATCGGATAGATAACGCGCCTCAACTCCCGATTTGTGCTCTGCTCATGTAGAGGTAAATGTTTTAATGAGACTTGAAAGAGCTTTAAACCTCTCGTGTAGAGGCAGCCAGATTGATGGGAAATAGCAATAACTTGAAAATATTTAACTGCAGCATAGAAAACAACTTTATATATAAAAAAGTTCACTTTCATTTGCATTGGCAAATAATATTTCACGTTGGTTATAGCAATATATTTCAGTGAATTAATTGCTTGATCGGCAGGGACAGTCTGCATTTGTTTTAAATCAAATAGCTTCAGAAGCCAGAGCATTTGCTCCAGTGGCTTTGATCCAAAGTCTCATTAAAAGCCCCTTTTAACTTATATAGACCTGGGCCCTGGCTACACGTCGTGTTGGAAACGTTTCCTACCGCTGTTAATTACTTCGGTGTAAAACGTCAGGCGCCACTCTTGCATTTTGTGATGCGTGTGTAATCGGTTTGAATCGCTCTGTCCTGTCGTTGCGGTTCACACTGCATTGTATATCCATATGTGATGGTGTGTCTTTCCGCTGTTTGTTGAAGGTGGGCAAGTCGACGATTGGTCGGTCACATCGGTCTTTCTCCCCTCCCCTTTTTTAAATGGTTTATCGGCTCACTAGCCCTTCCAGGGGGAGGGGGGAGTACGCAGAAGAGCCAACGGAAGTTTAAGCATACTCGCATGCTAATGCAGGGATGGCTGGAAAGCAATTGCTCCTGCGACATACTTTGCAGGTCTCCATTTACCAAGCTGCTGGAATATTGAGTTCTGGTCACCATTCACCTAGCTGCTGGCAAATGGAGAACTGGTCTCCATTTACCTAGCTGCAGGAAAATGGAGACTGACTGTAACACTGTACCTGGATATAACAGAATATGCTGCTGCTGGCAGACACTTTGCCTCAGTTATGGATGCAGTTCGCGCCTAAAGTTCTGCAAAGATGCTATTGGCTAAGAGATTTCCAAACGGACGCACCATATATGGGTACGAAGAAGGACGAAAGGAAGGGAGGGGGAGGAAACAGCGAAACATTGCAACACAGTATCTGCTGTCATTCGTTTAACATCGAGATAAGCAATGTAAAAAAGTAACATTAAACTTCAACAAAGAAGCGAAAAGAGGCGGAGAAAAACAAACGTCATGTGAATTAACTGGACTCGGTACGAACATCCAGCGATTCAACACGCATACACCACGACGTGTAGATCCTGCCCTGCATCTCATTAATACAGAAATTATGGTATTGAGGACCATTTAACTATAAGGTGACCTTTGTCATTCCCTCCTTAGACTGGGTTGGGAAAAAGATGAGCATCCCGGAACTTGGCTCTGAACACATGAATGGGATCTCCATATGCATTCTACTAAGCCTTCCCCTCTCCCCTCATTGGATCTCATCCAAGTGTGCAGCTGTTCTACCGGGTGCAATGCAATGTGCCTGCTGGACATTGCTGTGTCTCATGTGCTGTTATCTGCTGGTCTGCTTCTGTCCAGGCTCATAGGCTACTCCCCACTAGGAGAATAGTGTGCATCAGAGCTGTGGAAAGGAGCATTAGGGACAAATGCATGTCTAGGCTGACCAACTGTCAGGATTTCCCCAGATTTGTCAGGGTTTTTGTTCTATCCTGGGTGTCGGGGGGTTTTCTGTAATTTTCTATAGTGTCTGGGAATCACACACTTTCCACTTTAAGGCTGTTATTAGCATGGTGGGGGTGGGGTGGGGGGTGGAATGACATGCTTTTTGAAGGTTTGTCATTCTCCTCCACTGCTCCAACTGGGGCCTTAAAGGGGAAAGCGTGTCATTCCCAGACATTATAGAAAAGGCCCCGATTGGAGCAGTGGGGGTTGGGGTGGAATGACACGCTTTCCAAGGTGTCTGGAAAGCGTGTCATGCCCCCTCATCACAGTAATGGCAACCACCATTAGCATGAAGTGGGGGCAATGACACGCTTTCTGGAGGCCCTGGAAAGTGCGCTTTCCTGCCCTCCTCACTGGGTGTCCTAAGTTTTGGTTTCCCAAATATGGTTCACCCTATGTGAACCATATTTTGTATGGTTGTTATACTGTATGCTGCCTTGAGAGGGTTTTACCCTTAAATTTTGCCTTCAAATAGAGGTGAATGTCTTTAAATACTCTTCTCTAAAGTAGGGCACCTGGCCATCCTATCAGTGAAAAGACCAGTGTGATATGGATGTGTGTGTAGATATATCTTCAATAAGTCTGCAAGTTTTAATTTTTCTGTCTATTCGGGAAGTCTGGGTGGGGCCTCTTCCTCCCTGCCCACCTCTTAGTATAAGCTTTCAAATTGAGTTACTCTGGTGTGTGGCTCCTCAGGAGTTAGTCATCTCAAATGTTTATAATGATAAGGAATGCTGTTGTGAGAGTTCTTGGGTCTAAAGTGTGTTGCTTGGAGAGCAGGGCCTAGGGTGGGCTGCAGATTGGACAGATAAGCTAACCCACATTAACCATGCCCAAGGGCCATTATAGCCATTATTGGCAGAGCAGCCATTTTATCTTAGAATGTCTAGCTACAGAGGAATTTTGACTTGTTTTAGGGCACATTCTCATTCAGGTGGCATGCAGAAGATTTGAAAACAACTAGAATAATGCAATAATTTCATTGTTTTCCCCTGATGCTCTCTTAGATGCAGACTGGGCCATTCCAGGCTTGTGGAGGGCTTTGGAATGACACTACATTACGGCATTGTGGGGAAATTAAAATGGCTACCACTGGGTGATGATAACGGTTTGAAGATCACCACCTCTCCAGATTGGACCGCTGCCACTGGGTAAGCCCATCAGGGGCACATTTGTCAGGGGAGGTGGCCTCCAAGGACTACATCAACAATGGAGTCAGCTTTTGTCTTTCTAAGACACAGAAATCTGAAAAACCTGCAAGTATCAGCATTTGCACGTATCCAGCATCTTCTTGTGAACTCAGCTAACTTCTGGCTAGCTTTTTTTCAGAGTGTTTAATGATTTGCAATCATTATAGCAAGGGTTTGCCCTTGTATGCAGAAGGCCTCAAATGGGACCACTTCCAGAAGAAGCAGGAGGAGTCAACTTCCCTGACATGTTAAACTGCCATCAATCTTCCGTCTTTATCAAGGGGCTAAATGGTCTGAAAAATGTGGTGTTGTACAAGTTCCTCCCTAGTTTACCATGGGAAGAAACCTGGCCTCCTGTTTCCACTTTCTCCATTCACTTTCCCAATGGATCTAAAATATATGAACATCCCACTATCTTGGCAACAGCTAATACTTTCCAAATGCTAAATAAATGCAGTGGATGTGAGTGTGCTAATTATGATAACCAAATGGAAAGCTGATTCTCATTTTTATTTTAAAAGCGTTTTTGCTTCTGAGGTTTGAATGAATACACTGAATAAAATTAGTAAAGAAGTGTTGGAGGGGGAGAAGGATTCATACCCTTACAGGGCAATCCAATGACACTGGGACAGGAAGAATTTAAGGCAAAGAAACCATCCGCAGGTCAGAAGGTGATGGTGGAACTAATTTTTTCAGTTTGCTTCCCCCCCCCCACTTCCCAATTTTCACACCCATTAGTCTTAATAGGCAAGAAAATAAATACAATGAGCTCTTGCAACATGTGGAGAGATTGACAATTGTGCATTCTCACAAAACTGAAGAGGACAATGTCACACTGCAGAGAATAACCTGAATTTGGCATTCAAAGATGTACTTCTACTGCTGGAGTTACGCAGTCCAAAGCTGCTTAATGCTGGACATATGCTTTGAGGTCTTGGGAGGATACAGGATACTTTACTAAAGTAACTAGTAAAATAAATTCATACATCTTTATAATTTAACAAGGAAGACTCCCTCTAATTTTAGCTAGCTGCTGGTTTTTATAAATGCTCTTTTATCTTTGACTTTTCCTCTTGTTTTTTATTTTATCACATATTGTATTTCTTCTGATTTAAATGTTGTTATTCACCTTGGCGCTCCATATATGCAAAGGCATATTGCCAGTTTTCACGTTTGAAGCGCATAGTTGAATATGGAGTAAAACCATATTGAGGCTGCAATCCCCGACCTTTTTGGACTTCTTGGCACATTTGGGGTTTTGAGAAATGCTGAGGGCATTTAATGGCTGCCACGGGGGATGTGATTAATCACATAATGGCTGCCTGGCTAGTCAAAAGACAAGAAACTGAGTACAAACAGAGAAAGGCTCTGAACTCCAAAGCCAATCCAAATAGTTGACTCCACAGAAGAACAACAAATTATGCATCTATGGTTGTGATCCTATGCACGCTTACATGGAACTCAATGGATTACATCTAAGTAGACCTACCTAGGATTGCTCCTCACATCCTATCAACACACACAGAGGCTGCCTCTACAAGAGGCATTTAAAGCTCTTTCAAGTTGCATTAATTTTTTTACCTCTACAAGTTTTCTCTCTGATTATGCGCATTATCGAATGCGCGTTAAATAGCGAGTTTTATTTTGCTCCGGCCATTAAAGTGCATTTTGCCTATGTGAACAAGCGATTCTCCACATTAACTACTTGTAAAGCGCATTTGAAACAACCGGTAAGGTCACCAGTTGAGTGCTCAATTACCTCCTGCATACAAGCATTCACGATAAAGCGCTTCAGCGAATATGCGCATAATCGGCTAACCAGGCGTCAAACGGAATCCATCTAGATGGGATCAGAGACACAGACCTTTACTCAGCCTCAAAGGAAAAGAAAATGTCCCCAAACCCAAAAGGAAAGAAAACATCTCTACCTCTATCTACACCAGGCTCAGTCACTGCGTTCCCCATCTGGTGCTGATAGTAGTGGTGGTGGGGTGTGTGTGAGTGAGTGAGAGAGAGAGAGAGAGAGAGCAGGTGGGGGGGAGAAAGGGCTGGAAAGGGAGAGAAAAAGAGCAAGACTAGGGGCTGGGGGAGGAAGGAATAGTGAGATAAAGGAATGAGAGCAAAGCTGGAAACAGCAAGAAAAAGAGCAAGGCAAAAGGCTAGGAGGGGGAGAAACAGCAAGGTAGTGTCTCTCTGTGTGTGTTGATAGGATGTGAGGAGCAATCCTAGGTAGGTCTACTTAGATGTAACCCATTGAGTGTATTTAGTCAAAGTCACACCTTGTTTGCTCTTAAGTCTTAGGTAGAAAAATTTGTCCAGGATTAACTGTGGTCAAACATAATTCATCCTGTTGATGTTTAGTCCAATTAGGACCAGGGTGGCCACTTAACTGATCACCCAAAAATGAAAAGCATCACTAGAAAAGAGGACACCAATTTACTAATATTTGCATATGTTAATTACTATGTATAGATGGAAAAATAAGAAATAATAACTATAAATTAAGTAGAAATATAGTACTTGTCACTATTGTGAAGAAGACTGACCAGGTGACCTGTGTGCCCCTTCGGCTTGCTGTCGAGGTGTTAACTTCAAGGCCCCTGCTGCTCCCTTATGGTTCTTGATCATTAAAACAGAATTGGTCTAGACACACATTCAAACAGAGGACTGTCTTCTGTAAAGTAGTACACCTGGTCACCCAAATTAAGACACAGACAATTGGGAAGTTCTTCAGTGCATGCTCCTTTGAAATGAATGGAAGGTTGTTGTTTTTTGCTGGTGTAAGGCTATGTATTGCATTTTGGTCCCATAATTTCAGTGTGGCATATGCATGAGATTTCTCCATGAACTTTGCATTTATTCAGGGAATTCTGTTTAATTTCAGTAGCATTACTCCATTTGCACTGCTTACAGGGTAGGTTGTGGATGGTGGCAACTGTAGACAAAGAGGCATTCTTGAAGTGTTACCCCATATGTTTAACTAATTAGCTGTGTGCCTTCACCATCACCCAGTTTTCATGAGCAAAACACAGTGACGATTCATAAAACACAGTGTCTGTTTTAGTGTGTGTTTTGCTTTACGTCTGAAGTTGCAGCCTTGCATTTATAAGGAGAAATCCCAGCAGCATGAACAGGAACAACAGTCTCCTTTCGTAACTTTCACAAGTGATACAAAACTCCTTTGTTTTATGGGTTGATTTATGAACTTATTCTTATACGTATTTTTAAAGAAGTCTGAATTCTAATAAGATTACCTCACCCCCTGGGATTCTGAAAATCCATATGTGCTTTTATGAGTCCAGTTCTGTCATACAGCTTCTGCAGTAGGGATAGGAGCCAGACACTCTGTTCCTTCATGGTCAGCATGACCCAGGGCTCTCAGTTAACTGACGTTGTTTCTTAATAGGTAGAGTCAACCAAACGAAGGCCTCAACTCATGGGATTTAAACTGGTACAATAACTCTTAAAATAGCTTAGTCTGTACATGTCTGTAAGCATATATGCATAAAGCTGAAGATTTGTATCCCATCTTCTGATCAAATAATCTTCAAGGCAGCTATTGACCCAGTTCACATGATCACAACATGGGTTGTTTAAGCCATGATGGGCTGAGGCACATGCTGGGTGGGATTTGCTTATTCAATGCCCAGCCATACCTTGCCCTGTCTTGTGAATCTGTGAGCGTGGTTTATTTGAGGATTCAACAACCCTTACGTAATCCAACAACAGACCATGGGTTAAGAACATAAAAAGAACCATGCTGGATCAGACCAAGAGTCCATCTAGTCCAGCACTCTGTTCACACAATAGCCAACCAGCTGTTGACCAGGAACCCACAAGCAGGACACAGTACAACAGCACCCTCCCACCCATGTTCCCCAGCAACGTTCCACCCATGTTCCCCAGCAACATTTCCCAACAACTGGTTCTTAACCCTCACATAACCCACAGTCCCTGGGTTTGCATATCATGTCAAACTGTGCACCGGTCCACCAAGGTTGAAATAAGCCACAGTGGGCTGTTTGTGCAAACCAGCCCACTTGATTCATCATTGTTATGGACCTATTATAAAGCTTATTGCACTAATTGACCAGTATTTTTTTTTGTAAACCACTCAAAGAGCTTTGGTTTACCCCAGAAATAGCTTCTCTCCCCTCTCTCATTTTGCTAAAGGGACACAATTAACACCCACAATTCAACATTAGATGGATTCTGCTTTTGAACCAATGAAAAAGCTCCCAGTTCAGCTATGACCAAGTCGCTGGCAATGTTTAAATTCAGACAAGAGTAAATTGTCACCTCCTGCCCCTGCCACTTAACTGAACTAATTGAAACATTGGAACATATATGATAAAGAATGTCATTACGGTAACACAACCACAACATGGATCTCCCAGCCAGATGGTGCTATTGACATCTTAAGGATTTTACAGCAGGCTTTTGCCGGTAAAAATATTTATAGTTACAGTATAAACAAAGGCAAACATTGAGCTTCTGCATCTTTATGACCTGGCCTATCTTCTTTTGGGTTTAAATGAGAATACTCAACTGATCTGTTCTTAAACTGAAAGACTAAGCACCTTTTTAGCACTGCAGTATTAGGATCTTTGCATACAGAGGGGTTCTAGTAGGGTGACCATATGAAAAGGAGGACAGGGCTCCTCTACCTTTAACAGTTGTACAGAAAAGGGAATTTCAACAGATATCATTTGTATGCATACAGCACCTGCCTGGTGAAATTCCCTCTTCCTCTCAACAGTTAAAGCTATAAGAGCTATACTAGAATAACCATTTAAAAAGAGGGCAGGACTCCTGCCTTGGACCCAAACCATGTTGGGCTTTAAAGGTAATAACCAACACTTTATAGTTTGCCTGGAAATTAATTGGCAGCCAGTGAAGTGATTTTAAAATTAGTGTAATATGGTCATCTGTATGTGTATTGGTGACCAACCTGGCTGCTATATTTTGAACTAATTGTAGTTTCCGGACTAGGCACAAAGGTAGCTCTATGTACAGCGCATTGCAGAAGTCGAGCCTCGAAGTTACCAGCGTCTTTAGGTCTTGCAACTCTAGGAAAGGGAGCACCTGGCGTATCAGCCGAAGTTGATAGTAGGCACTCCTGGCCATCGCATCTATCTGGGCTGTCATTTGGAGCGACAGATCCAGGAGCACCCCCAAGATGTGAATGCAGATGTTCAGGGGGAGAGTAGCCCCATCCAGAACTGGTTGACACACCTCCAAACCCAGACTGGGGCTTTTGGCAGGAAGCTTGCTAAACATGAGAGGGTTACAAGGTCAAGCTGTTATCGCCCCTCCTTGTAAAATTCTGTTAATGAGGCAGGGTGAAGACGCCATAAAACCCTTGTCTGAAATGCCCTTAGTCATGTCAGGGTACACTGTTGTTGTTGCTAGTGTGATGTGCAAGGAACAAGCAGAGAGCATGTCATAATACCTTGGTATTATGACATGTAGTCTTCCACATTGCCCTTAAAACGACTTATATTCTGTTTAAAAACGTGTTTTTTTAAGTCGTTTCATTACGTGGTAGGACACACTGAGCAGTACTTACATTTCATAGCGACTGCTTCCTCCGTTCTCAAAGCATTCATTGGTGTCACACAGGGTTATTTCTGTGTTTTGCAGGCTGCTTGAGTTACGGAGACAGAAGTGGGTGGGTCAAGCAGCCTGCAAAACAAAAACGAAAGTAGAAGAGACCCAGAATTAACCCTGTGTGACACCAATGAACACGGAGGAAGCAGTCACTATGAAACGTAAGTACTGCTCGGTGTGTCCTATCACATAATGAAATGACTTAAAAACCATGTTTTTAAACAGAATATAAGTCATTTTAAGGGCAATGTGGATAGGCACTTTGTGACTCACCAAAGGCCAGCTTCTTTGTACTCAAAAAGGCTGTGCCACTTCAGCAGTTAGTTACAACTCCTCAAAGGCAGCTTAGTAAAGTTAAGGCAACTATCTATGGTTTGGCTCCAAGACTGCTTCACTGGGAGTGCAGATGTTCACTTGCCATACTGCACTGACTCTGGCATAGGCTGACTATATGAAAAGGAGGACAGGGCTCATGTAACTTTAACAGTTGTAGAGAAAAAGGGATTTCAGCCAGTGTCATTTGTATGCAATTAGTTCCTGGTGAAATTCCCTCTTCATCACAACAGTTAAAGTTGCCCTGCCTTCTTTTGTATATGGTCACTCTAGTATAGTGCCTGCAACTTTAACTGCTGTGATGAAGAGGGAATTTCACCAGGGACTAATTGCATACAAATGACACTGGTTGAAATTCCCTTTTCTCTACAACTGTTAAAGTTACATGAGCCCTGTCCTCCTTTTCATATGGTCAGCCTACTCTGGCAAGACCTCTCTTTCAAAAGCAAACAAACATTGGAACAACTGAGCAAAGAACAACACCTTATTTATTAAGGATGTCTATCAAATCCTCCATAAGCCCCATCCTGTTCTGCTTCCATGCTGAATGCTACGTAATCCTTAGATATGCAGAGCAGAAACCTGCTGCCTAAATACTATATCCTGAGCAAGGAGGCAATTGTGGTGCAGAGATGAAGGAAGAAACTAACCAAATGGGGATGGATTATGGACTAAAGAAACAGTCTGACACACTTGTCTGATCTTTTCCTTTGCTCAAGGGACTTCGGCATTAATGCTTGCAATTCTCTTTTGTTGGTTATTGCAATAGAAATTGCTCATCAGTGTATAATAAAGTGTGTCTTGTTTATTTCATAAATGGCTTGGGTTGTTTGTCATTCCTCCAGGGAGAGTGTTGAAAGCATGGTGGGTTTCTTCGTGATGTCATGGTTCTGGGAATGCTCCAGCAAATGGCCTCCAGATGCCCATGTTTTTGAATGTGAGATCTCTTTCTCTAAGGTGAAATACTCCATTTGTACCAGGCTTGGAGTAAGGGGGGAAAAGATTATCTTCATTCCATCTGACAATGAATTTGTCTCTGTGGCAATGAATTTCCACCATTTGTCTCAAGATAGGTATTTCTACCTATATGACTTTATTACAGGAGAATCAAACTCCTACCCATTGTTCCTTCATGTCCTCCTAAAATGGCATAGTCTTCAATCTATTTTGGAACCTGTTTGTTAAAATATACCACCACAAAAAAAATTGTGAGATGCCTTCCATGGTAATAATTTCTAGAGCGGCAGCCATCTTATTCTGTCTGTTGTAGCAGAAGCTCATGCATCTGATTAAATGAACTCTAGTCCCTGAAAAGTTATGCCATAATAAATTGTGTTAGATGTTAAGGTGCTACAGCTCTCTTTGATATTTTTGTTAGAAATAGTTTCCAAATCTTATAGTTGTGATTAGAAGATTAGACATCCCTACACTTAGGGTAGCCATTTATGCATGCATCACCAAAAAAGAAGATAAAAGAGGATATCGATTTGCATAAACTTTGCATATGTTAATTTCTAAGTATAGATGAAAATGTAGAAATAATAACTATAATTTAATTAGAAACAATGCCTATCACTACTGAGCCTTCTTGGCCTGCTTTCGAGTTGCTAAGTTCAAGGCCCTTGATGCTGCCCCTTCTTATGATTCTATATCTTTAAACTAGAGTTGGACTGGAGACACCTTCAAACAGAGCAATGTCCTCAGACAGCTCTTCGAATTGAGGGCTCTCATCTGTAAAGTAGGACACCTAGCCACCCCATGAGCACATCCCACTTAAAATAATGACTGTCTCAATTCCAGATGAGAAAATTGCTATTGAAGAATGCAACTTCTATGTGGTGTTTATTTCTTCAACGATGAGTTTAATTTTAAAAGAAACAAGCACATAATTCTCATGGCATTGATACCCCCAAGGCATAAAACAGTTGTCATAATACCACTATCCAGAGGTGATGTTAGATATTTAAAAAGCCCAGGGCTCAGGGTCCTTCTCTTCACCATTGCAACCAGTCTGTTCACCTATCTCTCAATCTGGCCCAGTCAACAGTGGTGGTGAGAAAGAGGAGCAATAGATGCCACAGTCTCCTTGCTCACCGGCTCTCTGCCTGTCAAGCAAGCAAGAAGTAGCAATAATGAGAAAGAGGATGAGGAGCAATAGCAGCTGGTGACAATGGTGCTGAGGGTGGGAGGCTCACTGAGGGAGATGGTCCATTGAGATTGTCTAGTCCAACAGCCCTCAAATACCTGGAGCCAGCACTGCCTTCTATGATTGGTCTTGTAGAGAACAGCTTTAGATTGACTCAAATGCAGCTGTGGAATGGTTGGCCAGACTTCAGGCCTGTGCTAGCCCACCTATTTCTCTCCCCCTGTGCCACCCCACCTCCCGGTGGCGCATGAAATTATGGCTGTACTCAGCCCTCCAGATGCAAGTTACCCAACTGCTGCTTTAAAAAGATAAGCCACAATGAGACAAAAGGTTTGTCAGTGGGCCCCTGATGAGGTCTGGACCCTCTGCAGCTGTCTGACCATACCTAACCTTGATACTAGTCCTGATAACAGTATCCAAATTCAGATGTTTTAGTAGCACTCAGAGATGTGGAGAGCAATAACCTTTAAACTCAAGGTCAATGTTTGTCCAGCATGTCAACAGGTTTCTGGTGGTGTTAATATATTAATAACATCAATGGCTTCACAGGTGCCATAGAGCAGAGAACCAGATAAGGTCTTTGAAAAAGCTGGATTATTCAGGAATATTCACTGGACCTATTGTTTTGTACAGACAATCATTAAAAAAATAAAAAAAAATAAAAAAGGGAACTAGAGCTGGGTCACAGACAGCAATACATTTCTTTAGCTATTTGAAAAGTATCCTGAGAGAAATAGCTCAATAAATTGAAAACAGATGGGCAGAGATGCATATTTGGCCACGGAGAGCTCTAAGGAGCACTGCAAAGTTCAGTCAGGTGTCTGACACTCTGTAGAAAAGGAGTAAACACCTGGAGAGATTGAGTGATTGGTGGTGGCGGTGAGTTAACATTTTTATAGGTATGATACAATTTTATTTGTTTTTTTTAAAAAAAATATGTTTCAAATTTAATATGCTTTGCCTTTGCAAGAATGATTTTAAAATATTTGGATGATGGTCTCCCTTATGAACAATACTTGAGTTATGCTCCCCTCCTATAGCAGTTCATCTTCCCCTAGAGATGTACGTGTATCACAGGGACACGGGGTCTGTGGCAGTGGTCAGTAATGATAGATCCTCAGATGTGTTTTACTGGCATTGAGGAAATTGCTGTTAAAACCTGGACCAGTTAGGAAGCTGCCTTATACTGAGCCACACCATTGCTCAATCTAGCCCACTATTGTTGATATCGACAGGCAGTGGCTCTCCAGGGTTTCAGGCAGGAGTTTTTGCAGCTAGACCTATACTGAGTCAGATCATTGGTCCATCTAGCCCAGTACTGTCAACACTGACTGGCAACTGCTCTCGAGGGTTTCAGGCAGAATTCCTTCCTAGGCCTACGTAGAGATGCCAGGAATTGAACCTGGGATCTTTTGCATGCAAAGCATAGGTTCTACCACTGAGCCATGGTTGTTGTGGAGTAGATAAATGTGGAATAAAAAGCAGGAAATAACTCTAAGAAAGCTGTATATGGAATGTGTAATGTGTCTCAACAGTTATCAGTGGACTTCAATTGCTATAACGCAGTAGTGTAGATCTAGCTGTGGAGATGCCAGGGATCAAATCTGAGCCCTTCTGCATATAAAAAATGTGCTCTATCACTGAGGGGAAACAGGGGAAACTCTATTTCCACCCTGCTGTTTATATTTACTGGCAAGACAATATCATCAGTGGAAATTGCCTTCTCCGTAACAGCCTACAAAGTATCCTGGCTCTACATGGCTTTGGGCCGTATATGGATACATGATGCATGATGGATACCCACCAAGGACATGAGGCACAGCCGAGATTTGCCCATTTCAGGATAGCTTAGTTATTGTATCTGAGTGAAAGTCCTATATGAAGAAAGTTTGAAGGAGTTGGGCACATTTAGCCTGGAGAAGAGACGAAGTGGAAGTGATAGGATAGCTAACTTCACCTAGTGACCACATTACGCCAGCTTTAAAATCGCTCCACTGGTGCCGATTAGTTTCCGGACGAAGTATAAAGTGTTGGTTATTACCTTTAAAGCCCTACATGGTTTGGGTCCAGGTTACCTGCGGGATCGCCTTCTCCCATACAATCCGCCCTGCACGCTCAGGTCCTCTGGGAAGAACTTACTGCAGTCGGCCAAGACTAGGCTGACAACCGTTACCCAGAGGACCTTCTCTTCTGCCGCTCCCAGACTGTGGAATGACCTGCCGGAGGAGACTCGTCAACTTAACACTCTTTTAGAATTTAAGAAAGCCATAAAGACTGTTATCTTCCGGCGGGCATATCCAGTGGAATTTTAGAATGTTTTTAGGATGTTTTTAGGATGTTTTAGGATGTTTTAATGCAGTTTTAATAATATATGTCATGTTTTAATCAGTTTTATGTATTTTATTATATTGTTGTTCCCTGCCTCAATCCAAACGGAGAGGCGGATAAGAAATAAATTATTATTATTATTATTATTATTATTATTATTATTAAATATCCAAAGGGCTGTCACATAGATAATGGAGCAATGTGGTTTGTTTTTTGTTGCTCCAACAGGTTCAAATTACACAAAAAAAGATTTCAGCTAAACATTTAGAAGAATTTCCGGACAGCACAGCCTTGGAAGACAGTGGATTCTGCTTCATTAGGGAGTTTGAAGCAGAGGCTGGATGGTCAATGTTGGCTATCCAGCCTGTAACAGCAGATTTCCTGCATTGACAAGGGGTGGAACTTGAGGACCTTTCATGTCCTTTCCAACTCCATGGGATGGATCTAGACTTTGGCCCTTTCTACACCTAAGGGTATAGAGGGAGGGGGGAGGATCGCAGACTTACCTGCTTCCCTGATTCTACCCCAGGGTCCAAATGCCAGTGTGACATCCCAGGAAGGAAGAGGGACATTGCACCAAGAGGAGCCGCACGGCCCCGAGCCAACAACAAGAGGTAAAAAAGCAAACACATGCCTGACCCCTTTGCTATCCTGGGGATGGTGAAATTGCTTCCCCCCGCCATGGGCATAGAGCCACCCAACGCAGCTCCGTGCCCATTTTAGGACCCGGGATGGTGGGAAAACCAGGATATCCCCATTTTCTGTTTTCCTGGGGTTAACCTGGGATCATCCCTAGGTCATCCCCAGTTGCCCCCAGGATCCCGTGTGTGTCATTTAGGCACACAGGGACAACCCCGGGATATAGTCTTGGTGTAGACATGGCCTTCATCATGCGCAAAGTAGACCCATTCAAATCAATTGGGCTCAAATTGGTCAGGATGAACTTGTTCCATTGATTTAAATGGTTCTATACTAACAGGGCTAAGTCTGGATCCAAAGCTATAATTCTGATACGTGGAAAAGGTTGGGGAGCTTGCCAAGTGGTAAAATGCTCATCTGGTAACTTAATCATGTGCTACATTGGTTGTTCATGCAATGAGACTGACTTCCAAGGAGCACACATCTTTTGTCTTACGCCTAAGAAAGGTGGTCCACTGGTATGACTAAGGCAGTTTCTGGCTGAAAACTGGGCCTAAAGCCACCTCTTTTGTTCTGATGGGTGGGGTATATCACAGATGAAGCAGATCACAGATGGTAATAGATTCAGTGTTCACCATTGGTGTTTGTATACTGCTAGTATTTATCCCAGGACAACCAAATCTTGCAGTGTTATAAGAGGCTGTCTGTGCCAGTATTATATAATAGGGCTGTGCACCACTTTGGATCCAGATCAAAATTCCTTTGGGCTGATCTGGATCTGAAGTGGGTCCAGATTGGCCCAAAGCAGTCTGAAGTGGGTGAGATCAATCCAAATTGCTTCAGATGACTTTGGATTGATCCGGATGATTCAGAAGTCCAGACAGCCTGGCCTGCCTGCCTTGTGCCCAGCTTTCCCAGGTGCCAGCTGAGCAGCTGCCCATGCTTGCCCCCCCCCCCGATTCACCCAATGAGAATGTGAGCCACCTGCTAAGATGTGCAAGCTCCCTGCTGCTTACCTGGACCTGTCACAAGCATCCGGAACCACCCGCCTCTTCAGGGGAGTTGCCATTTTCTTTTAAAATGGCAATTTGTATATTTCTGTATATCAAATCCTGTGCAAATAGTGGGCATCAGGTAGTCATTTATGCAACAGTACAGGTGGAAATGGGGGGCGCGAGCGGGGGCAGCTGATTGGTGGGTGGCGGGCAAATGTAAATCTGAATAATTCAGATGTCCGAATCTCGATCTGGACCCAGATCTGAAGTGGCAGATTGGGGCTGATGGGGGGGGGCAATGCACAGCCCTATTATATCATGTTCTGGATCAAACTGATCATAGTCCCTTTCAGATGTTACATGCACACACTGAGAGCAGGATGCAGGGAGCAGGGTTGCACACGCCTGGCCTCTGTGAGTTCATTGCATGGTCTGTAACGGCTTGCTTTTACAGGGTTCCCAATCACATGGCAAGAGACAGCTCTTTCAGAGCTTATAATGAATGTCTGGGAGTTGAGTATAATCCTTCCCCCCCTTGCATTCACATAACATCTGAAATTGGCTCATAGCTGTTGTCTATCAGAATTATTTTGCTTATAGCGTGGTGCCTTGTGAAGGTTTGCACACCCAAGGGACTATAATCTCAAACAAAATCCTCCCCATATGTTAACAAAGCACTAACATAACATATCTGCCTAAGTTTAATCAGGACATAGCACCTCTGGGTGGATTTTGTCAAATTTTTTGTACATAAGAGGACTACATTCCTGCTGATTTTTGCCTATTTGAAATTCATGGGTTGATGCATTTAACTCCCAAGTGCTTCGCATTTACCTCCTCAGACATAGTGTCGTGCCTGTAAAATGTATATTTCTGAACACTTATTTTTCTCTTGGTCCTGTGTTGCCTATAAAGTATCTCATCTGTCTCACACTTCTTCATTAGACAGAATGGTTGCAAATGGCCTCTTTGCTTCACGTTCCTATCCTTCCCAGTTTCCAGAACAATATGTGTATCTAACCTCTAGGGATGGCCGGGGAATAGGGAGGAGGGAGAGAACTAACATGTTTTCTGTACATACAGTTTGGACATTCCTGTTTTTGCATCTGCAGTGTATTTCAGATCAGCATTATAAAACACTCTTTATAATATTGGACATCTTGGAAAGTGATAAAACTATTCTGTATAGACATCGTCTTCCATGGCTTTGTTGATGGTACAGATAATACTTGATTCATGTGTAAGATATTACTCTCAGAGTTCATGGTTTTGTTTTTCCTTCTCATGGTGTTGGGGGACCTGATCAAATTACAATTAAGTAATGGGATTTTATTTTGTTCTTTAATTTCAACCCTTTCCATATTGAATGGAACCCTTGCATGCCTGCTGCTGGAAAAGCATGCAGGGGTTCCCATTCAGAGCATTCTGGGAAGTGTACTCAATTCATCCGCTGTGTTTGTTTCTTTTCACTTCTAGGAAAATTCAGATGTTTCAGAGACTACTTGATGAAGTTTCTTCTGGTCAGACATAAAATAGGAATCGAAAACGTATAGTTTGTAACTGGGTTTGCTCATATGTTTGGTATTATTCAGACAATAATTTCAAATTTACTAACTGAGTTTACTTCTAAAAGTTTTTAATTTTTATGATAATCTTATGAGAAAATCAAGTTATATCTAATTAGGGTGACCATATGAAAAGGAGGACAGGGCTCCTGTATCTTTAATAGTTGCATAGAACAGGGAATTTCAGCGGGTATCATTTGTATGCATGCAGCACCTGGTGAAATTCTCTCTTCATCACAACAGTTAAAGTTGTAGGAGCCCTCTTGCCCTCCCCCTGTTCCCCCTCATCCCTGGTTTCCAAATTTCCAGAAATTGTACATTTCCATGAGTGCCTCATTCAAGTCTGGAGCTCCACCCTGGGATATGCTGGAACGCCTACCTAAAGAACTGGATCAGAGCCCTGAGAAAGCTTATGTTATATGTGAAGTTTTCTTTCCTTAAGACTTGGCCCCCTGAGACATGTGCTGTCAATGTTTTCTCTGTGTTTTGTGTATCCCTGCCTTTCCCTTCCTTACATGTAAGCAGAGGATTGACTCTGCAGGGGCAGTCCATGTTCTCCAGCACCTCTGACTGTGAGACCTGAAAGGCTGCATCCCACAGAACTCGAATCAGAATATTTGCCTGCATTCTCTCTCTTCATGGGACAGTCTGGCCTAATCTACACCAAGCAGGATATAGCACCATGAAAGCGGTATATAAGAGTACAGGAGCCACACTACTGTTTTATGGCGGTATTGAAGTGCACTGACAACTGCTGGGGCCCATTGACACATACCATATGGTGCTTTCATAGTGGTATATCCTGCTTGATGTGGTTCCTGCCTTTCATATATTGCTTTCATACCACTTTCATAGTGCTTATCCTGCTTGGTGTGTGCAATTCATATTTTCCCCCTCATATTTTATCACACTGAATTAGAAAATATATTTTGAGGAACCGAATTGCAAAACTTGATAACAAAGCAAACAAGCAAAAATGAAAGGAAATATTTTAAAGCCACAGAAGCATTTTTTTCCTAGTGTCAACAAGATATATTGGTTACACAGACATATTTTGTTTTGTTTAAGAAAACAGCATACCGTATCTATGACAACTTAGATTCACCAGGAAGAGTATAGAAAAAAATCAGAACACCTTAATGACCCTTTGACTCCTCCCGGGAAATCTTTCAGAACATTCACATAAATATTATATATATATATATATATATATATATATATATGGTTCATCTTGTATTTTTAAAGTGACGTTTGTAGGAAAGAGTGCTTTTATGTATTCTTTATTAAAATTGTCTCTACCTTACATCAGAATGTATTGTTCTGGGAGGGGAAGTTATGATGTTGATGGATTGTTACTGTGTATGAAATAGGCTGTAAAAGAGAGTTGAGTGAAATATGAAAAAGTATAATGAACATTATTCCGGTGAATAATAAGTCACATTCTGCTTGTCTGTACATCCTTGGCTGATTCATCTCACCTAGGGCATGATGGTTCTAGGTCAGGTATACCTCATTCCATAAACTTGCAAAGGGAAACAGGAATTAGTGATTGATGCTATTTCTATTCTTCATGCAATTGAGAGTCAGCAACTTCTCAGCATGTGTCTAGTAATACACAAAATTTATGTAGCTTGAAAATTTGCAGTGTGGGTGCCCGAGAGGCAAGGAATCAGGGAAGAACAGTCCAAGACATAAACAAAGAATACTTAATATGTCTTAACATTATTTAATTGAATTTTATACATTTCTAAAATAGCCTGTTAATTATCCTAGGTCTTTGGCACTCATTGGCCAGAGAACTGGAAAGCAAGAGTAAGTTTGCTTTGAAGTGATGCCTTGGCTAGTATACCCCCTGCATTCTTTACCTTATAATTTCAAAAGTAAAAGGTCTTCCTGTTGTTGTTTTTTAAATGAAAGCTCACAATTTAGGGAGGGGCATGGATTATCTCTGAGGCAGGGGCAAGATATTTTGCTGCCTGAGGTGCATACTAAAATGAATCTTGCTTTGATGGTCCTTACAGAACAGTGTTCACCACCACACCTGAGGATAGCAAACTAGCTTAGGGGGTGCAGGACAAGGTGCGTCACTCTGACAACTCTGTCCTCCATCACTTTACTGCTCCCCACTCATCCCCCAGCACCTGTCACCTGAGGGAACAACCACACTCTGCCTTGTGTTATAGGCATTCCTGGTTAATTTTTCAAAACGTCAAAGCCACTACACGATTGTAGCTATGTATCTGAAATTTGGCACACATGACTACTTACATGCCATCTGCAATGTGGCCAAGTTTCATGTTTCTATCTTTTAAAATAAAAAAGTTAAAGATGTTTATTTCTCCAAGGCAAACCCTTAGGGGAAAATACCTAAAATGGAGGTCCGATTCTCCAATGCAATCCGATGTGAATTGGATCGTAAAAAATAGGATTGGATAAAATCGGAGCTCCTTGAACCAGCATTGGAATCGGGAATCGGATGTCCGATTTCACTTGAATCATATTGGAATCGGGCATCGGATCCAATTCAATGCACATCCCTATTATTTATCAAGGTAAATAACTTTTTGTTAATGAGTTCTTCCTTGCTCTCCCTCAATCTCCTCCACTTTGCCCCTGAACCAGGAACATCCTTATAGAGCGACACGTACTGCCCTGTTTCCCGAACCAATGAACTTGCTGTAGATTTGATTCATGATTTGGTAGCAGTTAACATTTGAAAGATTTGTGTGAATTTATGTCCTTAAGGTAAATCTCTTTCTTTGTAGCCTGAGCACGTATCACCTCTGGAGCAAGTGGTGGCTGTCTAGCTTTATGCATCTGCTTTCTAGATTCCAGGCATCTATTTTCTCAGTCTGTATCTAAACAACACCATTTCTGTACATTCTGTACATTAATAATCTGGTGCCGCTTCCCTCCTTGCTGTCACCACTGCTCTGGTGCCATGAGAAAGAAGAGGACTCAACAGCGCCCCCTAACTTTTTAGTTATCCTTTAGCAGCTTCCCTCGGCATCACCACCACCTCACTCTGGCTCTGAGAAGGTACTACATGATTCCAAACTACACTTCCCAAGATGTTCTTTGATATTGCTCATGGGCAAAAGCTCATTTTCACAGAACAAGAATTCGCATCCGAGCATACACGTGGGAGTTTGCTATTTTCCAAATAAATAACAAAATCACTCAGGGTAAGTTCAATCATCACTAGTTAAGACTGGAGAAATTCTCAAAGTTTGTTATGAACCATATTTAAGATTGGAAACATGAGAAGCTGAGAGAAACCACCAATTAGATATTGGACCGTGTTCTCAGTATTGCCCTCGATATGTAGTCTTTCAAGGCTGTGAACAACTCTTATTATCCTCTAATGGAGAAACTACCCAGAGTTGTGTGCTTTGAAAAATCTGGTTGCCTACAAACTCGTGACCTATCACAATATTTAAATTTTACAGATCATGGCAAACTAGGTTATGATCAGAGTATTCTTTGGGCTATGTGGTGGAAACGAGAAACTTTTCAGATTGTAACAAATGGGCCGGTGTAAAAGCAGGAACGGAACGGTCTGGAACAACCCTTTTATATTAAAAAAAAACCATGCCAAAAACGGTGGCATATGTTAGAAACCCTTGAGAACAATATTTTAGGACTAAAACCATTGCAATATTATATTACTATTAACCCCATAACTCCCGGAACAACTTCTGGAACAGAATGGATGGCCCGGAACGACCACTTCTGAATGACTGAAATCAACCAAACCTGACAGGCAGGGATGCAATAGGCACCAAACTTTCCACGGAAACCACGTTCCAATATCCGTTCTGGGCCATTGTCCATATTGCGCAAAACAGACTGGAACGGCAGCTTCTAAGTAAGCCAACTCAACCAAACTCAACAGTCATACATTAGTAGGTAGGCCAGATATGATAAGCCACAAAACATCCATGAAAACCACGTTCCGATACCCATTCTGGGCCATAGTCCATATTGCACAAAACAGGCAGAATGGCAGCTGACAAGCGAGGGAAGACAACCAAACTCACCAGGCACACATTACTAGATGGGAAGGATATAATAGCCTCCAGAACTTTGATGAAAACCGGGTTCTGATAGCCGTTCTGGGCCACAGTTCATATTCCACAGAATAAGCCAGAAAAGCAAATTATGGGTGAGTAAAATGAGGCACAAACTGTATTTGGGAAATTGCCTTCACTCACACCAAAGTTGTCATTCTGGGCTATCAAATAAACAATTTTGATTGTATTAAATGAAACAGTTAACAAACTTTCACAGAATCCAGAGCGAAGATCTTCAAATACGTTTTCCTACAGAAGCCCATAGTTGTTGTGTGGTGTGGTGTAGTGCTTAAAATATCAGACTAGGATGCGGAGGATGTGATGACCCATTCCATTATGACGCTTACAATAACCTGTAGCCATTCATATTTTGCATCCTAATGTATCCAACAGGGTAGTTGCAATGACAAAATTGGGGGAAGACCATTATAGTTAACCATGAGTTTCTGGGAGTTAGGTGGGATATAAGTGTTCTGCCAAAAAAGCCCAGGTCAAAGGGGTAGAAAAAGGATCTTTAATGTAATGAAAGTACTCCAATGCATTTAAGCCCTCCTTCTTCAGCATTCTATGATCGAATGCAATGGTTATAATTTACTCCTGTACTAGCACAATTGGGGGTAATCCACATTGCAACTCTTTCATGAGGGCTAGTAGGGCTTTAATCCCCACAACTGCTATTTGCATAATGAGAAATGATTTCTATGGAGTGAATAGTAGGGCTGTGCATGCTCCCCCCATTTCACCTCGGAGGTCATTTTGGATCCCCTGAAACAGCCCCGATTTGACTCAGGATGCCTTGGGGATTGCCAGCCTTGCCTCAGTGCCCAAACCGAGGCGAGATTTGGGGGCCCTGAGGCGACTTGGGCTTGCTGGTCCCTGGTGCCAGTAGTGGACTCACCTCCCTCTCCCATCTCTCCCCACTCAGCTGCTGCTGTATCGTCAGAGCCTGCCGCATCGCTGGTCGCCCTCATTGCTGGCAATACAGGAAACGCGCTGCTCCAATGAGAACCAGACAGCAATTTCAAGATATAGTGGGAGCTCTATTTAGTAAATCTATGGTCACAAACTATGGCGGCCATAGATTTATTAAACAGAGATCCGGTTCTCATTGCAGTGCTGCGTTTCCTGGTCACGGCGGGTGATGCAGCGGGTGCTGGCAATGTGGCGGCTGGCGATGCTGGTGGCCGACAATGAGGGCGGCTAGCAATGAGGCACTTGGAAGCTGCCGTTCCGGCCTGTTTTGCACAATATGGACTATGGCCCAGAACGGGTATCGGAACATGGTTTTCATGGAAGTTTGGGGGCTTAGTAAATCTGTCCCACTTAGTAATGTATGACTTTTGAGTTTGGTTGACTTGGCCTACTTGGAAGCTGCTGTTCTGGCCTATTTTGCACAAAATGGACCATGGCCCGGAACGGGTATTAAAACGTGGTTTCTGTGGAAAGTTTGGTGCTTATTGCATCCCTGCCATGGAGTTGCATGTGCCTGGCAGATTTGGTTGATTTCAGTCATTCGGAAGTGGCCGTTCCGGGCCATCCATTCTCTTCCTGATGTTCTGGGAGTTATGGGGTTAATAGTAATATAATATTGCAATGGTTTTAGTCCTAAAATATTGTTCTCAAGTGTTTCTAACACATGCCACTGTTTTGGGGGTGAGTTTTTTTAAAAATATAAAGGGGTTGTTCTGGTCCGTTCCATTCCGGCTTTTACACCGTCCGTAACAAATTGCTTAGGTACACACAGCAGAATCTTCAATTTAAGACCAACCTGGGAATAGATGTTGCTTTAAGATATGCTACTGGTTTAGTGTAAAGTATAAGAAGCTGAAGACTCTACACTGATTATGTGTAATCTTGCTGGGGTAATACACCACTGTGACATTAATTTAAGTTGTGTTGCCTGGAACAGGGCAGGGCTGAGGGGGGGCCCAGTGGGCCAGTTGGCCCACGATTTTGAAGGGGCACTCCCGGCGAGGAGGTCCCTCCCTAGCTTACGCGAGGTGCCCGCTTTGCAGAAACAGTGCAGAAGCCATCCATCGTGAATACCACGGTCAGACTACAAGCTCCAGAAGGCCATGCTGCATGTGGGGCGGGGATATATGTACCTAAGTTGCGATGGTTGTCCTTACTGCATCTCTTTCCTCAATCTTCTCCATGGCATATAATCTCTGGAGTGGAGGGTGAGGTAATGATGATGATAGTTTTTAATGATAATAATGAAGATGTTTGATAATGTTTGATAATGTTTGATAATGATGAAGGACTGTTCTATTGTTGCTTCTATTTGTACAGCAACTAAAAATAAATGTTAATTTCTGATTCAACATTGAGGTGTTGTAGAACAGGTTTAATATGAAGTTGTTATGTAGAATGGGCATGTTAGTGGGCATTAAAAACATTTAAAAATAGTTAATGAGCAGTTTGAAATGGGGGGGGGCACACACTTCCCATCTGGCCTGGGCATATTACCAGCTCTGCATGGCCCTGGCCTGAAAATCCATGTACTCTGCCAGTTTGAAAGTAAATTCCCTAAATTTCACCCATTTCCCCTCCTCTATTTGTTCACTCAGATTCAGCTCACAAACCTGAACATTAAAGGGTTTCCCAGAAATATTTGTGGAAAATATACAATTATATATTCAGGAAAGAATACCCATGGAGCTACGAGAAGCAGTTTTGAAATAAGAGTTCCGTCTGAGTTAGTTCATCTGTATTTGCTATTGAATTCAAGGTTGCATAAGGAAATGCTTAACCTGAAAATGTTGATAATAGGGGGACATTTAATCTTTCTTCCCTTTGCTGAGATCATTTTTATTGTAATTTTAATCATTATATTTTGGTCCCCTTGATTACCCACAAGTGCAAAAACATTGACAGAAAAAGGATGATTTTGTTTAATATATAAACACTGACATTACCAGTACAAATGATTGAGAAAATTAAATTCTGCTCAGCATAGCAATGACAGATAGTTGAAGGTATTTGCCACAAGAAATGGGAACGGTTTAAAATACTTTGTTCTCATAAACTGTGGGAAAGGGACTAAGGATGACCTTGAGGTTAATATTTCATGTACTTCTGTTTGACAAAACTATTTGAGCAAGAGAAGGCTGCAGTTCAATGATCATTCAGTAGGGTTCAAATGTAGGCATTGGTGGTGAACTTTATTCATATCCACACAATGAGTGAATTCAATGAGATTGGTTTGGAAAAAATGTGCAGCAATTTTCTTGGAGCAGCTGAATAAAATTATTGTGTAAATCTGTGCACAAAACAAGGAATTTTTGAGGTATGTTTCTCCTCCCCCTAAAAAAAATCTCATATGTGTTTGGTTCTGCTGTGAAGTTGTTTACCAGGAGTTCTCTTTTAAGTCAAATAATTCTTCTTGCTCCATCTATGTTTGTTAGCTTGACTGTGGGAGATGTTTCCCAAAGCAATTTATCATCTGGTCTCCCTCTGATATTATGCAACTATCAAATGAAATGCAGTACAGTTAATCTATTGTATAGTTATAAATTTTGGGCAGTATCTAATACTAGGGATGTACACGAATTGGTATAGGAATCAGAACTTCAGATTTTGAAAAATATCGGATTGGAAAAATCGGAGGTCTGTGTTATCAGATCCGATATGATACTGATACAAAATCGGAAGTTCCGATTTCGATATTGGACCGCCATTTTTGGTGTTTTCCCCATAGGCTTGCATTGGGGGAAATAAAGCTTTTCCCCAATGCAAGTCTATGGGGAAAAGACCTAAAATGGCAGCCCTCCCTCCCCCCCACTTGCGCTCCTTACCTGCCGGTGTCATCTGCTGCCATTGTCTACTGCTAATTAGGCTTAGCGGCCTTGTTCTCAGAAGAGCGATGACGTGCCGGGTGATGACGTCACCCGGCACCTCATTGATCTACTGAGAACAAGGCCGCTAAGCCTAATTAGCAGTAGACAATGGCAGCAGATGACGGCAGCAGGTAAGGGGGGAACTTCCCCTCCCTCCACCCCTCACACTCCTTACCTGCTGGCCCGGCACGCGCTGCTGTCTGCCTCTTCCATTTACTGATAAACAGGCTTTGCAAGCTGCTTCTCAGTAGAGCGTGACGTGACAGGTGATGACGTCACCAGTTGTGTTGTGCTGTATTGAAAAGCAGGTCGCAAAGCCTGTTTATCATTAGATGGAAGCAGCGGACGGCAGCGCGGGACGCCAGCAGGTAAGGGGGGACCTCCCTCATCTCCCCCTTGTGCTTCTTACCTGCCAGCCCATGCTGCCGCCCACTGCTTCCATCTACTGATAAATAGGCTTTGTGGCCTGCTTCTCAGTAGAGTGCGACGTGATGGGTGATGATGGGTGGCAGTGCAGGACGCCAGCAGGTAAGAGGGAACCTTCCTCTCCCTCCCCCTCACACTCCTTACCTGCCAGCCCGTGCTTTGCAGCCTGCTTCTCAGTAGAGCAACGAGGTGCCGGGTGACATCATCACCTGGCACGTCATCGCTCTACTGAGAAGCAGGCTGCAAAGCCTGTTTATCAGTAGTATGGAAGCAGCGGGCAGCAGTGAGGGGGCAGCAGGTAAGGAGCGCAAGTGGGGGTAGGGAGGGAGGGAGAGGGAAGTCCCCAGTCACCCGCCGCCATGTTTTTGCCCTAGACTTGCATTGGGGGAAAGCTTTCTTTTCCCCAATGTGAGTGAAAACACGTAAAATGGAGGCCTGATTTTCCGTTTTTTTCCAATATTAATCGGATCGAAAAAAATTGGATCGGGAGAAATCGAACCTCCTGCAGCCACCATCCGAATTGGATATCGGATGCCAGAGTTCCTCCGATTTGTATCAGTATCGTGTATCTGGTCCGATATGATGCACATCCCTATCTAATACTACCCAGTGCTTCCAGTCATGTGGTTGTGCCAATGGGACTCACCATTAGCGCAATGGGATTCTAGCATTTTCTAGCATTTCTGGACCAGTTCGTTAGTGTAACTCCCTTCTGCAATCCCTGCTGACCTGCTCCATTCTGGGAATAAGTGTTTCTACTTGTTTCTGATGGCTTTAAGAACCACTAACTCCCCGTTGCACTAGCTATGTGTCTCGCTGGCATGCAGGCTGCATAGGATACTGCCCTATGCTTGGATCCAGAATAAGCAAGTTGCACAGCTCCCATTGACATCAAAAGGTATAAAGCTAGTCATGACTAAACTTTTGCACTGAGTTCAGTGGGCCCAACTGCAATTTATGCTGCAATCCTAGACCCATTTACCTGGGAGTAAGCTCCATTGAAGTCAACAGAACTTACTTATGAATGTACCTGTGTATGATTGCACTGTAAACCTAGATCCAACCCTGTATGTATAGATATAAACATATTTTTGTTTGTGTATGGAAATGTACTGGTGAAAGTGGTTGCAAAGGGATATTTAAATAATGGCTGTCTGTATTCTGTATTCTCATGGGCTATATTATATTTTGGAAAAAATGGTCCAGGGTTACTACAAGTATAAAATTGCAAGGGAGCACCATGTTTGTATGTTAATTTTTGTATATTGTTTTTAATTGTTTTTAATCCTATGTAAACCGCCCAGAGAGCTTCGGCTATGGGGCGGTATACAAATGTAATAAATAAATAAAAAAATAAAAAATAAATAAATATATTGTCCTGAGGTCCTTGGAGGAGAGATAGGATAAAAATGTAAGAAATACTATTTTGCCATAAAATCCAGCTTCTTTAGATAGTCAGGATGTACCATGCATCAACTCTGCTTAGGCATAGCTGAAGCATTTCATATAACCCTACAAAAGACATATCATTAAAAAGAACATAGCATCTGTTACCTGCCTGTTTTACGAGTAAATTGTGGACAACACTTTTATTCTACCTTAAGTGACTTGTGGGGGGGGGCTTTGTCTTTACTGCATTTTACGACTGCAGTCTGATATACATTTTGCCTCAGAGTAATGGGACTTACTTCTGAGTAGACATCCATAGGATTGCAGTCTCTGTCTTCTATACACCCTTGAAAACATGCTAAGAATATTTTGTTTTTTAGCATACTTAAATTTGGTGGGTGCTCTCATAAAGCACGAAAAGATGAAAGGGTATGAATGATGTTTTGGTCCAATTGATTTAATTCCACATTAGTCATCAGGCTGTGTATAAAGATTACATATTGATGGACTAACGTACTAACATTAGCTATTTTTCTCTCTCTGCATCTATGATTACCACCACACTGATCAAAGACACAGGGGAATGTGATTGCAAAGGGACTTTGCTTGTTGTTTTGCCAGAGGATCTGTGAATCTCCTTTGTGTTGTGTTAACAAAAAAGTATTAATAGTACACTGATCCTTTATCTGAATGTGTTAAGCTTTTCCATGAGGCAGGCCCACCTCCAATGAAAGAGAGGGATTATTTGAATAACTAGAATATGCTTTGTGAAGGTTCTCGTTCGAAACAAGAAGTTTTTATAGAAGATGTGGCCAAGGGAAGTCTGGATAAATGAGTCTGCAATGTTCTGGGACAAGCTTAGTGTTAAGTCCCTGATCATAAAAGACACTGTAACAATGACACCATGAAGAAATATTGCTTTTATTAAACCTCAAACTCTGCAATATTTACTTCAGAGGAGCACTCTTCATTTCAAGGAAATTTAGTGTACAATTCTATGCATGTTTAGATAGAAGGGTACAATCCTATGCATGTTAGGATATAATCCTATGTATAGTTAGATAGAAGAGTACAATCCTATGCATGTTTAGATAGAAGAAAGTTTTACAACTGACAGCATTCCCAGGCCAGCATAGCGATAACCCCCAACAACTCCCAGTCGAAGGTTGCAGCCATAATGTGCCAAAGTTCTTCAATGGTAAATTAACCCCCAATAGGCTGTTGGGTGAAGCAACCAAGCCTTATTGACTAAAAATGGCAATGGTTTTTTAAAATTAAAAAAGCATAATATATATACTTAGAAGAATGCCAAAAAGCCAAAAGCAAAGGGATAGAGAAAAAGGATGTATTGCTCAATGAAAGAAAAAGATCCCAAAGCATTCTGGATCACATGCAGGTCCTTCTTCAGGTAACTTTACTATAATGTAACAAGTATTGTTTGTTCTTCAGATACCAGTCTCCTATGCTATGTCTTCTATCTTAGAAGAGGCATTCCCCTTACAGGAAATAATTCCTCTTCTATGAAGGCACCTGTTGTAACATATACTTGCACCATTTAAAAAGAAGGAGGCAATACATTCCCCCTTCAAAACTATTGTTTTAGTCATATGCAAATGTCTGTACATTTAATCAACAAGTTAATCAATTGATCAGTTAGGACTTCTTTAATTGAGATAAAGCTCTGATCAGAAGACCAAGTAATTTTTACTACATTTTACAAAGTGGGCGAACTTGATATGGAAGTGCAGCTTGTGGAGGTAGCACACATTTCTCTTAATCTGCAGTTTGAATGGTATTTGCAAAGTGTAATCTAGAGAAAGTTTGTTTTTGGTTTTGTTATTAACTAGGGTGACCATATGAAAAGGAGAACAGGGCTCCTGCATCCTTAACAGTTGTATAGAAAAGGGAATTTCAGCAGGTGTCATTTGTATGCATGGTGAAAATCTCTCTTCATCACAACAGTTAAAGCTGCAAGAGCCCTGCCCTCTTTTGTATCTTGTCACTCTAGTATAGCTCCTGCAGCTTTAACTGTTGTGATGAAGAGGGAATTTCACTGGGTGCTGCATGCATACAAATGACACTTGCTGAAATTCCCTTTTCTATACAAATTTTAAAGATACAGAAGCCCAGTCCTCCTTTTCATATGGTCAGCCTATATTAACAGCTCGTTAGATTTTTTCATTTTCCAATACAATACAAACAGTAAACTCTCCCCATACCATCCCCTCCTTTAGGTTTTCTCCTCCCTTCTTCATATCACTATAAATAAATAAATAAATAAATAGGGTTGTATCAAGCACATCTCTTTGCTGGCTTGCGCTGGTTTTGTGATGGGTCATATTATTGTTGAACTTGCAGGTGCCAAGGACCAAAGAGGGTACCTGTAGGCACCCCTGACCACCCCTGAAATAGAAGAAACAATTTAAAAAATGAAAGGAGGCAAGACTCCAGGGGCAGATTTTGAAACACAGTAGAATGATACGAGACAAGTCAGAGATAAATTAGTCCCTACTTTGATTCGAATAATTTTCGAACAATTGAGACAAATTCATTGCCAGGAGCTAGTATCTCAAATCCCCAAATGAGATCCACAGTAATGTGTAAACTATTGACCAATATCATTTATAAATGCAGATGCATAAGTATATAAGAAGAGTCATGCTGGATCAGGCCAAGGGTATCAGTTGGTACAGCTCGAGGACGTTGACAAGGTGCTTGGAGAGGTTCGTGCAACCACCTCCATATTGGATCCTTGCCCCTCTTGGCTAATAAAAGCTAGCAGGGATGGAACAACTGGCTGGGCCAGGGAAGTGATTAATGCCTCTTTGCAAGAGGGAGTGGTCCCAGGCCTCCTGAAAGAGGCGGCAGTGAGACCACTCCTGAAGAAATCGTCCTTGGACCCTGAAAATCTTAATAACTACAGGCCAGTAGCAAATGTTCCATTCCTGGGCAAGGTCCTTGAGCGGGTGGTTGTGAGCCAGCTCCAGGCACTCTTGGATGAGACAGATTATCTGGATCCATTTCAGTCGGGTTTCAGGCCTGGCTTTGGTACGGAAACAGCCTTGGTCACCCTGTATGATGACCTATGTCGGGAGTGTGACTCTATTGATTCACCTTGATCTCTTTGCGGCTTTCGATACCATCGACCATGGTATCCTTCTGGGATGACTGTCTGAATTGGGAGTGGGAGGCACTGCATTGCAGTGGTTCTGCTCCTACTTGGTGGGTTGGCTCCAGAAGGTGGTGCTTGGGGAACATTGCTCGGCCCTGTGGCTTCTCCAGAATGGGGTTCCGCAGTGGTCAGTCTTCTCCCATACTGTTCAACATCTACATGAAACTGTTGAATACAGTCATCCGGAGTTTTGGAGTGCATTGTCATCAGTACACTGATGACACGCAGCTCTATTTCTCCTTTTCATCTTCATCAGGTGAGGCTGTGGATGTGCTGAACCAGTGCCTGGCTGTGACAATGGACTGGATGAGGGCTAATAAACTGAAACTCAATCCAGACAAGACTGTTAGTGGGTGGTTCTGCTGACCGGATAGAGGGTCTTCAACCTATTCTGGATGGGTTTGCTCTCCCCTTGAAGGAGCAGATTTGTAGCTTGGGGGTTCTCCTAGAACCATCTCTGTCACTTGAGGCTCAGGTGGCCTCAGTGGCATGGAGTGCCTTCTACCAACTTCTGGACAGGGATAACCCGGCTTCAGTTGTCCATGCTCTGGTAAGCTCCAAGTTAGATTACTGCAATGCACTCTACGTGGGGCTGCCTTTGAAGATGTTTTGGAAGCTGCAGCTTGTGCAAAATGCAGCGACCAGATTGATAACTGGGGCCAGAAGGTTCGAGCATAGAAGACCTACTGTGGCCCGCTTGCATTGGCCACCTCTGTGTTTCTGAGCCTGATTCAAGGTGCTGGTTTTAACCTATAAAGACTTACATGGCTTGGGACCACAATACCTGCCGGAATGCCTTTTCTGACATGAACCTACCCGAACATTACGTTCAACCTCTAAGGTCTTCCTCCAGGTGCCTACTCCGAGGGACGCTTGGAGGTCGGCAACAAGGGAGAGGGCCTTCTCTGTGGTGGCCCCCCAACTGTGGAACGATCTCCCCAATGAGGCCCGCCTAGCACCAACATTGTTATCTTTTCGGCGCCAGGTCAAGACTTTCCTCTTCTCTCAGGCATTTAGCAATATCTGATGAGCCTGGGTTTGTTTTGTTTTTAGGCTTATAGCTATTTAAAGTTATTATACTGGTCTTAAATGCCTGTGTATATTGTGTGTATATTGTATGTTTTTGCTGTTTTAATTTTTGTGCATTGTTTTTAATTGTTTTAATCTTATGTAAACTGCCCAGAGAGCTTTGCCTATGGGGCGGTATACAAATGTAATAAAATAAATAAATAAGGGTCCATCTAGTCCAGCACTCTGTTCACACAGTGACCAACCAGCTGTCGACCAGGGAACCACACGAAGGACATGGTGCAACAGCATCCTCCCACTCATATTCCCCAACAACTGATGTATATAGGCTTACTGCCTCTGATACTGGTTGATAGTCGTTGATAGCCTTCTCCTCCAGGAATTTATCCAACCCCCTTTTATGGCCATCTATATTGGTGGCCATCACCATATCTTGTGGTGGTGAATTCCATAGTTTAACTACGCACTGTTTAAAGAAGTATTACCGTTTATCTGGTCTGAATCTCTCAATAATGGGATGATCCCAGGTTCTAGCATTATGGGAGAGGGAGAAAACGTCTCCTTATCCTCATTCTCCACACCATACATAATTTTGCACACTTCTATCAGGACTTCCCTTAGCCTTCTTTTTTCCAAGCTAAAAAATCCCAGCTTCCCTTATAGGGAAGATGCTTCAGTCCTTGATCATTTAGTTGCCATTTTCTACACCTTTTCCAACTCAACAATATCTTTTTTTAGGTGTGGCGATCAGAACTGTACCCAGTATTCTAAGTGTGTGGTTGCACCATAGATTTGTATGAAGGCATTATGATACTGGAGTTTTATTCTCAATTCCTTTCTTTAATAATGCCTAACATGGAGTTTGCCTTCTTTACAGTGGCCGTACACTGGGTTGACATTTTCATCGAGCTGTTCACCACAACTCCAAGAACTCTTTCTTGGTCAGTAACTGCCAGCTCAGATCCCATTAGGTTATACTTGGATTTTTTTTGTTCCAACCTGCATCACTCCTCCAGGAATTTATCCTGGAGAAAAACCATAATGGCCACCATAGCTACACAATTAGATAATCTAGAGAAAGTTAAATTTCAGTTGAAAGATAGAAAAATATGGATACAATACCCAATGGTTTCCTAACCACTGGTCACAGCTTTTTAAAAAGCCAGGTTGACTTTTCTATCAAGATGGATTGAATTTGAATATGTTGACTACTCACCTAACTCAGTGATCGGTTGCATCCAAGAGGGATATGCCCCATCCCGGACTAGCAATCTGGGTTCATCGAGCACCCATGAAGGTAATCATGAATATGTTCAGATTGGATTGATGGAGGGTGGCTAGGAATCCACCTAGTTCAAAAACAAACGTATTAGCCAAAGGGCCACCTTATTTCCCTGGTGCCCTAAAATTTTCCCCCTTGACTAAAGTCATTATGTGAGAAAACAGAATGGATGGACTCCATGAGACATATATTGCATGGTCAGTTTCAGTGATATGAGCCATTTGACAAATTGACCTGGGATTGTGATCTAGACCATTTTTGAAAAACAACGGGGGTCCTCAGGCTATGATCCTGAACCAGAGTAGTTGCAAGTAATTTCCATTGACTTCCCTGGGACACTCCCCAAAGTAAACATGTTTATGAGTCACTTAGGTGCTTTTGAAAACATTGCCCCATCTCAGGCATCACACATACGGCTCTCCCATGTTTATCCATCTGTGACTGTGTTAAAGGAGATGGAGAAATGAGAGGAGGAAAATGGGAAGAGACCCATCGTTTTCTAGCCCTTGGGGCTTGTGAGCTATAGGTAAAAGTGCAGAGGAAAAGGATCCATGGCAAAGAAGCTGATTAGAAGGTCTGGTTTAGATCGCTGTGTAAGCAGGAAATGATGAATCTTGGCAAAGGACCAAGAGCCAAAACAAAGCAGCAAGGAAAGCTGATGCTGATGCTTTGGAAAGACAAGGGAGGAGAAAGAAAGCAGCTGGAAAAAGCTGAAGAAAAAGGACCTAAAAATAGGAAATTGTGGACATATTTCAATTCAACAATGCCTGAGAAATTGGTGATCACTGTTGTTTTTCTTGGGAGGGCTTATTTGTTAACCATTGTGATATGAAGAACAATATAGGAGGGAGAATTCTTCAAGTGAACATCTAAGAAGGGGAAGTGACTTGGGGATTTGGTGCTGGTATATACTGGAGTGGGCAGAGCAATCCTATGGAGAAGGAAGAGGGAGAAGCTGGGGCAGATCCACCACCTTTTCCCATTGCAGGTCTGCTCATGCAGAAGATGATGGGGGCATAGCTTTGTTCCTTTGCCCCAAATGGGAGGGAAATAAACTATACTCGCTTCAGAGATGGAGTCATCCCCCTTAACTGTCCAGGGATGTGTCAGGAGAATAGTAGGCCTCTCCCAGCATGCCCCCAGCATGCTTCCTTTCTGTCCTGTCAAATGTTCGAGTTCTGACATTGGTTGTGGACCTTTCTGCAGCCGCAGGTAGAGAAGATCTGAGGATGGTCCTTCCTCTCGGAGCTGAGAAAGGGTCAATTTCTGATGCCCACAGGATAGCACTCTTAGGGTGCTTCCAGATGGAGAGCTCCTAGTGCTAGCAATTTATTTATTTATTGCATTTCTATACTGCCCAATAGCCGAAGCTCTCTGGGCGATTTACAAAAATTAAAACCATAAAAACCATTCAAAATATAAAACAATGACAGTATAAAAACATAATTTAAATTACACTATAAAAGCACAACCAAGATAAAAACCGAGCAGCTTTGCAGAAATTGATAGGGATTTAAAATACAAATTTAAACAGCAAGGTTAAAAATGAAACTGAAGAACTGTTAAAACACTGTAAAAATAAAAAGGTCTTCACCTGGTGTCTAAAGGAGTATAATGTAAATGCCAGGCTAACCTCTCTGGGGAGCTCATTCTACAGCCGGGGTGCCACAGCAGAGAAGGCCCTTCTCCTAGTAGCCACCTGTCTCACTTCCTTTGGTATGGGCTCACCAAGAAGGACCCCCGAAGATGATCTTAGGGTCTGGGTGGGTACATATGGCAGGAGGCATTCCTTCAGATAACCTGGCCCCAAGCTGTTTAGGGCTTTGAATGTTAATACCAGCATTTTGAATCGGGCTGGATCTGGACTGGCAGCCAGTGAAGCTGGAAAAGGACTGGAGTAATGTGGTCTCGTTGGCTAGTCCCTGTTAACAGTTTGGCTGCCCTGTTTTGTACCAGTTGAAGTTTCCAGACCGTTTTCAAAGGCAGTCCCACGTATAACGCATTGCAGTAATCCAGACGAGAGGTTATCAGAGCGTGGATAACTGTAACTAGGCTATCTCTGTCCAGATAAGGGCGCAGCTGGTATATCGCCCTAAGCTTTTCTTCTTAATGGATTTTCTACGTTAAGGAAAAAGATGGAAAAAGTGGTAAGAAAACATGGGAGGATCATGAGTAGAAGAGGGTGATGATGATGATGATGATGATGTTGATGATATCTCAACCTACCTGTGAATGAGGTATGAGGATGTTGCCATGAAAGCCTTGCCTGGAAGCATCCTTAGGGGGAAATCCTGTGTATATTTAGATAGAAAAATGTCCTACAATTCTCAGTATGCCACAGCCAGTACGGCTGTCTGAAGCATGCTGGGAATTGTAGGACTTTTTTTCTGTTTAAACATGCATAGGATTGAACTCTTAGATGATTTGTGAAAGGCTTGGAATGCCACCCCCAAGAGCTTCTCCAAAATCCAATTCAGTTCTCAGGTTGAAAGGGGTTCCCCATTACTGATCTATGGAAAGGGTACTAATAGTATTCCTTGTATTTGTTGGCTGTGAACACACTTCCAATGGTCTACGTCATAGAAGTTATCATTCCATTGAGGGCTGGCCCAAGACATGTTGTTGCCTGAGGCATAGCAGCAAATGCCTCCCCCCACTAATCCAAGTCAAAGTGCATAGTACCCAAAGCCAGCCAAGTAATTTTGGCACATGAGGCAGAAAATCCCACAAATTAAATAGCTAACAATTTGCTGTATTTCCAGTACGCCCAGAATTATTATGCTGCATCACTCTGCCTAATGATAGGGCCAACCCTGCTTCCAGAACCAGAAGAAGTCCAGCAAAGACATGTAGTAGGGGAGGAAAATCCCCAAGACTTTTCAGGAGTCAGGGAGGAATCTTCCCAGGAGCTTATAGGAGGGCCAGGTTCAGAGGCCGACTCCCCCTGCTTGGGAACTCAGTCTTTGTTCGAGGGAGAGGGAGTACCAGAATTCACAGATCCTAGAGTATGCTGCAGGGTTAAGCAGGTGGAGTTGAGAAGAGTGGGAGGTAGTCTGCCAGACTAGCTGAAGTTGGGTCAAGAGGATCCTCCTTGAAGGAGCAGTCCAGTAAAAACCTGTCAGGCATGGCAGGAAACTGTCCATTTAGTTGATAGGCAACTGCCTTGCTTTGTTCAGCTAATTAGGCTTAGAGGATTGCTCCTAGCCTTCACAGACACTACAGGTGTGAATACAGACTTATGGATGGTACAGCAAGTCTTTGTTACTTCACTTTTTGGTGGGAGGGCTTGGAATCCTGACAGCAGACTCCTCTTTTGGCATCCAGATTTTTATTTTATTTCTTAAGATTTCTTTACCTTGTTTTTAAAACTATGAGCCAGAAACGGGATGGCAGAGGCAGCAGCAAGGGCACGCTACGAATACTAGGGAGACTTGCAGCTGCCATTAAATTCCCTATAGTGCCCTGGAGAGCACTGATATAGCATTGTTCCAGGGCATTGTGGAGGTCATTGTTCCCACTGGAGAGATGGAAAAGGGGGTGCCGGTGGTGGGCCCTGCAGGACCAATGCGGCCCCGGCAGCTGCCCAAAGATGCTGGGCATTTGACACCACCCTTGTCTACAGAGCAGACCCTTTTGCGTCTTGTGCTTGAGGTCCAGCTTCCCCTGCTTTTCCAACTCTGCTCGTGCTACGGAACTCAGGGAGGCACAGCAGGAGAATATATCTTCCAAGGCCAGATGCCTCCATGATTGCCCATGTCTCAGTGTAGCCCTGCCTCTATAGAGCTTGTTCAAAGTGACTGTCTCCCCAGCAACAATGAGCCTATCTATAGTACTACTGCTTTAAAACGGGTTAAAACGGTTTATAACAGTTTTGAGAACTGTTGGGGCCCAGGACACACTCCATATACAGTTTTCAAAACGTTTTCAAAGTGTTTTATCCTGCGTGTGTAGATAGGCTCACTGTTGCAGCTGTGTCCATACCTCAATGGTGTTACAGACCTGAAAGTCCTTCCCTATCCTCATGTTGGGAACTGCCCCTTTTCAGCATGCAACTCCTTTGCTGAGAGAACTGAATTTGCTGCCTATTTGCTACCAGGCCAGGTTTAAGGCTCTGTTAGGAAGGTACAAAGCCCTAAACAACTTGGGACCAGGATACCCAACCTGCCCAGACACTGAAGTCATCAGAGGGTGTGTGCCTGGTGGTTCCACATGGACCTACTAGGAGAAGAGCCTTCAGTGTGGTGGCCCCCTTCCTATGGAATTCCTTACCTTTGGAACTCAGTCAGGAACCAAGATTGTGTTGCTTCCAGTGCCTCCTGAATGTTGTTTCAGGAAGCTTTCCTTGAGTGACTGGCCACAGTTTTACCTGAACTCAGTTTTATCAAAACTCTGTTTCTTTTTTAAAATAGTAATTTTTAATATGGTGGTTTTATTCTTTTATCCTATCTGTTGTTTACTGCTCCAAAATCTTGGGATGTGGAATGGTATATAAATACCATTATATACCAGAGAGCTTTGGCTATTGGGAGGTATAGAGATGTAATAAATAAAATAATAACAACACTGGTGACTGGTGAGGACTGATGTGACCCCCGGGCCCAGAGCAAATACATCTCTTGCACATCCTGAAGCCAATCTGTGCCTTTTCGCCATCAGATATTACTTACATACTGTGAATCAAGTCAGCATCGAATCAAATCCATTTAAAGTGGATTTCTGCCACATGAACCTATAGGAAATGTATACACTTCCCCAACCTGGTGCCTTCCAGAAGTTTTGGGCCATCAGACTCCCATGGCTAATGGGAACTGTTGCCCAAAACATTCTGAAGGCAGCAGCATGGGGAAGATTGCACTAGATTTTCAGGACTAGAGAAAAAACAACATTTCAGAGTAGCCAATGTACTCCCCCCCCCCCGACAAAAAAGAAAGGAAAGAAAAATCCCCTTAAAAAGCCATTGTGAGAATGTGAGAAGTGGAGTGGGATGGGATTGCAGAAGGAAACTACTTGAAAAATAGATTCCAAAATAGGGAAAGGGTTGGTTTGTGTTTGGGCTAATGTATGAATTGGTTTGATTCCAAAACAATGTATTCAGCTATCCCTAGTGAAAATCTACAATACTTAAGTTCTCTGTAGCAGGCTGAAAAATTACCAGTTCCTTACTGAGGGAACCCAACTAGGATTTGGTTTGTCAAGGTATTCCAGATAAACCATATTTCATGGTTTCTATAAAACACTCAGCTATGAAGATTCTACTGCTTTTGTTTTTATTGGCTACAACTTTTCCACCAAAAGGCGGTCAGAGAGCAAATTCAAACAGCTGGTCAAAATCCATCTCTATGCATGAAACAACACCTGCTACCAACTGTGTTGCATAGAAAGCTCTTTCTTTGTTTCTTCTAAAATATGGATTAAGAACAGAAAGGCTAACTTTTTTTCCCCTGGCCTGTTTGTTTATTTAGATTCAACAGGGCATGATCCATCCTCTTGTGCTCACAGCTGTGCCTGTGGGAGGGAGGGATCATGCTTTGAATGTGTCATTTCTATTCCATCTAGGTCATAGACAATTCTAGGAACTATACAATGAAACTCTAGTAAAATCACATTGAATAGAATTCACAGATAGATCAAACACTCACTTTGTTGAAAGTTTAAATGCATATCCTAACAAATCATAATCAACACATGGTGGGGGAATAATAATAACAATAATAATAATAATAACAACAACAACAATAGTATTATTATCATCATTAGATGCCTTTCTCAAAAAAAGACTCAAGGCGTTTTGCAACAGTGATTAACATTCCCCCCCAAAACCAAGGGTGGATCTACACTGCTGCTTTAAAGCACTTTATAACAGTAGTGACAACTGTTTTGGAGTGTATCCTGGGCCCCAACAGTTGTCACTACTGTTATAAAGTGCTTTAAAGTGCTTTAAAACAGCAGTGTAGATCCTTCCCAACCCAATTTAAAATAGCTAAAAACAACAATACATGTGATAATAAAATAAATAAAATGAAATACTACATAAAACAACTGAATTAAGAGCCCATTAGATGCTGCCAAATGACTGGGAGTAGAGGAACATCTTAACCTGTTGGTGCCAGGCAGATTTTACTGAGGAGAGCATTCCACAATTGGGAGGCCACCACCAAAAAGGCCCTTGGACAGCACTTGGACAGCAGACTGAGCAAAGAGAGCAGAACACCCAGTCACAGCCTTCCACACTATGATAAGATGTACTGTATTTCTATTTAAATTAGGATCATTATTGTGAAAATTGCATTTCTACATATAAATTAGCATATGCATATTTTATGCAAATATTTTCCCCTTTTTTGGTAATTCACAAGTGGCCACCCTAGTATGATGCCTGAGCACAAGTAGTAGGATTTACTGTGAGTTGTTGTGGTTGGTACAAGGGCCCCTTAGTTCCCATTGAGTCAATTTTATTTTCTGCCTATGGAGACGCTTTCTTCCACCACTTAGTGCCTTGCAAACTAACACAGTGTGGACTGAGATACCCAGCAGGAGTATCACCTTGTAAATTCCACACAGGCCATGGGGACACACTTTCACTAGAAAGTGTGCAGAAGTTGCCACAAGGAGTTCCTTGAGCTCAGAGCTGCATCCTAGTGGCTGAGCATCAGGAAGAAGCCAGTGTACAATGACCATGTGCAAAACCACCAAGGTGAACATGATTTTGTTTCAGACTTTGTTTCGGTGCCTCCATGGATCTGGAATTCTAATATAACTCAATGGGATGTATTCATGAGTAAGCAACATTAGCATTTTCTGTACATTTCAAAACAGTGATGTTTCCCCCAACTTGGTTTGTGTAAGTAACCTTGAAATGTTAAAATGCTCTCAACAAAGGGCATTAAATACTCTGATCAGTATCTGCTCATGAAAATGTTTGCCAGCTTGCTCTTGAGCAGAATGATTATTAAGAATGATTGATTGGTGGTACCTCACTGTTAATTTTAACCTTTAGGCTTGAGCTCTATGACAATGGAATCTAACTACCTCTCAAAATGCTCTTTTTCTCAGATCCAGGTGAAATGGTGCCAGTGCTTAACAAGTCTCCCTGGGATTTAATGGCTTTACATGGGACCCCCAAATTATGTCTTTTAGCAGCAGCTGCATTTGCTAGACTTAGCAGCCATTCCTACGATCCTTACTACTTGTGCCAAGCTGAAATAAAACTTCTCTTCTGACACTTTCCATGCTAGATAAGGTCAAGGCCAATGTGTCATTTTGGCAAAAAGTTGTACGGATGCCAGTATAATTTCTTGCTTGCATATATTTGTTTGGCAAAAGACCATTTTCCACCAGGATCTGAACTGGATAAGGGCAGTCAGTATTCTGTCTGGCCTTCATTTCAACATTCAAACTCTTTCATCAGACAATCCATGGGAATCTCTGCCTTTTATTGAATGCAAAAGGTGAGCCTGGTTTGTCTCTTGCATTATAAATAGCTACTTTCCAGGCAGTGTGCAGTGGAATAATATTCTGTCAGTATCATGTGCAGATGGTAAAAGTAGGGTCATTGCTACTTTTGTTTCCACAGATCCTAGTGCCTGTATTGTTTGCTGGATGGTGAACAGAAATCAAAGTGGGATTGCCCACTGCAAATCACAATATGTGATTCATTGTTGTGAATGCAGAGGATGAAGAGTGCATGTTTATCTGCAAAATTGCAATCCTATGCTCACATATTTGGAACTGAGAGTTGATTCACATGACTGAGAATTGACCTGGGCAATATGGCAAGTTCAATACTAACTACAGCTGGGTGTGCAGTGGAGAGACTGACTGATTGCTCATTGATGCTGCCAGATTGATTTTCAAACCATTCTGCCTGGGGCACATGGAAAATTTTACATCATTGCAGGCTGGAAATCAATCTGGCTCCATAATGGAGTACTTCAGGCATTATGGTTAACAGAAATCTACATGAAACTCTTAAGGTAGTAAGCATATATACATGAGTTGTTGGGGAATATAGGTGGGAGGGTGCTGTTGCACCATTTCCTTCATGTGGTTCCCTGGTCAACAGCTGGTTGGTCACTGTGTGAACAGAGTGTTGCACTAGATGGACCCTTATTTATTTATTTATTTATTTTATTACATTTGTATACCGCCCCATGGCCAAAGCTCTCTGGGCGGTTTACATAAGATTAAAACAATTAAAAACAATAAACAAAAATTAAAACAGCAAAAACATACCATATACACACAATATACACATACGTTTAAAACAACTATAATAACTTTAAAAGGCTATAAACCTAAAAACGAAACAAACCCAGGCTCATCAGGTATTGCTAAATGCCTGAGAGAAGAGGAAAGTCTTGACCTGGCGCCGAAAAGAGAACAACATTGGCGCCAGGCAGGCCTTGTCGGGGAGATCGTTCCACAATGGGGGGGTCACCACAGAGAAGGCCCTCTCTCTTATTGCCGACCTCCGAGCTTCCCTCGGAGTAGGCACTCGGAGGAGGACCTTAGATGTTGAACATAGTGCATGGGTAGGTTCATGTTGGGAGATGTGTTCCATCATGTATTGTGGTCCCAAGCTGTGTAAGGCTTTATAGGTTAAAACCAGCACCTTGAATCGGGCTCTGAAACATACAGGCAGCCAATGCAAGCGGGCCAGAATCGGTCTTATATGCTTATATGTTCCACCCCCCTCCTAACCTAGTTGGCATTTCAGAGCTCCAAATGTGTATTTGTGATAGAAGCCAGCAGGGGAAGGGATATTGCTTTGGTGTACATTGCAGTAGAAAAGGGTGTGTGTGCGGGGGCTGAAAGAAGGACTAACCATCTCCCCTATCATTTATTTAATACATTTATATCCTGCCTTTCCTTTTACTCATGTCTGTAGCACTGCATTGACATGGTGTAATTCCCAATCTTTCACATCAATCTAACCAAAATTATGCACTTTAGCTAGTGTAGCTTCCTTACAGAAAATTTCTCCGTTTTAGTCAGCAATCGAGATAATCGCTCCAAATAATGAAGCAACAGTATCTTGCCAAATCGTTCGAGGCAACATTTAGCTCTTTCATGCAGGCTGATCATGGCAATGATTGATAGAACTCATTATCGTGAAATACTTTTTTGCGCCGTAACGTAATCAGATGATTTCCAATGGCGTGCTTTGCTGTTACAACGGGGGAAATATCATCCCGTAAATAACCCATATCATTCATTATTTGGCTGTGGAATTTCAGCGTTTTGATCTTGTGGTTTGGCTGTACACACAAAAGAAAGTTTCAGTTCAAATATATCTTGAGTCCACATGGTAAAGTGCAGATCTACAGTAATACGTCCTTCGAGTTTTTGATCTCATCACGTCTTGTTAGCTAAAACAGGTCAGTCCTGATCAGTTCTGGGAAAGAGGCATTCTGGGGTGGGGCATTGACCCCTTCCCCCTCCCACACTTTACCTCCCATTAGACTATTCATTGCTCCGACCACTTCTCTCCATCCTTGACTCACTTTGTATCAGAGCCAAATATTTAGTTATATTTATTTATCTCTATTGGGTTGGATCCAAAGTTCTGTGGCAGAAGATAGCTCATTCACTGGGGCCTTTCTGCCTCCTTCTCCCACTGGGCACCCCAAGAAGCCTATCCAAACCTTGGGGGGGCATCCTGAACAGTGATGGCTGTAGCATCAGAGGCAGCAGTGGGAGGGAGGCTTCTTCCAAAATCAGGCAGAAGGAGCTTGTATGAATGGATGTTGTGCTTGCCCAAGGTAGCTCTCCACTCATGTTTTTCCAGTTCCCCTTGTCCCACAAATAGGGACATTGGAGAAATCCACAATGGATTGAAATGAATCCTAGGATTCAGCAGTGGACCATCTTTTCCTAGTCATGCGGATTCCGTGGATTTGTGGACCGATTTTCCATTGGGGAGGGGGGATTTGCACGAATTTGCATTAGCACTAATGCACATAAGCGTAGCCGTACAATAGTGCTAATGCACCCTGATGTGCTAGTGCGAATTTGCACTAATGTGAATAAGCAGAAGCAGAACGAAATGCTGGTTTTAAAAAAATCTGATTCCTTCAATGAGTAGACGATAGAATGAAAGATAAAACACAGATTAGGGTGACCATCTGGAAAGGAGGGCAGGGCTCCTGTATCTTTAACAGTGGTATAGAAAAGGGAATTTCAACAGGTGTCATTTGTATGCATGTAGTAGCTGGTGAAATTTCCTCTTCATCACAACAGTTAAAGCTGCAGGAGACCTGCCCTCTTTAGCTAGAGTGACCAGATACAAAAGAGGGCAGGGCTCCAGCAGCTTTAACTGTTGTGATGAAGAGGGAATTTCACCAGGCGCTGCATGCATACAAATGACACCAGCTGAAATTCCCTTTTCTATACAACTGTTAAAGATACAGGAGCCCTGCCCTCCTTTTTACATGGTCACCCTAACAAAGTTGAGATGGATTTAGCAACTTCCATACATCCCTTGCCACAACACCAGCTTTTCCTGAGGAACCTTTGACCTCCTTAAGGAGAGCATTTTGGGGGGAAAGCAAAGACTGTAGTGGGGAGGAGGGGACACCAAAGACCCATTGTCCATGCGGCCTTTCTCATACATGCTCTGGATCCAAGCCAAGTGTTTATACTATTTGTTTGAGCAAAGGTGGCTTCTGGATTAAAAAGAAAAGTCAATAAAAACACTGAGAAAAATAAATAAAATAATCACAATTAAATAATTAAGGCACTAGCATGAAATGGCATAAAACAACAGGGTCAGTTAAAAAGACAAAACAAAAAACCCATCACCACAGCAAGAGGTTAATGGCTCAAGTCTATGCAAATTTAAGTAGAAAAAAGGGTCATGCTGGGAGTTGTAAGGCTTTTGTTTCTGTCTAACCTTGAATGAGGTTGTGCCCTAAAGTAGATTTGGTTTCTACTTTTATATTTTGATAGATCATGTCATTTGTTTTTATTCTGAATAAAATTGTTCCAAAAACAAATGACATCATCTATCAAAATATAAAAGTAGAAACCAATATACAAATAAATATACTTATGAAAACTAGAAGAATACTTCCTCTCTCTCTCTCACACACCCACACCCACACCCACCCACACAAAACCACAGCAACAAAAGGTCAGAACAGCAAATTAGGCAGCAACTATTAACCCAAAAGGCAATGAATCAAAATAATTTTAATGAATTGGGGAATGTTTGTAGTGTGGGGCCCATTGGTTGGCTGTGTATTCTACTTTACAGGGGACAGTCCTCTATTTGAAGGCATCCTCTACTTGAAGGGGATATTGTACCAGAAGGATATTGTAATTTTAACTTGTTTTTATGCTTTATGCTTTTAAATTTTGTATATCAGTGTTTTAATTGTTCAGTGTTTTTAATTGTTGTAAACCGCCCAGAGAGCTTTGGCTATAGGGCGGTATATAAATGGAATAAAATAAATAAATAAATAAGTATGGTTTAACGATAAAGAACCATCAGGAGGGAGAGCAGTGGCCATAAGTTTCCCCATCAGCACTTCACACCAGAACAGCAGGTCACCTGGTTGGTCTCTTCTATTATAGTGAGATGTGCTGTATTTCTGTTTAAACTATAGTCATCACTTCCAAAATTGTACGTGTATGTATAAATTAGCACATGCAAATCTGTGTCTGCTTCCTTGGTGATGCATTTCTTCATTTTTGAATGATGTGTCAGGGGTCCATACTTTTGCTAGCATTTTATTCAATAGGAAGATTAACACGTTTGGATTTAAATATTTATTGTATTTTAATTTTGATTTTTAAATAGGATGGATAGGATACATTTAACATATCTATCTAATCTATCTTTCTATTTATCTCTCTATCATCTATCATGATTGGGGCCTGAGATTATAAGGCTGGTGGAGTGTAATGGATCTCTTGCCAAATTTGGGTGCTTCCACAGTCCCCTAGGCGACCCAATCCTCCATTCCAGCTTATTCAGGAGGACCCTTGACCCACATGAGAAGCTTTGGGGGGGGGGACACAGGGGGAAGAAGGGGAGAGGAAAGTTTTGTTCCATGATTTTTCTTAGCTTAACATAATTTAGGATCTAACCCTATGAAACTATAGTGCGATAATACTCTTGCCAATAACACTCTGCACCAATGGCCTTTTGACCACAAATGCAAACGTTAAACAGATGAAAATGTTTTTATGAATATTTGCCATTGGCTTTTCAATGTTCATGTAATTAATCTTGAAGCAAGAGGCAAGGCTCAAAGGCAGCCATAAAAACTGGGATCATAAAAACGAAATATATCAAGGTCACCACCCCTCCATGCATTGCCTCCTGAAATTCTAATGTCAGTAATCTCAACGTTTGAGAATTTCGGAGTTCAGCTTGGAACTCTGACATGTTTGAAGCACCCTGAGATTTGAAGTTCAAGTGAATGTATATTTGGAGTTCTTGCATGTATTTGGAAACACAGGATGCGTAAGAGCACATTTCTCAAAACTGCATCAGAAATTGACCAGATGTGCAATTCTTATGGGGTTGGAATCAGGATCTGCCTTCTGCAAGAAAAAGGGGCTACGGATTTTTTTTTAAAAGAGACAGAACTTTCTACAGCACCAGAGCCCATCTCTTTTTTCGTCTGCATTGATTGGTGCTTTCTTCCCCCTACTTTTCTCGTGACTAGAGTAGCAGCCACCACTTGGACTGCTCTTGTCTTGTGACTCTGTGGCTGACGAAATAACCAATGGTGGCCGAAGAAATAACTAATGGTGCCCTCCACACAATAACCAATGGTGGTTCAAATAGCCAACTCTGCATAGTGTTAGTTATTTGCATTGGTTATTTCCATCCACACAACATGATAAACCATGGTGGGTAAAATAACCAAATATAGACTATTTAAACCACCCATGGTTATCATGTTGTCTGAACTGAGTGTCTGTGTGCATTTTCAAGGGGCTGGAGGAGCTGCCATGGGAAGAAGCAGCAGGAATGTCCACTTACACAATGAATCCATTTTCAATCTGGATGTAATCCATGGTGAATTTGACCTGAAAAGTTATTTATGTTGAATGATCACAGTCTGTACTAAATTAAACCAAGAGCCTATCTACACACACAAGATAAAACACTTTGAAAACGTTTTGAAAACGTTTTGAAGACTGTATATGGAGCGGGCCATGGGCCTCAACAGTTGTCAAAACTGTTATAAACCGTTTTAAAGCAGTAGTGTAGATAGGCTCTATGTGTTACCGTATTTCTTCGATTCTAGGACGCCATCGATTGTAAGAGGCACCTTAATTTCAATACCACGCACAGAAAAAAAGCTTTGATTCTAAGTGTGGGAAAATCACCATCGATTTTAAGACGCACCCCGTTTTTAGAGACGTTTATATGGGGGGGGGGGGAAGTGAGTCTTAGAATCAAAGAAATAGGGTAGTTTAAGCATGCCTTCTTCACAAAAAGTGGCTGCCTGAAGTGTGTCTTGACCTAGGTTGGAACCAGTATGAAGTGAACCAGTGGAAACAGTGTGTAATCTGGATTGGAAGCAAATTTTGTGAGGTGGTTTTGGTAACCCTTTTCCCTGCACCCATTGAAAATCTCCCCTACCTAAATTGCTATTTGCCTTGATAAGGTTAGGTCAGAGGTGGGCTATGTGGCCCTCATTCTAATTTGAGAACCCCTCTCTGCATGTTATCATTTCAGGCCTCTGTCAAGAGATATGTTTCCCTGGCAGCCTGCCATTTGGGAAGAAAGCAGGAGAGAGAGGGAAAAGGGTGTGGAAGAAAGTGAAAAGAGGTGTTCCACTCACTTTTTGTTGGGAATATTGCATCCTCACCTGCATGTTACTGGAAGGGGGCAGTCTTGCAGTTTCTTCACAAAAATTCTGGACACAATTATCCTTAGGATCTCTATAGCCTACAGTGTGGTTTCCTGGGATTTCTTCCTTTTGCTCCTCCCCTTCCTCCCCCTCACTCTCTCTGACCTCCTCATTGGTTTGCTTTCTTGCTTCTAGTATAGCATACAAATGACACCAGCTGAAATTCCCTTTTCTGTGCAACTCTTAAAGATACAGGAGCCCTGCCCTCCTTTTCATATGGTCACCCTAAACTAGACTAGTTGTGGAAGGCAAAATGAACCGAACAAACTCTTTTTTGAAACTCTATGCTGTACTTGCATTTTAAATTCAAGAACATTTGTGAGTAAACCCTTTTTTATCTTTACTTCACCAAAGAAGGGTGATTGTGCTAAAATAGTCTGTGTGCATGTGGGATTGGTAAACGCTCATTCAGTTTTGCCTTTCAGTTTTCTCTGCTAATTACCTTTCTAACAGGAGGTTTCATATAATCCCATTGTTTTTGTCTCTGGGCCTGTCCACTGCTGGATTTGATTCCGCCCACCTCTGACATGAGATCTCCAACAGATTACCCACAAGGGAAGGTGGCCATCAACAGGGGGAAAAAAGTTGCCTACCCCTGTACTAGGTGTCTTCCCATCCTAATCTGGATCCTCCACCCCCCATGCCTGCTTTTGGTAAAAAGGACAAGTGAATCACATGTTGAAAATGGTTGTGTGTAGTGTGGTCCTCAAAGAGATGAGTAAGAAAGCAGAGAGCAAGGAAGTCAGTAGCTGGCAAGTTTGTTAGTGTCATAGGCTTTGGGCTTTTGTTTTTTGTTTGGCTTCATTCCAACTTTCCCCCTTCTCCTTCTGCCCCAAGAACTCCCCCCTCCCCATAAATGTGCAGTTAAAGAATGAAGAGCTTAAGTTTCATATGCTGCCTTCTTTATTACATTAATGTTAACACAGGAAATCAAGAAAAGATCACAAAAAAGACACCAAGGCTCATTATCACAAAGTTCCTTTTGATTCTGAACAAACAACATTAAAAAGAAAAAGAAAAAGCTTGATCCGGCAACATCAAAAGCTAAAGCTAGCTGGGTTTAGTTAGTTTTACTTTAGGATTTCCCCCCATCTTGGTTGCAAAATGGGAGGATTTAGTTAATTTCTTCCTGGATTTTACAGCTCCTATTTGATGAATTACATCTCTGGTTTCATGTGCATCACACACACACACACTATGTGGCACATTTTAATAAAGATGGTTGCGGACATTATTATTATTATTATTATTATTATTTACATTTATATACCGCCCCATAGCCGAAGCTGTAGTGCTTAACATCTAGTGCTTAACATGTTCTACCTAACTGGCTAACAAAAGTCTCTCTCTTAGCTTTGTCTTTCTAGTCCTGTTTTCCATTATTTATGTTTTGTGATATTTGTGGTGTGTGCGTGTGTGTAATTTTTTTTATAGTGGATATATTTTTCTGTACTGTGTGATGCTTTTGTGTTGTAAGCTACTTTGAGTTCACTTGTGAATTAAGGCGGGGTACATGGTTTTTAAAAAAATTAATAGATATAAAGTATACAAATAAATAAATAAATAAATATTTGATCGATTTACCATCTTTTAACCAAATAATGAACCTTGGTCTTAGATGCCTGTTTGAGATTCTGAAGAAAGAGTGAGATAGCTTTTATTTAATGTCACTGTAAACTGCCTTTCATTGGTACACTCAGTCAGTAGCCACTTCAAACATTAATCCAGGGTGAAATGAACATGTGCGGTCACAGGAGAGTAGTATCATGGCAGCAAGCTCCTCTCTTGATCTATGCACATTCATTAGATTTAGGGTGACCAGATAAAATCCAGGTCAGGGCTCTTGTAACTTTAACAGTTGTAGAGAAAAGGGAATTTCAGCCAGAGTCATTTGTATGCAGTTAGTTCCTGGTGAAATTCCCTCTTCATCACAACAGTTAAAGTTGCAGGGGCCCTGCCTTCTTTTGTATATGGTCACTCTAGTATAGTGCCTGCACCTTTAACTGTTGTGATGAAGAGGGAATATCACCAGGAACTAATTGCATACAAATGACACTGGCTGAAATTCCCTTTTCTCTACAACTGTTAAAGATACATGAGCCCTGACATGGATTTTATCTGGTCAGCCTGATTAGATTGTTTCCACAGGGGTAGCCATGTTCATCTGCCACAGCGAAAACAACAAGGAGTCTTATGTTGGCTGACCAGATAAAATCCAGGTCAGGGCTCATGTAACTTTAACAGTTGTAGAGAAAAGGGAATTTCAGCCAGTGTCCTTTGTATGCAGTTATTTCCTGGTGAAAATCCCTCTTCCTCACAACTAGGCTGACCATATGAAAAGGAGGACAGGGCTCATGTAAATTTAACAGTTGTAGATAAAAGGGAATTTCAGCCAGTGTCATTTGTATGCAATTAGTTCCTCGTGAAATTCCTTCTTCATCACAACAGTTAAAGTTGCAGGGGCCCTGCCTTCTTCTGTATATGGTCACTCTAGTACAGTGCCTGCAACTTTACCTGTTGTGATGAAGAGGGAATTTCACCAGGAACTAATTGCATACAAAGGACACTGGCTGAAATTCCCTTTTCTCTACAACTGTTAAAGTTACATGAGCCCTGACCTGGATTTTATCTGGTCAGCCTAGTGTTATGGCACCTGAAAGTCTAACACATTTATTCTAGTTTAAGCTTTTATGGACACTGTCCACTTCCTCAGAGGCATTAACCTTAAATTTGTAGATTTATGAAAACATGCTGGTGGGGTTGGGGGGAGAGATGTAAAATCAACATTGAGATGTTGTCTCAACCTGGGCAGTAGGAATTGTTGGAGGAGGAAACAACCCTTAAATAACCTATGGTCTATTGTAGGGTGACCAGATAAAATCCAGGTCAGGGCTCATGTAACTTTAACAGTTGTAGAGAAAAGGGAATTTCAGCCAGTGTCATTTGTATGCAGTTAGTTCCTGGTGAAATTCCCTCTTCATCACAACAGTTAAAGTTGCAGGGGCCCTGCCTTCTTTTGTATATGGTCACTCTAGTATAGTGCCTGCACCTTTAACTGTTGTGATGAAGAGGGAATATCACCAGGAACTAATTGCATACAAATGACACTGGCTGAAATTCCCTTTTCTCTACAACTGTTAAAGATACATGAGCCCTGACCTGGATTTTATCTGGTCAGCCTGATTAGATTGTTTCCACAGGGGTAGCCATGTTCATCTGCCACAGCGAAAACAACAAGGAGTCTTATGTTGGCTGACCAGATAAAATCCAGGTCAGGGCTCATGTAACTTTAACAGTTGTAGAGAAAAGGGAATTTCAGCCAGTGTCCTTTGTATGCAGTTATTTCCTGGTGAAAATCCCTCTTCCTCACAACTAGGCTGACCATATGAAAAGGAGGACAGGGCTCATGTAACTTTAACAGTTGTAGAGAAAAGGGAATTTCAGCCAGTGTCATTTGTATGCAATTAGTTCCTCGTGAAATTCCTTCTTCATCACAACAGTTAAAGTTGCAGGGGCCCTGCCTTCTTCTGTATATGGTCACTCTAGTACAGTGCCTGCAACTTTACCTGTTGTGATGAAGAGGGAATTTCACCAGGAACTAATTGCATACAAAGGACACTGGCTGAAATTCCCTTTTCTCTACAACTGTTAAAGTTACATGAGCCCTGACCTGGATTTTATCTGGTCAGCCTAGTGTTATGGCACCTGAATGTCTAACACATTTATTCTAGTTTAAGCTTTTATGGACACTGTCCACTTCCTCAGAGGCATTAACCTTAAATTTGTAGATTTATGAAAACATGCTGGTGGGGTTGGGGGGAGAGATGTAAAATCAACATTGAGATGTTGTCTCAACCTGGGCAGTAGGAATTGTTGGAGGAGGAAACAACCCTTAAATAACCTATGGTCTATTGTAGGGTGACCAGATAAAATCCAGGTCAGGGCTCATGTAACTTTAACAGTTGTAGAGAAAAGGGAATTTCAGCCAGTGTCATTTGTATGCAATTAGTTCCTGGTGAAATTCCCTCTTCATCCCAACAGTTAAAGTTGCAGGGGGCCTGACTTTTTTTGTATATCGTCACTCTAGTATAGTGCCTGCACCTTTAACTGTTGTGATGAAGAGGGAATATCACCAGGAACTAATTGCATACAAATGACACTGGCTGAAATTCCCTTTTCTCTACAACTGTTGAAGTTATATGAGCCCTGACCTGGATTTTATCTGGTCACCCTGCCACAGTGGACCAGATTCCCTTCCCTGAGCATCCTCCAGATTTCGTGTGGGGCATTTTTCCAGTTATAAAAAAGGCAAGATAAATTAACGGCAGCTGACATTAACATATCTTGGGAAAATTATGGCTTCTACACTGCAGCTGAAAAGCATTTACTTCTGTGTAAATTGTGGTTGCAAAGCACTTACTTCTATGTAAATTACAGCCATAAAGTGCTTTCCTCTACATAGATTGTGGATGTAATTTACACAGGAGTAAGTGTTTTATGGCTGCAATATATGTAGAAGCAAATGCTTTATGGCTGCAAATGGTGTAAAATACATACATTACTGCTGTAATTTTCCCAAGACACACTAATGGCAGCCATCATGAGCATGTCTTGATTTTTTTAAGCTGCAAAAAGGCCCTGAAAAATCTGGAGGATGTGCCAGGATTCCAGGAAAATCTGGTGAGCAACGAGAGACCCAGATTTCTCCATGGCAGCCCATCCCTAATTGAGACAGCACAGTCATGCCTTCTTAGTTAAGGCCCAGCCGGAAAAAAGCATTCTATCATTCTAAAGGGGTGATTGTGGGGTGGTCATTCTGACATTCATAAAATTGAAAATGTTTCACCAATCTTCCTGAAATTTACGTGTGCCAGAAAGAAATGTTGGTTTTACATAACCTGATAATTTCAAGAAGATTGGTGAAAGATTGAGGGAAGGGGGGCAGTTTAAAGTAGGGGGGAACCCCTCTCACACTCACTGTGGTTGATGGATTTGTATTGGTGAGATTTGTGCTCTTAATTTGTAAAGTAATTACAACCTTATTAATTAATCCAGTGGTGGTGTCTTCTTCCTCCTCCTTCATGGTAGTCGGTGGAATAGCTTTTCTTTTTTAGAATTCCCTTTAGTTTATTTTTAATTAATACATATAGATATACACATAGTTAGTCACCCTCTGTAGTGAAATGTGTAGTGATACTTATACTAATGAATTTGCATAGTTTGGGGGGAGGAGTCTACTGCTACCCAATCTGGTGTCTTCGATCATTCCATAGCTACACTATGCAACGTTAGAAGAATGTTTCATTTGGCCTTGACATGTGCTATTTCTGCAAATTTGGGCCCATAGGATGCTGTGCAAATGGGGATGTATGACAAATTCATTTTTGATCAGGATTTTACCCAGTTCACACCTGGACACAATCTGCGGTTGGAGTCTGTACATTTCTGAGCTGGCAATGTGATTCGCAGACCAAAAATGTAAACATTTCAAAAATGCACACAATTGGTGCATACATTTGAAAAAATACGAATGGAAATACGCATGGATTTTCATGCAAAAGTAACAACAATCTGGTATGGACTTGAGTTGAAACGAGCTTTCAGATGGAATTTGAAGAACTTTAGTGAGCTCAGTTTTTGCTGATTTGCATATTTCTACATACAAAATGATAGAGGGGACTCATTGCTCTTTTCCTTGGCCCTATCAGAGCAGTGAGAATAATTACCCAATGGCCAAAATAATGATCCATTGCCATTGTTCTTCTGGCCTGAGCAATGGTCCATAGCCAGGGATGGGCACTTCTGTGTGCATGTGTGCTGCCTCAGTGCAACACCCCACCACAACAGATCACACTGTTGGGTAATCCAACTGCTCTGTTTTTTGGATTTTTTTTTTTACAATGTACTTTCTTCCAAAGCATATCCTACCAATCTGGCAGGTAAATTTAAAAGCTGTTCCAGTGGCTGGAACAGATCAGTCAAAGGCTGTGTTTTTGCAAATGTATGTATACTTCTCTTAAAAAAAAATACGGAAGAAACTGTTTCAACTAACATAGTTCTGCATAAACATTAGTTGAGCTGCAATTTACTCTAAAGCAGAAGGCAATGGCTGCATTTCAAATTTCAGTCACAGAGCCAATCTGATATTACTGTGGTGAAACTATATTATGTTTCACATACATCATATAATTGTGTTTGAGAGATTCCAGCATACCAACCTGATTAATGGCCTGCAACAAGTTCATATCCCAACAATGAACTGATGCTGTCTGTAAGCCTTGCTACCTGGCTTCTGTCCACACTAATGTATCTTGCTAGTTTCGCTGCAGGCTAGATATTGAGTGTATTCTTGGCCAATAGGTTCTTTCCACCAAAACACATTTGTATCACCCTGTAAAGATATCAAAAATGGTCAGAGTTTTCATTTGTGCGGTTTCTGACCTCAATAAAGCTTAATATATTTCTGACAGGGTTACTGATGCTAACATTACATGAGGGACAACTCAGTGGCATAGGGAGACACCTGAGGGTTGACCTATGGATGATGAAGTGTTGCTTTGCGTACTCTGAAAGTGATATTCACCAAATACAATTCCTTCCTAACATTCAACACTGAATTGCAAACTCAGGGTGACAGCTGGAAGACCTCCCCTTCTCTATTGTTTCATGCCTTTTGATATGGTAGGAAAGTATCAAACCTATAATGAGTTCCAGAAAGCCAAGAGAATGCCTATTGTGTGCACTGTCTCAAAACATGGGTTTACGCTCAACAAAAATGCAGAAATGACAAAGGAGGAGTTTTTTTTAGAAGGGGGTGTTAGAGTTGGGTAAGCAGAAGAATGGGTAACAGAGAATTCATAGCAGAATAGAAAAGTCTAGTTTGTCTTTTCAAAAGTCCAGGTGACCTATAGCAGTTACCCATACAATCCAGGATCAAACTTGGAATGTCTTCTGGATATACACAGGGTTGGGGAGTTCTTGCCTATGGCGAACCATTGTTCTAAATTGAAGACGTTTCTAAATTACTGAAATGTCTTAAGTGTTCCACTTGCTTCAAAATGTGCAGGTTATGTATAGTTCTGGCTTAGTACTGTAGAATTTGTAGGCCTGGACTTTCCAAGTGGTGAGAGATGAATCTCTGCCATTTATAAGGGGTAGTAGACTTGTTGTATGTTGGACTATTCAGGTATATGTAGGGTGACCAGATAAAATCCAGGTCAGGGCTCTTGTAACTTTAACAGTTGTAGAGAAAAGGGGATTTCAGCCAGAGTCATTTGTATGCAGTTAGTTCCTGGTGAAATTCCCTCTTCATCACAACAGTTAAAGTTGCAGGGGCCCTGCCTTCTTTTGTATATGGTCACTCTAGTATAGTGCCTGCAACTTTAACTGTTGTGATGAAGAGGGAATTTCACCAGGAACTAATTGCATACAAATGACACTGGCTGAAATTCCCTTTTCTCTACAACTGTTAAAGTTACAAGAGCCCTGACCTGGATTTTATCTGGTCAGCCTAGGTATATGGATTGGTTTTTTTAACAGGTAAGGGAAAGTCAATTCACACCTGGCCCTGATAACAATAAATCCTGTTTACATTATGATGATTTCATGATTTATGGTTTGGGGATTTTGGACCATGTGGCTTACGAACGTCTTCCTCCAACATCTTGTGGACTTAGTCTCTTTCCTTGGTCCACTTTATAAATATAAGGGATTGCAACAACCACTGAGAAGGGAGAATATTCATCACAGTAGGAGTTATCATTGTAAGAACACTCAATATATGTTTTCCCCTTCATCCTGGGGGTTAAAAGATTGATTTGAACTTGGTCTGCGGTGAAGTCAACATATGGTGTCGTTTCTGGTGCACTTGGCTTTACTTTTGGCCATAGGGAGTGGATTCACTTCAGTCCTTCTTTAGATCATGCACTGACCACATCCAGAAAACATTTCCAAAGAGAGAGATATTAGACAATTCATAACGCCAGTTCACGATTCCCAAATCTATTCCAACAGTCAAATTTAACTCATTTAGCAAAATATCTCCCCCACATAAAATATGATTGGTGTTAAATCAGCCCTGGCTTTGGGCTTTTCAGATTTGCAATGTTTTTTAATGGTTAAGGAAAACTCAACTTTTCCTTGACTTTTCTCAGATTTGGGATTGGGCAAGAAGTTTTCCTTCTGGGTGCTTCCAGACTCCTAGAGCTACCCATCAAAAGTCATTGTGCAGCTATCCCATCTTTTCCTCATTAATGTGTTTTTTATGGAAATAAAAACAATGGAAGAAGCAATGGGAAAACATGGGAGGGTGACAAGTGGAAGACAACGACATCTGGACCCCCTGCAAAGTTCCATGAATTGCACAAGAGAGGCCTTGTCTGGAACATCCTCTGTCCATATTTGCTAGGCAGCTTGGTTTTAAAATTACAACTGTAGATACGGCTTTCCCTACATGCATGGGTCATCTTTAGCTATTGGTCGATTAAGAAATCTGGATTATGTGGATTAGTTATTTTTGACCCAACCCTATAATTTGATGAAGCACCAAGGTTCGAATAGGTACTTGCAGGTTCATCCAAGGCATAGGAATAGCTCATGGAATGCTTGACTGGTTTCATAGAACACCAGCGTGCCCCTCTCCCAATGCTGTCTCAAAAACTGCTTTTGAAAATCCAGCCCCCCATTTCAAAAGAGGAGAATGGAGAGGAGTGGGGAATGGAAATCCTGCTCCGCCAAATCACTGCATTTGTGTCTGAGCTTCTGAGCTCTATCAGACGAGCATTTTATTGCAAATCCATTACTGGGCACTCACGGATTTTCGCTGGGTACTCTCATGATGTCGTCTGCCTCCAGTGCTCCTCCCACCCCTTCTAGCCTTCTTCGCCCCACAAAAAGCCACTCCATTTAATCTGACATAGTTTTTCCAAAGCGAAACATGCCGCCATTTCAGAAAAAACAGTTTGATAAAACCATCCATGTGGTCTTTGTTTACTTCCTCTTCAGCATGTGAAAGAAAGATGAAGCTGCCATCCCAGAAACACGATTCACTTGCAGCTGGACATGGGGCTGAACAGGGAGGCTGCACTACTCCCTGGGGAAGGACCTTGCTGGTTGAAGTTAACTGAGCATGCCTTTCCCTTTCTCCAGTCCTCCCCACCAGTGCTGTCCTTTTCCACTGCCAATGGCGACCTAGGAATGAATGTGAAATTCACCTCATCTCTTGCCCACTGATGTGCCTGCCTCTCTCTCTCCCCCCCCCCCTTTTGCCATGAGTGGGGCCAGCTTTGGAGCACATTTCTTCCTCTTTCTTCACCATGATTGTAGGAAAAACATGATTTCCCCCCGTCCGATGATCCCTTCTGTCACATCTTTCTTAATTGTTGTAGATCTTTGCTTCTGACAAAACATGCATAGAACTCAGCTGCCTGGCTTGGTTGGTGGAGAAGGTTGGGGGTGCACTCCTGTTGCTTGCTCCTGAGTAAACATGCCAAAAATGGGGCTTAGTTCCCTGTGCCTCTGAAGAAACAGTCATAGGACTCAGCTGCCTTGCTTGAGGTGGGAGGAGTGCATTCCTGTTGTTTGCTCATGACCCTCATAACTATTAGTCAGAAGGTAGGGTGTTTTTAAAGCAAAATAAATTATATGGTGACCAACTGTCAGGATTTCCCCGGATTTGTCCTGGTTTTTGTTCTATTCTGGATGTCGGGGGATTTTCTGTGATTTTCTATATTGTCCTGGAAAGACACACTTTCCCCTTTAAGGCCGCCATTAGCATTTTGGGAGGGAATGATGTGCTTTCTGGAGGTGCATCATTTCCCTTCCACTGCTCCAATCAGGACCTTAAATGGGAAAGTGTGTCATTCCCGGAGATTATAGAAAAGGCCCTGATTGGAGTAGTGGGGGGCAGAAATGACACACTTTCCCCTCCTCCACTCCAATTGGGGCCTTTAAGGTGGCGGGGTGGGGGATGACGCTTTTTCCAGAGGCCCTGAAAAGTCACTTTCCTGCCCTGCCCACAGGTTGTCCTCTTTTTTGGTTTCCCAAATATGGTCACCCTAAATAAAATAAAATAAAAAATAAAATGAAAATTGGCTATCGGGACTCCTTTTCATTATTTTATTTAATATCTGTTTCAAAAGAGGTTGACCATGAGCCTTGGGGAAGATCCTGTTTGAGAATCGCAAGCCTCAATGCCCCCTACACAGGTCTTTGGATCCTAACCTGTAGTTCTAAGCAATGCTAAGCTCACAATCATGGACCAAGGGAAAATGAAGGGCTGGTTAACACGGCTTTTGTTCCTAGTGACAAAGCCATCCCTGTGAACACACTTTCACGAAACTTCCATGGGCTGTTCTTGAAACGTGGCAGACACTATTGAACAAACAAACAATAAGAAATAGCAGCGTGCTTATAAGATAGGAATGCTGTAGATTTATCGATGATCGATTATACTTTCCTAGTGGACTGCCGGAACTTAAGGCAATAACTCTTAGGATGTTATTTTGTAGCTACATTTGGAGAAAGGCTATGCAGCTCAAAATATGTTACGATTCTTGGCCCTAATAAGTCATCTGTCACTTTCAAGCCTTCCTTGCATCAGTGTTTGATCACATCACACTGCTTAGTGGCTTTGAACTGAATGGTGCATAGATACAGTCAACACTGGTCAATAGCAATATCCGTGATCATATTAGGAACTAGAAAGACTGTTGCCACAATTGCTTATGTTCTGAGCAGTTATGTCCTCTCGGCAAAGAGATATGGAATAGAATAAAATACTCAGTAGAACAAATATTGGTAATAATGTTATGCTTATTGAGGTACACTAAAGATAAAGTGCACCTTACAGATAGAGAACTGGTTGCCTATAGGGTTAACAACTGTGAGAGTAATATATGTAAACTACTGGGAACATGAAAAAAATCAGGCCCAATCCAAGCAGGATATAGCACTATGAAAGCAGTACAAAAACAGTATATAAAAAGGCAGGAGCCACACTACTGCTTTGTAGCAGTATTGAAGTGTACTGACAACTATTGGGGCTCATAGACACATATCATATACTGCTTTCATAGTGTATATCCTGCTTGGTGTAGATCTGGCCTCAATTAATGCATGATTTGAGAAGCTGATGGTAACATTATCATTTTCTAGAAGAGTGAAAGAAAAGAAAAAGAGATCAAATGCACTCTTCCCAACAGAAAAAAAAACTTTATCGAATCTTGTGACAGCAGTCAGTTGTACAGTATTGCTGAATTTCTTGTGAAATTTCATTTGTAAAAGAAAAAATGTGGATAATATTGCCTGCAGCTGCTAGGTATTGTAGTCATGTACTACTCTCTGCGCAGTGACTTCTCTCCATGTCATGGCTGGCACATGTAAGCTCAGGCTTGAGGGACAGCTCAAGCTGCTTCCATTTAGGAGCAAAGTCCCTGTGTGAATAAAGCCCTGGGGTTATTTTATTTTGGGTTCATCTGTCCTAGCGTTCAATTGAAATACTGGGGAATGGAACCAAAGAAAATGTATTTTGTCTGGCTCCCTTGACTGAAGTTTGCTTAGCCCTTTTAAAGATGTAAATACTGAATAACTTCAAGTTGGACAACTTGCAATAGAGAGCGATGATATTTCCCTGTCACTCTATCGGCTAAAAGACACAACCAGGAGTAATAAACATGCATTAGAGTTACAGTCATCTTACTGCCTGTTGTAACTGTCTGCATGAGGGCAACGTTTCAAGACTCGAATAGGCGATGTTTTGACAAGATGCAATCTTTTATTTTCCTCCTACAAATCTTTATGCTGATTCCTCCTGTATCCTTTCACTCTCTGGGGGACGTTGAGTTCACACACATGTTGCTGGACAGGAGACAAAGGCAATCTGTCACACACGTGTAGAACAGATGCTTGCAAGAGGGGAAAAATCAGTTCAATTGCTGTATTACTCATTTCCGTTGTCTTGCTGTCCAGGCAAATGTTGACCCACATGGAACTGGTCTTTGGGATATTTCCATGTCAGGAGCAGACAGACAGCCCACCCAAGAAATCATCACAGTCAATATTTGTGAGCCACAATCTGTTTAATGTTGGGTACCACCTGCTTTTAAAGTGAGATGGTTTAGGAGAAAATGTACAATGTGAATATAATGGGGGTGGGGGGAATAGCTTAAAAGGCATTGAGCAATCTGTGTGGAGGAGAAATAAAGGCCAGCTTCTCGTGATCATCTTTCTCATCTTGATGCTTTTGAAGTCGCCATAACTTGGCTTCCTGGAGGACTGTGGATACGTTAACAGTTTTCCCTAGATAGGGTTGCATTGGCAAATCAGCCGAAGCTGATAAAAGGCTCTCCTGGTAACAACTGCTGCTTGTGCCTCCATCAACAGCACAAGGTCCAGGAATATTCCCAAGCTGTAGATTTGGCCTTAGAGAAGGACTGCATCCCCATCTGGTACCAGTCACTCACCTGCCTCTAGATCAGCAAATCTCCCCACCCAAAATTCTCTCCATCTCATCTGAATTAATTTTCCATTTGTTCATTAACACAAAACTGCCTCCAGAACAAATTCTGAATTTCCACTGCCTATCTAGGCCTAGTAGGTGGAAACAAGAGAGTAGGGTGACCATATGAAAAGGAGGACAGGGCTCTTGTATATTGAACAGTTGTATAGAAAAGGGAATTACAGCAGGTGTCATTTGTATGCATGCAGCACCTGGTGAAATTCTCTCATCATCACAACAGTTAAAGCTGCAGGAACCCCTGCCCTCTTTTGTATCTGGTGACTTTAGCTATACTATACTAGAGTATATGGTCACCCTACGAGAGAGCGGCCTGTCATTCACATACTGATGGCACTTTTATTGAGCTATCCTGTACATTGAGCTATCTAGAGCTCTTTCCTGGTCAGTCACAACCATCTCAGACCCCATCAGTGTATATGTGAAGTTGGGATTCCTCCCCCACTCCCTCCATGTGCATCACTTTACACATGCTTACACTGAACTACATCTGCCATTTTAGTGCCTATTTCCCCAGTTTGGAGAACTGTTTTTCAAGCCCCTCACTGGCCCTTTTTGTCTTAACCTCTCCCAAATAAGTTGGTGTTGGATGTCAGCACACTTGGCCACCTCAGTGCTCGTCCCTCACTCCAGATAATTTATGAACAAGCTGAAAAGCACCAGTCCCAACGTATGCTGGCTTCGTTGCATTGCATTCACACAAGCACGAGAGTTGTGCCCCCTGGTGGGGTATGGAGCAATGTGCCCCCTGACTTCTGGGGGTTTGCCCACTCCTGATGTAGTGTCAGCTTTGTCTACACTTCTATCATTAGGGTGACCATATGAAAAAGAGGACAGGGCTCCGGTTTCTTTAGCAGTTGCATAGAAAAGGGGATTTCAGCAGGTGTCATTTATATGCATGCAGCACCTGGTGAAATTCCCTCTTCATCACAACAGTTAAAGCTGCAGGAGCTAGAATGATCAGACACTAGAGTGACCAGATACAAAAGAGGGCAAGGCTCCTGCAGCTTTAACTGTTGCTATGAGGGAATTTCACCAGGTGCTGCATGTATACACCTGCTGAAATTCCCTTGTCTATACAACTGTTAAAGATACAGCAGCCCTGTCCTTTTTTCCAGATGGTGACCCTACTTCTATCATGGGTGCTGTTATTAATCCAATGAAGTGACACTGAGAAAGAAGCTTCCATTTGTTATCCTGCCTCCACTCCTCTACCTGTTCTCTCTCACACTGTGGAATTTTCAGGTCTGGCATGAAAAGGCAGTGATGAATGCAAGCTATCAATGGTCTGTTTAGTTAGGGAAATATTGAGAATGTAAACATCAGTGGCTATTTTCTAATGCCAGTAGCTTGATTTACAGTTCCCTAGTTCTTCAAGGCGGTTTTCAAAGTGTTTTGGAAACTGTCCTCCTAGAGCTTCTTATGGATAAGAATTCAGCTTTGAAATTTGGCAAGGAGATACAACTTGTTTGGGCAGCAGGTGGGCTTTTTTTTTTTTTGCCTGTGTGAGGCCTCAGGTATCAGGGCTCCAGCCATCACCAGCTAAGGGCTCTCCAACACCATCATGTGCTTATATGGTGTGATATCCTCACCCCAGCACTAATGAACTGGGTTTGCTTTATGAACACATCATAATTACTGCAGCCAACACCACATGGAGCAATACATTGGCCTAAAAATATATGATAAGGTTTGTCAATCATGCAGAATCACATGGTGGAGCTGTACCATTTTAGATTAGTTGAAGGGAAACTCTTAGGCAAGTTTGAATGCTCTTTCATGGGTGGGGAAAGTCTCTGCACATAGAACACTTGTGAATCACTGAGAAGGCTTCTAGGCTAGCATTTACTCGCTTGACATGCTAGTTTTCAATGTTTAGGGAGTTCTTTTTGATGTGTTCCTAATATCTTGGATACTGTCCACTAGGTCCTATAAGAAGGCAGCATCATGTTTTACATTTGTTATGAGAATTGTTGTGCTGTTTTCTGTAGTAAACAAGTGTGGAATAATCATGTTTCCCAGACATGTGACATGGGTGATGAAAGATGGTGTATGTTTCTATTTCCTTCCATAATTTACATGTTTGGTGTTGGAAAGCCTTGGAGAATACTGAAATTTTCCTAATATGAAACACTGGGCTATTTCCTCGATGATGATAATGATGCACACACCCATAATTCAACAGTACCGATTTCACCTCTGGAGAGGTTACAGATTTTGGCTGGTATTCTGTAAAAGCACTGTGAACCCCTAGGAAAAATGGGTTGCCACTGATGGTAGTCCAATGGAAAAGACAACCACTGTGTCCATCACATATATGTAATAAGAAGCTGCCTTATACCGAAGCAGGCCAGTTGGTCTACTTAGCTCAGGATTGGCTATTCTGAATGGCCATGGCTCTCCAAGATTTCAGACAGGCGTATTTCCCAGTTCTTTCTGGAGATTCAACCTGGGACCTTTTCCATTCAAGGCATACATCTACCATTAAGCTACAGCCCTTCCCCATGGAAGGGCCTGTGTGGGCCTTAATTGCATGTCCTTGAGCTCAATAGGAAGGCCACCCAACTCACTGAGCCACCAAGCCCATCAGGAAAACAAAAATCCTTCCGTATGTTTGAAAACATATGCTCGATCCCAGACATAAGACATAAGACTGAAGGACTAACTCTGACAGAGAGATGTGTGGATAACATCTCTACTGTTTCCCCAACTAGAAAGCATAAAAAGTGGTACACAAAGGACAGTCAGCAAGCCAAAGAAATGTGTCTGAGTTAAATCATTCAGAATGGGAGATACAGAGATCCCAATAACTATAAAGGCATTTATTACGTTTTGTGTAATTTCCTGTGAAAAAACAAACGTGCCATTTAATTTAGGACACATTTCTATTTTAACTATTGGGGTGGGGGTTACTAAAAAATAACAACAGGAAGCAATCCTATATGACAAAGAAATATGTCCTAAACACACACACACACACGCACACTATCCAGAGACCAACCCAATTATTAACATCAAACGTGTACATGCATTGATAGTTATGGTGTCACATTATGGGAAACAGAATTAGATGGAAAACATCTGGGTTCAAAGTGCATAACCTCATAACATTGCTTAACGGCACATATGCTGTAGAGTTATGATTTGCCCCATCCAAGCCACTTTGTCCGGAAAGCTTGGCTTATACGAGCTGGAAGCCAAATTAAAAACAATATCCTAGCAATGTGGCAAAGGGTGAACACAACCAATTGGTTATCATACCACTGTGTGCATGGAATCATTTAGTAAGTCAGTTAACTGTATTGTTCTGCCAAGTGGTTAACTTAATTTTGTCACATGTCAGGTACAGGGGTATGGTGAGGTGTATGGCAAAATGTTTATCTGCCACTGTGCGCAGAGTTCTCCTGACCACAAGAGTTTCTTAGGGTTGCCATTTGTAAATCACCCCAGAAAATGGGACGAAAGAAGATAGCAATTTGCATAAAATGTGCATATGCAAACGTGTGTGTGTGTCTGTATAGATAGATATAGATGCAAATTTAGAAATTAGTATTATAATTTAAATAGAAATACAGTACATCTTGCCATTGTGTGGAAGACTGACCAGGTGACCTGTGTGCCTTGGTTCTGTTGGTTCTTTAACTTTAAATTGGACTTGTACTAAACAGCCCTTCAAAATAGAGGGCTGTCCGCCTCTCTAGAAGAGGACATATGGTAGGGTGACCATATGGAAAGGAGGACAGGGCTCCTGTATCTTTCAGCAGGTGTCATTTGTATGCATGCAGCACCTGGTGAAATTCCCTCTTCATCACAACAGTTAAAGCTGCAGGACCCCTGCCCTCTTTTGTATCTGCTCACTCTAGTGTCTGGTCACTCTAGCTCCTGCAGCTAGTATAGCTCCTGCAGCTTTAACTGCTCACTAGAGGGTGCTGTCTCATTCAGGGTTATGAACAGGGAGAGGAGGGGAAGTTTTCCATTATAGAGGATGTGGTTGCCCCTCTCTGGCAGTGTAGTGCAGCCCCGTTACAACTGCGTAAGTGAAGCAGAAAGCAAAGTCCCGTAAGGAAACATGATTTCCCCTTAATCGTACGAAGCCTTAGGTTGCAATCTTTTGTATGCTTACCAGGGACTCAGTCCTATTGAACTCAATGGGTGCTTACATCTAAGTAGACATGCAAAGGATTGCACTGTTAGGCTGCCATCCTATGCAAACATTCCAGGGAGTAAATCCCAATGAACTCATCTGAGTGCAATGGACTCTACGTGGGGCTGCCTTTGAAGGTGGTTCGGAAGCTGCAGCTTGTGCAAAATGCAGCGGCCAGATTGATAACCAGGAACCAGTAGGTTCGAGCATATAAGACCTACTCTGGCCCACTTGCATTGGCTGCCTGTATGTTTCCAAGCCCGATTCAAGGTGCTGGTTTTAACCTATAAAGCCTTACATGGCTTGGGACCACAATACCTGATGGAACGCCTTTCCCGACATGAACCTACCCGAACACTACATTCAACATCTAAGGCCCTCCTCCGAGTGCCTACTCCGAGGGAAGCTCGGAGGTCGGCAACAAGAGAGAGGGCCTTCTCTGTGGTGGCCCCCCAATTGTGGAACGATCTCCCTGACGAGGCCCGCCTGGCACCAACATTGTTATCTTTTTGGCGCCAGGTCAAGACTTTCCTCTTCTCTCAGGCATTTGGCAATATCTGAGGAGCCTGGGTTTGTTTTTTTGTTTTGTTTTGGTTTTGTAGCTTTTTGAAGTGTTGTAGTGGTTTTAAATGTACAGATTGTGTGTATGTTGTATGTTTTTGCTGTTTTAATTTTTGTATATTGTTTTTAATTGTTTTTAATCCTATGTAAACCGCCCAGAGAGCTTCGGCTATGGGGCGGTATACAAATGTAATAAATAAATAAATAAATAAATACGTGGCTAGGATTGCCCTTGGCAATCACCCCTCCCCCAGTGAAATGTCTTCGCCCTTACCTCCACTAAAACCTGCAATGGTGCCTCTGAGGTAGGGATTGTGAGGCCTGTAAGCAAAAAGTAACATATTAAAAGAAAAAGAAAAGAAACAGAAGGGGGAGAATGATGGGGAAAGAAGCCTTTAATGGCAAGTAGAAAGAAGGGCTGAAAACTTTGATTTAATTTATTGATTTGCTGTTAAGTGATAGAACAGATGTCTTTCATTATATCCCTGAAGAAAGTCCAGTAGGCGCCAGCAACCCTTATGGACCAGAGGCCTCTGATAAGACGAAAAATCAACGTCTGTTCTATCGCTACCAAATGGAAGTGGCAGGTTATTCTGCCGTAGGTTGCTTGTGTTTCCTGCAGTACTTTGAACAGAGGAGCGATATCACTTTTCCTATGGAGAGAGTGAAGAGAGCAAGCATGATTTTGCCGATATAGTAGGGTTCGGTTCCAAAGAAGTGTCAGGGCATAATGCTGAAAAATCTTTCTGGAAGAGTTTTAACATTTACAGCAGTGGGCAGCGTAATTGCAGAATTACTTGCTTTCATATTGAAAGACCCCCGGTGCCTCAAGGAAGGCAATGTTTTTAAATGTTCGTTTGCATCTTTTCTTTGTATCAGCCAACTCTTTAGATTCCCTAATTATCTCCACTGGAGCTTTAGGATATATATGGCTGCATTGCTGAAGTGTTGGAGCCAGGTCATATTCCTGAACCAAGCCTCCCCCTCTCCCCTACCCCCAATCCAAATTCACAAACATTAACCAGACCACTTTTTAATGGAAGTTCAAAGCTCCATCGAATAATACTAGTACTAAAAAGGGGGTTTCAGAAGCCTTTCTTCACTTTCAGATTCACGTTTCTCTTTTCAGACTTCTTGGAACCCACTTGAAGGAGTGTAATTGCAGAACTCAATCTGTCTGCTGCCGCCAGTGAACTAGATGGCTCTTCAAAGCTCAAAGCGGAGTCAAAGGGGCAAATCATGATGCCGATAAGTTGCTATGTGAAAGGGGGGAGGACTTGATAAGTTATGACTTTGGGAGACATGTGGGAAACCCCGTGGGGGTAATTATATGCTCTATTAACCCTGTAGCGGCTGCGCAGTGGCATTGCATTGTTTAAATTACGCAGCCACCAACTCGCAGCCACATCAGGTTTTACATTCGAGACTGTGCTTTTTTGCGGTGTTCCTTCACTGCAGTTTTTTCCATTTCTTCCGATGCCACCACATTGTTTCTCCCATCTGTCAGTGGGGGCTTCACTCTGGGAACATCCCTGGGGTAAGCCTGAGAATGTAAAGCACTGGGCAGGGGGCACACTTGACAAGCGGGATGGCCGCTGGATAGCCCGTGCTCCCTCCTGCCATCTAGAATTAGTGTTCCCGTCCCGCAGCATCGCTGCTGCAGGGTTTTGTGGGGAAGCAGTTGCAAAGCGGTGTCATACAGATGCCCCCAGAGAGTCCTTGGCTTGGATTCAGCCTCAGTCATGCTTAGTGTAGAATCACTGAAATCAATGGGACTAGCAAGATCTATTTAGACAGAGAATCGTATCACTTTTTGAAGGAGAAAGTTTTGGTGGGTACGTCATAGGAATCTGCCTTATACTGAGTCAAACCAGTGGTTCATCTAGCCCAGTATTGTCAACACTGGTTGGCAGAAGCTCTCTAGGGTTTCAGGCAGGAGTTTTCCAGCACTGGAGCTGCTGAGGATTGGATTTAGGACTTGCTGCAAAGGATTTGTTCTACCAGAGAGCTATGGCTCCTCTCTATGAATAGTCAGTTCCAATTCATATAAACAAACCTGTTCAATGTGTGTGTGTGTGTGTGTGTGTGAGAGAGAGAGAGAGAGAGAGAGAGAGAAAAAGAGATACAGTTATATCAGATTTCACTGTGCTGTTTCGACCCTATTGGGTGAAGTAGAGGCATGGGGGAAATCAAAGCATCCGTACAATGCATAGCCCTTCCTTCCCTTCTCTGTTTTTTGTCTAAATATGCATAGAATTCCACCTTGAAGTGGCAAAACAATCATTGTTCAGTTCCCATGTTATGTGTCCCCTTTTTAGTGTATACACTTCAGATATCCCTATTTATCAGAGACAGTCCCTAGGTAATATCTGTCCCAGGTAAATCATTTTCCATATTCTCTCTCTCTCTCTCTCTCCCCCCCCCCTTTTTGGGGATGTGTTGTTAAAAATCCCATTAGCGCATGTTCCTAGTATTGTCATTTTCAAGGATCAGCTTCCCCTTCCTGCTTTCTAGAAGTTAAATTTCTACGGGGGCAGAAGCCTGCAATAGGACAATTACAAGTATACTTAAACCAACCTTGGATGGGTTCCCAACTTTGGATCCCCAGATATTGTTGGACTGCAACTCCTATCATCGCCAGCCATGACATCAATTGTCAGGGGTGATGGGGGGTGCAGTCCAACAATGTCTCAGAACCCAAAGTTGACAGCTACTGATCTAACGAAAAGAGACACCATCTCTTTGGCCTCTAAATTAGTGGAAGAGAGTGTATTGCAGAGCTACAAATGGAATACAACAAGCAGTGCAGAACCTAGAAAACTCTTTGATATGAAATCAGACCATTAGTTCATCTAGCTCAGTATTTATACCAGGGGTGCTGAACATCAAGCCCGTGGGCCACATCCTGCCTATCTAATTGCCAGTTGTTTGATGGTTTCCTTCTCCCACATTCACAAAGGTTGAAATTTATTTATTTCATTTATATCCTGCCTTTCTACCAAACAATGGTACTTATGGCAGCTTCCTAAAACAATTTAAAATAGATTAAAAACAATAAAACACATTAACATACAATGAGAACATACGAATCACAGAATAAAAAACAGCATCCAAACCAAGAGGTCCATTTACAAACCAAAAGCCTTCTTGAATAAAGCAGTCTTTGCTTGTCGGCTAAAGGACAGAAGGGAGGGAAATGAGCCCCGCCTCCTTTGAGAAGGAGTTCCACAGCCTGGAAGCAGCCACCAAAAAGCCTCTATCTGATGGCAACAGGCTTGAAATGACTCTCCTAAGGCTTAGTTACTGGCAGTAAGAAATTTACAGTAAAACATACTGGTATTTTTGGTATTTTGGTCTCAACCCCTTTAGCCTTCACCCCCATCTCTCACTGGAATGCAGCCACTGAAAGCTTCTCCACAACTGAATTTGGCCTTTGAGCTGAAAGGGTTTTGACATTGCTGATTTATACTAAGTGGCAGTGCTTTTCAAGGATTTCAGACAGGAGTCTTTCCAGGTTCTACCTGGAGATGCCAGAGATTGAACCTGAGACTTTTTATGTGCAATTCATGTGCTCTAGTACTGAGCTACAGCCCTTCTCCATAAAGCTCTCTCTCTCTCTCTCTCTCTCTCTCTCTCTCTCTCTCTCTCTCTCTCAACTGGAGGGTGTGAAACTCACTAAATGCGAGAATAGGAATGTTACAAGCATGTTTCTGTTGTCACCTGTAAAGTGTTGACAGGTACGCTAGTGCATAAAAAGGGAAGGTATGAGTATGAAATGTATTGAAGAAGTTGGACCTGAGAGGCCTGGGGAAAGAGAAGAAATGTTGTCCGTGTGCACTGGCAATAGTTAATTTTAGAATTTAGTCCTATATACTTACAGTAAGGAAACAGGCATCCTTACTGCTGAATTGAGACACACAGATCTTCACCGTTAAAGCAGGCATCCTTACTGCTGAATAGAGACACACAGATTTGCATCAGTAAAATAGGCATCCATAATGGTTAACTTTAAACTGTCATAATCAACTCCGACAGCCGGAGAACATTTGCCAGTGCAAAGTTAAATGCAAGATCACTTGAAATGCAAATTCAAGCCATTTGAATTTCATAGAGCTTAAGATGTTATGGAACACGAAAGAGCTTGGAGAATTACAATAATTAGATTACCAGCAAAAATCGGAAAATGTGATATGTATAAGAAAGTGAATTCATTAAATAATTAAAAACAAAACAAAACAAAGTAATCCAGTTATATGTTGGATTACTGATTCCTTGTCTTTTTCCACACAGACGGCCATCTCGTTCCACCATTTCCATGTTACTGAAACCTGTACAGAGACAATATTACACATCCAAATGTGGCTTTCATTTTTTTTAAACAAGAAAAAAAAAGCCAAGTCCCACATTAGCGGGTGTCTGAGTCTCAATATAGAAAATAAACATGTTGTGTAATGTGTCTTTTGTGGTATTGGGAAAAAATGACTCTCCAGATGTGGTGATTTACAGTGAGCTGTTCGTAGGTTCAGTGTCTCATGTTATCCTAAAATTGTTTATTACTGTCTGTAATATGCTGCCAGGGTATGGGATTTTGTCTGCATACACCAGTTGCTGGAAGGTAGGGTGTTATTGCACTCATGTCCTACTTTTGGGTTTCCAGTGGGCAGCTGATTGGCCACTTTGTGAACAGAATGCTGGACTCTTCTTATGTACTTAGTAGCAGATATTCCTGGTGTTGCTCAGGTCCTCAAATAATGTTAATCCGCTTCCCTCTGCTTGTCATTAATGCTGCTCCTCACCACTCTCTTGAGGAGTAGCATCTCTGAGGAGTGGAGAGAAGTGGCTCTCAGTGGATGCGGGCAGCTCTGGGCAAGGCATGTTGGGATGTGTAGCCATTCAGAGATCTCGGGTGCTCAGAGACCCAAGATCCCTGAAACGCCTACACCTCGTAGCATGCCTTCAGCAGACTGTGGGTGGCCCCGTCCTCTGAGAGGATGCATTTCCTATATTATTTAGCTTAACAAGGCACTGCCAATTGGTTTAGGCTGCAATCCTATGCAAACTTACCTAAGAGTAAGCCCTACTGAACACAGTGGAGCTTCATTCATAGTCAATGTGGACAGAAATGCAGTTTAAGGAACTTACGCAGATAAGTTCGGTTTAATTTATAGAATTAATTTGGGGCTAACTGAGGTGTCAGTATTCAAATGTGAAGGATTCACTGTACAAAACCCCAGTGTCCATCCTTACTATCTTTAGAGACCCAGCGAGTTCACATCTACCATCCTAAAAATGCTGGCAATTTGAGGAAGCTGTACTGAATCAAATTTCCTCATAGAGGTGCATAAATATATCAGCATAAGCATCCTTAAGCCACTAGACATAAATAAAACACTGCTCACTTAGGCAGCTGACATTGAATTTAAATTTTAGCTGCCATCTTTAAATAGGCAATGACTTTTCGATGCATTCACTTCCCAGCCAAAGCAGTGTTTGTCCTAAGCGCATTAACATAGGAAGGGCACATTTCCATCTTTTCTAAATAATGCATAAAGATATAATATCACCCAACAGCACCCATGTCTCTGTTCTTTTGGGTCTGGTTCCAGAAATGGCCAGCTCCCTTGGGTACCTGTAGGTGCAATGGGAAAGAAGATTATTAGGGAAATGAAAAACAGAGAGTGCTGGCAAGGGACCAGTCCAGGCAAGCTCTTTCACATAGTGAGAAATGAGTCCAAGGTTTAGGAACATGAGAACATTAGAAGAGCCATGCTGGTTCAGACCAAGGGTCCATCTAGTCCAACACTCTGTTCACACAGTGGCAAATCAGCTGTCGACCAGGGACCCACAAGCAGGACATGAGTGCAACAGCACCCTCCCACCCATATTCTCCAGCAACCGGTGTATATAGGCTTACTGCTTCTGATACTGGAGGTAGTACATAGCCATCAGGACTAGTAGCCATTGATAGTGTTCTTCTCTGGGAGCCCTAAGGCTAGCCACAGGCACATAATAATGCACAATTGCCTAGCTCTTATGCAGGGACATTCATGTAAAGGTGGGTCTAGGGTGGCCACTTATGCATCACCAAAAAAAAAGAGAGAAGAGCATCACCCCCAAAAAAGAGGCCCCAAAAGGATGCCAGTTTGCATAAAATTTTCATGTGCTAATTTATATGTCTAGGTGCCCGTTCAGAAATAATTACTAGAATTTAAATAAAGATACAATATATCTCACCAGAGTGGGGGAAGGCTGGGAGCAGGTCACCTGTGTCACCTCAGCTCATTCTGCTGTCCAGGTGCTAAGTGTTGAAGGTCAACATCAGGGCGGAGCTCTCCCACCTGCATAAGGATCTGTATCTTTAAACTGGACTTGTACAGAACAGCCCTTCAAATAGAGGATGCCTTTATATATAAGACTGCCCCCTGACAGCCCTTAAATTCAAGGACTGTCCTCTGTAAAGTAGGAACATGGGGCAGAATCCAACTAAAGTGCTGCTCAGAGTAGACCCATTAAAATGAATGGTCTTAAGTTAGGACTAGTGCTGTGCTGAAAATTTCAATTATTTAATTTTCAACATTTTGTGGGGGGAAACTGAAAACTCTGACAAAAGAGGCTGGGAGAGGTGAGGATTTTGGAGAATTTTCTCCTGGGGGGGAGACAGGATGTTTACATACTTTTTTAAGTGTAGGAAGTTTTGAGGGGGTCTTCTTTCTATTTTTTATTTTTTATTTTTTATAAACCCCCCCCCCCCTGCAGTATCAGGAGTCCAGGAGTTCTTCCTGAATGCCTATTGGAGAGAGTGAGGTCACATGGTCTCCAATAGGTATTTATGAAAAACTGCTGAGCTCCTCCAAGTTAGGCTGACCATATGAAAAGGAGGACAGGGCTCATGTAACTTTAACAGTTATAGAGAAAAGGCAATTTCAGCTGGCATCATTTGTATGCAATTCGTACCTGGTGAAATTCCCTCTTCATTACAACAGTTAAAGCTGCAGGTTCCCTGCCCTCTTGTGTATCTGGTACCTGGTATAATGCCTGCAACTTTAATTGTAGTGATGAAGATGGGATTTCACCAGGAACTAATTGCATACAAATGACACTGGCTGAAATTCCCTTTTCTCTGCAACTGTTAAAGTTACATGAACCCTGTCCTGCTTTTTATATGGTCAGCCTACTCCAAGTGCAAGGGATGTTGTTGTTGTTTTTAAACCTAAAAAATAGAAAGAAGACCCCTAAACAACTAGCTACACTTTTAATATGTAGGTGGAAGTATTGTGCCCCTCCCCAGGAGAAAATTCTCTGAAATTCTCCCCCTCTCTGCAAAAGAGCCTCCCCTCAAAAATGCCTCTTTTGCAGGGAGAGAAAACGTTGCTGAAAATAGGGGGCAGGATTCAGCACAGTACTAGCCCATGATTAACCTAAGCTAGTCATGACTAAGTTAAGTCCCATTCATTTCAATGGGTCTGCTCTAAGTAGGACTTTAGTTGGATTCTAACCACGGCCACCTTAGGTGAATGTGCTCATTCCCATGGTAGGATCTGATCCCCATCATGTGGAAGAGCTTTTTCAGGCTACATAGCTTATCCAGCCCTTTGGAATATTACAAGTGTTCGTGTATCCACCCGAACTCTATTCCCTAAAGCAGAAATATGACCAAAAATAGACAGAAGTCATTTAGCTAACCTCCCACTGGGTGTCAGTGTTTACTGCATGCAAATGAAAGTGAATTTAAGTCTATAGTCTTACATGGCAATAACCCCACACAAGATTCTTCCACCAAACATTAAGGAATACCAACCAGTGCATTATATTTATTATTGTGGTCATTGGAATTTTAAATACATTGCAATCATAAGTTAGTCAGGACTAGTGCTGTGCTGAAAATTTCAATTATTCCATGATTTTGTATCAAAGTTCACCAAGGGCTGATTCTTAAGACCCACTTCTCTCCCCCACAAGGTGATTTTTTGCATTGCCATGGAGAGTGGTCTTGTGAACGATACCGACACTCATACAACTCCTGTCTCAGCAAGCCAAACTCCAGGCGCCTTCAAAAGTGATGTCTCTGGGACATTGATTATTTTGTTAATCTGAACAATAAAGGACTCTTAACAGAGAATTTGCTGGTTGTATGATGAAAGAAGATCTGATGTACTGTAAGTTGGACCAAGTTACAGCACTGTGGATGTAAAAGTTTCCATGTGAACCAATCCCAACTTCGACATTGTAAAGGAAGTATTCTGAACAGTTCCTTTCAGAGGTGTGTTTGCACAGGGGTGTGCATTCCACTTTGGATATGACTTCGATCTGTTTCGATGTAGCTGCTTTTGGTCTCAGCAATGAAGCCCCAATACTGATTGTTCAAAAGTGAACATAACTCTGCAAACCTTTGTTACACGCCTTTGAAGCTGAACACTGAGATGATACTTCCCAGCTTGAGGAGGCTCCATGCTGTGTTGTGTTAACCCAGTATGCGCAGCAATGTTGTGTGACAGTGGATTAGCTCTTTTCATATGCATGCACTAGGAAACTAGTTCTTAGTTCACCACACTTCATAGTGAACTAGTGGGCAAAAAGTGTGGCTGATCCACAATCTTATGCACAACTTTCACATGGAGATAATTACAGAGTTAGTATGCTTTGCTGGATTGTAGATATAATCTCATATGTCATTTGATGTAGAGTTGGAAAAGCTCAAATATGCGTACATATTGGCTCCTTTCATTGATATAAATGTGGAACCCATTGCAGTCGAAGGAACACTGTGCAAGTATTAGCATTCTCCTGTCAATTATATCCCATATTGTTGGATATGGATGATTATGCACCAATATACTGCTGTGGACCAAAAATGAATTGCCATTCATGTCTAGAAACCCAAAGCCATTTTACTTTTTTTACTCATGGTGAATTTTGACAGCATAACCCTATGCACATTTACACAGAAGTTAATTCCACTGTGATCAATTATGCTTATTCCGTAGTTAGTGTGTTTAGAATTGTATCCTCAATCAAATTACAGAGCAAAATCTTTTTTTTTTCCTTCCAACGAAATTTGCATCTCAAACAGTTCAAATCAAAGTCAACATTTTTCTTTGTCGTTTTGTTGCTGTTCTTTAAAGAAGAGGATGCCAGAAGTTTCCATGCCATTGTGCAAACTTTGTTTTATATAGCAGCCTTTTCCAACCTGGTGCATTGGAAAAAACTGGGAATGATGGGAACTGCAGTTCAACAGATCTGGAGGGCACCAAGTTGGGGAAGGCTAGTGCATTGACACTAGAACTGACGTCACTTTAAAATAGTTTGTCAGAGTCAAAACTGCAGCTGCAGCCCTGGTAAAGGTGTATGCCAACTGAGGTGTGAAGTTGCACATAAACATTTGTCTCTCAGAGCTGGGTGGGGGTGGGTGGGGGCTCTCCTTCTGACTACATACTGTTCCAAGTTCTGCACTTAACTGACAATTTGGTTCTTAAAGTGAAACACAGAGGAAAATCCGGCTTTAGCTGCCCCAGCTGTATTCACTTTGCTCCTCTAAAAGTAGTACAGTCTCATCACTCCTATAGGCACCAGTTTATTCTTGTCAGTAACATAAATAACTAAGACTACAAAAACAACCATACTAAACGCAGATGTCTTAGGCATGACAGTCTCAACTTTGGGTTTGGCTGAGCGAAAGTGCAATCTATGATTTTAAAGTGTTTTGGGACAAATTCATAAAAATGTGATTAGCTCACATTTTCAGAAGGCTAGCAGGTGCCATTTATTTTGTGTCGGGGGGTTGATTTCAATTTTACATTGTTAAAGTTATATCACACCTCTTTCTAAATTACAGAAAGTATCACATAATTTGTTAATCACATTGATTTTCTGCCAAGGAGATCACAGTGACATATTTACAATGATCCTGTGAGGTTGGCTAGGCTGTGAAAAAGCAACCTGGGCAAAGATCATTCAGTTATGTGTGTGGCTGAGCAGCAGAACCAGCTGAAGAAACTTTGCCAGTTGAAATGGAGCAATGAATGCCACCACCCTCTCCAGTCAAAATAACCAGGTTTTGTTGGCACCTGAGTCAGAAAATCCCACCAGCAACTCTCCCCCTCCCTGGCAATAAAGATACAGTAAAAATAAATCAAAAATGAAACATTTGCTCTCTTTTCATGACATCAAAAATCTGCAAAGGTGGCCACTTCACTCTGTCAAATGATAGGGCCAGCCCTGGTGAGCAGCAGGGATTTGAATCCATATCTCCCCGGTGTATACAACACTCCATCCACTACAAGGAGCACTTCAGAAAGTTATGAAGCATGAAATGTCTTCAATATTCAGATATTTTCTCATATATATACTGTATATATAATTCAGCTTTTTCTTTCATGCCTCTAGCTCTTTCATTTCCTGTTAACACAATAATGGTAAGAAACACAACATGCCCTACGAGGCTTACTTCCTCTATAATTCCTTCTGAATAATACATAGATTCATTAAACAAAAAACCTACGGTTTACAAAAACAATGTTAAGGCTCTACAGATTCCAACCAAGCACCAAAAAGCAGGGAAATTGGGAATTAAGGCTCACAAGCCTTAACGCCACATCCTCCCTAAGGAGGCAGAAAGTGCAAGTGAAATTCTCATTCTCCCAAAGCAGATAAACCATGAGGACAGGGTGGAGAATATGATATGCAGAGGTGACTGTGGGGTTGTGGAAAACTGATCACGAACAACTTAGGGCCACCTACTTCTCTTTTTTTGTTTAGAGCAGCCCTTCCCCAACCTGGTGCCCTCCAAAGATGTTGACCCCCCCCCCCCCCCAATTATCACTTTAACATGGCGGAATGTGTTTTTTACTGACGTCCCTTAACAATGGAGGCACAGCTGTGCCTCCATTAATTATGTGTGTGTGTATGTATACATACACACACACACACACACACACACATATACATGTATAACACATTTCAGTCATATAATTTCGTTTGTATAATTCCTCCTACAATTAAGAAAGATAAAGTTTGTCCATGTAGACACCCACTCCAACCATTTCTGTATGTCTGGGTTCCATTTCCTTGTCCAGAATTGCAATCCTAAGGCTTCAAGTTTTAAAAAATCAGGGTTCTTAATTGCATGGAGCTCCTCCACGGATACAGCAGGTGCTCCTCTTCAGACTGTCACCCTCCATGTATACCGGGTGACAGATCCAACGACGGAGGGGTGGGTGGGGCTGGAACCCTCCCTCTCCTTGTGTTTTGGTTGAATCCATCAATAAGAATGCCTGAGTAGGGCTTGTGTCATCCTTTGTTGTGTTGGAAGGGATGGACTGGCAGAAGCAAGAGCTGTTCTGTGCATCTTTCACTGTGCAATATTGAAGGAGGAGCAGGTGTGAGGCATCTCCGTGCAGGTCATAAATCTGCCTCATTTCCCCAGGGGTGCCTTCCGCTGCCCTCACACTGGCCTAGAGCTACAGTGCAAGGGGAGTCATTGGAAATGGGAAAATCTGCAGAGAAAGTGGTGGAATGTGAGATGGCAGGGGAAGCCTTTCTCTCCCCCTCTCCCCCCCAAATTACTTCTTACCCTGCCTACTAAATTGACAGGCCATTATCTAATATGAGTCTGTTTGATTCTCTCTCTCTCCTCCCTCCCTCCCCCATCCACACTCACCCCATCCCTAAATGCCATATTGCATCTTTTTTAATTAACTTTTTTTTAAAAAACCTTATGGGAAGGATGACTTTGGAAATCCCTTGAATTACTTAGTTTATGAATCATGCCAACATTTGGTTTGAGTTGTTTTAAGCCATTTGATGAAAACTAACCAATAAAGAAAGGGCTTTAAAATGTCTGACACATTTCTCATCATTTGGTTGTGAGTAATTGTGGGGCCCCTTTAAGTGTGATCCTTGCCTCATGGGAGACACTATTCTGTGAATGGCCCCCGCACAGCTGGGATAATGTTTTAATAACTCAACCACATGGTTGGACGGGAGGTGATGGTCTGGAAATGTCCATAGAATCCGCACAGCGGGTGCTCATTCTGTGGTTGGGACCCATATGACCTACTTCACCATGTGGTTTGGTCATCCCCAGCTGTGGGGATGCCACTCAGGAGAAGGCAGCTCCATGGGGATGGGATAATGTTTCCAAGCTATATGTTTCTTGAATTCTAATGTTAAAATGATTTTAGAAATAATTCAAAATAGATGCTATCCAAAACAAAAGGGAAAAAAATATCTGATAAATGCTTAAATGAATGCCAATACTTCTTGCCTAACATTTTTCTCTGGTTATTTACATATGCTTATGAAAATGAAAAATCAACATAATAGATGTGTCATTTAAATTGATTTTTCATTTTCATAGGCACCTGAAAAGGGGCAGTTTGTTCATAAGCATATTATACCATAGTTTATACACTTCTACGGTTAGTAACTGTTACCTCACTCATATTTTGCTAGTAGAGTCATGCTGCAACTGATCCTCTAGTCCTTACTAAACCTAGACATAGGTACAATCCCACCATACATGTAAGAAAGTGCCATGTACTTGATTCCATAGCAAGTACTAGTACTAATCCAATTCATTTTCTGAATTCCTATTGGGATATAATACTATGTATAACATTTCTCTTTGGAAGTTTTATCTGATGAATATTTAGGGGATTCTGCACATGTAACTTTCATTAGCTTAGTGAGAACCTTGCTCCCAATTTATTTTTTATTTAAGCTCTTTTGGTTCAAGCCCCATAAAAATCTAACAAGCTTCAGAAAGAAGTTCCTTGCAATGAAGTCTGCAATCCTACATATACGTAAACTCAATAGGTCTTAATTCTAGGTAGATGTGCATAAGATCCATCTTTCAAATCAGATAAATAATCTGGATATGCCAACTTTTCCTTGTATCCCTATATGCCATTTCTAATTCACAAGTACCAGAAACCAGCAAGCATCTCAGTAAACAATGCCTTTTCCTTATATAAGTGAATGTAACAATCCTGCCATCTTCAATTGTCTTTATATGCTGAGATACAGTATTTTACCAAAAAATAAAAATCAACATTCCCTTGTGGCAGGCAGCAAATGTTATCTGTCGTTATCCTATGTTTTATTTATGATATTCTGAATTTCACTTCTTTCTAGTATTAACTTAGTGATCAATCTGCCTGTTGGTCTACAAGTCTTTGCAAAATATTTACTGACCCATCTATTGGCACATAAATAAATAGTACACATGCTTAATAAGCTGTAACATTAGGTGGATGCTGCCAACACCCTGACCCCCCCCCCCCCAAGAATATCCTGCTGTATCACATTGCTCTTTATTCCAGGGGATTTATAATTCCAAGTGAATTTATTTATATAACTATGGTCTCAGGGCATGGTCTCAGGGCACATGATGCAGCCATCTGTCTCTGGTTTAGACCTGGTCAATCTCTGAAGAGGAGGCCTTCCAGAAATTCCATGTAGACAACCTTGAGTTCCATGATAAATTAAGGGCATGATAGAAATTGACTTTGGGGAACTTTGAGAATGTGTGGAACATTATAATGAAAAGCATTTTCCCTTGGGTTGGTTTATTGGCACCGTGGTTCTAAATGATTTATGTAATTATAAAGTTCCTGAGTTATGTTCCAATTTGGATCCTTAATTTTGAGAGGATTGTTTGCTGCAACATTTTTACCAGTTGTAGTTCAAATCTACAATTGAGGTTATTCATGTCTACTGTAGGATTGGGTCTCCCCCCAACTGGTGGAGAAGATATATCTGGACTTTTTCTTTCCAGCACCTAAATTTGAAGTGCTTCCTATGGTTATTTTGGGAGTGAGTTTAATGATCTCCTGTAGGCAAGGGTTGTAGAACAGCTCCAGTCTTTTTTTCCCTAAAAGTTTTTGGCTTTTTTGCACTGCCAATGCAAGTGGCAACAGCATCAACTGTGTTTGCAGCCTAGCCCCCATTTTGCATCTTGGACAATACCCCAAATACTTGGCATCATTCCAGGGCATTGAGATGAGGCAATGCAGCCACCACAAAAAAATAATGGTGAAGGAACTATGGACAAAGTTCTGAAAATTGTCATTTTATTCCTAGGAGGGAAGAAAAGAAAAATCTCAGGAATTTCCTGGAAGTTTTTTTTCCCAATGAAAGGGGCTTCCATTTTTCTGCCTTGTTCTCAGGACAGATTATAATTGATTTTGAATGTGTGTTGGTGGTGTTTTTGACCTTACCTAATCACTGTGAGGTGGCTGAGGCGACTGACTATATTTTTCTTTCTATTACATATCCCACCATTGCTCTATAGTCTCCAAGGCTGCCTACACTTCCTGATCTGAAGCCCTATGGGAGGAATAAATTCATGATGTCTTCCCTGGGCAGGAATTGCAGGAAGCCAAGGAGGGCAGAGGCTGTCAGAGAGATGACTGTACAATGAAAGACAGGACCCTCACCCCCCCCCCCCCTCAGTCATCCCATAAGTAAAGTAAGCACACGAATCCTGAACCAAGCCCATGAGAATTTCTCTGAAATTTCTTATCCATTGAATTTCTTTTCGAACACAATTTCTTTTCTATCAAATTGAACGAGAATGGTTGAAATTGTCTTGGAGAAATTGTCAGCACAGCATTACCACAAACAATAATTAAAGTGAGGCCATCTCATAGGCTTACCATCTAAAAATACATGACACACAATGAAAAAGGGATGGGAAGGGAAGAGGGGGAGAAAAGCACCAGAGTTGCTGAAATTGCCCTGCTTTCCACCTCATCTCCCTCTGCAATTGCCATTGATGGCAACAATAAGGTTCTTGACATGGCATTTTTTCAAAAGGGAATTTAAAATACATGAATATACAACTACTGCTCTTTAGTTCTTTTTTTAAGTCAACATATTGTTTAAATAAAAATATGAATTAGAGAGTGGTATTATAGCTCTACAAGGGAGGAATAATTAGATTAAATGGCTACACATATTTTAATGGGTATTTTTTGCCTGACTGACATACATTTGAATTAAATTTCAGGACAATTGTTTCTTAATATGAAGAAATCCAGAACAAGGGAAAATGTAATTTAAGATTCTCAGAGCATTTGGCTTAGAAAGGAAAAGCCACTGACAGTATTCTTGAATTGAATTATTTCTTAACGGAAGACACATTGCTTGTCAGATGGACTAATGGGTTGATATTCAGAAGAAGACTAGAGGGACAAGATACTTCCCAGCATTCAATCCTTACAACTAGCTACAGTCACTATCTTTCAGTTTTGCTCCAGCATATATGTTCTCACACGCACCTGCAACAAAATGCCACAATGCATTAAACAAAATGTTTTAGGCTGCAGTTGTAACCACTTTAAGTGGAGTTTCTAGCACAGTTCATTTGCACTAGTACAGAATAAATTGTACCGCCACTGCAACCCTATTTCCCCTTGGAGCCCCATGCTGTGCTAGGACAGGATAGGACAGAGAACCTTGAGAGAACCAAAAGAAAAGCAAAAAATAAATTGTACCAGAGGTTGATGTAAAAACCATATTGCCTGAAGGTTGACTGCCTTTGGGAAGCTGCCAAAGAGTGATACTAAAAGGTACATTTTGGAAGTTGCTATCATGTTCTCAGGCCTTGATCCACTTTCTGGCTCAGAGGAGAACTCAGAGGAGGAGAAGGCTTCATCCAGTAACCCATATCAGCTGCTCTAGGATCTTCCCAACGTTCTCTCTGATGCAGTCCCCCACACTGTAGGAGCCAGTGATGTCAGAATTGAACAATGGCCCTTTAAGAAGTAGATGGCTCCTCAGACGGGGTGGAGTTAAAGCAAGTACAGACCTGCCAGCCATTAATAAAGCTTTAGAAGGCCTCTGCATGTTGCTGAGACAAGTGTTCTTTGTCGGTGAGTTTCAGTCAGTGATCTGTCCAGGGTCCTGACAGGCCTTGATTTGCCTGTGGGGAACCTGTATTTCCTGACCAGATGTGACCTTGAATCATTGGATGTAACCTTGTTGTGCCAAATGTGTTCCAACCTTTCCAGATAGTACCGCCACTGCAACCCTATTTCCCCTTGGAGCCCCATGCTGAGCTAGGACAGGATAGGACAGAGAACCTTGAGTGAACCAAAAGAAAAGAAAAAAGAAAAAAGAAAGTAAAAAATGAAAACAAAACCTTTCTCTTTTACTGACATTTTTTGTTTTGTTTTGCAGACTTGTGTAACTATTGGCTATAACTACATTTAACATTTTTTTTTGTCATTGAACATTAGAACATTTTTATTGTTGCTGAAGCTAATTTTTTTGGTAATGCCATTTTCTTATAGCTCTACTTTCTCTGTGTTTTTCCCAATTCAGAAACTTTTATTCTTTTGTTCTATTGCTACCCCTTCTCTCTCCTTGCATTGTCCATTTTTCTTCCCATAATGGTTAGTGATGTTCAGTTCTAGTCTCTCCCTCCCATTATACCCCTGACTCTTTCTTGGTCATACAGCCGTGGGGTGATCTAGACCGCATGGGCATCCTGGTTTTGAATCTTTCATTTTAAACACACGCACATGGACACTGTGGTCTCTGCTTAACAAAGAACAACCTTGATGTTGGCCCTATCCAACCAAGTTGACAATTTTTGGTTGAAGAAAAATACCACAAATATTGGGGTGGGGAGAGAGACTTTTGTAGTAAAAGGACAAGTATCTGTATGCAAATAGTTATAACTGGGTTGTCCTAAATCAGTGAAGTATAAGAATGTAGGAACATCATAACAGTTCATATACAAATCTTCTCTCTCTGGTTTTGGAGGTTCCCTTTTCATGATACTTCTTGGAAACAGGTAACCATGCTAAATCAATCACTGTGGCCTCATATAGCCCAGCTACATCCTCTGTGTGACTTGAACGTAGTTGTCTAAAGATCCAATCACAACTTACCTGGCTGGAGCCATCATATTCATCCATATTTTCAGATAACGTTTCCCATGTTATATCTATGTTAGTATCTTGTGTCTCCTTTTGGAAAGGCAATAAATATGACTGTTCCTCTCTACCTATTGCCCTTCCCCCAGTCATGTGAAGAATGTATTAATATCACTTTGATATCTTTGTGGAATGTGGAATGTGGATTCTAATGGGATTTTCTGAACTCAGTGGGGGGAATGTAAAAGGGAGCAGACTCCAGGATGATGGAATTTCTGATCTCTCCAGGAGACAGGAATGGAATTTCATTTGTACCACACTTTCATTCTGTGATTCCTACCACTTCTGCCAGGGTATTGTAGCCCAATATTAAATCATTTGTTCCTAACCACAGGCCAAGGTGAATGTCTTCTGAATGACCTTCAGACAACGGGGAAAATGTAATCAGTGATACAGCTTTGTTTTCTTCCTGGGAACAGAAAGGGAAAGGGCTAGTGAGTAGGCAGGCTAGTTACATTGAACTGTTTGAAATCATTTACTAATTTTTTTGTTATATTCATGGCAATTACAGGTGAAATACGATCAGAGAGATACATCTTTTCTTAATGGGTATTAAACAGGCATGAATGTTTGTGTTTAGTGCAGATGTTTCTAAATAGGCTAAAAGGTCAGACACTTTCATTTTAAAGAATGGGAACTGTTTGTAGATGATTATCTTGACTGAATCCTTATTAAATCTTTATTGTTAAAGCTACATATGGGTTGGACTGAAGATACATGTAACACTTTGTGCCCTGGAAGGGCTACACTGCATTCAATCGAAAATCAAATGCCAGCTGTGTGTGCTGCTAATTGGCTGGCCACTGTGATGTCACCAATAAACTCCCCCCATCCCTAGAACAGTTTTGCACTTAAAAAAAAAATCTTCCATTTTTTAAATTAATAAATGATAGATGAATGGAGAAACACGCAAATTCTCATGCAGTTGTTTTGAAATAAAAAAAATACTCTGTATCTGAAGCATGGGGAATTGCAGCAAAGCAGCAAATAGGGGCTCCTTTTTTCTCCTTGCCAGGGCTGGCATTAAGGGTAGGCATGGCAGGGCACCTGCTTAGGGCCCACATCCTAGCAGGACCCCCCTGGACCTCTGTCTCCTCTTCATCTTGGCTACCTGCTTCTTCATCTTATCTCCTTTGCTTCCTCTTTTGCTTGTTTGGGTGGTTGAGCAAATCACTGATGGTGTGGCAAGGAGCAGCCTTCTCCCCCTAAGTGGGGGGTTAGGTGAATGAGCAGATGAGCAAGAGGAAGGGGGCATTGGAGGGCATGAGGGCTTAGAAAGGCCATCTTTCTGCATCCAGTCCTGGCCTTCACCTTTAGATCACATTACACTCTAAATCACAACAGAGTACTGTCAGGGAAAATTTCTGTTTAAGTTGAATAAAGAACTGGACAAGTTTTGAGTGTCCAGGGAAGACTGAACAGCCAGCTGCAGTCAATAATCTGATAGTGTAGTTTTTTCCCTATGCTGTTAAAAAGGTCAGGAAGATAGGGAGAATCTTTCTAGAAGGTTAGGTAATTGGCTGTGTGCTGAGTCAGGGTTCAGCAAATATGTATATATGTAAGGATATAGAAATGGATGAAGGAGTTAGGCTGAAGAATTTGTGGACGGAGGCTGGTGAAATGAGAGACTGATGGATGTAGAATTATGCTATGCAATAGCTACCTGAAAAACCTGTATTATCTGGAGGAACCAGTTGCCTATATATATATATATATATATATATATATATATTATTGGAACACAGTAAAGGACTTGTATTATACACTATACTGCTGAAGTGTGAGTATTTCTTCACTGCTTGGACTTATGCTGGACTAAACACACTTACTCTGCTAAAGCGGAGCGCTTCTCTCCCTAACAAGTACCAGCAAAGGAGATTAAATAGACGATCCAACTGAAAAGTGTAAGTGGGCGCCACTTTGGGTATCACCTACATTCTTCTAGGTGTTGTTCATGCTTTCTGCTGAGGCTGGGTATAGAAGCCATTGAGCTAGGGGGACAAATCATCTGGATTTGCCCGGTGTCATCTGAGTTTTTGCTCTCTTCTGGGAGTCTGGGCGGATTTGCTATAAGGATTGGGTGTGATGGTGAACCTCCAGGTGGCAGAGGCGGGAGGGAAATCTCCGAGCTTAGAGCTTCAAGTGGTTGCATAGAGCCCTACATATACAACAAGTGGAGTGGCAGGAGTGCAGGGAGAGGGTTAGGGTTGAGGTGAGTGGCTATTATAAGGAGAGAAGTTGGGTTCATCTTCAGCCTGAAGGTAGGAGGGCTAAAAGAACTCTTGAAAGGGAGCCATGGAAGTAGGGCTGAGAGAAGCCCAGGAAGTCTCCCAACCTCAGTCCAGTGGGAGGAAAGGGGCTAGTTTGCTCCACTATCTGAAGATTCATGCAAAGCAGTCAACCTGAAGAGGATTTGAGACTCTGGGAAAGAGAATGGCAATATTCAGAATAACTTTTTACATTGAATGGAATTCTTTCCCTCCTCTCACATCTCTCCCCTGTAGCCCATTCTTTGCTTTGCATCAGGATGTTATGGATATAGAACTATTAAAAACACACACATGAAAGTTACGTTGGTTATCCGGTCAATCCATTGTTGTACTGCAGTAGCTTGACACATTTGATGTCGTGAAATGTCTGCACTGGCCACTGAACAAAGCAGAACTGCCTTGCCTAAACTGGCACTCTCTAGTTGTGTTGGATGACGCTCTCATAATTCTCATTCAGGAGAACTAATAGCCTGATGTAGAGTTGATTTTATCTGAACTATTTGCAGTATAGTTCATCTTAGGCTAACAGTGGTTTCCTCTCCCAATAACCTGAGCAGCAACAACTACTCATATTTTTTTTTTTAAAAAAGGGGTGTGATGAGAGGTAGACTTTGTCCATGATAAATTGTGTCATAGGATTTCTCTCACACCCCCTAGTGGTTATCACAATACCACCAAAATATGTGCATAAACTGCTTAGTTATGTCAAGGTAATGCAGACCTGGGAATTCACTGTAGTGCATCACTGTTGTAGGAGAATAACAGTTTCTGTGCATAAATAAAATGAAACAGATTCAGCACACCAAAGGCTGTGTTTTATTTGCTGGAGCATGTCCTCACTCCTTTGTGAATGTCAGTGGTACCTTTCCCAGTTTATTATAACTTCTGAACTCCTTTTGAGAGTTCCTCCTGAGGGAAACAGCCACTGATGTCAATAAGATATTTTTTCATTAGAGAAGAAGAAGAAGAAGAAGAAGAAGAAGAAGAAGAAGAAGAAGTTGTCACTTTCTATGTCAGATCTACAGCTTGTGTAAAAACGTTAAGAATGTGGAATAAAGAGCAGGAAACAACTCTATGAAAGTGAGATATGGAATGTGGATTTTGCCCCAACAGTTATCGGTGCATGTCAATACTGCTATAAAGTATTAGTGTAGATCTAGCACATGTATCTCACTGGAAACCTGTACTGCATTAAAAAAATCAGCTAGGGAAGTGAATCCCAAGATCCGCTATTAATACTGTGCACTTCAGGTTTGACTTTAACTATTTGTTTTTTAACAGGATCTAAAGTGCAGGCATGAGTGGCCCAGCCTTGTCCTTTGGTTATGGATTGGTTCCAGTTTGGGCTATTCACTGATGATCAATTTTGAGTTAGTGCTAAGCTCCTAACAGCTGTTTAAAGTTAGTTAGGAAAACCTGAGAGCCTCACCCCCCCCCAAAGAAAAAAGAAAAGAAATGCATCACCAGAAAAAAAGAGAACAAAAATTTACCTGAATTTTGCACATGTTAATTTATATGTATAGATACACATTTAGAAATTACTGTAATTTAAATAGATCTACCTGAGTGACTGTTAATAATAATAATAATAATAATAATAATTTTATTTATTTATTCATTTACAATATTTATATACTGCTCTCCATTCAAAGATTTCAGAGCTGTGAACAACAAATACAATAAAAGAATAAAAACACCATATATATGAAAACAGTTTTTAAAAGAACAGAGTTCTGACAAAAACCCAGTACTGGTAATAATAATAATAATAATAATAATAATAATAATAATAACCAATGGCTGGTCTTTCATGGAAAGCTTTCTGAAACAACTTTTTCAGGAGGGACTGGAAGCAATACAATGTTGCCACCTGCCTGACCTCCAAAGGCAGGGAATGTCATAGGAAGGGGGCCACCACACTGAAGGCTCTTCTCCTAGTGGACTCCAGTCGGACCATAGGTCCACATGGAACCACCAGGACCATGTTTAGTCCCTGCTATTTCTTCTTATGGTTCTTTATCTTTCAACCAGAATTGGACTGGACACCTCTTCAAATAGAGGACTGTCCTCTGACAGTCCTTTAAATAGAGGATTGTCTTCTGTAAACATCTGGCCACCCTAGAGCCTGAGTGATGATAATTGATGTAGCCAGCTTCAAGGTGGCAGGATGTCTGACAGACTTAAATCTGCAGTTGTCTGGCTGCTTCTCAAGAAACCAGACTTCATGTTGATTCTTCCAGCTCTTAGCACTCCATCTCCAGTGTGGAATGGATAGTGGCTCATGTTCTCAATCAATCTGACAGAGGTTTTCTCCTCTTCAAATCATTCTATTTAAATTATAGTAATTATTTCTAAGTTTGCCTCTATACATATAAATAAGCATGTGCACATTTTATGCAAATCCACATCCTCTTTTGTTGTCTTTTTTGGGATGTGTGTGGGGGGGATGATGTGTTTTCTCATTTGGGGTGATGCATCAGTGGGCAAATTAGACGCCTGGAAGAATCTTCTGTGTGACATTTACAAAGTGTTTCCCCTCATATTATCAGTGGAAGGCACCTAAATGTAAATGACTGGTGGCCATCTGAATAGGCTCTGTTTTTGAAGCCCTGGAAACTCTTTGAAAACCTCTCGAAGTAGTGAAGTTTCTGAACTTTTATTTCAGTGTTTAGCTATCTGTCATCCAGAAGTGCAATGTTTACTTAAATGCTACAAGTTCAGTGTTGCAAATTAACAAGCACTGTCGTAAATTAGAAGCTTTGGCTTTAAATTGCTGCGTTGAATGTTATAATTAAGAACAGCTCCACAAATGTTTTGCTCTCTGGGACAAGATTTATGGAACTATCTATATTTTTAAAACACCAAAGCTCCCAAAGAAATGGAAGATGTGTACAATGCTAAACCACTATATATATATATATATATAGCCAGAGGGAGGAACAAAATGCCAAACTAATTTGAAGTGCCTGAAGAAGTAAGGTCATTGTTACACATCTGTTGACCTGAAGTTCTCTTTGGATTGCTGAGAAAAAGGTCAATTTGGAAGAACCATTATTAATGAATGTTTAATGTGCACTCAAGCAAGCACACTAATCAGTTCTCTTGAAGGATCTAGGGATAGTTTCACTTAGTGGCCCAGATAGCCTATTAAGATACTCATTGGGCCTGTTCAGATGATACTCAGGCTCCATGGTTAGCGAAACTCTGGTTCTCTGGGGTTAGCACTAACCACAAGCTGTGCTGTTGCACACAACACTTTAAGCCATGGTTAGAGCCGCTAACCCTGCTACAGATGGTCCGACTGTGGTTAGTGATTGAGCAGGGTTTAGCAAAACACATCGCACAAGATACCTTAAACCCTGCTGTTTAACCAAAAGAGTTAACCTAGGCTGACCATATGAAAAGGAGGACAGGGCTCCTGTAACTTTAACAGTTGTAGAGAAAAGGGAATTTCAGCCAGTGTCCTTTGTATGCAATTAGTTCCTGGTGAAATTCCCTCTTCATCACAACAGTTAAAGTTGCAGGGGCACTGCCTTCTTTTGTATATGGCACTCTAGTATAGTGCCTGCAACTTTAACTGTTGTGATGAAGAGGGAATTTCACCAGGAACTAATTGCATACAAATGACACTGGCTGAAATTCCCTTTTCTCTACAACTGTTAAAGTTACAGGAGCCCTGTCCTCCTTTTCATATGGTCAGCCTACTTAACCAGCAGGGTTTAAGGTGTCTTCTGAACAGGCCCATTGTTACCAGCATTGAGAGATGAATGGAGAGTACTTTGGATATCACACTAAATGAGTGTGCATACACTTTGCCACTGAGCTACTACAAGCACTACTGCCAACTCCAAGTTTAATGGGTTATGGGAGGGTTGTTTAACCCTTACGCAGCCCCTGATGCCCAGATCACACAATATGACAAACCGCAGCTGAGTGTTGAATATTCAAATCCTGCCAGGCATGCACATACTTCAGCCCACTGTGGCTTAAACCGTGGTTGTTTTGATTGTGTGAATTGGGTCAGATTGTGGAAAGGGTTCAGCCCACAGAGGAATCTCAGCATAGTTTGATCGATACAGATGATCAAGCTATTTTCTCAGTAGAGATAACCAAGTGGTGGAAAACCTCTGCATTTGGCAAGTCGGTCTGCTGTTTTGAGCCGATGTTACAGAAGACTCTATGTTTTTGTCTTAGCATTTCACCCGCACTTATCATCATGGGGTCCTGGGAGCCTCAAAGATATTGCATAAAATAAGCACAGATATTCTTCTCCCCCCTTCTTCACTTGCAAATTACGTGTTAGGGGTTTGGGACTGTGGATATTTTAAACTTTTATTTGGGGCAGTTAAATTGAATGGATGGTAAAACCCAAGGCCATTCTCAGCTCCTGAAGAAATGAGTTCCATACTCAGTTTCTCCAATTACTGCATTTCAAGTTAGCTATAAATTCTTAGGGTGAGATTCCTGTTTTTGGTGGAGCAGGCTGCAGAAGGGAGCCTCACTAAAAAGCTACCATTGAGCGTATGAGCCCAAGCATATGAAATTTAATGTAAAAATGTTTCAATGGATGTTCTGCTCATCGCACATTAAAAAAAAATGTTTTTTTTGGGACCGGTTGCATTGTCACTATGCAAGAAGTCATATTACAGTGAAGGGTCATGACAGAAGGCTGCTAAAGCTCTTGCCACTCTGAGAAACAGGGCAGGCAGCTTGGAATGTACAAGCAGGATAAATCTTCCCTGTAAAAAATGTAAATGGCTATCAGCAAGGGGGGGGGGGGAATCAGTATAAGTGTAGTAAAATGGCCAAATCTAGATTCAGATGTAACAATTACGTCCTATTCAGGCATTTGCCTCCATACATTTCCAGAATGTCTGGCGGAAAGAGTAGGGCTTTGTGCACGGTCACTGTTCTAACTTCTTCACCCCTGCCATCTATAGCCCCAGATCTTCACAGAAGGTCTGAAGAGGGAATCTTTACATGTTCGACTGAATGCACTCAGAATCCCCCACGTGATTGGGAAACCTGACCACGTAGGGTTTCTCAGTTGCAAAAAAGATTCAGCTACATGTGTGAAGATTCTACTGTAGATCCTCCAGAGGGAAGCTCAGAAGATGGCAACAAGGGCCTTCTCAGGGTGGCCCCCCAATTACGAAATGACCTCCCCGACGAGGCCCACCTGGGACCAACGTTGTCAAAACTTTTCTCCCAGGCATTTTGCAGCATATGTTGAGTTTTTAATCGATCCTGGATCTATTTTTAGGTTTGGCTGAGAGCTCAAGGCGGTTTTTAAATGTATGATGTCTTTGTATGCTGTCTGTTTTACATTTTTATGGTTTTAAATTTTGTATTTTGACTTTTAATGTTTTTATCTTTTGTAAACTGCCCAGAGAGTATTAAAATTGCAGTTATCATCGTCATCTAAATGTTTGGGTAATCACACATACTGAATTTCATGTATCAATTAAAAATAATCAACCAAAGTTTGCCTACAGGTCTCTTATTAATATAACAACTGGTATAATTTTATTTTCTCATAGTTGATTTCTTTTCTTTCCCTGAGAATTCTCTTTAGCTTTAAAGGAGGCCATTTCAAATGAAGAATAATTACGAATAGTTCAGAAAATGAATTAATGTGGCTGGATTCAGATTGGGACTTTAGAACTCTGGGTTAAATGTTGCCCCATCTATTTTGACTTGAAATCTCCCCCCCCCAACATGTGTGTGGCATTAAAAGGGGGAAAGCCTCCGTACTCCAATGGAGACTTTTTTCTTCTTTAATGCCCTCTGGGGGGGGGGGGGGAAGAGGGGATCTCAGCATTCCGGATTACATAGAGAATTTCCACAGATTCAGAAAACCCACATAGGCGTGCACAGCACTTTCCATTAGGGTGGGCACCCAGGGATTTATTTATTTTTTAAGGGTGAACATTTATTGAATATTCGATCATAAAGGGCATTTTTTAATTCATTTATTTATTAAACACTGTTGACACGGATGCCCTACTCTCTGTTCAGCTTGCCTGACCGCAGGAAGGCCGTTGCAGGGGAAGAGGGGGAAATGAGGAGACACTCCTCAAGCCCCAGCATTAGTGGGGCTTTGTGATCACATTGGCCAGAGGTGGGGTTTATGAGGTGATATTAGACTTCAAGGCCCTCCTCCTGGCTTCTTTGAAGCAGGGCTCCTGGCAGAGAGGCTCCAGCAGAGTGATTCCCTTTCACTCCTGTTGCTGGGAGCAATGGCACATGGTGGCAGTAGAGCAGCTGGAGGGCCATTCTCGCTGCGTGGGCAACAATATCATGATAGTTATTGTATTTTAGCCCCACCCCTTTTACCTTTGGCTCTGCCCCCTTTGGCTTCAGCCCCACCCATCACTAGAGAGCCCCTCTGGAATTGAATTTGGCCCTCAGGACTGGGGCTGAAAGAAGTTCCTTGGCCCTGCAGAATGTTATGGATGTTCATCCAACTTTGGTTGTGGTAAACTGGTCCTTGTACTGTTTCAAAACCCTTTTTGGTCAGAGGAGACTTTGGGACTAAAGAAATGTATATGCCTAGATGGCGCTATGGGATGAGAATCCCTTTCTAGTTCAACTCCTAAAAACTCTTGTCTGTTTCCAGCTTTAATAATGCTTTCTTCTAACAAACCAAAGGAGGTTGAGTTCAGAACACTCTGCTTCTTGCCAGAGACAAGAAAAAATAAAATTTAGCACCTAATCAGTTTGAAAAGGCCCACTGTGAAGTCATCCTCTTTGGAGTGGAAATGTCCTGAGGACCATTGGCTGAAGAAGAGCAGCAAACTAAATTATATTGCAGCTTGGGGTAGAACTTATCCCTTATGCTTAAGTTATCAAGTCGAGCCTGGTTTAAGACAGCTGGCAAATGAGAAACATGCATACCATGTTGTGATGGGTGTGGTGCAAATTAAAATGCTATCCTTTGTGAGACTTCAAAGATAACAATCCATTCCCAGCTCACAAAAAGCACTCACTTGTTATTCCAGAGGCTGAGTCTTGGGCACACAAAATGGCCACTCTGGAGAGCCTTTTGAAGTGATTTGTGATACTTCTGCTGCTAGTAATTGCTGTGTTCTTGGCCCTGTGCTCCCTCCATTTAGTGAGCAAACAAATCAGGAAGTCTTAAACTAACCAGTTTTCCATTCCATCCGAATGTGGAAATTGTGATTACCAGTTTCAGAACAGCCCAGGATATTAAACTATGCTTTGAAATGCATTTAATATCCTTGTTTGTTCTAGAACTAATGGAAACCATAGTTTCTCAGTTTGGCCAAACCAGGAAACCATGGTTAATTAAGCCCTATTCAGATGTTCACTTATCGGTTAGATCAAACACATGAGGATGGAGAGTGCTTCAGCCATGCCTCTCTCCTTCATTGTGTTGATTGTCCTCTACTTATGGGAGTTGTCTATATGGTGGAGGGTTGCTTAGGGTGACCAGATAAAATCCAGGTCAGGGCTCATGTAACTTTAACAGTTGTAGAGAAAAGGGAATTTCAGCCAGTGTCATTTGTATGCAATTAGTTCCTGGTGAAATTCCCTCTTCATCACAACAGTTAAAGGTGCATGAACTATACTAGAGTGACCATATACAAAAGAAGGCAGGGCCCCTGCAACTTTAACTGTTGTGATGAAGAGGTGATTTCACCAGGAACTAATTGCATACAAATGACACTGGCTGAAATTCCCTTTTCTCTACAACTGTTAAAGTTACATGAGTCCTGACCTGGATTTTATCTGGTCACCCTATTGATACAAGGTGTAGATCTGCCCCTGGTCTCACCTTTTTTTTTTACATCTTCATGTGATAACAACAACACCTTCAACTTGGTCTGGTAGCTTATTGGCAGCCAGTGCAGTTCTTTTAGCATGGACACAACTTGCTGACAGAAAGAAAGCCCAGGTAGCAGCCTTGCAGATGCATTTTACACCACTTGCAGCTTCCAGACCAAATTCAAGATTAGCCCCACGAAGAGTGCATTACAATAATCCAATCTTAAGGTTACCAATGCCAGTACCACTGCTCTTGGTTCATGATAGTTAAGTTATGGTGGTCTAAGAACAGCTATAGTTGGCAATGCATGCCAGTCAAAGCTGGCAAAAGGTATCCCTAGACACTTAAGCCACCTCAGCCTCAAGTTACAAAGATGACTCCAAGAGTACCTCCCACCCCCAGCCTGCCCAAACTATGCACGTGTTCCTTCAGGGAGAATGTAACTCCATCCAGAATAGGAAACTGACTTATTTCTCAGACTTCTCACCTACCTACCCACAGTGCTCCCATCTTGCCAGGATGTAAATTCAGCTGATGGATCCTCATAAGCCCAGCACTACATCCAAGCATTCGTCCAGAGCCTGCATGGCCACACCTGATTCAGATGTTATGGAAAAATACAGCTGAGTGTCATTTGCATACTGATGACACCTGCCCCAAATCCCCAGATGACTGCTCACAGCAGCTTCATATAGATGTTGAATGGCATTGGGGATAAAATGGTGGCATCCCATAGCACAAGTGCTAGGGGGCTGAGGTGCACTTCCCCAACACCACTCTCTAAGACCGACCCCATAGGTAGGAATGGAATCACTTCAGTACAGTGTTCCTGATACCCATCCTACAATGGGTAAGATGATAATCAACCATGGTATCTAAGAGGATACCATGGTTGATGGTATTAAAGCTGCAGAGAGATTGAGTAAGAGGAGCAAGGTTGTACTCCCTCTATGCTCCTCTCAATAAAGGTCATCCAATAGGGTGACCAGAGCTGATTCAGTCCCTAAACCAGGCCTGAATCCAGACTTGAAAGGGTCTAGATATCCAAGAATGCCTACATTGCCCCACCCAATCCTCTCAATCATCTTACCTAAAAATGGCATATTCAAGATTAGGTGATAATTTTCACAGTCTTTGGATCCAGGGAGGGCCTATTCAGGAGTGGTTACACTAGTTCTTCCTTCAAAATGTCAGGCAACACTCCTTCATGTAACGAGACTTTAATCACATCGGGTCCCACCCAACCAAACCATGCCAGCTAGTCTTAGTTAGCCATGAAGGACAGGCATTTAGAGGGCACATGGTTGGTCAAATGACTGCAGGCATCTTGTCTATGTTGTCAGACTTGGTCAGCTTGGTTAGGGGGGGCACTTGGAAACAGGGTGGGTGGTACATCAGCAGCCATGTTTTGTTTTGCTTTTACGGATTTATACCTCACCTCTTAGAATGGCATACAGTAAAATATCAGTAACAATGCGAGAGAACTTCATAACTCAGGTGCCACTTTAGAGAAGACCCATCTAGACACAATGAGGTCTGAATGTTATATTTAGCATATTGCTCAAGGTAGTTGTTGTATTCCTCCAGCTATTAAGCTGCAATCCTATGCACACTTAAATGGGAGTAAGCTCCACTGAATTCAATGGGATGCCATTCTGAGCAGACACACATGTGATTGTGCTACCATTCATTGGCTCAAATACTGTATGGTATTTCCATATGGACTGAGGTAACCAATCATAAATATTGAAAACGTTCAAGCAGTGTAAGAGCCAGAGTAGTGTAGTGTTATAATGTTGGACTGGGACTCAGGAGATCTGTGTTCTATTCCTCACTCAGCTATGAAGCTGACTGGGTGACTTTGGGCCAGTCATTGACTATCAGCCTAACCTTCCTCACAGTGTTGTTGTTAGGGATGTGCACAGTAAAAAAAAAATCGGATCGGAATTGGAATTGGAATTGGAATTGGAATCAATGCTTTGGATTGGATCGGAGGCTTTCCGGATCGGATCGGATCCGATTCCAATCCAAAAATTGGCTATCCAATTTTCAGATCGGATGCCTTTTAGCCCCTTTAGACTTGATTTTGGAGGGGAGAAAGCCTGTATCTTTGGTATTTTTTAAGACAGAATCATGAAACTTTGTACAAGTGCAAATGGGATGTTGCCAGTTACAGTATGTGCCCAGAATCGCAGACATAGGGGTGCAGGCGTTACTTGTAAGTAAACCTTCGAAAGTCACTTAGTTTTTACCAGTTATCTGTTCCTTTTTCAATTTACTCCTGTGTCTCAGGGGCATGCCACGTTTAAAATGGGTTTTTTTTTTTTGGTAGAACATTATAAACCATGTCCACAGTTGGGGAATGCACTGAAATGCTGTACAGCTCTACCCCCTTTTGCAGACACAGGGGCACGGTTTAATTGAAATGGAATTGTGAAAAATGGGTTTGCCCATTGCATGTAAACTGCAAAGTGCTTTCATTAGATCCCATCCCCAGAAACTGAACTCAAAGTTGGGGAACATACAGAAGGTCTGCTCTGCCCCCTTTTCACAGACACAGAGGCATTTCTGAATGGAACTGTTAAAAATGGCTTGTGCTGGTAAGTAAGACCATTGCAAAGTGCTCTCTCATTAGATGCTGTCCCCACAAACACCACACTAATGTGAGGAGCGCACAGAAGGGGTGTACATTCGACCCCGTTTCACAGACACAGGGGCACGGTTTAAATTGAATGGCAGGCATTTTATTGAACTTTGGGGACTCTGCTGATGCTCCCTTGAGGGGAACACCAGCAACCCTTGGCTTAAGCAAGTGGAGCGGTGGGCTCTACTCGCAGGTGAGATCTGGCAGACAGCAGCAACAGCAGTGGCAGACAGGCATTCAAACACTCCTTCCACTCCAACTAACTAAACCTCACAGAGGGCCAAAAGGGAAAGAATGAGACTATATACTGGGTTTCTACTAAGCCCTCCTCCAGCATTGTGATTGGAGGCTGAAGGAAGTCTTTAACAGGATTGAGTGATGCACTGATGTAGTGTAAAGCACAATTGGTGGATCAAGCTGTCAAACACACACACACACACACACACACAGAGCGCCTTCCCCCTTTATGAAAGTTAAAATGATAAAGTTAATAAACCACTCATTGCCACTAAAGTCTTGCACCAATTTCTCTGGAATTTTCCACACATGAGTAGACACAAATAATCTCCCATGTCAGGGTGTTTCAACTTTCTACCTTTTAAAATAAAAGATTTACACAACACATTCTTTCTTTGCTGTAAGTCCAATGTAAAATGCCATAATAAGCCACTCATTGCCACTAAAGTCTTGCACCAATTTCTCTGGAATTTTTCACACATGAGTAGTCACATCCAGTCTCCCATGTCAGGGAGTTTCAATTTTCTACCTCTTAAAACAAAAAAGTTACGACACATTATTTTTCTAAATGGAGGTCCGATCTGCCGATTTTTTCTGATCCAGATCGGGCCCCTTCGGATTGGATTGGACCAGATGGTTGATCGGATCGGATCAGATTGTTTTTATCCGATTTTTGGGCGGATCGGATCCGGATCGTGGATCGGATCGGATCCGCTGCACATCCCTAGATGTTGTGAGGTTAAAATGGAGAGGAGGAGGACCATGTAGGCTGCTTTAGGCTCCTTGCCAGAGAAAAAAAGGCAAGATATAAATACAATAATAAATACATAATAAAAATGATAATGCTGCATTTTGACAGTTATAATGCTGCATTTTCTGAGCATCTAACTGTGTAGGATATGTGCTGTCCATGTCTTTAGAGACTGTAGTAGGGTTAGAATCAGACCTTAAAATTATGGCTACATCTTAACTTTTGTTCAACAACATCTAGGTCTTTTGAAGCCCTTTTCTGAGATTAGAAGAACCAAAAGAACTAATGTTTCTTACTGCAAAGTAGCTACTCAGTGCCCACGTGTGGGACAATGGATAACAGTCACTCTCAAACCCCTAACAAAGAAGTATTACAAGAAAGTTTTTTTTTAAAGGAACACACACACACACACACATATCCAGTAGGCATGGCCTGCCCCACTGATCTGAAATTATGTTTGACAAATTAATAAGGAGAGACAAAGGACAAGTGCTTTTGAAAACAAACCCGGAAAATGTAGACAAAGAAAGATCAAAGCCCAAGAAATATATCCATTGCACAAGCATCAGGAGTTTGTGTTCTCTTTTCAGAACTTGAACATGTGTGGCAACATGCGGTTAGAACTTTTAAGAAAAACAGGACTTTTTCCAATTTGTCTTTCTACCATGGAAGCCAATCACACAAGGTTCGTTCTGAAGAAACCCAGACACAATGGGGTCAAACTCTATGTGATGCTCAATTGCATGTACTCTGTTCCCCTGCCTCCAATGCATTTTCTTTCTGTCTTTTCTTTATTTATTTTTAATATAATCTGTTTGTAAAGGCTGCATTCTGGAAGATCAGCGCCAGTTAGGAAGAGTTTCTCAACCTCTTTCCCTCCACCTGATCTTTTGCTAAAAATCACCTCTCCTTTTTCCCCACGGCAGAAAATTTGTTGTTCTCTCTCTCTCTCTCTCTCTCTGTGTGTGTGTGTGTGTGTAGAGTTTTAGCTTGATTTCCTGCTGCAGTGTCTACAGATGTGTTTGTTAAAAAAAGAGAAAAGAAAAGGACTCCTGGGGCAAAATTACAAGTGTCCAAATGACTCTACTATAGCATTACTACCCTGTTCCAGTGCTAGAATGAGGAGACAAAAAGAAATGCAAGCCCTTTATGAAATCCAGAAGCCCTACCTTGTGACCTCCACCTCATTTTAGCAAGTTATGCACCCCACCCCTTCAGTATTACTTTCTGAAACAGGAGCTAACAGGAGTGGTGGTTCTATTCTAATGGAGGTGGGCATCCATGTGGTTGGGTATCTATGAGACAGGCTCATTCCAGCCCTTGCATGGTGGAGAGAATGCTGTGTGCCTGACAGCTTTTCTAAATAAGGCATTTATCATGTGCTCATCATTCCCTACTCATAGTTCTTTACAGGTTCTTTAGATGATGTCTCGACCTTCCAGTTTCACTTCTGTTTCTTACCATCACTTCTGGGGAGTTTTATCTTAGAGCAAGGAAAATGTGGTATTTCATTGTAAAAGTGAAACAAACCACATTTTTCACTTGTGTATTTGCACTATAAAACAATACCACAGTGCCACCTAGAGGTAATGTAGTGGAAAAGCAGGAAAAGAAACTCTCTCCATTTAGTGCTCAGTTCTCAATTCTGTGACAATGAAACTGAAACTTTTGTTATTTCTGTTGTAGCTAAGTGGTTAGGAAGTTGCCATTAAATGGAGGACAAAACTAGATGTTACCTTGTTTGCAGAAAGGAAAATAATGTCCATATTTTGTTAAATTGCAGCCATAGGGAAGCCTGAGCAGCCACAGGAGAATGGGGGAGTTTAACTCTTTGGCCTGGTTCACATGTCACAGATATCCAGGGTTTAAACAAGCCCTGGGTAGCCATAAACAAGTGGGAGCGAGCATGCATTCCACTGAGCTAAGTAACCGAGGGACGCTCCATCTCTGGTTTCTTGTCTGTAACATCTGAATTTGGGATTGTAGGTTGCTGGGGGAGGAATAACATATACTTGTAATCCAAGATCAAACCATGCTGTTCCCAACAAACCATACATTGTCGCAATGTGAGAACTGGGTCGTTCTCTCCCTCTCCTGGTTCTGACAAACACCACCCCTCTGAAGCTGCTATTTGCCAATGAAAGCTTCCCATGAAATGTAAATATAACGGCTTCAATGAGAAGATTTTGGTGGGACTGTGGAAGAGAGAAAAAGTTACATTTCCCCACCTCATAAACCACAGACCACCGGATGATGCTCAAGAGAAAAGGAGGGTGGTCTGGAGTGGTCCAGTGGTTTTTACTTTGGACAATCAAGCTGGAGGATGAAGCAATGGCTCAGCAATGCCAATATTGACTACCAGATACTAATATTGGCTAACATATACCTTTGATATGTTCTAAGGCTAGCAGTCCCCTTACACAATGCAAGGATGCTTTCAGGGCTGGCTTCAAAGATAAGCATGGTTGACCATCTGCCAAGGTGCCACCAACAAGAGCTCCGTGGACTTGCTCCTCCTCCTGCTCACCATTGTTCACCAGCCTCTCGCTCTGGCCCAGATAACAGTGGTGGTGAGAAGGAAGATGCCACAGCCTACTTGCTCACTGTCTGTCTGTCAAGCAAACAAGTAGTAGCAATGATGAGAAAGAGGATGAGGAGCAAGAGCAGCTGATGACAACAGCAGCGAGAAAGTGGACTCACTGAGGGAGAAGATCCACTGAGGATGTCTTGCCCAAGGGTCCTCAAAATCTGGAGCCAACTCCGGACACATGCACCAAATCCTATCCGCGACTATTTCAGTGTTCATAGGATCTGGCCATCAGCTCCTTTTAGACCGCTAAGTAGGCGAGTTGTCTTTTCCAATGCTATTTATGTGATTATGCAAGAGTATATTTCTAAGTAGTCAGCAGTAGGGCCACAGGGAGAAAATGGGAGTTCTTAGACCTTCCCAGTGTCATTCAATGCAGACCTTAAAGCAACCATTAGTGCAGAAATTACAAAAAGATGTTCCTCTAAGCACAGGGAGATAGTGCCAAAATCGCACAGTCAGCAAACCACATGACTGTAATAGATTTTGACACGAGGGCTACTCAACCATGGCTTCTCCAATCAGGAAGAAGTAAGAATGGGAAATTTCTGCATGCTTCTGGAGATGCTCACTGTATTCTACGTCAAAAAGGGACTGGGAGCCCTACACTGCTGACATATTTATGGCTCTTCATCCATACATGTGTGGATATTGGCCCATAAAGGGAGGTTGTGTGTGTATGAACAATTAATCTGGCTCCTGGTAAACAAACAAATAGGGATTCCTGTGGTTTTATCCCTTGGCTGTGATCCACAGGGGCAGTGGTCAATGAGGGGATTTTATCTGTTATGTCATGGATTGTTGTCACTCCCCCACATATATATGATTGCATTCACTATGGAGACAAGCAGGAGTTGGGGGAGAAATTAATTATGTTAATAGTGTGAGAAATGGAAAGTGTTGAACCATTAAGGATGCCCTTTCCACAGAAAATGGCCTGCTTAGAGTCCAGGTATAAATAAGTTATACAACTTTAGAGAATTAGTGCATTTAGATGTCACTTCCTATACACTTTTAAGAGAAGGAATTCTCTCTCTCTCTCTCTCTCTCTCTCTCTCTTTCCTGGCTCATTACCCTTGCAGAAGCCATTTCCATTGGGCTAAAAAAATGTCACACCACGGACATGTAGAGGAAAAGAAAGCATGGTAGAACAGAGTTGTAAACAGTATCTTTTAAAGACTTCCCTTAAAAATAAAGGTCATTTGACCTGAAATGCAGCAGGAACATTTCCTAGTGTGAATTAATGGAGTTATTTTCATCCAGCCTTGAACTTTTTACCGTTATGGCTGTTGTTGTGTTCTGTACAGCAGATCTCTGATGCAGCCTCATTTCCCAATGGGGTCAGTCCCTGCCAGGTTGGTATCTGTTGGCAGCAGATGAAGCAGGGCCCAGGTCAAGGGTAGGCATGATTGGGCATCTGCCGAGGGCCCACAGCCCAGTAGGATAGAAAGGGCCTAATGGAATGGACCAATGATACCACTGCCTAATACTGAGTTGTATCATTGGTCCACCTAGCCCAATATTGTCTATTCTGATTGGCAGGAACGTTCCAAGTTCTCAGGCAAAGTTGACCAGTTTACTAGAGATGCTAGGAATGGGTTTTGGGACCTCCTAGGCTGACCATATGAAAAGGAGGACAGGGCTCATGTAGCTTTAACAATTGTAGAGAAAAGGGAATTTCAGCCAGTGTCATTTGTATGCAGTTAGTTCCTGGTGAAATCCCCTCTTCATCACAACAGTTAAAGTTGCAGGGGCCTTGTCTTCTTTTGTATATGGGCACTCTAGTATAGTGCCTGCAACTTTAACTGTTGGGATGAAGAGGGAATTTCATCAGGAACTAATTGCATACAAATGACTCTGGCTGAAATTCCCTTTTCTCTACAACTGTTAAAGTTACATGAGCTCCTTTTCATATGGTCAGCCTAGGACCTCCTGCATGCAAATGGAGGCTCTACCATTGAATCATGGAGCCTCCAGGATATGGGTGAGATTCTTGTACCACCTGTTGGCCACACCTGCTCTAGACAATATCCTACTTGAAATGAGTGGGCCCATACACACAACAGAGGAATAAATGTAAGCAACGAATGAAGTCTCTGTTCCCAATACACGGCAGTTTGCCGAGCATTAAAAGCAGATATACTTAAACTTTGCTTGTTTGGTACCTTCCTTGATGAGAAATTAGTCCACAATGCCATGGGAATCTCAAGTCTGGGAAATAGCATTTTACGCTGGAAATGTAATATTTGACATTTAAGGGAAATGCACATGGAAAACAAATGCTCAAAGCCTAGACACACGCCATGCTGATTATTATCATATTGGACTAGTCATCTACAGTTTGTTTATTTTAGGGGGAAGGTACAGAGATTCAGTCACATGTTATTGTCGCACAGCAAAGCCAGAGCAGAATAAATTCAATGTGTCTAAAATTGAGTGAAAACCACACTGGCCAACAATAGCAGCAGAAAAGAATTAGATGTGATCTGGGACAGCAGAATGGTGCAACTGACTACCTAATGGCATTTCATAGACAGGGGCAAAATGCTTCTCAAGTGGGAGACATGAATCCATATTTTCTCTAGGTGTAGACTGCCTTTATACATATTGTTTGATCTGGGTAGATAATGGCTCTAAATTGGTTGCCTGGGCTTTGAAGGCTGTTCTGTGGAGCTTCATTGAGGCTATTGCATCAGTCCTGTAAATGTTCAGCTTTTATTGAAACCCCTGGCCCCAAGGGTCTAGTCCTCATGGCTGTAGAGAAAAGCTGAAACGCATTAACTGCTATGGTTTTAAGTTCCTTGTTTATTCATTTATTCATTTAAACTATTTATACCTCCACTCTTCAGCCAGAAAGGTTCCCAGAGCAGCGTACACATCAATAAAAACAAGACAGCCCCTGCCCTTGGGGTTGCAATATAAAAAGGCATGACACAGAAGGAAGAGGGGAGGGGAGGGGAGGGGAAAAGAAAGGAAAACAACAAAACTTAGCCACCAATTCTTAATATTAAAAGGGATTTTATAACGTCCTTTTCATAATTCTGAGGTGTATTTAACCACTTTGAACTTCTGAATACAGCCAGATTAGATCTACCATTCCTGACCCCTTCTTGAAAAATTAGGGTGATCATATGAAACGGAGGACAGGGCTCCTGTATCTTTAACAGTTGCATAGAAAAGGAAGTTTCAGGAGGTGTCATTTGTATGCATGCAGCACCTGGTGAAAGTCCATCACAACAGTTAAAGCTGCAGGAGCCCTGCCCTCTTGACCAGATACAAAAGAGGGCAGGGGTTCTGTAGCTTTAACTGTTGTGATGAAGAGAGAATTTCATCAGGTGCTGCATGCATACAAATGACACCTGCTGATATTCCCTTGTGTATGCAACTGTTAAAGCTCCAGCAGCCCTGTCCTCCTTTCCATATGGTCACCCTAGAAAAATGCATTGGTGCCAAGAAAAAAGAATCCTGAATATGAAATGTCGCAGAAACTAAAAATAGAACTGCCCCCAATCAATAGACAGCAAAAGCAGTGTGTGGGTGAAAGGAGTGCACCCCACCCCATGCACATGGCTTACCGTCCTGCACTTCTTTTGCCTCACCTTCATACCTCGTTTGCTGTTAAAATTGGGCACCATCTTCCCTTGCCAACTTCATCAGAGCCGTTTCATGTTCAAACACAAGGAACTCAGAAGGCAGATGTGCTTTAATGTTCAAAATCATTAAATAGTGCCTTGATATTATGAGATGGACTTTGAAACAGGCAAATCAGGTGTTTTTCTTTGCTACAGATGGATGGCCACTGCCTACCAGGTAGACTTTGCCTCATTGGCCTGAAAATCTGTGCTAATTTTGCAGGCATGGAATATGGCATTCGGGATGACAATGCATTTGTAAAGCAGCCAGCAGTGAGCAATGAATTATGTGAACAAGATCTAAATAGTATTAAGTTGTTTCTCCTTCCTAGAAGTATAGCCAGGAGTGTTTGGAATTTGGGCTTGGGCTAAACACTGTCCCCAGCTATCCAAGCCTTTGCTGTTAATAGATATATTTTAGGAAAGCAATATACCAGCAGGCAATTAACAAGGCAGAAAAGCACACATCTTGAGTTAATCAGGTTATATATATAGACAGAGAGAGCAAAAGCTATTTTGGTGGGAAATACAAATGACATGTCTACTTTGGTCCAATATGATGAATGTTTCTGTGTGACCACTTGACTGCCTTTTGTGGGGTGGGGTGGGGTGGGGTAGAAAGGCAAGGTATAAATCAAATAAATAAATAAATAAATAAATGGAGACATGGGATTGGATCCAGATTCCATCATATGCAAGCAGAAGGCATGTTGAGTGAGGTCATGCTCCCTCTGGAGGAAAATGACCTGGGGTCTCCTGACTCAAGCATCCCAGAGGAGCTACCTGTGCCTGAAAGATCCTGGGCCTGTGTGGGACCTTTGACCCTACTCCTCAAGACCTAGCTAGCTCCCTTTAGACTCAGTGGCAGATGCTGAATTTTTAAAATGTGTTTATTTGTTACATTTCCATACTGCCCAATAGCCAAAGCTCTCTATATACCGCCCAAAAGCCAAATACCACTCAATTGCTAAAGCTCTCCAATGGTCAAAGCCCAATAGCCAAAGCTGAATGCTCACCTAGCTGTGGCCTGCAGGGTACTGCCCCAAATCTTTTGTTCCATACCCCAATTTGTGAATGGGGAGCAAAGCATGTGAGCTGCCAATCAACTGTGCCAATCAGCCAGGAAGAGAAGGTGCCTCTTTATTTTTTTTAATTAATTAAGCAATGGCAAGCTGGCAGCTGAATTATTGCTGCCAGCTCTCCACAATTGAAACCTCAATTGGTCCTGGGGAATGGAAATGACATCACATGTCCACTTCCTTTCTGGAGGCATTGGACAGCAAAGGAAATGGCTATCCCCATTTTTTGTTGTTGCATCTCCCTCTCCCAGTGTTTTAAATTGCAAATAATCTTGGGTACATAGGCAGAAAGGCAGTATAAACGTGCAGTAAAACCATGAAAGAATAAATAAATTTCAGCAGGACTTTTACAGCATGTAGAGATCAGTAATTCTGCATGATAGGAATTCAAGTATTTTTAGTATTTGTAAATAAGGATTCTGGTGCTTTTTACGCTGCATTTTATTGTTCTTTCCTGTACATTTGACTTTCTGAAGATAAAGGTATCTTTGTTCCCAGGCATACGAAGTCAGTGGCCCCTGATCCAAGTTATTAATAATGGTAGTCAATACCCTGGATTCTGCAGAAGAGACTGGGAGGGTTTCTGTGAAAAAGGTCTGCTTAGTTGTACAGGCCTACTTGGGTACAGCATTTCATTTAAGAATGTCAGAACATAAGAAGAGCCCTGCTGGATCAGACCAAGGGTCCATCTAGTCCAGCATTGTGTTCACACAGTGGCCAACCAGCTGTCAACCAAGGACTCACAAGCTGGATATGGTGCAACAGCACCCTGCCACCCATGTTCCCCAGCAACTGGTGTATATTGGCTTACTGCCTCTGGTTGCACTTAGCTGTCAGGACTGGTAGCCACTGCTAGCCATCAGGAATTTATCCAGCCCACTTTTAATGTCATCCAAATTGGTGGCGATCATCACATCCTGTGTTACTGAATTCCATAGTTTAAGTATGTGCTGTGTGAAGAAGAACTTCTGTCCTGAACCTCCCACCAATCAGTTTCATGGGATGACCCCGGGTTCTAGATTACCATTTAGATTATCTCTAAAAAAAAAATCATTAGCCTCTACTAATGATTTTTCCCAGTTCACTGTTTTGTTTTATAAAATTGCCAGTCTGATTAACCATAGTCTTTGATATTTGCTTGGATACTATACCTTAGAATCTCTTTTTCTCTTGCTTGTCACAGACATTTCAATTACCAGTTTTTTAAAGAAGACATTTGTATTTTTTTTATATAGGAGGTAGACATTTCTAATTGGCTTTCCGGTTGGATGTCAGCAGCTATTCCTGCCTGATATATTAACTAGTTATCTGAGCCAGTAAAAAGAAATGACTAAGATTTACAGATTTTCTATTTATTATTTATTTACTATTTGGGACATTTCCCCCTAGTATTCCCCTCCAAAAAAGGAATGCATTGCATTGTGAAAGCAGATAGATAGATAGATAGATAGATAGATAGGAGCAAGGGAGAGCATGTACTAATTTATTTACTTCCATATATAGATATGTTGATGCATTATGAATCTTTGTGTTGGATCTTTCATTCTAACATCTGATGTGGCATATTTAGGGTGTGTTTCAGGGCCAACCCTACCATTAGGCAGAGTGAAGCAGCTGTCTCAGGCAGAGGATGCTGGAAGGTAGCAGCAAGGTACTGGAGGAGAGACCTGTGTCTCGTGTTGTTTACTGTGCACCCCCTCAGTTAATCTGGCATTTCAGTACTTGCAAGTTGTGTGCAGGTAGTACCAAATGCCAGGAACTGCTGACTGCTGTCCATGTGGTGAAGCACATGATGGCAACCTCCCTATGAAGTGTCAGGAACTTTGTGCAGATGCCCCGTGTGGTGACATTTTGAACTGCAGGTAGCTTTCTCAGCAAAGAACCTTCCAAACCTGCCTCTGCCCATCCAGGCTGGCCACTGAATCCTTCTGAGGAGGAAAAGAGTATAATGGGTTATCTGTTACAGCCAGTGGGGGCTGGTGGCTCCGATGTAGGTGGGGCAGTGAATCCACTCCAGGATTCACACCTTGAATAGAGCTCTCACTGGTTCTGATGGGAACCCAGAGTGGACTCATCGCCACGAACATCAGAGCCACCAGCTTCCAATGGTTACAGCTTAGATCTGCTTGAGCAGCAGGGTCTACCTGAGCTCAGTTGTGTCTTGCGTTTCTGGTCTTGCCCTCTGATCCTGGCTTAGGGTGGCCATGTGTCCTACTTTATAGAGGACAGCCTATATTAGAAGGGTTGTCAGAGACAGTCCTATGTTGGAAGGTATTCTCTGTTTGAAGGCTGTCCAGTCCAGTCCAAGTTCAGCGTAAAGATTTTTTAAAAAATAACCATCAGAAGGGAGAGCATCAGCGGCCTTGAAGTTGCCCATCCAGAGTTAGCACGTGGACAGCAGACTGAGCAGGTACACAAATCACGTGGTCACAGTCTTCCTACAAAGGTGAAATGTAGTGTATTTCTATTTCAATTATAGCAATGTTTCAATTTGCATCCCTACATATAAATTAACATATGCAAATCTGTATCCCCTTCTTTCCTCCCCCCCTTTTTTTGGTAAGGCGTTTCCTCTTTTTGTTGTTGTTGTACAAGTAGCCACCACATCCTAGTTTTTCTTTAGTCTTGACTCCCGTTTCCCAGATCTTGGCACATACCAGACTGCTGTCCATGGTCCAGCCATGACAATCATTCGATCATCTGGCCACCATATTCTGATCTGGCTGACAATTCTGAGTAGTTTTCAAGGGCAGACCCATATACAACAGATGGAATATAAAACTAAAACCCAAGTTAACTCTGTTCTGTAAGGTTTTTCATAAGTAATCCACTAAATCATGGGTTGGGAAACATGTGACCCTCCAGATGTTGTCAGACAACAACATCTTTCAGCCCTAGCCAAAATAGCCAGTAGCATGGGATGATGGAATCTCCAGCCCAACAACATCTAGAGGGCCACACATTCCCCCATCCCCACACAAGATGGTACTTCAGCCCACAGTGTCCAGATGTTTCAGTGGGCTGGCCTAGGACTTGGACATGATGGGTTTCAGCTGGAAAAAAAACCCTCTGCATTTTAAGTAAAGGCAACAATCTTTCTATGGCAAAGAGCTACTTTAATGAGGGACTGATCATTAGGCACCTCACAATTGGCTGTATCCAATGTTATTCCCATTGATTGGTCTACTCTGAGTAGGACTAGCATCACAAACAGAAGAAGAGCCATGCTAGATCAGACCAAAGGTTCATCTAGACCAACACTCTGTTCGCACAGTGGCCCAACAGCTGTCAGCCGGGGACCCACAAGCAGAACATGGTGCGCCAGTACAAACCCAAGTACAAATATTGTTAAATTGTGTAATTTAAGTTGTGTGTGTGTTGTTTTCGTTTGTTTTAAAAGAAAGAATTGTTTTGTTTAACAAGACCAGAAAGCCTCCTTCCCATCTGATATTAACGTCTGATGGTGGCTTAAGATCACACAATAAAAGTCAGGGTGGGCTCCATCAGAAAACGTTGCCTTCCACAGAACATTTGCTATTGATATGTTGGGAAAGTGGCAGATGTGGTTGGGGGGTGGGGGAGCGCTTGCATGATCCATTAATAAGAAACAGTTTGGCACACTAGATTACTAAAGCATGGCTAATCTTGAAGCCAAAAACCCCACACATTCTTCGTTTTTGTTTCCCAGCCTTTTGGAGTTGGTATATGCATACAATACAGAGGAACTGGCTAATTAAAGCTTTGAAAGTAAATTTAGTGTTTAGAAATTCCAAAATGGAATTAAAAGCGCAACAGATTGGATTCAGAGAGGCTGATCTTTCAAATGGAAGGGCGGAAATATGAACACACTTGTTTCTGTCACCCAAAATTGTGCTTGTAGGAAAATACGTTACAATGGGGGAGGCGTGTACTTATATGTGCTGCTCACTTCTCAACATCCTTCTACCTTGTCCTACAGTATATTCCTTCTATCTAGTAAACTTCAACTATGGTTCGAAATGCCTGACCCTGAATTCGACTTGCCTGACCACGGGGTCCTGTTGCGGGTATGGAGGGGAAATAAGAGAACATACCAGCAAGCCCCAGCATGGTGGGTCTTGTGTTGTCCCCAAAGAACTAAAATCTTGGGTGGGATCAGAGAGCTGAAAATAAACTATTTTCAGGGTGTGGAAACAATGGTGATGGAACTATTCTCAAGGCTAAACTGGGCATCAAAGGATCTGATATTTTTAAAAATGGGGGCTGTTTGCTTCTTCCTTGTTCCCAGCAGTCCTACGGTCAGATACAGGAGAAACCTGAAACCACCACATCACCTGGTAGAGCACCATTTGAATATCTGCAAGCTTTCCTCCGCCATTTTATCTTAAGACTCTGACCAAGCGTGCTTCCAGAGTGGAGGGCTCATAGCATAATGACTTAGGAGGCATAGTGAAGCTATCCAGGCTTTTCCTTCTTAATGGATTATCTGGCGTAAGGAATCAACAGAGAAATATTGGAGGGTTATGAGTTGAAGAAGTCATTGTCTAGACCGCCTCCCCCTGAAATTCCATGAATAAGGCAGGGCAATGGCAAACAAAAGCCTCATCTTGAAGCACTCCATGATGTGCCAACATAATGACTTCAACAGCAAGTCAGCTTCTCCCCCTTCTCCTATTCTCCCCCACTCCACTGCTCTTTGTAACATCCTGCCTGAGGATGAGATCTCAAAAGCTTGCACATTTTTGACAACCGTTTACTTGTTAAAGTGTTGGACTGGGAGTCAGGAGATCCGGGTTCTAGTCCCCACTCAGCCATGGAAACCCACTGGGTGACTTTGGGCCAGTCACAGACTCTCAGCCCAACCTACCTCACAGGGTTGTTGTTGTGAGGATAAAATGGAGAGGAGGAGGATTATGTATGCCTCCTTGGGTTCCTTCGAGGGGAAAAAGGTGGGATATAAATGCAATAATAAAATAAATAAATAAAATAAAATGGATCTGAAATAAATAAATCTTCTGTGCAAGATCAAACTGAGGCACTTCGGGGAAATATGAGTTCCCCAAGCAAGACTCATCTGAATGTCATCAGGCATCCTGAACTGAGCTTGGATCCAGACTGGTGGGTGTGATGGAACATTCAAAAGCATGATTCCATGAGGGCCATTGGAAATAGGAAGTTGGAATGGGTGGAATCAGTGGGTGGTATCCAATGCTGCGCGACTGCAAGGTTGTTCATGAACAGGGAATTTCTACCCTTTCTCCCTACTGCATCCCCATCCCCATGTCTTCTGAAAACTTCTCCTGAGGATCAGGTCTTAAGGAAAGACATGGGAGAATGTTGAAAACCAAGTAAAAATCTGGTGGAGTCTACTTGTCCAAGTGTATTGTTGTTTGCACATCATTGAATACCATCTGCAACAGTTAACCTTTAACACTTATTCTTAAGTTTGGTGACAATTCTAATGAAATCCTCTTAAATTCATGCAGCGATTAGCACACACACACACTGAAATGATCAAGCATTAAGTACTGTAAATATAAATATAAGGTTCCTAATATCCTATATGGAAATTCATGCAAGTAACTCATTTTGCTTTCCTCAAAATTGTAGTGGTCTAATAGTCTCATAGATTCTCTAACAGATTTCCTACTTCTAACATTATTTTTTCTTATTGTTCATTTTAATGTCCTTTTTTAAGCTGGTTACACCAAAAATTCCCTCTTGACCCTCTTTCTTTTTTCATTCAACTTGCCAGAGTTTATGCTCCCTTCTGTTTTCTTCATTTGGACATGACTTCCAGTTGTTTTTTAAAATTTGCTCTAAAACTTCTAGTAACACTTCAATTTGCTCCTAAACCACATCTTCCTAGACTGATGTAAATTGGTCCCTCTCTCCCCGCTCATATGGGCCATTTTCCCAAACAGGCAATTCAGCCAGCCTTCCCTGATGTCCCATTCATTTTATTCTTTGAGAGGACTGTGAAGAGCCATAAGCAAGAAAACACAGGAAGATGTATGGGCGGGGGAGGGGGGAAGCACACAGAAAAATGCAGGAAAAGGTGTAGAGAGTAGAAAGGGAGGAAAACAATAATATTGTTTTCTCAGGACCTAATCCCTGCATTTAAGGCTTAGGCAGGAGACCTAGTGTTCATTATGAAGATCATATTGGATTTACATGTGTTAGGCAATCTTGGGCTCTTGGGTCCTTCTCTATTCACACTGAACTTTTAACGTGAATTGAAGTCCATGCATGTAACGTTTCCAAAACTATTACTATTAATAATAATTCATCATACTTAATAATTTAATGTGAAAATGCTCTACTAATATAATCCATCTTCCCTGGAAAATAAAAGATTTGACACCAACTAAATACAACCTTCTCCAACCTGGCTCCTCCCAGATGTATTGAACTTCAACTCCCAAGATTCCTGAGCATCAGTGATACTGGCTAATGCTGATGTGAGTTGAAGTCCAAAATGCCTGGTGGGCACCTGGCTGGGGAAAGGCTGGAATTGGGTAGGGACTACTCCAAAAGGAAACATATTTAGTTATTTGATATCCTGCATTTCTTCCAACAAATGGCACGGAAGATTAACACGGCTAACAAATGGTGGCTAACAACAAAAAGCTGGGTTAAAATCAAAATTGTAATTACTTGCATCAGAACTTGTTGGTTGTATTGATGCCAGGCCAATGAACAACACAATTTGATGCATGTTTCCTTGGTATCATGGCCCACTGTGTTCAATGGGACATCCTGCTAAGTAAGTGCACATGGCCTGAAACTCACAAGTCAGTTCAATCACTTGCATGCCAGCCAGCTACGCTAATTCATTTCAATAGGATTAACACCATGATCTTAAGCGAATCATAAATATTTCCAGGTTAGTGTTTAGGACTAGGGTGTCTTCGTAGTTAGCTGGCTTGTAGCTCAGACCATCAACAAGCTTCAGTACAAGTATGTCAGCTTAAATTGTTTGTGGATTACGTTGCACTGACAATTATGTCGCACATTAGTCAATTACTCATCTTTGTAGAATGACATTATGAAGCACTGCCTTTAAAATTGAGGAGCAATGTCACTAGTCTATTATGCTTTGATACATAATACAATTCCTTTTATGTGGGATGAGCATAGTTGGTGGAATTCTTCTGCAAATTCAGAAATTCCTGGGTTCTCACCAAGAATGATGGTGAGAGTCCAGTGCTGCCTAAATTGCCCTAATCTTGCCATTTTTGTAAAGTGGAAGTTTCTAATAACAAAATTCATGCCCGCTACTGAGTAACACATATCATGAGAAGAATCAGAAAATCAATCATCCTCTTCATAGCAGCTTCACAGCCTGTGGGCTGAGAAACATGGCAACTTTATAAAATGTTGCATAACTGTTGAATAGTGAATGACTAACATTGCAATCCTATGCATGTCTCCTCAGAAATAAGTGTGATGTGACTTACTCCCAGGTAAGTGTTTACAGGACAGCAGCTCAAAGGATTTGAAACATCGTTAATTAATGGAGGCATTTTGAACAAGCTAGCATAAAATTCTGTACACAGATATTGGTTGGAAATGTCCTGTCATGAGTGCAGTAGGGAAAATGGAGGGAGCAAAAGTAGCTTCTGACTAGGATCCTGAATCTGAAGTGGATCAGAGTGATTTGGACCTCCCGGATCTGGATCCAAACCGGATTGGGGGAGGTCTGGATCAGTCTGGACCGGATCGGATCGTTCTAGATCGATCTGGGGCCCATTGGCCTTCCAGGTCCCAGGGTGCTGGCTGCGCAGCCAGCACCCAGGGATGCCAGTCCAGCAGTGAGTCCATTGGACTCACTGCCCTTCTCCAACTCTCCCTGCTTAGCTGCTGCCTCATCATCACCATCGCCGTCCGCCACTCCTTCCTCTCTACTGAGAACCAGGCCTTTCAGCCTGATTCTCAGTAGAGTGACATCGTGCCAGGTGACATCATCACCCGGCGCGAGGTCGCTCTACTGAGAATCAGGATGCGAGGCCTGGTTCTCAGGATAGGAAGCAGCAGCAGTGGCTGATGGCGACGGTGACGAGGAGGCAGCAGGTATGCAGATATGCAGGGAGAGTGGGGGGAGGGCGGTGAGTCCTTTTCCCCATAGACTTGCAAGTCTATGGGGAAAAGGAGGGTCTCCAGATCGGGCCCCAGATCCAGATCTGGATCAAATCCAGATCCTACAGATCTGGATCGGGCCAATCTGGATCTCACAGATCCGGATCCGGATCGGGGGGGTCTCTGCATTCTCTTATTTTCTACCTGTTGCAAGGAACAAATTGAAGGAAACCATGGAGTTCTTTGAACTTTCATTTGATAGCCTTTCTAGGGCTGTTAATAGATAACTCTGCATCTCACAATACCTGTAGAACTAAGCAATGTGAGACCTTGCAGTAAGCTGGTCTAAATCCAGAGAGAAAATGGCATACCACTGCCAGTGGAGGTGGTGGCTACACTGACCACTAGTTAAGCAGACATAGGTGGTGTACATAGGTGGTGTATGTTGAACTTTTCTCAAATTGTGGCCAGATCTACACCAAGCAGGATATAGCGATATGAATGCGGTATGTAAGAGGCAGGAGCCACACTGACAACTGTTGGGTCCCATTGACACATACCATATACCACTATATACTGCTTGGTGTGGCTCCTGCCTTTTATATACCACTTTCATACCACTACATCCTGCTTGGTGTAGATCTGGCCACAGATTGCTAGTCATATATGTAAAAGTAGCCTTGGTGTTTTGTAGAAGTAACCATGACTTCGTACTCTCTTCGCACACTCTGTTCAGTCTGCTCTTATTATGGACCACCAGGGAATGTCTTTATGATCCCTAATATATTTTCCAATAGGTAATTAAATAAACTGCCAAGGAAGGCCTGTGTGGGGAATACAGAAAGGGATGTTTTCTTACTATATTTGGCTAATAAGAATTGCAGCATGGGGTGGCAGAAATTCATTGCAGCTGGACAGGAGAGCTGTAAAAAGCCTCCGCATTACTGAACAATACACCTTTCTTTTTGTATAAGACCTTTCATTCAGTCATTGTCTCCAAAGCTTCACCTAAAATTAAAAACAGGCTTCATTTTTAAGAGCAGGTAATGTTGTTTATTTAAAGTGTGTGGGGGCGGAATATGCAGGATCTGAAAATGACCTCATGCTCTTGCAAATTAAGGCTGGTTGCATTTCGGTTATGTGCATTACAAAAGGTATGACAAGTGGAATTAGACTGAGTCTACCCATGTAGAAGAATATGGCAGTACAGCCCTGAAGTAGCAGAATACATAGAGGGTCATCTCCAACTATGCCCCAGCTCTTGCACCAATGGCGTTGCACTGGTGTAGAGCAATGCTCGCACAGAGTAACAAGCACTTGATACACAATGGGAAAAGGCAGTGATTTGCTGCCAACGTGTGATGGCAAATTGCTGATTTCTCCCATAACCCTGGCAAGCGCTAGATATATTGAGCAAGGATTGGTTTACGCTAGCACAACATCATTACAGCTAGTCCTGAGGCACAGCTGGATACTATCCATAGTGTTCACCTTCAGCCTATATATGAAGCATGTCATTTTTTAATGTCCCCCTATGTTAAAAACAACAGCAGCAGCAACCCTCCGGGTGCCTACTCTGAGGGAAGCTCGGAGGATGGCAACAAGGGAGAGGACCTTCTCTGTGGTGGCCCCCCCAATTATGGAATGATCTCCCTGATGAAGCCCGCCTGGCGCCAACACTGTTATCTTTTCGGCGCCAGGTCAAAACTTTTCTTTTCTCCCAGGCATTTTAACAGCTCAAGTTGAGGTTTTGATTGACATTGTGGCCAGGGTTAACAGTTTAAAATGTTTTAAATGTCAGCTGTTTTATGTTTATGGTTTTGAATTTTGTATATTGTCTTTTTAGTGTTCAATCTTTTAATTTTTGTAAACCGCCCAGAGAGCTTCGGCTATGGGGCAGTATATAAATGTAATTAATAATAATAATAATAATAATAATAACCCATTGTAAGATGAAATCTAGAATATTGAAGAGAAGATTGTGCTGAACTCTTCTCCCTAACATGCTAGTTTTTTACACTACAGTTATTTACAGGGAGGATAATTCCAAAGGGGCATTTCTGATCTTCAGCCTGAAGTGATACAATCCAGGATACAACCACCTCGGTCTACCACCTTGGTTTAACCTTGGCTTGGTCTACATATAGAAGAGTTTGAGGTGGTTGTACAGGTATTCAAACTTAGGTCCTTGCAGTCTTACTTAAACCCATTCTCCGCAGTACACTGGCTCTTGATATTATCTGTGCTAAGCTCCAAGAGACCTCCATTTTCCATCATTTTCTACTTGGCAGGGTAGCTTGCATCTGGCTAGGATTTCCTGGTAAAGTGTTCTTCTGTTTCTGCATAGCGGGAAATATTGCCAGTGTTTATTCTGATCAAATCTTTCTTTAGACCTGGATATTTACAATGCTATCGCTCCTTCAGAAATACTTAGAAAGCAATAGTTTGAGAAGTCATTTTTTTTACAGATGGTCTGGTATTATTCAGTGGAATTCACCCTCTAGGGCAGGAAATCCTTTCTAGAGGAAAAGGAATCTTAAGGCCCAAGGACGCTAGCTAAGCTATTTAATCCACCGCATAATTTAGATCCGGTTGAAGAAGAATGTAGGTGCCTATGCAGGCTACCAACGGGCAGGTGATTTAAAATTGTGGTTGTTGTTCCATTTCTATGTTGCAGAGTCTAGGGCCTTTGTCCTAAAATAGAGAAACAATGAAATAAAATGGACTCAAGATTATTATGTTCAACCTCTTTACTTAAAATGGGATAGCCCATTCTTAACACTCATGGATGGTCAACCTCTTCTGCCAAATATTTACATGGCTATTCTTGTGTGGCTTTGCTCATGGTGAAGATAAGGTTCTTGAAGCTGGTAGTAAGTGGTCAGTCCTCCCTTTCAAGGTCCCCACTCCTCTGTCCCCTGCCTCACTCATTAGGAAGGATGAAGGACAGGTGAAACTAGTGTGGAGAGAAATCCTTGCTGTTATCTCCAATCCGTAATTGGAGATAACAGCAGGCATTCCCCTGTGTGCTGCTTTCCTTCCCAATTGGATCCCCTCCCCCTAGTCTTACAGGTGTGGGGCTTTGGGAAGGCTCCATGGGCCAGCCAAATTTGGCCTGTGGCCCAGAGGTTGCCCATCCCTGTTGTATAAGATTATAGCCCAAAGGATGTCAATGACAACTGCAGCTATAGTGCAATGCAAATAGATGCCCTAGTCTAGCAATCCCTATCAGGCACATGGAACAAAACCTGACACACACACAAAAGCAGATCAGTGTTCTTGTGTCTTCAATGCTTGGAAACTCTCGTGGAGGAATTCCCTGCAGTTCGGCCGAGCAATCTACAAAGTAGTTCCCACTGGAATCAGAAGTCCCTCTCCCTTTGCCCTTGTGTGCTGAGCATGATGTAACCAAGAAGGCACAGTTGGCTTGATCTTGATATCGTGAATCTATTAGAAGTTCCCTGAATATATATATATATATATATATATATATATATATATATAATGTTTAAATGTTGTGAGCCACTTTGGGCCCCCCCAAAATCATTATATCAATAGGAAGATTAACAAAGGAGGAGAAAAATGCTCTTACAATGGCTCAAGGGAGATCCAAAACCATTTATCTGGAAAATGAAAAGACAAGCTTGCATCTTCACACCTTCTGGAGAAGATTACTCATCAAGCAGCAGCAGCTCAGGCCTCCAAATCCTGGCAGATACAACAAGGCATTCTAAGTTCTCTCCCCTCCCTCTCCCACAAATAAAAGAAATACCACAAACAGCAACACCATTAGAAGAACTCCATTGTAAAATGTCTTGATGCCTTGCTGTGTCTATCAATTGGCAATTACATATTTTGATACAGCTGCTTCTGGGATGTACAGTTGTTGTTCTAAATCCATTACCCCTGGAAACCTGGTAGTCTACATGAAGTAGCATGAAGTGGTAGAATCCTGAGGTGATAGAATGGACTACACTGTTCAGACTGTGCATGGCATGTGTGTCACCCTTGTATGCTCGCTCCTGTAAAATCTCTGTGTTGAGTTTGGGTTCTGTTTCTGCAAGGTTGTTGTGTTGTTGCATAAAACACCCCCTTGAAGTAAAAACAAAACAAAAGCTAGCATATCAGGGAGAAAGGTTCTAGCCCAGTCTTCTCTCTTTTGCACTAGATTTTTACTTGCAGTCTTGCTCTCAAATGCCTCTCCTGGGGGCAAGACTTGAACTAATGGATGGAAATGGCAAGGAAGCAGACGTGGACTTTGTAACAATTTGAGCTATTTGGTTTTGTTTTTTTTATTTGTTTGGTTTTTTTGCCAGTGGAGCAGACAGCCTTGGGAGGCAGTGGACTCTCCTTGGCTGGAGGTATTGAAGCAGAGAGTGGATGGCCATCGACCAGGGATGCTATAGCTGCATCCTGCTCTGAGAAGGGGGTTGGGCTCGATGGGTTCCTTCCAACACTGAAACTCCGTCATTCTGTGATCAATTTGTCTGCAGTGGATCCATCATTCTGTGGTCGATTTGTCTGCTGTGTATGGCAGAGGATTCTAGTGCAAGATTGTAAGCTGCCTTTTCTTGGTAGGAAAGTGGGGTACGAATAAAATAAGTAACTAAATATAATTATTCTTGGGCACACCCTGAGTTTGTGTACAACACTCTAAAGGTCTATCAGCCCTTTCTGCAAGGAGGCTTGTCTGTCATTCTGGAGTAGTGAATGACACACCCCATGGAACACATTTTGACAGCCACTGCCTTAAAGGCTTGAGATTGCTGGGAGTTGTAGGAATTGTACTTAATGTAGTACTACTTTCTATAAAAAAGTATTAATGACACTTTTCTGTGTGGTGGGTGGAATACACTCAAAAGCCTGGCATGTATATGCAAGTGGAACGAGTGTTGAGGTGGGGAAGAACTACTTCTACCACTATCAGTTACAGGTTGGGGGTCACCTTTCTAAATATTCCTCCATGTGAAACAATTGAAGAATCCATGCTGGATTAGGCCAAAGGTGTGTCTTGGCCAGCATCTGGTTTCCCACAGTGGTCATGAATTGGAGCAAGGGCAATAACTCCCTCTCACTGCTGTTCTCTAGCATCTGGTATTTTCTACAGTCAGCATGACTAGAAGCAGGCTCCCTCCAAAGAGAAAATGTTTGTAAATATTATTATGATCAATATATAATAGAATCAAGTCACTCCAAACTGGGCTGACCAGATAAAATCCAGGTCAGGGCTCATGTAACTTTAACAGTTGTAGAGAAAAGGGAATTTCAGCCAGTGTCCTTTGTATGCAATTAGTTCCTGGTGATGTTCCCTCTTCATCACAACAGTTAAAGGTGCAGGCACTATACTAGAGTGACCATATACAAAAGAAGGCAGGGCCCCTGCAACTTTAACTGTTGTGATGAAGAGGGAATTTCACCAGGAACTAATTGCATACAAATGACACTGGCTGAAATTCCCTTTTCTCTACAGCTGTTAAAGTTACATGAGCCCTGACCTGGATTTTATCTGGTCACCCTACTCCAAACACACTAGCTGAATTTTGGCTCTGTTTATTCTGCACCGAGAGCCAGTGTGGTGTAGTGATTAGGGTGTTGGATTGGAACTTGGGAGATCTGGGTTCTAGTAGTGTGACCATATGGAAAGGAGGACAGGGCTCCTATATCTTTAACAGTTATATAGAAAAAGCCATTTCAACAGGTGTCATTTTCATCACAACAGTTAAAGCTGCAGGAGCCCTGCCCTCTTGACCAGATACAAAAGAGGGCAGGGCTCCTACAGCTTTAACTGTTGTGATGAAGAGGGAATTTCATTAGGTGCTGCATGCATACAAATGAAATTCCCTTTTCTATACAACTGTTAACGATACAGGAGCCCTGTCCTCCTTTCCATATGGTCATCCTATCCAGGACCCTTTTCAGAACAGGACTAGTTATGTCATCTGCCATCTGTTGGAGCACTAGGGGAATTGATGACAAAACAGCTCTGTCAATGAATGAGGTGATAATGAGTTTTCCAAGTTTTGCTATTGTTGGTGACAGATTAGCGTCAATATAGGAAGTCAGAGAATGAGAAAAATAATCGAGCAGGGGTTGAATACTTCTCTTCTCTTTGATGGGGTTCCTACTTCATGCTAGGAGTTTAAATGGTAACACTTCTGTGCAGAATTGTTTGCATTTCTCATTAAAAACTAAATGTTGCATGTCAACTGGCTCAAGATCTTTGGTTACAGCTCACTGCATTTTGACAAGTTGAACCAATGCTGTCAGAAGTAAGTATGACTGAGATTATTGCAGTCATACTGATCCACCAGCACATCACTGTCTAGTAACAATGTACATCGTTGTCTACTGACAATGCACAACATTGTCTACTCATCAGTAGCAACCCACGGAAAAGATGTCAAGTCTGGGATTGGCTGGAGGGTGGGGAAGGGTAGGCTGGGTGAAATCGGCTGGTTCCCACCACCTCACTTTTCCATTTGCTACTGTATTGTGTGTGACTGGGGTGGGGGTCAAGGAAGCAGCTATATCTGGATCTACTGGTAGATCTCTGGGTGATTATGAATGGATTTTTGTTTGAAACAACTGTGAACTCTGTTCAGTCTAGACCCCCTGTAAAATTGGCAGGACAATTGCATGATAAAAGCCTCGTCTGGAAGCATTCAGAAGAGAGAGGATAAATTATCAATTCCAGAGAAGTAGAAATATTTCGATAGTAAGCCTCTCAGGGCAAGAGCCTGCCCTCTTGGTAAAATGCCATGCTTACTGATGGTGCCATATAAAGTATAAACAAAGAAGAAAAATAAATGGCCAGAATTCTAAAGCTCCCAGTAAGGATTACATACTTTAGTGCTCTTTCTTGGAAGAAAGACTGTGATCATAAATACACTACAGCCAGGCTGATATGTGTTAAATCAGCAGCTCTGTGGTTAGGATTGAGGAAGCGTCCAAAAGCCAAAAGACAGAGTTCGGCACTAGAATCATAAACAAATTGCCTTGGAAGTAAGTTCCAGTGATATCAATAGGACTTACTTCCAAGTAAGTGCTGGGCAGTTGGTACGTCTGTATCTATTGGTAGATCTCTAGAAGATTTACAATAGATCAGCAAGGATTTCTGTCTCCCAATCATTTGACAAGAGCTGGAACAAAATTCCTCTCCTTCTTCCCTCAACCTAAAGTATACTGTGGAAATGAAGAACGCTTGGGATAATTAGGAGTGGTGTTTTGTGTGAAAGGACTGTCTGTGTGTGAGCTCTGTTCAGTTCTGATAATAAAAACAAACACCCATCCCTGGGCTTAGAATTCTTTCACTCTGAAGTGTATATGCCTTTTGCACCACATTCCATGGATGGATCTTAGGTATCCAGTAAAAAAATGAAAAGAAAGTAGATTCTGCAAACCTGAAGTCTGTCCACCCTGCCCTTTCTTTCACGTGGAAAGGGCTTGTGGCCAGATCCAATGTGTTGCTACTCAGAAGCAAGTCTGGCTCAGATCCCAGGAACATGCCACATAGTGGGAATGCAGCTTGTAAATTTCCGTGTGCTGGAACCCAAGGACTACTTCTATTGAGATCTAAGGGAACTGATTTCCCGAGGAAATGGGTACAATCCAGAGACAGCAGAGGCATGTTTCTCAGACCTTTGAGCCATCTTGAAATCACTGCTGGTAGTGTATAATGTGTGTATGTTGTGGGGAGGAGCACCATCACACCCCGGGGGATTTTTGCACGCCATGCCACTAAAAAACCATTCTGACATGCAGTTGAGCGCTTAAAGAAGGCCTGATGCATGCTGACACCTGCACATTGTTTACTCATCAGCACCAGCACCAGGAAAAGAAGCCAAGCCAAGTCTGTGATGGACTAGGAGTGGGAGGCTAGGCTAAGTGAGATCATCTAGCCTGTCCTCCAGGCCCATCGCCAGCCTAAAATTTGGGGGGTGTCAAAATGTTGGGGGGGGCAGTTCATCTTGTTTGCAGGCATTTTCAAGACAAAATTGTAAGGATTTTAAAAAGTATTTGTTTGTAAAATATAAAATAAAATAAGGGGAGAAGAGAAAATTTGGAGGGAGGAGACCCCCCAGCCCCCTTCCTTTAAAGCGGCTGTACTAAATCTCTTCAGTCAAGAAAGGAGTGGGGAAAGATATCCACACTCTTTTCTCCCCCATTGGATCGTGGAGACTCAAATGGGGGGGGGGGATCCTAGTGAACATCATCCTAAACCAGGCAAATCTGAAATCCTCCAAGGACAGTGGTGTTTAGCCTGTTTATTGCACAGGCAGGGAAGAAATCGACAAGATAGAAGTAATTTTCTCCTCATCCGCTAAAGGGAAAAAGTCAACAGGGTATGAAGCATGCAGACAAGGGAGAAAATCAAACGTAAATCCTACTGAGAAATGAATGAGACTTAAATTAGTCATGACTAACCTAAGTCCCATTCATTTCAATGTTGGATTTTAATCATGGTATGTAGGGGTTTTGATAACTCAGGATAACACCTGCATCTGATGATGTGGATTGTAGTCCATAAATTATGGCATAAATAAATTTATACCATATCACATTTATTTGTCTTAAAGGTACCATAGGGCTACTTCTATGTTCACTCTGCCTCCCCCCCCCCATTTCCCCTTATTTGGAAGAGGGTCGGTATTGCAATATGCTTATATATATGTTCATACATGAAAAGTATAGGGGTAAGAGACACCTTATATTATAACGACACAATTCTATAATGGCTGAAATAATGCACACACATCTTTCCACGGATGTTCCTCTTACTTCAACCCACTGGTTTGTGTCCAATGTTTCTCTTATTTAGAGGGGACCCATTGAAATTAATGAGACTTAAGTTCTTTCACCAAGTAGTCCTGCTGGGTAGAGGATCGCAGAGTGGTAGATTTTGCCCTGAGCAATTTTCTGCATAGCTAAGCGACAGAATCCTAGGCAGGTTTAGACAGAAAAAAGTCCTACAGCTCCCAGCAATTGCAATCCCTGCCTCCTGACGGAAGAGAGCGCCTCTGAGCACATGCAGATTGTCTAGCGGAAGGGACAGTTCTGGGATCTCTGGGGATAAGGGCAACGGGTAAGGCAATGAGGCTCTAGCCAAGTTAGAAATGAAGAGCGGGGCGTTACTAGGCCAGATCCATACAAACTAGTTAAGGCGGATACTTAACACGTTTTGAAGTTTAACTCAGTCTAGACGGCGGAATACGTGGATTCAAACAGAAACATACATGATGATGGTGGGCTCCATTCCAAGCACTTGGGGCTAAATCTGGCGTCACCCTAAGGGCCAAAACAGACATTATTTTAAATTGTATCGAGCAGTTCAGTTTTACTCTAGAGGAGTTACAGGGCCCCCGCATCCCGATCTTTAAAGCCTCATCCCCATGCTAGGGTCCCAAGTTGGATCGGGCCCCTGCACCTCTTTTAGAGTAAAAATGAAAAGGGGAAAAATATGTAGCTGCTAGACACAGATTTCAAGTCATGTCTGTTTTGGCCGTAATATAAACCCAGAAGCCCCTCTGACTTCCGTGGCCAATTCCGGAGGGGCAGCCCCTTCGTTCGGTCTCTTGTAACGCATGCATAACAGACAGAACAAAAGAGTTCGGTGGCGTCTGAAAGTGGAACAGATTAGACAGGGGCAGAAGAAGCTTTCGTGGGCCACAGCACGCTTGTCCAGGCTCAGGGAGACTTCGGGTCGTTGGGTTAGAAATACCAGTTTGCAAGATCAGTTGTGAATGGACTAGCAAAAAGCACGGCATTGTATTGCCTCGCTGTTGTTGTGAATGATCGTGGTGCTTATCATGAATGTTGTACAGAAATGACAGAGTTTATTGCTTGCATTCCACCCCCACCCCCTGGGGTTGGGTGAACAGAACAGATAGCCTCTAACTATCCTATCTATCTATCTATCTATCTATCTATCTATCTATCTTTAGTGTAAGTCTGAAGAAGTGGCTCTGAACCAGGGAAACTTATGCAGCAATAAATCTATTCGTTTTCCGGACGCCACAAGGTTCTTGATTGTTTCTGATTTCAGTGCAACTGGAAAAAGCAAGCACTTTCTCATTGACTTCAATGGGATTTCTGTTGTGTGTTTTGGGTTCCGGTGCAAACTGTGCGTGAGGGAGGGAGAGAACAGAGAAATCACATTACTTTCAATGGGGCTAGATGCTGTGTAAAACATCTTTTAAGTGGAGAAAACAAACGCTCCGTACTGACACAAGTCTATATGCTGAGAGAGAGAGAGAGCGAGCGAGCGAGAGAGAGAGATCCCAGGCGTGTGGGAAGGGCGCTCTGTCTATGCACAGGGGCACATTCTCCCAGCGCCTTCCTTGGGCTTTCAGGCCGATTCCGGAGGGGATTCCCCTGGGGGATCGGGGCGGGGGAGGAAGGTGCTTGGTGGGACTAGGAGGAGTGGGGAGTGGGCGCGGGAATGCGTCAGCTTCCCTCGCTGTCACTCCGCGGCTTCGGGGGGCGGAGGAAACGCGGGCTCCACCGGGGTGGGGGAAGCTATAAAAGCGTCGGGGGCCGACGGAGCGAGGAGGAGAACAGACTTCCCAAGGAGGACCGAGGCGGCTGATTGCGCGTCTGCCTGGCTGGGCGCTCGCTCTTCCGTCCAGCTGACTGGCTCGCCTGCCGTCGGGATGTCCGGGACCAGCTAATTAGAGCGGGAGGCGGCGGCGGGGTGGCGATCCAGACGGAACACAGACGGACGGAGCCGCTTCACTCGCTTCGCCCGGAGCGGCTCTGCTTGGCGTTTGTCCCGCGGGCTGCTCCTGCAGCGAGAGGCGGCGTGGGCTGGGGGCCCCGATCCGAGACTGGCTGCTTGCTTGCCTGCCTGTGCGCCTGAAGCCCCGCAGAACTCCGCGGGTGGGGAGGCCCCCTGCCCGGGCGCAGCGGCCGTCCGGAGAAGCTGGCCCGCCTGTCGCCTGGCCGCAGCCTGCCGAGAGCCCGCAGCGAAGGAAGCGGCGGCGGCTCGCCAGAGGCCATCCTGGAGGCTTAGATTCGCATCCCTGCCTTTGCCAGCGGCCGGCCGCGCTTCCGAAGCCACAGAGCAGCAGCAGCAGCGCCTCCGCCCGGGGTTTCCCTTTCCATGTCTCCGCTTGGGGTCCCCGTCGGAAGCGCTAGGTTTCGCAGCCTTCACTAGCCCCACGCGGCCGCCCCGTCTCCTCGCCGGGAAAGACGCAGCCTTCACTGCTGGGCAGAGGGGAGATGATCATGCTGAGCGGGAGACGCTTCTCCTCCCGCCCTCTGCTCTTCCTCGCCGCGGTCCTGGTCGTAGAGAGCTCCCAGCTAGACGGCACCAAGGTGAACTCCATCAAGTCCACGCTCATGGGCGAGGCGCCGACGCAGGCCACCACCAACAGGTCCACCACCTTCCACCAGGCACTGGCTCTGGGCAGCAGCAAGAAAGGCAAAATCCTGGGCCAGGGAGGGAAAGGGCTGAAGCACTACCACCGGCAAGGCGAGGTAGGCTTTCTTTCTTCCTTCCTTCCTTCCTTCCTTCCTTTCCACTCTTCCCTACTTCCTCCAATCTCCCTTCTTTTTTCTTCCTCCCTCTCTCTTCCTTCATTTCTCTCTCTCTCTCTCTCTCTCTCTCTCTCTGTCCTTCCTTCCTTCCTTCCTTCCTATTTTTCTGTTCTCCCATCCTCCCTCTTTATTCTTCCTTTCCTCCCTTCCTTCTTTCCCTCTTTCCCTTTCTCTCTCTCTCTCTCTCTCTCTCTCTCCCTTCCTTCCTTCTTCCCTCCCTCCCTCCCTCCCTCTCCCTCTCCCTCTCCCCCTCTCCCTTCTCTTCTCTTCCCTTCCTTCCTCCCTCCCTCCCTCCCTCCCTTCCTTCCTCTCCCTCTCTCCCTTCCTCTCTCTCTCTCCCTCCCTCCCTTCCTTCTTTCCTTCCTTCCGTCTGTCTCTCTTTCCTTCCTACCCCCCCTTTCCATCCCTTCCCCAACTCATTTATACACTTCCTTTCTTCTTGTCACTGATATCAGGAAAGATATGTACAGAGCCTTCAAGAAACTGTAATGATAGCTCTCATTTGGATACATCAGGATTGCCTTTCAGAATCAGGCTTAAGTCCCCTATTTGTTTGTTCCCAGTATTCCGAGGTATACTGCCTCTGAACAGGGAGGCTCATTTGTTAGGAAATCCCTACATGGCAATAATATACATACACACATAGCATGAATGGTAGCGAAAATGAGTAATGAGTCCCTGTGTGTACAGTCTCTACTAGCATAGTGTGGGCATTTTACACAGTAGTGGTAACAGTGTTGGTTGTTGTGTCATAGTCAGCATGATGATCATTTTTGTCATCTTGCTATTTGTTGTGTAGAGTAAGTGGATCCAGTTGGAAGAGAAGGTGCAAAAACATCAAGTTCTGAATGAAACCATAATATTGGCGGCAAATTAAAAGCTTTGAGACTTTCTTCCAAGCAAGCCTGTGATCTTAAGCAAGCTTAATTGAAATCAATGGGACTGACTTCCAACTGCGTTGTGTGTTTCCAATTAGTGGAACAGTTGTTGCTATTGCGCTTGTGGATGAATGTGGCAATGCTGAATCTCAAAGGAGAGGTCAGCAACTCGAAGCTCCAGGAACCAAATCCAGCACCTGGAGGTGTATGAGCTCCTCTTCCTGTCCCCAGGAGGAAGAAGTGGCTGCGGAAATTGGACTCATTTCAAATCCACTTATGGGGGTGGCAGAGAGGAGCAGCCCCACCACCTCCATTCCTCCCTCAAAGTACTCCCTCAACACAGAGAGCATTAGTTGCTGACCAGGTATTTAGTATCAAAACAGATGTGACTCTGGAAATTGGCAATAAGATCTCCCCAAAACGTTGATTCAAAAGGAAAAGCAGCTGCAGAGGGTGGGAAAAATTGGGGCTGAGTTGACTTTAGCCTTCCCCAACTTGGTACCCTCCAGATTTGTTGGACTCTCATTAACCCCAGCCAGCATGCTGGCTGCTAGGTGAACGGAGTTGTAGTTCATCACATCTCGAGGGGACAAGGTTGGAGAAGCCTGGTTTACTCCTTTGATGGAGACCAAAGCTGCTATTAGCCTCACTGGAGAAATAAAGAGAGACACGGAACAAGTACCTTGCATTACCCACCCCCTAACACACACACACCAAGCAGGGCTAATAGTAGCTTTAAGGGTTGTAGTTTAAAGAAAGGATCCAGCAGTGTCCAGCTGCTAGTGGTATTTACTTAGTGCAAGTGTTGGTTTCTGCTAGTGCAATATAAATAGCTCTAGCAGTCAGACACCATTGTATTCTTCCCTCAGTCAGGAAAATGGTGAGTTGAACACCCCCTCCCCAAGCACTACTACCCTGGTGCAATTTGCGCGCAGCATCTTGCCATCAGAGTTTCGTTTAAGTTGTTCTTGTTATCGTTTAAACAGCTCAGGAGATCTGATCTTGGATCTTCCACAACATGCTTGTTTAGGCCATTAGATGTTGGCAATAAATGATGACCTTGGTCCCCTCTACAAGGATTCGCTTTTGCGCCCGGTTAGGCAATTATGCGCATAATCGCTGAAGCGCATTTACACCTAATACCTCTGCACGAGAGGCGGCGAGAGGCGGCGAAGCGCATTAACGGATGACCAAAATGCATTTTACAAGTAGTTAATGCGCATAAGCGCTTGTTCACATAGTCAAAATGCGCTTTAACGGCCGGAGCAAAATAAAACTCGCGATTTAACGCGCATTCGATAATGCGCATAATTGGAGAGATAACGTGCCTCTACACTCGATTTGCGCTCCATTCTTGTAGAGGTAAATTTTTTTAAGCGGCTTGAAAGAGCTTTAAACCTCTCTTGTACAGGCCGCCCTTTTCTTTGCTCATATCTCCAGTGACCGTGACAGATGGGACTCCATAAGTCCGGGATCAGATCTCCCCAAAACATTGGGGACTGAGAATTGGGAATGGGGGAAGTGTGTAACTGACTGAGAAGCTGGTAACGGGATGGTAACCTATCCAGTTTTCTTGTCAAGATAACGTCTCCTTGCCTCTTCTTTCCCCTTCTGGCTACTCAGGAGATGATTAGGAACATGACATCTTTATTTAGCCATATGGAGTGGGCTGGGAGAATTGTATCCTTCTTTTTCCTTCTTGATTCAAATGATTTAGGTGTTAGGAGAAATAAAGGGCATAGTAGAAAGTGATGCATTGTTTGTCCTAAAAGTGTGCGTGTGCGGGGGGGGGGGGCGGGGGCGGGGAAGAAACACCTTTCTGAGGTCCCCTCTAGAAGGATTCGGTTTGGCGCCTGGTTGCCCGATTATGCGCAAACGAAATGCGGTGAAGCACATAACCAGCAGTATGAAATGTGCTTTAAAGTGACTGAAAAGCGGAGAATCGCATGTTTACATGGTCAAAATGCGCTTTAACGGCCGCGGAGAATTAAAACTCGCTATTTAACGTGCATTCGATAATGCGCATAATCGGAGAGAAAACGCGCCTCAGCCCCCGATTTGTGCTCCGCTCTTGTAGAGGTAATTTTTAAAATGCACCTTGAAAGAGCTTTAAATCGCTTTTGTAGAGGCACCCTGATTGTCCTACCCTTAGACCCCCTTAGGCTGCTGAGCTGCAGCAGTTTGATATGAGCAACAACGAGGCAGGAGATGCCACAACTGAACTACTAAAATTCAATCAACATTGAAGGTTTAACCCACCCCTTTTTCAAAATAAAGGGGGTCTTGCTTATTCCATCACAAGCTCCTTGGCGATCCCCTCCCTTTGTCTTCTTGTCTTATTTCCATCGCCATGCCTTATACCATGCTGCCCCATGTGGCTGGAACAATCTCCTCTATATTCAGCAAACGACTTATGAATATATGAAGTTGTGTTGCAGCAAGTCAGTCTGTTGATATATCCAGCCCAGTATTTTCAGTGGGATTCGGAGCCTCAAATGTTAGAGATCCTACTAGTAGGATCCTATTATTCTACTAGTAGCATATCAAGACATCTTGTTGGTTCAAGAAACCTATAAGATGTTGCTCTTCCATCAAGTTCTTCCTCAGGGATGGCTTTTTAGCAAAGCCTTTTCTGAAGTTCCATCCTTACTCCATCACTTCCTAACATTCTGGTAATCAATGTCCACTACTCATTGGGCAATGTCTAACCTTCTCCTGATGGTCACTTGCCTAGCTGACGTAGACTGTAAGACTTCTGGACATGAGGAACACAGACACTTGTATTACCCTTCCTCAACTTGGTGCCCTTCAGAAGTGTGGACCTACAATGACCATGCTGGCTGGGAATATTTGAAGTTGTAGGCCATCACCTCTGGAGAGCACTAAGGCTGACTTATATGTTCTGTTCACTGCCTACACAGTCTTGATGTTAAATTTCCAGCAGTGGTAGCAGTTATATACATCATAGCTACAACCCAACGTTGAATTTCAGTCTGTCTGCTTGCTCTCTAACATCTCATTGGCTGAATTCGGACAACACAATAGTCAATGGTGGGGTAATAAACAACTTTACAGTTGTTCATCTAGAGGGTACTCCCCACACAACATGGTAATAAATAATCAACCATGGTGTGGATTAGGATCAGCGCTGAGTTGACTATGGCAGCATTCAGCCGACATGATAGTCAATACAACTGACTATTGTTTCCCCCCCACCAGTTGCTTAATGTGTCGTCCGAATTCAGCCATTCTCTCCCTATGTCTCTGGCTGGGATGCCACTGACTACAATGGTAAAGGGTCCCATAATAATGCATTATGTGCTATGAGTAATTCAAAAAAGTTCAGCAACTGTATTTAAAAACTCCATGTTACTAAAAATGTGAATGACGGCAAGAGTTTTGAGTTCAAGTAATCACCAGTGGTACCTTAATTTTTAAAACCAAACAAAACTTGAAATGTTATCCTGACATTGTTAAAATGCAAGCATTAAAAAGGAAGAACACAATAATACTGCAGAATACCAATGAAGGGGAAAGGGAAACTCAGTGATAGCAGTCCTTCGTATTTCAGCGGTAATTAGAGTAAAACCATCTGTGGAGAAGCTGGTTAACTATTGAGAGAGTTTGGATGCGTAAGTTATGTAGCTTAATCGTACTGTGTGTGTGTGTGTGTGTACTTGATTGCAGTGTGATTAGAAATTTGAAGGACTTGCATATAAGAGATAAATGGAAACCATGGTGCCATAACATTTTTTTTTAAAAAATTGCATTCTTTGCTTGTTGAATGCACATTTGTACATAATCATGTTTTCCCATATTTTATCAATTTATGACTTTGCAGCTGTATACAATTTCTCATGAAGGTCTTTATGCGGGAATCGGGTCATTAAGTACAAAATGATAAAGTGTGCTAACAGCTAAACTATATGTTGCTGTTTCTCATGCAGTTCTGACCCCAAGTGTAGGGTTGCTGTTGTTTTCATAAATTGCCAGTGCAGGGGCCCTGTTCTGGATTGGGACTTTAGCATGGTGGTACAGGGACTTTAACCATTCCCTCACCCCCATGGTCCCAGTCTGGATTGGGCCTCCTGTGTGGGCATTTTGTAAAACAAAGCCCCTACACTCAAAACCAATACTTTGCAGAAAAGGTAAGATGTAGTTTGGCCCTAAGTCAACTTTAATATAGCGAGTTACAAAGTCTGATGCTTATGCAGTTGTAAACCTTCACTCAGTGAATGGGGAAAAATCTTTAAAGATTAGTATTTTGATATCTCTGTCATTGATGCAAATTAGGGACCATTTTATACATTCAGCATCACCAAGTGGTAAAACTGTAAGTGGACTGGCTTTGGGTGGGGTATTTTTTGTTTTGTTTCACCGCTTCTCCATCAAAACCAAACCAAAACATCCCTCTTGCACATAGAAACATAGAATGTCAGGAGAAGGGGTCAATCCCATCTTCTCCTTGGAATGCAATATTTCTCTGCTGAAGGACCTTTCTGGAGGGAGGAGAGGAAAGCATTTAGACCAGCTTTCCCCAACCTGGCATCTTCCAGATGTGTTGGATGACAACTCCCAGCTGCCCCAACTGTCATGGCCATTCTGGATGGGGATGATGGGAATTTTAGTCCAACCATCTGGAGGGCACCAGGTTGGGGAAGGATGATTTAGACATTAACCTGCCGCTGGAAGTCATACAGTCCAGAAATACCGTTACCATTTGTTTTGCTTCTGCTGAACTGACACTTAGCAGTGCTTTGAGGCAACTGATAATTCTTCCAATATGGAAGATAGCATGAGAGCCAACAGTGATACACTATATCTGTTTCATTATTTCTTGTTATCATGATGAAGTGAGCAATCCAATGGCCTCTAGATGGTGTCTGGGGGTGGGGGCATAAGAACTATGAACTTGGTGGGAGAAATCCAACAGGGGATCCCCTGCCTCAGCTACCACGGGAAGCTCCATGACAGCTCTTTTTCCCAAGCTCCGACTTTGGCTCCTTTTCCCAAGCTCTGTCTTTGGCTCCTTTTCCTGAGCTCTGACTTTGGTTCTTTTTCCCGAGCTCCGACCTTGGGAAAAGGATGGAGAGGGAGAGGGGAGTGTTATGCCAGTGGGTGGGATTGGGAGAACAGAGGGTGTGGATCTGTTGGATGTACAGACCTCTCAGGTCTTGTTCTCACCCCTGGCCAGGTAGGCGAGTTAGATGAGCTCAGAGACCTGTCCAATGTTAAATGCAGTTTGGGAGGAATGGGAGGCAAAAAATAAATAAAAGCTCCTGGCATTCCTTCCACCCAGACTGGCTCTTGCCAGCAGGGCCTAGGATGGATGGAGGACTGTGAGACTGGAGCCCTCCATCTAAGACAGATCATCGATTCAGTAGGATTGTACCAGTACATATTTACTTAGACCATTTACTTGAAAATAAATTCCACTGAAACCATTAGGGCATGTTTCCAGGAAGTCGTTGTTCTAAGGATCAGAAGTAAAAGGTGTCCCCAGGGTTGCTCACGGCAAGGAGGAGATCTATACGGGGCACATAATAACTAGGGGTGTGCACGGACCCCCCGGATCAGATCGGGACCCGGATCGGGACCTCCAATTTTGTCCCGGACCGGTTCGGACAAAATCGGAGGCCCCCCGGACCGGATCGAGTCCGATCCCGACCCAAAAATCGTAAATTTTTGGATCGGCCGCCATTTTTTTCCCCATAGACTTGCATTGCAATGCAAGTCTATGAGGAAAAAATGGCAGCGGGTGGCTGAGGGGGGGCCTAACTCCCTTCCCCCCCCCGGGGCCGTCCGCTGTGGACGGCCCCGGCAGGTAAGCCCCCTCCCCCGCGCTCCCTACCCCCCCTGGGGCCGCCCGCTTCCATCCGCTGGCGCCCGCGGGCACCAGCGGATAGAAGCGGACGGCTCCGGGGGGGGGGTAAGCCCCCTTCCCCGCCACTGCTTACCTTCTCGGCCCGTCCGCTCCCGTCCGGCGCCGGCGGCTACTACCAGCGGGCTCCACGGCCTACTCTCGAGTAGCGCGCCGGGTGATGACATCACCCGGCGCGCCACCCTGGAGTAGGCCGCGGAGCCTGCTGGTAGTAGTAGGCGCCGGCGCCGGGACGGGAGCCGCCGGGACGGGAAGGTAAGGGCCCCCCTCCCCCCTCCGCGCGCCCCCTCCTCCCCTCCACGCACGCCCTGCTTACCTTCCCGGCCCGGCGGCTCCCGTCCGGCGCCGGCGCCTACTACTACCAGCAGGCTCCGCGGCCTACTCTAGAGTAGCGCGCCGGGTGATGACATCACCCGGCGCGCCACCCTAGAGCAGGCCGCGGAGCCTGCTGGTAGTAGTAGGCGCCGGGACGGGAGCCGCCGGGACGGGAAGGTAAGGGCCCCCCTCCTCCCCCCCCCGCTGTCCACTTTCATCGGTGGGCGCCCGCTGGCGCCCGCCAATGGAAGCGGCGGTGGGCGCCAGTGGGCGCCCGCCGATCCGCCGATCCGCCGAACCGGTTCGGAGCCTTTTCGGACCGGTTCGGATTGGATCGGCCGATCCAGCTGCGGGATCGGAAATCGGATAATTTATCCGATTTCCCACTGGACCGGACTCGGATCGTGGATCGGGTCCGATCCAGTGCACATCCCTAATAATAACTGGAAACTCAATGTCACCTATGGGATTATGGGAAATAGATTCTATGGAAGGAGGAAAGGAGGCTTGGCAAAGACCATTATTATTATTAGGGGAGAACGGATTTAACTGATGCTGTTTAAGATCTTAATACACCGTGAGTGAAAGCCAGGGGAGTGAATGGGCAGAAGAAAATATTTTGGGGGAGTATATGTTACGTTTTGATATTCCGTGGAGTCATTCCTGGGATAACCTGAGCTAACAGTCCTTTGGATTGTGGCCAACACATTTATGGCAGCCTCTTGTGAATTGTCCCCCCCCCCAAAAAAAAAACACAGATGACTGAAGAGGATACCAATTTGCATAAAATGTGCATTTGTAAATTTATATGTATTGATACAAATTTAGAAATAATCATTATAATTTAAATAGAAATACAGTAAATCTCACCATAGTTTGGAAGACTTTGACCATGTGATCTGAGAGCTTGGCTGTCCAGATACTACCAATGGGCACTTTCAAGGCCCAGCTCTTCAGATAGTTTTTGACTTTTACAATGGACTTGGACTGGACAGTTTTTCAGATAGAAGATGCCTTCAAAATGGAGGGCAGTCTTCTGGCAGTGCTGCAAATAGAAGACTGTCCTCTGTAAAAGAGGACACACGTTCATACATTTTAAGACTGCAGTGCAAGTATCTTGAGCTTCTTTGAAATTGAAATGATTTTGACTGCGCTTCTCCAAAAGGTACTCTTTGGCCAACAGTTTACTTCAATGACATTCATAGTTTCAAAGCTGGAGATCTTTTGCCTTTCAAAATACTCTCTTCATATATACTGAATAATTAACACATAACATTTTAATAATTTTGTTTTAAATAAGCCTTTATTAGATTAGCCATTCACTTCGTCTTGTTTAGACTATAAAAGCTTGTTTTGAGGAACACAAGACATTGTTTGTAAAAATAACAAGATTTCCTATTTTTTTTCCTTTCTCCCTCCCACCAGTTTCTTCTTCTTTTTAGCCTTTATGGCATTTTATGGGTATGAGTATTTTATGGATATAATTACAGTTTGAAGGTTGATTGCCTCTTTTTAAAGTGAGGGATTGCCTTTGGAAAAAGTTAGAGCCCAAATCCACACATCAAACTCAATAAAGATTTGTTTGCTTTTAGAAAGCTACAAAAAATGTTTCCATTCATACATTAATGGAGTGCAGTTGGAATGATCCTGGTCTAAGCATTAAAAAATGAATTCAGCCTGCCTAAAAGAATCATATACAATGTGTGTTTGGTTAGACTGATGAATCAATTAGTCTTCAAAACACTTCATAGGTAAATTTTGGGTGCGTCTAGACCATCCATTTTTTTCATGTGATCTGCTACAGATATCCACACAAGGCCGGAGCACAATCTACAGTGCATTCTGTTATCTGTAAGAGTTTGCATTCCTGCGCCATGTATGTGTGTGGGCCATTCATTTCTCACCCTGTTAGGGTGGCCACTTATGAATTGTCGGCAAAGAGGACATGCCTCACTAAAAAAGAGGACAAAAGAGGATCCTGATTTGCATAGGATTTCCACATGCAAATGTATATGTTTAGATGCAAATTTAGAAAGAATTATTATAATTCAACTAGAAATATACTACACCTCACCAGAGGGAGAGGCAGGTAAGAAATAAATTTATGATGATGATGATGATGATGATGGTGACCAGGGCTAGATCTACCCTAGTGCACTGATAACTCTTGGGGCACAATCCACATTCCATATACCACTTTCAGAGTGTTATTTCTTGCTTTTTGTTCCTCATTATCCAAAGTACAGCAACAAATGTTGTGTGTCCCATGAGGTATAAATGCGCGACAGGGATATAGCGTTACCATGATGAGATCATAATGATTTCACACAAAGTGTAGATATGGTCCAGGTGCCCTGCCTGTTTAGTCTGCTGTCCAGGTATTTACTGTGGATAGGCAACCATTCTTACGTTTTTTATCTTTAAATTAGAATTGGGCAGGATAGCCCTGGTAAACAGAGCACTGTGTAAAAGAGGACACATGGATGCCCTATGAGACATCTGAGAAACACAGCTTTCCCATTGTGTGAATATGGGACAGGGAGCTGCAGTCAATTCTGGCTCTCTGGTAAATGCATCTGTCCGATCCAAGCATTTTTCAAATACCTGTTTGTGATATTCATACATTGCAAATCTTAGGCATGCACCTAACAAAAAAAAGCTATGTGTGATTTAGACTTATATAACCAAACAAATGATCTCATTTTTTAAAAAACAAACACACAACTATTTGTGCACAATCAGCTAGAGTTTGGACAGAAGTCTTGCGCTGTCCCATTTCTTCTCCAGTGTTCTGCCCCCATCATCTTCATGATCGGGGTCTTTTTCATTTCTTAAAATTTAAAGAGGATTTTCATGCTGAAATGCACCTGTGAAGCCATTCACCTTTTCAACTCTGTCTCCAAATTTCTTTTAGCAGCTGTTAAATTTGGCTACTTCACAACTCTGTCTCAGTGACCTTTCATTTTTTTCATGCACTCTACATCAAATATATTGGGATGTGTATGAGTGTAGGGATGCATGCAAAGACAGCATGTGTAGCTGTATAGCCATATTTTATAGTTATAGACTATTGCTAGGGCTACTTATGAATCTCCAAAAAAAAGAGGACATCAATTTGCATAACATTTGCAGACATTCATTTATAGAAATAGATGCAATTTTAGAAATAAATATTATAGTTTAAATAGAAATAAATTACACCCCACAGTAGTTTGAAAGATTGTGAGCAGATGCTTCTGCTGTCCAAGTGTTGATGGGCAGCATTTCTTAGCATTCATTATCTTTAGACTGGGATTGGACAGGAAAGCCCTTAAAATAGAGGATGCTGTCAAATGGGACATGGTCCTCTGGCAGCCTTTCAAATAGAGGGCTGTCCTCTATAAAAGAGGCCACCTGCTCACCCCTTGGTCTTTTGCCTGTAGTGTTCCTTAGGACTGTACTTTGTGCCCCGTGTTCTTTAACATCTAAGCGAGGCCTCTGAGGGAGATCCCTCAGAGTTTTGGGGTCGGTTTCCAGCTATATCTTTCTTTCTTTTTTCAACTGACACCAAGATGGTTATGGAAGTTCTAAACTATTGCATGGATGCAGTGAGGGATTGGATGTGGGTGAAGAAACTGAGGCTCAGTCTAAACAAGATGGAGGTCCTATTGATCAGTAGACATCTGAACCCAGATTTGGGGGTACAGCATGTTTTTGGATGGGGTAGGTCTCTCCCTCTGAAAGTTCTGCTCAGGTACTCAGCTTGAGTGTGGTCTTGGTTCTAGTGCTGTTCCTGGAAGGTCAGGTGGCAGTGGTGGCCAGGGCTGGCTTTGCCCAGCTTTGTCTGGTGTTCCAGTTCCACCCTTTCTTGGATCTGGTCACAGTGATTCATGCCATAACCCACCTCACATTTAGATGAGTGTAGTGAATTGGATTGTCCCTTAAAAGTTTTTGGAAACTACAGCTAGGGAAAAATATTACACTCCTCTTATGAGTATGCTTTGTAGGCCACATCATGCTGATCTTGGATCAACTTCACTGGCTTCCAGTTTGCTTCCAGGCATAGTTAAGGGTGCTATTTTATCACCTACAAAGCCGAATATTGGTTGTGGTCAAGATATCTTTAAATGGGATTGGGCTATGAGAGTCAAATGTTCCAGGTTGGGTCAATCTTCACACCAGTAACAACTAACAGCATTGACTTGCCTCTGAGTGTTCCTACACTCTGTGTTCCTTTACAAAGTAATGTCAGATTCCCTTCAGAGTGTCTCTACATTAAGGAAAAAACCCTCACCCTTACCTTCTTCTTCTTCTTCTTCTTCTTCTTCTTCTTCTTCTTCTTCTTCTTCTTCTTCTTCTTCTTCTGGGGTCTTTCTACATTGACTATGGCTCCTTTAGATGGCAACCAGTGGTGACCACATGATTTGTAATTGAAAACATCCCCTCTTGGTAATGCTCCATAAAGTTAAGTGAAATAGCACCATCTAGTGGCCAGTGATATCCTACGATAGTTTTAAATAGTGAATTATCTCTCATCTTTTTTAAAGTGAGGTCACCTGGGGAATGCCTGGGAGAAGTCCTGGAGGTTGATGGCATTATGTAAAGGACCCACAAACTTCCATAAGTGGCCAATCATGAGCGTGCAGTAAATCACTCATGTAGAGAACCTCTCAGTCAGACAAAACAGTTTATTGCATCAACCGAAGGATGATGCAGTGCCCTCTAGAGGTAGAAATTTACATACACAACTAAAATCCATTTTAAAAGGACTGGAAGTATGTACATTGATCACTGAAACAAGGAACATTTGTTTTCTTCATCATCTTATCTATAAGATTCTCAACTTCTATATGCAACAAAATAACTCATTTTCTGGAACTCTGTAAAGCAGGAATGCACAACTCACAGCCCATGCAGTACTGGCGGCTCCTAACTGTTGTTGTGTGGTCCCTCAAGAACCCTGGCTGCCACCAAAATAAATAACGTGTTGCAGCAGTCCTGGTGGCAGTAAAGCAGCAACACTGAAACCGTGTGTGAGTGTATGTAAGTGTGAAGGGTGTGCACTGACCACAAGTTTTGGTTTGGAGCCCAATTCAGCTTCAACCAAGAAGGTTAAATCAATGTGGCCAATTTTTTAGCCATTTACAGAGGATATACTTTTATCCTCACAACAATCCTGTGAGGTAGGTGAGGCTAAGAGAGAGGTACTCACCCGTGGTCAGCCAATAAACATCATGGTCCAAAACTCTGACCACTGCATCATACTGCCTTTCCAGATAGTTTTGATGGCGTGAGAGAGACTTGTCCTGCTTCTAACATTTTCAGAATGTCTTTGGAACTGACAGATGCTGTTCCCTCCATGTCTTCTGTAACGCATAAAGGACTTACAATGAAACAACAGCCACAACAACAACAGGCCCTTTCCCTTCTTTGTGGGAATGAATTTTAACATATGGAGTCATGAGGATACATAAGAAGCTAAATATAGGCTGGAAATAGGTTAATTGCAGGAAAAAAGTTGAATAGATGAATGATTCTTTAAGGAGTTATATAAGCTGTGAACTTTTTATGTTTATTGATCAATAGATTATCTTATTCTAATATTTTAAAATTATTTATATCTATTTCAAAGTTTGAAAAGGCTGTGTGGGGTAAAGCATTTAAATCGAAACCAGAATGTTTCTGTTTTGAAAGGTCCTTTGGTCATTTGTATACCAAATGTTCCTGAGCAGGAGGTTACTATTAAAATGGAGACTGTAACATCCTTGGAAAGAAGCGCTAGATGGGGTTTCATACCCATGGACAAATAATACTGCATAACATTGAATAATTGACCACAGTATCCTGAGGGCACAGCCAAAATGGGCCATCTCGAATGCCAAACATGTAACCACAGTATTGTAAATAATTAGCAACCCAGAGAATACCAAATCCTTAACCATGGGACCTAGGCCAAAATGAACTAGGCAAGCCAGAAGCAATTACAGTTCTAGCTGAGTAGTGAGAGCTGTTTGCCATTATGCTTTGCTTAATAAAAGTCTAGGTGTTTATTATGAAATTTTCTTGCTTACCACTGGCATCCTTAGTGTGTGTGTGTGTGTCCATTCTTGTCATATGGAGTTCTCTTTGATTTATCGTATTTTAATATGCAAACTTGAAAGGGGGAAAATACCATAATATATTTTATTATCTCTACTATAATAAGCACCAGCCTCTATAGTCAAGATCAGAGCCCTGCTTGGATGAGGCGTGTACAAAAGCCATTAGGATAAGATGATCCTGGAACCTTGATTGGATGGCCTTGTAATTTAAACCAGCCATGCCGTGAAAGGACTGAAAGCTCAGCATGAGAATGGTTTCCTTTTTAAAATGGCACTCCATTTTTAGAATGCGTGCCTTAATGGAAGAGGTGTGTTGGGTGGGAACACAACAGCCTTCGGGCTTCTATTGCATAGTGTGACAGTTTCCCCAATCACATTAGGGTTATGATTTTGGATCGTCGTTCAGATCAGTTGCATGGATTCCAACCCAATGGTCTCTGAGAAGGCATCCCTAAGGTGGCCACATGTCCTCTTTGACAAAGGACAGTCCTCTATTTGAAGGGTTGCCAGAGAACTGCCCTCTAATTTGAAGGCAACCTTTATTTAAAGGGCTGACCAGTCCAAGTCTAGTTTAAAGATATAGGGCAGTGTCCAATGCTAGTCCTACTTTGAGTAAATCCATTGAAATGAATGGGATTTAGGTTAGCCATGATTAATCTAGGTTTGATTCATTTCAATGGGTGTACTCTAAGTAGGACTAACATTGGATACTGCCCAGTGAATCCTATGAAGGGAGACCAGCAGGGATCTTGGAGTGGCCATTGACAGTGAGTACGTGGACAGCAGGCTCAGTAGGCATGCAAATTGTTTGCTCACAGTCTTCCCTACTGTGGTGAGAATTACTGTATTTCAATTTAAATTATAATAATTCTTCCTACATTTGCATCTATACATATAAGTTAGCATAAATATTTATGCAATTCAGCACCATCTCTTCTTTTTCTTCTTCTTTGGTTTGTGGTGGCAATTTATCAGTAGCCACACCCCAGAGATCATAGGGGGGAGATACACACACACACACACACACACACACACACACATATATATATATATATATATATCTCCTTCTCTGAGGACAGAGAGAGAGGTCTGCCTACAGAGAGAGGTCTGCCTACATGCTGCTTATGCAAAAGTTAATGGCTGCTTTCTATATGGAAGCCTGTTTCCACATGAAGAAAATGCCTTCTGCATCACAAGCTAGTTCTACACTACTGGTTTATAGCGGTTTTGAAGTGCATTGATAACTGTTGGGGCACAATCCACATTCCATATACCACTTTCAGAGTGTTATTTCTTGCTTTTTGTTCCGCATTATCCAAAATACCGCGACAAATGTTCTTGCATTGATTTGAAACAAGGTGTAGATCTGGCCCCAGTTTTAGGTCAACATATATAAGTGATATATAAATGTATTAAATAATAACAATAAAAATAATGTCAATGAGAGTGCCCTACAATCTCAGCATCTAGACTGAGGCAGCCTAGAAATCTCTTTGGGGAATCTGGGCTCTGAGCCTATTCAACCAGACCTTTAAAAAAGAAACTTCTCATTGGGCTGTTGTTTGGAAACATGGTTTCCCTTAAAAAGAATGGTGAATGTCATGCTGTAATTCTGCTTTAGGGCTGTATTTCTCGACAAATGGAATGAATGTTGAAATGATGGTGCCTTACAAGACAAATCTTTATGCAACTAAAGCAGAAAGGCCCACAACTCAAACCAGACGAAGGTCACCCAAAGGCTAATCTGCTTACATTTGGTATTCCGTGCATTCGTCAAAACATCACACGAGCATTGAATTTGGTTGCCACATTGGCGCCTTGACGTGGTTAACAAATGTCTCTGCTCTGCCACAATTGAGAGAGGATTGGGGTGTCCCCCCTCCTGCTGCTTTTGCAATGGAGCCCTCCCTGCCCCCAAGGCAGGCACTTGAGTAGAATAGGCAGAATGATTTCTATTCTGAGGTAGCGTCTGAAACGCTCACAGCAAGCAGCAGGTCTGTACCATAGAGGGATTGGCTGAAATGGTCAAAGTGAGTTGGTAAAATGAGTGGCTGCAGAGAGTACATGTGGTTGCTCTGTGTTGTCATAGAAGATTGTGACATCCACCCCTCCTTTTACCCAGGTGTTCCCCTATTATCCCTTCACGGCTAAGGTAATAAGCCTAAGGAGTAGGATGTCACTGCCAAATCAGCTGTACCCACTAACTTAGCTAACCTTTTACCCAGCCACAATTAATGCCAAGTGCGTCAAATTTATCACTGTTACTGTTGCTTCTAATTTGGGAAGTGGGTGCTGGCTATTAAGTGTTCATGTATGAGGTAGTGCAAACCAAGCTGACATATGGATTTAACTCAGAAAAATAAAATTAAAGTTTATTATTTACAAGATGTTGTTAATTAGCCTAAACCTGCCTCACTACCCCTCTAAATCATCCCTCCCCATCCAAGATGGTGCTGTGCTCAACTTCAAACCCAACCTCCCCACCTAACTGTCAAAACAACAACAAACAAAACAACCCCCCCAAAAAACCCCAAACCCTCTTGTGACATCACTCTCCCCTGCCCCCAAGTAGAACTAAAACAGCCAATCACACACAAGCCCCATCATAACCACAGCTAACCCTTTCTTATCTGCACATAATTTCCTGCAAAACTAAATACATTAATATTAATACAATAAAACAGATTACTATAACAAGCAGGTGAGTTTGTCACAAGTATCTCTTGTTGAGCGCTGCTCCCGGCATGGACACCCAATTGTGACTTAAGGAAAATCTGCATTGTTGCAGGGTGTCCTGGGTTGCATCTCCCGTCTTGCGCATACAGGTGCCATACACTGAAACTTGGTGGGTAGTTTCTCTCAATCACCACATAGCTTGTGGGCTTCATAGTGTACAATAGGGTTGTGAGGGCAACAATATTGTGGGAGGGAACAGCAAGTATTTGACTGGAAGTGTTTCTCAGGGAAATGAAAGTGCTTTGACAACACAACTGCTGCATATGGTGTACACACCTTTGCCCTGTTCATAGTGTTCAAAGACCTGCAACACCTGTTCAACAATAGACACAAGACATTAGTACAATGATGGTTCTATCATACTACTGCCAGCTCTCCAAAGCTATTGTCTCCAGCTGGAAAAGAATCCTTTCTTGATAAACGTTCTCTAGAAAATTGGTATGACAATTGTGAGAACCCACTCCTAATTGTTTAGAGCAAATGTAGGCATCCATAGCTTGCAGGCCACATGCAGCTTCCAGGTATCTGGTCTGGATCTGTGGCTGCTACTGAAATCGGGCTGAACAGAGACAATCTAGTAGCAGAGCTCTCTATGGTTGTCTCCCTGAGCACAGCTGTTAGAGTGTCATGTAACAGATCGGCCTGGTTCACATGACACGATAATCAATTGGTGTGTGTGTGTGTGTGTGGGGAGAATCAACTATCCATTGTATTGATTATTGTGTCATGTGGGGGGGCACACAACTGACAGTACGTTATTTTGGCAGTTTAAACAATGGAGAAAAACAATGGGCTGCTCCGTTGCTTATTTCCACACCCGTTGATTAAAATGTTGTATGACAGGCCCCATTGTTGAATCCCCCTCATCGAGTGTACTATTCCAGCAGATCATAGAGTTCTCCAGCAGGAGTAGCCGAAAGCACCCTGGCTGCTCCTGTACAGCTGGTAGAACTCGCAGTGCATGATGGGATAGGGCCAGGAGGACAGAGGGAGGGAGGAGCACCAGCAGCCCAGAAGGACTCTAGGACTTTCAGCTGCACAACGGGGGAGGGGCAATGTGTCATGTGGCGAGCATCGGGGAAATAATGAACGATGAGTGTGCTATTCTCCCCTCCGTTGCCTAGTATGTCGTCTGAACGTGGCCATCCTCTTGTATCCATGCTCAGCAGGTTGACTATAGAAACATAATGGGTAGAGCATCTGTGACTGGCCTTATCACTAACCTTCCTAATGGTGGGTGTGTTAATTTTCATGGAAGTCATTGGGACTGGGGTGGTGGCAGAGGGAAAACATAAAAGCCTCATGACCCCCCATAGAAACAAGATATCTACCAAGGTATCCCTAAAGAAATGAAGGTGTATGGGGAGGGGAGACATTTGTATGTTGCATAAAAAGATATTTCAGAAAGAGAGGACATTTATGCCGTGGGGGATGATGTGCATAACTGAGATGAGGAGGGTTGGTACAAGACATGAAGCAGGCAGGGCAGGCAAGGAGACAGAAAATCCTGCAAGTATTGAAATATCAATTCATAAATATATCCACAAGTAAACTAGTTGATTTCATTATACTGCTGTTGTAGGATAAGATTATTAGTCATGTGTGAACATATGGAAGGAGGCCTTCAGGTGTATAGAAATCCCAGATGTCTTGCAAAAAATGCCCCCCTACTTTTGGCACAAATATTTATTTAGTGTGTTGGAAGCTCTTCAGCCAGTCAGGGATTAGATGTGACACCACAGGACTTCGGTAACCAATAGAAAACTCCAGTTTTGAGCCACAGATAGATGACATACAACAGTTTACTATTCACTCATGGGCTGAATTCTTTCACATCCAAGGAATGTGAGCCAATAACACATAAAACAGTAAAGATCAAGAGCTGGTCATGAAGGATCTAGTGAGTCCATTTGCAACAAATACAATTTACAGAGAAATAGTTCAATTAAGCTAGTGCTGTTTGAAGCAAGCCTCTGCAGGGCTATATTTAGGACGTGCATTTGTATGGAAACCATGGGTTTTTCTGAAGTGGCTTCCATTGTCCTCCAGAAGGAGCAACAAAGCAAAACTGGCTCTCAGCCCTCGGTTCTACAGTTCCCAGAGCAAAACCTTGTGATAGATTTTACCTCATGTGCACCTTGTTAAGGGTAATGTATTCACTGAAGCACAACAGCTGTCTGTCAAAAGTGAGGTTCAAAATTCACTTGATATTAAATGTTACATTGGAAGGGCTATGCTTCTTAAACTCTGTGAAATTGTTTTTGCAATTGTTTGAATTAATATAGCACTTCGAAGATGCTTTTTAGAAGTGCTTGTAAAATTCTGGGTTTGCCCTCCCCCTCCTTTTTTTTTTTTTTTTTTGCTATCTTCCAGACCCTCCCTTGTAAGGAAATGGATTTTTAACCAGAAGAATCCTCATGAAGTTATAATTTTTTTTCATGGGGGTCTTTGCCACAGCAGCTGCAACAAATTGAAAGTGAACTTCAGTCTCAATTGGAGTTCCAGATTTAAAAGTAGGAATTACCAAGTCAATGTGACTATTATAACCTGCATGACAACTTGCTAGGAAAGTGGATCCTTTAATAGAGCATTTACTAGCAATACAGAACAATTAACATTCTTTATCAAACTGACCTTGAGTTGTGATATTTGGGGAAAAAAGTCTCAGTTGGATTTGATGTTATTTAGACCTCCCCCCCCCCCCAAACTTGTCCTCGTGTAAGACATTCATATGGCTATAGGTCTGAGAATGTCTTATTCACAAATGCTCCCATATGCTCTAAGGCCTTGCTTGTGAATATATCCAATGTTAAATTGCATAAACACACCTACCTTTCTTTTCTCTCTCACTCTCTCTTTAAAGAAGAACATTTATTACAATTGCATTTTTATACCCCAAAAATCTCACCATTGTGTAGGGCAGGAGCTACAAGATGGGGGATACTTGGCTCAGCATACTACAAGCGAGAAGGATCTTAGAATTGTTGTAGATCACAAGCTGAATATGAGCCAACAGTGTGGCATGGCTGCTAAAAAGGAAATGCTATTTTGGGCTGCATTAATAGAAGTATAGCTTCCAAATCACGCAAGGTACTGGTCCTCTCTATTCAGCACTGGTTAGGCCTCATCTGAGTACTGCGTCCAGTTCTGGGCACCACACTTCAAGAAGGATGCAGACAAGCTGGAGGGGGTTCAGAGAAGTGCAATGAGGATGATCAGGCATCTGGAAACAAAGCCCTATGAGGAGAAACTGAAAGAACTGGGCTTGTTTAGCCTTGATAAGAGAAAACTGAGGGGAGACATGATAGCAGTCTACAAATACTTGAAAGGTTGTCACACAGAGGAGGGCCAGGATCTTCTCAATTATCCCAGAGTGCAGGACATGGAATAATGGGCACAAGTTACAGGAAGCCAGTCAGGAAAAACTTCTTGACTGTTAGAGCAATACGACAATGGATCCAATTATCTAGGGAGGTCATGGGTTCTCCCACACTAGAGGCATTCAAGAGGCAGCTGGACAACCATCTTTCAGGTATGCTTTAAGGAGGATTCCTGCATTGAGCAGAGGGTTGGACTCAATGGCCTTATAGACCCCTTCCAAGTCTACTATTCTATGATTCTAATACACTACTGCTTTAAACTGGTTTATAACAGTAGTGACAACTGTTTGGGGCCAGGACACACATCATATCCAGTTTTCAAACCATTTTCAAAGTATCGTATCCTGCTTGGTGTAGATTCCAGTGGCCCTGTGTGCCAGCCCAGTCTGCTGTCCAGGTGCTAACTGTGGATGGGCAACTTCAAGGCCCCTGCTAGGGATGCTGCGGATGTCCAACTGCATCCAGGAGTCCAGTGGACTTCCCCGTGTCCATCCCCAGCCATGGCGTGTTTGCAGGCCTGCTCTTTGAGCGACCCTCGGCTCAGTGACCGCCTGGCAACCATGTGCTCTCATTTGGAGCCTCCATCGTCACGCACAATGGAGGCTCCAGAAATTTCATATTCCCTACTTTGAGTGAATGGAAGTTTTATGGCTGCCATTTATGCAACGTAGGAAATATGCAATTTCCAGAGCCTCTATTGTGTGCAACAATGGAGGCTACAGACGAGGGCAGAGGTCTTGCAGCTTCTTCAGGCACTTGCTGAGCTGCAAAGAAGCTCGTGTGGCATTGCGAGTGAGGGTGGGATGCAGTGGTGGCTTAGCAGGCATCTGATAGAGCTGGATGCAGGTACGTCCATCCATCCCTAGCCCCTGCTGCTGTCCCTTCTGAGGGTTCTTTATCTTTAAACCAGACTTCGACCAAAAAAACATTCAGATAGAGGGTGCCTTCAAATAGATGACTGTCCTCTGTAAAGTAGGACACCTGGCAACCCTAACCCCTGCCTTGATTCTGTTCATACCCTCCACTTTTTGCTGCCTGATCTACAGCCCCCTTGTCATAGACAAAAAGCCTCACTTGGGATGTTTCAGTGAAATGATAGGTGGTGGAGGACTCTGACAGAGATGGTAGTTGTCCACTGGGTCTCTCTTCTTAGAGTGGGAAGTGATGCTGGCAGTGCCTTTTTGCTGCTGGGGATCATGGGAGTTGTATAACTCCATAACTCTTGGCAGTGAAAGACACTTCTGGCATCACTTTCCTGAAGGAGAGGCCTGCTGAATACCAGTGATAGTAATGAAATGACTACAACCTGGAGAAAGCACTCAATGGCTTCTATTCCTGATGGCTATGTGCAATGTCCAGTATCAGAGATAATAAGCCTATATACATCAGTGGCTGGGGAACATGGGTGGGAGAGTGCTATTGCATTCATGTCCTTGTGGGTTCCTGCTCGACAGCTGGTTAGCCACTGTTTGGATAGTGTGCTGGACTAGATGGATCGTTAGCCTGTTCCAGCATGGCTCCTCTTACGTTCTTATGAATGAATGAATGAATGAATGAATGAATGAATGAAAGAACAAATGCATTCTTTAATAACAAAAACAAATGCTGTTACAACATGGTCCCATACTTTTGTGCTAGATGTGTAAAACCATTCAAGAATACTCAATAATCAATCATCTCCATCAAATGATCAAAAGCGACTTTGGCCAAACATGGCTAGCTCTAAACTAGTGCTTTTTATGGTTATTGAAGTGTACTGCTAATTGTTAGGGCGTTTTACACATTCCATATGCTATATTTCTACCGTTATTTCCTGCTTTTTATTCCATATTATCCAAAATACTGCATAGATGTCATTGTGTGTGCTATGAGGTATAAATACTCAAGAGGGATATCTCTGCATCAGGCTTTTTATCCTGCAATTTATCAGGGCTACATTGGCTCCTTTACACGGGCAGAGACGTGCTTGGTATCAAAGACTACCTCTCTTGGTAAATTCAGTGAGTTTCATTATAAAGGCATTAGATGGCATTACCGACCTATCTCATTAACATCCCTTATCACTTTATCTCCAATCTTTCTGGAAACAGGATAAAGGGGGGAAATGCACGGGAGACGTCTTGGAGATTGACAAAATCTTGTAAAGGATCCACAGACTTCCATGAGTGGCCAATCACTACTGTAGAAATGCTCTTGTTTCACCATCATGGCATCACATTGTTATGTAGCTTTTTGGTCTACTCCAGCACCTTAGCCAGGCAAATTATTTTTCAGATAAAATCCAGGTCAGGGCTCATGTAACTTTAACAGTTGTAGAGAAAAGGGAATTTCAGCCAGTGTCATTTGTATGCTATTTGTTCCTGGTGAAATTCCCTCTTCATCACAACAGTTAGAGCAGGCACTATACTAGAGTGACCATATTCAAAAGAAGGCAGGGCCCCTGCAACTTTAACTGTTGTGATGAAGAGGGAATTTCACCAGGAACTAATTGCATACAAATGACACTGGCTGAAATCCCCTTTTCTCTACAACTGTTAAAGTTACATGAGCCCTGACCTGGATTTTATCTGGTCACCCTAACAGTGATCCAATTTAGGAACACAATATTTGCTTAATTTGGATTTTTCTTTTGGTTATGCAAACTAGGCCTTGAAACTCCATGCCATTCACACACAGTCTCTCACTTTCAGGCGTTGTCTCTCCACAAACAGCTCTCCTACTGCGGGCTGCTCTTAAACGTACATGAAGCATACACTGACTTTGTTACGTTATCAAATGACACAAGGTTTATCATTAAGACAAATATTTAATGGGCATAAATCAGACAATCAAGCGTAAGAATATGAATAAGCCTGTCAGTGAACAGTTTAACTTCTGTGGACCTCAGGGTGACAATTCCAAAGCAATTCGAAGCAGGGGTTTGCTTGAAATGTGAGCTTGCTGAAAAAGAGATGATGAGGAAATTTGATTGTGTTAACCAGGGACTCGATAGGGACAATGGTTTCAATGCACATAAAGACTTTTTGTACACAAACTGTCACTTTAAGAGAACAGAATGCTTGCTGAAGTTCTGTCTGTTTAACTGTCTCCAGTTCCATTTCTAGTATCTGATAAAGTGAGTTGTGACCTATGAAAGCTCACGCTAATCTATTAAAATACCTGATCAACTAAAACAGTTACTTTATGGGCCAGTTTTCATGATCGTCATGGTGGGTTATTTAAGCCACAGAGCATTTTGGTATGTGCTAGCAGCCATTTTGAATCTTCAAGCCACGGCGGTTGGTTGCCATGGTTTCTCATGTTGTGTGAACCCATCGAGGGTGGCTTATAACCCATGGGCTGATTTAGGGTTATGTGAGGGTTGTTTAATCTGTGCATAAGCCACTTTTGCTGGGGTTTCACAACATGATAAGCTATGGTGCCTGCCTATCGCGGCTTAAATTTTCAAAAGGGCAGCCAGCAAGTGCTACAACCCACTGGCTTAAACAGGCTGCGGTGATTGTGCAAACGTGGTCCGTATCTGTGCTTCGCTTAACCCTTGAATTCCAAGAATTGCCCACTGTATCCTTTCCTTTCTTATTCTTTCCCTTATCATAAAATAGCAACTCAAGATGACTTAGGCAAAGGAGTGAAATCACATGTGCCTGGTGCCACTTGCTTTATTAGGACTCATCACCATGACACTTTGGGCACTTTTCCAAGGCCTTTTGACCTTGTTATGACTTGCTTTTAATGTTCCGTTATAACATTCTGAAAATTGGCTGTTACTATAATACAGCCATAAGGTTTGTGTGTTTGTTTTTCTCTTGACGTTTCCTTGAACTGTGCTCTGGAATGAACATCCTTCTCTTTGTATAACTCCTTGCAGAATTATTTTCATGCCCCTTCTGCAGTTTTGCAATAGAAACTGCAGTCTTCCGTCTATTGATTCCAGACAATTGCCCTTTGGAGGACTGTAGCCATCGTTCGGTAGCTCCAAGTTCAGCAGTACACTGATGTTCTAAAAGGCAATTGCTGGAAAGGGTGCATCTCATCTGCATGAAGTATCTCTTTCACCAGCAACCCATAAGCCTTTATTCCTACGCTGAACTAATGCTTTCTATATAAAACTGGACAGGGATGCAAGGATGTAACAAGCAGTGTTGTGGCTTTTCTTTTCTTTAATGAATCCCTTCCTGGCCTTGCCGATGTTATAAAGACAAACTGGAGCCTCATCTGTTCCACAGCTGGAAGAGCGGTGCCAATTCAGACAGGCAGCTCCCAGCGTCTGTTTTGATTTTAGCCTTCCAGAAGCTCCGGCACTGTGGTTTTCTCCAGAGAAGCATCTAAGTGGTTTGCCATTAACCAGGAATAGGGTACTAGTGGTGGAAGTAGCATGTGAGGTGGGACTTCCTAATTCAGGATGAGTCGAGCCTTTTGAATATGAGACGCAAGCTTACAATGGCCTGATTTCTGGTTTTGATTTTCACTCTTTTGTTGCATTGTATCTCCCTGGCTCACCTTTCAGCAATCAGCCTTTCTGGCTGCCTGTTAGGAAGGGCAGGAGGTTAGCAATAAAAGGCAGAGTTTGGGATGTTTTTTTCTATAGAAAACAACTACTGTCTGATGAGCCTGGTATATTATATATTCTATAAAGACATTTGGGCCTCAGTCACTGACTGACTCATGGGGCATCAAAATCATTTTGAATACTTCCCCCGACAGACAGAAAGCTGGAATTTGGCATGCGTGTCTGCCAAGACACGGTGATTTCTTCCAAAGGTCTAAAGATGGAACATTTTCACGTTTAACTGTTAAGCATGCAAATGTGAAGTTTCCATCATAATAATGGGCAGCACTCCAGCAGGCAGGAAGGCAATCCTCACATGAGATAGGATGGAGGAAGGCTGGAAGTTCTCCTTTAGATAGTGAAACCAGCCTCTCTTTGTTGGGAGGGGGATACCTGTAGTGGCACCCAGGAACATATGTCTGAAAACAGGGCAAGTCATGCTTATGACAGAATGGAGGGATGTACCAATTTTTTCCTTTTTACCTAGGGTGACCATATGAAAAGAGGACAGACCTCCTGTATCTTTAACAGTTGTATAGAACAGGGAATTTAAGCAGGTGTCATTTGTATGCATGCAGCACCTGCTGAAATTCCCTTTTCTATACAACTGTTAAAGATACAGGAGCCCTGTCCTCCTTCCCATATGACCTATTTGAACCATCATCATATTGAAGATGATGATTGGCAGTGCATTTAGTCTTCTTTTGCACCTTTATCCATCAACCTTAAATTAAAGCAAGCATAACACAAAGCTCTCAGTAGATGGTACATTACTCCTGCATGGCTTCAGATTGGTGGTCAGAGTGGTTCATACTTTCAGCTTTGGTGGGAATGTTGAACAGTGTAGGAGTTTTGGAACCTGGTTGCTGATTGCTGTCAGAAATTTCTTTACGTTAGACAACTGTCAACTCCTATGCTTCTTTTATTGAGGAATCCTAATGATCCTGGATTCCTCAATAAAAAGAAATCTTCTTAAGTAAGAGTATACAACTGCAAAGTCATATATAGCATTGAATTGGAAGTCTCCAAAGCAATCTACTAAAGAACAGGGGGTTGATAAAATCTAGGAGAGTATGACTATATATAAACTTATTCAGCAAGTGCAGCAAGCAAGGAATCCTAAGTTTAAGAAAGATATTATGGCATCGTGGTTTTATTCCCTGTGTTCAAGGTCTTCAAACTTTTGGTCAAACTCCAACCAAGTATAGTTGCCTGTATTTTACACACATCTGCACAAAATAATACACGCTAGTACAAGCTATATGCTGTATAAATTGTATTTTTAGTCTTTCATTAGATTTTTAAATTTTTTATTGCATTTATATTATATTTTTAATTGCATTTATTTCCTGCCTTTTTTCCTCCAAGGAACCCGAGGTGGTGTGGATAACCTCCAAGGAACCCGAGGTGATCCTCACAACAATAACCCTGTGAGGTAGCTTTGTGCTGAGAGTCTGTGACTGGCCCAAAGTCACCCAGTAAACTTCCATGCCAAGTGGGGATTAGAACCCAGATTTTCCAGCTCCCAGTCCAATGCTCTAACCACTACTCCACACTGGCTCTCACCATACTGAGCTCCTACTTAGGCTGTTTTACTGTAGATGTTTCATAAGCATATTGGTTACAGACTAAGAATTATAATTAGTGAATTCCTTCATTTCTTTAGTGATCTTGATTTATTATTATTATGCATGTTTTTCTTCTTTTTGCTGCCTTTATTTTGTTAACTTGATTTTGAAATAAAATAAAATTTCAGGTTTTTTTAAAAAAATACCTCAGTTGAAAACTTAAAAACCGCAGCACACTGTCCTACTACAGGAATGGCTGCAATTTCCCAACACATGTATATAGTAAGCGAGATTTTATTGCTGCTTTGAGATGTAGGAATTTAACCTTCCCCCCCTTTTTTTTAAAGCAAGGAGGGGAACTGAATTAAAAAACCTTTTCCTCTACCCTTTATGTATATATGCAACTCTCTTTGAAGTCATTCTGTATTTTGTATGCATAATGGCTGAAAAATCAGGTCCTAGGGCAGAATGGACTTTTGGTGGAATGTACATCCGAATAAATATTGGAGACTTTCAAAAAAGAAAGAAAAAGAAAGTGTTCATTCAGGTTACGTGTTTATCTTGGAAACATTTGCACTGAAAGGGATTGGATTGGAGTTACAACCAAAAATCACTTAATCCCATAATAAATATGGGGGTTCCTCTGCAGGCCAAAGATCTGAGGAATTTTGAATGAAGCCAAACGTGTTTGATAAGATTCATGACATTTCTAAAGGACATTTGCACACCCTTAAATCTGCACGTCCTTCGATCTGATGAGATATTTCGCTCTATCTCTGTTAAGAGTTGTCTTTACCTATGAGTGGGTTCATACATAATGAAAAGCCACTGTGGGGGAATTTCCCTGTGGGGTTTTCTTGTTGCTGCTGTGGCCACCATTTTGAGTCACAGCAGGGGTGCGCTGCAGCTTGTTGCTATGTGCAAACCTGGTGAGGGCAGGGTATTGGGTTGCTTGACAAGGCTGTTTTAGGGTTGTGGGTTGTTTGTCAAGCAGCCCACCAACCCATCCTCTCCAGGCTACACAGCCTACCCACAAAGTAAGTTGGCCACTTACAGATCACCAAAAAAGAGGGCAAAAAAGGCGAGTTGACATCAATTTGCATATGATAATTTGAAGATATAGGTGCAAATTTAGAAAGAATAATTATAATTTAAATAGTCATACAATACATCACATCACATCATAATGGGGAGTATAATAAGTTGCATGACTGCTCAATCTGCTGTCTAGGTGCTAAATGTTGATGGGCAACTTCAAGGCTCCTCTTTATGGTTCGCTGGTTTCAAATCGTATTTGGACTGTGTGGCGTTCCTGCCTTCTCCTAGTGAGCATTCCCCTTCTCTAAGGCCTTTCTCACTCTCAGCAGGAACCACCTTCTTAACCATACACTTGGTTTAGCTGCCACCAGGACCTTTAAGACTCTGGCCCAACTCACCCTCAGTCACCTATGTGCAAAGACTCACAGACTTTTATTATCACCTCGTACTGTTCCCTGTATTGCCTCTCTCTTACATAGCCAAGAGCAGAAGGCAGGATGCTATAAACAAAGAAAGCTTTATTAATTACACTAATAACTTGTTGAATAAACAAGTAACTTAATAGCTCTCTGAATTTATGTTCTCTCATACGTAGTACTCTATATCACATTCTCAAACAATCACTTCACAAATCACCACAGACCCCCCTCTCTCTCCCTCCTCAATCCTAAAATCCTATCTCTGATCTAAACACTACCTCAGATCATATCCCTGTCTCTCATCACAAATCCTAACTCTGATCTTATCCCTCAGTCCTAGTCCCTTATCCCTCAATTCCTATTTGACTCACACAACACAGTTCATATAGCGAACACACTTCGCCCCCTTCACTCACTCAGCAAATCATAACACACATGCAAATCCACTATTTTTCCTGTCACTCATCTCTCTCTTACCACAGGAATACTCATAAAAAACATAGAGATATAACAGGAACACATAACTATAATCACAAGTTCATTATATATAGACTTGTAACATCACAGACACCTTTAAATAGAGGACCGTCTTCTGTCAGCTCTCCAAAAATAGAGAACTGTTCTCTGTAAAATAGGACACTTGGACACCCTAACGTGAAGATCAGGGTATGTGGTGGTCAGCATGCATGGTTCATTTCCTGACATCAGTGCTTTCATATACAAAGTTGTGTTTTCTGAATAAGACTATTTGGATTTCACTGGGTTAGGAGAACACCATATTTTCATGAAGGTCTCCCATCATGGGGATTACCTTCTTGACATGATGAGGTAAGTGTGGGAGGAGAGGAGTGTGCAGAAACCAGTGTGTTGGACTGGGACTTGGAAGTTCCAGGTTTTCATCCTCACTCAGCCATGAAACTCACTGGGTGACTTTGGGCCAGTCACTGACTCTAAATCTCACAGGATTGTTTTGAGGGTAAAATGGAGATGACGTATTTCTTCAGGCAACATGTAATTCACTTACTGAATTATTGCTGTAATCTGTGATGATGGCCACTGGTTTAGGTGGCTACAAAGGCAGATTAGATAAATTCATGGAGGAGAGTTCTGCCAGTGGCTATTAGCCGTAATGGCTTTGTGGAACTTTCATTTTTCAGATGCAGAATACCAATGAATAACAATGGCAGGGGAGGGCATAGGAAACATCAGGGCCAGTTCCAGCTGGACTGTCCCACCTCCTTGGGAGAAGAGAGGGTAACTAGGGCCTTTTGACCAGTCCTGCTGAAAGTCTACTCAAATCCAAATATAATTTATTATGGTCATAGACCAGCAGATGAAAGTCTACTTAATTTCCCCCTTCTTCCCTCCCTATCCCTTTTTTCCTTGTGTGTCATGTCTGTTTTAGATAAATATTGCCTTCACTCATGCCTCCTGGGCTCCCCATTGGAGCCTCTGCTCGACTACTGTGGGAAGCAGGATGCTGCAATAGATGAACCTTTGGTCATCTGATCCAGCAGATACACTGTGTTTTATCCTTGTTCTCTCCTTGAAGTTCACTTTGGTCTGGATTAGATGAGTTGATTGGCGGAGCGCTGTCCGGGGTGAAGTGTGGGCTGCTCCTTTGAAGCCAGGGGGCTGGACTGAAAGGCCTGAGTCCTCTTCTAGGCCTATGATTCCATATATATAAGCTGTGAGAGCTTGTATGCAGGAAGTTTAAGAATGCTAATAAAAGGTTACTATGGATTTGAAGTAGACTCTTGTCCACTTTGATGTTGAATCAGAACAACCTGGCTTCCTATGCCGGCTGAAAGCAAGTGCTTGCATATGGTCTGAAGAAATATTCATTCTCTTCATTCCCTCCCACAGCTGCAGTTTCCTGTTACAAGTTGTGATTTAATAAATATATTTAATAATAGAAAATCATTTTCTCCTATGCCCCTCCCCTTCCAGCTGGAGCCACGATAAATACATATGTTAATTTTCTTCTTCTTCGTATTTTTTTTTAAAAAACAAGAAAATAATAATCACCATTCCCCTTAGATTCCCTCTCCACCCCCTCAACCTCCCAGCTGCAGCTTCCAGCCCCATGGCATTTTTCCTTCCAGCTTTTATTTACAGAAATACTTCATTGGAAAAAACCAAACTCTCCTCCTGAGGTGGCTGCTGTTGCCTCCTCATGCTGCTGTGTGGAAGTGCTTCCACAAGGGTCTGACTCTGAGCGGATGTGAGGAGTAACAATCCTTTGAAAATATCCCCTGAAGGGGGTGTTTTAGAATGGGAAGTAGTTTTAGAAGTTGTCCCCTGTTGAGATTGGCAATAACAGTGTTGCAAATTGTAACAAATATGGCAAAACCCACATCTTCACCCATCTCTCCTATATTGCTTTGAAATCACTATGCTTTGGGTTCCTCTTTCCCATAGCGCAAAGAAGAAGCTATCTGCTTCGGGTATTGGTTGACCTTCTTGTGTGTCTGTATGTGAGGCATAGTCTACTAAACTGGTTTATCCAGCACTCTTTGATCTGACAGCAAATTATCTGTCAACTAAAATGTTTTCGGTGGCTAATCTCTGGAAGTTGTTTTGTAATTGCTTCTTCTGACCCAAAGATATCCATATTGGTGCAACTATGTGAAATATATTTCCGTATTTGAATTTATCACCCAAGAGTTTGTGGTAACAACATTCCAAACATAAAGTACTTGTTAAAATGCTATTATTGTTCAATTAAATTATCTTAAACCATAACAAATGTTAACATCCATCAACTACTGGCTTAAAATCCATTATCCAAAGACATGCCTAGATATACCAATAAGCAGAGTAAAGTATCTATCTCAGTCTACCCCAGATGGTAGGTTTTAGACACCATTAAGTTGGAAGCAAAGTCAATAATTATTTAAATCATTATTACATTTTTACTACTGGATATGAGTAACATATGGATTTTGTGCCTTATTTTTCATAATGACTCAGAGTGGTTCTGCCCATAGAGGCCCCAAATAGAAATGTCTATCAACAGTTCTTAAAAACAGTAGGCTTTTTCCACAGAGGAGCAATTCCACAATTGTGGTGCAGCCACCAAGAATTATGACCACATGATTCAACAACAACAAAACCACTTCACTATAGGAGACTATTAGGAAAAGCAGGACCTAGTAAAGGAAAATGAAGGGATAATTTCAACAGACTGCAAAGAGGTTGGTTACCCAGATATGATGGAACCCATATGTGATGGAGAATGAGAGAACCCTTTCTCTCTGAATAACTACCCACCCAGAACACTTGCTCTGCATCCAGGGTTTCCAGATCCACATGGTATATGCAAATAGGGCCCATGCATGTACAATCTGACACACATATCTCCAGTTCATGAAATCAGTGACCCAAATAAGATATTCTCAGTTGTTCTACAACCATTCCAACTGTATGGAACTTGCCAACCACTGGTGGTCCATGGAGCACAATCAATGAACTTCTGGTGTAACTTATGAAACAATTAAAAATGGCAGCTCTTGCAACACTATCAGAGATATGACACTCTAGTTCATAAACAATGCAAAAAATAGGGTTCCTAAGGATCTGCTGAAATACTGTATATACACATTAAGATCTTGATTGGTTTAAATCACCCTGGGATACAATTTTATGAAGGACAATACAGAAATAAAATAAAATGTGAGAAATGAGCCAAACTTGCAGGGTTGGATCCAGAGTTCCCATGAGGAAAACTTTACTCACGGGATGCTCCTGCTGGAGGAAGCGGTGGGGGAAGGGGTTGCTCCTCCTCCATGCAGCTTTTTGTCCCCCCTGAAAATGTGCTTTGGAGGGTTGTGGGACCCTCTAGAATAGTGTGGAATGGGTGGGAGCAGTGAAAATTGCCTTCCCCTTCCTTAAGTGGGAGCCCCCACTAGATCTCAGAATGGAGAGAGCCATTCACAGATGGGACACCCAGGATCCAGCCTGTAGTTGAGCCATTATTTCGCATTGGTGTCTTGATTGGCGTATCTCAGGGTTCTAGTTAAAAACAAAGAAGATCCCACAATCTTAAACTCTACCCATGCCTGGTTTATAGGACTGCAGCTTTCATCTCCCATTCAAACAAATAAGACTTGAAAGATGCAGTCTTATGCATGCATTCTGGCTGGGGAATGCTAGAAGTTGTAGGACTTTTTGCTGTCTAAACATGCATAGGATTGTATCCTAAAAGTGCTGAATGTTCACTGGGTTTTGCTCCTTTTAAAAAAAGTGCTGCAAAATAGTAATGAAAATGATATTTAATAACACAATAATGCCTTTAGTAAAGTCTCACCTTTGAGAAAAAGGAAAATAAACACTGTTTTAGAAAGATATGGCCGTTTGAGTCAGGAAAATTACTCTATTTCACACATATAACATTTAAATAGTTCAATGTGCTAACCAATGAATATTTTAACAATACTTTTTGTGGATTCCTATATGTGTCCTATTAAAAGCCAGCAAGCCATTATTACCTTCCCAAATTTAATTTACAACATATAACAAATTGCTACACGGAAGGGGGTGAGCATTCAAACATTCCCTTGACTGGGCAAACAAAAGATGATTGCCCTGTTCTTTCAAAATCACAATGAATCAGCTTGGTTCTGGGCGATCCTTGTGGGATTTAAAATTCTTTTCTAGCATTTGCAGATTTTCCTAGTGTCAGCTAGGGGGTGCACATGCTGAAACAAACAGGGAAAACACAAGCTAAAACAAATACAGTAAGCAAAGGAAAGGGTGGCTGTATTCCTAAAGAAAATAGGTTTCTATTAAGAATGCTGTAGAATGGCAGAATTCAGTAAATGCAGTTTCTAGGAAGATTTGCCTGCTAGGTAGTTCTTTCTACCTACCTCGAAACTCTTAAGGGGGCAAAAGTGCATGGCCTTTTGGGAAGATGGACATTATCATTTTTGCTCACGTAAGGAAAATAGGTTTTCTTTCCAATAATGTCAGCGTATATTAAGAACACAAAACCGAAGTAGCCAATACATATTCTTTGCAATTCTTTGTTGCAAAAAGGGAAAGCATCTGTATCCTTTCCATTTAGCAAGAAACTCTCCTTATTAGATAGATGATGATTTTGCATCTGTACTGTTGCAGAGATGCCAGCTATTGATAATTTCTTTGTTATGTAAGCCCTTATTCACTGGCACAGCAAGTCCAAGGACCTTTCTACATGGTGCATTTCAGCATAGGATAGACATTGTCACCATTTTTTGCATATTTTTTTATTGATTTTTCCATTTCAGCATATAGTATAGTATACAATTCAGTCACTTTGATATTTTCCTCGTACAGCTACATAGGTAAGTATGTTTTTGCATGGAAATTTTACTTATTCTTTGACAGATTGATTGATTTTATACCCTACCTCCTCAGGAGCTCAACGCAGCATATGAAATTGCAAATTTCCCATAATTTCAATTCACACACAAGGACAGAAGGTATATTTTTTTTACTAATACTGCAGCTTTGACAATAGTGGGCCTCCTCGGATAACACATGTTATTTTTTTTGTATTTTTATTATTAATATTTATATATCACCTTATTTGCCAAAAAGGCATCAAGGCAGAGTACAGCAATTTAACACAATACCTCTCTGCACTCGGGAAACAGAACATGGAGATGGGGGAAAGGGGGCATTCCTGGGGGCAGGGAGGTGAGCAGACTGGGGCAGCTGCCTTACGCTGAATCCTATGGCCACCCCAGCAACCTTCCTTCCCCCTCTGAAATGTCGCTGGGCAAAATCGCCCATCAATCAGAAATGCAAGACAGCCAGAGCAAGGATGTGACGATTCCTTCTACGCTCTGGCGGCCCTGTATTGGATTACTTGGCAGCCTACAGGTTTGGAGGTTGCTGACTATCAATATAAAACATTAGAGCACCTACATAATTTAAATGGCTAAATTAAAAAGATGTGTCTTCCGACACTTAATAAATGGCAAGAGAGAGAGAAAGAGAGTATGCTAGCACTTAGAGAACCTAGACAGAGTCCTTAGTGCGATAGAAAAGACAGGATTGACCATCAAAGCTAACAAATGTCAGTTTGGGCTATCAGAAGTCACCTACCTAGGCTATAGAGTCGGCAGTGGGAAAATCTCACCACTGTGGGACAAGGTAAACGTGATCAAAAATTAGCCTGTCCCTAAGACTAAAAGGCCAGTCAGAGCCTTTCTTGGGATCATTAGATACTATAGGAGGTTTCTGGAGAGGTGTGGAGATATAGCTGCACCATTACATGAGCTGACACGCAAGCACGAGCCAGATGCTGTGAAGTGGAGTAGCGCATGTCAAAAAACATTGGAGCAACTCAAAGAGGCTTTGTGCAATAGCCCTATCCTAATAGCCCCTGATTTTGAGCAAACATTCATTGTGGCTATGGATGCATCAGAGTTTAGGCTGGGAGCAGCATTACTGCAAGAGAAGGATGAGATCAAACACCCCATCACCTTCCTAAGCAGGAAGCTGACTCACCGTGAGAAGAACTACTCGACAGTTCAAAAGGAGTGCCTCGCGATTGTGTGGCCGTTAAACAAGTGAAGATCCTACATTTCGGGACAGAAGTGCATTGTGATGACTGATCACCGAGCATTGATCTGGCTGGAGACCATATGCAACCACAACACCATGCTGCAGAGGTAGTTGTAGATACTATAGGAGTTCCAATTCAAGTACCAGTACATGAGAGGCAAAGGTCACATGATTGCAGATGGACTTTCCAGATGTGGCAGGGATGAGATCAGGGACACCGACAGTCCCAGGTGAGAAAGAAGAAGAAAAGACAGTTTTCCAAAGTGTTCTGGTGAGGCAAGGACTTTGTGTGTGCCCAGGAACACACTCCACAAACTTTGCACTCTGTGCGTGACCCAGAGCATATACTTGAGCATACTGATCTTTGCATATGGTCAAGGACACATTCCCATGGACTTTGGATGCTGTGTATGCCACTTAGGACTAAAGAGGCATACTCCGCTTCATTTTAAGAGGGGGGGGGAATGTGATGTTCTACTGTTTGTGGTTGTAAATATATTGCAAAGTTTATTGTTTGTGATATGCATTTGTTTATATCTTTAAAAAGGGTTGGGAACAATAACAGGTAAAGTAAATAACTAGGCCGAAATGTACTTACTGTTTGTAGTTATAGGTCTTGGTAAGTATAGAGTGATTGGCTGGTTGTGGGGGAGTGCCTGGATTGGCTGGCTGTGTGCCCGAATGGAAGGTGAGTGTTGATTGGCTGGTTGGTTGGACTGCCTGGATTTAGCTGGCTGTGTAAGAGTGGGAGGAGCTAGAGAGCGAGTGGAGTGTATGTATGTGTCTGACAGAGAGAGCTGATGGGTTGATTGGGGGGAGATTTGAGAGAATTGAGAGTATTGAGAGAGAGAGAGAGAGAGAGAGAGAGAGAGAGAGAGAGTCTGAAGCAGGATTATTAGATAAGAAGAGTGTTTGAGAGATTGAGATAAGATTTTAGAGCATAGACTAAATAAAGAACAGTTTGTTAAAGTATAAGAGTTCTGACTGAAATCAATAAGCATTGAAACTTTGTAACCAATATGCAATTGAAGTAACCATTAAGCTTGTTGACACACAATTTCCTACTAATAAATTCTTGTTAGTTACATCAACTGGTGTGGTCTGTGGGTATACCTGAGAAGGTTCTGGTGGCAGCAGAACAAAGAAGTTACCTGGAGGCCAGGTTGCTGGGCTGTGGTGCTGTGGTGCCTAAATAGTAAAGGCGAGACAGGGGCAGCAGCAGCAAGTGGTCAAGGATAACCTCACAGGGTCCATCGTACTTCTTGTGGAAGTACATTGCACAGTTTGGGAGTGACACAGGAGAAAGCCCTTTCAGGTGTGCCTGAGAAACAGTGCTGCCCTCAAGTGGGCCTGTCCTGCAGACCTTCTAGGCAGTTTAATAGCAAGATAGGCGGACTCTTAGATAGCCAGGTCGTGGGCTGTTTAAGGCTTTAAAAGTTAAGATCAACACGTTGAATAGAACCTGGAAAACAATTGTCAAACAGCGTGGGTCTTTCAAGATGTAATATGGTCCAGATACCATGCACCCGTCGATGAGGCCATAACCGAGATGGTCTAGCTTTAATCATTCAGTGATATAAATTGCTGGATGACTAGAATTTTGAACAGAGCTCTTCCATTACTGCTCATGGACATATGGGCTTAGGTCATTCCTGCAGCATGCTGGGAACAGCCCAATGCATACTTTTGAAAAATGCACACAAATATGTTTTAATCAATGGAAGAAAAATATGTACATTTCAAGCACATGCACAATTGATGCATATTAAAAACCACAAAACTACGAACAGGTTTTCATTTGAAAAGAGGATTATTATTATTTTTTTGCAATCGCTAGGTAGATTTCCCTAGGTGTGCCCCCAAAATATATTTAAGCCCCTGTGGTCAACACACACCCAACTGGGAAATTGTCTTTCAAATGCCTACTAGATGCTTTGCATCCTAGGTTTAATGCACACATTACAGATTCAGTAAATTCACCTCTTGGCAATTTTGTGCTACAAAATTATTAATAATAATAATAATAATAATAATAATAATAATACCTCATTGACATAGCAATACCAAATGACAAAAATGTTGTTGAAAAGGAAGAGGAAAGAGAGAAAAATATATACCACTGGCCATGGAAGTCAAAGAACTATGGCAACAGGAAAAGATCAAAATTATTCCGTTAGTCATGTCAGTCACTGGCATCACATCAAAAAATTATACAGAAAACCTTCAGAAACTGGGCCTACCAGAATACATCCACATCAACATCCAGAAAGCAGTCATGCTTAAAACATGCTCAATTGTCAGGAAACTCCTGAATTTGTAAAAGACAGCATGACTTGGCAAAGCCCATCATGTCCGTCTAGAAAAACTGTCATGAGAGAGAAAGAGATATAATAATAATAATAATGATGATGATGATGTTCATCAGCCCTGTGCCTAGAGCATTCAGTTGTCTAGGCAAAATACATCCAAATGATGACTAGGATGGTCACTTACACCAGAAGGGAGGAAATGCATCACCAAAGAAAAAGAAGAAGAAGCAGAAGAAGCAGACGAAGAAGTCAGCGACAAATGGGGACAGTGATTTGCATACAAATGTGTATGTGACAATTTCTATGTGTAGATGCAAATTTAGAAATAATTACTGTAATTTAAATAGAAATACAATACATCTCACCATAGTGGGAAGCCTGTGACCAGGGGACCTGTATGCCTGCTGAGTCTGCTGTCCAGGTACTAATTGTGGACGAGCCAATATGTCGAGGGCCATATTCCAATAATTGGTGGCAATGAAGACAAATGGATTGGGGCTAAAATGCCCAAAACACCAGCATATTTTGGCTTACTGCCAGTAACTAAACCTTCGGAGAGGAATTTCAAACTTTTAGAATGGGACAAAAATGCACAAAAGCTGGAAAATCACCAAACCATCATTGGAAAGAAGGTGGGTCCAGGGGAAGGGCTTGTCCATCTGGGAACCCTGGATGGATCGATAGATGGATCAATGGGCTAGGACACCAGGGCAGGATCTACACTACTGCTTTAACGGTTTATAATGGTTTTGACAACTGTTGGGGACCATGACCCATTCCATATGCCTTTTTCAAACTATTTTCAAAGTGTTGTATCCTGCTTGGTGTAGATATGGCCCAGGAGGGTCAGATTTGGCCCCCAGGATTCTTTACCCCCAAATAGAGGTTGCCTTCAGAGGACTGACTTCTGACAGCCCACAAATAAAGTAGGGCATGTGTCATCCTATCACTTGGAATCTCTTCTGCTTAAATATTATTAGTGTGCTGGATCAGAACAAGGCAACAGGCAGTTACAGACAGTATCCATGGATTGTATCCATGTACTAACCCATTGCTGACCAATTGCTTTCCTTAGAAATCCATGGGTCCATAAATCAAAAGTGTCCCCTCCAGGTTGCAAATGTTTTCCATCAACAGTTTTGAACTAAAACCCACATCTAAATAAATAATAACTGGTAATGCTGGGGGACAAAAAGAAAGAAAAGTCTGTACCCCCAACATAGGCAAAGCCATTCCGTAGGTTGTTGTTTTATTCTTCAAAAAATGTTTAATGAAATGCTCTTTCATTTGGAAATTGCATCCAGATTCTTTGCCTGCTGAGAGTTCTAGAAGTGCTGTGTCGAATTCAGGGACTGTCTTTGCAAAGAGCAGTTGCCTCAAAGTGATGCTTGGTGTGCCACACAGGTAAAAATGTGGCCCTGAAAAATAAATAAAATAAAATAAATAAATAATCATTTGTGAGTGCCTATCAGATGAGCCTTGACAAAGGATTATTGTCTTCCAGGTACTACAGAATTCCATGATTTAGCACAGATTTATTTGGCATTGCATTCTTTCAAAATCAAAGATTTCATTTCGTTGAAGGATAGTGGGGTGGGGGGAAGCTGTCATGCTCTGATTGCAGAAAGATAGTAAGTAACAGGAAAAGGGGGAAGCAATGAAAAAGAAAGGGGAAATGCATAAAATGAGATTTTCATGACATTGTATGTCCCATTATCCATTTCTCTCCAATTCGTATTTCCTTTGCTATTGTAATTTCTCTTAAATCTGGTGTTTATGATGAAAAGCATTTGCCTCCACATGATTCTCTCTAAGTGACTTCTTGGCATCTCATCAAGACTATTGCAAAGAGAGAAAACGCAGTCTATCCCCTCGCGACTGTAAAAATACAGGCAGTTGATGATGATGGAGATAAAGGACTAAAGCGAGGCAATTTCAAGTCCCATTGATGCGAATGGGAGAATAAAGTTTGTGCTCTGCCTGTTAGAATACTAGAATCATAAATCTGGAAGAGTTGTGTTGGCATCTTAGTTGGCTTGTTGCAGGAAATCCAGAGCTAGTGGGATGCCAGCAGATGGCTGCCAGCTTCTGCTTGAAGATCTCCAACGAGGGAGAGCCCATCTCCATCAGGGAATTAACAGCACAATCGTATACCTACTTACGTGGGAGTAAGACTGATTGAACTCAATAGGACTTACTCCCCCCAAATAGGCTCAGCACCTTGGATAGCTTCCTTAGTGTTTTGCTGGTTCTGACTGAAAGACAGAATGGTTTCACAGCCCCATGGAAATCAGAGCCACCAGCCTCCACTGGTTAAGTCCCATTGAGTTCGATGAAGCACAGTCCCGGGAAAGCAGGCTTAGAATTGTGGTAGTGTGGCCTCTTGCATCCCCCAAAAAGAAAGCAAAAGAGCACACATATTTGCATGAAATTGGCATTTGCTAATTTGTATATAAAGTTGAAAATTTAGACATAACTAATATAATTTAAATAGAAAACAGTGCATCTTACCATAGTGGGGGAAGACTCTGTGCCTGTTTATTATTGATCAATTGATTGATTTTTTTGTACCTCACCCATCTACCAAAGAAGTGGCATTCAAAATAGGACACATAACCAACCTCAACTGTAGTCTAAATAATTCCTATAGCCCAGCATATGATTCTTACATGTTAGGATGTGGGCAACATGAGGAAAGAGGAGTAATCTCTGTGCACATCTTGGAGAGAGTTTTTTTAAAAAATGCTTAATCATATGACATGTTGAACAAAACCAGCTGAACCAAATCTTTAAAAATTATTTAGGCCAAAGGGCTATAATCATGCCATGTATGTATATATTCACTCTCCGCTTTTCATGATGGATGGTCTGTAGATGAAACAGCAGAGTTGTAATTTGCCGTCATCTCTTGTTTTACCAACACTCAAATATTTGTTGGAACTGTGGCTTTGCAGTTTACAGCGCTTGACATAGGAAAATAAAAGGTCCTTTTGAAAGGATAGTGTAGTATAAACTGAAAAATAAGGGTCCTAAACTGGCTTTGTTTTTGCAAAAATAACTCCCAGAAACTCCAGGAAAGTCAATGGGTCCTTAAAGGCTTTGTAAAAAATATTTTGTACCATAGCCAGAGCAGGACGGCTTTGGGGAGGAGACATAGCTCTGTGTAGGGATGTAAGAGAAATCCGTGTGTGTGTGTGTAGTTTTACAAGTCTTCCGAGTTTCTGCCCCTCCAGACTTCTTTTCGGTTCCCACTGCAGCATCCAACTCAGTCAGCAGTGAACTGAACCAATTTGCAGATTTTCTGGGTATTTTGAGCAATGTTTTCCCCATAAAGTCTATGGTTGGAGGCCATGGTGAGACATTTAGCAGTATCGTGCTGGAAATTCTTAAGTACACCCAGGCTGGCTCCAAGTTTGAGGGGGCTCTTGTCAAAGAACCCTCTATTTGCCCCCTTCCTCTGATGCTGGTACCCAGCTGTGCTCATGCCTGGTGCTGACAGCAGATAACTACAGAATGCCACCTTCAATTACCCACAATGCCTCAGAGCAAAGCTACATTAGAGGATGGTGGCCCAAAGACCCAGCCACCAAACTTGGGAGTCCCAGGACAGGCATGAGCCTTTGGGACTTGGCAGGTTGCCTAAGGTGCCAAATGTTGACCCTTCTTTTTCCCATATGAAAAAGAAGACACATGGATTGCTGAGCTGACACATAGACTATTCTTCATTTAATTTCTTTATGGTATGTTTTAAGCCTACGAGCGAAGCCGGTCTGGTGCCTGGCAGATTGGTCTTTTAAAAGCAGGGGTGCAGAGCAGTTTCATGGAGGGGAACTGAACTGCCCCACATCAGGCCCCTGCAGGCAAGATGATGACAGTGGGTCTGGCTGTGCCCACCGAAATCATCACTCCACCCACCCCATCCAAGCATTTCTCCATACTAAGAAGGTCACAGAATTCTGTGCATCTTGGAGCACAGAGACAGGGACTTGGCTCACACTTGGAGGAGGAGCTGCTCCTCCCAGCACTGTCCCAGCCTCTGGCTTTGCCCAGCTGTTAGGGATGTATGGATTGTGTAAAATCTATCACCTCTGCATTCATCAGATTGAATTTCCAAATTTCTGCAAATTTGCACTTGTGCAAATTCGCACTTGCATAAATTTGCACTTGCAAAAATGTGTAAATCCTTCCCAAATGCACAAATCCCCCTTAAAATGCATGTTTTAGCCTATGGGGGAAATGCACATTTTCTGCTATTTCTTTTTTAATTTGCATATTTTTATTACTAAATTTGTGCAAAATTCCAGAAAGTTAGAAAAATCTAAACATTCCACACAACTGGGGAAAAGCTGGTATGCTGCAAAATACATTTGTTGGATTCATAAAACTTTTTTAATGCTATTACAGATTTCTCCGACATCCCTACCAGCTCCCAGTGTTGGGGAAAGCAGTGTGCAGGAGAATCCCCACTCTTTTCTCTGATTCCAGTGCAGATTACTTCTGGGGGAGAGGGTTGGGAAACACCCAGGAGGCTCCGCAAATCAGATTATAGAGCCTGGCAGGTCAAATTAGGGCCTGCAGCCCAGGGTTTCTGCATCCCTGTTTTAAAGTAAGCATTCAGAGATTATTCTGTACATAGCAACATAGACTGAATTTGTCTTCATATTACTTGGAGACAATAGGAACATAGGAAGCTGCCTTATACTGAGTCAGACTTTTGGTTCATTTAGCCCAGTACTATCAACACTGACTGGCAGTGGTGCTCCAGGGTTTCAAGCGTGAGTTTTTCCTACCTGGGACCTTCAGCATACAAAGCAGGTGCTCTACCATTGAGCCACAGCCCTTCCCAATCATTCCAACAGCATTCACATAGGTAGTGTGTGTGAATGTTGTTAACATTTCTAAAGTCAATACTAAGAGAGTTGAAGTAATGTTCGGAGTATGGGAAGATGCTGGGAACGTCATGTCTCTTCGGCAGAACTAGGGCCCAGTTTAAGTTAATGTGGGGTACAGAAGGAAGTCCTGACCTGTAACAGGGACATGTTAAAGTACTTTTGCCAGACAGCTAGTTTTCTCCTGTCTCACCTACTTAAATTTTCAGAAAGGCTTTTTATGTACGGAATGTGCTCTGGATCATACTTGTTCCTGAGTCTTCCTGACAGCTTTCAGAGATTGCTGGTGACTCCCAGAAGATATGTAATTCTAGAAACAGCAGCCTGATGCTAAACATCCCCACCTGTTCTCCATTATCTTCCTTCAAAAGAAAACAATGTTTGGCTAAAGTTACAGACTAATGGAACCCATTTTCACTAAATAGGTACATTTGGTCATATGTAATTTGGTAGCTCATAAAAGGCGGAGGGTGGGGAGAGAATTACATAGAAAATGGCTTTGAACAGAGAGAAGAAAATGAAATGATTCCCCCCTCCAACCCCACTACCAAGGCTGTGATCCTCATTCCACTTACCTGGAAGAAAAACCCTATTGAAGTCAATGGGACTGACTTCCAAATATCCACATGTTTGGGACAAGGATGAAACCAATTGAATCTGAGTTTCATATGTGATCAGGGATGGACAAACAAATTTATCCAGGAAGCACATTGATGATTTTAAATTGTACACACTTGCATACACATATGGATGAGGGGCTGTGTTCCTCCCACCCAGCTTCCCCGCCTCCATTCACTACAAGCTCTTTCAATATGCTGAGCAAACCATAGAGGAAATGCTAAGATGGATGGCAGGAGGGCCTTGTTTCCTTTTTGTATTTCCTGGGAAAAGCTCCTCAAGCTAGAGCGCCTCATTGATAACAAGGCCATAGAGTTCAGTCATTCTAGGGTGGCCATTTGTGGTTAGCCAAAAAAGAGGGCAAAAGAAGACACCAGTTTGCAAAAACATGCATATGTTAATTTATATGTGTAGGTGCACATTTAGAAATTATCATTATAATTGAAATAGAAATATGGTACATCTCACCATAGTGGAGAAAACTATGACCAGGTGACCTCCTCTCCTTGCTCAATTTGCTGTCCAGGTGCTGTTGAGGGGCAACTTCAAAGCCCAGCTCTTCCTTCTGATGACTTTTTATCTTTAAACTGGGCATGGACCAGACAGCCCTTCAGACAGAGGATGCCTTCAAAATAGAAGACTATCCTCTGACAGCACTTCATATAGAGATAGTCCTCTGAAAGCTCTTGAAATAGAGAACTATTTCAGTGGATTATCATTATTGCTAATATCCTCCTGGGCTCATGGGGGCAGCAAATACCTTGGTGCCTGGCCCTCACAGGCCCAGGTGGACCCACCCGGCACTACCCACACCCATGTGTTTGTGAGCCTTCGAGAGTGCTTGGGTGCGGGTCTGCCCTGACTTCCACTAGAACACCATTAGAGTGGAGGGAGAAAATACACAATTTCCCCAGGCTTGGAGAAATCGCATGTTTCTACCCGCCCTGCCCCCCATGCCAATCAGAGCTGTAAAGGCCCTCTTAGGTAGCTAAAGGCATGGCTGGGGAAATTGCATACTTTCTGGAGGTCCTGGAAAGCGCACTTTGTTGAGGGCTTGAGAAGCTTGTGTGGCCGGGCTTGTTGAAGCGGAGCTGTGCAAGCGGGGCTTGGTGAAATTGCGGGACAGGCTCCGACTAAGCTCACCAAAGCCTACAATGGGTGTCCATCCTAAATAGGTTGAATTGAAAAAGAGATGAGCTCTCGTGCTAAGTTGTTAAAAAATGTTGTTTTATTGAACTTTTTATTCATCAATAAAACAACAATTTTTTAAAACCACTTTATTAGCACCAGAGCTCAGTCTCTTTTTCAATTCCGCTTCAGTGGTGCTTCTTTCCCTTTTTGTCAGCACATCCTAAATAGGTGCCATCCATTGCCCATTTTGGTTTATTGAAAGGCTCCCATTGATTTCAAGCCCTCAATGAGTACTCTTGCCTTTGAACATAACCCTCTGAGTAATCATCTCTCACATTCAAAGGAAATCAGTGCTTCCAATTTGGGAAGCTGTTTCCTATACCTGACAGTAGTCTTCTTCACTGCTTTTAGGGCCTGTAAGGTATTTTTCACATGAATGGGCTTGACTTGAACCATTAGAAACTCATTAACTGTCCTATGGAAGCCAATGCAATTACATTAGGTATGGACCGTGATTTCTTAGCTTTTTCCAGTTCAAAGTAAGTTAATGTCATTGTTTTGATTTTGGCAGGAGGAGGCCTTTTGTCGATCTGCTACAACATTTCCATTCATTTGCATCACCTTACTCCCGCCAGGACAGATAATATAAGTGCTGGGCTGAACACACAGAATAACTTATTTTCCAGACGTTCTGCAAGTATCGAACAGCTGTGAATAGCTTTACCATTATTCAGAAACCAAACTTCGAGTCTAATGGATTGCCCTTAAAACAGTTGTTTGTTCTTTTGAACTTTTCCAAACATATTCTTAAACCATATTTGATAGAACTGATATGGATACTACTATGCATTCCTCAATGCATGTGTAACTGATGAGCACGTCATGGTCTGCATATACATAGGATAAAATGAGACTGGAAGGAAATGGTCAAATAGGCATTTTCTTTACATCAGTTGGCTTGTTGTAATGGATTTAGATAGGGCTGCAATCTTGCACTACAGAACCACATATGGGCCGCACTATCATGGTAACTGGGGAGCTATTCCAGGGAAAGCATATGATGACGGCAGCCAGCTCTCTAAGCCAACAATGTGCTGCCCTCCATACTGCCAATGCTGCAGCCTATGGCTGACATGGAATGATAGAGGTGTACAAAATTATGCATGGTGTGGAGAATGTGGATGGGGAGACATTTTTCTCCCTGTCTACTAATACTGGAACACGAGGTCATCCCATAAAGCTGATTGGTGGGAGATTCAAGACAGATAAAAGGAAGTTCTTCTTCACACAGCACATAGTTAAACCCCAGAATTCCCTACCATAAGATGTACTGATGGCCACCAATATGGATGGCTTTAAAAAGGGTGGATAAATTCCTGGAGGAAAAGGCTATCATTGTCTACTAATCCTGATGGCTCTATGCTACCTTCAGTATCAGAGGCAGTATGCCTATGTACACCAGTTGCTGGGGAATATAGGCAGGAGGGGCTGTTTTACTCATGTTTGTTTTTATGCTTTTTTTGGTATCAAATTTTGTATATTGGTTTTTAAATGTTAAATAATTTTAATCTTTGTAAACCTCCCAGAAAGCTTTGGCTATGGGGAGGTATAAAAATGTAAATAATAATAATAATAATAATAATAATAATAATAATAATGTCCTGCTTGTGGGTCTCATGTTGATGGCCACTGTGTGAACAGAATGCTGGACTAGATGGTCCCTTATGGATCTTCTGATATTGTTATGATCTTATAATCCTATGCATATTTAGACAGAAAAATGTCCTACAACTCCCAGCATTCCCCAGCCAGCATGGGGAATGCTGGGAGTTGTAGGACTTTTGTTCTGTCTAAACATGTATAGGATAGCGCCTATGAGATTTATGAGAGAGGTTCATCAGACGAGCATTTTATCATCTGCCCGCTACTGCCCACTTATGGATGTGCGCGCATCCTTAGATGACGACGTCCGCCTCCCGCGCACCTCCTGCTCCTTCTGCTTGTTTACCATTGCAAAATAGACCCCTTCAATGCAACTTTAAAAAAAACCAGAATGTGCCGTGATCTCCTGCTGTGTGCAGGAAAGCGGCGAGATAAAAACGGCCCCTGAATGGGCCTTGTGGTCCTTGTTTGCTTCCTCTTTCCCCTCTGGGCAGAAAAAGGGAAAGAGGAAGTAAACAAAGGGACAAAAGTGGGGTCGGAGAAGCAACAGTAAGGAAACAAGATTTTCCCCATGTGATGATGCTCAGAGCCTCCACTTTAGATGGCAAATGTGTATTCCTTCATTTACCTCGAAATGTAGTGAGCCAGCTGTGCTGCGTTTGAGGACCCTCCTGCTTATCTTGAGTGTGGGGCATGCGCCACTATTCCAAAGTCCTGCCCTGCTGGCACCACTGATTCCAGGACACAATGGCTGAATTCGGACAACACGATAGTCAGTGGTGGGTTAATAATAAACTTTACAGTTGTTCATCTAGGGGGTACTCCCCACACAACATGGTAATAAATAATCAACTGTGGTGTGGATTAGGATCAGCGCTGAGTTGACTATGGCAGCATTCGGACGACACGATAGTCAATACAACTGACAATTGTCCCCCCCCCCCCAGTTGCTTATTGTGTTGTCCGAGTTCAGCCAATGTCTGCATTTTGAAAAGTAGCACCATTTGTTGATTCCAGTCCTGAATCCAGGTGAGCAGAACTGGTGCATCTTATTCCGATTTCCCAAACTTTTCCATTGGAAAAAAGGAACCAGCCCCCTTCCCGACCCACTTTCCTCAGAACACCTAACTTGTGGGCCAGACACAGTACGGTGGCACTGAATGGTCCCAAGCAACTTTGTGCCATTTCTTGCCTTGTGTACAGAGCAATGTGCTTTGAGAAACTTACCTTGAGCATCAAAGACTATAAACAATCTTTCAGGTAATCGTTTTTTCTTCCAATGGGGCAAATGTGAATTCTGTCCCTGCCTTCAAAGCAATCAGTGTTTCTCTCGCCGTGTAGCACATACAACCTGAGACAGATGTCGTACAATATAACAAATCATTACTAATGAATCATGATATCTGACACTCAGTGCCGAAGAAGGATTTATGGACGTGCTTCTCAGCAGCAGCAGTTTCCTGTATTAGGAAGTCTGACTGCATAAGCGGTCATTCCCCTTCATTCGAGTATCCCAGGGGTGTCAGATTTGGAATTAGCAGAGTTTGGGAGGAAGCTATCAGCCGCACTTCTGCTTTGGGCACTGAAAGTGAGAAGACAACGGTTCCCTGGGGCTTACGTTCCTCAACAGGTTTCAGCGCTGGCAGGGGAGTTCATAATCAGTTGCATCAACTTTTATGACCTTTTGCCTTTTTTTTTTGTAATGCAGAATTAATAGTCATTGGAGGAAGGGCTAGAAGGAGATTTGGAATTTGGTCACTGGCTTCTTCCCCCATATGGTGAGGATTTTCTTTTTTAAAAATGCATCAAATATCTTGCATTCTCTATATACTACAATTTTAGATAAACCATGTGGGTTGCAGCTCAGTTATTCTGCTGATCTCATTCATTTGCTCCATTGGTTTATTTGATAATTTTTGTCACTTTTGGCTTTAATAGCATTTCAGACTATGTTAATATCAACATTTGAATGTGAGCGTACAAAAATGGAGATGTGCATTATAATATACACTATCATAGCTATATTGTAACTTTGCCTAGTTCTTCGCTATTGATATTTTAGTAACCATTTTTGGTGGTATAGCCACCATAATACAGAGAGAGAGAGAGAGTTAGTTAGTTAGTTAGTTTGGGGGAGCTGGTAATTCAAATGAAAGGATAATAAAGCTTGGATCTAGAGTTGCATGAGTGATATGGGGCATTCTTGGGTCACATCTTCCCCTTCCTGTAGAAATGAGGACAGCCTTCACCCATACCCACACACTGAGATCAGCATTGGAGGCCCTCCTTGTGTGCCCACCCGTAAGAGCAATTAGGCTGGTGAGCACAAGGGATAGGGCCTTCTCAGTAGTGGCCCCCTCCAATTGTTGTCCACCAGGCCACATCATTATAAACTTTCAGCTGGACCTAAAGACTTACCTGCTTACTGTGGCCTATAACTGATTTAGGATTTTACGGGTGTCACTGTCTATATAGTACTATTCTGGTTTTAACTGTTAATTTTAGTTTTTCCATTGTTTTTACTGTTTTATTGTGTTTTGTGGTTTTATGTTTTGAGGTGTAGTGCTTTGGGGAAAAGTTTACCGTAAAAGGCAGTCTACAATTTTTTAAATAAATATAATTTTGCTGCAATAACAGGTTGAAGGGATGTTGTGGATCAGAGTTTCACAAGCAGATGGGCCACTCCCAGGATTAGGAGATTTGGAGCAAAGTGCCACCAGTATACTGGAGACATTTCTTTGTATTTCTCTATTACGTTCGAATGAGATGTCCTGGACCTGCACTATTGGTTTGGATGGGGGGCAATAAACTAAGACTGAATGTTGGTAAAATGGTGGCCTGGTGGGTAGGCTGTTTCCGGGTCCAAGATTTAAGACGGTTGCTTGATGAATTTGCACTCCTTCTGAAGCATCAGGTACATAACTTGTGGGGAAAGTGCTCGTAGAACTATTGTTGTCTCTGGAGGCCCAAGCACTAACAAGGCACACCTTTTACCAGTGTAAGGTGTAGCACAAGCTACAACTGTTTCTAGACTGGAATAGCTGATCTACAGTGACCCAAGCATTGATAACTTCATGTCTCAACTACTGTAATGTGCTCTACGTGGGGGGGTGTGCTTATGTGTGCTCTGGAAGTTGCAGTTATTGCAGAATGCAGCAGATATATTATTCACTGGTGGATCTTGCCGCTGCCATATAACGCCACTGCACTGAGTGCCAATCTGATACTGGGTCAGCCAGGTTTCAGGTTTTGGTATTGACGCATAAGGCTTTCAACCACGTTGGACCAAGACACCTTAAGGAACACCTTCCCCTGTATAGACTTGTCCAGACACTACAATCATCAACCTGGTTGTACCACAGCCTGCCGATGTCCATCTGGTTACAACCGGGGGGGGGGGGGTTCTGTGATGGGGCCCTCCCCTAGAAATAAAACATGTGTCAATGCTGATGCAGTTCAGGGCATGTTGAGGACTTTATTATTATCATTTTTATTTATCTCTTTCTCGCTTGTGGTGGTTTTTCTAGATGGACATGACAGCCTTTGCCAAGTCATGCTGTCTTTTATTGATTTAGGAATTTCCTGACGATTGAGCATGTTTTAATTATGACTGCTTTCTGGATGTTGGTGTGGATGCATTCTGGTAGGCCCAGTTTCTGAAGGTTTTCTATATAGTTTTTTGATGTGATGCCAGCGACTGATGTGACTAATGGAATAATAATAATTATAATAATAATAAACCTCCATTTTTTAAATGTAATGTACTGCTTGTCATTTCGCTTTTCTATTTCTTTGTTTTCTGATGGTCCTTTCTCATATTTTATTGTGTTTTTATAATAGTGTACATTTATATTTTTTATATTAGGGTTTTAGTCTTGTACACTGCCTGGGGGGCCAAGCACCAAGGATGTGACAGAGAGGGTGGGACCCACATGCTTAGCGCTGCTCTCCCCTTCACAAACTTATGATTGAGGGGGCGGGGGGAGGTGAGTTACTGAATCGGGCTGGAATATGAGGTGGCAGTCATTTAATGTTTTATCTCTATTGATTGCAAAGATCGCCAATGTAGATCCATTCTAGGGTGGCCAGGTGGCCTATTTTACAGAAGACAGTCCTCTGTTGTGGAAAGCTGTTAGAGGATAGTACTCTATTTGAAGAGCTGTCCAGTCCAAGTCCAATTTCAAGAAAAAGAACCATAAGAAAACAGGGGCCTGGAATTTACAGATCAACAGTTTGCACCTGGACAGCAGACTGAGAGACACATAGGTTACCTGCTCACAATTTCCCCCACTTTGGTGAGAGGTATTGCATTTCTATTTAAATTATAGGTATTAGTTCTACATTTGCATGTATACATATAGATTTTGCCACATTATGCAAATTGATAGCATCTTTTGTCCTCTTTTTTGGTGATTCATAAGTGGCCAGCCTAATTCAAAATATCCAAAATATAAACAGAAGAAGATAAATGTGCCTACTTAAATATCAAAGCCCCAATGCACTATTTTATTTATTTATTTATTTATTATTGCATTTATATCCCACTTTTTTCCTAATTCCTAATCCTTCTCCTCTCCATTTTATCCTCACAACAACAATCATGTGAAGTAGGTTGGGCTGAGAGTCTGTGACTGGCCCAAAGTCAACCCAGTGGGTTTCCATGGCCGAGTGGGGACTAGAACCTGGATCTTCCGACTCCCAGTCCAACACTTCAGTCACTACACTACATGTTGAGAATTGATTTAGGTTGAGAATTGATTTGGGTTTTTAGAGTGAAGAAATCCCCCAAAGTGTATGCCTAATATTCAGCCCTGACAATGGGTGGCTGTAACATCAGATAAGTTTTGTGCTCTGTTGAAAAGCTTGATGCTTGTAGCAAAAAAGAAAAGAAAACAGTTGCCAAAAACGTGATGCAAAAGTTGTTGTTTCCTTGAGGCTTTAGCAACCATCACATTAGAATTAAATTAGATCCCATTAACCTTTCTTTGGTTAGAAATAAATACATACAGTTCTTCTGAGTTCTTGTTTGAGGGGTGGCAGAATAACACAAGAGGGTGAAAGGACAGCCAGGCCACCCACTGGACAAGAATGGTGACCAGTGTAAAAAAGAAAAGGAAAAAAAGAATTAAATCTTTAATAGACATTTATTCTACAAAGAAACGGCCCTTGGTCTGATGTGGCAAAGCCAGGGAATTATGTCCTTTTTTAAATAAAAGAAGAAAAGACAAGAAATGACTTAATCTTGACTAGTTTCCAAGACATCGGAGAGGAAAGATGAGTTTCCTAAATGAAACACTCAAAGGATATTTGTTCAAGAAGGGCAGGATGCTGAAAAACATCAAAAGGCTATTGTAAAGTAGAGTGGGACAGAAGCCACGGAGAGAAAACTAGTGCAGTGGAGGTCCGAATATGTCAGTTTTTACAGGCAAAAGTTTCTGCATTTTAATTTATTGAATTAAAATGTGCCTAAGGATGAGCAATAAAACCTAAAAACAATACCGCAATGAAGTCAAATAAATGCACACTTAAATTTAATAAAAAAGAATGTAGGAAGCTGCCTTTTCTTGAGTCAGACCATGTGCCCATCTAGTCCAGTATTGTCAACAGTGACTGGCAACAGCTTTCCTGGGTTTCAGGACTTTTTCCAGCCCTACCTGGAGATGCCAGGATTAAACTTGGGACCTTCTGGATGCAAAACATGTGCTTTATTATTATTATTATTATTATTATTATTATTATCATCATCATCATCATCATCATTATTGAATAGTTGTGTCTCTTAAATAGTAAGAATAAGAATAAAAATTAAAATTATCCCATACTTTTTTTGGGTCATTATTACAGTTGTATACTCACCAGAACTGTGGTGTATGTAATGTGAGTAGGAACGAAACTGATTTCAAAATGACTGAATGGGGGAAATCAGTGCTGGGTGAGACCAGCAGGGGAAGGAAGCTCAGGAGTGTCTGACTACTTTCAGTTTTGTATATAGTTTGATAGCAGCACACTGCCATGTAAAATTTGTTCCTTTTTATCCAGACATAGTGCTTAATTTCATAATCTTGTTAATACTGCAGAGTACATAAGGGTAATCTGTGGTTTTATCCTCCCAACAACTCTGTGAAGTAACTTAGGCTGTGCAGGGGAAGGCCCATAGCTGGGTGGTAGTGCTCAGGCTTTGCTTATCAGAGGTCGCAGGCTCAATGACTAGCATTTCCAGGTAGATCTACAAAAGACCTTGTCTGAATCCCTGTAGAGTGTCTGCCAGTCAGTGTAGAGAATACTGAGCTAGATGGAACAATGGCTGGCAGTTTAAGGCAGCTTCCTATAAGAGCCTGGGGCTGGACCAAAGCTGTTGTAATTGACCAGGTCCAGGGACCTAAACTCAGGTTTCCTTGGTTCAAAGTTAACACTTTCAGTATGTTGGCCACTAAAACCATATCAATAAGAAGGTGTTATTTCACTCATGAAAAGTGTTTATGCTCAGCCTTTGGCACAGAAGTCCATAGGAAAAGAGTGCTACAGTTGACCATCTCCCTACATGATCCCATGCAGACTTGGATCATGGACCCTATATCCAGAACATCTTACTGTGATCATGAGAATACTGCTGAAAACAGCCCCTCTGTGGCTTTTTCTTGGCCGTAATATTTACTGGGACCCACCATGTGACTTTATATGATTATGTTGTGGATTTGCAAGTCATCTTCCCTGGCAGTTATATCAGATGATGCTGTTTTTTAATCATCAAGGGAGGATTCCTGACTGATTTCGAAGATTATGATGGAATATAGATGAGAAGACTTGAATATATACTTCCCAAGTCATCTAGCACTTTATAGACTAAATCCAACTTCTTGAAAACATAGCCCCAAAGGGTTGGGTGTGATTACCAATGATCTACATTACTGATTGTGAAAATAGAGTAAGTGAGAAATGCTGATTTGAGATTAACCTGGAATAACAAAACTAGTCTCCTGAAAGCTTTCTACAGAAGTTGCAGATGTAATCATCGATTCCCTGGCTATAACTCAACAGAAAGGTGAAGTTTATATTGCAGTTTTAATCATGTGTGCAGTCTAAAGGTAAAGAATTTTGTTGGGCTAACTTGCCCTGTTTTGTGCAGATCAGTAATATTAGCTGCCTGATCATATACTGCAATCCAACCTTCCTCAAACTGGTGCCTTTGAGATGTACTGGGCTGCATGGCCATGCTGAGTGGGGATTATTGGAGTTGAAGCCCAACACACCTGGAGAGCACCAGGTGGGAAAAGCCTGCTGTAATCTATGATGGCTACTGCTGCTAGAGCAGCATCCAGTTTGAGTATGTGGCTCCATGCAGTCTGGCTGTGCTCCTTTTTGGATAGGCCTCATTGACTTCAGTTGGTTTGAGAGTAGCACTGCTGAGCCCTTGTGGTGCTTGTAGATGGTCTGTCTTTGGCACAATGCCTCCACCCCCTAATTCCACTGGTACTTTATGGTTGTTGTTCTGTAGCACTGTTGTACTGCAGTTGCAAAAGTTGTACTGGTCCTCATTCACTGGTGAATTTGTTGTGTTCTAGAGAAGGAGCTATCGGACTAAATCCTGGGCATTCTAACAATGGACTGGGACCACGAATGGCATCCATCCGTAAAGCGAACAAGGTTTATTATGTACTTATTATTCTGTGGGAAATCCACTGAGCTTTTGGAAAGGTATTAATATATAGCAGGGGTGAACAATTTGTAGTCCTCCAGATGTTATTAGACTACAAGTCCCATCACCCTAACCATTGGCTATGGCAGGATCCAGAGGGTCGCAAGTTATCCACCCATGAATAGTTTGTCATCCTGGCTCTCTTAGGGCCAAACTAAATATTTGGGAAAATAACCACAATGGAACTACACATGCTAGTTTTTCCTACTTTCCAGCAAGTGTGCATGGTCCCAATTTATATCAGGAGCATGTTGCTGGGGGAGAGTGTAAACCTTTCCTTCCCTACCCATGTGTGTGTGTGTGTGTGTGTGTATGTTAGAGAGAGAGAAAAATATAATAATAATAATAATAATAATAATAATAATAATAATAATAATTATTTATTTCTTACCTGCCTCTCCCTCCAGATCGAGGCGGGGAACAACATCAATACAGACAATATAAAATACATAAAACTGATTAAAAGCATATAAAATTAATACATAATTAAAATCAACCAAGTCTTAAAATTCGACTGGGTAGGCCTGCCGGAAGAGATCAGTCTTTATAGCTCTCTTAAATTGTAGAAGACTGGTAAATTGGCGGATCTCTCCCGGTAGGTCATTCCGCAGTCTAGGAGCGGCAGAAGAGAAGGTCCTCTGGGTAACGCTTGTCAGCCTAGTCTTTGCCGACTGTAGTAAATTCTTCTCAGAGGACCTGAGTGTGCGGGGCAGATTGTATGGGAGAAGGCGATCCCACAGGTAACCTGGACCCTAACCATGTAGGGCTTTAAAGGTAATGACCAACACTTTGTACTTTGCCCGGAAACTAAGTGGCAGCCAGTGGAGTGATTTCATGCCCCCCCAGGGGTTTAATAAAAGAACAGAAGTCACTATTAGGAGTCATTGGGAAATCTTTCCCCACTTTTAATCTCCCTCCACTGTGTGTGTGTGTGTGTGTGTGTGTAATTTTGCAAAAGATGGACAACAGTGACAGTAGTGAAGAGGAGAATTTGTCTACACTGACATGGACAACACCTTGCCCCAAACATGGAACTAACACTAACTTGGGAGGTTTTTTTATCCTGACATTTAGGGTGCAGAGAGCCCCTGTTCTCCCATAGCAGTAAACAGATCATTTAAAGAACACAGACAAACAAGTAGAAAGATCTAACTCTGGGCCAGATGATACATAACCAGAGAGAGATTAAACTAAAAAGCAAACTAGCAGACAGGGGCTGGGAAGGAGAAAGCAGAGATGAAAGACAAGCAAGAGCCTTTTTGGAAAGGAGGGGGAAAAAGCTGGATGTGGAACAAAGCACACAAACAAGCTTCACCTTTCAAGGAGCCTTTGGTGAGGCACTCACAGAAGACAAAAAAAATGAAGTGATAAGGTAATCTTGTCACAGTGGATATTTTTTATGGCTTCCAGAATGTTGTTTAATGGGACTGTCAGTAACAAGGCTGGCAGTTGTGATGCTTCTGCCAACATGCATCTCTCAGCCATACTCTGACAATGCATGTGTGTGTGTGTGTGTGTGTGTGTATCTATTAGGGATGTTGGAGAAACCAGCAACAGATTCAAATGACTTTGGATTTATATGCATCAAAACTGTGGAGTCTGCAGTGGACTGGAGTCGCACAGATTCCGCAGACTGTGGTTTGTTTGTTTGTTTGGCTTTCTAGAATTGTAAGCAAATTTAGTTGTAAAAAACTATGAAAAAAAGGGGGGACCAAAATGCACATTTCCCCCCATAGGTGAAAGCATGAAAATGTGGGTTTGTGCATTTGCACAAATGCGCATTTTCAGAATTTAACAACTTTCAGAAGTTAACATCCAGGTCACATTTTCCCCGGCTATGGTGAGACAGATTGTATTCCTATTCAAATGATAGTATTTATTTCTACCTTTGTTTCTGTACGTATCAACTGGGATATACAAATTTATGCAAATCTGTGTTCTCCTTGGTTATCTTTATGGCTGATGTATTTCCTCTTTTATGGATGCAGGGTACTTTTAAGAAGGAGGTATTTTTAGCTGATGTTAATACCAGTTCTTCCAAGATTGTTTGTAGCTGAACACCCAAATGCAAAATGCACAGCACTGCATCAAATACAAATTGTGCGTGCATGCATATTTGGCTCTAGTTCTCCTGAAAATATAAGAAAGCGGCTCTTAGAAATTGCAACGGGACACTCAAAACAGAGTCACTTAAACCAAGTATCTTAACTGAATTGCATTGTGAATAAAATTTTACGATGCTGCATACTTATAACTGTGGATTTATTTCTCCATTGAAGACTGAAAACTAATAATGAATATTTATCTGTACTGTGTGCATAACACAAATGTTTGTGTTCTACACTAGTATCCTCTTTTGTGAGAGCTTAAGACCTATAAGGCAAGAGGCAAGCTGAATCAGGCAAACTCAAATTGTAATAAGTAAGGTCCAGTGAAGTAGATCAAGCCAAAATCAGTCAGGTTATGAGAAGGCAGGTCAGGGTAGATCAAGTTAAGGCAAGTTGGATCCAGTCAAGTAGCTCAGGTCAAAGTCAGTCAGGCTGAGGTAAATCACTATATGACAGATCAGGTCAATGTAAGTCAGTTCACTACTGGTATAGTCACAGCAAGTTCAGGTGAACATCTGTCAGGACCCTGGATAGCTCCTAGAAGCCTCTGATAGCAGAACTGAAGAAAGATGTTGTCTCAGCAAAGCAATAGGGTCATCTGAAACCTTAAAAAGGCTGGCAGGGTCTAACCTTCAAGTAGCTCTGCCATCTGGAGGAGCTGTATACAATTGCTAAAGGGCCTTTGGCTGATTTTGCAGCCACATACTCCTGCATAGTTCTGTAGCAGGTGAGACTACAGGAGAACCATCCCAGGAGTCTGCGGAAGATGGAAGAGCCATGTTCACAGGCTTGGACAGTATAGAAGGGGGGGGGGTACTAAGGGTTCCCGTGTGAGTGGGGTAGCTTGTGTATTGTTCAGATCTGAATATGCTCCAGGGCAATGCTGGGACCCAGATGCATAGGATACCACACTTAGAGTGTTAATTTCCAGCAAGCCATTGAATAAATTCATCTCCATGTTACTTTTCTCTTGTTTTTCTCTTGATGGTCCTTTGGAATTAGATCAAAGTAATAGATGCAGGCATCCAAGTAATTATCACATACTGCTAATAAGAGTTAGACCAACCATAATGGTTTCCTTCAGTTAGTGATCCACAAAAGAAGTATATAATTTCTATATCCCCCAAAACAGGAAACAACTGCAGTTTATCAGCAACAGTGTAGCTTTATGGAAGTAATAAATGTCCTCAAGAGACAACACTGAGATCATCAGACTCATTTTCATGTGATACTTTTACTTAATCAACATTTTAACTCCAGTCTCTAGAGGTCCTTAAGCACCACCTGCTGTTCCTTTTAATACGCTATTTTATTCTTTTTTAAAATCCTCTTAAGCAAACTAACTATTATGTTGTGTTCAACACAGAGAGTAGTATCTTGTTCTGCCTGTGAGTTTGTAGAAGTGACGACTTGCATAAGGGTGCTTATGTGCTTTTAAAAGTAATCTTCCCAGAAATTTAGTGGAATATGATGGAGCATTAACACTAGATGTCTAAATTGTTCTAGTGTTTTATTGAAACTGTTTTTAGCTGTCTAAACTGTTTTAAATTTTGTATGTTTACATCTTCATGCTGTATTCTGTGATGTATTTTTATGCTGTATTTTATTATTTTTGAATTGTTCTAAACTGCCCAGACAGCTTCTTCTATTGAGCGCTGGTGGTATAGAAATGAAAATCATCATCATCATCATCATCATCATCATCATCATCATCATCATCCAAAACAAGGGGAAATGTTTGTTTTTAGAATGGGGCAGGTCAGTGGAACTCATAGAAGGGAGTTCCGCTGACCTGTCCAAATCCAAAACAAGCCTTTCTACTCATTTCCAAGGTCATATTTACAAGCAAAAAATCCCCATTGCTCCCATGAGCTCAACATCGGAGGCAGAGTGTCCCTGTTGGATGCTGCCCAATATGTATTCAGTTTCTACTAAAGAGAGGCTAGAGCATAGGGTTTGTCACACAAACTAAACATGAATACCACAGTCTCCCAAAACTTTACCACATGGGTAATCTTTCCTTGATTTTTTTTAAAAAAACTGAATATGTAACTTGAATAAATTATGCAAGCCATTCACATCCATTTGCTTATTCTTACATAATTTGACTTCTGCTTATGATGGGAAAGATAAAGACCTTGACAACTATCACTGCAAATCCTGTTCCGTCTCCCTTCTGGCTTTTTAGGGCAGATCTACACACTCACCTGATCAAGCATCATCTCTATTCGAGGAGTATTTTTCTGCACTTCTCCCAGACATATAAAGTAATATGCCCATATTATTTCCATGATTTCTTCATTTTCTCCTTGCTTGAACAGGAGGTATTGTCCCATTGTATTCAATGGGGCTTACTCCCTGGGAACTATAAGTACCATTGAGTTCAATGTGACATGTTCCTGGGTAATCATTTATAAGGTTGTAACTTAACACCCTTTTCTTTTATCAAAACTCTAAACATAGTGTAATACACTTTTCCTTGGATTTTCTAGTGGAGATTAAGCTAGCTTGGTGGTTGTTTTTGTAAATACTTATTCTTTTTTATACATGTTGTGTGGCTGGATGAACCTGCTCTGAGATTTTAGGATAAAGTACCATGGAAAGCAAATGACTAAATCATAGCAACAACCATATAGTTTTCTGCTTTTTTCCTTCCTAGCCAAAACCTTTTGTCTCCTTCAATGATGAAGCAGGTGACATTTAAAAGAATAATATTGAAGGTGGTTTCATGTGATCATTTATCCACTTAAAGATCTCCCTCCCCCCTCCCTCTCTCCCTTCTCCCCTCTCTGTCACAAGCCCTATTTAGGCATTATAAAATTGTAGATGTGAAGGAGATATGGGGATGTGCATGCCATGGATGAGCCTCCACCCTCACCCTTTCCAGGGGTACCTCTAGACGGTCGCTTTTCCCCGCAGTAGCTTCGGAGTAGCGGCAGGTGGATTACATGACGCTGCTGCCACTACAAAGCTACTGCGGGGAAAAGTCCCAAAGCTCCGCTCTAAAAAAGTCGGGCATTTACCCCGACTTTTTTAGCTTGGAGTGGGCTGGGTAGGGAAAGGGATGGACCAGCGAGCCATAAGCTCGCTGCACCGCCTCCACAGTCCTCCCCCCATTTTTTTTAAAAAAATAAAGAACACTTACCTTGGACTGGGGGGGGGCTATGCTCCCAGCCGCCCCTCTAGTTGTTGCTGGGCAGGTGCGGGCGCAGCAGCGGCAGGAAAACCCACCGTGGCGCGCCTTCTGCTGTAGATGGGCAGAAGGAGCATCAATGCTGTCATCGCCACTGCACGCCGGAAGAGGCACCATGAAAAGGAGGGTCAGGTTGAACTGGAAAGGCTGAAGAAAGGCTGCACTCGCATTTGGCTGAACATGGTTTACAGTCATCCGCACAATTGGGAACCCTGATTTCTTGGAGTAATTGTAGTTAGGGGAAATATCCAATATACATTGCAATTCTTGTTCCTCATGCATACAGCTAGCCTCAAGTTAACCTATGATCTACAGTCTAATCCATGAGAAATACTTCACACAAGCAACATGTATCTAATGCTCTGGCTGGAAGAGTGAAAGGAAAGTTGTGTGCGTTCACTCTGAAATCACTGTTATATAATAATGTGTTATTTCACTGAAAGACATTTATGTTGTCTTATGTATGTTGCAAACACTCCCTGTATTATAACAAGGGAGAAAGGACTCCAACATCTGATTGTTTTAAAGTAGAGAGATATGAAGTAAATGCTTTTCAAGGAGTCTCTGTGGAGTCTTCCTCATATTCTGTGCCATAGCATGTACTTCTTGGACTATTCCTCAAGGAATATGTTGTGCCAGCCAAGTCATGAAGACGCCTGGACATAAAATGCAGAAAGAGCCTCCAAAAATAGTATCTGAAGTTGTGCTTGTAATACCAAGGGCTTTGACTGGTGTGTAAGGATACCCAGAGGAAATAATAAAGTCGTAAGGAAAAGCCAGAAGTCCTGGATGTAAGCAACAGTCAGTCTGTGGTAAAATGAACCGACCTATTTTCCATTTTCAAACACTCACAACAACGCTTGGATTTGTTGGAAAAGATCTTTGTGGAGCTCAAAAGCTTATATGTTCCCACTAGCAGAACTTGTAACAGAACTGGCTTCCCAACACAGCTTTCTCACAAATATCTTTTTCCACAAGAGTTTTATCTTTCCATAGATATTTCCAAAACATTTTTATGCCAAGTGACCCAAGAGAAAAGAAAGATCTGCCGCAGGGAACATTCTTGAAGTGTCAACTACAGCTGGCCATCTTCCTAATTCTGGGTATATGGCATCACTCCCTTGCCATCCTTCCATTGCCATTTTCCATTTTCACTTGTCACAAATCTACTTGTCACTTTCCCAGCGATACAGAATGAGGTGGGGGACAAGAGAATCGAGACAAACTTCATATCAAAGGGAAGATAGATGTGTTTACTAAAAATAGCACCAGAAACTGTAATTTTGGACTTCATGATTTGCTGTAATGGGTATAATAGAGATTCAGAACACAGACACAGTAACATAGGAATTAACTTAAACTATTTGCTTGGGTATAAGATACAACAGAAGCTAAGAGCCTGTAACTACTATCAGCCATGTTAACAATAACAGCCAACAAGCATCAGGGGTTTTCCATCCCACACTGCCTCTGGGAGGCAGATGGTCCCTCCTACCAATATTAGCTCTTCATTCACCACAGTCTCTTTCATGCCCACTAGGGATGTGCACTGGATCGGACCCGATCCACGATCCGAGTCCGGTCCAGTGGGAAATCGGATAAATTATCCGATTTCCGATCCCGCAGCTGGATCGGCCGATCCAATCCGAACCGGTCCGAAAAAGCTCCGAACCGGTTCGGCGGATCGGCGGATCGGCGGGCGCCCACTGGCGCCCACCGCCGCTTCCATTGGCGGGCGCCAGCGGGCGCCCGCCGATGAAAGTGGACAGCGGGGGGGGGGAGGAGGGGGGCACTTACCTTCTCGGCCCGGTGGCTCCCGTCCGGCGCCGGCGCCTACTACTACTAGCAGGCTCCGCGGCCTGCTCTAGGGTGGCGCGCCGGGTGATGTCATCACCCGGCGCGCTACTCTAGAGCAGGCCGCGGAGCCTGCTGGTAGTAGTAGGCGCCGGCGCCGGACGGGAGCCACCGGGCCGGGAAGGTAAGGAGGGGGTGCGTGGAGGGGAGGAGGGGGCGCGCGGAGGGGGGAGGGGGGAGGGGGGCCCTTACCTTTCCGGCCCGGCGGCTCCCGTCCGGCGCCGGCGCCTACTATTCCCAGCAGGCTCCGCGGCCTGCTCTAGGGTGGCGCGCCGGGTGATGTCATCACCCGGCGCGCTACTCTAGAGCAGGCCGCGGAGCCTGCTGGTAGTAGTAGGCGCCGGCGCCGGACGGGAGCCGCCGGGCCGGAAAGGTAAGGAGGGGGTGCGTGGAGGGGAGGAGGGGGCGCGCGGAGGGGGGAGGGGGGCCCTTACCTTTCCGGCCCGGCGGCTCCCGTCCGGCGCCGGCGCCTACTATTCCCAGCAGGCTCCGCGGCCTGCTCTAGGATGGCGCGCCGGGTGATGTCATCACCCGGCGCGCTACTCTAGAGCAGGCCGCGGAGCCTGCTGGAAGTAGTAGGCGCCGGCGCCGGACGGGAGCCGCCGGGCCGGAAAGGTAAGGAGGGGGTGCGTGGAGGGGAGGAGGGGGCGCGCGGAGGGGGGAGGGGGGCCCTTACCTTTCCGGCCCGGCGGCTCCCGTCCGGCGCCGGCGCCTACTATTCCCAGCAGGCTCCGCGGCCTGCTCTAGGATGGCGCGCCGGGTGATGTCATCACCCGGCGCGCTACTCTAGAGGAGGCCGCGGAGCCTGCTGGAAGTAGTAGGCGCCGGCGCCGGACGGGAGCCGCCGGGCCGGAAAGGTAAGGAGGGGGTGCGTGGAGGGGAGGAGGGGGCGCGCGGAGGGGGGAGGGGGGCCCTTACCTTTCCGGCCCGGCGGCTCCCGTCCGGCGCCGGCGCCTACTATTCCCAGCAGGCTCCGCGGCCTGCTCTAGGATGGCGCGCCGGGTGATGTCATCACCCGGCGCGCTACTCTAGAGCAGGCCGCGGAGCCTGCTGGAAGTAGTAGGCGCCGGCGCCGGACGGGAGCCGCCGGGCCGGAAAGGTAAGGAGGGGGTGCGTGGAGGGGAGGAGGGGGCGCGCGGAGGGGGGAGGGGGGCCCTTACCTTTCCGGCCCGGCGGCTCCCGTCCGGCGCCGGCGCCTACTATTCCCAGCAGGCTCCGCGGCCTGCTCTAGGATGGCGCGCCGGGTGATGTCATCACCCGGCGCACTACTCTAGAGCAGGCCGCGGAGCCTGCTGGAAGTAGTAGGCGCCGGCGCCGGACGGGAGCCGCCGGGCCGGAAAGGTAAGGAGGGGGTGCGTGGAGGGGAGGAGGGGGCGCGCGGAGGGGGGAGGGGGGAGGAGGGGGCGCGCGGAGGGGGGAGGGGGGAGGGGGGCCCTTACCTGCCCGGCCCGGCGGCTCCCGTCCGGCGCCGGCGCCTACTACTACCAGCAGGCTCCGCGGCCTGCTCCAGGGTGGCGCGCCGGGTGATGTCATCACCCGGCGCGCTACTCGAGAGTAGGCCGCGGAGCCCGCTGGTAGTAGCCGCCGGCGCCGGACGTGCCGAGAAGGTAAGTGGCGGGGAAGGGGGCTTACCCCCCCCCCCGGAGCCGTCCGCTTCTATCCGCTGGCGCCCGCGGGCGCCAGCGGATGGAAGCAGGCGGCCCCAGGGGGGGTAGGGAGCGCGGGGGAGGGGGTTTACCTGCCGGGGCCGTCCACAGCGGACGGCCCCGGGGGGGGGGAGGGAGTTAGGCCCCCCCTTACCCACCCGCCGCCATTTTTTCCTCATAGACTTGCATTGCAATGCAAGTCTATGGGGAAAAAAATGGCGGCCGATCCAAAAATTTCCGATTTTTGGATCGGGATCGGACTCGATCCGGTCCGGGGGGCCTCCGATTTTGTCCGAACCGGTCCGGGACAAAATTGGAGGTCCCGATCCGGGTCCCGATCCGATCCGGGGGGTCCGTGCACACCCCTAATGCCCACTATCACAGACATAGAATAATAGAATCACAGAATAATAGAGTTGGAAGGGCCTACAAGGCCATCAAATCCAACCCCCTACTCAATACAGGAATCCACCTTAAAGCATATCTGAAAGATGGCTGTCCAGCTGTCTCTCTTGAACGTCTCTAGTGTGGGAGAGCTCACAACCTCCCAAGGTCATTGGTTCCATTGTCGTTCTGCAATAACAATCAGAACTTTTTTCCTGATGTCCAGCCGGAATCTGGCTTCCTGTAATTTGAGCCCATTATTCCGTGTCCTGCACTCTGGGATGATCGAGAAGAGATCCTGGCCCTCCTCTGTGTGACAACCTTTCAAGTACTTGAAGACTGCTATCATGTCTCCCCTCAGTCTTCTCTTCTCCAGGCTAAACATGCCCAGTTCTTTCAGTCTCTCCTCATAGGGCTTTGTTTCCAGACCCCTGATCATCCCCGTTGCCCTCCTCTGAACCCCCTTCCAGCTTGTCTGCATCCTTCTTGAATTGATCTTCTGTGTTGATATGCTCTATAACAATGATGGATTCCATGATGTCAAATTGTCAAACATGTATGGTGAGAGGTGGAAACAGCTATGGAGCCAGTGTGAAATGTGGGGATAAAAACCTCACTGCCAGTTTCCATGCCAGTTTTCTGACTGGGGTGTGTGTGTTCATTTTCAATTGCACCTCGGTACTTTTTCAATTGCTCACTTAATTCAATCCCCCAACTATTTGCATGCATATATTTTCACTCATTGGAGCAAAAGATTATGGGTGACTACACTTAAGGTTGCATAAACATATCGGCTTGGATCCAAAGGTGACTTCAGCCATGTCTACTCTATGCAGTTATCCCAGGATCATCTCTAGGTCATCCCTGTGCATCCAAACAATGCACAGGGGATCCCAGGGTCAACCGGGGATGACCAGAGTCTCCCAGGGATAATTGAAACCGGGGGTGTCCCAGTTTTTCTGTGGTTCCAGGATAACCCCGAGAACCACAGCTGGTGTGGCACGGGCTCCCAAGTTCTCAAAAAGGCACAGAGCAGCACAGGGTGGGTCCATGCTCATGGGAGTGGGGGCAGCAATTTCACCATCCCTGGGATGGGGGGGTTAGGCGTGGAGTTTGGCGGGGGGGGGGGGTAATTAGGTATTCCAGCAGATTGTGACTAGGCTCCTCTTCTAAAAACAACAAAACTACAATGGTGCCTGTGACATCCCTCTTCCCTTCTGGGATGTCGCGTGGCCGTATAGACGCTGGGGGAGAATCGTGGATGCAGGTAAATCCGCGATGCTCCCCCTCTTGCTACACCCTTAGGTATAGATGAGCCCTTAGTGAGTGGGAACGCATTTCTGCTTGCCCAAGGCAGCATCCCTAAACTTTGTCTCTTCTCCTTCCATTGCAACCTAACCCCCTTGTACACAGTCATATGTTGCCCAAATAGTCCCTCAATGCTCCAGAGTGGCTTTTTGGAAGGCTCAAGGGAAGCGACAGGGAGAAGTGGCTGCGAAAGCCCTGTTGTACAAGCAGGGTTCTGCTCACGCTTCTTAGTCTCACCAATTCACATTTCACTCAAGGCCACATTGCATAATAGGTTTTGTAGTGTTGTACCTTTGAAGCAGTTGGGCTCCTTGCATTTGCCTTTTTGTCTTAATTATTTTATACTGGATATCATGGAACTTAGTGAGATCAGAGGAAATGCTTTGGTATAAGTTGGTTAAAATATTATGAGAATGCGTTGGATTTGGCATGAAAGGGGTGCAATATGGAAAGAATGCAGGTATCACTAGAAAACATCATTTTTGTTGATACAAACATGACAGCAACAAACATTTCCTGATCCAGAACAAAAGTGCAGCAGGTTGGTAAAAGAAAATGTTATGATACCAATATGCTTGTTGGAACTTTCTGAACACCGTGCATATTTTATCTTTGGAATTCAGCACTACAGGCTGGTCACCAACTTAGCTGGCTTGAAAAGAGGATTAGACACAGTCATGGAGGATAAGGCTATCAATGGCTACTACTACTATTAATATATTTATTTCTTACCTGCCTCTCCATCTGGATTGAGGCGGGGAACAACATTAAATACAAAACAGTATAAAATACATAAAATTGATTAGAGACATATAAAACCAATGAATTATTAAAAACATATAAAACTAATACATTATTAAAGGCATCTTAAAGTTCAACTGGGTAGGCTTGCCGGAAGAGATCAGTCTTCATGGCTCTCTTAAATTCAAGAAGACTGCTAAGTTGTCGAATCTCTCCTGGCAGGCCACTCCACAGTCTGGGAGCTGCAGAAGAGAAGGTCCTCTGGGTAACACTCATCAGCCTAGTTCTGGCTGATTTAAGTAAATTCTTCCCAGAGGACCTGAGTGTGTGGGGCGGATTATACGGGAGAAGGCGATCCCTCAGGTAACCTAGACCTAAACCATGGAGGGCTTTAAAGGTAATAACCAACATTTTATACTTTGCCCGGAAATTAATTGGCAGCCAGTGAAGTGATTTTACAAGTGATATGTACTACCTTCAGGATTAATGGCAGCATGTCTGTGAATAGTAATTTCTGGGGGACAACCGTGGGAGAGGGTTATTGCCGTTCTATCCTGCTTGTGGGATTCCCAGAGGCATTTAGTTGGCCTCTGTGGGAAAAAAGATGGTTGTCTTTTGGTCTGATCCAGCAAGGTTCTTTATATTGTTCCAGTGGCCAGAACTGCATTATTTGACCCAGAGTCTGCTTTCTTTTGTGTGTGTGATTTTCAGTGGCAAGTCTTTACAACATACAAGAATCACTTGATTTTAAAGACCACAACGAAACCTAAAGGAACAGGCCAAATGTTTGATTTGCTAATATATGCCCAATAATTAAGTTGATGAAACCACAGAGAGGGCTCTTCCCAGTACTTTGACACTGTATAATGTTGGCTATGTGAACCTAGAAGAAGAGAATAGGGCAGGTCTGGCTAATTTATGGTTAGGAGAAAAAGCAATACAAACACACTTTTATATGATTTATAGTTTTTGGTATCTGGCCTGTTATTTATGGACCATTTCTTCTGCGGCATGGAAATATCAAGACATTTCATTAGATTCAGAAAAATTGTATCTCAGAAATTAATTTATTCCCAGTAGTGTGAGAAACCACCAAAAAACAGCTGGTTCTCTTAAATCCAGCATCTAGAGGCAGATTGTTGGAATATAGACCAAACTCCACCCAGTGTGAGTTTTCTTTTTCTTTTTTTTTTTAAAAAGGTCATGAAGTGACACAAAACCAATGAACTTCTTGAATGGAAAGTTGAAGCTATTTTCTGACTTTTCTTTCTATCTCACACCAGGATATTTTTTTAAGAAACTGCAAGCAAACAAATTAGATCACATATATTAAAATGCTCCGTTTCACACATTTTAAAATAACTTTTCTGAGCATCTTTTACACTGCCTAGTAGTGTTTCCTGCTCTCCTCAAATTAAGAAGTGTCCTACTGGGATTTTCAAATGCATGATAGTTCTCATGCCAAGTTATCTACATCAAAGAGCCACTGCAATAAATTCAGATAAGTGTTTCAACTTTATCATGTTTTGCCAAAACGTGGCTCCCTGGTAGAGGGAAAGATTTATTTGAGAATATTACAACGCATTTCTATCTACAGGGTAAATGATGGAGCCGAATTGATTACTAAGAGAGAGGTTCTGTTCTATCTAATGTGACAGCCTTTAAATAATCAGCAAAGAATGCAGTGTTCTTGCAGTTTGTCATGGGAAACATTTGCTTGCCTTTTATGATTTTGTTCACCGGAAGGCTCCTGCAAATAATTCAACTGGGGAATATCTGAAATAGGAATTGTTTATAAAAACTACTTCACACCTTACATCCCCCCAACCACCCTTCCCCATAAAACTATAATATGTATACACAGCAAAAAAAAAATCTTAGAGATGCACTCCCAGAGAGCTGGGATGGTCAAATCTATTTGTAATCCTGGTAGCAAAACTCCATATGGTGTCAGGTAAGGTGACCATATGGAAAGGAGAACAGGACTCCTGTATCTTTAACAGTTGTATAGAAAAGGGAATTTCAGCAGGTGCCATTGTATGCATGCAGCACCTGGTGAAACTCCTTCTTCATCACAACAATTAAAGCTGCAGGAGCCCTGCCCTCCTGACCAGAGACTCTGCCATACAAAAATTGGGAATTCCTTTAATTTCTCCAGATATTAAATAATGATTTGTGTAAAATTGTCAGCTGGTTTCTTGTTAATGTCCTTCTGGTAAATACCATGAGTTGGATCCAGATATAATCTGGATCAACTGTGGTGGTGGAAGTGGACTTCTTCACTTCCTTCTTCTCACAATAGTGTCTCCAGCCCGCTGAAAATGCTACATAGAGAATCAGGAGAACCTGCTGAATAGGGTGAGCTGTGATGTCGAGGGCTCCACAAATCAGGCAGAGGGGTTTTCTACAAGTGGAATTCTTCCTGTTGTGAGGCAAGGAGATCCTGGATCTACTGTGAATCTATGTATATGGATTCTGGCATTATATAGTTTTATCACTAGGTGGCACTGGAGTTAGCTGTGTCTGGGTGAAGTCAGCCGTTTCCTGTGTCTGTTGTGCATTTGTTTGAAAGAGACTATAAAAGTCATTGCTGGTGTGTTCTCTAAGCCTTCCTTGATGCCATTTAATTCAATAGCAACAGGGGAAAGTAAGTTGGCCGTCGAAAATCCTGAGTGGCCTGTGGTGTATATCTTTGATAGATTTTGTTTTTAAATCCTATTCCTTGGCAATAATTCAGTGTCACAAGACAAATTCAAGGTTCATAGTGTAAAATCATTTTTAAGAGAGAAACATTGAGAAAAAAAACTGAGTCTAAATGAATGCAAAATCAATATTCATCTTATGATGTGATTTCCTATGCACAAAACTCTTGCATAAGCTGCTTTTCTGAGGATAACTACTTGGCTTGCAAAAGCATGGAACAGTTTATAGGACCATGGCCAGTGTAATCTTATTTTGGTATTTTTAATTGATTGGTAAACAAGGCAAAATTGTTTGCATAAACATTTGAGTGAAATTGTGCTGAAAAGCAAACTTTAAATACGAACAAAATATGGGTCTTTTGGCAAAAAAAAAAGCTTCACAATGTCAAGATTTTTCTTTTCTTTTTTTCTTCCCCCCCCCCCCCAGCAAATGCCTTTTTTGAGTGGTGTGCCAACCTCTTGAGTTGGCACACCTCTAATACTTTAGAAACATGTGTGGTGAAAGTCTTGAATTAATTAATATGAGATAACATAATATACATTTGCTTATGCAATTTAAAAGTTAATGTAATAAGATCTAATCAGATACAGCAGTATCCAGAGATTGCAACTACCAAGCATCCAGAAGTAGAATCAGAGAATAGGATTTTTAATGGCTGCCCAGGGAACATTGTCCTTCTTGTTCATGTGCCAAGACTGTGCATGTGTTTGTGAAAACATAGATGTGCGCGCCAAAGTGATGGGGAATTACATTTGACTGATGTTTAATATTCCTCACTAAATATCATGGCTTGCCTATATGAGGAAAATAATACAAACAACCCATGGACCAACAGATTTGGTGTTTTTAGCTTTAAATCTCTTCCAAATATATATCTGCCTTTGATTGTGCTACCTGCCCTTTGTATCTAAGATTGCTAGAGCGGCCAATTGTGTGTGTGTGTGTGTGTGTGTGTGTGAGTGTGTGTGTGTGAGAGAAAGGCAGGGTACAAATCTAATAAATAATCCTGCATTGCTTCCTGATCCAATACATATTTTCATTTCTCTGATAGTCTTCTAATATATGGTGCATTATTAGTTGAAAGTTGTTCCAACAGTTATTTATTTATTTATTTTTTATTTATTTACAACATTTATATCCCACTCCACATCTCAAACACATTCTGGAGAGGTGAACATTAAAAGATAAAAAGATAAAGGCATAGAACACCACATTAAAAACTGTGGCTGGTCAATCAAGCAAGGCTTCCTGAAATAAACATGTTTTCAGGAGGCACCAAAAACAACACAATGTGGGCACCTGCCTGACCTCCAGAGGCAAGGAGTTTAGGGTGACCAGATAAAATCCAGGTCAGGGCTCCTGTAACTTTAACAGTTGTAGAGAAAAGGGAATTTCAGCCAGTGTCATTTGTATGCAATTAGTTCCTGGTGATATTCCCTCTTCATAACAACAGTTAAAGTTGCAGGCACTATACTAGAGTGACCATATACAAAAGAAGGCAGGGCCCCTGCAACTTTAACAGTGGTGATGAAGAGGGAATTTCACCAGGAACTAATTGCATACAAATGACACTGGCTGAAATTCCCTTTTCTCTACAACTGTTAAAGTTACATGAGCCCTGACCTGGATTTTATCTGGTCAGCCTAAAGGGGTTCCATGGAAAGGAGACCACCACACTGAAGGCTTTTTGCCAGGTGGGCTCCATTGGGCTATGCAGAATCACCAGGTGTGATGACCAATAATGATTACAGGGTCATAAATCCAGAACTTTGGTTGTCATTCAGTGTTTGCCATCTGAAAGCCATTCAAGTTTCACATCTAAAACTACCCTTGGCAGAACTTTTATTTATTCACCCATATGTTTCATTTCATTATTGGCAAGGCATTGACTAATTATTGTGTTCTTTTCCTCTCTCCCCCCCCCCCCACAACCCTCCCAGGCTTACCCTTGCACCAATGACAAGGAATGTGAAGTTGGGAAATACTGCCATAGTCCACATCAAGCTACATCTGCCTGCATGATTTGTAGGAGGAAAAAGAAACGTTGCCACAGAGATGGCATGTGCTGTCCCGGAAACCGCTGCAACAATGGTATCTGCACTCCTTTCATGCTGTATATCTACATATCAGTGAGATTTCAGTTGATCTTCAAAGTAGTTATTCTAGAATTGCCCAGTCAAGCAGGAGGGGACTCCAAAATACAAGGTTTTGAGGACATCAACTGATATATAGGCCTGGTTTGCACATAACACTAAGCCATGGTGCAGTTGGTTGAAAACTGGCTTGTCATTATGTCTGAACCCATCCCCGCAAACAAACCATGATTGGTTAACCAGCCGCAAAATCCAAATAAAACCCATGGCTTGTTATAAGCTTATGATGTCTGGCTTGTTTAAACCATGGCTTGTTGTAATGTCTGAAATCAGAACCCTGGCTTATCCCTGGCTTGTTTGCATTGTGACCTTCCCTAAAAGTTAGGAGCTAAGCAAGAATGGTCTAAAAATGAAAATGCTCTGAAGTTTGGCAAAATGGGTGGGAGAGAAACAAACAAGAAATAGAAATATGCACACATACATACACAAACACACACAGGTCTCTCTGTGGCTGTAGTCACAACTAACTCTTAGCCATGGCTTATTTAACTATGGTTTGTTGCTTTAGCTAGGACTCGTCTTGCAGATGAGCAAGCAAACAGTGGCTTGTTTTCCCTATTTCTACTTTGTTTCTCGCTCATCCATGTTGCCAAATGTCAGAGCGGTTTCATTTTCAAACACACATACACACATGCACACTCACATATGCATATACATGGGGAGGGAGAGTGAGAGTGAGACACTTAGGCCTCACTTAGACTATATATTTTTTAAAAACTTCCTTCCACATAATTTGGAAAGCCGAAATCTAGTAACACACACAAGCCCATTTCATGTGTTATGTTACCTGATTAGCATGGATGCCTAGGCAAGAAGCCAGAGGAGGCTGATGGCTCCAATTTCAGTGGGCGGAGATTCCATTCTGAAGTTTAGGGGTTAGCACCTTCGATAGGTCCTTTGGTCTTCTGGCTGGTTGTGACTGAAGCCTAGAATGGAATTTCTGCCCACCGAAATTGGAGCCACCAGCCTGTCCTGGAAGACGCCTAAGTTGGAGCAATTGCAATTGGCACATTGATGTGTGGATGTCTGTAAGCAGGACCAGGCAGTATGCTAGCAGTGGGGCCAGGAGAACATCCTCTTTTATCAGCAACCACACAATGCTGCTTCCATGCAAGCAATGCATGAAGAGGGTTACAGACAGTGCGCCCTCAATGGGACCCTTCCCTCACTGATTCTACCTCCTCACCACCATTGTCACCAGCTGCTCTTGCTCTTCACCCTCTTTCTCATCATTGCAACCACTTTCTTGCTTGACAGGCAGGGAGCCAGTGAGCAGGTAGATAGTGGCATCTACTGATTCTCCTCCTCCTCCTCACCGCCACCACCACCATTGTCTTGTCCAGAGTGAGAGGCATGAACAAGCAAGTTTCAATTGTTAAGAGGAGGAGCAGCTCCAGGGGGCTCTTGTCAGTTGGCCCCTGCTAAAGGGTGGGCCCTTAACTGGTGCCCGACCATGTCAGTCCTTGATGCCAGCCCTGGTTACAGAGTCCAAGACATCTTGATTACTAGAACAATGTGAAAACAAGATAATGGTATGCTTTCCTCTCAAAACAAAGTGCAACTAGTGATAGGGTGAAAATCTGCTTGGGCCTGGAAGAGCAGCAGATGCCCCTGTGTCCAGTCCTTCCAGGTCCTGATGGATACGCTTGGCAGATTTTCGCCCTGTAGTTGGTTGGAGGACAAAGTTCTGCCCTGATCCGCACACACCTTTTGTCCTTCCCCCCGCTGCTTTAATGGCAGCCGCCATTAAGAGGGCCTTTAAGGCCACAATTGGTACAGGGGGGAGAGGCAAAGTGCCATTTCTGGGGCCTCTCGAAAGTGCGCAATTTCCCTTGCACACTAATGGCATGCCGGGGGAATTACGTGCTTTCCAGAGGCCCCACAAAAAGTGTGCGTTGCGAAGCGCTCCTCTGGGCCAGCTCCTGGAAGAGAGCTGGCTAAGCAGTGCTCAGCGAACTTGCGGGGTAGGTGCCCCGCGAGTTCTACATTCTCTAAGTGCAGCCCAAAGGGTTAGAGTATTAGAGCCCACATGTTGTAAAACCTATTGAGTGACCTTGGGCCACTCACCGTCTCTCAGCTTGCCCTACGTTACAGGGTTGTTTTTAGGATAAAATGCATGATGCTCTGATGTCCATAAAAGAAGGGTAGGATCAAAATGTAATGCACTCACATTTAGGAGTAATCACCAGTAGGACCAGGAATATGTGTGCATGCTTCATTTGGGGGTGGCCTTATGTCCTACTTTACAAAGGACATCTTGCCGTTTAAAGAGCTGCAGGAGGAAAGTCCTCTGTTTGAAGGGCTGTACAGTGCCGGTCCAGTTCAAAGATAAGGTTTCCCATCAAATATAAGGTTTCCCATCAATAGCAACACCTACACAGCAGACAGAGCAGGCAGGCAGGCAGGTCGCCTGGTCACTGTCCTCCCTAATATGGTGAGATCTAAATTATAGTGATTCCCCCCAATTTTGCATCTATAGATGTAAATTAGCATATGCAATTTTTTTGCAAATTTCAATGGGTAGAAGATTTCTTTGTTCCTCTTTATGAGTGATGTGCTTCCTCTTTTGGGTGATGCGTGAGTGGCCCCCATACTTCATTTCCCATTACTGATCTTTGAGTGACACAGCATGATTCAGCAGAAAACTTTGAAATAGTTCCTTTCTATTACATTAATTACTGGGATTTAGCAGTAACAAACTTCTGATGGATTGCAAAATGTACAGGCAAAATTTAGGCTTCCCATTGCAGTTTGGACTTCAACAAAAGGCTTGTATCATGGTGAGCCAGAAATTTCCATTTGGTGTTCTGCAGTTTCTCACTGAGATGCTCAGACTGTGCCTTTCTAGGCTGCGAGGTGGGTTTCCAATGAGAACAATAACAATAACAATAACAATAACAATAACAATAATAATAATAATAATATCTTTGCATGTAGAAAATCAGCATACTAGGGAATTCTTTGCCTTGACATCTAGTTTTCTGATTGGAGGGACAACCTCTGGAGCATTCAGTCATATGAAATCATATCGGAAGTCTGCCATTTTGGCTTGGGAATGCTAGAGTTTTTTCTGTGTAAATCTGCATAGGAGTGCACCCTAAGTAAATGAATAGACTCTTGCTTGGCATCCTTCCATGAAAATTACCCTTGGCCATATTATTCTGCAAAGACCTCTCCTGTTTTTCCCATAACCTGACTCACTTTATTCACTTATATAGGTATCTGTATACCAGTGACTGAGAGCATCCTCACTCCCCACATCCCGGCTCTGGAAGTACCTCGCAACAAGAAAAATAACCATTATCCCACCAAGGACTTGGGCTGGCAGAATCTAGGGAAAGGAGTGACACACATAAAAGGTAGGATTGTACTCCCCATAAAACAATCTTGGGATAGTCTTCTGAAAGGGAACACCTTTTGTAGTAGAATGCTTTGCACTGCACAATTTTGGTCCACTTTTCCAAGCGTGGATCAAAACACACATTTCCCCTCCATTAATTAAAGCATAAAAATATGTCCTTTTTAAAAAAAGTACGTGCTTTAAATTGCACATTTTTCCCCAAAAGGACCCATTTTGAGAAGGCAATTACAAGCTCAAGAATGTGTAAGCTTTTTCCGGAAATTCTGCTCATGTTCAGGGTTGCAAGTGGGCTTTTTCATCCCCTTTTTGAATGTGAAGTCAATCCTCCTAGATTTTGAAAGCTGATACCTAACCCTTTCCCCCTTGATCTTCCCTGTGTGCTGCTAACTATTGCGATTGTTTTCTTTAGGTCATGAAGGGGACCCCTGCTTAAGGTCCTCCGACTGCACAGAGGGGTTCTGTTGTGCTCGTCATTTCTGGACCAAAATTTGCAAGCCTGTGCTGCACCAAGGGGAGGTCTGCACCAAGCAGCGCAAGAAAGGATCCCATGGCTTGGAGATTTTCCAACGATGTGACTGTGCCAAAGGGCTGTCATGCAAAATCTGGAAAGACGCCACCTATTCTTCGAAAGCAAGACTTCACGTGTGCCAAAAGATCTGATGGCGGAACTGGAGACTGTCACTACCAGGCCGTGAAGAACCTGTGTACTGTACATGCTGCAGCATGGTGGAATGCAAGGATTGTAAATAAGAATTGAATGGGCCAAGTATATGCACTGTGGCAGGAAGAAGTATCATCCCTAAATGAATCATATTCCTGCCTTGGGAGTGAATGCCATGGCAGCTGGCCTTTCTTCGTGATGTGGTGTCGTTCTGCCGATTGGGGCCAAACGATTGCTGGAAAGCATTTAACCGTGCTCTACTTATGGTGACTCACCCACATTAGTTGTGGTTAGGTTTTCCCAATATGATTGTAAAATAACGCTATAGGATGTATTTACAACACAAAGCAGTGCTTTGCCAAAAAAAATAAAAGAAGACATTACTATTGACACATTCTTGGGCACGGAGCAAAACTATCCTTGTGAACTGAAACAAAGATAAAGGGAAACATTATTGTGTATGTCTTTACCCTTTCATAAACCAAGGCTATGGCTTGAATGACACTGAGCAAGAGTGTTAGAGTTTGGAGGCATGGTGAACACTTGCGTGCGTGGTTTTCCACATGAGGCAGCCACCTTGCTGAAGCTAAGCAGGTCTGGATCTGGTTAGTGCTTGGAGGAGAGTCTTCCTGGAAACCCCACATAGAAACCTAGAGTTCCATTATGAAAGAAAAGTGGGAGATAAATGTAATAAATAAATAAATAATAGTTTCATATGTTGATATAAGCATTTGGACTATGACACCCAAATCATCCCTTCTTCATTTACCACAGCCACTGGGATCTGTTTGTCTCAGTTTACTGTGCTAGCACATTATGGGGCTAACAAATAAAGCATGGATGCATCCAACATGGAAAAATATACTGAGCTGCTAGTTGTAAATACTAGGGTATTGAGGATTGTATTGTGACATGTTCTTTGACTTTGCCTCTAGAAGAGGTTTCCAGGATCTGTTGACTGCGTACTATCAAATAGCAGTTTCAACAGGGCTTTTAAACCTTTTGTGCTCTAGACAGAGACACTAAATGGAAGCATCATAGGCCACCAGCAAGGAAAAATAACCCTGAAAATAAAATAAAAGGTGCCAAGATGGACATGGAGATGTGATCTATTATTAGTAAATGACACTGCTTGATGAAATATGACATCTTGGAATGGCGAATGCATGTTCTTGTTTCCAATGCATGTTAGGAATGCAGATGGCAAAATCTGCTGCTGGATTCCCATTGATTGCCGTGAAGGAGAATGTTCGCTATGACTACAGCAGTATTAATGGACTGACACAAACGAATGACTTCTGCTATCTATTTTTTCTGTCTCTCCTAGCCACACCTCTGCATCTGCTCTCTTACTATACTCACTTGTTTTTTTTTGGTTTTCAAATGTGTTATTTGCGCAAGCATAAAAGAAGGAAATGGAGGGGGTAGAATTGCTCTCCAGGTAATAGAGGGTTGATTGGAGGAAAGAATGATGCTCCTTTTTCTTTGTGTTTATTTTACTTTTGTGCCACTCTATGGGCGGGTTGAGACGATGGGTTTTTCCTGTTGCAAGGTGCCATTTGCAATCACAATGCAATCATATCCATGTGGAAAAAAAGCTTCAGAAGCAGTCTAATGAAAATAGGTTCTGTGGCTGGTACACTCTCCACAAGCCACATTTTCCTGGCCTTCTGAAGTTGCCTTATGATAGTGTGTCATGAAAATGATGGTTCACTTGTTAATATCTGTAAATCAAAATCTCTCAGTAAATACAAGTCATGTGCCACATTTCCTCTATCTCTGTGTTTAAAAACAACCACAACGTTCATTTATTTGGAATTAAGGAGAACGATTTGTCATAACATTACTGAACCACAGGACTGGAAGGTACATAAAGAAGATCAAGGAGCACAGGTCGGTGCTACAAATAGAGACTGGTTTTGAGCCACTCCAACTGACATGGCTTCCTCCCAAAGAAGCCAAGAAACTGTAGTTAAGTGTGGGTTTTGAGCTTGGCTTTAGTGAGCATTGAGGGAATTCCAAAAAAGTCATGAAAATGAAATTGTTTAAGATCACCCTGCATAGTGCATACACATCTGAGGGATGCAGGAAGCTGCCTTATCCTGGGTTAGTCCATTTTGCCCATCTAGCCCAGTATTGTTGACACTGACAGCCAATGGCCCACAAGGGTTTCAAACAAACACAGAGAGGAGTTTGGTTTGCCACAAGGGTTTCAGGCAGGATTTATTCTTAGCCCTACATGGAGATGCCGGGATTAAAGCTGTGACCTTCTGCATGCAAAGCATATGCGCTAGCCCCTTTTTAGTCCAGCCCTTTGACCTCCTGCAGGGATTCACTGTGTGCCAATAGTAGGGTGACCATATGGAAAGGGGGACAGGGCTCCTGTATCTTTAATAGTTGCATAGAAAAGGGAATTTCAGCAGGTATCATTTGTATGCATGCAGCATCTGGTGAAATTCCCTCTCCATCACAACTGTTAAAGGTGCAGGAGCCCTGCCCTCTTTTATATCTGGTCTACAAAAGAGGACAGGGCTCCTGCAGTTTTAACTGTTGTAATGAAGAGGGAATTTCACCAGGTGCTGCATACATACAAATGACACCTGCTGATATTCCCTTTTCTATGCAACTGTTGAAGAAACAGGAGCCCTGTCCTCCTTTCCATATGGTCACCCTAGCCAATACAAACCCACACCATTTATGAAGTTCAGGATAGCACTAGGGGGGCAAATTAGCTGCACCATGCACATTCGTGTTATGAAGCTCAGAGAGATTTTGTTTATTATTTTAATGAAATCCAACCTTGGAAGATGGCAGAAAAGCAACAGAGGTAGAAGATACTATGCCATTCTTTGCAAGCCATTCTTCTCTTCCCTCCCAATAATGTTCCAAGTGTGGATTTACTTTGATACATGTGCCACTGGAAGCTCATGCTAGAGAAGCAGTTTAGGGAGAATTTTAAGTAAGGGAAAGGATTAACTGCTCTCTTGCTCTCTCTCCACAAAATACGCACAGTCAGACATTACTTTAAATCTGTGCTTGAAACAGTACAGTGTTTACCAACTAGATCTTTCCCCATTTTTACTCCACAGTAAGTGCAGAGGGCCTGATCCAGACCTTAAAAGCCACCCTGACCCCCACAGTAGGGTCCTGATCCAGATTTGAGTCCCTGCAGCACCTACTCTAGTGTAAAAATGGGGAAGAAATATGTAGCTGCAAGGCATATATTTAACTAAGATCAGTTTTGGCCTGCACACACACTCCATACTAAATTGCAGCCTCCTGGTGCTGCTTTTCAGTAACACACATACATGCACACACACACAAACACGCCAACTTGTCAGGTCTGGATTCACTGCTAGCATTTATATGCAACACGTAGTTCCTTAAATGGCAACATGTCACTGAGTGAGAACAGGAGCAAACTGCTTGCCTTATTAGGCCTGAGGTTTGATGTCTAACTTCTTGTTTTTCTAAATGGTAACATTATACAGAGGACCTATTCAAGCCTTTGAAAGAAGCAAAGGCTTCGTATTGAATCTCACTGGGATGTATTTGAGAGATTGATATAGGGAGAGTACCCCAGTTTGCTTCAGCGCAATGAAAGCAGGACAAAGGCTGAGCAAGTGCATCATGTCAAGAAGGTATTTTCATTTCTGACCAGCTGTTCCTTAGATGGACAGAAGCTCATATCCAAAATCCTTTTGCCTCTTTGAGAGTACAGGAAGGGGTCTGTGTCCCCTCAGTTTTGCCAACAGTTCTAAAATGAAGTTTCCCACTGATTTAAACACTATCTGATGGCTTCTGCATGCCCTTCCCCTTATTTTCCCGCAAGATCTAGTACAGGAAGTAATTTATTTACTGGAAATGTTTAATGAGATGTATTTTCTTATAGAAGATATTTCATACAGAAAGCTTTGTAGCAAACTATACTTGCAACTCGTTGACTTTGTAATTTAGAAAGAAATGTATAATAAGATTAAATATATTAAAAATATCCCTTTCCCCACATTTGTCTTTATGTTCTTTGAGCATTTCCTTATCGATAGTGCAGAAGAAGGATCTGCACAGGGATGGTGATTAACTCAATCAAAAGTTCACTGGAAATACCAAAAGTGCTCTGTCAACATCCAAAATCCACTGGAAACACCAAGGGTTGAGTGAGCATTGATGACAATCAGATTTTTCAGAGATGTCTGACCACCCATCCCTGAGAAATATTTGGATAGCATCTCTCTCTCTCTCTCTCTCTCTCCCTCCCTCCCTCTCTCCCTCTCTCTCTTTATTTACTTACTCTATGATTATTTATTTATATCTAATTTTTTTAGCCATACTCAACACATTCCCAAATGGTCAAGGTGGATAATATTTTTTTAAAAAATGCTCTTACATATGTATCTTTCTCATCCTCACCCATTTAAATTGTCACTGTTCAACTTGTTTGGTAAAGACTGGAGGACATTTTCTGAGACCCTCATATCTCAAGTTCATCAGGTATGTCCATGAAATAATCCATGCCTTAAACATCATACACCCTCCACTCTCATTAGCTAAAACTCTTACATGAGTATATAGGTAACTAATAATTACATTCTGTAAATCTGCATTAAGCAAGACTGGAAAATGGCTAACATTGATTCACATGATTTGGTTGGGCATTTCTTCTTCAACAACAACAACAACAACCATCCATGATCATCAAGAAAAAGCTGCCATATGGTCATATAGGCATATCTACAAACAAGAGATGATGGGTGTTGTTTCCCCAACCCCTGCTATAGCATGAACATGGTTTCCCACTGATTTACTTGCTCCAAAGCTAGGAATAATATATCCTCATACCCTTTGCCAGTCCCTCCATGTTTGTGCCAGGCTGCATGTATGTATTTATTTATTTATTTTCTTTCTTTCTTTCTTTCTTTCTTTCTTTCTTTCTTTCTTTCTTTCCCTTCTCCTACTAGTCCTTGACTGTTTATTAGTGTCTACAGCCCCTTTGGCTACACAGAAGAACAACAATGAACATGATCCAAAGAAGAAGATTGCATGCCTGATCAAAACATGGTTCCCACCTCTCAAATCATATACATCTAAACACACCTGAAGACACAGATGGTAAGTAAAGGCACTTGAAGTACAAACCTTACATTGTTTATGAATTGCTACACATGTGGAGCGGAGTGGAGGAATACGCTTAAGAACATACGAGCCATGCTGGATCAGACCAAGGGTCCATCTGGTTCAGCACTCTGTTCACACAGTGGCCAACCAGTTGTCAACCAGGAACTCATGATCAGGACATGGTACAACAGCACCCTCCCACCCATGGTCCCCAGCAACTGGTGTATATAGGCTTACTGCCTCGGATAATGGAGGTTGCACTTAGCCATCAGGATTAGGAGACATTGATAGCCTTCTTCTCCAAGAATTTGTCAAACCACCTTTTAAAGCCATCCAAATTGGTGGCCATCACCACATCTTGTGATAGTGAATTCCATAGTTTAACTATGTGCTGTGTGAAAAAGTACTTCCTATTGCTGTTGTTTAATCTCAAATACTGACTTCCTTCGGGTAATACCACTTCCACTACAAATAAGCAACCAGCACACTTTATTTACTACATCCTACTTAGTGTTAGGGTGACCATATGACAAGGAGGACAGGGCTCCTGTATCTTTAACAGTTGTATAGAAAAGGGAATTTCAGCAGGTGTCATTTGTATGCATGCAGCACCTAGTGAAATTCCCTCTTCATCACAACAGTTAAAGCTGCAGGAGCCTTGCCCTCTTTTGTATCTGGTCACTCTAGTGAATGAGGGCAGGGCTCCTGCAGCTTTAACTGTTGTGATAAAGGAATCTTACCAGGTGCTACCTGCATACAAAGGACACCTTCTCTTCTCCAGGCTAAACATATCCAGCACTTTCCACCATTCCTCAACCATCTGCCATCATGGGAAGGGAGCAAAGTGGATCCACCTGGTTGCCTCCCTGCTCCCAACAGGTACCAACTTTGATTTTTGCTGTCCCCAAGTGATAGGGCAGAGGTATCTGCTAGTTATCCCAAGGCAGCTGTTTGATTAGCAACATGCTCTGCAGTGTAAACGTCAGGATCCAGCCAGCTGCTTGATCAATCAGATAAAACAGATTAAAAACAACAGAATGGGAAACTATAATCACCAATGCATAAAATATCTGCTCATTAAAATGCCCCCGTCACATCCAGTTTGGTTATGCAATACACTGTACATGGGATTGCTTCTGTAAAGTATCCAGAAATTGCAGCTGGTGCAAAATGCAGCAGTGTGGGGCCTGTTTTTCAGAGCATGTAACTCCTATCTGATATTGTTGAATAGACACTGGCTACTACCACTTCATTCATTTCCAAGCACAATTCAAAGTACTGGTTATATGTCATCCAAATTCAGCCATTGAGTGAAAGGTAGGAGGGTCTTGTGTATGTGAAGATTCTAAGGCCAGATCTACACCAAACAGGATGTAGAGGCAAGAAAGTGGTATGAAAGTGGTATCTAAAAGGCAGGAGCCACACTACTGCTTTATAGCACTATTGACGTGCACTGGCGACTGTTGGGGCCCATTGACACATACCATATACTGCTATATCCTGCCTGGCGTGGCTCCTGCCTTTTATAAACCGCTTTCATACCGCTATATCCTGCTTGGTGTAGATCTGGCCTAAGATTATATAAAGGGAGATCTGAGAGTCAGAGAAATAAGGCTTAGGGATTGAAGAAGCAACATCTAGTTAGTGGGGTTTATGTATAGGAATTTAGAAGGGATAGAGTAGATAGGGGATTTAGAACCAATAATAATAATAATAATAATAATAATAATAATTTATTTCTTACCCACCTCTCCGTTTGGATCAAGGTGGGGAACAACAGTAAATATAAAATATGATAAAATACATAAAACTGATTAAAACATGACACATATTATTAAAACTGCATAAAAACATCCTAAAATCATCCTAAAAACATTCTAAAATTCCACTGGATATGCCTGCTGGAAGAGAACAGTCTTTATAGCTTTCTTAAATTCTAAAAGACTGTTAAGTTGATGAAGCATTGATTAATATTAATAATATATCTCTCTTTGTATTTTAAATAAATCTTTATTTGTCTTTGCATTTTTGAAATACGAACTCCCACGTGTTTGACTGACTTATTACACCACCATTATTAAATCTATTTCCTTGTTACTTCTCCTGTAGTGGGTTGAAGAAACCAATAAGGCATATTGGGTGTCTCTGAAATCCAAAGAAAGAGAAAGGGCTGATGCTTGGGTGTCAGTGGGAACAACTGATCCAAGTGAAAGCAAGTGTTCCTGAGGGGATTCGTTTCTCAGTTTCTGAGTTAGAAACTGGAGAAGGGTGGAGCCTGGGCAGGAACGTCACAGGCTGCCTTTCCATACCCAAGTCTGCCAACCCACTGCAATCATGATTAGGTGTAGGGCTTTGCAATGGGGTGATGGTGGGATGTCAGTTGGTTGAGTCATGGAACTGGGATCTTTTCAGTTTTGGCCCCCAGATTGTGGAATTCTACCCTGGGAAGCCTGATTGTCCATCTTTATTGGCATTGTGGTGTGCTCCCAAGCCTTTCTGTTCCTCTGTGCTTTTTGTAGGGTTTAATTTCTTTTCCCATTCCTTTTGTGATCTTAACATCCAGCTGTTGATTTTTAACTGGGTTATTTGTTTTAATTGTTTCATTGATTATATGTTGTTTTAACTGATATTTGTCTTTCATCTTTGTGGCCCTGGGAGCAGCCAAAAGGCAGGGTATTTCTATTAGTGCTGTGCTGAAAAATTCAACCATTCCATTTTTTGGTGTTTCATGCGGGGGAGGGGGGAAACTTAGATGAAAGAGGCTGGGAGAGGTGAGAATTTCAGAGAATTTTCTCCTCAGTAAGGGGGACAGGGTTTCCACATACCTTTTTAAATGTAGCCAGTGGTTGACGGGGCTTGCTTCTTTCTTTCTTTCTTTTAAAACACCCCAGCATCTTCAGGATCCTAGGAGTTCTTCCTGACTGCTTATTGGAGAGAATGAGGTCACATGGTTTCTAATAGGCATTCAATAAGAACTGCTAAGCTAATTCAAATGCCTTGGAGAAGGGTTTTTTGAAAAACTAAAAAAAATAGGAAGAAGGTATGTGGAAACCCTGTCCCCCTCTCCAAGGAGAAAATTCTCCGAATTTCCCCCCTCCCTGCGAAAGAGGCAGAAAAAACAATGCCTCTTTCGCAGGGAGAGAGAAAAATCCTGAAAATTTAGCCCAGTACTAATTAGGCCCCCTCCACAAGGATGCGCTTTTGCGCCCGGTTCCGTGATTATGCGCATTATCGCGGAGGCGCTTTTACTCCTAATCCCTCTGCACCGGAGGCGGCGAGAGGCGGCAAAGCGCATTAATTCATGTCCAAAAAGCGCTTTACAAGCAGTTAATGCGCGTAATCGCTTGTTCACACCGCGAAAATGCGCTTTAACGGCCGGAGCAAAATAAAAGTCGCTATTTAACGCGCGTTCGAAAATGCGCATTATCGGGGAGATAACGCGCCTGTACGCCCGTTTTGCGCTCCGTGCTTGTGGAGGTAAATTTTTTAATGAGCCTTCAAGGCTCATTAAACGTCTCGTGTGGAGGAGGCCTTACTCTCATCACAAATATACAAATGTCTTTTTAGCCTTACGTGCCCACTAATTTTCAGATTAGGATGGCTTTGGACTGAACCAGAAGCATTGTACCGAAAACACAGAAGAGGAAGTAGTGAAGTCCTCCGTTTGAACTCTTGGTGCTGGCTCTGAAAGTCTACCCATAAAACATCTTTATGGAATTTTATATTTTCAAAAATGGGGGAATTGCTTGTTTGTCCCAACAGTTCTAGGTGTAACCAGAAACCTACATGACTTTTGGTAGAGCCTAAACCATTCAAGTTCTGCACCTCCTCCTCCATTGCATCTGAAGACTCTGACAATGCAAACTTCGTAATTTCAAATTAGCTTTATTTTTTCTCTGTTTTCTCCCTTGCCCCTGTATTTTGTAACATCTTGCCTGTTCAAGAAATTTGGAGATCTCAAACATTGTCCACAATTTGTGCACATGAGATTGGTCCTAATAAAGTGATTGCCTGACCATGGATTTTGGAGTATTCTTATGAAACTACACATCTTACTTTGTTTCATCTTTAAAATGAATTTATTTTAACTGAAACATTTGAACTTATAACCTTCTTGTAGAGAAAACAGAGGACTTGGGTTCCTTTGATCATTACAACAGACTTCTAACCCTCTAGAGGGTAATATATTTCCTCTCCAAACACTTCAGTGCTATGTGAGTAATAACCACCCCACACATTGCAAAAATCCTACGTGAAAAGTAATTTCCATGTAGGAAATTGCACAGATCCCGCATGTAGATCACCACATGTGACAATCATATACGCACATGTAAATTGCTGCATGTGCACGCGGTCATTTACAAACATGTAAAACGTGATGATCTACATGTGAAAATTTGTACTGCTTCCTAGATTATTTTTGTAATGTTTGAACTGGCCCTAAGACACTTTCTGAAAAACATACATGCCTTAATCACTCGCTGCAACCAATTTTGTTCTCTCTATACAGCTAAAACATATAGCCAAATCATATGCATATTTACTTTTAAGTATATTCTACTGTGCTCAATAGGATTCCATCTAAGTAATTGTACACAAGATTGCAGAATCAGAACCTCTGAAGTCAATCATATTTAAGCCAATTGTGTTTACAGCTACAATAAATTTTATCTGCATTTAATCAAGATCACATTCCATTGAAATAATTGGGTTTTACTTAGAGCAAACATGAATAGGATCTGGCTGTACACACATGCACCCATTCCATTGCTTGCAACTCTGAATGGTATGTGTCAATGTCCTATAGTCTGTTCTTCGGAGAAGGCTAAGAAAATGAAATTTACCAACTTGACAGATGGTGCTGACACATATTTTAAGAAAACAGCTATAAAAATGATAATATAGGTCAAGACAAAGATTAATGCAAAATTACTGTCAAAATATTCATGATGCTGCAGGTCTAAAGTATTTTACTAGGTAAAATTCAATGATAACTTTCATTCCCAGGAGTGAATAGCCAGTGCTTCCTCTATAAAAGCTATCTAAGTAACATTTTTGGTAGGGGTGTGCACGGACCCCCCGGATCGGATCGGGACCCGGATCGGGACCTCCAATTTTGTCCCGGACCGGTTCGGACAAAATCGGAGGCCCCCGGACCGGATCGAGTCCGATCCCGACCCAAAAATCGTACATTTTTGGATCGGCCGCCATTTTTTTCCCCATAGACTTGCATTGCAATGCAAGTCTATGAGGAAAAAATGGCGGCGGGTGGGTAAGGGGGGGCCTAACTCCCTCCCCCCCCCGGGGCCGTCCGCTGTGGACGGCCCCGGCAGGTAAACCCCTCCCCCGCGCTCCCTACCCCCCCTGGGGCCGCCCGCTTCCATCCGCTGGCGCCCGCGGGCGCCAGCGGATAGAAGCGGACGGCTCCGGGGGGGGGTAAGCCCCCTTCCCCGCCACTGCTTACCTTCTCGGCCCGTCCGGCGCCGGCGGCTACTACCAGCGGGCTCCGCGGCCTACTCTCGAGTAGCGCGCCGGGTGATGACATCACCCGGCGCGCCACCCTGGAGCAGGCCGCGGAGCCTGCTGGTAGTAGTAGGCGGCGGCGCCGGACGGGAGCCGCCGGGCCGGGCAGGTAAGGGCCCCCCTCCCCCCTCCCCCCTCCGCGCGCCCCCTCCTCCCCTCCACGCACCCCCTCCTTACCTTTCCGGCCCGGCGGCTCCCGTCCGGCGCCGGCGCCTACTACTTCCAGCAGGCTCCACGGCCTGCTCTAGAGTAGCGCGCCGGGTGATGACATCACCCGGCGCGCCATCCTAGAGCAGGCCGCGGAGCCTGCTGGGAGTAGTAGGCGCCGGCGCCGGACGGGAGCCGCCGGGCCGGAAAGGTAAGGGCCCCCCTCCCCCCTCCGCGCGCCCCCTCCTCCCCTCCACGCACCCCCTCCTTACCTTTCCGGCCCGGCGGCTCCCGTCCAGCGCCGGCGCCTACTACTTCCAGCAGGCTCCGCGGCCTGCTCTAGAGTAGCGCGCCGGGTGATGACATCACCCGGCGCGCCATCCTAGAGCAGGCCGCGGAGCCTGCTGGGAGTAGTAGGCGCCGGCGCCGGACGGGAGCCGCCGGGCCGGAAAGGTAAGGGCCCCCCTCCCCCCTCCGCGCGCCCCCTCCTCCCCTCCACGCACCCCCTCCTTACCTTTCCGGCCCGGCGGCTCCCGTCCGGAGCCGGCGCCTACTACATCCAGCAGGCTCCGCGGCCTGCTCTAGAGTAGCGCGCCGGGTGATGACATCACCCGGCGCGCCACCCTAGAGCAGGCCGCGGAGCCTGCTAGTAGTAGTAGGCGCCGGCGCCGGACGGGAGCCACCGGGCCGAGAAGGTAAGTGCCCCCCTCCTCCCCCCCCTGCTGTCCACTTTCATCGCCAGTGGGCGCCCGCCGATCCGCCGAACCGGTTCGGAGCTTTTTCGGACCGGTTCGGATTGGATCGGCCGATCCAGCTGCGGGATCGGAAATCGGATAATTTATCCGATTTCCCACTGGACCGGACTCGGATCGTGGATCGGGTCCGATCCAGTGCACATCCCTAATTTTTGGTGGCTATAAATGTAATTAAATAATTAATTAATTGCTTCTCCACATTCCATCACATTCTGTTGCGATCAGGAAAAATGAAACTACAATTCAGAGGAATAGGAGTAGCAAAGCTAGTTTTAAATCAGAGATGGGGAACATGTGCCTACCACCCTGGAGTTATTGGAGTTCAACTTCCATTTTCTTTTACCTTTGGCTATGATAACTAGGGCTAATGGGATTTGCATTCCAACAACATCTGGAGGGCCACATGTTCCCCACCTCTGCTTTAAATGGTCAATGATTTCAGGGTGCGGTCTTAGGAAGGACTTCAAACCTACTACCCTCTTTCACAAGTGTATTGTAAGGATAACGGTATCTAATGGTCTGAGTTGCTTAAAGGCTACTTGTGAAGGAGAACTATTATTAATTTGTTTTGTTCATAAACACAGGGGAATGTAAGGAGTCTTTACAAATGTCCTAATTGCACTATCTACATAGAGTTGTATTATGCACAGAAGATAAATGGAAACACACAGACAGAAAATCAAAGAAGCTTTGTAAAACATTGTTTTTAAAAATTAGGCAAATGCAAACACTACCTTCTCCTAAATCTTCCCTTTGTAGTTTCTGATTATTGCTTCTTCTCACTCTTGGAAAGAATGAAAGCCTGCTGATCAAAGTATTCTGCTGCTAAAGCCTAATTACAACAAATTCTACTTCACTGGGGGCACATTGAGTATCAGAGACCTCAGCAAGTTGGTGCTCTCCAGTGCTTTTCCTCTTCCCCATTCCACGATCCCTTCCAACAACACAGCAATATCTCTCTCCATTCTTCATTCATCTGTCTCCCAACTCTATGGTTAGATCTCCCCCTGCAAAAAGTCCTCTCCCCCACTCTATTCTGCAAACATCAACTTAATGCACAAGCAACTTTTTTCAGACAAGTTTAATTCTCTGGCCAGACAAGATTAATATCCTCTCTCTCTCTCTCTCTCTCTCTCTCTTTCTTTCTTTTGCTGGGAATGATAGGAGTGTATTCCATCACATCCAGAGGGCACCAGCTTGTGCAAAGCACAAGCAGCAGCAAAGAGAAGGATTATTATTTTCATTTATTATGCTTATATGCCAAGACATTCTCAGGATGGCTTGCACAATGTTGAACTTGATTAGAAAAAAGTCACAGAGGAAAATGTTAAACAGACATCTTTTCCCAGCATCACTGTCCTGTACCTATTTATCACCTCCATTCCACACTGCTGCTTTTAAGCATGAGAAAGGACAGCAGAAAGAACTTCCACATCACATGTAATTTCGCCATCACTTAGGTGGAAGGTGCCCATTCAGTGTTAGAGCTTTTCTACCCGAGTCCATTATTCCGCTGAATCTCCTTTGCTACATGAGGCCATTAATCTGCTGTATTTCAGTTTCATCACAGAATTGAGACCTGAGTACTACACAAAGAGCTTTTCCTTTCCTGCTTTTCTGCTACATAACTTCTAGGTGGTGCTGTGCTATAGCAGAATATCACAATGACACAAGTAGAAAAATACTTTTTTCTTGCACTTTTAGAAATAATACCCCTTCAAAAGAACTTGTAAACAATCATGAGTAAGGAATCATGAACACACAATAACTCTTGTGTAGAAAAACTCTTAGTTTTCTGCAAGCCACAACCCAAGGGACTCCTAACTACAAAAAGAAAGAAAAGCGAAGGCAGGCAGGCAGGCAGGCAGAAAGGTCCACACCACAGAAAAGAGTATGCACTCTCTGTGAGTTCATTAACAGAACAGCTCACCATAGTTAAATCCTGTAATCTGTTTTCAGTAGGGATGTGCATGGCCGAAATTATCATATTGTAACGTTATTGGAAATTCTGATATAAAAAAATTTCAGGTTTGATCATATCGGGGGCTACCCGAATATGATTGGATCCAATATCCGATAAATATCGGAAGTTCTGATCCGATTACGGTGTTTTCCCCATAGGTTTGCATTGGGGGAAAGAAAGCTTTTCCCCAATACAAGCCTATGGGGAAAAACACTGGGCTGGCCCTCCCTCCTTCCCTCGACCCACTCGCGCTCCCTCCCCCCACTTGCGCTCCTTGCCTGCTGCCGTCGCCTCCTCTGCCGATCCATCCTACTGCTAAACAGGCTTTCTGGCCTGTTCCTCAGTAGAGAGATGTGCCAAGTGATGATGTCATCACTCAGTGCCTCTCTCAGAGCATCACTCAGCATGTCTCTCTACTGGGGAACAGGCTGGAAAGCCTGTTGAGCAGTAGGACGGACCGGCGGCGGCACCAGGGAAGGCCGCAGGTAAGGAGCATGAGTGGGGGAAGGGAGTGCTGGCCCAGTGTTTTTCCCCATAGGCTTGCATTGGGGGAAAGCTTTCTTTCCCCCAGCACAAGCCTATTGGGAAAACACCAGAAATGGCGGTCTGATAATCCGATATGTCCGATAGTTATTGGACATATGGATATCGGATCCGATCAGATAGGGCCTCCTTAAGAATGTATCATTATTGCTAATCGGATGTCCGATAACGACCTTATCAATTCGTTATCGAACATCGGAATGATACAATAAACATCCCTAGTTTTCAGTACCAGAGCTGAATTCTGCAATATGTGGGAATACTGCCTTTGAGCATGTGGAGAGTGCTTTTTCTCATAATTGCAGCTAATTCATCCTGTTCTGACAGTTCACAGTTATGTTTGGAATAGTGCTGGGCCAACTCCTGCCCCCTATGTTTAGGAACTTTTCTCTCCCCCTGCAGAAGAGGCACTGTTTTTTCTGCCTCTTTCACAGGGAGGGGGGAAATTGAGAGAATTTTTTCCCTGGGTAGGGGGACAGGGTTTCCACATACCTTTTTAAAGTGTAGCTGGTTGCTGAAGGCCTTTCTTCCTATTTTTTTAGGGTTTATTTATTTATTTATTTTAAAAAACCTGTTCCCTAGGCATTTGGAGGAGCCCAGCAGTTCTTAGTGAACGCCTATTGGAGACCATGCGGCCTCACCCTCTCCAATAAGGATTCAGGAAGAACTCCTGGACTCCTGAAAATGCTGGCGTGTTTTAAAATAAATAAATAAAAAGAAAAAAAGAAGTATTCTCAACAACTGGCTACATTTAAAAGGGTCTGTGGAAACCCTGTCCCCCTCCTCAAGGAGAAAATTCTCTGAAATTCTCACCTCTCCCAGCCTCTTTTGCCCAAATTTTTATTCCCCACCCCCATGAAATACTGAAAATGGAATGGTCAAAATTTTCAGCACAGCACTAGTTTGGAACATTTGCCACCACTGCATAAGTTTCAATTACTTATTTACAAAAGCTAGTTAGGAATAAATATTTACATTACTGAATAGAATTCCAGCGTTTGATTGTATCGAATCGGTTGTTGCATGCATATTCTGAAACTGAATGCCATATTGGATCGGAGGGACAGTTTTTATGAAATGGAAGGAAAGTCCAGATTTTCTACAAAAAATAACTGCCCCAGATTTACAAAAAAATAAAAATAAATGGTTGGCCTTTGACAGTTCCTCCACTACCTCCTGGGTATTTGTGGTATTCACATTGCCCAGACTCTGAAAAGTGTTGTGAATCAACCAGAGATGTTGCCAAAATAAAATAAAATAAAATAAAAAATTGGTTGTTGCTGAAACCGCTAGAACAGGCCATGACTTTATGACTTGGTTTTTGCAACATCTCAGTACCAAAATGTGGACTCACACTGGTTAGTAGGATAATAGGAAGGACCACAATTGAGTTCTAAAATTTGACAGCTTCACCACTGTCTCGGTTGAATAAATCCCTCTTTGAATACCTTTCTTTATGTGAGCAATCTAGAAATCAAAGTTGATCCCATAGTGCAAAGCGATCCAGTAAGCAAGAGGGCAGTGGCAGAGTGAGAGGGAGGTGAGCAAGCAGGTTTCAGTGGGGAACAGGAGGAGGAACAACTTCAGAAGTTTCTTATCAGTGGGCCCCTGCTGGGGTGTGGGCCATTGGCAGGTGCCCAACCATACCTACCTTTGATGCTAGTCCTGGAACTAGCTTCAAGGCTAATTTCTCCACACTGGCTGGATCTAAATTTACAAGTGATGTTAAGCTTTAAGCCTATGCTTAATTAGCAAGGACTCCCAAAGCAAAATTATATCCTTTTGAGAGAGAAAGAATCTGATGGCAGCCATACCTCTGTGAATAACAACTGAGGATGAATTCTCTAGACCAGCCTTCCCCAACCTGGTGACCTCCAGATGTTTTGGACTGTAATTCCAAGCATTGGCCATGTTGGCTGAGGCTCACGGGTGTTGCTGTCCAAAATATCTGGAGGGCACTAGGTTGTGGAAGGCTGCTCTAGACTACAGCATAGAATAGGGGTGGGCAACTTGTGGCCATCCAGTTGTTTTGACCTACAACTCCCATCAGCCCTAGCCATCACAGCCAGTGGTGAGGGCTAATGGGAGTTGTAGGTCAAAGCATCAGGAAGACCATAAGTTGCCCACTCCTGTTATAGAATCATAGAATCATTGTGTTCGAGGGGCTCTTGTAGGGCATCTTATCCAATCGCTTGTTCAACACACACACACACACACACACACACACACACACACACAAAATCCATAGCAAGACAATTCCCAAGAGATGACTGTCCAACATTTGCTTGGAGACCTCTAGCAAAGGAGAGGCCACCTACCACTTTGGGTAATTGACCTAGACAGTACATGAAACATGCACTTCCATTTCAGGTATATGTCATTGTCATGGTGTTATTGTTGAAATGACAACTGTGTGGAAGCCCAATCAAGATCAGGACTGTGGGATGTGGGGAAGGGTGTTTTTTGCTGTCCCTGCCTCCTAAAGCTGCTCTTTGCTGTGCAAGGGAAGCTGCTATTGGTGCCCATTAACATGATGTAAACTTCAGCCTTCACAGAGATTCTGAACATGTGGTGACATTCAAGGCCTCCTTGCCTACCACATCATATGGATCAAGCCCTCCACACCTCATGAATTGAAACAAACATGTTTGCATTTCATATTTGAAATGTTTCCCATTGAAAACTTTTCGATGGACCCAGAGTCCTCCTTCTGAAAATAGAACGGCTCTTTTTATTTATGGAAAGGACTGAGATCAGGAAAGCCTCCTGCTGGACGAAGAAGGGCCAATTCTAACTTCCCTCTGCAGCCCCCTTTGTCACTGTTTTGGATGGTCCCCCATACATCTGGATCAGCTTTAAGGAGGCACATGGAGCAGTGGGGTGGGGTGAGATGGGGAGAGGAATCACTTTCACTCCTTCCTCCAGTAGAAACATCCTATGAATGGAGTTCTACTCCTGGGAGTTTGGATCTAACCCTTTGAGCTTCACACAACATTTTCTAAAAATTGCTCAAACACATGTATTTTGCCCAGCTCCTCTCAGTTTGCTTGCATGCTCTAATAATGGTCAGTGGTTTTTCTTCAGAAACGGGCCTGCCTCTCCTCCCCCTCCAGCACATTTTTTTAGAACAGAACAGGGAACTCTTCATCCTGTCCTCCTGCTACCATGAAGTATTGATGGGCCATTGTGTGCATAACACTGACAGTCCTGATGTATTCTTTACCACATTGTTTTCATTTCACTGCACCTCTGGACTTTCCAGTTCAAGCCAAGGTTGTAAGAGTGCCAGAGAATAGCTCCAGGAAGCTGTCTTTTCATTGTATTTCCAGTCAGATAGAATATAGTTTCCAACCTGAAGGTGAATCTTAGAAGGATTCGCATAAGATGACTTAGATCTAGGGAAGGATGGTTCAGTTAATTTCCAGTTCGTGTTAGTGCCACATGTATTCATTCATAAATCCACTCCATCCTGTTTCTACATTAATCTGTGTTGTTGTCTTGTTTGTTTGTTTTTAAACAGCATGAAAATTCATGTTTAAATGTTATTTTGGAACACCTTTCCTCACAAAATAGGGATTTCTAAATGTATTTTATCCTAAAATAAACATTTTTATTCTCATTTTCGCATGGTTTTAAAGCCTAACACTGCATCACAACTTTAGTCAAAGTGTGAAATCTGTAGGATAATGGGTGTTCCAATCTGCACAATAGTCCAAAAGGTGTGGATCCCATCAGTTTGCATTGGGATTTGCAAATAAGGAATTCCTCAGGTATCCCTAATTAGATCAGATTCACACTTTAGCATAGGGGCTGAATTCCATTTCAAAGAAGTTCTCATGGGTGGGGGGAGGTTAATTCCAGTAGTGGGCAGGGCTAAAGGCAAAGGGAACAGGGCCAGAATACCAGCATATTAGCACAGGGAGGGGAACGTACATTTTCTGTATGCCCTGGAAAGGGCCGGGAGCAGGGCAGATCTGCACTCGAGCGCCTGCGGGGGGCTCGTGAGCACTTGGGCATGGGGCTGCACCATCACCTGAATGTGTACAACTGGGCATGCAAGAGACAGACATGGGGCATCCGCTGCCCTCTTGGACCCCATCAGACGCTTGTTCCTTCTCTATAAAGCACAGTAAATAAGCCTTAGGAGAGGCATTTTAGCCTTTTGGAGTGAGGGGAAAACTGCACAAAAACTACCAAATAATTGTGGGAAAGGGGGCGGGGCCATGAAAGGGGGTGTAACCATCTACAGAGAGGACCAGTTTTGCCCCCAGGCCTTAGGTTCTGCACACCTCCTTTTGCACCTCCTTTATAGGAATAGTGGTGATTCATGGTAGCCATTCCAGCAGGCTGTACAGGGGAAGGCAGCTTAATTTTTGTCCTCCTCCCTTTGCATCCCTTTGACACTGACTGGTCGGAAAAAGGGGGCCAGATTGCCCACTTAGCAACCTTCCATGGCAGATGCGCCCAAGTCTCAAGCAAGTGCTTTTCACAGAGGTGTCGCCTCCACCCTTTTTCCCTGACTCCCCTTTGCAGTAACCAAGGCAGCAGTTCTCCAGCAAAGGGCAGGGTGGGTGGATTGACAAGTTGTTTGACAAGTATGGAATATGGCTCCCTTGTGCTAAAGGAAGTAATGCTTGGTGAGGGTGAAAATGACAAGGATATTGACAAGCAGGGAATATGCCTCTGAGGGACAGGCAGACCTGTGATCTTGTGCAGTTGTGCGAGATCGGCAATAAAATTGTTTTTAAAAGTTATGACAGCATTGGCACACATTTCAAGATCCATTTTTTTATTAAAAAAATAAAGAAATTGTAATTTGTAAATGCAATAGCTGAATTCAGTTTAAAAAAAAAAGCATTTTTTTTCCAGAATCTGAAATGTTGCAGAAATCTATTGGACTTAAACTAAACAGATTTCCCAGCATCGTACATCCCTACAAATAGTACCATGAAAACTGTGGATCAGCTCTTAAATATTCCCTATCTTGTGCAAAAGCTTCATATATATGTGTGTGTGTGTGTGTGTGCGCGCGCGCGCGCGTGTGCTAATAAAGTGCTGTGAACTCCCCTATCAAAGTTGTTGAATCTACCCATGGACGGATAATAATAATAATAATAATAATAATAATAATAATAACGATTTATTTCTTACCCGCCTCTCCGTCTAGATCGAGGCGGGGAACAACAACATGATAAAATACATAAAACTAATTAAAACATGACAAATATTATTAAAATTGCATTAAAACATCCTAAAACATCCTAAAAACATTCTAAAAATTACACTGGATATGCCTGCCGGAAGAGAACAGTCTTTATAGCTTTCTTAAATTCTAAAAGACTGTTAAGTTGACGAGTCTCCTCCGGCAGGTCATTCCACAGTCTGGGAGCGGCAGAAGAGAAGGTCCTCTGGGTAACAGTTGTCAGCCTAGTCTTGGCCGACCGCAGTAAGTTCTTCCCAGAGGACCTGAGCGTGCGGGACGGATTGTACGGGAGAAGGCGATCCCGCAGGTAACCTGGACCCAAACCATGTAGGGCTTTAAAGGTAATGACCAACACTTTATACTTCGCCCGGAAACTAATTGGCAGCCAGTGGAGCGATTTTAAAGCTGGCGTAATATGGGCACTCCTAGATGTACCGGTGACCAACCTGGCTGCCATATTTTGAACTAGTTGAAGTTTCCGGACTAGGCACAAAGGTAGCCCTATGTACAGCGCATTGCAGAAGTCGAGCCTCGAAGTTACCAGCGCGTGCACTACCATCTTTAGGTCTTCCAACTCTAGGAAGGGGCGCAGCTGGCGTATCAGCTGAAGCTGATAGTAGGCACTCCTGGCCGTTGCATCTATCTGGGCTGTCATTTGGAGCGACGGATCCAGGAGCACCCCCAAGCTGCGAACACAGTCTTTCAGGGGGAGTGTAACCCCATCCAGAACCGGTTGACACACCTCCAAACCCAGGTTGCGGCCTTTGACAGCAAGCACCTCCGTCTTGTCTGGATTCAGCTTCAGTTTGTTTTTCCTCATTCAGCCCATTACCACCTCCAAGCATTCATTCAGAGGAGACACACTATCCTTAGCTGATGATGTTGTCGAAGGCATAGAGAAATATATTTGGGTGTCATCAGCATACTGATAGCACCCCGCCCCATGCCTCCGGATGAACTCTCCCAAAGGTTTCATATAAATGTTAAACAGCATTGGGGAAAGGATGGCACCTTGCGGTACGCCACACAGCAGCTCCTTCTTTGCAGAGCAGCTATCCCCAAGCATCACCATCTGGAACCTGCCCGAGAGGTAGGACCGGAACCACTGAAGCACAGTGCCCCCAATTCCCAATCCCCTCAGGCGTTCCAGAAGGATACCATGGTCGATGGTATCGAATGCCGCTGAGAGGTCCAAAAGTACCAACAGGGACACACTCCCCCTGTCAATACCCAGGCGTAGATCATCCGCTAAGGCGACCATAGCAGTCTCAACTCCGTATCCTGCCCTGAAGCCAGTTTGAAATGGGTCTAGAAAATCAGTGTCATCCAAGACTACCTGGAGTTGAAAGGCAACCGCCCTCTCGATCACCTTCTCCAAGAATGGAAGGTTTGATACCGGTCTGTAGTTATTAAAGTCCAGGGGATCCAGGGAGGGCTTCTTTAGAAGCAGCCGTACCACCGCTTCTTTTAAACATGATGGAAAACTCCCCTCCCTGAGAGATGCATTAATAATATATTGTAATTGCGATCTAACCACATCTCCTCCCTGGATGACCAGCCATGAAGGACAGGGATCGAGAGGGCAAGTCGTCCCCCTCACAGACATATCTTGGGACTTACACACTCATTATGTTTTAGGGCAAAACTAGACATTATGTTCATTGTGTGAATGCAATTAATGTCCCTGTGTAAATAGCAGCCATGGGGAAGCTTGAGCAGCCATGGGGATTGGGGAAAGGGGAGTTTAACTCTTTCCCTGCCACATTTGTGATAAAAAAATATCTTCTCTGAAGCTGCTATTTGCATTGGGGCCAATAGGAATTTCCCTGTAACAAAAAACATGCAGTTTGACCATTACTCCTTTACCTCTAGAAAGCGACATCCTTTCTAAACAGTACCTTATAGCAATAGTTAGAGGAAATAGAAGGAGAGCAAAAGCACATTAAAAGATGACCTAAAATTGTCTCAAGTGGACTATACGGACAGCTGGCTGCTAAATTGGAGCATATCTATCCACTGAACAAAGAAATGATAATGTGACATTTGTGGCTAAAACCGAACATTGGAAGCCAACATTACTATCTTCCTGGCAAAATTTAGAACCTCTCTCCCAAATTAGTTTATCTGATCATATCATCATTCAAGCCCACACAAGCCTATCGTCACTTCATCCAACACATCCTATCATTTTTTCCTATGGGTTTGACCTAACAATTTGCACTGAACTTAATCATGGGAAAGCCAGGTTAGGAGGGGAGGTTTGTTGCCAGAGTTCCTGGCTGAACAGAGGCAACATGATCTTGTATGTCTCCGCTGTAAAAATGTAAATGGGCTTGGAGTCAGTTTTAAAAAACTAAATCTAACATTCAGTAAAGGTTGTCTTCCTGGTCTCTCTCTCTCTCTCTCTCTCCCTCTCTCTCTCTCTGTTTTTAATTCCCATTCATTCTTCTTTGCATTGGCTTGGACCCTTGGTGCACATTGAGTGGATCTTGAGTTTTCTGAAATCTTGGGCTGGACAATTCAAATGTCATCGTCATAATCGCCCATGTCAGGGAAGCAAAACAAGAAAAAAGGGCTTTCATCCAAAGTGCTTCAAATGGAATCCACATTTCTCAGTCTTGATTCGGGTTTCTTTTCTGGTTTCTGGTTTCATGAAGCATTCTTCAGCAATGGCAGGCCTGCAACACAATCTTGTCTAATCAAAAACCTGCAAGAGCTGTATCAAAGGCATTGAAATGAAACGGGCCAGGATGCAGTGCTTGCTAGATTCACTCTTGGATTACTAATACAGTTTGGCCTAAACTTCTAACATTCCCAGGCTGAAAAACATTGGCTCCAGCCCAGCGAAAAGAGATCAGTGCCCGGAAATAAGCTTCTGTGCATGGATCTCTTGCAAGAGGCTACTGAAAGACAGGAGAGAAATTGACCGCCTCCATTATCATTAATAATGCTAATCATTTATATAGCACTATGTTCAAATTGCTGGTCTGGGCTGAACACTTTTCTCCCTTTCTCCCTCCCTGACTCTGGCATCACTGCTGGTCATGATGTGCTGTTGGCATGCTGCAGTCAGCTAGCTTTCAGGATTTCAATTGTATTCCTCCCCCATACATGGAATGGTTGCACTGTTGTCAGCAACTTCTCCTTTCTGCTCTGGATGACTGAGAATCCAACAGTTATGGGTGAGGGGAGGTGGGGAGGAAAGCAGAGGGAGCACACCTACAGCTAGAGTGACCAGGTGTCCTACTTTGCAGAAGACAGTCCTCTATTTGGATGAGCTGTCTGAGAACAGCCCTCTGTTTGAAGGTATCCTCCATTTGAAGGGATAAGACTTAATGATAAGGAACCATAAGAAAGGAAAGCAAGACTCCAGAGATTGAATCTGTGACTTCTTAATGGAAAATTGTGCTCCAAGATCCACTGAGCTAGAAGACCCTGCTCTCTGCGCTCTCCACAGCTTAGCTGGGGTGGATCCATATAACCTTTTTTTCCATCATGAGATGGCTGTTTCCAGATTCCTTGAGGTTGTAACTCCACTCTTGGTTAGGGTGGCCATGTGTTTTCCTTTACAGTGAACAATTCTATTCAGCCCTCTATTTTGAAGGCATCCTCTGTTTGAAGGGCTGACAAGTCCAGGTCCAGCTTAAAGAGCAATCAAAAAGAGGAGCTGGGCCTTGGAGTTGTCCATCAACAACACCTGGACAGCAGGCTGAGCAAGGCACACAGGTCAGCTGGTCAGTCTTCTCCACTATTGTGTGATGTGCAATGTTTCTATTTAAATGATAGTTATTATTTCTAAATTTGCATCTATACACATAAATTAGCATATGCACATGGGGTGCAAATTGGTGTCCTCTTTTTGTGTGCGACACTTCTCAAGCTGATGGAAATGGCCAGCACACTTCCGCTTCTATTCCTCACAGCAGGGAGTCTCCAGTTCCAACCACCCTTCTCTTCCTCTTGCTGCACGGTGACCAGTATCTCATTGGGCTTAGAATCCTCTTTGGAGTGATGCCAAGATTTGGGGTCATGATACCTCCTTCTGTCTGCATTCATAACATGTGAAAGATGTGCACCCCCCCCTTCATCTGTTGGTCAAACGGGGCCTTCTGTTTAGTGTCTGCCTTCCAGAGGACAGGAGAATGCAACTAATTGGAAAACAAGCTTGACAATTGTGCAAATTAGTTTTTATATATACAGTTGTATAGCTGGAAAGGTTAGCCTACTGATCTATTGTGAATCCTAGTGCTTTCACAGCTTTAGTCAGTCTATCGAGGCTTTGGCAAAAACCACAAGCTGTATTTCATAGGGATGGCAGAACTCCTCTCAGTTTGCCTCACTCCCTTTTTTATTTGTGATTTGCACACTTTTCCCTCGAAAGTGTGTTTTCGCTCACACTGGAGCTTGTAAATAGGTCAGGTTCTGATGATTTGCGAACTGAAATGAAATTCTCGTACATTTCTAGAATTTGGCCACAGCTACAGATCACCCTGTCGCCAAAGTCTCATTGGGGTTTGTTTGCCATATATTGGCCCTGCTCCATTTCAAAGGCCTGGCACTAGAGGCAAGCTTTGAGGATCAAGCTGTTGCCGAACTCTTCACAGCCTCTGTTCCCACCACATGACACCGGATGCCTTTATGATAGTGCTGGGATGCTAAAACACTCCTGAAGTGCTGCCGTCATTTAAATTACATTTGCTAGGCCAGGCAAGGTGGATATGCTGTAGATGGGACTTCCAGTCCACATACTTTAACAGAAATGATGTATGACAGTCATATGCTAAAGATGGTTTTAAAGCCCATTGTCTGGAAAATGTAAGCAATCCACTGCACACTCTGTTGAGCGGAGAAAAAGAGGCCATGAATTAAGTAGCTGTCAGTTGCAAAGGGTGAAGACAGGTGCAGTCTTGATCTGCCAACTACACAAGGAGGAAGAGCAAATAAAAAGCCCAGACCGCATTATTATCCATTAAGAAATGGAAAAGTTGTGGAATGGTTATAACACGTTTGGGTGGCATTGCTCTCAGATTATCCTGGTTTGGTTCCAGCCTCAATCAAAGGGACTACACGTTATTCTGATGATGTGATGGTAAAATATTCTTTCTGCACAATGCTCAATGGTCCAGGCTCATTTCCAGAAAAATAAAGTTCCCAGAACAAGTTCAGCTTTGCTCCAAATGACAGACGTTTGCTTTATTTGGGGAAGGAATGGGGGAGGTTGAAAATGAAAATGAGCACCAGAAGAGATATTTTTTTCCAAGTGACATAATTTTCTAGACCTGGGAATATTGTAGGCTAAATCCAAAGAAAGTTACTCTGAAGTCCAATTGAAATTAATGAAACATAGCATTAGTTGCAGTGGGGTTTAACTAATTTTCTCTGGTTTGGTTCCACTTTGTATTGGTTGGAAGGGACCAATACATGCACACACAGAAATCCTACCATGGAGATAGGATGAGGAGACTCATAGAAACCTGAAGGTATCGGTATTGGGTAATGGCAGCCAAATTATTCAAGGCAGTGTTTGCAGGTTGACCTGCAAATGGAAAAAAGATGGAGCTCCTTGCCTCCAAGCTTATCATAGCTGAAAAGCAGGCTATCATGAACAGAACATTTATCACTCGGGAGAACAGAATGATTTCATTTATGGCCACTACAACACAGTCCGTAAGGAAATGTAATGAATAAGCTGAGACATTCTGTTTCGCAGACCTGTTGACTTGACATTGTGGGGAATGTCGAGCCCATTGTGATATGTATTAGAAATTGCACACCTGCACATTCTTAGATAAGGAAAACCTGCGACTTTAACTTTTAATATCTCCTCTTTGATTGTGTGCAAAGAATATTTTCAATGCCTGAAACATGTTTCCAAAGAATGTACATTGTGGTTTGCATGATACAATGTCTTTATAATTATTTGCAACACAAGATTCCGCAGAATGTCATTTCTGAAAATGTCATTTCAATGGATATTTTTTAATTAACCTTTTCTGTATATCTGCTAAGGAACTAAAAAGTTGTGAAATCAGGAGATGTAATTAGAGTTTCTGGTTTTTGTATGAATTGGAAGGTGGTTAATATAAATGGGATCTTGGTTTTAGAGGAGTTCAGCGTTTGGGGAGTGGAGATTAGCCTTTCCCCTCTGCATCATTTTCTCAATGAACATTCTCCCGCCCCACAAGCAGGTGTACAAAATTATGCATGGTGTGGAGAATGTGAGGATAGAGAGACATTTTTCTCCCTCTCTCATAGTACTTGAACACAGGGTCATCCTGTGAAGCTGATTGCTGGGAGATTCAGGAAGTAAAAGGAAGTACTTCTTCACACAGCACATAGTCAAACTATGGGTTTCACTTCCATAAGGCATAGTGATGGCCACCAGTTTGCATGGCTTTAAAAGGGGGTTAGACAAATTCATAGAGAAGGAGGTTCTCAGTGGCTACTAGTCCTGATGGCTATATGCTACCTCCAATATCAGAGGTAGTATGCCTATGTACACCAGTTGCTAGGGAATGTGGGCAGAAGGTTGCTGTTGCACTCATGGCCTCCATGTGCATTTCCCATGAGCAGCTGGGCAGCTGCTGTGTGAACAGAATGCTAGACTAGATAGACCCTTGGTCTGATCGAACATAGCTCTTCTTATGGTCTTAGCACCTACAGGGAAAACAGATGGAAACCACATCGCTCAATGTCATGTTTAGTTGTAACCTGACCCCAAATTCAAAATATAAAACAAATGTCTAGATAATGCTAATTGCTAAAATAAGAACATTGATAAAGCAATCTAGTTTTGGTGGCATGCTGGGGGAATGAGATCTCCCTCTTTGCCTGCAGAAAGGGAGATCATCAGTATACCGTGATGCTCTCTCAGGAACTATATGACAGTGCCCTAATAATGACCAATTTTTAGATGGATTATTTTTTTAGTATCTTCAGAGAATGTTGTACTACATAGATAATTACAGAGATATTTTATAATGCGCAATACTACATTTCTATAAAATAAGATTAGGGCATAGGCATAAGGCATAGTGCAGTGGTCTCAAACTTTTTAAAAATCAAGAACCACAAACTTCAACATGGGGCCTGTTTTTAATTCATTTATTTTTACTGCTCTTTTGCTCACCAACTTTCAGAAAGGAAAAATGGTAGTGTCATGATTCCAAGCCCCCCTGCCGGTACAAGACAATAAAGACATCTGCTGTGCAATCAACAAAGCTTTATTCAGCAAAAAAAATAAATAAATAATCATCTCTTCTCACCTGAAGAGTGTGTGAATGTAGAAGCTATGCTTTAAGCTTAATTTAAGTAAGAAAGCTAGGCAGTTGCCTTCAACTCAAGCAGGGCTGTTCCCAGGATTGCAACAGACACTTTTCGTCAGGGAGGGCTTTTCTTGAGGTGCTTCTCGCAAGATGCTACCCGAAGAGACTGCCTCCCACCTCCTCTCAACTCCACCCTCTTGACTCTGCAGTGGACTCTGGGATCCTTCAACTCTGATGTCCACTCCCCCTCAGAGAGAGGATGAATTCCCAGGAGTGGGGGGATAGTGTGAACAGATACAGTTATCCATGTTTCACAAGCAATATCTCCACTGACCGAGTATGAATGTTACTTGTCAGTACAGATTGCCAACAGTTCTTTGCCCCAGCCATGCTAGTGGAAACGGTGACACTTTTTTACATCAGGCCCTTTGGAGAGAGACAAGAGAGAGCCATCTGCAATGCTTCAGTGACAGATGCGGAGGGGGTAGAACTACGCATTTCAAAGTGCCATTCCTACTCTTTTGCCGCCTCTTTCAGCCTTGTTTTGACAGGAGGAGGATCTCGTCACTGGGTTCAAAGGGATGAGCAGGTAAGACAAGAAGGGCCTTAATTGTTGTCGGTGAACAAACTTGTGTCTTGCTCTTTAATCTCGGGGTATGGGTCCAATTAATATGTTCTAACAAGAATCAATTTAACTGGCCTGATGTTTTAACAAATAGGATTAAAAGACTATTTTCTAGTGGGATTTTTTTAAAGACACCCCCCCCCCCAGTTGTTGAGTCAAACACATAGAATGAATTACTGATATTAGTATTTTTAGGAGAACGATACCTCCCAAGTGTTTCTGGCACCTGACTGGCAGCTTTAGCAGCATGCCAAGCACCAGAAAGGGAGAGAGAGAGAGAGAGAGAGAGAGAGAGAGAGAGAGAGAGAGAGAAGAAGTGAGGGAGAATTAAATACAAGCTGGAGAAGAACTCTGAGGCTGCATTATTCACCATGTATTTGAGGGAGCCATTATGAGCCACTGAGATTTGTATTTATAAGCCAGGAAATATAAAATTTGGCAACATCACTTAATGGGACCTTAACAATGTCCTGGAAAACAATTGCTATAAACTTTTAAAATTCTTTTTGAATAATGTGATCCATCCCCTTATTTTAGAAAATACATCCCTATCACTAGTACATGAAAGACAATCCCGTTACTCATCTTTGAATTTGAGTTTCAGTTTCTTAAGGCTAAGCATTAGGTGAATGGAACTAGCAACAGATGGCCCAAAACCTATTGTTGTCAAAAACAAAAGGTCTGCATGGTGTGTGGTGGTGAAAATATGATAATAAATGGAGGAATTGATAATTTGATGACCTCATGGGATCCTAACATTTGCTGTCTAAACTGGGCTTTGTCACTTTGCCTGATGGTGGGCCAACTCTGAAGACATCTCTCCAACACCAAATAAAGCCTTTTGTTTTCTGAGTGTCAGTGTGGGTGAGATCCAACTTACCCACCTAATACATTTGTAATGTGAACTGAATTTATTGCATAAATTTACTAAAAGCTACCAGGATTAGAAATATAGGCAGTTCAAAACTAGGATACTTCCAGATGTGGCTTTTATTGGGCAATTGCCCTGCCTTATTCACAGAACTTGATGTAGGGTCATGGAATTTTACAGGGAGTCCAGATGACGTCTACTTCCATTTGTGATCCTGCCATATTTCCCCGTTGCTTCTTCTGCCTTCTTTGTTTCCATAAAAGATAGAATAGCTGATCATATCGAAGCAATAAAAGTCTTTCCTACACGCTCCACCGTCAAATGGCTGTCCCCCCCCCCACAAACCCACCCCCTGTAATTGGACCATATTATGGGTGAATGTAACCACGTCATAAGTTGTAAGCATCCTGCTAAGTTGTAAAGAGGATTTGACCACAAATCGGTTGCAGCTGTGTGGTAAAAAAACATTATGCGCATCTACACCCTTATGGACAGAAGCTCCACATACCAAAAGGTGAAGGTGACATTTGTAAAATCTGTCGTTGAAATTCTATCCATGCAATATTTACTATTTTGTACTGCTCTGGAATCTATTTTAGATTTGGAACGGTATACAAAAGTCAAAAACAAAATGAATGAATAAATAAATGACCCACAGATTTCCTGGCCTTATGTAGCAGATTTCTGTAGATCCACAGATCCGTTCACCTACCCTTTTCAACACATGTCCTCCTACCAACCTTTTGGTAACTGATCATATGCGCGTTGGTATCTGTTGTTTATTCCCTTTTATTTCTTTAATCTTATTATTTTATATGTTGTTTTTATGAGTTTTATAAGCCATCTCAAATATCATGGTTTTGGCAGAAAGGCAGGGTACAGATCATCATCATCATCCATCCAGAACCATTTCTGTCAGTCGTTCACTTCAGGATCCCAGTTGTTTCCACAGTTTTGTGTTCCGCTTGCACTCACCCTACATCATGGATTGTATAGTATCACTCAGTAAATGCTGAGAAGGTGCCAACTTGCTTTTCTCACATTGCCACTCTTATTCTAATTGCAATTGGAGGGCCTTCTCGGTGGCTGCTCCAGTGCTCTGGAACTCCCTTCCTGGGGAAGCAAGACTGGCTCTCTCCTTGATGTGTTTCCGGAGGCATACAAAAACATTTTTATTCCAGCAAGCCTTTGGAGAATAACGTGGATCCCAGTTATGATTTAAGACTTTTAATTTTTAATTTTAATATGCATTTTAAATGTTGAAATGTTTTAATATTGAAACCTATTTAATTTATTTTTAACTTTTGTATCTCTCTTATTTATAACTTTTAACTGTATATGTTTTAATTTTGTAATACCGTCTTGAGGCCCAGCATTGGGCAAAAGGTGGGATATAAATAAAGATTAATAAAGATAATAATAATAATAATTAATAATAATAATAATTGCTAACCTGAGACCCTGCTAGATCAGACAAAGTAAATCACTCCAACTGGAAAGACTATGGTAATGTTATGACTAAGTTTAACTAATTGGTCCCCTTTGCCCATGGCCAAAGCTTTGATGTGTAAAATGATCAGACACCACAACTGAAGTGTACTGTAGAACCTTCATCTCCAAGACCACTTGGTGCTGTGTTGGGTCTTCTAGCTTCTTGACTCTTCTGTCATCATCGAACTGGCTCTCCTACTCTCACAGGGATGCATTCCCTTTCTTAGTACTGCAATAGCCATGGATCTAGTGGAGGTTTGCTTTGTTTTTTTTTAAATATAGTTTTGGCCTGGCTTCAAATTGCAGAGGTTCCCTTGTTCTTGGCCCTCTGCAGTCCTTGATCAAAAGCTCCCTTGTGGGTCTGGATCGAAATGCCTGTTTAACTTCTGTCCACAGCATTTCAAACTCATTAGTCAGGTCCTGGATCATGGCCATTGGAATATGATTTTTTCAAAATGCACAGTTCCTCCCACATTTTCCTCACCCTCCGCATCTGGAAGACAGATAATAACTCCCCCAGCGTCTTGCTTCTCCTTATTCTATATTAATTTCAGTTATGAGGTTAAGCTAATAGCTTATTCATGGCTAGCAAGTTCAGGAAAGCTAAATGGCATTCATTGGCTGCATTCGGACAACACATTAGTCAATGGTGGGTTGAGTAGCCAACTCACAGTTGGTTATTTTGTGGGTACTCCCCACACAACATATTCCTACACAACTGTGGGTGGTTGGGGCTGGCGTTGAGTGGACTAATAGTCAACCCAGCATTTGACTGACACAGCCCCCACCCCTCTACCCACCCACCCTCCTCCCTCAGTCCTCCCAGTTCTATCCCAGCAGCTTCTGCAAGTTGCACCAGTTGTAGCAGAGTGGCAGCCGCCGCTTTGGTCGCTCTTGCCGCCTGCCTCTATGGGCTTGTTTTTTAACCCACTCACCGCACGCCATTAACCCACTCACCCCTCCACACAACACTTTAAACAACTGGCTTCAAGCTAAACAACTTGCAAGCCAGTTGTTTCTCTCAGTTGCTTATTTGGGAGGAATAGCATACCATCAGTAGTTTGTGAGTGGTGTGTTACCCTCCACACAACACAATAAGCAACACAACTGACAATTGTTCCCCCCCCCCCGGTTGCTTAATTTGTTGTCCGAATGCAGCCGGTGGCTGAATTTGAACGACATATTAGGCAACGGAGGAGGCAGAAACAATCGTCAGTTGTGTTGCTTATTGTGTTGTGTGGGGAGTAACGCTTAACGCACACACAACTGACAGTATGCTATGCCACCCAATTAAGCAACGGAGAGAAACAACGGGCTTGCACATTGTTTAGCCTGAAGCCCCGTTGTTTAAAGTGTCGTCCGAATTCAGCCCCCCCAATCTCCGTGGACTATTCCATTTGGGCATAGAATTCTGCCGGCAGGAGCAGCCAAACCCCCCCGGCCGCTCTATACAGCTGGCAGAACTCACGGTGCATGCTGGGATATGGCTGGGGGACTGAGGGAGGGGGAGGGAGCAGCCGTAGCAACCAAGATGGCTGCCGGAACTTTGAGCTGCACAAGCACCGGCATTGCAACATGTCATGTGGGGAGCACCGCCTGCCTAACGCGCGGTCAGTACGGTATTTACCCCTCCGTTGCCTAATATGTCGTCCGATTCCTCATTGTGGGGCACTTAACCACAGAGGGTCTTGTGAGATGTTAACTGACCACAAAATGGCTTCTGGGTGGCACAGCCAGAGACTGGTCAAAGAGTAGGCTTGTATTGTCAAGCTCTTAACCATACCTTGAATTTCCTTTACAATTAATAACTTTGGCCATTTCCAGTCTGAATAAGTCAGTACTATGACAGTCTGAATTACCTGTAAGATAATTGCTGGCCAACTTTTTGTCAGTGCAAACTTCCATTACTAAAGCCTACTAAATCCCTTGGTTTTCTAGCCTCCAGCTGCATTGCCATAAATAAGAGTCTTGCACTCCTAAGGAGCTCAACTGTTAAACTCATCTGTAGGTGCACTGTGCCTTCAACTCATCACTGTTATTTCACTAGAGCCCATCTCTTCTTCATTTCAGATTATCTCAAGTTTCTTCTCCCAAGAGAAACATAACACTTACATCTCTAATTCCCTGCTTCTAGGGAGGATCGCTGAAGACCGGAGCTTGTAAAAGGAACGAAGACAGCCAGCAAAAACTTCTAACCAATCCGTAGCTTCTCCTCCTGTCAGTAGCAGACTTGAGAGATTGTTGTCTTGGTCAAAGTGTTTGTTTAACATTCTCTCAGCAGCAGACCTTTCCAAAAGCTCCTTTCACATTCTCAGGCTGTCAATCATGCGGGATTGCCATATACGTACAGAGCATAACATATGCTCTTTCATTTTAAAGGCCTTCCTCAAAGACGTTTTGTCTTTCCCCTCAATGAAATTTGTTTTCCTCGTGGTGAAATATATGGCAACTCCACTTCCAGGCCACAAGCTCCAATGTCAAATGGTTTTTAAGAAATTAAGATCTTATTGAAAAGATATTCATTAATGACTAGGGTGACCAGATAAAATCCAGGTCAGGGCTCCTGTAACTTTAACAGTTGTAGAGAAAAGGGAATTTCAGCCAGTGTCATTTGTATGCAATTAGTTCCTGGTGAAATTCCCTCTTCATCACAACAGTTAAAGTTGCATGCACTGTACTAGAGTGACCATATACAAAAGAAGGCAGGGCCCCTGCAACTTTAACTGTTGTGATGAAGAGGGAATTTCACCAGGAACTAATTGCATACAAATGACACTGGCTGAAATTCCCTTTTCTCTACAACTGTTAAAGTTACAGGAGCCCTGACCTGGATTTTATCTGGTCACCCTATTAATGACGATACCACTTTTGCATCTGCTTACAGGCCTATTCCCCTCTCCAATACACACACACATTTTTTGTTGTTTCCAATGCAGGTTAAGCAGCTTCCTTGATTTATTCCATCTATCAATTCATCTTTGTAATTTCTTCCAGTAATGTGCTGGATATTTGTGTCTCAAGTATATATCAAAGATCTGAATTGAGGATCAGAAAGACAAATATCATTCTTGTGCTTAACCTTGACCTCTTTGATTAACAGTCACCCAAGGGCAAGCCCAACCACATCTCCATTGGGATAATAAGGCTGGAAATCGCATGGGCATGTCATGCGGGAACCCATGTGCACAGTGGCCTGAATCACATAATTCTCCCTTCCCCATCAAGAAAAGAAGGGAAGAGAAAAATGTGATTCCCACATAAAGAATCCATATCACACATTATGAGTATAGTGGAGACCAGTGGTGTAGTGGTAAATCATGACATAACCACACCCCCAAGGAGAGTCCAAAACTTCAGGCATTTCAACAAATAATTCTATGATGAGCAGGTATTTTGTAAATCTAGTAGGTCTTGGTTGCCCATTCAAGACCAAGCCATGTCAAAATATTTTACATTACATATTGCTGTTGGGAAATGTGAGGATTGCAGCTAAGCTCAGAGGGAAGAGGGGATTCTGAGGTGGGTGGCAGATGATGTCAGCATCCATGCTAATCAAAAAGTGCCTGGGCTGCTTCCCTGTGAATCTTGGGTCCACTACACCCCTAGTGGAGACAAGAATGTCCATCTACTGGTCCACCAAAGGAACAGAATCTGCAATACATGTCTGAAACAGTTCAATTTTCTCTACAGACATAGGCATACGCACAGGTGGTTCACCTGGTGCCCAGGCACCACCTAATGAAAAGTCCGGGAAAGGTGCGGCACAGAGAGAAGGGTGGGAAGCAGGCCATGCATTGTCCGAAGCTATGGAAAGTGCACAGATGGTCTACACTATTAGCATGACTAACACGTTAATAGCGTAGGCCACCTGCGCACTTTCCGGAACTTCGGACAATGTGTGGCCTCCTCTGCCCCCTCCCCCCCCCGCACCTTTCCCAGTATGAAAGGGTCTCTTAATGCTTGAATTAAGAGGCCCTTTCACACTGGGAAAGGTGGTAGGGGGTGGAGGAGGGGGCAGAGCAGGCCATGCCTCTAGAGAACACGTGGCCTGCTCTATCCCCCTCCCACCTTTCCCAGTATGAAACGGCATCTTACTTCAAGTGTTAAGAGACCCTTTCATACTGGGAAAGGTGCGGGGGGGGGGGAACGGAGCAGTCACAGCTTACCTGCTCTCTCCTCTCCCCCAGTCTCGCGATACTTCAGGATGAGACTTCTGACATTTCATCCCCATCTCGCGAGACTTGTGGGAGAGGCAGGGTCTGAGTACGAGCAGCAAAAAAGAAGAAGGAGGCAGCAGCAGCAGCAGCAGCGTGGGCCTGGGAGTAAGTAAGGCAGGACGGGCGGGCAGCATGGGCAGGCAGAGGGCAGGGCATGTGGGCGGTCGAGCAGCGGGTGGTGGTCGAGCGAGCAAGCGAGCGGTGGGTGAGCAAGTAGCAGGCAGGTCGGGTGGGCAGGCGGCGGGCAGCACAGGCAGGCTGCTGGCAGCTGAGTAGCAGGAAGCCTAAGGATGAAGGTGCGAGGGGTGAGATGGGGGCTCAAACTACAGGCTCAAAGGAGTGGTTTTCTGCTTTGCACACAGAACCTCGGTCTAATTACCAGCCAATATACTTCACTTTGCTTTTTTTTAAAATGGGTTTCTGCAGAAGCAAACAAATGTGGATTCAAAGGACACAGAGTTTTGTGTTTTGGATGTTCAGACTCCACCTCTGCTTATTGCTCCTATTTCTGCTTACCCAGGTGCCCAAGTCTCTGAACTTTCTTGCCAGTTCTTTTATATATTACCTGCAAGTATTTTCATGTATATATCAAAATGTACAACATTATGATGTATAACATATGACCCCGTGCCTTTTACAGCTACTCAATGTTCCTACATAGCTTTTCAGACAAGGGAATAACTTTGGATCATTTCACTTGCATGTGTTGTAGATCACAAGCTGAATATGAGCCAACAGTGTGATGTGGCTGCAAAAAAAGCTAATGCTAGTTTGAGATGCATTAATAGAGTATAGCTTCCAAATAGCATGAGGTACTGGCTCCCCTTTATTTGGCACTGGTTAGGCCTCATCTTGAATATTGCATCCAGTTCTGGGCACCACACTTCAAGTGGGATGCACACAACTTGGAGGCCTAAATCCAATTGCTACTCCTAACTAGAATAGACACAGTGAATCAGTGGGAACTTGTTAAGTCCACACTTATCTAAGTTTCATTGCTTCAATGTGTTTGCTCTGGTGGGGACTAGCAATTGGACTGGTGATCTGATCTGTTTCTGTAATAGCCAGAAATGCAGAATGTGATACTGCTGGACCCAGAGTTCAGCTACCTGAAAATCTGAGTTTTTCTTTTAAAAAAGGATTCTAGCCTTTATGGCTGCAAAGATGTCATTGGAAGTGTGTCATAATGCCTGCTGAAATCTCAGCATTTGTATTCTTTGATGGTGATGTAACCCACTTGTTTTTGAGAGACATGTTTGTAAAATAAACATGGGAAGTGGTGATGTTGTCGTTCTGTCCCTTCCCCCTTTTTCCAAGCTCTGACTGCATTTCACAACAGTAATGGTTTAGTTGTAGGATTCAGAGATGCTCGACAATATCATATTTTATTGACTTTTAGATTCTAGTTTACAGTTCAGTAAATCAGACGTGTGACCAAGGTCACACACCCTTGGGGCAGTTATGTCAGGATGGGCACACATCCTTGGGGGCTGGACATGTTGGGGTGGGCACGCCTCCTTGAGGGTCGGCTATGATGTCCTCCTTTTTGGTTTCCAAAATATGGTCACCCTAGTTAAATGGAATTTACTCCCAAGTTTACCTTTAAAAATCCCTGGGGGCACCACCTAATGAAATGTGCTGCGCACGCTTATGTCTACAGAACTGGGATCTTCACCCAGAACCAAAGTGAACGATACAGCCATATTGCATGCAATCACTTATCCTGAGGTGAAAGGGGGGGGGGGGAAATGTGCCAAGAGTCTTGGCGTGGTCTTTCAACTAGGGCCAAACTAGGAAGAATCATGATCTGACATTTTAGTTTCGTTTAAAATCATCTTCAGAGAGGTTGGATTAGGACCAATGAAGTAAATCACAGTGTGGGGGGTACAATTAGCAACAGGGAAATGGTGAGAGAGTACCTAGCCTTCCCCGCTATGGCTCCTTGTATAAGAAATAGAAAGAGATATGAGATCTGCCATCTTGTCTGTTTTTGTTCAGTTTCACCTTGTAAAAAAGAAACAAGTTAGTGGTTGACAGATGTTCAAGGACTGTTGCCACAGGATAACTGGTTGTGGAAACAGTTTAAGGCACAACCCAACACATGTTTAGATGGGGGGAAAGTTCTACAACTCCCAGCATGCTACTGGGAGACATGAGTAGGATGGCATCCTTAATTAAGCAAAGAAGAAAAAGAAGAAGAAGAAGAAGAAGAAGAAGAAGAAGAAGAAGAAGAAGAAGAAGAAGAAGTCCCACTTTGTCTGGGTTGGGAGCAAAGAGATTGTGAAACTAAACCACTACAAGGAAAGCAACATGTGCAGATGACAAAGAAAGGAAGTTCACAGCTACAAGTAAACAATGTGGAAAAAACATACAATCAGGAAGGGTGAAATGCACTTAAAAATTCACTCTGTGTAAAACAGTGTTATTTCAAAGTAGTATGTGACCACTAGGGGGCACCCATTTTGTTTCACCTATACCATGACATTATTCTAAAGAAATATATTCAATAATACAAAACTGAATATATTCTGCAGCTCCTATTCAGAATGTTTGTTTCTGTAACTTATTGATCATTTCTTAAAAGAACTGAAAGGAAAAAATTAACTAGAACAGCTTTTATGAATAGTGATAAGTCAGAGAAAGAAATATACTAATCACAGTAAATAAAGGAAAATAGCTATTTTTGATCAATCGTAAATGCAGGGTTTGTTTGCCTGCTTAAAATACAGATACTGTAGATGAATACAAAGAACCAACTATCCAAGAGGTGGATATGAGAAAAATTGAGCCAAATGAAATGTTATGCTTAATGTTTAGAGTACAGCTATGTGTCTGCTTTCCCCTTAATTAATTACAGGCATGTTGGGGGGTGGGGATTGTTACCAGAACTACCCAATGAGTGAAGGGGAAGCTTACCTGTTCCCTCTCTAGCTGTGATCTAAATGAAACCCTCCCCCTCCCATGTGCATGGCTAGGTTCCTTAGGAATAAAGTTCCCATTGGCATCAATGGGATTCATCCCTCCAGTTTCTGGCCATGTAGCAGTAAAGGAGCAGTTTTCATTTAGATTGCAACTGGAAAGGGAAGAGATAAGTTCCCCCTACATGCACAGGAGAGTCCCATTAACAATACTACCCCCACCGAGGACTTTAATTAATTAACGAAAAAGTAGTTGTGTAGCTACATGCTATGCATCAAGAAAATGTGTAGTTTGACCTTTTGCCCATTACTTAATGTGTGCTAAAGGGCAACAATGCAGATGACCATATCTTAGGGATGGTTGTCATGGGGAAATTTAGCCATGTTTGTACTTGATGGATCCCTGCGGTGCCACCAACTCGGCTTGCATTTGCGAGCCGAGCAGCGGGTCAATTCCTGAAACTCAGGATCTTTCAGTTTTTTAAAATTATTATTTGTGAATCATGATTTGTGCGAAATTGAGGGTGTAAATATTTACACAAGTCTCGATTTCCTCAAAATCACAGCCATAAAAAAATCAATTTGTCCAATTCGTGTTCTAATGAATTCACTCCAGCAATTTACAGCTGCAATTTTGCTCAAAATGTGCTATTTATGGCCTCAAGTTAGTGCAAATCATGATTTCCATAAATATTTACACCCACAATTTTGTGCAAATAGAACAGAAATTTGAAAAAATGTGAGCTGGCCCAACTCGTTGCATGATGAGTTGGGCCAGTTTGGGGATGAGCGAGAAGAAGTCCAAAGAACCAAGCTGGCAATAACTCATCAAGCTCTACCCCCCCCCCCAAATGGATTCCTCCAACATCCCTACCATATCCACCAACCGAAGCCTGGTGCAAATGATGTACACTCAAAATATAGGATTTAAATTGCTTCATTTCTGCAGTCGTATTTAGGGCTGGAGGGGAGCCGTTTTGTTAACGGGAATCAGAAATCAGTACTGATCTACTGCAAATCACTCAAGGATCTACCAGTAGATCCAGTTCTACCTTCTCCTCTCCCCTGGTTTAAGAAAGTAAATTCTTAATCTCTTCTCAGTCTTACAAGCTTACTCAAATTGATGATGGTTTTGTTTCAAAGTGGTCAGTAAAACATTTCCCCATCTTTCTGGAATTCTTCTCTTTTTCTCAGGAAAAAAGTCCATCTTAAAAAAAAAGATTGTGTTGCTTTCAAGCCTGTGAAGTCATCTCTTGGGTTGCTTTTAAAGGTTGTGAAGCCAGCTATTGTGCGTAATTTCACACCTTACAAGCAATGTAAATCATAAATATACATATATTCCACCAAACCCTCTCCTGGCCTAATATATGTCTACAGCCTCTTGCTTTCAAAAATCCCTCAAAGACACAGTGGTAATCTAAAAATTATGGGGTTAAATTTAGAATATATTATTATGCATTGGAGCATAATACCCTTAAACTTTTCTTTCCAGGTCCTTTTAGGGTCAAAAAAGATGTTAGGTTCATTATGCAGCTCCCTTTCTTTTTCTGCATTCTGAAGTAAGTATGTGGTACCCCAATCTGGACTGGGACCACAGTACATGGGGAAAGGAGGTTTACTCCTTCACTCCTGAAGTTTGCTTCCCTGTCCCGCACAGCAGTTAAAGGAAGAGAGAGAGAAAAAGGCCCTCACTGGCACCAACGAGGGGTTTATTTATTTATTTCCTATCCTGATTGGGATGTCAGTAGGGAAGCACCTGGGCAGAGAAGCACTATCTGGATTGCTTTAGAGCACAGATGGACAACATCCAGAAGTCCGGGGGGGGCATTCCCCCCTGGATCCCTGGCATGGGCCACAGTCCACCACGGGGGAGAGGTGCTGAAAAACAACAACCCAAAATTGCTAGTTTGGCACTTAAATTTGCTGCCAAACCACTCTAGAGCCAGAGCACTATAGTGGTTAAGTTTATCTTGTTTGCAAGCTACATTTAAGCCTTTTAGCATTCTATAGTAGCTACGCAGCATCCAAAGGGCCCAATTTAGCTTGCAAACAAGCTAAATATGGCTGTTTGGGTGGTTCAAAGCTGCTAAAGATTAATCCCCCCCCAAAAAAAATTAATGGGGGGGGGAATGGATGAGTGTCATACCCCTTCCCTAGGCATCCCTTCCTCGAGGCTATGGATACGTTTGCAGAGTATAAGAGGAAGTAAATCCTTTCACATCAAACCTTGCCCCTTATATACCTTCAAGTCCCAATCAAGGAAATATTGCTTTTCCTACCAGACTTTGACCACTCTCAATATCGTTGCCACCATATATTCCCAACAATATACCCTTTGTTTCACATTTACTATCTTGATTAATAGATGCCACACTGAATGATGAACAAAATAAATTATTATTTATTAATAACACTTTAAAAAAGTAGATAATATGCATTTGTGTGTGTTCAATAAAGCACAGAATTAGTGCTTGTTTTTTATTATACCTATCCTATTCTTAACTCCTCCCTGTGCTCTCTAACACTATAGACCTAATCCACACCAAGCAGGATATAGGCGACCATATGAAAAGGAGGACAGGGCTCCTATATCTTTAACAGTTGCATAGAAAAGGGAATTTCAGCAGGTGTCCTTTGTATGCATCCAGCACCTGGTAAAATTCCCTCTTCATCACAACAGTTGAAGCTGCAGGAGCCCTGCCCTCTGTTGTAGAGTGATCAGATACAAAAGAGGGGAGGACTCCTGCAGCTTTAACTGTTGTGATGAAGAGGGAATTTCACCAGGTGCTGCATGCATACTGTGGTAAGATAATTCAAAATTCCCTTATACGTGCCTCTGAAATAAGAGTTAATAAAGTGTGTCTCATGAAGACCTCAGGTTAACTTAGCAAGAGGAAAACACGTAGGGGAATTAATAGTAGCTACATTCCTAAAAGCCGGACAAAAGGTTAAAGAAATGCAATACAAATGACACTTGCTGCAATTCCCTTTTCAATACAACAATTAAAGATATAAGAGCCCTGCCCTCCTTTCCATATGGTCACACTATGGTATGTGTCAATGGGCCCTAACAGTTGTCAATGCACTTCAATATCACTATAAAGCATTAGCATGGCTCCTGCCTTTTATATACCGCTTTCATAGTGCAGTCTCCTGCTGGATGTAGATTTGGCCTAGCTGCCTCTAATTGACTGACTGACTACTCATATTTTAAAACACTGTTACCTCACACATTCCACAAATCAACATTCCATTCACTCACCCCCTTCCCCCTTAACTCACGTAATGTATTTACTCTACATCAAACATTATCTTATATACATACATACGGTATACCAACCTGTACAATATATTGCATCACATGACTACTAGGCATCACAGGAAGCAATACAGTGTAGTGGGGACTTCAATGGGGGACAGGTGGGCTGTATCCTACCCATGAGCAGTGGGCTGCCCACTCCTGCTTTAGAAAGGAAGGAGGAGGAGGAGGAGGAGGAGGAGGAGGAGGAGGAGGAGGAGGAGGAGGAGGAGAAGAAGAAGAAGAAGAAGAAGAAGAAGAAGAAGAAGAAGAGGAAGAAGAAGAAGAAGAAGAGGGCTGCAGACTACATAATTAACATCATGTGTAGTCCAACTCTTAGTTCCTGGCCAGCATGTTCCAAAATTGAACAGCCACTTTTCTTAATCTGCATATAAAGTGATTGCCTGCTTTGCTTAAGGCAGTTGGTTGGAGTTGAGCAAGGGAGAGCTCAGCTGAGGCACATGGGCTTGTTGTCCTGATGGCTGTATATTGCCTGCAGTGAAATTATCTTAAGGCGTGAGCCTAAGATGTGAGTCTTGGGCAAGAGCCAAAGGGCAAGTACTATGGCTCTCGTCCTTTGCCTGTGGCCACCAAGATCAGTAGTTCCAATTGGTGCAGTTTTATTTCTGTAGTAAAAGGAATTCCTATACAACACAAATGATGAGCAGGTTATTTCTATATTAATACGTGTTCCTATACAAAATACACCAAAAATGTAACTACGTCTACCAGTGAGGGTCAACACTATCCCACATAATGCTATGCCATGATGTAGTGGCACTTTCGGAAAATATGATGATGGCTTCCAGCACAGGAACAACATAAAAGATCATTGGTAAATGCAGGTTGCTTACTTGTAACCGTAGTTCTTCAAGTGGTCATCTGTGCATTCACACATATGGGCTCTGCGCCTGCGTGGAGCCTGTCTCGGAAACTTCTATAGCTAAGGCAAACGTTTTTGGCGGGAACCCCTCCCCCACTGTCTACTGACTCCGTGTTCCCGCCTTTCTCCTCAGTTCCAAGAGACCGACTTGCTGGCCCCATAACTAGGAGAGAAACCGCTCGGTACCGACAGTACATTTACATCAACACCAAAGCGGGGACGGTGGGTGGGTTGTGTGAATGCACAGATGACCACTCAAAGAACTACGGTTACAGGTAAGCAACCTGCATTTCTTCTTTGTGGTCTCTGTGCATCACACATATGGGCGATTAACAAGCTAAATTCCTGGTGGAGGGTAGGTGTAGATCAACGTTCCCTCACAAGACAAAGAAATTGCTTGCCCCAAACTGCAGTTTGTCCTGGTACAAACAATCAAGTGGTAGCATGTAATTAAATTAAAGGACTTATACCAAATAGCTACCTTACATAAGTCCAGGATCGACAATCCCCTGCTAAAGTTACAGACTTCAATGCACTGTGCATCGACTTAGCTGTTACCGGACCAACGAGTTGCAAGCCCTTCAACTCGTAGGGCAGTTTAATAGCATGTACAATCCACTCCGCGAGTCATTGCAACTCTTGCATCTTATGAAATTTGTCAGTTCTAGCCCTGTGTGGAAGCCCAGGTAGGGTGCATCAATACTGAGGCAGCTAATTCACTCGATCTGTGTAGTGTTAATATAGCCATCAGAAACCAACTTTCTAAGAAAATTAATGTGATAGCTGAAGGTGCCATTGGTTTAACTGGTTTCAATGTCAGAGATTGTGGCATGACAGAGAAACTCCATGCCAGAATGAAACTCCTAATTAGAGGAGCCAGATTCGTAATGCCCAGAGGAACCCCCTAACAACGGGGTTGGTGCAAAAACAGGTAAAGCAGTCAAATACCCACATATCGACAACTATTTTAGCCCTATAGTGTATAGGGGGTGTAAAGTGTAAGGACATTGTTAAGGAGGCTGAATGGGTCTTGAGGCCCTGAAGATCCATGCATTTAGAAAAGAATCCCATTGTGCAGTATATGACTTCTTCGTTGCCAGGCTACAGGCTGGATGAAAAAATGGAATCGACCTCATGTCAAAAGTAGTTACGGTATTGGGATACCCCATGCCATGGGTCTGAGCATATGCAGGGGTGTAAACTATGGGGGGAGGGGGGCAATGCCCCCACTGGGATTTCTCAAAGGGTGCAATGCCCAACCAAGTAACATCAGTAAGCTCACAGCTTGACTGACAGATTCCACAGTCAGTCTCCAGTTGTTTGTATTCTTATGTGTTTGGAGGCAGTCTAAATTACATCCAATCACATCCTGCTTCCTCATCAGCTGTCCAGCAGATCTCCTTGCAAGACAAAAGCCACTCTCCTGTTGTGTCAGGGTCAGGCTTCCCCAGATTCATTTTCTTCTACCCACTCAGGCGTTGTAAGACAAAAGATTGCCCATTTAGGAATTACAGTCTGGGTACATCTTGACGAGAGTTTTGCCCCAGGCCGGGGTGCATCCGAAGTGGCAGCAGGTCATCTATATCATGCAGCTGGCATCCTGAAGCCATCCAGGAGCAAATCCCTGAAGCTCTGATTTTAAAAAGTCAAGTACTTACCACAACTTTTTTATCTTCGGAGCTGCAGCGGAGCGGATGGTAACCCGATTGGTCGCCATTGGCTGATATCTTCAGAAGTAGAGTGAGCCACACCTGTCTCGGCCACCAAGGGGTGACTATGATGGAGACTGTGTGGACTACACAATATTAATATTATCATACCACAGTACTCATGGAATGAGAGAAAAAATGAGGGCTGCAAAGACATTCCCAGTTGAACAGGAAAGTGTTTGTATGAGGTCTTGGGATGGGGGAGGAAGTGGGAAAATGCATGCCTCGTAGCAAATAGTCTGTGCAAGTACACCGATGTAGGGTTGTTAGATCCAGGGTGAGTCTGGATTCTGTGTTTACTATGAGGCCCAAAGAGCTCAATAAATTGAGTAGTCACCCTGCCTTCGATAGCATTTCCTTCGAGGATGCCACCAGAAGCCAGTTGTCTAAATATGGGTAGATTTCTACCCCTTGAAAGCAAATGAACAGAAGGACCAGTGCCATACATTTTATTTATTTATTTTTATTTATTTATTTATTTATTGCATTTTTATACTGCCCCATAGCCGAAGCTCTCTGGGCAGTTTTTGTAAATATTCTGGGGCAGGGCTTTATGTGTCATCAGAAATTTGTGGTTCTGATGTATGTATGGAGCCGTCTCAAATCCAGAACAGGTTGAAGAGATCTGTAGAGGAGTGGACCAAATATTAAATCAGAGAGTGATATAGGTTTTCCAAAGGAGGCTCCACTCTGTACAGCTATCCCATGAACAGGCGATGCAGAAGAGAGCAATGTTGAGTCTGACTGAGAGCTCTCTAAGGATTGAGGGGAATCAGGTTTAGTTCTATGATTTAACCCATCTTCTCCAAGCTGAACTTTTTGATAACCCACAGAGTGGGGCTGGGAAGGAGAAGAGCTAGTTGGACGTACTGACGCATTCACGACAGTATCATGAGTCAACGGTTGAGCCGTGTGGACAGGTCACAATGACAGTGATCTCGGTAGAGCTAGAGGGAGTTGCAAGAAAACTTCCTCCAGTGGCAATTGCGATACCAATGGAGCTGCTCAGTATCAAGAAAGGCATATGTACCAATATAGGGGTTGGTATCGATGCCTGGTACGGGAGTTACGGGTCCATTGCAAGAGGTGTCCCTCTCATAATTGATGCCAATCTCTGTACTAGTATGGCATCCTCGGGGGAGGCAACCCAGTTGAAGTTCTGTCCCTCTTTTTTTTTTTTTTTTTTTTTTTACAGGGACCCGAGAATGATGCCCCTAGACATTACAGGCATAAAAACTCTCTCTGTTGAAATCATAGCACTCCAATTGAAGCAGCTCTAGGGAGCAGCCCTGTAATTGGCAGCTAGTCTGTAATGGCTGTGCTAATTAACTTGGTGGAGAGATGTCTACTTCAAGCTGCATGTTAGACATTACTTCTTGGTACCAAGGGATTGGTACCAAAAGAGGTAGTTGAGTCTCACCCTTTGATGTCGATTCTGCCTGCTAGACATCTCATCTTGACATCAAAGCTGCATGTTAGACATCTCATTTTGGTACCAAGAGCTCTGCACCGAGGAGCTCGGTACCATGGAGCTCGGTACCAAGGAGCTCGGCACCAAGGAGCTCAGTACCATGGAGCTCGGCACCAAGGAGCTCGGCACCAAGGAGCTCGATACCAAGGAGCTCGGTACCATGGCGCTCGGTACCATGGCGCTCGGCACCAAGGAGCTCGGCACCAAGGAGCTCAGTACCATGGAGCTCGGTACCGAAGGAGGCAGTTGAGTCTCACCCTGTGATGTCGATTCTGACTGCTAGACGTCTCATCTTGATGTCGAAGATGCATGTTAGAAGCTCCAGTATCGAGAGCTTAGACCTCGGTACCGAAGGAGCCAGTTAAGTCATCGCCGCCAAAGGGGCCACCCTCAATATCGGGGGGGGGGCCCTAACAGCTGCAGAGGAGTTGGAACCTGGTCTCTCTGTAGCTGTAGAAACACAGGTAGAGTGTATCCAGATGTTGGAAGATTGGAATGACCTATGGTTAGGGTGGGGTTCCGAAGACACTGAGGGGCTGTCATCCATAGAATCGCTTCAAGCGATCAGTCCCCAGAAGTCCTATGTAACCTGGCCTTCTTAGATATCCCTTTCACTGTAGAGACAGCTAGGGAGCGTCCAAACATTGGACGATCGGAATGACCCATGGTCAGAGTCAGGGTCTGAGGACGCAGAGGGGCTCTCCTCCGTAGAATCGCTCCATGCGATCAGCCTCACAAGGCTCCTGCCTTCTTAGATATCCCTCTTACTGTAGATACAGCCTGGGGAGCGTCCAAATGTTGGACGATCGGAATGACCCTTGGTCAGAGTCAGGGTCCGAGGATGCAGAGGGGCTCTCCTCCGTAGAATCGCTCCATGCGATCAGCCCCAGAAGGCTCCTGCCTTCTTAGATATCCCTCTTACTGTAGATACAGCTAGGGAGCATCCAAATGTTGGAAGATCGGACGAGGCATGAAGCGGCCATGTCTCCAGTAAATCGAGCAGCCTATGCCATAAGTGTAACAATTGGCTGGAAGAAACCATGGCTTCTAGAGCTTTTATCCACAGACCTGGCGCCAACACGGTTATCTTTTCAGCGCCAGGTCAAAACTTTTCTCCCAGGCATTTCAACAGCTTAAGTTGAGGTTTTAACTGACTTTGTAGCCAGGCTTAACAGTTTAAAATGTTTTAAATGTCAGCTGTCTTATGTTTATGGTTCTAAATTTTGTAAACCACCCAGAGAGCTTCGGCTATGGGGTGGTATATAAATGTAAATAATAATAATAATAATAATAATAATAACAACAATAATAATAATAATAATAATAATACAGTAGCGACAGGTTTCGATGACCTGAGCCTCTCCCAAAACAAATTAAACAGAGAAAAGTCTGTCTGCTGGGGAAGCTTGCTAATGCACTTAACACATTTTGAAAAGGGGCCTTAATGGCTGTGCGATCCCCCTCAACGCGATCCAAGATTGCTGGAGAATAAAATATCTAATAATATAATAACAATAAATTATATTGTTTTAAATGTATGTGTGTACGTTGTATATTTTGGTATATTGTTTTCAATTGTTTTAATCGCATGTAAACCGCCCAGAGAGCTTCGGCTATGGGGCGGTATACTAATGTAATAAATAAATAAATTAAGACTAAAAATGAACTAAAAACAAAGTAAAATAACTAAAAACCGTAGCACTCTAAAGTTTTCTCCTCAGGAGAAAGACAGAAGTTCCCAACAAGACATCCTTTCAGCAAGGCGGTCAAAAAAGAACTGAGGAGAAAGGCGGGAACACGAAGTCAGTAGACAGTGGGGGAGGGGTTCATGCTAAAAATGTTTGCCTTAGCTATAGAAGTTTCTGAGTCAGGCTCCACGCAGGCGCAGAGCCCATATGTGTGATGCACAGAGACCACGAAGAAGAACTTTGGTACTCACCACCCTTAAAATTCACGGACACTGCTGAACAGTGCTGAATTGCCCCACCAAGTTTTGCAGTGTAGGAGTAGACCTGCGAATGTCTGGAAGGAGATATCAGTTTTGCTCAGGTCCATGCCCTTTCAAGTTCTAATAAGTTTTGCATATTGCTTAGAGAACGCATTTTCTAAAGCAACCAACAAATGCAACCAATAAAGAAAGGAAGAAATCCATGAAAAATTAAAGACTAAATGGCAGCATAAACCTAATTCAACTTACAAACAGAAAAGCATGAAGTATTAAAAGTCTAATCATCTTCTCTGAAGGCAGCACGGAAACACATTTCCCTTGTGAAGGAATTTACAACAGCACTGGCATTGATTGAAGGAGTAATCAAAAACATCTGAATTCATGGCACATCCATCAAGAAGCTTCATGTAAAAAGAAGTTTCAAGCACTTGTCTTTGTCCTCAGCTGGGCCCAGTGGGTCTGGTGAGAGTGTCTTGGCTGAGCATGGTCTGTGCTTTCTTGGTTGCCTTCTTCTAGAACTGTCCTCACTCTCCCTCACTGGAATTCTTCAAGCAGAAGCTGGGCAGCTAGCTGTTGGAGATGCTCTAGCTTTGGATTGGCTGGACTAGATGGCCTACAAAGCCTCCTCTAGCTCTACCATTGTATTATCAGCAGGATCTACACTACCACTTTAAAACGGTTTATAACGGTATTGACAGCTGTTTTCAAATATTATGTAGTGGAAACACTCCTCATGTAGTGCTCAGATTTCAATTCTATGATGAAACTGGAAGTAGATATAGTGGATTAACAACCTTGTGTAGAAAAGCTCCCAAACTTAGGGTGGTTATGTAGCCTGCCCAGAGGACAGTCCACTATTTGAAGGTGTCCTCAGCTTGAAGTGCTGTCTAGTCCAAGTCCAGCTTAAAGATACATAACATGGGAGGAAGTCCAGGGGCCATGACATTGCTGATCAAGAGTGAGCACCTGGACAGCAGACTGAGCAGGGAAACAGGTCACCTGGTCATCATCTACCCCACTACAGTGATATCTCTCATATTTGTATTCAAATTATAGTTTGCTTCCATCCATAGAAATTAGCACATATAAATCTTATGCAGGTCTGTGTCCTCTTTTCTGGCAATACATTTTCTTTTTTTCAATGATGCATAAGTGGCCACCTAATGAAAAATCTTCGATGGACTATGGCGTCTTCTTCTTCTTCTTCTTCTTCTTCTTCTTCTTCTTCTTCTTCTTCTAATAGAAGCACATGTTCATCAATATGTATCGTCATATTTCTTAAGCTGATATTCATAACTAGACAATATATTTCACAGACAACAATTTGCCAATGCAGCCTCCTGGGTTAAATGTACAGAATACTCCATTTAAAAGGTTTTCATTATAGAACTAAACAGACATTACCTGTTCTGTGTTTTTACATTTAATGAGCACATTATTTTAATGTGCAAATAGAAACTGCTCTGGGGGCTGATCATTACTGGGATCTCAACACATGAGGAGGGGAGAGTTTAACCCTTTCTTCCCCTGACAAAAATCCCACTTCAGAGCAGTGATGTGCATTGAGATCAAAGCCTCTATGGGCAACTATTGTAGATTTCTCTCCAATGGGAGCAGCAACTGTGAGGGGCCATTTTTATTAGGACCACAAAAGAGAAACATAAGAGCCATGGTGGATCAGACCAAGGGTCCATCTAGTCCAGTATTCTGTTCACACAGTGGCCAACCAGCTACCCATGGGAAACCCACAAGCAGGACATGAGTAGAATAGCATCTTCCTGCCCATGTTCCTCAGCAACTGGTATACATACTGCCCCTGATCCAGAAGGTAGCATATAGCCATCAGGATTGGTAGCCATTGATAGCCTTCTATTCCAGGAATTTGTCTAATCCCTCTTTAAAGCTATCAGAATTAGTGGCCACTACTACATCTTGTGGTAGAGAATTCCTCAGTTAACTACATGCTGTGTGAAAAAGTAATTCCTTTCACCCATCTTGAATCTTCTACCATTTAGCTTCATGGGATGACCTCAGGTTCTAGTATTACGAGACAAGGAGAAAATATCTCCCTATCCAATTTCTCCACACCATGCATAATTCTGGACACTTCTATCAGAAAGAGTTATGATCTCCCCTCCTCACTTGCTGTGATCCCATTAATTATCATACACACCCCAGCAGCTCCTATTTGACTTTTAAAAGAAACAAACATCCACATTAAATGCAAATTTCCAAAGGACTGGCCATGTTAGTTTGTGAGCACCAAAAACAACAAAGACTCTCATGGTACCTTAAAGGCTAACAACATTTTTTTTATTTTCGCATAAGCTTTCATGGACACTGTTTACTTCAGCAGAAGCCAAGACCCATTTAACATAATGGATAGTTTGACACTTCAAGTAGGTAGGAACAAATTGTAGGCCAGTGAGTATGCAAAGCTATATTGCTGCCAAGTCCAGAAATGATGAGCTGAAAGGGAATGGTCATGAACAATCTAAAAGGGTAAAAAAGAAAATGATCCAGCTAAAGTGAAGTCTTATAATTCTCATTGATTTCAGTGGAAGAAATAAAGATTGCTCTCAGTGAGGGCAGCAAAAAAACAATACTTTGCTGCCACTATTCAATCATCAACCTGCCGCCCAGCGGAGCTTTTCAGAGTTGTCCGGGGGCTTTTACATGCTGGCCCCAAGGACATGGTAGAACCATCTGAGGCCCGCTGTAATACATTTGCTGGGCACTTCCAGAATAAAATCTCTGGCATCCGTCAGGACTTAGGCTCCAGTGTTATAGCAGATGAATCTAGTGAGGTATCCAGAGCACAGGCTTGTCCTGTTTTCTTGGATGAGTTTCAGTTGGTGCAGCTCGAGTATGTTGACAAGGTGCTTGGACAGGTTCGTGCAACCACTTCCATATTGGATCCTTGCCCCTCTTGGCTAATAAAAGCTAGCAGGGATGGAACAACTGGCTGGGCCAGGGAAGTGATTAATGCCTCTTTGCAAGAGGGAGTGTTCCCAGGCCTCCTGAAAGAGGCGGCAGTGAGACCACTCCTAAAGAAATCTTCCCTGGACCCTGAAAATCTTAATAACTACAGGCCAGTAGCAAATGTTCCATTCCTGGGCAAGGTCCTGGAGCGGGTGGTTGCGAGCCAGCTCCAGGCACTCTTGGATGAGACTGATTATCTGGATCCACTTCAGTCGGATTTCAGGCCTGGTTTTGGTACGGAAACAGCCTTGGTCGCCCTGTATGATGACCTATGTCGGGAGAAAGACAGGGAGAGTGTGACTCTGTTGATTCTCCTTGATCTCTCAGCGGCTTTCGATACCATCGACCATGGTATCCTTCTGGGACGACTGGCTGAGTTGGGAGTGGGAGGCACTGCATTGCAGTGGTTCCGCTCCTACTTGGTGGGTCGGCTCCAGAAGGTGGTGCTTGGGGAACATTGCTTGGCCCCCGTGGATTCTCCAGTATGGGGTTCCGCAGGGGTCAGTTTTGTCCCCCATGCTGTTCAATATCTACATGAAACCGTTGAGTGCAGTCATCCGGAGTTTTGGAGTGTGTTGTCATCAGTACGCTGATGACACGCAGCTCTATTTCTCCTTTTCATCTTCATCAGGTGAGGCTGTGGATGTGCTGAACCAGTGCCTGGCTGCGACAATGGATTGGATGAAGGGCTAATAAACTGAAACTCAATCCGGACAAGACTGAGACGCTGTTAGTGGGTGGTTCCGCTGACCGGATGGAGGGTGTTCAACCTGTTCTGGATGGGGTTGCACTCCCCTTGAAGGAGCGGGTTCGTAGCTTGGGGGTCTCAGTGGCACGGAGTGCCTTCTACCAACTTCGGTTGGTGGCCCAGCTACGTCCCTATCTGGACAGGGATAACCTGGCTTCAGTTGTCCATGCTCTGGTAACCTCCAAGTTAGATTACTGCAATGCACTCTACGTGGGGCTGCCTTTGAAGGTGGTTCGGAAGCTGCAGCTTGTGCAAAATGCAGCGGCCAGATTGATAACTGGAACCAGTAGGTTCGAACATATAAGACCTACTCTGGCCCGCTTGCATTGGCTGCCTGTATGTTTCCGAGCCCGGTTCAAGGTGCTGGTTTTAACCTATAAAGCCTTACATGGCTTGGGACCACAATACCTGATGGAACGCCTTTCCCGACATGAACCTGCCCGAACACTACGTTCAACATCTAAGGCCCTCCTCCGAGTGCCTCCTCCGAGGGAAGCTCGGAGGTCAGCAACAAGAGAGAGGGCCTTCTCTGTGGTGGCTCCCCAATTGTGGAACAATCTCCCCGATGAGGCCCGCCTGGCGCCAACATTGTTATCTTTTCGGCCCAGGTCAAGACTTTCCTCTTCTCTCAGGCATTTGGCAATATCTGAGGAGCCTGGGTTTGTTTTGTTTTGTTTTTGCAGTTTTTGAAGTGTTGAAGTGGTTTTTAAATGTACAGATTGTGTGTATGTTGTATGTTTTTGCTGTTTTAATTTTTGTATATTGTTTTTAATTGTTTTTAATCCTATGTAAACCGCCCAGAGAGCTTCGGCTATGGGGCGGTATACAAATGTAATAAATAAATAAATAAATAAATAAATATTAACATCAATGGAGTTTAAAAGTGCCTCACTTTTGGATTGTGTTCAATAATTTTACAGTGTATTACTAACATCCAGTGATACCAATGAGATTCTCCATTATTCCTGGTAATATATTAATTAGAACTTGTACAAGCTAGTAATTGTGAGTCGGTATATGTATATTATAAGATGAACAAAAATGCATATTCAATATTTACATATCCAATATTACTTCACTTGTCCATTTTTATATAAAGCCTGTTACTTCCTTCTTCCACACGTCTTAATTCACCAGCTGAGTTCCCCCTAGCATCAATTGGCCACGCAAGGCAGGGTTCCCCGGCTTTGGAACCCCCTTCATTCTTATCTTCCAGCATTAAGGCTCTTTTGGTTTGGAGAACTTTGTGGGAAGTGGGTTGTGCTTGGTTGCTGTGTGTGTTCTCTCCTAATCGTTGAACATCATCAGACGAGTGTTTTATCGCACACTTGTTACTAGTCACTCAGGTTTTTGCGGGTCCTTTTCATAGAATCATAGAATAGTAGAGTTGGAATGGGCCTATAAGGCCATCAAGTCCAACCCCCTGCTCAGTGCAGGAATCCACCTTAAAGCATGCCTGACAGATGGCTGTCCAGCTGCCTCTTGAATGCCTCTAGTGTGGGAGAGCCCATGACCTCCCTAGGTAATTGTTTCCATTGTTGTATTGCTCTTACAATCAGGAAATTTTTCCTGATGTCCAGCCAGAATCTGGCTTCCTTTTGCTGATGCTATCTGCCTTCTATGCATCTCCCGCTCCTTCTGGTCTTCTTTCCATGACAAAAATAAGACCCTGGTAAATTCAATTTTGGGGGGGGAGGGGAGCAAAATGTGCCACCCGTGCCTGCTGTGTACAGGAAAAGCAGCGCAATAAAAACACCTACTGAATGGGCCACGTGGTCATTGTTTACCTCCTCTTTCTTTCCCGTTTGAAGGAGGAAGAAGTATTGTGGGACAGAAGCAGGGGGGAAAGCGACGGTAAGGAAACACATTCCCCCGTCTGATGACACTCTTTGTTTGTTTTATAGATTCTCTAGAAGCCTTCCCCAATCTTGTGGCTTCCAGATGTTTTGGACTGCAACTCCCAGCATTCCTGAGCAGTATCTATGCTGGCTGGGGCTGATGATAGTTGAAAGCCCAAATATCTGGAGGGAACCAGGTTGAGGAAGGTTTCTCTACTGCTTCAGTGTGTGTGTGTATCCAATATTTTTCAATGTGTGTGTGTGTGTGTGTGTGTATTTGTATGTAATTTCTTTTATGTTGCCTTTTGTTATGCTGTCAGTCATTTTGGATATTGTTTTTTAAACAGAAAAGCAAGCTATAAAATATTTTGTAAATTAAAATACAATCAGCAGAGACCGGTAGCTCCGATTTCGGTGGGGCTGTGATTCCATTCTTCGTTTCAGTCAGAACCAACCATGACTCTAAAGGAGCTATCCAAGGTGCTGAACCATATTCCCAAAATAGAATCCAAGGCTTGGATTACTCCTTTACAGTTATGACTGTTTCTGATTGAAACATGGCATGGATTTACAGCCCCACCAAAATTGGAGCCACCAGCCTCCACTGAATATACTCCTGAATGTGCAAGATGGCTTATGGATAAACCTAACTCAAAGAGATGGAAATACATCAGCAAGACAGTCCAATTGCTCAACCCTTTCTTAGCCCAAATAGAAAAGTGTTTGTAAAATTCCAAACGATGCTACTATAAGGCTGCAATCCAATGCTTTTTAAGACAGGAAAACGTCCTGCAACTCCAGCATGTCCCAGCCAGTTGGACTTTTTACTGTCTAAGCATGCATAGCATAGTGCTCTAAGATTGCAAAGCATCTCATGCTGAAATCCCCTTCATAATCAGACGTTACCTTTTACTGTGATTGGATCCTTTTAAAACATATAGATATCATGGTATTAGCAGTTTTTTTTTAAAAAAAAATTAGAAACTGAACCCTGTAAGACCTAATAGTCAAGCACTAATCTAGTATTTTCTATCCATCCTACTGTTTTACTTTAATGTTCTTTAATTTCTTCTGAGATTCTTTATTGCAGTCCCACCAGGTTGTACAAGCAAATATGTTGTCTGCAGCATGGACCAATGCAGGAATACACTTAATTCCTAAGTATTGCATATTCTTACAGCTTTAGGTATAGCCAAACTGTCTAGTATGAAAATGAGTGGGTACCACTGAGACTGTTAAACAATGGGTGGTTAATTGGATGATTCAATTTGGCACAGTCCTTTTCCTCCTTTAATGAGCAGCTTCCCTATTCTCCCCAAATGGATGTAATAAACTACTAGTAATGAAGTAAACTATCCCATGCCAGAAATTGCAGATGTGCAGGGCTCTCTGCTGTTGACTCTTAATGCTGAGTCCATTGAAAGCTTCAGCCAAGAACAAGTACCACACCCAGAAACGCCACAGTAGTTAGACAAAGCTTATACCTCCTCCTCCTCATGTTGAAAGCAACATTATAATATGGGACAGCATGCCTATCCAAGACAAGAAGAGCAACAAGACTAACTTGGAGGAAGGGAGAACAAATTGAAAATAAAGACATGAACATGCTGTCAGTACACTCATGGCCAGCATCAAGATTGGCATGGTCAGGCAACTGCCAAGGGATCACACCCCACACGGGCCCATTGACAAGAGCCCCCTGGACTTAAGGGCTGTCTATACACAGGGAAGCTCTGCAGTGGTTGTGAATCTGTGCTGCATCAGTTATATGATGCAGCTGCAGCTTCACAGCCACCATGGGGCTTTCCTGTGAATCTGCACATTGAAAAGGTTGCGGACTTACCCTGACTTTATCAGTGGGAGCGAGGTCGGTATGGCTCTTCTACTGTCTGATGTCACTGTAGGGCAAAACTGGGGGAAATCCAGGGATGGTCCTGGTGTAAAGTGACTGGCAATTGGTCACCTTCCACCAGGAAGAGGGCAGGGGTGGGGCAGCTCCAGTACCCAGATGCCCACCAGAAACTCTTTAATCCCAACACCACCACAGGTGAGTAAAACCACAGGGTTTTGGATGGAGGTGGTGTCAACTCTACGCCGTGAATACAGAGCCCTGTTCTCCCTCCTCACCATTGCAACTTGCTTGTTTGCCTGCCTCTCACTTTGGCCCAGACAATGGGGGTGGTAAGAAGCCATAGCAGTGGAAGTCACTGGGCCTGTTCAGTTGACGCACTAAGCCATGGTTAGGCTGCTAACCCTTTTTAAGCAAATGGTTAGTGGGCATGTTTAAACAATGGTTATGTAGCTAGCATGGATAGGAGTGGTTCACACAATGCACTAAGTCATGGTTCACATGACAAACTAAGCCATAATGTTTAGCTCAAAATGCTTAACCAGCGTGGCTTAGCATGTCGTCTGAACAGGGTCATAGAGGGTTTGAAATCAATGGAAGCCTTTCAATTAACCAAAATGGGAAATGGATGGCATATATTTAGGATGGCCATCCATTGAAATAGTTCTCTAAATAGGACAATCTCTAAATGAAGTGCTGTCAGAGATAGTCTTCTATTTTGAAGGTATCCTCTGTTTGAAGGGCTGTCTGGTCCAAGCCCAGTTTAAAGAAAAAGAACCATCAGAAGGTAGAGCTGGGCTTTGAAGTTGCCCTTTGACGTTATCACTGCCTGCTTGCTCACTGGCTCTCTGCCTGTCAAGCAAACAAATGGAAGCAATAATGAGAAAGAAGATGACAATGGCAGTAATTGAAGTTGTCCTGCCCAAAGGCTCTCAAAACCCTGATCTGGCATTGTGCACACCCTTCTTTCATGCTCAAAGTAAACCGCCCAGAGAGCTTCGGCTATGGGGCGGTATTTAAATGGAATAAAATAAATAAATAAATAAATAAATAAATAAGTAAAAAGCCAGTCATACAGTCATACAAATGGCACAGTCCATTTTGGGGTCCTTCAATGATCCTACCTCCATTATGTAAATGGGTGAGAAAAGAATAGGTTGAAAGCTCTCATCCACTGGAACAGCACAGCCAAGTCCCTAGTTAACAGTAACACTATTCCTAAGACTTCCGTACTAGGGTTATTTCTCTCGCTCAGCATTCGGCATGACATCCTGCTTTTCTTTTTTTAGAAGAACAGAGAACTGAATGGTCTGGATTGTGCTACAATGTGACAGCCATGATCAGGAACTGTTTCTGTGTTTCCTAGGACAACTAGGACAACATTTTGTGTGCTCCCATAGCAACATAAGGATATTATGTCATAATGCAAAATACATTCACTCTGTGTACCATTTTTTTAAATAAAATAAAGTGGCTTGAAGTACATGACAACCCCACACAGCTAGGAATTACTGTTGCGAGTGGAGGAGGGAGACAGAAAAAAGACCCAGACACCAGAGCTTGGATTGAACTAGGGGCTCTATTAAACAATATGGTAGCTTCATCCCTCCCTGGATCTTCACGTGAAAGTGCGGGCCACGGATCTCCTCATGGCTTCCTCTGCTTCCTCTCTTCAAGACCCCACAGCCCACTGGCCATGGCATCTGGATGCCACCTGGCCGTGGGGGCCAACTCCCGGAACCTGGACATCTGGTTGTGCGACAATGCATTAGCAATTCCATTATCCAAACCCGGCACATGGCAGGCAAAAAAGATTACACTGAAATGAAGGCAACGTGACGTGATAGCCCTGACCAGTCTCATCACCCGCGGATTCTTAGGTGGCAAGGAATTAATCACCTGAACCATGGCCATATTAACACACCAAAAATGAACCACCACATTGGACAGACTATCTGCCCAGACCCAAATGGCTACCGCAATGGGGAAGAGTTCCAGAAATGTCAAATCACGGCAGATCTCAGTGTCTCTCCAATGTTGCAGCCATCGCTGGGCACACCATCGGTCCCTGAATATCCTGCCAAAGCCGTGAGATTCTGAAGTATCAGATTGCACCTGCATCTGAGCCTCCAAAAGGAGATGTCATTATACTGGTCTAAGAAAGATGCCCAAACTTCTAAGTCCGCTCTTATTTCAGCCGACACTCATATGTGACGCAGGGGACGGTTGGCCACTTTAGTGGTATCACAAAGGCACCTAAGGAAGGTGCGTCCTGGCGCTACTACCCTACATGCAAAATTCAAGTGGCCTATTAATTCCTGCATTTGCCGAAGTGTGACCTTCCGAGCCCGAACAGCCCGAACAATCATCTTCAGCACTATGTGTAATTTGTCCTCGGGCAGGCTGCAGGTTTTCTGAACAGAGTCAATCTGTATTCCTAAAAAGGTCAAATTGGTGGCAGGGCCTTCAGTTTTTTCACTAGCCAATGGCACACCAAATTCGACAGCTAAGGTCTCAAATTCAGCCATGAAAGACTGGTATTGATTGGAATGTGCCACTCCCACAAACAAAAAATCATCTAGATAATGAACAGAATTCTGGGATCTGGTACGCTGGCGCCATGCCCACTCCAAGAAGGTGCTAAACTTCTTGAAAACCGAGCAAGATATGGAGCACCCCATGGGTAGGGCCCGGCCCGCATAAAATTGTCCCTGAAACAAGAATCCCAGAAGATCAAAATCATCTGGGTGTACAGGCAAGAGGCAGAAGGCTAATTTAATATCGCACTTCCCCATCAATGCCCCCTTTTCACAGTGCCAAACAACCTGTACAGTGCTGTCAAAGGAGGCGTAGTGCACTGTTGCTAGCTCCAATGGAATAAAGTCATTAACAGAACTTCCCCATGTATGGGACAAGTTATGAATGAGCCGGAACTCACCCGGTGCTTTTTGGGGCACTATACCTAAAGGTGATACCCTAAGCAAAGGCAAGGGGGGAAACATGAAGGGACCCAAAACCCGGCCAGCCCGTACTTCTTTATCAATCTTCTCCTATACCACCTCCTCCATCCCTCTGATGGAGGACTGGTTTCTAGAGAAGACGATGCATGTATTCCTGTAAAGGGAATCCTAAAACCTTGAAGAAAACCATTAAACAATAAAGGTGTATCATCACAGCACTTATAATTGCATAAAAGAGAGACCAGAATTTGAAGTCTGATTGGGTTGGGGCCCTTTTGGTGGAGGGCCAGGATTAGAGGCTTAAACCCTGGCTGGGATTCTTTAAATCCTTTGATGTCTCTGACACGTGAGCATCAGGAATAAGGATGCCCCCCCTGCAAAAGGGGCACTCGTTTCTGTATTTACACTGATTGCTATTGAAGATGCTCTGGGAGCTAAACTCCCAGCAGAGAAGGTGGGGTTGAACCGCCTGCCAGGCCGGGACTCAAACCATTGCAGGTCCAGCTGATTTAGACAAAATATGTCCACTGTCGGTTCTCTTACCTGTTATTGGCCTAGAAGGAGTCATAAATTGGAGCCAAAGCTCCAGCTCTTTGACATCCCACTTCAGTTTGGGATTGAAAGCCGTTTTTAGGTGAAAGGCCTCATCATAAGCAAGCCACACAGGCCCAAAATATTCAGAATAAAATCTGAATATTATATCTAAATATTTAGTGAAAACCATAGCCTTATCAGGGTGCTTTTGCTGCACCACTCCCATAAAAATAATATAACCTGCTAGCCAATTGCCAGGTCCTCTCAACTTTCTTTTTCTTAATGTTCTCCTGGTCCCTATCCTTATCTCTGCCTTTATCCTTTTGCTCCTGGTCCCTAAATAGAAGTGAAAATATATTAATACATTCATCCCTCCAGATCTTGTCTTTTGTTGCTGGGAGTAAATGATATCCTAATGGGGTGGAGACGGCCCCATAACACACCTTGGATCCCTTCGCTGAAGCGTAAGGATCAGCAGCCGCTGCTGGCGATTCAATCACTGACTCTGTTTGTGTAGTTTGTGTAACAGTGACCAGGGGTGCCGGAGCACAGGTAGTTAGATTCACTGGCACAGCGGTAGCTTGTCCTGGCTGAGCTGAAGTAGAATACGCACCAGCCCCTGCTTGTCAGTCAGGTGTGCACGCAGCCTGAACTGATTCCTGTTGAGATCCTCCAGCCTCCTGTGCCTCGTCATATTCAATAGGATGAGAAAATGGCCACATATGGCCCATAGCCCATGGAGGCATTCCCCAAGGGCCAAATGAAGGTCATGTAAATGACCTGGTTGTGTGTTGTGTGTTGTACTCACCCTGAGAAGCACTTCTGGGCATTGGATTTGATGCAGACATCTCAGTTGTCACAGGGTTGGGAGCCTGTGCCTCCGGGGTTGTCTTGGTCACAGAAACACTGGTTGCTCTGTCTGAGGGCCCCTTCCTGACTGAGCTGCACCTCTGTTCAGGAATAACAACCCAATCCCTGTTAGACAGGCATTTCCTTTGCGCTCGAACCCCAGGAGCCTTTGCCTTATTGGTACTCAATTGCTGCTTCAACCTAGCGTTATCCTGCTCTAAGGCCACGATGACCTTTAATACTAGAATAATATCTTGTTCCTCTTCATCTGAAGAAGACAAAGGTTGCTGTAATGGGCATTTAGCAGGGGGGCGTGGTGCCTTACCCTTACCCTTTTTACCTCCCATTCCTTTTTTAGGAGGCATTCTTATTGTATAATAAGCTATTACCCATATGTTCTAGATAATACCCAGAAAGCAACCTGGGCCTCTGCCTCATACAATTAAACAGCCAGAGATTCCAGATGCCTCTAAAATATACAGTAGAATAAAAGAACTCCCGTCCTAACCCCTACCACAAATGGAGGGACCACTATTAGTTGGAAAATCACCCCTTCTGCGAGGCCCTGTTAATATTTGGGCCAAATAACAGCCACTAGGCACACAGTAAGGCTGGGTCCTGGACATCGCTATGTAGGCCTATGTGGGGGGAGGGGCCCCACCAAACCAACCACTGACCCCACCAACGATGCAATAAGGTTAGAGAATTGCCTAGTGCAGCCTCACTCCCCACGTCTAAAATGATCCTTTCACGAGGGTAAACAGCTACTATGCCACACAGCAAGGCCAGAGCCCATGCAGGCTCAGGCAAAAACCACGGCCAACCAAACCCGGGACACCAACGTCCCACCAAAAGAACCTAGCCACCAGACTGCCCTCCAGACATGATTCTTCCTTATCTCCTGGGCAACTGCCCAGCACGCTGCTCCCAGGTCCGTTCAGCCCATTCTGCCGTCACCGCCGGAATCAAAAAACTGCACCACCCTTCTTCTCCAGTCATCGCTAAACTCTGCCGCCGCTACAGAATGCCAACCTACTCTCTCTCTGTCAACTTCATGCATCGCCACCGCAGGCCGCTGCATGCTCCCTCCGACTCTCTCCCTCATCATCGACCACACTCGTCCCACGCCACCGCCGCTGCACGCTGCCGCCGCCATATGCCACCTCCACCACGAGCTCCTCCGGATGACAGCTGTCTCCAGCAGTCGAAATCGAGAGAGGCCGGTGTATGGCGGGGACAGCCTAATATAGGCACTGCCCCATCCTGCCTCACATGGCACATGTGTCTGCCACATGTGCGGAGCCTTCATTCGCCTCCTTCCCATTCACAACATCCGTTTCCCGCCCAAGCCCTTCAGGCTGGGCAGTTACTGGATTTCACATCTAGTGCATTTCCCCCAGTAACACATGTAATGTCACTGTGAGCTAAAATGTATACAGAATAATTAACCTGGGTATTTTTTATTTTAATTTTAGAAAATAAACATATCTTTGGTTCTGAGGTCAACCTTCATTTGTCCTGCCCAGTTATGACGGGCTTCAGAATAGATCTTTATTCTTGACTTTGTCCCCTCTGCATACACCTGACATGCATTTCCCTCTGTCATTACAGTTCTCATGTTGAATATCTGCTGCTATCGTTTGTGGAGAAGTGATGTTGAAACCGTAGATCTACCAGTGTCCCAGTATGAACTCAAGAGTTTTGGAAGCCTTATACTTGAGACCAAACAATATGGTGCTGCTGGCTGAATTTTGTTTCCAAACAAGGAAAAGGCAAGTTTGTGTGAGTCTCTGGAAATATAAATAAACTTAATTGCTTCACCTTAGTTTGCTGAATACCTAATGCAATCCAAAATGCCATTTGTTCCTCATGAATAAGGCATAATTCTACTGCAAGATTCTTAATCATGTCTTCATCAGCTCAGGACCATGTAGCGAGTATATCACATGCATTTGCTTTTTCTGATTTCTACTGACATATGTCCTGGTGGGTTCTAGTTGACACTACATTTTAATATCCCGTCCATCTATTAAGTAAAGCAACCCAATTTGGCTTCTATTGGCTTTTCTTCTCTCTCTCTCTCTCTCTCTCTCTCTCTCTCCTGTAGTACACCATCTAAAATTATATCCAGCTTTGTTCATAAAAAGAAGCCCTCTCTAGTTACTTTCAACTTTTGTTTTCCACTAGGGTTACCATTTGGAAAGGAGGACAGGGCTCATGTATCTTTAACAGTTGCATAGAAAAGAGAATTTCAGCAGGTGTCATTTGTATGCATGCAACACCTGGTGAAATTCCCTCTTCATCACAACACTTAAAGCTGCAGGAGCCCTGCCCTCTTGACCAGTTCCAAAAGAGGGCAGGTCTCCTGCAGTTTAAACTGTTGTGATGAAGAGGGGATTTCACCAGGTACTGCATGCATACAAATGACACCTGCTGAACCCTGTTACAGGAACCCTGTCCTCCTTTCCATATGGTCACCCTAAATAAACACACAAATGGGTAAAGGCTAAAGAGTTCATCAAATAGAAGCAAATTAACAGAGTAATTAAAGCAGAAGAAAGTGGAACACAATACGTGCAGCAATCTACTTCAAAGCAAGAACATAACCATATGTCCTTTCAGGCCGGATCTACACTACTGCTTTATAACAGTTTATAATGGTATTGACAACTGTTGGGGCCCAGGACACATTCCATACACTGTTTTCAAACCACTTTCAAAGTGTGATGTCCTACTTGGTATAGATCTGGCCTAGCGACAAACATACTCCAACTTAAGCAGCACTCTTTCCGGATCGGCTTGTGTCAGGGTTCTGAACTGGGAGGGTCCAGGGATACCTGTACTATCCCATTGTTCATCCTGTTCTGAATTTAATTGGTCTAAATTTGAGATCTTGCCAAGGGCTTATCTACGGGCCTTGTGCTGTACAATCTCAAATAGATAATTGGCCCTGGGAATTAGGGGGAAGAGAAGCATAGCTAACTACTAAAAGCAACAACTGGAAATCTAGACATGGGAAGGAGCTATTTGCTCACCACTAACTCCTTGAAATAATGTATTTCCACATTTTCACTACACGAGGTGTGCACAGAAAAAAGGGGGAATGAGATTCTAGAATATCATTTATCATGGAACTTCTGTGTATTTTTTATTTTACACTGACCTATCCCCACAAAATGTTCTCTTCTCAGTAGGTTTCACCCAAAATACCAAAATAAACAAGTTGATTAAATACTCTAGTGGTGATATCTCGTGGGCCACCTCCATACTTGTGGTTAACTGCAGGCCAGTGTAGCTTTGTGGTAATTTTGATACACATCTAAATTACATCTAATCACAATATATATAAAATCAGTGTGGCCATGTGGTAGTGGTCATTATTGCATCCAACTGAGAGAGTGTTTATCCACAATCCAAATTGCACTTCTTAATTCAATTTGCTTCCATACACCAATGCTGTGCTCACGAGAACATAAAAATCCCCTTGCTGGATCAGACCAAGTAGTATCCTTCTAGTCCAGCATTCTGTCTCAATAGCAGACAACCCTAGTAAAGAACAAGATAGGGGCCTTTTTAAATGGCAGCATGATGCATCTAGAAGCACAATCATGCACTAGATGCACACCTTCTGATGACGGGTGGTGTGGTTGTCACAAATGGAGCTCTTGTACAAAGTTGCCCTTGGATGTAGGTGTCAAGAACCATGGTTGCAATGATTTACCAAACTATGGCTGGTCACTGGAACTTACTAGTCCTGTTGAGGTGTTTGCCTAAACTGCAATGGCTAAAAGCGTGTAAGAGGCATGTGTCGACAGGCACGTCCTGCCCTCCCTTTAGGCTTTTGTGCATTTAGCGGGAAGGTGTGCAAACGGTTTCGAAGTAACTTTTGCTGAATGAGCTTAGAAGCTTCTGCAGCAGGGGTGCGGAAACTCAGGACTGTGGGCCAAATCCAGCCCACCTGCATAGGTGTGTGCAAGGGGTGTGCTGGGTGTGTCCAGGCATACCCAAATGTCTCAAGCAATAAGTGCCAAATGGGGGAGGGGGGTTGAGTAGCGATCCAGAGGGGGATCCAGATGCAGCAAGAACAGTCCTCTGGTTGCCCTCTGACTGCCCGGTTGCCCCCAATAATGCACTGGGAGCCTCTCTGTCAGGAGCCACGCTTCAAAGAAGCCAGGAGGAAGGGCCCGCCTCTTAACCCCCTCCTCTGGCCAGTGTCACTACAAAGCCCCACCAATGTTGGGGCTCGAAAAGCATCTCCTCATTACCCCCTCCCCTGTAATGGCCCTCCCATTGTCAGGCAAGCTGAACACCGAGTAGGGCATCAGTGTCTACAGTGTTTAATAAATAAACGAATAAAAGCAATGTCTTTTACGACTGAGTATTCAATAAATGTTTGCCTTTAAAAAAATTGCCTGTGTGCACACCCTAATGAAATGTGCTGTGCACGCCTATGCCCACCTGGGGTCCCAATCCGGTTCCCTAGAGTTCCCCAGATGGACTCACTCTCGTCCTGTGGCCCCACCCTCTTTCTCCCAACCATCAGTAATTTGGTGAATTCTTGGCCTTTGCAAATGTCCCCCCCCCATTCTAAAAGCTTGAAATTCCTAAGACTTACTTATTGGCAGGTACAGCATTAAGGTAAATGAGCTTGACTCACGCATACCATCTGTGTGCTTGTACTGTATTGCTCAGTATCATGCTTTTCTGGTTTTTCCACAGGTGTCCAGAAAAGCCAGAGGCAATGCCAATCAGGAGTCCAATAGACTCCCCCATCCCAGGCACTCTTCCCACTCCCTCCCAGTCGCTCCCCCCCCCACAACCTCAGGGCCATGCAGAGGGGGGAGCAGTGGGGCTAGTTGGCCCGGTGCCCATGATTTTGAGGGGGCACTCCGATGAGGCGGTCCCCCCCAGCTTACACTACTGCTTCCATAGCATAAGCAGCCCATCAAGAAGTGAGGAGCCCGCCTTGCGGAAACAGCGCAGAAGCCGTCCGTCGTGAAATTCTGAATGTGAAGAAGAGATGTCTCACATCTTGAATAAAAGTGCTTCCCATTACCTTTTTTATAAATCGTTCTAGTTCATGTATGTATTTAGCACTGAATCAGTGCCACTGATAAAAAAAATACTTAATGAGCAGTTTGAAATGGGGGGGGGGCACACACTTCCCATCTGGCCTGGGCATATTACCAGCTCTGCACGGCCCTGCACACACTTGCCTGCCCTCCGACCCATGGGACTTAGCTGAGGCCTGTGTGTGCGCCAGCAAGCCGCCCAGCCTCCTCTCTGGGATCTCCCCCAGCCACTCTTCCCTCTCTCTCTCAGCCACTCTCCCGCTTCCTCCCAGCCGCTCCCCCCATTCCCAGCTGTGTTTATATATCCTGTTGCTTAGCCACACAAAGTTCTTCTCATAGCTCAGAACCTCCGTGCCACGCATTGCCACGCATTGCCATGCATCAGTTTAGCTCCCCCCATTCCCAGCCCCCCTTGCCTTTGACCCCACCACCACCACCACCACCACCACCACACCAATACTGCCCCGAGAGCTTCTCTGAAATTGAATTCAGCCTTTGAATACTGCAGGATCTGGAACCCTGATAAGGTTTCTGATCATGTGAGTGTTCTAAGACATTCAGCCACTTGTGCAGGGACATTATGGGCGGTGCTTGTATGTGCATCCCACCAGCCCACACACTTTTAGCTCTTGTGTGTTCAGGCAAATGCTTGAACAATGGGGTGAACATATGAAAAGGAGGACAGGGCTCCTATATCTTTAACAGTTGTATAGAAAAGGGAATTTCAGCAGGTGTCATTTGTATGCATGAAGCACCTGCTGAAATTCCATCTTCATCACAATAGTTAAAGCTGCAGGAGCGCTGCCTAGCATGATCAGATACAAAAGAGTTGCATACAGTTCTACGCAACTGTTAAAGATATAGGAGCCCCGTCCTCCATTCCATATGGTCACCCTACCAGTGCTCCTGAAACTTCATTTTGGATCTCAGCCCTCATCTAGGCAGGATCTACACTACTGCTTTAAAACAGTTTGTTATAGTAGTGACAAATGTTGGGGCTCAGGACACATCCCATATACAGTTTTCAAACCATTTTCAAAGTGTCATATCCTGCTTGGTGTAGATCTGCCTCTAGTCTCTCCAGCAGCAAGAGACTATATAACCTCAACAGCTTTTTCTGCAACTGAAAGCTTCTTTCATTATCTAGCCTTCTTAGAGTCATCCTGCTGGTCTGAACATTGTTTCTTGTTGGATCTAATTCATAGTGGTAGAATTGGTTGAAGAAAAAAAACTCTCTTTTTCCATTTTTTCTCTTATGGAAGACAATTTCAAGACAATTTCAAATTTAGGTAAATTTTCTGCCTTGCCTAGGAGTTGCTCAGACTTGTCTAAATAACTATACTCTTTGGCTCACACCATTTTAATAAGCCCCGGGTGCATTAAGTCAGATTATATGACATATGTTAAGGTTCATGTCTGATATCAAATTAAGTATCTGGATGATTTATGGAAAAGACTTCACCTCCCTTTCCCCCACATGAGGTTTAATACTAATCTTCAACTAGATCTTCCAACACTTTCTGAATTTAAACCTTCGCCACTCAAAACTGTCAATGTTGTTTTTAATTTCACATGAGACCGATACCCACACTAGCATCTGTTATTATTCCCTTAACTTCTCTCCCTGGGAGAACGTACGAGCCTAGCGTATATCAATGTGATTACTGGAGGTTGCTAAATTCCTGCATTTAAGAAGAAGAAGAAAAATGACTTTCCCCTGTGTCATAGCAGGATTTGATTACACTATTACTCTATGCATTAATGTGCTATTTGGCTATAAAGGGAATTGCTGAAGAGTTCCTTCTAAAAATCTTGATGCATTCCTTGAATATATGATGAAGATCCATTATTAGCTCTTACCCATAAGTACAAGCAAATCAAGGGATATTAGTGTCAACAAAATTCCACCTAGATTCTGTTTTGTTGACAGAGGTGTAGCTTCCACCTACCAGCTGTGCCCTGATGCAAGGTTGTTTTACTGAAGGAAGTCCAGTTGGGTTGCATACAACCTATTCATTCATGGGTGTGTGTCTTTTTTTTAACCTGGAAACATTCATTTTTTAAAAGCCATGTGTGGAAATTCAATATTTCCACTTTTTAGCATGCCTGCTAATTTCTGACCATTTACTATTCATTTCAGAATCTGCTTGCTATCTCTTTGTACTTTATGCCACTTCCCCAGTGAGCAGAAACAGGTGTAGGATTTTCATCTCCTTCATTCCAAGGACTTCCTCCTGCAATTGTGCCAGAAACCCTTCTGGGGCTTGTATATATTTTGTTTTTGTTTTTCAAGAATATTTTTATTGACTTCCTTGCAAAATCAACTTAATGAATAAATGCAATCAAATCTAAAATCTATCCAAAATGGTTTCTGTGTATAAAATCCATTAAGGCACAGATGCACATCTGGATTTGCATCTGCATCACTATACTAATCCAGACTCCACTGAACTGGATAAATGTGCCTTCTAACCCACATATGTGGGTTAGTACTAGAGCATATGCTCTGCCTTCTAACCCACATATGTGGGTCAGTACTAGAGCATATGCTTTGCATACAGAAGGTCCCAGGTTCGATCCCTGGCACCTCCAGGTAGGTTTGGTAAAGACACCTTCCTGAAACTGCCTGGAGAGCAGCTGCCAGTCAGTGTTGAGAATACTGGGCTAAATGGACCAGTGGTCTGACTCAGTAGAAGGCAGCTTCCTATGTTCCTATGATCCAGGTCCATTAGATGGCATATGCATCTACTACACAAAGTGATGTACATACATGATTGTGGGCCATGCTACATATGATGCTAAGCACACCACTTGCAGTTGCAATAATAATAATAATAATAATAATAATAATAATAATAATAACAATTAAGAACCAGCAACAGTAGTTCTCAACACATTGCAACAAAAATTGGCAGTCCAGACCACCAGGCTAAGAAGATAAAAAGAATCAAATGAAAGAAAAGCCCAAAACACTCTCTTTAAAAGAAACGAGAAATTATTATACCAAAGAATAAGCAAGAAAAAAGAAAACAACATTATACCCCCAACTAAATAAGAAATAACCACATTCTGGAAAAAATATCTGGTCAGAATCAGTTCAACACAAAGAAAGCACAAACTGAATAAGACAACAAGAAGAAAAACAGAGACAACTACCACAGCAAACAGAGTATACAATAACACTGGAGGAAATTAAGGAAATACCGAATGACAAAAATGTTGTTGAAAAGGAAGAAGAAAAGAGAGACAAATATACACCACTGGCCATGGAAGTCAAAGAACTATGGCAACAGGAAAAGGCCACAATTATTCCGTTAGTCACCTCAGTCACCGACATCACATCAAAAAATTATACAGAGAACCTTCAGAAACTGGGCCTACCAAAATACATCCACACCAACATCCAGAAAGAAATCATACTTAAAACATGCTCAATTGTCAGGAAATTCCTTAAACTGTAAAAGACAGCATGACTTGGCAAAGCCCATCATGTCCATCTAGAAAAACCGCCACGAGCAAGAGATATAATAATAATAATAATAATAATAATAATAATAATAATAATAATAAAATAATAGCCTCCTCCTCCACCCCCAATTTCCATTGGGATCAAAGTGCATGGGGGTGGGGGCCTGAAGTTGATAGCAGCTTCTTGGAGGCTATTTTCAGTGGGCATGAAAGGGTTATACTGGGTCCTAGCTTAAGACTTTTGTAGCACTTTCAAAAGCAGGAAGCATATTGTGGTATGAACTTTTGTAGGCTCCAGCTGCCTTCATCTGATGACTTTGGCATGGAGTACGCATACATGCCAAAGTGGCAGGGGCTCATTCGAGAATTACGATGTGTCCTACTTTGCAGAAGGTAGTACTCCATTTGAAAGATTGTCCTCTGTTTAAAGATGACCTCTATTGTCCAGTACAAGTATGGCTTAAAGATCAGGAATCACAAGAAGCCTGGAAAGCAGGTTGCTTGAAATTGCCCATCAACAGTAGAATGAACAAGCATACAGGTCACCTGGTCAAGGTCTTCTTCACTATGGTGAGATGTATTATAATTCTATTTTAATTATAATAATTATATCCAAATTCATACATATGAATTAGCATTGGCATATTTTATGTTAATCTGTGCCTGATATTGTCCTCTCTTTTGATGATGCATGTTCTTTGCTGATGTGTAATTTGCTGATGTGTGACTAGCTCAGTCCTATTTCCAATACTTAATAATGGCATATATATGAAGTTAAAAATGATGAAAGTGACCTTCAACATGTTCAGAATGCATTTGTTTCATCGTACAGTGTTTCGGGAGTGACATGTTAGGGTTTAGGAGAAAGGCTTTCAGAGGACTGTCTGAATATTGTTTCCAAGGAACTGGAGACTCTGGTATCTCTTTTCCTAAATATTAAGCACTGGTAAGAGAAGAAACAGCATCTTTGCCTTCAAGGAATTGGATACTCTTGCATATATGGATGGATGTGACCTTAAGACAAGGGTGTTGAAGCTCATTTTGTCCGAGGGCTCCCAGGGGCTGCATTTCAGCAGTGGACAGGGTCAAAGGCAAAAGTTTGAGCTAAAATACCAAAATAAAATTATACACATGTTGTAGGTTAAAGCTCTTGCTACCAGTAACTAAGCCTTAGGAGAGGCATTTTCAACCTTTTAGAATGGGGGAAAAAACTATGCAAAAGTTGGGAAACCGCCAAATGATTGGAACTTTATGATGGCCAGATTTGGCCCCCAGGTCTACAGTATTCAACCCATACTGTAAGATGTCCCCTAGGTACAATCTGTGTGCACCAGAAATTGAAGTTCTCCCTTAATTCCTTTTAAGATGTTTTAGTCTTTCAGGAGCTGCCTATATGGTGGTGGGTTGCTGCCGTGCTAAGCAAAACCCTGTGCTTTTGCTGCTTTGGGGTGGCGGTGGATAATCCTGATGCTACAGCAAAAGCGCAGGGTGTCCAGTCCCCCTCCCTGCCCTCTGCCTGGGCACACGGCGACTAATCAGGAGTTGCCATTCACCTGGCCATGCCTGTGCCACACCTTTTTTCCCTCCCAGCTTCGTGGGAAAGCCCCGGGGTGGACGCACAGTGGCTGCTGCATTGTATAATCGATGAAGCAGCACCGTGCATCCACCCCAGGGCTTTCCTTGCATACAGACAGCCCCTCAGTTTCTGTTTTAAATCTATGAGTGTATTTTAAATCTTTGTATTGTTGCTAGGTTCTTCTTTTGGCTTTTACTTCCACTGTATACTATGGTTTTAAACTTTTAAACATTTATAGTGCATCTTATGTTGTATTGTATGCTTTTTTCAATTTTGTGAACAGCCCAGAGAACTTCAGCGATTGGGCAGTATAGACATGTAATAAATAAATAAGCAAATAAATAAGCAATAAATAAACTAATGTTTGCTAAACCTGCTGTTAAATGTATCCAAGTGGTGAAATACACGCTGTAATTACAATAATGCAATTTAGATGTACCCTAATTGCAAAAGGTGGTTTATTTTCTTTTCAAGGGGAGCTTTTGTACTTGGTAGTTTACTAGAGAGCAGAGGATTCCTGGAACCTTGTCTTGTTGAACTACAGAAGAAGAATCAGCCCATCCTTCTGCGACACTTGTCTTGATGCAGCTTTTCCCAGTAAAGATGCTCTCTCTCGCTCTCGCTCTCTAATTAGGGGTGCCATGACAGCCTGCTCTAAGTCTGAAGCCATTAGTAACCTGGAAAGGGCAGAGAGCTGTCAGCACTCAGAAAGCACTGACTGGTAAAAGGATTAAGAGAAGGTTTCGCTGGCTGATGGAGTGTTGTTATTTCTATTGGAGGTAGACAATGCCAATTGGAGGCAGAGAATCTTGAAACCAAAGTGGCAGAATCACAGCCTTGCTTGTTGCCTTGCTTGTTCATTGAAAATGAGTGTGATTTTATTACTCATAGATTATTATTGTGCACTTCATTTAAGATAATAATGTAACTCATCCCAGAAAAGTTTGCAAGTTACACTTGTCTAAAACTTCTTATCTTTATAATATGCTGGTAAAAGGTTCATGAGAGTTTATAGATGTTCAGGATCCAGGCGAACGTATTGTCCCTTCATTATTCTGTTGTCTCCCATATCCACAGCAAGCAGGATATAGCACTATGAAAGCGGTATGAAAGTGGTATATGATATGTGTCAATGGGCCCCAACAGTTCTCAGTGCACTTCAATACCACTATAAAGCAGTAGTGTGGCTCCTGCCTTTTATATACCGCTTTCATAGTACTATATCCTGCTTGGTGTGGATTAGGCCTCAGTCTCACTCCTATCTCTTTATTGCCTCTTTTCTCTCACATTTCCTGATCTTCCCACTCCCATACATCCCCTGGCTTTTTATTTTCTCTCCCCCCTGCCCCGCCTAATATCTTCCTAGCTCTCCTCATTTAATTCCAATATCACTTTGGTTCTTTCTTTCCCCCCGCCCCGTTTCCTATATCTCCTGGTTATTTCTTCCACATCTGATCTGCCCATGAGAGCCAAACCAACATTACTTTAAAGACATAGTTAGCAGCAGGGATGTTAATGGAATCTGGTCAAAGCCCAAAGCCCAAGCTGAATTGGGGCCCTTTAAACCATTTCTGGGGTTTTCCGTTGAAGTGACTGGAACCTGCATGAGGCTTCGTTCTGGATTCAGGCTTTGGGAAGACAGACATTGACCTGATTCACATGATCATTACAGCCCACTGTGAGTTATTAGTTATGGTGAGTTGCAGCTCTTGCAGGTGCCAGGTTGATCCATTGCCCATCACTGCAGCTTCTCATTACATATGAATCCAGTGACAATGGGTTGTTAGGGTGGTTGACAAGACACCTAGAAACCACAAGCTGTTTTGGGGTTGTAGGTGTCTTGAGAAACACCTCAACAACTCACCCTCACTGGGTTCACACATAAGGTGCACCCTCACTGTGCCCCAAATATTCAAAATGGTGGCTACCACCACAATGAGAAGCTCTGCAGGGAAATTCATGCATGATGATTTCTCATTACATGTGAAGCAGGCCAGTGTGTCACCAAAAAGAGTATATTTTGTTTCTCTCTCTCTCTCTCATTGATTGGGGGGGGGGGCATTGAGTGACCAACAAGTCCACCTTCTCATCATAGGATATGTTCTGCCAGCTCTCCCCAGTCACTGTGCTTTGGGGGAGGATGGAACCATGACATGACCATTCTTCAAATGCCATGAGGCTTCTCTAAGGAAAATACACACACACCTTAAACTGTTTTTCAATAATCATAACTCCCTAGTTCCTGCACCTATCCTTCTGAAATGTTGCAGGTTTCTTGCCTGGAGACACCTCTGTGTTGTGTACCACTTTCATACACATTGCCCAAGAAACCATGAGGGGGGAGAAAGGGGAGTGAGTCTCTCTCTCTCTCTCTCTCTCTCTCTCTCTCTCTTTCATACACACACACCATGCAAAATTGCATATGTCTTCCTCCTGCTTTCCAGTCCTAAGGCAACTGGCACTTGGAGGCAAGCATTCCTTCTTGGAGGGAGGGAGAAGCAAATTCCCTGCAGCTGGTCCTTCTCTGGCCAGTTGGTCTTCCCTTTACCATGATGTTCTTCTTGGGAACCAATGGGTGGAATTTCCCAGTGGCCCTTGATCTCCTGTCCGGTGGCAGAGGCCAGTGTGTGCTTCCCATCAGCTCTGTAATCCCAGGGCAATGCTTAGATGATTGATGTAATATACCAGCAGTTCAGAATTATTCCATTGGCTGAGTTTCACCACATATTTCTGTTCAACAGACCTGCATAATTGAGATTTATCATCATCATTTCATGTCTTTTATTTCACAGGCAAATTCCCCCTGAGAACAATATTCTGATAACTGAATTAGTCTCTATTCCTTACCAGGAAACTGTTGAAGCATAGCTGCCCGGCATATAATGATGCCTTATAGCCAAGGAAAAGCAGATAACATTTTACCTGTTTGCAGAAAATGACATGCATTCCATTAATCTACCACCTAGGTCCTAGGATCTAGTCATCAGTGGAATATTTTTCAACCATCTTATTTTAATGAAACACATTTGGAATCTTGTTTTAATGAAACATGTTGTGCCTTTATATGAAATGAAATAAAATGGAAGGGTTACATTCTTCCCTTCACGATATCACAAGTTTTTCATCACACACACAAGAGGGAGGGAGGGAGGGAGGGAGGGAGAGAATGTAAGGAAGAATAAAAATAAGAAAATAGTAAAACCACCTGGATTCCTAATTGCAGGTCTAATCCTTCTTTCATTTCCTCTGGCTAACCATAGATCACTTTATATCTCCCTTGATGAAAAATTAAAGGAAACAATCCCTTTCAATCAGGGCTTAATTTTAAATACAGCATTAGTGCCTGGATTGTGAGAGACCAGAAATAATTTCACACTATTGCTCTTCGAGCTAATATTAGTAGCTGTTGAACAGTGTGAGGATAAAGGAATTTAGAGACATTTCATACTATCTAAAATCCCTTTGCAACTCCAATGTCAAATTCAGAGTGGAGTCGTGGCCCTAAAATCCTGTTCATGGTGTTCATGGATGGTTTTACAGTGGAGCATCTTTGGTAGTTGCTATTTCCTCACCTGCCTATTTCTCAATCAGGAGGAGGGATGGTAACCATGTGTGCTGGAAGAAAAGACCACATCCAAGTCTAGACTCACTTCTGAGATCCATTTATTTATTTTTTAAAAACTTGTATTCAGCAATTCTTGGTTAAATCAGAATGGCTTCCAATAATTAAAATGACACAGATGAGCATAGAGGCCAGATCTATACCTCATGTTCTATCAATATGATCACGTCATGTTGACACTATATCCGTCTTGCACATGTATATCTTATAGCACGCACAATGACATCTGTTGCTGTATTTTGGATAATACAGAATAATACGAATATTTTATTATATATATATATATATATATATATATATATTTCAAAGTTAGGAGTTAGATGGTCATCCCTTTCTGACTGCCTTCCCATTGACTAATTCTCATGAAAAATACTTCAGTGGAAAGCTTCCGGCATGCAGATTCCATGACTAACAGCTGTTTTCACTATAATTCAAAGTCAGGAGTTTATCTATATCCATTAAGCTTTTTAAAAAAAGAGGCTATCTTGTGTAACAATGTACTATAAAGTTTATTTTTAATATCAAAAAGTGATATTAAACAAACATAATTAATTGTGAATTGGAGCAAAATTAAATATGAACAAAGAAGGCCTCTGTACATCTTTATAAGCACAGGTGCAGTTTCAATATAGCCTATAAACAAATCATGAAGGGATTAAGAGACACCTACGGTTAAAAGTAACCCAGTCAAAGTTTAGTTATTGCTCAGAAAGGAAGTCTCCAGCTGCTAAATTTACCAAAATATCATTTAAACGTCTCTGTACACCTTTAGTTTAGTAAAACCTTTCATTAGATTTGATTTTTCTCCACAAACTGTGTTTGCAGTTTTTCTATGCTGACTTTCCAGGGAAAAGCCCTACAAAGGTGGTTCGCATACTTAACAAAATGCAAAAATGAAAACATCTGATTTCAGTTAAACAAAAAAAAAAACTGAAAACAATACAAAGCCCAGCTTGACACTCATATAAACCAAGTTAAAACAATGAAGAGGAAACCATTTAAAAACCATCAGCAATGTAAAACATTATATGATCAGAGTCTGCCCAACATCTCATTTAAAAGCAGATTTGAAATAAAGTGGGTTTTTTGTTGGGTATATAAAGCCAATAAGGATGGGGACATCCATACACCCCTTGGGAGGGAGATCCACAAATATGGGGCCACCACTGAGAAGGGCCCAGCAATAGTGCCTGCAAATCTACTTGATCTTGATGGTGGGTCCACAAGCAGGCAGTTGTACAAATAACAGCTGTGGTCCAAATAACAATCAGGCCACCCTGAAATGATGATGAAGATGACGATGATGACATATCTGCATGCCATGCAATCTGCATAATGTATAGTTTTATCTTCAGTCTGATCCTAAAAACAAGCAGGGTCAAGTAATTCTACATGCTTTCCTAAGACAGAAATTTATGAGAACTAGAATTGTGAAGATCTGGTTCCTTATTCCTGATGAGGAATTGTCATCTGCAAAAGAGTACTCTCAGATGGCCTTAATTAACAGAAAGAGGTCTAACATTGGGACAGATGCTCCCTGAAGTTATTAGCATCCTCAAGTTCTCCTTGTGGAGCCCTTGGGCTGGACTCCAGTTAGATTCGCAATTGGGTTCCCCCACCCCCACATCTTTGAGGTGATTTTTTTACATTCACCCTCCTTGAAATGAATGTAATGTATCCCTTCCTCTTTATCCTATAGAGATATAGAGCATAGCCTCCCAGCTGCCAAGGCCAGTGGCAAATGCAGCCCTCCTTTCACCTCCTACCTGGCTTCCAGTTCAGATACCAATAGAGCAGGTTCTGCAGCTTCCCCAGCTTTGCTAAACTTAGCTCAGAGAGCTAGGTGGGTGGGGGAAATAAAAGTGGCCATTTGGATGAAATCTGTGGAAGAAATGGGAGGAAGTACTCTGGGTGAGGGTCTGACTGAAAGGAAGCCTCCCCACCCTAAAGAAACTCTGGATCTGTATTAAGAAACTCAGGAGTCCTCAAAACTTTAGCTCTTCTGTAGTTCTTGTGGGCTGCTGAAAATTGATATGATCCTTTAGGATACCTTTTTAGAGGGAAACCAACTGAGCTAAATCCCCCTTTACTTAAAAGGACACAGAGCCTCTACTTTGCCCCAAGTCCTGACAAGGATCTACACCAAGAAGAGCTCTGGTGGGACACCTCATCCCATCCCAATGCACAGATGTCACTTCTTTGTTTGGTACCCCACTGTCCTGGCTTGGCTTGATGCCAAGAGGACATACACTCATGGATGGGTCAGGGTCAGGTAGAGAGGAGTCAAGTCTGGTAAAGCAGGGTCATATCAATTAAACAGGGTCACATTCAGGAGAGCAGGGTCAGGTCCAGGAGAGCAGGAGCACAGCAAGGTCAGGAACTGTCAGGACCCTGGACAGCATACTGCAGGGAATATGAACTGCAGTGTTTCCTCATAGGGAGAGCTGTTGTCCCAGGAGGTAGCAGAGACCTTAAAAAGGCTGGTGGGCCTAGAATGTGCAGAGGCTCTGCTCCCACTGGATGCTAGCTATACCTCTTAAAGGGATCATACATGTACCTGCAGACACAATAAGCTGTGAGGGAGTCAGCCGTCGAGGATGAGGTTGAGGGGAGGGCTCCGTCTCCAGGCCCATGAGGTGTATGATGATGAGTGGCAACCAGTGGCTCTACTTCCCAAGGGTCTCTATTTCTCTTGCTCGGCTTTGTCCATTTTCTCTCGCTGCCCCCTATGCCTGGGATTCTCTTCCAGAGCACTTGTGGACCACAAGTTCAATTACGGTCTTTAAAGCTCAGTTGAAAACTTTTGTTTTTTCTAAAGCTTTCAGAACTTGATTTTGAATTTACTTTTATACTGTTACTTTTATTGTTCCCTGTGCCTGTTTGGTGCATTCCCTTCCCTTATTGTTTTATTGTGATTTTATCAGAATGTAAGCCTATGTGGCAGGGTGTTGCTGTTTTATTGTTTTGCTATGTATATGTGCATTGATGGTACTATATAAATGAATAGTTAAATAATAAGTGGCTCATTGGAACTGAGTGCTCATTAGGATGCTGCTGATTCTGGCAACATGACATTCTCTTGCTTCATAGATTCTAGCTCAGAGCTACGGCATACAATGCCACAGCGTTGTTTCTCTCAATGACGTCAGCACATAGGAACATTAGAGCATGAGAACATAATAAGAGCAATATTGGATCAGACCAAAGGTCCATGTAGTCCAGCATTTTGTTCAGACAGTGGTCAACCAGCTGCCCACAGGAAATACACAAGCAGGATATGAGTGCAACAGAACCCTCTCACCTGTGTTTCCCAGCAACTGGTGTACATAGGCATACTGCCTCTGATACTGGAAGTAGCATAAGCCATCAGGACTAGTAGCCATGAATAGCCTTCTCCTCCAGGAATTTGTTCAACCCCCCCCCCCTTAAAGCCATCCAAATTGCTGGAAGTATTCCTTTTTATCTATCCTGAGTCTTCCACCAATCAGGTTCATGGAATGACCCCTGGTTCTAGTATTATGAGACAGGGAGAAAAATGTTTCCCTGCCCACTTTCTCCACACCATGCATAATGTTGTATACATAACACATGCCCCATTAGAAGAGTGAATCAATAAATGCATCCTTTTACTAAGTCTATTCTCCACTTTCAGCATCAATATCATTCTAATGTATTCAGAGAGCTTGCTCTCAGGCCATTCAATATTTGTAAATGTTTGTGGCAGAAGACCTAATTTGGGAAAGTGCATGAACATGTCCATTTGCACTATTTCGATATAGATACAGCTGGTAACCGATGCTCTACCACTTTGTAAGCTGTTGAAACATGCATGGATCATTAGTGCAAGGTCTGTTTCCATTTGGGGCCCAAGTCTGAGATCCGCAAGCTACAAAAGTCAGTATAGCCACACTTAAACCAGGGGGACTGTTATTTAAATGCAAGGTTAATACGGTCTCTATGTTGTGTTTAAATTAGCTTATTCTGGGTGCAGCCCTGCACTCCTAGAAGCCAATGGCAAAATCTACTGATATTAATGAAGCAGGATTTTAGCCTCTGGCTTTTACATTGAATGACACACATATTACCTTAATGCAGCATTTGGGATGCTTTTTTCCTTGCTCCATGATCCTTGTTGTTCTAGTTCATTT